>CM061261.1:72668750-74135000 GCA_030848825.1 Tadarida brasiliensis
TGACTTTAATAAACTCTTTTAAGACATGACTCCTTTGGACACTGTAGCCTGATAATCAATCACATCTCCACTCTGTGCTGGTCACCCAGCTTCAGTGTCCAAGAAAGGGCTCTGGTGAGGAGGCAGCAACGGTGCGGCTGGCACTCCGAAATGAGGACACAGCGCCGGGAATCCGTGCCGCAGCCCGTCCCTCCGAGCGCGGCTGCGGGAAAGCGCAGACCGAGGACTCCTGCGGGCCCTCCCCGCCGCCAGGCCCACCGGACCCGCAGCCGGCAGCACCGAGAGCTGTCCAGCAAAGCGCACACGACCAAACCACAAACTACGGAGCCATCCCAGCGCGGTCGCTTCCTCCCGTCCCCCGCCGGCACCGGGCGGCGCCCACCCACCCCGCGGGCCCTGCGGCGGCGGCTCGGGCGGTCTCTGCGCGCGGGGTCCCCGCCGCGGGTCTGTCCCCGGCCCGGCACGCCCTCTCGGAGGCCGCGGCGCTCACCTTGAAGGACATCCTGCACATGTCCGCGGCCGCCCGGCGGACCGCGCGCTTCCGGCTCGGGCGCCCGCCCCAACGCGCCCGCCCCTCTCCCGCCGCCTTCGGCACAGTGGCGGCCTCCGCGGCGCCGCGCGCTCCCCACGCGCCACGACCCGCGCGCCGCAGACGGGGCGGGGCGGGGAGGGCCGAGGGGAGGGGGTGGGGGTGGGACGTAGGGGGAGGGCGAGAGGTGGGGGAGGGGCGAAGGATGGGGAGGGGCGAGAGATGGGGGAGGGGCGAGAGATGGGGGCGCACACACGCCCTCCACGTAGCTACCTCACCTGCACTGCAAACTCCGCACGCCTTGTGTGCTTTCCACACACAGGTCACACACGTGCACCACTTCACACATCCTCACACCCACACTCCTCTCAGTCCACACTCTCACACTCCAAACTGTACACACCCCACCGAGCACACGCTCCACGTTCCACACACACACTATCCACACACCCTCACTCCTCACACACTCACACTTTCTCTTATACACCCCACGCACATCCACATTCCCATCACACACACACACACACACACACACACACACACACTCACTCCAAACTCCTCACACACTGTAGTCTCCATATTTCCCACACACAGGTTCACACACAATACTCCCACACTCACACCCTCACACGCACATCTTTCCAAGAGCATGATCTGCATTAGATGACTGTCAGCCTTCATGACAGCCTGAATATGATGACGATGTAAATGAAACGAGACAAAAATTCACCCACCATCCCACCGCCCTTTCAAATAGCTTTTTTCACTTTTATTTCTTTCTTTCCAAGTTTTCTTTTCCTTCTTGTCTGTTTCTAAGACTGTTGGGTTTTCCCCCCCCTTCTGGGGAAACATCTAGTAAACAAGTCTTTTGGTTGAACCAATAATAAGTATTTTCCTTTTTGAAAGTGAGGGGGCAGTTTGAAATATACTCGTGGCCCTCCTTTTGATGACACCTGTCACCTCCTCCTCTTGGCCTTACGCCGCACACCTGGAGTATCCTGCGAGCTGCCTACTCCCTCAGACATACTGCTTGCTGCCTGCCCTGGGTTGGTTTGGGGGAAGTAAAAGTGGGAGAGTCATATATTTTTTTAATGAAAAAAAATTATTTTAATGTATAAAAGACAATAATAGCCTTTTTAGAAAATTCAAAGCTAAAGTAAAAGTGGACATCTCATGCCCTTGCACTATAGCAATCTACTTATTCTCCCTCTCACCACTGTTTTTGCCTCCTTCCCTCTTCTCAATTGAATTTGTAATGAATATTTAATTTATAAGTTAAAAGCTGTAATTACAAATAAGAGTTAAAAATGACAGTAAAAATGTTTACCCTTTATAGATAAGTTGTATTACTTTGTGTTTAAGATAATTTTAAAATAAAAACTTCCAAAATTTGATAGAAAATTTCAATTTTTAAATCAAAAAAGGCTCAAAACCTTTTCCTTGCCTTGAGTGTCTATAGATGAGACAGTTTTGAAGTTGCTACACAACATTATTAGATAAGATCAAATATTGGAGGTGTTGCTTTAATAGTTTTGATAAACAAGTAGAAGGAAGGGAAAGAAACAACTTTTTTTTTTTTAATCCTCACCCGAGGATATTTTTCCATTTATTTTCAGACAGAGTGGGAGGGAGAGAGAGAGAGAGAAACATCAGTGTGAAAGAGACACATCGACTGGTTGCCTCCTGCACAACCCCGACCAGGGCGGGGACTGAACCGCAACCGAGGTACATGCCCTTGACTGGAATCGAACTCGAGACTGTTTGGTCCACGGGCTGACGCTCTAACCTCTGAGCCAAACTGGCCAGGGCAAGAAATGACATTTTGAGTGTTATCTATGTACCAGGTGCTTTCCTTATAAAAAATCCTATGAGTAGGGATTATGCCCATTCCATAGATGAAAAAAACTAAGCTTCTGAGAGATGAACTGGAGTAATTTGCTAATGAGTGATGGGCTAGACCTTTAATTTAGTCTGTCTGGCTCCAAAGCCCGTTCCCTTTCCACTACCACACTTGCTGCTCAAAGTTGTTTCTGGCAGTGCATCTCTGGCCAGGGGGCTGATGGGATTCTTGTCAAAGTCACAGGATAGGATATGCCCACACACCACCCCACACACCTGGCTAAGCTCACCTTCCTTAAAAAACAACAACAAAAAGCAAAAAGCCCCCAAAATGAAAAAAACTCATCATCACAGCCAGGCAAGTCCTTTTAATTAAAGTGGCCCACTCCCAAACTCACAGTGCCCCACCAAGCCTAACACGTGAAATTCAATTCCTATAGTCCCACCCTTCCTATCCAAATAATTTCTCACTACCCCAGCAGAGTGTCTCCACCCTTGTCAGGGGATTCTCCTTGTTACCACCCTTCTTCCCATCCCATGGTTCTTCTCTCCTCCCTCTTCTGTCTGCCCTAACCCAAATCCTGACCTAGCCGGGGTTACTCACAGCTTAGGTCTGCTTCCTGCATCCTGCCCCTCAGCCATCTCTCTCCCAGCTTCGCTGAGCCCCTGCCATAATGCTACTCTGCACAGCATCCTCTAGCCCTTCATTTTAGAAGGTCTGGTATTGCTCTCAAATCCACTTCTGTTGCTTTTGACTCTTTCATCAGAATCTAAAGTCTTCAAAGCTGGACCTTGTATCTTATATGTCTTTATTTTCTTTAGGGGTTAGTTTATGGCTGGAGATGATAGGTGGTCATAACTTATTAATTGTTGATTTTGAAGGGATTGTGTTCTTCATATCTTCTGGATCTGAAGGCCAACCACTCCTCTCCATAGATATCCGCAACTCAAATACATAGACATCCCTGTTCATCTCAAATGAGACAATATTCATTATCACCTTGTATTCACACCAGCAGAGACTCTGTGTTTGGCCTTGATTTTGTACTGTCCCAGTTTGCGCTCCAACAGGACTTGCTCTAGTCTAGGCAGAACTATGAGGTAGGTCAGGCTGGTGTACTGAGCCCTCTCCCTCCTCCTTTTGTCATCAGGCCCTTTCACCCCAACTACCCTGGATAAGTTGGCTGTCTATCTTCCTTGTCTACTTCCCACCCATATCGCCTTTGAAATTTACAGTAGAAAAGGCTTTATGCAGTGGGGAGTAGAGCAGACACACCATTGAATGATCTACCTTAACATCCATTGCCCCCTTCCTTTTCCTTATCAGGACACCAATTTTGCTCAGGCATTTACCATAGTTGCCCTTGGGATGTACCTCAGGGAGGCCAGCCCTTTTTTTCTGTCCAAAACTCTCTGATCTAAACTGGTAATAGTTCCTGGATTGGGTGTGGGCATGTGACAAATTCTGACCTTTGAATCATGAGAGGAGCTCTGCTGAGGGCTTTTGAGAAAGATGTCTTTGCTTCTAAGAGACATACCCAGGAAAAGGTCCTTTTTACCTTGGGACACTGTCCTGTATGGATCTGATGCCTGGAATGCTGCAGCCACCTTGTTACATGAGGGGAGCTATCCCCTGAGGGTGACGGAGCAAACAGATGGTGTCATTAAGCTCTGTGTTGACCCTCTAGGGCTGCCCTGTTCCTGGACTTCTTTTTTTTCTTTTCTTTATTGATTTTAGAGAGAGAGGGAGAGAGAGATAAAAACATTGATGAGAGATAACATTATTGGCCACCTCCTGCACCCCCCCCACTGGGGCTTGGGCCCACAACCTGGGCATGTGCCCTCACCGGGAATCAAACAGGTGACCTCTTGGTGCAGGGGTCGACGCTCAACCACTGAGCCACCCCAGCCGGGCACTCCTGGACTTCTCTTTATTTAAGCCACTTTGTGTTGAAAGTTCTGATACAGGGTGAGAATGAAAGCAAAGGGTGTTGGACAAAGTGTTAGAAATGTAACCCACAGTGATTAATGTTCATTATGTGCTGGCATTTTGAATGTGTCACTGAATTTTAGTCTCATCCCAACTCTATGTGAAAGCCATCATTGATGATGGAACTGAGACTCAGAGTGGGTGAGGAACTTGTTCGTGATCACAGGACCAAAGGTAGGACAGTGGTATTTGAACCCAGGCAAATTAGAGAGTAAGCTGCTCTCACCGTGCTGTCTTACCAGGTCTGTACGCACGTGGTTGTTGAGTAAATGTCAGAAGGAAGTTTTCTGTTTGCATTTTCTGACCTTAGGGTTATAGAGAATATCCCTGAGGATAAATGAATTGTTGGCAGGTTGCTAAAAAAAGGGACTGGAACACTTAAATCCAAGCAATACCCCTAGATTTTGTTATTACCTTTGATAGGCAATATCTGTATCTTTGTTGTCTTCTCAATAAATATTTTTAAGGTGGAAGTTTTAGCCCAGTCAAATTAATGTTTTTTTTCAGATGATAAACCCAGACTATAAAGGGACAAAAAGGGAGATAAACAATACCCTGTTGTTATTGGGAGCTATAGTGCAACTTCCCAGAGTTATCAATTGCTAAACCCCTTGATGTTTTTTCAAGCATATAGTAATATAGTGGAATCATGTGTATTTCGCTTTTTTAAAAAAAATCTTCACCCGAGGATATTTTTCCATTTATTTTCAGACAGAGTGGGAGGGAGAGATAGAGATATAGAGAGAGACATTGATGCGAGAGAGACACATCGATTTGTTGCCTCCTGCACGACCCCGACCAGGGCCGGGGATGAAATGCAACCAAGGTACGTGCCCTTGACCAGAACTGAACCTGTGACTCTTTGGTCCGTGTGCCGACGCTCTAACCACTGAGCAAAACTGGCCAAGGCTCTGCTTTTTTATTAAACATGATAATGTGAGCATTTTCCTCTGGCATTAAAAATTATTTTAAAAACTTGCTTTTAATGGCAGCATTTAAAATTGGGTATACTGTACTATAATTTATTTAGCCTTTCTCCTATTATAAGATGTAAGTTATTATTAGTTTTGTTACTAAAAATAATGCTAGAATAATTATTTCATACCTAAATTTTATTTACATTTCTCATTATTTCCTTAGGATAAATTTCTCAAGTTCTAGATCCAAAACATATAAACATTGTGAAGGTGCTAATTCACATGCACAAATTGCTTTTCAGAAATACTACGGCAACTTTATACTTTCATCCAGGCTGGTTAAGATATTATTTGGGACTTTCTTGAAAGCTTCCAATGATGCTGTGTAGGCAGACAATGCATGCACTAAGCTTTCTGTTATCTGTTTGCTTATTTATACCCCTGCCAGACAATATTTAATTGTCTTAAATAAATGCCCAACCCTCCTTCCTTCTCCTCCTTCCTACAGTATGAATCTCAAACACAAGCTCTAATAAATGACTTGCACCCTATACTTTGCATCAGAGTCTACTTCCCGGGGAATCTAACCTGCAACATTTTTTTTTCTAGCAACTGGACAAATATCGTAAGTTTAGGCCTCACTGTGTACTAGGTTTTCTTTCACAAAAACAACTATTCGATGTTAAATGTTCAAATGAAATAAATTTTATATTTCAGAGCATACCTCAAGAGGTTTTACTGAGATACTCAAAATAATTTAGAAATCTTAATTTCTTTTAATAACAGAAATGTGTATCCTCTATATTACACTGAGTGGACCAAGGTATCACAAAACCGAGCAAGGCAATAATCACATGCTGTAAACCTCCCAGACTCGGGTGAAACCCCGCGGTTGGCCTCGGCACTCTCTGCTCCGAATGAAGAGCGTGGCTCAGCAGCTGTCAGCGGTGCCCAGCCCGTGAGCAGGTCCACTCACTGACTTCTCATAGTGGGCTTTGTGAACTTTACGTTCAGGAACCCCAGGAAGGGAAGAACAGAACTAAGACACAAATACACAATTTTTGTCCTACATCCAGGTGGGATGTGCCTAAGACCATTTGTCCTGGGCTGGTGTGTTTCAGAGAGGACCAAGGAAAACTAGAACAACATCATCAATAGCAAAAACAACAATACCCACTGCAACAAAATAAAAAACAAAAATCAACCTGTCAAAGAACAAATGTGATTTTTGATCATCTTGAATTGTAACTCTTAATTGAACCACAATTATAACAGAACTCACTAGCTCATTTTATTTGACATGGAGATTGGAACAAGGGATAATAAGCAGAAAGAATTATAAAATATTATCAAGTGTGTTTTAAAAGCATTATGTATAAATGGTTAACATCCATCAAATTAACCCATCCGCATTTGTATTCCCAGAACCTTTCATAGTTTCTAGCGCATAGTAAGCACTATTGAGTTGTTAAGAGCAGGAGTTTGGATTGCTTATTAACTTACTAATCTTGGGAAAGTTTTTGGGTTGGATTGTAAGAAATTGCCAGTTTTCTAGGTCAAAAGCATATGAACCTGCCATTTTAACAGGTCAAAATTAGGCAAATATCAGCAATTTTATCTGATTTAAACTAATATAGTCTCTCTGAACTTTGATTTCCTCATCTGTAAAATGGAGATAATATAATCTTCCTCATTGGATTGTTGTGATGAATAAATTAATTTAATGCATATAAAGCACATAGCATTGTGCTTGACACATGCAACTGACCATTAAATGCTAGCTATTATTATTGTCATTGCTATTATTATTATTATATAAAAATGTTAAATGAATCAGTGCATGCATGAATGGAAAATAATTTATAATTAATGCCATTCTTTAACCTACTGAATGGGAAAAAATATTTGCAAATCATATTATATATGATAAAAGGCAAATATCCAATATATATAAAGAACACATATAACTCAATAGCAAAAAATTAAATAATCTGACTTTAAAAATGGGCAGGAGATCTGAACAGACATTTTCCAAAGAAGACATGCAGACTGCCAACAGGTACATGAAAAAATAATCATCACTCATCATGAGGGAAATGCAAATCAAAACCACAATGAGATATCATTTCACATCTCTTAGAATGGTTGTAACAACAAGATGAGAAATAAGTGCTGAGGAGAAAAGGGAACCCTTGTGCACTCTTGGTGGGAATGTAAATGTGTGTAGCCACTATGGAAAGCAGTATGGATGTTCCTCAAAAGTTATAAATGAAACTACCATATGATCCAGCAATTCCAATTCTGGGTATTTATCTATAAAAATGAAAACACTAATTTGAAAAGATGTACGCAACCCCATAATTGTTGAAGCATTATTTTCAATAGCCAAGATGTGGAAACAACCTAAATGTTCATCGATAGGTGAATGGATAAAGAATATATATATATATATATATATATATATATATATATATTCAAAGAAATATTAGTCATCCATAAAAAAGATGAAATCTGAAATCTTGCCATTTGCAACAACATGGATGGAACTTTGTTGCATTATGCTAAGTGAAATAAGACAGGAAAAGATAAATATGGTACACTGTCACTTACATGTGAAATCTAAAAAAATACACAAAACAAATGAAAAGAACAAGCTCATCGATGCAGACAAAAGATTGGTGGTTGCCTGGGGTGGAGGGTGGGAGGTGGGCAAAATGGGAATCAAAAGGGACAAATTTTCAGTTATAAAATGAATAAGTCATAGGGCTGTAATATACAGCATGGTGACTATATTTAATAATATGGTAGTATATATCTTATCACGTTCTCATCAGATGAAAAAAAGTTTGTAACCATGTATGGTGATGAATGCTAACTGGACTAATTGTGGTGATCATTTTGCAATATATACAAATATTAAATCATTGCATTATCACCTGAAACTAATATAATGTTTTTTTTGTTTGTTTGTTTTTTATCGTCACCCGAGGACATTTTTTCATTTTTTGTTCAGATGTAGTGGGAGAGAGAGAGAGAAACATCGACGTGAAAGGGACACATCGAGTGGCTGCCACCCGCATGACCAACCAGGGCAGGGGACAAACTGCAACCGAGGTACATGCTCTTAGCGGGAACCGAACCCGGGTCTCTCTGGACCGCAGGCCAACACTCTAACCGCTGAGCCAAACCGGCCAGGGCATGAAACTAATATAATGTTATGTTGGTTATACCTCATAACAATTAATACCATTATTACTCTGATAAAAATAATTTTTAAAATTTTGAATCTGATATTAAAGGATGACATGGAAGCTATTGTTATGCTGTATTTACTTTGTAGGGTCTTTTAGTTGCAATTAATATATTGTAAATACTGCTGTTGATTCAGCTGTTTCCTCTGATAGCTAAATCTATTTCTTAAGAGGTTCCTTCTTTGACAATATATTCTTCATCATATCTTCTAAAAAGAATGCTCTTTAGAATTGCATTTGCTAAAATTTGTCTATTGTTCACTGATGAATTAACAGTTGTGCATATGCTCTGCTTGCTTGCCGAAGCACTTGCTCTGTTCTTCCAGGTAGGGCATTCCAGTGTTGCCCCCGGTGAAGTACCCTGGCCCATGGAGCCATGGTTCTGGCTTGGTTTTGTATAAAGATTGCACTGTGCCTGCCACCTTTCCCCAGGGAGCATGAGGGCCACACTGACACTGAGGAACTTCACAAAATGGCTCAACTTTCCCCCAAGTAGCCAATAGCCATCCAGACCTCTTTTACTCTTTGCTTTTAGGAACACACTAGTAATTTTGCTTTTATTATCCGTCATAGTGATTTAACAAAATGTTCGCTGTCCTTCATTTCTGTGATCGGGGTCAGTGATGCTCTCTTGGGGGCCAGTTGCCTTTGGCACTGCTCCATCAAATGCTTTGCAGTTTAAAACTTGTCATGGTGAACTGTGAGCTACACATGGCAGGGTTTCTGGGAGACTTGTCTATGACCCAGTGGTCTAAGCACCATGGTAGAAATGCCAGCCCCAGGAGCCTTCATCTCCCAGTCAGATGTCTAGATTTTGCCTGAAGTGTTTGATTTTTTTTTTTTTTTTTGGTTAATCCTCAGGATATTTTCCCGTTGATTTTTTTAGATAGAGTGGAAGTGAGGGAGGGAGAGAGAGAGAGAGAGACAGAAACATCGATGTGAGAGATACATCAATTGGTTGCCTCCTGCACAACCCCTATTGGGGCCAGGGATCAAACCTGCAACCCAGGTATGTGCCCTTGACCGGGAATCGAACCTGCGACCCTTCAGTCCATGTGCTGATGCTCTGAGCCAAACCAGCCAGGGCTGATTTTCATTAGGATGTTTAGCATTATTGTGTAACTCTCTCAGCTTCCAACATTTGTTTAAAGAGAGTTGGGTTAATAATTGAAAAGTACCCTATCACTAATCTGGCCCTTGGGCATAAAAGCATCTGTAATGGATGGGCCCAGAAGAAGTGCATCCTAACTGAAGCTGCTTTAGCATTCCACTGAGGCCCCAAAGTATCTATGCAAGAGCATTAGCTTTTAATGTATCGAGGATCCTGAATGCTGACCTGCTGAAATTTCAGCCCTCACATTTTATTATCAAGTTGCTAACCCATAAGGAGCAAACATGTAGACTTAGTTCTAAATTATTTGCAAATTTGGCACTTGTTTTACTTAATCTTTATTGAACCAAAATCATTTAAAAGAAGCCAAAAAAGCTGAGTTTAGTCCTTAGGGAAAATAGGCCAGAAGAGTCTCATGCTATGGAAATTCTCTCACAACCTTACATGGGAATAAGAGTGAACTTCAAATTTAATTTTGTTTGTGGAGAAAACAGATTTCCTCCCTCCACAGTTAAAAATACAGAATATAATATTTTTGTTAGCATTTGACTTTTGCAGCCCTTATTTGGCATTATTTAGCAATGTACCAAACTGTATCTTAAAAACTGTGTAAATATCAAGTGTGGTAAGTGTCTCATTCTTTCAGCGAGGGTTCCTTGGTGGGCTTCACACAGCTTAGAGGTAGGATGGAAACAAAGGTTGCAGGAACTTCATTGAGACTGACCATCAGACCATGAGTCACATGGAGTCAGATATCATGTTTGCTTCATTCTCTTTGCAGCCCAGCTGCTAAGTACTTAGCACATAGTAAGTACTTACTGAGTATTTTTATTTATTTATTTATTTATCCTCACCCGAGGACATTTTTGTATTTATCTTCAGATAGAGCAGGGGGTGGTGGGGGGGAGAGAGAAACATCGATGTGAGAGAGACACATCGACAGGTTGCCACCCACATGATCCCAACCGGGGCTGGGAACAAACTGCAACCGAGGTACGTGCCCTTAGCGGGAACCGAACCCGGGACTCTCTGGTCCACAGGCCGACGCTCTAACCACTGAGCCAAACCGGCCAGGGCTTACTGAGTATTTTTAAATGAATGAATGAATTCTCACAGGTAACCTGAGGATCCATGAGTTTCTCAGATGTGAGACCAAAGCTTCTGATGCTCTTTTCTCTAAGTGATTTGGAGTCTGTTTGTGTGGTTCTTTCCTTATTCAGGAATCTGGCTTGTGAGGGAGGCCACCAGGCAGACAATAAAGAATGTTGTCCTATTTTTGCAGAAGGGCTAAAGCCTGGTAGAACAACCACTGTGGCTTCACTGAGCAGAGTCTTACCACCCCTCCCCCAAAAGACTTCTCATCATTGGTCCTCAACACGGGGCTGGAAGGTGCCTGAAGGACCTGAAAGTTATTGCTGAGGGGCCATGACTCCAATTTTATGTATGTCTGTATGTAATTTAAATTAACTCATAGCCCAGCTGGTGTGGCTCAGTGGATTGAGCATTGTCCCATGGCCTGAGAGGTCCCAGTTTGATTCCCGAACAGAGCACATGTCCAGGTTGCAGGCTTGATCCCCAGTAGGGGGCGTGCAGGAGGCAGTTGATGGATGTTTCCATCTCTCTCCATTCCGCTCTCTAAAAAATCAATAAAAACATATTTAAAATGAATTAATTAACTGATACTTCGTGGATGTATATGTATGTTGTGTGTGTATGTGGGGAGGGGGTACTCTGGAATTTTGAAATTGAACAAGGAACCTTATGCTTGTACAGGTTGCCCCCACCCCCACTCTCCCTTCCCCCAATGGTGCAACTCAAACTAAGCTGAGGTCACAGTCTTTCATAGGTCACTGCTGGCTTTGATGTCTTTTATATAGGTGTAGGAATCTTAGTTGCCCCAGCGAGTGGAATAAAGCTGAAAAACAAAACAAAAAAACACCATAAACAAAAAAGTGGAAGGGTTTGGGGAGAAATCCAAGTGACTTCATTGGAAAGAGAAATATCAGCAGAAGCTCCCAGAAGAGCCACGATCAAACATGGTTTAAAGATAAAATGGTTCTCATAACGTCTGCCTTCAGTCTGGTTGCCAGGATTATGACACCATGGGGGTGTGCCAGTCCCAGGATGGGACCAGTGCCCTGAGATGTTCCATAGCAGGTCCTGTCAGAGCTGGGGCTCAGCAGGTGGCCTGAGGGCCAGTCCACTCTGGCTCAATCCTGGAGCTAGCCAGGCTCCCTGAGGGGTTGGGGGGCAGGGATCCTGAGAGCTCCCAACAGGAAGTGAAGCAGGCTGGAGGCTGATCAGGTGTCCTGGGGGCCTGGGGGCAGACAGTAGGGGAAGTGCAAGGCAGACCCGTTGACCAGAGGATCTTAGGGCAATGGGAGCTTCCATATGACTCCTGACAGGCCCTCCAAGATGCTTGGGTTCTGGCAAGGTAAAAAGTGGGCAGCAGGGAGCCATGTCCAGTAGACAAGGTCAGCAGGTAAATGCAGAAATGCGATTACTCAGGACTGATGCTTAATGGCAAGAGCAAAGAAAGCTTCCAGGTTCTGAGAAATCAGAATCCTAAGCAGGAGGCTGGACAGAAATTCAGACACAATGAGTCAAGACCTGTTTCCAGAACTGGACATATAACTAACAATAGCTAGCCTAATTGGAAGCTAGTATGTGTGTGTATTGCACGAGACACTTCATAACCATGACTTCATTCAAATAACATGCCGTGGGTAACATTTTTCAGATAAAGAAACTGAGACTTAAGCAGATAAAAAAAACTGGCCTAAAGTCACAAAGTCACAGACACCAGTAAATGGGGGAACTGGGACTTGACTATACTGCATAGTGGAAGCTTGGTCAGGGGAGCAGGGGCAAGGTGAAGGGCAAACGATAGTGAGCATCCACTGGGGTCAGTCCAGCCCTGAAGCAGACATGTTCAACACACTGTCGATTAACCTTCACAGCGTCCTTGTCCTTTTAATTTTTTTCCAGATGAGGGATCCAAAACATATAGAGACTTAAGTAGCTTGTCTAAAATCACACAGGAAGGGGACAATAACCCACTTAATGGGACTGAAGTACATGCCAGAGCAAAACCAGCAGCAATGCTGCCCTGAGGCTGACGTGCCACAGGGGAGGAACAGGGTAATGCCTGCTATACATTCAGGTCTCTTTAATCTGAAATCTGAGTTAGTAAAGGGGTTCTAGGATAGAGAGCAATTTTGAAGATACACAACTTCAAGGACTCTGACTTCCTGTACTAAGTGTAAGGAGTGGCTTTCACCTGATGTAACCCAATGATGCATTATTCTTCATAACAAATGAGTCATGGATTTAGTCCTTACATTGAGTTGAACACTTTACACCCATCTCTCTGCTCAAAGGCAGCTAAATCAGTAGGTGCTATTATGGAGTAAGTGAAAGCTAATTTTAACTTTAGCATACGTGTCATTTCTTTTGAGTTCTCTAAAAGTGGATATAATTTATTATTCATACCAAGCCAAGAGAATTAGGCAGGTTATTTCATGCCCTTATAAAAACAGTTGCAAAACTTTGACTTCTTATATTTATTGTATGTACAGTTGAGTGACTGATAAAGATTTAACGTAATATTAGAGAATCATAGAATTACTATGCATTAAGTAACAATCAATCTATTAACATATGTTTTTTGACTGCCCACTCTGGGTCCCATCCTGCCTTAGGCCTGAGGCAGGAAGGTCATTTGGAGAGGTCATTTAGACTAGTGTTTCTTTAACTATCTGTGAAGGAAGAACATTAAAAAAATTTCAATCAATTGTTCGTCAATATGTTTTAAATATACAATAAAATTGGGCTATAAGAAAAAGGATTATATCATAGTTTGATGTCTATATACAATATATAATTTTATATAAAATTTAAAAATTGCTTAAAAAGTTTATAAACACTCAATTTTTATGCTTTTCTCCTTGCAACAACGGTTCATGGGCTGGCACTGGTCCACAGACCACACTTTGAGTGGCACTGATTTAAACTAGGTATGGCCATTCAGAAACCCTCTCAACAACAGAAAAACTAGCTTTTGTTACTTTTTCTTTCAATCTTTAATTTTTTTTACTTATCATATTAGTGGAATTTTCAATACTTAATGCAATTATTAAAGAAAGTCTTCAATTCAAGGTAAACCACATATTTTTCCCAACTGAGTATCTAGATAAAGGAGAAATACTTCCTTTAAAGATCAACCGATAAAAAGTACATAATGAATGAAAGAAGGAAATATAAACTATAAACCTAAAGTGAGGGGGAAAAGTGAGGCCATGAGAGAGGCTCACGAATGATCAAAAACCCATATGACTCACAAGATAGCTACAAAAGGATTATCTGACTGTGTGGGATTCACACAGATACAGAATGAAGAAATGTATTTTTATAGAATTGTCCTTTTTGGCACCGTTCTTGATGCTGTGGCATGTTCACAAGAACATTGTTTTTTTTTGTTGTTGTTTTTTTGACTTGGAATGAAGTTAACACAGTATTTTGGCAAGAGTACAAAAAGGGCATGAAACTCTTGAGATCAAATTTTTCTTTTCCCTGGATACTTACCCAGGAGCAAAAGGCAGAAGACAGAGAGAGAGGAAGAGAGAGAGAAGAGATAGATTTAATTTGTCTTATAGACATTAACTACATAGAAAAAGAAATGTAAATGTGAAAGTCAAATTTTAAAACCCCAATTTCCTAGAAGTGTCTAGAAGAAAACTTCCTTACCCTAATGGGAAAGAGTATTTTATATTTCACTTTGAATCTAACTGAAGGTGTTTAAGAATTGCAAATAGTAGGTGATATATATCAGTTCATATTGATGAATAGGAAGAGATAAATTCTGAGTGTTGTGGTTATCTACTGGTGCACAATAAACCACCCGTAAAACCAGTAGCTTCAAACCATCACTATGCATTTGTTCATAATTCAGTAATCTGGGCTGGGATCAGCTGGGCAGTTCTGCTGGTCTCCCTTGGGGTCTTTCATACAGGTGCCTTCATCTGATGGCTTGAATAGGGCTGTAGTGACTAAGCTGGCTTTACTCATGTGCCTTGCATGGTCTCACATCTTCCAGGACCTCTTTCTACATACCTTCTTTCTCTAGCAGGGTAGTTAGACTTCCTTACAGCATGGATTCTAGGTTCAAAGAGGGAGAATTCTAAGATACAAGGGCTTATAAAATTTCTGTTTGTATCGCTCTTGCTAATGGGTCATTTGTCAAAGCAAGTCACATGACCAAACTCAGACTCAGTGTGGGAAGGAAAAACACAAGAGCAAGAATTCTCAGAGGCATGCTTCATTGGAGGTCACCAAGGTAATGAATGGTCCATCATAAACTATTAAATTATGTAAATACAGATTCAGAATTAGGTTACTTGGAAAATCTAGCTGATGTTCTGGAGCTTTGTAAGATGGCACTGGTATGTGGGGATATTTTTTTAATGACTGTGGGTCTATAAAAACTCACCAGATTAGACCAACCAAGTCAACTGATCAATCCATAAATATTTACTGGGCACCTATGAAGTCATTATCACTTTGCAGAGTAGTATGGAAGACACATTTTCTTGTATTCAAAATACCTGTAATGGAGTCAGAGAATACAAATAGTAAAAATAATGTTGGAAACAGAATAAGGCAGAATATAACCAAGCACTAAATTGTCCCATATAGAATACAAAATAGTAAAGAATTTCTAACTTTTATTTTATTTTTATTAATTTATTTTTGTTACAGATGTTTCTCCTTTTTCCCCCATTGACACCCTCCTCCTGATCCCGCCTCCCCTCCCCACCCCAACATTGTTGTCTATGTCCATTGGTTACGCATACATGCATATAAGTTCTGTGGTTTATCTCTTCCCTCCTCCTCATCCCCCTCTTCTTAGGTTTGTCAGTCTGTACCCTACTTCTATGTCTCTGGGTCTATTTTGTTCATCAGCTTGTATTGTTCATTATATTCCACAAATAAGTGAGATCATGTGATATTTGTCTTTCTCTGACTGGCTTATTTCACTTAGCATAATACTCTCCAGGTCTTTCCATGTCATCTCAAAGGATAAGAGATCTTTCTTTCTTACAGCTGCATAGTACTCCATTGTGTATATGTACCACAGCTTTTTTATCCAGTTGTCTACTGATGGACACGTGGGCTGTTTCCAGATCTTAGCTATTGTAAATAGTACTGCAATGAACATAGGGGTACATATATTAAGAATTTCAAACTTTTAGTTATACCTTGTCCTGATGAGGCTTTCAATACATAGAGACATGGTCTAAGAGTTGGAATAATCCATTAATAATCCAAGTCTGAGCACGTAGACTCGACTACAGCTACCATCTGGCTCTACTGGTCCTCTTTGCAGGGGTGGAAAGCACTGGCTTTATGAATATGGGAAACAAGGGAAATCAGCTACTTAAGAAATGTGATTAGATTCTCAAACCTGAGTCTTTGTCCTTTGAGAAGGCAGGTGCCTTGCAAATCAATTTTGCAGCATCTGCCTGGTTCTCTTTGTCATTAGCAATCTGCAATCTGGCCATAGTGCTGCATTCAACTGCACTGGGAGGGGATGACAGCTGAATAGGTATGCTGAACGAAGGGAATGTGATGGCGTTTGGAACAACAAATTATCCCAGATATGAGGTACTGAAGAGTAAGGGAGAAATAATACTAATTCAACACCTACTTGTGTTCCAGACTCTCTGTTAGACCCTGGGGATAAAGACAAATTAAACTTGGTACCTGCCCCAGAAGAGCTCACAGTCGAATGAGCAGGCAGATCCCAAGGGCACGGATAGCGTGCTGCACAAGCACAGTGACAGGCCGGCCCAGCTCTGAGCAAAGGGAGGGTTCTGGGTAAGGCTACTGCCAAGTGAGGTGATGCCCAAGGTAAATTTTGAAGAATTAACTGGAGTTATACAGGTTGCTAATGTGGCAAAGGGTATTTCTGACAGAAGATATGGTCATGTGCAAAGTCATGGAGATACAGTGAGGAATGGGAAGTTGTTTGATAAGCCTGGAGAACAGGGTACAATACAGGCAAGTACAGGAGATAGGGCAGAAAGGAAGGCTAGGGTCAACTTATATACCACCCTACTAAGGAGTTAGACATTAAATGATGTTAAGCAGGGTAAAGATAGAATCATATTTGCATTCTAGTAATAGAACTTCTTGTGATGATGAAAATATTTTATAATCTTCTCTGTTCAGTGTGATAACCATCAACCAAATGTGGCTGTTGAACACTTGAAATACAGCCGATGTGACTAAGGAACTACATTTTTAATTTTTTTTTAAATCTTCACCCAAGGATATATATTTTTCCATTTATCTTCAGATAGAGTGGGAGGGAGGGAGAGAGAGAGAGAAAGAGAGAGAAACATCGATGTGATAGAGCCCCATTGACTGGTGGCCTCCCGCACGACCCGACCAGGGCTGGGGACAAACTGCAACTGAGGTATGTGCCCTTGGCCGGAATCGAACACGCGCTCTAACCGCTGAGCCAAACTGGCCAGGGCACTACATGAGCCTTTGTAAGCAGAGAGACTGGAGGCAGAGAGAGCAGCTGGGAAGTTGATCTTCGCATGGTTGAGGGTGGTCTGGACTAAGGTGGAGCTAGCAGGAGGGTAGATAAGTGGGTGAATTCAGGCTAATGGTAATCAATCTCATTTAGACATAAGCGATTATGGAAGGAACGGCCGACGAGAAATCCATGTTTTTTAGGCTGATAGAAAAAAGGAAAGGGTAAAGTGATTAATGATTATTAAGCACCTATCTATTAGGTGAATGATAGATACTTCCACAGAAACCTTATCTGTGGGATAGTAGACAGATTGGTGTTGTCCCTGATGGAAATGGATTGCCCAAGAAGGGTTTTAGTTAATAGAGTTCCACTGCATATCTTTTGAATGTGACATATCCTAAGTGGAAGATCTACTTTTTCTCTGTATTTTTGTTGAGGAGATGAGAAAGAGAAAGGTGTATAGTCAGTGGGATTGAAAAAAATAATACCCATTTAACTACTTACATAGTTTGTTTGACTGATGAGCAGGTTTATTTATTTATTTATTGTTGTTAATTCTCACCTGAGGACATTTTTTTTCCATTGATTTTTATTATTATTATTATTATTATTATTAATTATTTTTAGAGACAGTAAAAGGAAGGGAGAGGGAGATAGAGAAAGGGGGAGAGAGAGAGAAATATCGATGTGAGAGAGACACATCGATTGGGGCTGGGGATCGAACCTGCAACCCAGGTATGTGCCCTTGACAGGGAATTGAACCTATGACTCTCCAGTACATGAGCCGATGCTCTAACCACTGGGCCATGCTGGCCAGGGTGACTAATGAGTCATTTTAAAAGATTTCTTTGACAATGGGTAATTTCAAGGTGCTAGATCTGATATTATTTTATTTGCTGGCCCACATAAATGGCAATAGCTAAAAGGACTTTGTCCTTCAAAGTCAACAGGAAAATACTCTAAAGAATGCTAAGCATAAAAGAGAGCACTCAGCAGGCAACAGCCAAACAGTGTCTACTATCATTACTCCAGGTGAATCCAAGTAAGCCTAATTCAATATTCCAACATAATTTAAAAATAAAACAATAAGCCTCCTTATGTTGTGAGATGAGAAAACTGGAGGTTTGTCAAGATTTATGACCACATGATAACTTAGTTTTAGGGTCTTGGTTATCTTCTTATTTACCATTGAACACTTCATTATGAGGTTCTTCTTTCTGCTCCCATATAATATTGTAACAATAATAATTCAATCAGACGTGCTAGTTAACATTAACTACTTTAACAGACACTCCCCCAAATCTAGGTGGCTTAATTCATTGGAAGTCTATTTCTCATTTACATAGCAGTCCAGTGCAGGTGTGTGTGTAGCAACCTTCCGTATGGGACAAGATCCAGGCTCCTTCTATCTTATAGATTTCCTCTACCTCCTTGGCCTTAGAGCCCCTTGTCTCCAGGCGGAAGAGATAGAGCATGAAGGATCACACAAAAGGTTTAAAAAATTTTTTTCCTTTATTGATTTTGGAGAGAGAGGAAGGGAGAGGGAAAGAGAGACGAGAAACATGGATGAGAGAGAACATCGACTGGCCACCTCCTGCACGCTTCCCACTGGGTATATGGCCCACAACCTGGGCATATACCCTGATCGGGAATCAGAACTGGTGGCCTCTTGGTGCATGGGTTGACGCTCAACCACTGAGACACACCAGCCGGGCCACACAAAAGGTTTTTAATGACTACTATTCCTCAATATTCATTGGCTCTAAATTAGTCATATGACCCCACTTAGATGCAAGTAGGGTGGAAAATATATTCCTCTGGCAGGCACCACTTCCCACCACTCCTTGGTAGGCAGCGAGTCATCGCTATCACATCAGATCAGATTATGTTGATAGTTCTCCCGACTCTTTGGTATTTCTTTTCCTCATCTCATCATATTGTTTCCATACCATTGACTCTGTCCCTCTCTCATCTCCTCCCACGTCCTCAGGGCTATGCCTATGGTTTTACTCATATTTTCCAGTTGTTTTTATAGGGCCTGGCTGTGTAACCAGCCACACTCAGAATCCTCTTTGGAATTTACTTCTATGAAAATCACACTGCATGAGATAAAGAAATAACTGGTAAGTCCCATAAACATAATTAGGTGCTCTATAACTCTAGCATAAAAATGTACAGACACGAGCAAGTTTGATCTACATTGCCTTAGGAACAAAGTATTGAATTTAGCATCCCCATTTGTTCTGCAAACTACTCAGCTTTAAGAGGAGTATTAAAGAACATTAAGGGGTGAGAGATTTCAGTGATTACATCTTAAAAATTATTAGACCTATGTTCTAGGGCTCCAGTTAAATTAATTCAGTCTGAATTTTGACAAATAGTTACCAACATGCTGCTTTGTATAAGGCAATTCTATTGAGATCTTAAAGGATACAAAGACAAAGAAATCCTTGGGCCAGCTTCTGTCCTCAAGACTTTTCATCCTTTATTGTTAAATAGCCCTTTATTGGATCTCTTGGGCAAATTCTTACCAAAATGCATGTCTCTGAAGTGATATATTTTGGACATAAAAACAGAGTGTAGTGTGGCTGAATACTAGCTGATGACATATTGTAATGCTGCCAGTAGTGAGAACTCTTGTGGTCATAGAGACTATGCAACAGGATTCCAATCCTGAAACTTAGGGTGATCGAAAACGGGATAACTTGGAGATGATCCAAGAGGATATTTTAGAGGCTGCTTTCTAATTTTCACTCAAAATCTCTGCCAGATAAATTATTAACCTTTATGTCGAGAGTAACAAAAGCTCCATTTCTTAAATCTCCACTAAGCCTGAGCAAGATGATTTAACTCCTCTCTGCCTTATTTTTAATCATCCACAGAATGAGAAGAATGGTTTTCACCCACTTGCCTTTCAGGATTAGCCTTGGGCTAATGGGCAAAACTTCATTGTGAAGGAAAGGTACTATTACAGAGGTGTAGGCTTTCTTTTATCCTAGTACTACTGCTTGTAGTAACACACACCTGGAGTAGAAAAAAGGAATCCTCCTTATTATCAAATATGTAAAATTACCTGCTCTGCCCAACTGCATATTTCACATAAAGGCCAAACTGGAGTGTGTGAAGCAAGAGCTGGAGAGGAAATTCATGCAGTTGGAATGTGAATTCTTCTTAGGGTCTTTGGCAGCACTGACTACCAGGGAGTGCCGTAATGGGAGGTACCATTGTTAAGGTTCCAACCAAAGCTGGGATCTGCCTGCCATGAACAGAAACACTAGCTACTGAGAATTCCACTCTGGTTTGGCTAACTCTGGGGATTCTGAGCTCAGAAAGTGAACCAGACACAGGCCATGTGCCAAGGGAGCATCACTATGTTCCAAGGAGCCCTTAGATCTAGGGGCCTGGAGCAGGGCCTGGAGCCACACTGAGAGGGAGTGGAGTGAAGTGTGCTGTTATACCAGGCAGGCACAAGGCTGGGTTCTGGGTTCCAGATATCATTTTGTGGTAATGAGGACTTGGTCCAGTCCCTTAACCTCAACTTCTTATATGTAAATAAAAGTGGGCGGTGTTAAATTTGTGTTTTCCAATGCCCAGGGGTCTAGAGAGATCTAGGGGCAAATCTCAGTTTTCAAAATGACTAATAGAAACCCTGCCTTTAGAGTGTGGCAACATAGTCTAAAGGAAGGACACTTTCTTCACTTTGAGCTGGAATGATTTAAGCTCAGCATTGTCACACTATTGTTTCATGCTAATCAAAAGCCTATATTAACAGCTATATAGATCTTTATAGATCTTTAACAGTATGGAAAATATTTGTTGAGAAATATATTTTGTGAAATTCATTCAAAGTAGAGGTCATGGGAGAAGAGTAATAAAAGCATATAAAAGTATATGATAAAATGGTTGGGTTCCAAAAGATGCTCTCGATCCTAGCATTTGCAATGAAGCTAACCAATTGGACAACAGAACTTTACTCATTTTCTAGTTCCCTCTGGTTTTGAAGGGGAGGCCTCACCAGGTGTGTGGTATTACAAGAAGTAGAAATGCCTTTTGCTTTTCTGTTTTGTGTGTATTCTTTTCATTGCTGTTGGTGATCCACATACTGTTACTGGCCTAGAATGACGTCATTGTCATTGTTTTCTCTATGAAGTGATGATGAAAGAGGGAAACCACAACCTGTCTTAAGTGAAACCAAGCCAGTGGTAAGTTGTTGTATTGAACAATATAATTTTAAGAATAATAATAAGCAAGACCCAGGATTTAAGATCCCAGTTCATATTCCCAGGAGGACTTGGGAGGACAGAGAAAAAGCTGTCATATTGGTGAGGGGGTAGAGGGAAGGAGAAGGAGAAACCTATGCTTTGACTTAAAGGAGCACAAGCCATGAGCATGTTAGTCCAACAACTGTACTAAAGGGACATTATCGAATTTGATTATGCCCTTGCAAGAGTTTATCACCCTTGCATGTCTAGGTTCTGAACTCCAGGGAAATTCTTTTTAACAATGGCATGGCAAGTTGCATTTCCATCTTGAAATCTGAAGAACATAGCTATGCATGAATCACTTCTAAAGTATTGGAAGGCCAGCCAAACCCCCAATTCATTTGTGTTAGTTTGGGGTTTGTTTATACCCAACTATGCATGTCTGTCGCACCCATCTCCTCTAGGGCTAAGCAAACCAATAGCTACTCTTGTGCTTGGGACACTTCGGCGGCTTTCACACCTCAAATGGGCCTCACCCAGGGGCAGCTTTTCCCTCTGTCCGACTAGAGTCCTTCTAGGAACGCGAACTGAGAATCAGAAGTCCTGGGTCCTTATTACTCCTATTTTTCTTAAAATAGGGGCAAGTCATTTAATTTCTTTCAAGCATCATCTTTCTCCATTAAAACACAACAGCCCCATCTTGCCTTTCAAATACAGGTGTGTGTTATATTTGCTGCTTCAGTATTTAAAAGCACTTTCTCACACATTCCTTCATTTGAACTTCAGAGCAGCCTTTTTCCTGTCCCCAACCAAAGTGTCATTCTTCTCATTATATCTCTGATCTCTAGGACTGTGGATGGTAGGTGCTCCCAGGATGTTTGTTTTGGGTACATAATCTTTAGAGAGAGAACTTTACTAGCAAATATTAACTTTAGATATTTAGCTTTTATTTGATCATCTGTAAAGCTGTTCTCAGTGGGCAAACATACTTATCGCACCTTGACATCACAAAGTTATTTTTAAACTGCAATGACAATGTGAAGTCAATGATACTACATATCTTCTGACTATGGAATGTAATAAAACATACCAAAGAGAAATGCTGTCATTTACAAGACAGTAAATTTGTATATCATGCTGTTCATTGTTACTTTTTAGAGCACAATAGGAAGTTCTATGAGGAAGGAGCTTTGATTTGAATCCACAGATGGTTGTTTCTGCTGCTGAGAATTCTGATATCAGAACATCTCAGTGAAGTGGTCTGATATTGTGGAAGAGTTTACTGACTGGGACGAGAACAGCTTCTTCAATTTAGGCTTTGCTTTCACATTGCATATTAATAAGATAATTTTGGAATCTTAGCCATTTGTTGAATATTTTCCTTCAAATAATCTTGTGTCTGGAAGGACTTTGTAAAAAATATGTAAATCTATCTTTCTCACTTTCTCTCAATCTTCTTTTGTCAAGTTAGATAGGACTATACTACCTCGGGCAGGACTATTCCAGGTAGTGCTGGGCATTCATTCAGTTGATTTATTAAAACGTAAAAGTTCCTATTTAGAGCAAAGCAATGTAGTTTCATTATTGGAAAAGTTAAAAATATATAGACAAGCAAAAAGAAGAAAATAAACAAAATGCTCCTCTCTTCATCCCAGCTATCCACTCTTGAATATTCTATTGTATAGCCTTCAAAATCTCTCTGAGTCTGCTTACACACACACACACACACACACACACACACACACACACAGAGTACGTGCATGTATACAGTCATGCACACATTCACATATACTTTTTATATTTAATATGTATTTCAGTTCTGCAAAAATTTAATAATAGCCATATGAAGATATGATTCACATACCATACATTCACTTGTAAAGTGCACGATTCAATGGTTTTTAGTATATTCATAGAGTTGTACAACCATCCCCACTACCTAATTCCGAACATTTTCATCATTCCAAAAAGAAACCCCATATCCATTAGCAGTTACTCCCTATACAATAATGTAACCTTTTGTGTCAGACTTCTTTCACCTAGTGAAATGTTTTCAAGGTTCATCTCTGTTGTAGAATGTATCAGAACTTAGTTTTTTTTTTTTTTTTAATGACTGAATGATATCCCATTGTATAGATATAGCACACTTTGTTTATTTATTCATTAGTTGGTGAACACTGGATTGTTTTCACTTTTGGGCTATTATTGATGCTGCTACGAACATCAATTTTCCAAGTTTTTGTGTGGTCATGTTTTTAACTCTCTTGAGTATATATTTAGGATTGGAATTGCTGGGTTACATGGTAACATTATGTTTAAATTTTTGAGGAATTATTGAAGTGTTTTCCAGGATCTACATCATGTTCATTTCCACCAGCAATGTATAAGGGTTCCAATTTTTCCACATTCTCACCAACACTTATCTGTCCTTTAAAAAAAAAAAATCTTTTTTCTTTATTGATTTTAGAGAGAGAGGAAGGGAGAAGTAGGGAGAGATAGAAACATCGATGAGAGAGAACATCGATTGGCCGCCTCCTGCATGCCCCCCAATGGGGATTTGGCCCACAGCCTGGGCATGTGCCCTGACCGGGAATCAAACTGGTGACCTCTTGGTGCATGGGTCAACGCTCAACCACTGAGCCACACCGGGCTCCGTCCTTTTGATTATAGCCATCCTAAAATGGGTGTGAAGTGACATCTCACTGTTGTTTTGATTTGCATTTGCCTGATGACAAATGATGTTGACCATCTTTTTGTGTGTTTATTGGCCACTTTTATATCTTCTTAGAAGAAATGTCTATTAAAATCCCTTTCCCATCATTTAATTATTATTTTTTAAATAGTTGAGTTGCAGAGTTCTTTATTCTGGATTTGAGTCTCTTATCAGTATATGATTTGTAGATCTTTTCTCCCTTTCTTTGGGTTGTCTTCTCACTTTTTTTGATGGTGTTCTTTGAAGCACAAAAGTTTTTACATTTGATGAGATTCTGTTTATTTTTTCTTTTGTTTTGTGTGCCTTTTGATTTCATATGTAAGAAACCATTGCCTATTTCAAAGACAGAAAGATTTACTCCTATGTTTTTATTTAAGAGGTTTATAGTGTTAGTGGTTACATTTAGGTCTTTAATACATGGTGAGTTAATTTTTTAATATGGTGTGAGGTAGGTGTCCAACATGATTCTTTTGTATGTGACTATCCAGTTGTCCCAGCACCATTTCTTGGCAGTATTCAAAATGGTGAAAATGAAGTAACCATAAATATAAGGGGTTATTTATGAATTCCCAATTCTATTCCAGTGATCTATGTTTATCCTTTTGCCAGCACCATACTGTCTCGATCACTGTAGCTTTGTATTAAGTTTTGAAATCAGAAAGTGTGAATCCTCCAACTTTGTTATTTTTATTTTAGGATTGTTTTGGCTATTCTGGGTCCTCTGCAGTTCCACATAAATTTTATAATCAGCTTGTAAGTTTCTGCAAAAAAAATCATATGGGAATTTGATAAGGATTGTGAATATGTAGATTGCTTTGGGGAATATTACCATCTAAACTATTATCTCCCAAATCCATGAACATAGTATGTCTTTCCATTTATTTCAATCTTCTTTTAAGTACTTTCAAAGATGTTTTGTAGTTTTCATTGTACAAGTCTCACATTTATTTTGTTACATTGATTCCTAAGAATTTTATTATTTTTGAGTCTATTGTAGATGGAATTGCTCTTAATTTCATTTTTGGATTGTTTATTTCTAGTGTTTAGAAATACAATCAATTTTTGTACATTTATGAGTTTATATCCTTTTTTAATGTTCAAATATTATGAACATCTTATAGATTTTATAGAAGTATATACTGCCATAACATCACTTTAATGACCTTGTAACAATTCATTGTGTCAGATACCATAATTTATTTAATTACCTCTTTATTAATGAATGTTTAGTTTCTTTTAAACTTCAAAAAAGTTATAAAAAGCTCTGATAAGTACTTGCCATTAAATCTTTGCAAACTTTCTGAATTATTTCCTGTATATAAATCCCTAAAGTGGAATTGTTAGGGCAAAACATATGTGCATTGGAGTCATTTGCTAAGCACTGCAAAAATTGCCTTCCTGAAGGTTATATGTTTTTTTCACTTCTACCAAGGGTGTGATACTTGAGTCCCTGAATTCTCTTCAACTTTCAGTTTTATTTAAAAACCTGTTTGCTAGTTTGAAAGGTGAAAGATGAGTCTCATTGGTGCTTTGCTTGTATTTCAATTTCCAGGAAGGTCAAATATTTTCTCATATGTTTATTATCTTAAAACATTTATTTTCTGTGAATCATGTTAGGTTTCTTAGCCATGAGTGTTCAGCTTTTCCTAATTATTTTGTAAAAGCAGTTTATATATGAAAGTCATTAATTCTATATCTTTTAATGGTATAAATTTCCTCCTCCCTCATTTATTTTCCATTTTTGTTTAGTTATGGTGCTTTTTGATGTACACATTGTTATTTTTTAGGTAGTCAATACATCCATCTTTATGGCTTTTCCTTTTCCGTGTTTTGCTCCATCCTTCAAAGCTCCAGTCCTATTTCTTCTGGGGCACTTCTGCCCGTTATGGCCAACAGCTATGACACCCTCTCTAATTGCTTAGAGGGCCTATGTGGGCTCCGTTTTGGTGAGGTGTTCCTGCATTCCAGAATAAGCCTCAGTCCCTGCCGGAGTATCCTATACCCTAAGGTCAGCTTGACAGCTCTAGTATTTCACTCAACATCTCTCAGACTGGGCATCTAGAGGATTTCCTCCAGGGTAGCTTTCCAGTTTGACAACTACAATTTCCACTATTGGCTGTCTCTGCCACTCACAATCCCCTGTGAGCTCCTTCGCTTCCAGACGCAGTGTGTGGCCGCAGTGCCATAGATGTCGTTGACGCACAGTTTGAGAATTAACGGGACTTTTGACAACTGAGGCTTGTCTGAGAAATCACAATATCTTTTATGTAAGTTCTGCATGAATGGCACTTTCCTCTGATGTTTCACCCAAATTCGCTGTAAGCCTCCTTCTCCCTTGTCCAAGGTCCAGAGCTGACTTTTCTGGCTAGTCTGAGACCGTGAGTATCTAGAAAGGAGAAATATCTGATTTTGCTCTGGCCGTGGGAAGTTGGGGCTGTCCGGGCCCCGAGCTTGAGCCGTTAGGGTGGGAGCCCGGGAACGCCTTTTGCCTTCCCCGCCCGCAAAGTTTGCAGCGCACTGCGCGCTTGCAGAGACGCCGTCTGCTGGCCCGGGGCTGGGCGCTGTCAGTTCCTGATCCGGCGGTGCCCGCTGCAGGCAGACTCCACAGGACAGAAGCCTCCCCCACGCCGTGGGCTCCGGGGCTGCGCTCGCCCGCCCAGCTGGAGGACTGTACTGCCTGGCCGGCGGGGCTCCCCTTTCCCCCGCCTCCCCCGGCCCCTCCGCGGGCCGCCCAGGAGGGAGGGCCGTGCGCGGCGGGATGGCTGCGGCCGCGCGGGCTCGGGGCTGGGTACCGCCGCCAGTCCCGCCGTCGCCGCTGCTGCTGCTGCTGCAGCTCCTGCTGCCCGCCGTGTGCACTGCCGCTCGGGAACCCCCAGCCGCGGCCGGGCTCAGCCTGCACCCGCCCTACTTCAACTTGGCCGAGGCGGCGAGGATTTGGGCCACCGCCACCTGCGGGGAGCCGGAGCCGGGAGGCGCGCAGCCCCGGCCCGAGCTCTACTGCAAGTTGGTAGGGGGACCCACCGCCCCCGGCAGAGGCCACACCATCCAGGTAAGGTCCGGAGTGAGAGCCAGGGGCGGCGGGGAACTGGGGGCGGGCTCCCTCCCCGCGTGGTTCAGCCACAAGGGGCGAAGGAGTTGAGCCCTTTCCCCGCGCGCGCTAGTGACCCCAGACGAGTGGGAAGGGCTCCCTCAACTCCTGCGCGGGCCGGTGTCCCGCGAGGATCCCTTGGGAGCATCGTCCTTGTCAACGCGCGGCCCGAGGTGGGTAAAGCATGCCAGGTGAATGAAGGCTGACCTCAGGTTTGGGCGACCAGAGGAGAAATTCCGAATCTGTGCTCTAGGGATGCAGGGAACTGTGGTCCAGTTCTGACTCGCTTCGTCACCCAGGTACACCCCCCCCCCCCCGCCAGGCTTTGAGTCCACACGGGTTTCGCTGGCGCGCCCCCTTCAAGCCACTTCATCGCCCCTACCTTATTCCGAGGAGAAGTTGGTAGCAGTTAGTTTCCGTGGTGTATTTTAAGAGAGAATTTTTTAAAATTATTATATTAGAAGTACCATTTCGATGTCATTGAAAAGATGCACTTCACCCTACTGCCTGAAGTGCCACCATCCAGAGTCATTGGGACAAATACGACTTGAGATAGAGAGGTAGGGCGTTCGAGTCCATTAGAAACGCTCACCGCGAATGCCAGGTGTAAATGATGGAGCTGGTGGTGCTTAATCAGCTTGTGGATGTGTGCCAGGTCCCAACAGGATCTTCACAGCAGCTCTGGGAACTGGATCAGGTGCAGGTTAAGGAAGGCGCCTATGTCGTAAAGTAGGGCAGCTGGATTTGAACCCAGGCCTGCCTCCAAAAGCCGCTTTACACTAAGCCACCGTTGCTCCCTTCAGATGCTGGCAAGTGTTGCTGAGGACTACCAAAGTGTTGCCAGAAGAGGGAGTAATTTTGGAGCTTGTGCTCCAAAAGGTAAAGATGATCACTGAGAGTTTTAGAAACTCTTTTGACTAGGCACTGGCATACATGACAAGCTGTTGAACATGCAGTGCCCATACATGTTTATTTATTTAGAAATTATAGCATGTATTACTTTATTAATATATTATGTGTACTTAAAACATGCAAAAATAGAAATTTAAAAGAAAGATAATACTGAAAATACTTTTCATTTTATTTACTAAAAGATCAAAATAATTTTGCTTTCTCTAAATATTTTGTGATTGTGTACAACTATTTATAAATATACAAATATACAAGAGTAATCATGTGTGTAATTATTTTTTACTAGTTTAGCACTTATGATACAACAATCCAAAGTTGTTTTATATTAATACTTGAATTTAGTAATTGTCATAGCTGAAGAGAAACCTCAAAAAATATGTAGATTCAAATGGAAGAACTGCATTGACCAAGCTCCAGAACCAACTACATAATTTATGAAGTCCAACACAAAATGAAAATGAGGAACCCCTTTGTTAAAAAATTATTAAGCATTTCAAGATGGTGATAGCAGAGCATTAAACCAAGTCAGAGGACTCTCTAAGAGTGGGGCCTTGTGTGACTGTACAGGGTGTCTGAGTTCACTAAATCATGCACTCATATTTCTGCCCCATCCTTCAGTTATGTTAAGGATGTAAAGTAGAAACTTGGCCAGTAAATGTTTGCTTTTCAAGTGGTATTCAGTACTTCCCGGTAGGAAGGTGTTGTGTTTTAATGTTTCAAACAATAGATTCAAAACACATGGCAAGTCCTCTTTTGGAAAATATTAGAATATGTTAAAAAATTCAGTTTCCGTGTTTTTAAAATGTGCAACTATGAGAACTTTTAGAGTAACGGTTCCATGTTTTTAGCAACAACAACAAAAAAAGAAACATTTCCAAACACCCATTTTTTAAAACTGCTCTTTCCAAAGCATACATTTGTTAGAACAGTATTTACTCTTTTCACACATTGTTAAAATAACACTTTTATTTCGACAGAACAGAGTAAGTACCTCTATTGTTTTGTAAATATCCATCAGGTAGTATATTACTGGCAGCCACTTGTCATCCCTGAAAAAGTCAGCATATCTGGAATTTATGTGAAAAAAAAAAGTAATTTATCTTTAAATTTAAAAGGTCTTTAAGTGATTTATCATGAGCTAACCAGTTAACCTGTGTAGTCAAAAGAATTTCATGGTCACTCCCCATTTCAATAGAAGATTGTAACTATTCTGCTATTCAGAAGAATAGAATCTCCATGTCCACTTAACTGGACACATGTAAGTTTTGAGTGTCAAGGTCAGATGATAGCCTGGTGGAACCCCTTCTCTTCCCTTGGACAGATATTCGGGACCATTGGTGACTTGTGACCAGCCGACTTGTGTACTCGGTGAAGATCCCTAAGCAATCCGTATATTAAATATTAGTAAAATTAAATTTATTTTTAAGTAAAATAAGTGTAAAAAGAAGTCAATATTCCCTTGGTGCACCCACTGGGTTGCCTGGTACACCCAGCTTTGGAGAGAATTGTCCTAATTAAGGGGAGAGTAGGTGCAAGGAGAAGGAAGACATTTTCAACTGACTCCTCTCCCCCAGATTTGCAGAGCAATGGGCCATCGCTCATTTTCCCCATCTGGTATTTTTATTGTGTTCATAATTTGATACTTCTGTTTTGGAGGTCCAGAAAAGTCATGTTTCCTTTTCCTGGTTGACTTTCCAGAATAGGTCATTAAACCTGGCTTCACAGTCCTAGAGAGAGTAGGAAGCGACTGTTTCTAGGCTAGGGTGTAGCCTGCAGAAAAGAAAAGAAAAGCCATTTGGTATTGTCTTGCGCTTCCCTGAAAATGAGAGGTGAACAAAACTCTCTGCTGAACAGTGCTTTCTGCTTTCAGAGTTGAGGGCTTGGGGAGAGGCACTGATTCTTGGTGTGAGAGGTTCTCATGTAAGGAGAAATGCGTCAGAAAACAGAAAGGGAAGCTGAGTTCCAGAGTCCAGGCTCTTAGATACTGTGATAGCCCAGTGTTGGCGGCTGTTTGTATAGACCCGCCTTTCAAAGAAGTGGGCGATGGAGGTTGATGGGTGGGAGAAGGGAAGAGAGATTATGATTAATCAATTGGTTGTGCCTGAGTGATCGTAGTTGGAGTCTGCTCATGTACAGCTCAAGATGGGAAATGGAGAAGAGTTAACTAAAATAGTTCTATTCCACCCTGGCCAGTTTGGCTCAGCGGTTAGAGCGTCGGCCTGTGGACCAATGAGTCGCGGGTTCGATTCCTGTCAAGGGCATGTACCTCGGTTGCGGTTCATCCCGGCTCCGGTCAGGGTTGTGCAGGAAGCAACACTCGATGTGTCCCTTTCACATCGATGTTTCTTGCGCTCTCTCTCTGTCTGTTCCTCTCTCTGAACAAAAATGGAAAAATGTCCTCGGTTGAGGATAAAAAAAAAAAATAGTTCTATTCCTTTGAACTTTCTGAAAATAATTCGTTGGGGCCAGCCAGGGTTTAGAATTTCAGGTCAGAAGGATTTTGCGAAAAAAGGAATAAAATCACATCTTAGACTAAAACCTGAGTTTATGGTCCTGATTCTATAATAACAATGCTGACACTTAAATGGTAGCATGTGTCAACAGGTGTTTTAAAAGTCTGAATTTTGTTTTTTGTGTGAAAAAAGTTCACTGGTTTCTCTGGACCTGATATTAGTCAAATAAGATTTATATACCTGTTAATGCTCAGACATTACGTTTTTGGAATTTAGTTGCTCTTTGATTCAGGGATTCTGTCTGGTTCACAGCTGTATCTCCAGTGCTTAGGACAAAGCCTGGAACAATATAGGTGCTCAGAAAATATTGAATGAAAGCGTGGTGGCGTGGAGGTACAGTTAAAGGCTAAAGAAATGGAAGGCTGTGTCTAAAATACAACCTTATGTTTGGTTTAGCTTGGCACAAACACTGTATTCACAAGGGATGAAATGCACATATCTACCAAATATATGATCTCGATTTTGTGCATTGACAGTTCAACATCTTATGTTCTTCATTACACTTTGATATGTGCATAGCAATGTGTATCTAACCTGACTGATATCGATAGAGAAGCGCACACATGAGTTATGACTAAGAGTGAGAGTGTTTGCCACAAGGCGGTCTCAGCTGTGTATTTGTGTGACTTGGACTAATGTCCATAAACAGGAAACTCAATTGCACTTAGGTTCTGTTTATAGAATTGTTGTGAAAGAGAACCATTTGTTAACTTCAACAAGGCCTTTCCTTTGTGAAAGTGATGTGAAAATCTTGGGCGAGGACTGGAAAATCTAAGATTTTTACTATGTCCATTTATATATTTATAACAATGATTAATGATGAGTTATTTTGAGACTTCAGGCAAATGACTACAGTCATCAATTTAAAGATGAGTGATTCTTTTTAAAAAAGTGATTTTCCTAATAGTTGTTCTGTGTTTGTGGACATTAGCCAAGGTTTAGCAACGAAAATTTATGTACAAATCATTTGACAAAGACAAACATAAGTGTTTTCCTTGGAAAAGCCAATTCACTCACCAGTGAAGAAACATGGTTCCTCATACCAGAATCTCAGCAGTTTGTTCCTTAACCAATCACAGATGGCTGGAGCACGAGGCCCTTCAGGGTCGCTGGTGAATAGTTGGAACTGGGAATGTTCAGTCCTTGAAGGCACAGTTTTACTTCATGCTCTGAATTATCTGTGCCAGCAAGTGAGAACTATTTAATCTGAGAAAAAGAAATATACAGTTATAGGGAAAGAAGAGGACAAAACGTTATTAATTCCAGCCCCTTTTTCATTTTATTTATTTATTTAATTAATTTATTTTTGTTACAGATTTTTCTCCTCCCCCCCCCATTGACACCCTCCTCCCGATCCCCCCCTCACCCCAGCATTGTTGTTTATGTCCATTGGTTATGCATATACGCATATAAGTTCTTTGGTTTATCTCTTCTCTGCACCCACCCCACCCCCTTCCTCTGAGTTTTGTCGGTCTGAACCCTACTTCTATGTTTCTGTTTCTATTTTGTTCATCAGCTTATTTTGTTCATTATATTCCATAAATAAGTGAGATCATGTGGTACTTGTCTTTCTCTGATTGGCTTATTTCGCTTAGCATAATACTCTCCAGGTCCCTCCATGTCGTCTCAAAGGATAAGAGATCTTTCTTTCTTACAGCTGCATAATATTCCATTGTGTAAATGTACCATGGCTTTTTTATCCGCTCATCTACTAATGGACACTTGGGCTGTTTCCAGATCTTAGCAATTGTAAATAGTGCTGCTAAGAACATAGGGGTACACATATTCTTTCTGATTGGTGTTTCAGGCTTCTTAGGATATATTCCTAGAAGTGGGATCACTGGGTCAAATGGCAGTTCAATTTTTAATTTTTTGAGGAAACACCATATTGTTTCCATAGTGGCTGCACCAGTCTACATTCCCACTAGCAGTGTGCTAGAGTCCCCTTTTCTCCACACCCTGGCCAGCATTTGTTGTTTGATGATTTGTTGATGGCAGCCATTCTGGCAGGTGTGAGGTGATACCTCACAGTCGTTTTAATTTGCATCTCTCTGATGATTAGTGATGTTGAGCATTTCTTCATATGTCTCTTGGCCATTTGTATGTCCTGTTTGGAGAGATGTCTATTTAGTTCCTTTGCCCATTTTTTAATTGGGTTCTTTGTCTTCCTTTTGTTGAGTTGTATGAGTACTCTATATACTTTGGAAATTAACCCCATACCTAAACCATTACAGAAAGATAGCTGTGTGTTTTCCATCTTTAGTGCACATATGAATGTGAAAAACTACAGGTTTTCTTCACATCTTTTAAATTTTATTTTACCAAAACTAGACTAAAACATGTGAGTCATTTTAGCTTTATTGAAGCATAATTTAAATACCATAACATGCATCCACTGTAAGTGTGAATTCAATAATTTTCAGTAAGTTTATAGAGTTGTGCAACTAACACTAGAATCTCATTGTAGAACATTTCCTTCAGCCCTAAAAGTTTTCTTGCGCTTGTCTACTCAATCTCTGCATGTATCTCCACTAAGGTGATTTCTGTCTCTAAAGATTTGCCATTTCTGGAAATTCATATAAATGGAACAATACCACACATGTGGTCTTTTGTGTCTGATTTCTCTCACTTAGCATAATGATTTTGGGGTTCATTCATATTGTTGCATGAGTTAGTAGTTTGTTTCTTTTTATTGTAGAAAATAGTATTCCATTGTATGGCTTTACCTCATTTTCTTTATCCATTCACTAGTTGATGGACATTTGTGCTGTTTCTAGGTTTTTTGCTATTATAAGTAATGTTGCTATGAACATTCACAAACAAATCTTTGTGTGGACATATGTTTTCAGTTTTCTTGGGTAGATTTCTATGAGTCAAATTGCTAGATCATACAGTAAGTTTATGTTTAAGTTTTTGAGAAACTGCCATTATTAAAAGTGGAGTATTGATGTCTCCAACTATTATTATAGAACTATTTCTTCCTTTAATTATGTCAAATTCTTCTTCCTGTACATTTGAGGCTCTTTTGTTTGATGCAGCTATATTTAATATTTTTTCTTTATTGATTTTAAAGACAGGAAAGGAGAGAGAGAGAGAGAAAAACATCGATGAGAGAGAACATCAGTTGGCTACCTCCTGCATGCCCCCCACTGGGGATTGGGCCCACAACCTCAGCATGTGCCCTGACCGGGAATCGAACCGGCGACCTCTTGTTGCATGGGTCGATGCTCAACCAGTGAGCCACACTGGCCGGGCACAGCTATATTTAAATTGTTTTATCTCCTTGATGAAATGGGTCTTTTATCAATGTGTAATGTCCATTTTTATCTCTTGTAACAATTTTTGACTTAAAGTCTGAATTATACCCTTTCTGATTTTCTATTTTATCTGATACTAGTACAGTCACTCCAGTTTCTCTTTTGGTTCCTATTTGCATGGGAAAATTGTTTTCTGTCATTTCACTTTCAACTTATTTATGTCTTTGGATCTAAAGTGAATCTCTTGCAAGCAGCTTATATTTGCTTGTTTGTTTTTCCCACATGTATTTAGATCATATTTTTTTATCCATTCTTCCAATCTCTGCCTTTAAATTGGTAAATCTAATTCATTTACATTTAAAGTAATTACTGATAAGGAAGGACTTCTGCCACTTTGATATCTATTTTCTCTATGTCTTATATTTTTTGGTCCCTCTATTCCTCCATTACTATCTTCTTTTGTACTTAATTTCTCTTTTTCTAGTGTACCATTTTGATCTCATTTTTTTCTTTACATTTTTAGTTATTTTCTTCGTTATTTTCTTTCTCTGGGGATTAGAATTAACATCCTAAATATACAGGGTGGGGCAAAAGTAGGTTTATAGTTGTAGGTACTCAAAATACAGAGTTAATAAAGCTATTGTAATAATCATAACCTGCATGTCTTTTTCCATACAAACAACTGTAAACCTACTTTTGCCCACCCCTTTATAATTATTATTCTATGCATTTGTCTTTTAAATCATATAGAAAAAATACAATAATGCTGGCTTTTACATTTATCTATATAGTTACTTCTACTGGTGTTCTTTATTTCTTCATATGGCTTTGAATTACTGTCTACTGTCCTTTCATTTTTATTCGAAGGACTCCCTTTAGCATTACTTATAAGTCAGGTCTCCTGGCAATACACTTCTTCAGTATTTGTTTCTTTGGGAATGTTCTAATTTGTCCCTTATTTTATTTATTTATTTATTTTTTTATCCTCACCTGAGGACATTTTTCCATTTTTTGTTCAGATAGAGTGGGAGGGAGAGAGAGGAAGAGAGAGAGAGAGAGAGAGAGAAACATCGATGTGAACGGGACACATCGAGTGGCTGCCTCCCACACGACCCAACCAGGGGCCGGGGACAAACTGCAACTGAGGTATGTGCCCTTAGCGGGAACCGAACCCAGGTCTCTCTGGACCGCAGGCTGACGCTCTAACTGCTGAGCCAAACCGGCCAGGGCTGTCCCTTATTTTTGAGGGATAATTTTACCACTCGTAGAATTCTTTTTAAAAATTTTGAATTATAGTATACATTCAGTATTGTTTTTTATTCATTTCAGGTATATAACGTAGTTAGACAGTTACATACTTTGCAAAGTGTTTCCTCTAATATTTTCAGTACCCACCTGGCTCCATACATAGTTATTACATTACTGACTATATTTCCCCATGCTGTACTTTACATCCTTGTGACTATTTTATATTTTAAGTAACATCTCTGTGAATATATTTTATTTTCAGTTGTACTTCCCCCCCCCAATTTTTATTAATTTATTTTTGTTACAGATGTTTCTCCTTTTTACCCCCTAGACACCCTCCTTCCCACCCCAACCCCCCCCCCCCCCGCCCCGCATCCCCAGCATTGTTGTCTATGTCCATTGGTTATGCATACATGTTCTTTGGTTCATCTCATCCGTTCCCCAGCCCCCCTGCCCTGAGGTTTGTCAGTCTGAACCATACTCCTTTCTATGTCTCTGGATCTATTTCATTCATCAGCCCACCTTGTTCATTATATTCCACAAATAAGTGAGATCATGTGGTACTTGTCCTTCTCTGATTGGCTTATTTCACTTAGCATAATACTCTCGAGGTCCCTCCATGTTGTCTCAAAGGATAAGAGATCTTTCTTTCTTACAGTTGCATAGTATTCCATTGTGTATATGTACCACAGCTTTTTTATCCACTCATCTATTGATGGACACTTGGGCTGTTTCCAGATTTTAGTAATTGTAAATAGTGCTGCTATGAACATAGGGGTACATATATTCTTTGTGATTGGTGTTTCAGGCTTCTTAGGATATATTCCTAGAAGTGGGATCACTGGGTCAAATAGCAATTCAATTTTTAATTTTTTGAGGAAACACCATATTGTTTCCATAGTAGCTGCACCAGTCTGCATTACCACCAGCAGTGTGCTAGAGTCCCCTTTTCTCCACACCCTGGCCAGCATTTGTTGTTTGATGATTTGTTGATGGCAGCCATTCTGGCAGGTGTGAGGTGATAACTCATTGTTGTTTTAATTTGCATCTCTCTGATGATTAGTGATGTTGAGCATTTCTTCATATGTCTCTTGGCCATTTGTATGTCCTGTTTGGAGAGGTGTCTATTTAGTTCCTTTGCCCATTTTTTAATTGGGTTCTTTGTCTTCCTTTTGTTGAGTTGTATGAGCACTCTATATATTTTGGAGATTAACTCCTTATTTGATGTCTCATTGGCAATTATGCTCTCCCATACAGTGGGTTCCCTTTCTGTTTTGATGGTTGTTTCTTTTGCTGTGTAGAAGCTTTTGAGTTTGATGTAGTCCCATGTGTTCATTTTTTTCCTTTGTTTCTGTTGCCTTAGGTGATGTATCAGTGAAGATTCTGCTGCGTATGATGTCCGAAATTTTGTTGCCTACATTTTCTTCTAGGATTTTTATGGATTCACGAGTCACATTTAAGTCTTTTATCCATTTTGAGTTTATTCTTGTGTATGGTGTAAGTTGATGGACTAGTTTCATTTTTTTACATGTAGCTGTCCAATTTTCCCGACACCATTTATTAAAGAGGCTGTCTTTGCTCCATTGAATGCTCTTGCCACCTTTGTCAAATATTAATTGAGCATAATGTCTTGGGTCAATTTCCGGATTCTCTCTTCTGTTCCACTGGTCTATATGTCTGTTCTTGTGCCAGTACCAGGCTGTTTTGATTACAGTAGCTTTGTAGTATAATCTGATATATGGTATTGTGATCCCACCTACTTTATCTTTCTTTTTCAAGATTGCTGTGGCTATTCGGGGTCTTTTTTGGTTCCATATGAACTTTTGAAGTATTTGTTCTAGTTCTGTGAAATATGTCACTGGTATTTTGATGGGGATTGCAATGAATCTATAGATTGCTTTGGGTAGTATGGACATTTTAATGATGTTAATTCTTCCAATCCATGAACAAGGTATGTGGTTCCACTTTTTTATGTCTTCCTCTATTTCTTTTTTCAATGTCCTGTAGTTTTCTGCAAATAGATCCTTTACTTCTTTGGTTAAGTTTATTCCTAGGTATCTTAATTTTTTTGCCATGATGGTAAATGGGATTTTTTTTTAGTTTCTCTTTCTGTGAGTTCATCATTGGTGTATAAGAATGCCGTCGATTTCTTGACGTTAATTTTGTATCCTGCTACTTTGCCAAATTCATTTATTAAGTCTAGTAGATTTTTGCTGGAGTCTTTAGGGTTTTCTATGTACAATATCATGTCAAACGCAAATAATGACAGTTTCACTTCCTCCTTTCTGATTTGGATCCCTTTTATTTTTTCTTCATGTCTGATTGCTGTGGCTAAGACTTCCAGTACTATGTTAAATAAGAGTGGCGAAAGTGGGCATCCCTGTCTTGTTCCTGTTCTTAAGGGAAATGCTTTTAGTTTTTGCCCATTGAGTATAATGTTGGCTGTATGTTTTTCATATATGGCCTTTATTATGTCGAGATATGATCCTTCTATTCCCACATTGCTGAGCGTTTTTATCAGAAATGGGTGCTGGATTTTGTCGAATGCTTTTTCAGCATCTATTGATAGGATCATATGGTTTTTATCTTTCATTTTGTTTATGTGGTGTATCACATTTATTGATTTGCGAATATTGTACCAGCCTTGCATCCCTGGGATGAATCCCACTTGGTCATGGTGAATAATTTTTTAAATATATTGCTGGATCTGATTTGCTAGTATTTTGTTCATGGTTTTGGCATCTATGTTCATCAGGGATATTGGCCTGTAGTTCTCTTTCTTTGTAGTGTCTTTATCTGGTTTTGGAATTAGAATTATGTTGGCCTCATAAAACGAGTTTGGAAGTCTTCCTTCTTCTTGAATTTTTTGGAATAGTTTGAGGAGAATGGGTATTCTTCTTTGAATGTTTGGTAAAACTTCCCTGTGAAGCTGTCCGGGCCTGGGCTTTTGTTTGCTGGGAGAGTCATGATTACATCTTCAATTTCCTTCATTGTTATTGGTCTGTTCAAGTTTTCTATCTCTTCCCGGTCCAGTTTTGGGAGACTATGTGTTTCTAGAAATTTGTCCATTTCGCTTAGATTGTCCAATTTGTTGCCGTATAATTGTTCATAGTATTTGTTAATGATCCTTTGTATTTCTGTGGTGTCAGTTGTGACTTCTCCTCTTTCATTTCTGATTTTGTGTATTTGGGTTCTCTCTCTTTGTTTCTTGGTGAGTCTAGCTAAGGGTCCATCAATCTTGTTTATCTTTTCGAAGAACCAGCTCTTTGTTTCATTGATCCTTTGAATTGTCTTTTTGGTCTCTATGTTGTTTATTTCTGCTCTGATCTTTGCTATTTCCTTCCTTCTACTTGCTCTGGGGTTTTCTTTTTGTTTGCTTTCTAGTTCTTTAAGTTGTGAGGTTTGATAGTCAATTAGAAATTGTTCTTGTTTCTTGAGGTGGGCCTGTAGTGCTATGAACTTCCCTCTCAGGACTGCTTTCGCTGCATCCCATAGATTTTGTGTTGTGTGTTCATTTTCATTGGTTTCCAGGAAGTTTTTAATTTCTTCCTTGATCTCATTGGTAACCTATTCATTGTTTAAAAACATGCTATTTAGCCTCCATGTGTTCAAATGTCTTTGCATGTTCTTGTTGCAATTGATTTCTAGTTTCATGCCATTGTGATCTGAGAAGATGCTTGATATGATTTCAATCTTCTTGAACTTGTAGAGACTTAGTTTGTGTCCCAACATGTGGTCTATCTTTGAGAATGTCCCATGTGCACTTGAGAAGAATGTGAATTCTGCAGTTTTGGGGTGTAATTCTCTGTAGATATCTATTAAATCCATTTGATCTAGTGCTTCATTTAGAGTCTCTGTTTCCTTGTTGATTTTTTGTCTACACGCCGTGGTTCTCAACCTTCCTAATGCTGTGACCCTTCAATACAGTTTTTCATGTTGTGGTGACCCCCAACCGTAAAATTATTTTCGTTGCTACTTCATAACTGTAATTTTGCTACTGTTATGTCTTAGGCGACCCCTGTGAAAGGGTCGTTCAACCCCCAAAGGGGTCGCGACCCACAGGTTGAGAACTCCTGGTCTAGAGGATTTATCTAGTGATGTCAGTGGGGTGTTGAAGTTCCCTGCTATGATTGTATTGCTGTCAATTTCTCCTTTGAAGTCCTCCAGAAGATTTTTAATATATTTTGGTTCCTATATTGGGTTCATATATGTTTACCAAGGTTATATCTTCCTGTTGGATAGATCCTTTCAATATTATGTAGTGACCTTCTTTGTCTCTAGTTATGGCCTTCATTTTGAAATCTATTTTATCAGATATGAATATTGCTACCCCAGCTTTTTTTTTCCTTTCCATTTGCTTGGAAGATTTTTTTCCATCCCTTCTCTTTCAACCTATGTGAGTATTTTGTTGTGAGGTGGGTCTCTTGTAAACAACATATATATGAGTCATGCTTTCTTATCCAATCAGATACTCTGTGTCTTTTGATTGGAGTGTTCAATCCATTACATTTCAGGTTATTACTGATATGTACTTATTTATTGCCATTTTTGTTTAGTGTCGTTATATTCTTCTTCCTATTTCTTCTACTAATTACAGCAGTCCTTTTAACATTTCTTGCAGTGCTGGTTTGGTGCAAGAAATTTTTCTTTTGTCTGGCAAGCTCTTTATTTGACCTTCTATTTTGAATGATAGCCTTGCTGGATAGAGTAGTCTTGGATTCAGATCCTTGTTTTTCATGACCTTGATTACTTCATGCCATTCCCTTCCGGCCTGTAGTGTTTCTGTTGAGAAGTCAGTTGATAGCCTTATGGGGGTTCCTTTGTAGGTAACCTGTTGCTTATCTCTTGCTGCCTTTAGGATTCTCTCTTTGTCTTTAATTTTTGGCATTTTAATTATTATGTGACTTGGTGTGGGCCTGTTTGGGTTCTTCTTGCTTGGGGCTCTCTGTGCTTCTTGAACTTGAATGCCTTCTTCCTTCACCAAATTAGGGAAGTTTTCTGTCACTATTTCTTCAACTATATTCTCAAACCCTTGCTCCTTTTCTTCTTCTTCTGGAACTCCTATGATGTGAATGTTGTTATGTTTTCAATTGTCCCACAGTTCTCTTAAGCTGTCTTCCTGTTTTTTAATTGTTTTCTACTTTCGGTTTTCTGATTGGTTGATTTTTTCTACCCTGTCTTCTAATTCACTGATCTGGCCCTCAGTTTCCTCTATTCTGCTGGTTATTCCTTCCAATGTGTTCTTTATTTCTGCTATGTCATTCTTCATTTCTTCTTGGTGGTTTTTCATTTCCAATTGGTTGATTTTCAATGTTTCTATATCTTTACTCATGGTGTTGAGCTCCTTACTCATGCTGTTGAGCTTCCTCAAGATCATGGCTCTGAACTACACCTCTGATAACTTGCTTAACTGCATTTCCATTTATCTTATCTTCAGTAGAGTTCTCTTGATCTTTCATTTGGGATTTGTTTCTTTGTTTCACCATTTTGGCTATCTCAGGGGTTTTGGAGCCTGCCAAATTTTTCCTGTGGGTTTTGGTGTTCTGCTGTTTGTGGCTCCCTCTACTGGGTTTGGATGAGTGTGGGAGGACCCATGTTTAACACCACTGTCAAGTCTTACTTTCCTGGGTAGATTTACAAGCCCAGGAAAGGTTCAGTTATCCTCTAGCTTTTTGCCTGGAGGCTATTAGTTTCAGTTACTTGATGAGCCTTGGGTTGTAGCCCTCAGCTGAATGAAAAACTCCCTCAGGTGTTCAATGTAAGAGGAATTCCAGAGGGTGGGGCCAATGCTGGTTGTTAATGAGCCTCAATTTGCATTTCTATGGCCCAGCTGAGTGGGGTTAAATCTCCAAGGGAGGGGCTGCTGCTTCTCTCCAGAGCTCCGGGAAGGAGTAAGATGGCCACCATCCTGTGTGGCTGTGATTCAGCAAAACCTCTGAGCGCTAAATCCCAAGTGTCCCCGCACAGTTCCAGTCCAGTCCACCCTCCCTCTGCTGGAGCCCAAGGTGAGTAGCTGTAGCTAATTTAGTGCTCTGTCCCAGCCCTCTGCTCTGTGGACCCGGCTTGGGATTTTAACCCTGAAGGAGCTGCTCACAGCTAAAACCCCTACTTTCCATGGGCTCCCAGCCCGCCCTCTTGTGCCTCTGCAGACCTACCAGGCTCGACTTTCCTGTCCCTGGTTATATGGGTCCTCTCCAACTGCTTTTCTGTTGCTTTTTCCTGACGATTTGTCTTTATTTTAGTTGTAATTCCAGTTTGGTCCTGGGAGATGGTCTGTGTAGCTTCCATTCACTCTGCCAACATTTTGGAATCTCCCAGTTGTACTTCTTTGAAAAAAATTTTTTTTTCTTTATTGATTTTAGAGAGAGGGAGTGAGAGGGAGAAAGCAATAGAAACATTGATGAGAGAGAACATTGATTGGCTGCCTCCTGCATGCCCCCCACTGAGTATTGGGCCCACAACCTGGGCATGTGCCCTGACCGAGAATCGAACTGGTGACCTCAACCACTGAGCCACACTGGCTGGGATTAAGTTGTACTTCTTAATCCCTTCACCGTTTTCACCCACTTCCACAATCCCCTACCCTCTGGCAACCATCATTCTGTTGTATATATGAGTCTCTTTCAATTTTGTTTGTTCACTTATATTGTTCTTTAGATTCCACATATAAGTGAAATCATATGTTATTTGTCTTTCTTTGACTGATTTATTTCTCTTAGTGTAATACCCTCTAGGTCCATCCTTTTCATTCTTACCACTTGTAGAATTCTTTTTTTTTTTTTTTATCCTCACCTGAGGACATTTTTGCATTTACCTTCAGATAGAGCAGGAGGGAGAGAGGGAGGAAGAGAGTGAGAGAGAAACATCAATGTGAGAGAGCTCACACATCGATTGGGTGCCACCTGCACAACCCCAACCGGGGCCGGGGACAAACTGCAACCGAGGTACATGCCCTTAGTAGGAATTGAACCTGGGACTGTCTGGTTCACAGGCCGACACTCTAACTGCTGAGCCAAACTGGCCAGGGCCCACTTTCAGAATTCTTAATTGATGTATTTTTTTCTTTCAGTCCTTTAAATATGTCATCTCACTGCCTCTGGCTTTCATGATTTGTGATAAAAAATAGGCTGTTAATCTTATTGGAGATCCCTTGTATGTAATGAATTGCTTCTCTCTTGCTGTTACACGATTTTCTCTGTCTTTTGACAGTTTGATTATAATGTGTCTTAGTGTAGATCTCACTGAGTTTACCCTACTTGGAATTTGATGAATTTCTTGGATGTGTCAGTTCATGTCCTTAATCACATTTGGAAAGTTACAACCATTATTTCCTCAGATATCTTTTATGCCTCGTTCTCTGTCTTTTCTCCTTCTGAGACTCTTATAATGTGTGTATTGGTCTATTTTATGTGTACCTCAGGTCCCATGAGCTTTGTTTATTTTTCTTCATTCTTTTTTTTCTTTCTTATCCTCAAGCAGGATAATTTCAATGGACTTACCTTCAAGTTTGATGATGTAGGTTGTTGTAGGTTTTTTAATAGATGAAAGAATTCTGAAAAAGTATATTCTGACAGTTTTTGCCAGGTTAATTGTTGCTTTGGTGGAGGAACATATCCTTGAAGCTCCCTTCTCTGCTACTTTTGGTGATATTTCCACATCTTTTTTTTTAGTGCTTTCTTACTTTCTAGTACCACAAAGTGTTCCAGGGTCATTTTTTATATGCTTTTCTCCGGCCTTGGAACCAACTATTTTTCCAAGGAGCTCTGTTGTTTTTTTGTTTGTTTGTTTCTTTTTAATTGAGTGTGATATTAAAAACAAAGATCTGGGTATGAAGTGTGCTCATTTGTTACTGGCATGTCATTGCTTCTAGACCCTTCAATGGCCAGAGCTATGAAATATTTGTATATCTACAAATTCCTGTGTGCACACACATCTACATTAGAAATGCAGTTGATTTTTGCTTGTTGATTTTGTATCCTATGATCTTGCTGTAGTTTTTTTTTTTAATAGACTCTTCAGAATTTTCTACATGCATCATTACATGTGTTTTATTTCTTTTTTCCTAATTTGGATGCCTAATCTCAGTGTCCTCATATATAAAACAGGATTGATAATAATGTCTACCTCATAGGTTTATTGGGAGGATAAAACTCACTTAGTATATTTCTTGGTGCATAGTGCTCAATGAATGTATTTTTTCATGGAATGAAAAAATTCTTTGGTAAGACTTCTAAAGTGGTAAGCTACAAAAACGATTTACCACAATTTTCTAAGGTCAGAAAGCTGATAGAGTTAGAATTCAAACTCAGGTCTCCATGATGGCAGAGCCAGAGTTCTCTCCCTCTAAGTGAGAATAGTTTGATAATATGGACAATAAGGTGATATTATATTTTCCCTCACAGGAGTTTCCCTGGTCTTTAAAGAAAATTAGGGCATAAAAAAATTAGTCATCTACAGAAAGGCTATGTCTGGGTCATCTTTGCATGCTCAGCATCCAGCATGGTGCCTGGCATGTAAGAGCCACTTAGTAAATGTTTGTGAATAAATGAATGAGTTAAAAAGAAAAATAAAGGACACCTTTTTTTTTTTTTTTTTTTTTAAATCAGCGAACTAAAGTAACCTTCTGTAGGGGGGAGATATTAACTTTTTAAGGTTAATTTTGATGGTAATAATACATTATTCCAGATCATACATTTATTTCTGGTTGAGATTCAGACTTTCATAAAACCTTATTAACTCTTGATCAATATTCTGGATTTATTAACTGGCACCTCAGTGGTCTTAGTCAATGGAACTGCCTACAGTTGTGCTGTATACGTGGGTTCCTGGCCAAGGGGAAGTGGGGGCTGACATCCAGCCTGGGCAAGCTGTATCTGCTCAGAGGCAGGGATCCTTTTTTCTGCTTTACAAAATAGAGCTGTTTGTATGAGCTAGCAGGGCCTGCATTAGGTCCTTCATGCCAACAGGGTGGAACCTGCCCTGGGGAAAGCCAGCTCATTGAGTCTCGTGTGTCTTGCCAGTTTCTCAGTGTCATAAGCATATTGTTTTCTCTCAGTGGGTTTTCCATCCTAGGTGCTCAGAAAACACACATGGAATTAATAAATGAATATTATCTAAAGAGAAATCTGGGCTCTAATTCGATTATATACATCTTAACTGTGAATAGTGGGGAAAAGAAGTAATTCTGCATTACTTTCTAGTTTCACCATACTGTGTATAGGCGTGATACCAAATAAGGAAGGAAAATGGTGAGTAGGGAGAATAGTCTAGTAACCAGGGAATGTACTCCCCTACGTAGTGCAGGGTATTCATTTAACACACACATATGACACTTACTGGTGCCTGGCACTGTTCTTAAGCACCTTACACATACTGACTTGTTAATCCTCACAGTGTATGAAAGAGGTACTCTGAGCATGCTCATTTTAAATATGAGGAAACGGAAGCACAGAGAGGTTAAGTGATTTCTTCAAGATCACACAGCTAGGATGTGGCGAAGCCAGGTGCTCTGGCTGCAGAGTTCACACTCTTACCCACTATGTTATGCTGCCACTGCCATGCTCACGACTCCTCCCTCAGAGTTCCAGCCAAATTTTTTCACCACCATGCTGATTTAATTCACCACCTTGGAGCCACTTATTTTCATGTCTGTATCCTTATTAGATCATGAGCTGAGGGTGGGGCCACATTTTCCTGCTCACATCTGTTTCTCCTGTGGCAGCTTGTTGTAGACACTACATAGATGCTTTTTAAAGAAATATTCAAAGGGCAAGCACCATCATAGGATTTTCCTACTGCACCAACACCTTGATGGAAGGTGTTCGACAAAACAAACACCTGAATTTCATCAACCTGCCTTTGGATGTGTTGAATTTCAAGTAGAGGTGTCTGATGCAGTGACTAAGACCAATGACCAGGACTGGCCACCAGAAGCTAGAAGAGGCGAGGAAGGATCCTTTCTCTGTGGGTTTCAGAGGGAGCATGGTCCTGCTGACACCTTGATTTCAGACTTTCAGCTTCCAGACCTGTGAGACAATAGTTTTCTGTTCTAAGACACCAGTTGGTGGTATTTTATTTTGGCAGCCTTAGGAGACTAATACAGTACAGTCTGTAACTAATACAGACTAGTACAGTAACCGTCTTAGTCTGTTTGGAATGCCATAACAAAATACTATAGATTGGATAGCTTATAAACAACAGACATTTATTTCTCACAGTTCTGGAGGCTGGCCAATTCAAGGTCAAGGTATGGGCAGATTCAGTGTCTGAGGACCCACTTCTTAGACAGCAGTCTTTCTGGGTGTCCTCACATGGTGGGAGGGATGAGGCATCTCTCTGGCCTCTTTCATAAGGCCACAGATTTAACTTATGTAGGTGGAGCCCTCATCTACCCACTTTCTTTTTTTATTATTTGCTTTTTTTTTAAAAGTTTTGGGGGGGTCAGGGAGACACAAATATTCAGTCTATAGCAGTAACTTTAGCTCTAAATCAGATAACCAATCTCTCAGCGAGTCAGCAGTATTTTGTTTTGTAAAGAGTTTTATTGATTTCTAGAGAGAGAGGAAGGGAGAAGGAGAGAGGGAGAAATATCGATGTGAGAGTGAAACATTGATTGGCTGCCTCCTTCACGCCCCCTACTGGGGATCGCGCTGGCAATTGGGACATGTGTCCTTACTGGGAATTGAACCAGCAACCTTTTGGTGCACGGGATGACACCCAGCCAACTGAGCCACACCAGTCAGGGCAGTCAGCAGTATTTATTGACCATTCAGTGAGTGAGTGCTATCTGTGTATGTTAGAATGGAGGATGGGGCCACTGCCTGAGGCTCTCTGGGTGGTTGAGGGGTCTCTGCTTTTGAGACTTTGCAATCTGATAACTCAGAATGTAGTCCCTAAAGAGAATGAGGAGAACTTTTGGCTGAACATATTTAGGGATCACCTACATTGAGGCATCCTTAAAAATGAAGAACATATCAAAGAGCATAAAGAAATGATTGCCTAATGCAGGTTGGGTGATGGGAGTTTGGGGACAATGGGTACCTGTGAACCTTGGATCCCTTTTTTGCACAGATCCCCGTGGTAGGATGAGTCCTTCTCTAGTGAGGACTCTGGGGCTGCAGCAGGGGGAGGCCAGGGAGGGAGAGTAACATGAAAGGCTTGATTCCTTATGACCTGAAATTGGCTCTGCAGAGACTAAATATTGTTGAGGATTTGGGTGCACAAAAGGCATTGGTGGCAAAGATTCTCTTTAAGACAGTTTGCATAGTGATTTGACGAGAACACAAAATTTTCAGACTTTCAATTTTCTTACATGTCTCATCTGTTTCCAAGCAGATTTCTATTTCATTGTGACGGCTGATCACTTAATGTATCTTAAATGTGGCATTGATTTTGAATGTTTTTAATGAACCAGAAAAATTAGCAGAAAATGCTGGGAAACCTCATTGGGAAAGTCTCTTAGTCAAATTGCCATAAACTGGTTGATTTTTCTTTCTTTTGTTTTATTTCATTATCCTTTAGGTCAACTTAGTAGACTTTTAAATAAAAATATAGCTACTGAAGTCACTCTCTAATGGAAATGCTAGGACCCGATGATATCTTTGCTTCCTCTCTCTGAGCACCATGCTGGCTTCGCAGTCACTCTGTACCCCTCACGCACTTGGTGTTACATGCAGCCTCATTTTTCTTTGATCACTTCCTTGCCTGAGTTCGGAGGTGTTGTTTTTCTCTGGCTGTTACATACAGCAACCGTCACTGTGAGTGAGGATGATAACTGGAACAAATCACAGTAGAACTGCTTGACTGACCACAAGGAAGATGAGGCCAAGGGCCTTCAGAACCATTGCTGAGATGCTTGTAACCAATGGTCCTCTGTCTTCACTAACGATGACACGGAAAGGGTGGTGTAATATTGCAGCACGAGGGATTGAGAGAAGGACGGCCTTGGCAAAGTGCTGCATCACTGAAATGATTCTCAAGGAGGTGGGTGAGGAGACTGTCTCGAGGTCCCCCGTGTGATCTCTTAGGTCCAACCATAGGCAGTGACAGGGCTTTGACGGGCTGGCCTCACGGGGGCCGGCCTTGCGCGGTGAGCGGTGCCTGCAAGGCAGGTTTCTGAAGGGAGCTGCAGCCAAGGATTCAGTGCGCCCTGGACTAGCCATGCTCATGCGCACATCTGCATTCTCAGCCCAGGAACATCTGTTCAGAGGCTGCCAACCTGAGCACTCCCTGGCGGCCTCCATGGGGACTTCTCATCGGGGTGCTGTGACTGAGGCACTTTCCCTCACTCTGCCTCAGTACTTTTCTACTCCTCTTCCTCTCTCCTTTTACCCCCAGACCTTTGGGCCTATAGAAAAAGCAGGAGCCTTTCGTTTGGGGCTTTCTGCAGTTGAGATAATTCTCCTGTCATCTGACCCTTGCCTGGTGCCATTCCAAGGGGAAAAACAGAACTCAGAGGAGCGGGCACCGTTCTCTTGCCTGCACTGTCCTGATAGGTGAATAAGGTCTTGAACGTCACTAGTAGATTGGCTCACTGTCCTTATTAATGAGCTCAACACCTGGAAGCTTGACAAGAGCTGGTAGAATGTCTTTTGTGGATGCCTCTAAGGTAGATTCTTATCTACTAAGGAAAGAACTGCTACCCAGAGACACGTGTGTATACACATTTGTGTGTAATATTCATCCACTGGGACATTTAACAAATATTTATTGACATCTATGTGCCAAGCACAGAGGATGGAGATACAGTGGGCTGAGAATACAATTCTGAACAAGGCAGGAAAGGTCCCTGCCTACATGGAGCTAACATGCTATGGGGAGACTGCAACTAATGAGTGAACATATACAATAATTATAGATTGCTATTGTGTCTTGGAGAGAATAAACAGGACTTTATGATAGCAATTAATGAAGGGAAGCTTCTCTAGGTTGAGTAGATGGAGAGGCTTGTTTAAGGAGGTGTTTATGTGCAGAAACCTGAGAGTTGAGAGGAAATCAGCCCCACGAGGAAGGTGGGCAAATGTGTTCCAAGCAGAAGGACCAACAGGTATAGTTGGCACATGCTTGGTGTGTCCTAGGAACTCAGAAAGCATGCTGCCTTAGCTGTCACATACTCTAAATGTTATCCCTGTATGAGACTTCAGTGTCCTTTCCAGAATTTATAAATACTTCATTTTATTTTTTGTATGTGTTCACACCCTTTCTGGTCCTCAGAAGAATTTAGATGAGTGATGAAATGACGAAGGATGAACAAAGGAGTTGAGGGAATTGGGACAATGGGGAAATAAAGCAGTAAAAGAATAGAATTACTTCACAAGGAGATTAAAATAATAACTGAAAGGGAAATGAGAGTGAAAAGCTTGGTTTGAGGAATGATTCAGGTCAGGGTCAGACTATCTCCTTGAGGACAGTATCTGGCTCTTAGCAGGTCAGTAGTTTATGACTGAATAAGTAAACTATCAGGCACGCTTGTATCATAAGTCTAGGCTTGGTATAAAGCTCTAAAGAGGAAATGCTTTGGGTTTGGGCCATTGAGTGGGCAGGCCTGAATGTGTCCTGGCCAACTTGTAAACCTGAGTTTTACAGCAGACCACTTACATGCAACTAGAGTTACCAAGCAACCCCGTATCACCAGTGAGATGCCAACACAACATGTAAGGAACAAGAGAATAGAGTGAGAAGTAGTAGGAAGAGAAATGTATGGAAGCCATTAATGTGTGGGTTTTAACACTTCCAGAAATAACTTCTTGGGTTCTTTCAAGAAGGAACCAGTTGGTACTAGAACCCCAAACTAGATTGTGTGGCATCACGATTAAGAGCATGGGCTTTGGAATCAATTGAACTCCCTTTGAGAGCATCCCTTCCTAAGGATGTGACCTTGAGTGAGTTATTTAACCTCTCCGAGCCTTGGTTTTGTCATCTGTAAAACGGGGATACAATACCTTTTGGTTCATAAGGTTATTTTGAGGATTACATGAAGTAAACCATATGCACCTGGAACATAGTGTTTAATAAAAGGTAACTCTAATTAAAGGTTGTTGAGAAGTCTAGTTCAGTAGAAAAGTCAAAATAACAAGGCATTGATAAAGGGGCAAGATGTGATGGGTGGAATAGATTGGGGGTGGGAGCATAGTTGCCTGGAAAGCCTCTTTGGAATGGAAAGACTTCACAATGAAGAAGCATGTCATGTCCAGAAGAATGACCATCACTTCCTTTCTTTCCTCTCTGATTTGGCTGTGATGGAAAGGTAAGCAAGGACAGTTATACCAGAGAAGTCTCTGAAACCGGAGATGCTCCATCTAAAGATGGAAGAGCTGAGTTAAGCATGAGTGCTTCCCGGCCAGAGCAGGCAGGTGATTCTGGGAGGCCCTGAGGGATGGAACTAGTAGATTTCCAGTAGAGGAGAGACAGCAAGTCTAGATTTAGTTACAGTGTGCTTTCTAATAAGTTCATTGACACATGTATTCGTCTGCAACTTTCTGTTTGTTTTTTTGAAGTTAAGAGTTCCACTTCTGACATTAAAGGTAAAATTACACACACACACACACACACACACACACACACACACACACACACACACATACACAGAGTTCATGTCTGGGACTACCCCTCCCCCATCACTAATTAACTTGGTTATTACTTTCTGGTATATTTCTTGAAGTGAAAAACAAAATAGTTTACACCATTTTAATGTATTAACTAAATGAATACATATTAAGTGCCTACCCTGTGCCAGATACCTTTCTAGGTCATGAAAAGTCCCTGGCTCAGGGCACTTATGATCCAACAGATGTGACAGGAGAAAAGCAAACGCTAAGTGATTTTTCCTCAGAAGAAAAGGTGAATAAGAGGATAGAAACAGATGGTAAAGCGCAATGCTACTTTAGATGGCGTTGATAGCAGTGACCTCTTGGATAACGGACTGAATTCTGGGAGAAGCCTGTTCCCGGAAGAGAGGCAGCAAGTGCCAAGACCCTGAGGCAGGGACATCCTTGGAGTGAGTGAGCAGCAAGAGGGGGAGTGTGGGTTGAGTGGACTGAGTGAGGGGACAGTGGGAGGTTGTTTATTTTAAGCATGTTTGTTTATCTCCTGGTGGGAATAATCCAGTAGAAGGATAAACGGAGATGCAGGAGAGTGTGTGTGTTTAGGGGGTGTAATTGCAAACGCCAAGTCCTTCGGCAGGAGGGGCAGGCATCAGTGTGTGTGTGGGGGCAGGGACTTTGGAGCACAGACAGCTTCTCCACAGCACTGGGAGGCAAGGCGGGCGTGTGAGTAGGAAGATGAGCAAATTCAGTCGATTATCAGCAGAAGGGAAGAGGGAGGAGGAGGTTTGAGGAGCGTGGGGAATGTGTGAAATAATGTCTAGGAGAGTAAAAGAGGGAATGTAGTGAAACGCTATCCCAATATAGAAAGAAAACACAGTTCCTCAGTTTCCGTGGATGGAGAAGCTTAAAAGTTTGTTCTTTACCTGCCTGACTCAGGCAGACGGTGCCCAGGCAGATGGAGAGCACACATTCCTCTCTCTCTCTGTCTGTAAAAGGGTCTGATGAGTGCACTCATGAATGACAAATCCATAAGGTGAGTGCACTCATCAGATCCTTTGAAACAAGTTAAAAGAAAAAACGCCAAATTGGGCCGAATGGACATAATGTTTTAGTAATACTTATAAATTTTCCAGGCATTTGCTTATCTACCTTAAAAAAAAAAAAAAAAGATTTGGAAGCAACTTTGAGCCTCTTATTTTATAGGTCTCTCAAATCCCCACCGTCAGGAGCCCAGCACAGTAGAGATGCGGTGCGTCACCCCTGGGGGGTGAAACCTGTGTGGGGCCACAGAGCTGGGCACTCTCCAGCACTGTGTAATCGCCCTGCACCCCATTATGTGCAGATGTATAGGTTTTCGGGAAATTTACAAAACGCTTGTCTTGATCATCGGTAACCACGCCGGAGTCCTTTTGTGTCTCTCAGAGAGAGAATGCTCTGAACAAGGTCTTTGCAAAGGAGCAATTCCAAGTTTGGAATGGCGCACTCCAGAACATTCTCCACATCAGGGCTCCAGCGGGTTTGGCCTCTGGCACTTAGACAGTGCCTTCGAGGCCCAGAATTTCAGGAACCTTCGTGAGTGATGGCTTGGAGTAGGGTTCACGGCAGCACCAATGTGATCGTGATGGGGCTGTTGATAGATGAGTGTGGTTAGATGCTCATCTTGCCGGCTTATTCGTGCTGCATAGGGCATGCATCTCAGACAGCGTTCTTTCCTGAGCAGGGTCTCCTTTCACACATCTGGTCATCGGCAGGTAAAATCACATCATCGCTGTTCCAGGGCAGCCTCACACTCCACTCACATCTGAGACAGGGCTCTTTGATGTAGCTCACAGAGCAGCCAGGCCGGGGTGGAAAGTGTCCTGGGCTGAGAGTAACATCACCAGCCCCACACACAGGCCCTGGCTCCCGCACGTACTGCTGTGTGGTGCCCTGGGCTCCCACACTCTCCTGCTGTCTGGATCCCAGCACCTTTCGGTGATGTGGTGTTTGAGTTACTTCTCTTCTCTCCCACTTAGGGGCAGAATCCACTCTCCGTGTTTGTTTTCACCCCAGCCTTCAGTGCAGTGCTCTGCTCATGGTAGGCAATTTGGAAAAGCTGAATAAACGAATGAATGTTCAAACAACAAAAGAGAACGTATGTCAGGGAGCAGCGCTACAATCAACCTCTAGTGCCTTAGGACAAGACAGTGTATATATTGTGAATTCAGTTGCCAAGTATTATATAAGTGAGGCTTTTAGTTAAGGAGAATCATCAAAAATGTTAGCGACTAGGAGAGATTATTTTTTCTCATCCTTCTGAAAAAGTGTAGGTCACTCCGTGGGGCCCTGGACAAACATTGGCTTATCCTCTGGGGCCCCCATCCTTGGAACGCAGCTCTTTAGTTGTTTATTTGAACAGTCCTGTCCCCTTTCCTTTCAGCCCCTTCTATTACATTTGCTATTTCCCATATGACTGGCTAATATTAGCCTTAACACAAGTCAGAGCGCGGGTCCCTTGTCCTGTTTATCTTTCAGTTTTCTCATCTTCTGGCGTAGCGTCTGGTACACATACAGGTTTGTTACATGGATGGATGAATAATTGAACTGCCTCCTTGTTCTCTCTCTGTCTCCCTCATCTCTGACTTCTATCAGTTTCTGTCTTGCTTTTATTTATATGGTTATTTAAAAAATATTGGACCTCAGGAGCAGAGCTGGATTATAGATTATTTATAACCCTCAGTTATGACATGCTTTCATCATGGTCCTTGCATGGCCTGCTTCAATATATATGTGGGTGGGTGGATTTACAATAGTATAACAAGTATTTATGAACTTGCTACCAAAATCCAAAATAGGGCCTTGATAATAACTTATGTCTAACTGTATGTTTTCCCCACCTCCCATCTCTCTGTTTCCCGTAATCTGGGGTAACCATCATCCTGAATCCTTTATTAATTTTTCCTTTACTTTTTATATAGTTTTTATTACATCTATCTATCTATCTATCTATCTATTCAAAAAAGTAAGTACTCTTAACTTTATAAAAAGCATATCATGCTTTTTAAACTAATGTTACATTGCTAACATTCATCCATATTGTTTCATGTTGTTGTATATAATCATTTTTTTTTTCATTATTGTTCATATATTCATTCATTGTGTGAATATACCACTGTTGATTTATTCACATTCCTGTGGCTGGAAAACTAGGTTATTCCCAGAATTTTGCTCTTGTGAACTGTGCTGCTATGAATATTCTTGAACATGGTGCCATCAAATTTGAGCAAGAGTTTCATTTTGAGTTATGAGCTCGAGAGAAGAATTTCTGGGTCATAGGAAATGTGAATTTTTGACTTTAGGAGGTAATGCCAAAAATTTTTCCATTAATTAATAAAAAAACAAAACAAAACATTTTCCAAAGTATTTATACCAACTCATACTCCTATCACATTCTTTCCAATACTTATCTTCAAACTTTAAACTGATCCTATTAAATGGGTATAAAACAGTATAGCACTGTGTTCTATCTGATCACTAGTGATGGTGACTGTGAACATTTCTTCAAATGTTTGTTGACATGTATTCCCTTTTCTGTAAAACACTTATTCCTACTTTTGCCCATTTTTCTGTTGAACTACTTAGACTTCCCTTATTGATTTGTAGGATTTGGGATATAGTTTTTTCTTTTTCTTTCTTTTTTATTTTGTTAATCTCTACCCAAGGATATTTTTCATTGATTTTTAGATAGAGTGGAAGGGAGAAAGAGAGAGAGAGAAACATTGATGTGAGAGAGACACATCAATTGGTTGCCTTTGCATGACCCTGACTGAGGCTGAGACCCAAACCTGCAACCCAGGCACCTGCCCTTGACCAAGAATCGAACCTGAGACCCTTCAGTCTGAGGGCCGATGCTCTAACTGCTTAGCCAGACTGGCCAGGGCTGGGATATATTTCTTAAAAACAAACAAAACAAAACAAACAAACAAACAAACAAAATATATATATAAATAAAGAGAAAGAGAGAGAGAGAGAGGAAGGCTGAGGGAGGAAGAGAGAGAGAAAAACATTGATGTGAGAGCAAAATATCAATCAGCTGCCGCTTGCCTGCCCCTGACCAGGGATCAAGCCCATCACCTAGGCATGTGCCCTGACCACAAATTGAACCAGCAACCCTTCTGTGCACAGGACGACCCCCAACTAACTGAGCCACACCAGCCAGGGCTATATATATATATATATATATATTTGAAAAAACAATTTTTTTTCTTTATTGCTTTTAGAGAGAGAGGAAGGGAGAGGGAGAGAGAGATAAAAACATCTATGAAAGAGAACATCGATTGGCTGCCTCCTGCATACCTCCTGCATGTCCCCCACAGGGGATCAGGCCCACAACTTGGGCATGTGCCCTGACCAGGAATCGAACTGGTGACCTCTTGGAGCATAGGTCGACACTCAACCACTGAGCTACACTGGCCGGGATATATATATATATATATATATATTTTTTTTTGGTACGTGCCCCTACCGGGAACCGAACTCAGGACTCTCTGGTCTGCAGGCCGACACTCCAACCGCTGAGCCAAACCAGCCAGGGCTATATATATATTTTTAATCCTCACCAGAGGATATGTTTATTGAGTTTAGAAAAAGGAAGGCAGGGGGTCGGGGGGTGGAGAGAAAGAAAGAAAGAAACATCAATGTGAGAGAAACATCAATAAGTTGCCTCCTGTATGAGCCCCAACCAGGGATGGAACCTGCAACCAAGCCACCCAGCTGGGGTGGGATATATTTCTGATGAGAATTCTTTATTGATTTTATGTTGTTTAGTTATTGATTCTTGTGTAACAAATCACCCCCAATTTAGTGGCTTAAGACAATGACAATTTCTTTTTCTCACAATTCTGTGGGTTGACTGGGATCAGCTGGGCGATTCTTCTTTTTTATAACAGTTAACCATTATTTTTATTTTTATTTATGTTTTAAAAATCTGTTTTTATTGATTTCTTAGAGGAAGAGAGAGAAACATTGATGAGAGAGTAACATCAATGGGCTGCCTCCTGCACAACCCCTACTGGGGATCAAGCCCGCAACCTGGGCATGTGCCCTGACAGGGAATCAAACCAGTCACCTCTTGATGCATGGAACAATGTTCAATCCACTGAGCCACACTGGCCAGGTTGGGTGGTTCTTCTGGTTCATATGGTGTCAACTGGGGTAACTCAGTTGCATTCAGCTGCTGGCTGCGCTGGACTAGCTGGTCGAAGAAAGTTTCACTAACATGTCACGTGTCTCTGCTCTTCCATGTGTCCTCTTCATTTGGTTACCTTGGACTTTTTCACAGTGTGGTAATTGGGGGGTAGTTGGACTTCTTACCTGGAGGCTGGCTTCCAAGAGGAAGGAAACAGAATCTGTCAGTTCTCTTAAGGCTTGTGCTTGAAAATCCCAGAATGATGCTTTTCCTACAACAAAGCAAATAATAAAGTCAGTCTGGATTCAAGGGTAGAGAATAGCTTTCAAGGTAAATAGCCTCCACCTTGATGGGTGAAGTGGCAGACACAGAGAAAAAGAGAGAAGGAATTGATGGAACCCATCATGGGACACTATCTGCCACGTGTGTATTGTGAATATCTTTCAGTGTGTAATTTTTCTTTCTACTCTTTCAGGTGTCTTTCATGAACCAGTATTCTTAATTTTAATATATTCAATATTTTAAATTTAATATTATCTTTTTTTATATAATGCTTTCTGAATCTTGTTTAAGAAAGCTTTCCTTATTTCAAGTTCACTTTTATTTTTTACTAAGAGACTTTAAAGTTTGATTTCTGACATTTAAGTTCTTAATTTATTTGACGTTGATTTTTGTTTGTGGTTTGAATGGAAATCTGAGTTTGTTCTTTTCCATTTTACATATATTAGCCCTCCTTTTCCTATTGATCTCACAGACCATCTTTGTTGTATACTAAGGTTTCCAAGATGCATGGGTCTGTTTTTTGCCTCTTTCTTCTGTCCCTTTGGTCTGTGTGTCTCATCTTTCTCTGTCTTAATTATAATAGCTTCACAATAAGCCCTGATACCTTGAAGGGCAGCTTTCCTCCTCATTAGTTATCTTCAGCAATATCGAGGATTTTCTTGTCCTTTACTGTTTCATATAAATTTTAAAATTATTTTATTGTGTTCCAGAGTTGTGTTGACTTTATAGATCAATTCTGGGAACAATTGACAGGTTTTTGATATTATCTTCATATTCAAGAAAATGATATCTCTCCATTTATTTAGACTTTTTTCCTAATAATGTTTAAATTTTTTTAATTGTTAAATTTCTTTTGAGATACTTGATGGTCTCTGACACTACTGTAAATGGTATTTTCCCTTTATTTACATTTTTCAGTTGTTGGCTACTGTTGAACAGAAATGCAATGACTTCTGTACATTAGTCTTATATTCAACCACTTTGTTAAATTCTCCTAGTAGTTCTAAAATTTTTTCCAGTAGGTTGATTTGGAGTTTTCATGTAAATAATTGTCTTCTTTTAAAGTCCTACTTCTTAGTGCCAAGATCCTCCTTTCAGAGATTGGTCTTAGTGTTGGCCTCCCTGAGAAGGTTCTTCTACCCCAAGTCTACCCATCCATGCAGCATTTCCACATAGATTTAAATCTCCATGAAGATCTCAGGATGAATAGAGTTTTAACATTTTAAAAAGTCATTCTTCTAATTTTTTTTTTCCTTCAGGGTACTACTGAATTTTTTATGAGTCTTCACATAAGTTGATTCGAAGTAAATGTGACATTTGAGATGTAGGGTGAAAATCACTGAAACTTCAAGAAGAAAATAAATAAAAAAAAGAGAAGAAATATTTAAATAATTTTTTGAATAAAAATTCCCACCCTGTCCATTTAAGAATAACTTTAAAAAGCCAGACTTTCTAATATTAATTTTTAAATCAGTTTTTAAATATATAATTTTTTTTTCAAGGAAAAAGTATAAGTTATACTTTTGCTTGTTATTGTTTAATGTAAGCTGGTGGAATCTTTGTTAGAACTTATTTTATATGGCAAAAGAAAGTATCACTTAAACTTGGCTAATATACATAGTAAATCTAGGAAAACCATTAACTCTGGAATTACTGGTTTGATAAGTTATTTCTTTAAAAAATAGTTTAATTGACTTTTTTAGAGAGAGAGGGAGAGAGAAAAGAAATATTGATGTGAGAGAACAGCATGGATCGCCTGCCTCCTGCACGCCCCCTCCCAGGGACTGAGCCCACAACCAGGGCACATGCCCTGACCGGGAATCAAACCAGCAAGCTTTGGCAAAGGGGACGATGCCCAACCAACTGAGCCACACCGGCCAGGGTGATGTTATTTCTTATAGATTTGCTGTCAAGATTTTTTTCCTGATGACATGTGTAGAGAAATAAACAAATGGTTTTGCTCATTTTTATTACTTGGGAAAAGTTTGCTACTAGGTAGTCATCTTTAACTTATATATTTATTATATCTGTGAACCTTCCATATGTCAGTGTTGAGGCTAACTTGGATAAATGTAATGCTCTCAGGGAAGGCTGTGGGTATAAGTCTGCTTCCTTTTCCCTCTCCTATGTGGTGGTTATGCCCCAAGGTCATTTAATTTGAAAACAGAGTAGTTCAGTGTGTGAAGTCCATCATTGGATAAGCATGATTCTTTGACCCAGTTTAAATATATTTAATATATAAGAAAGGCCTATGTTTAGGTTTTTAGATTATAATGACTGTAAAATTCTGCATTACAATGAACAAATAAACAAACAAAACAGAATCAAGAGAGTCTACCTACCAAAGAAGCGTAATTCAGTAAGAAGTTAGAGATGATAATATCAAACCGATAATCACCCCACGTAAAAATGGATTCCCATTTACGAACTGAATTAACTCCCAACTTCTCACTCTGGTATCCAGAGCCCAGCACATCTCCCCCATTTGCCTATCGAGTCTTGTCTTTTGTTGCATATGCTGTGGTTACACGGGATCGGCTGGCCTCTTTGCCTTTGCTCATGTTGGCTCCTCCGCAGGGAACACCTTCCCTGTTTGCTGCTCACTGCTGCTCAAAGTCCTGTGTACCCTCACAGCAGCTTAAATCCCACCTCCTCCACCTGCCTTCCCGAGCCCCTGGAACACCTATTGGCTTAACCCAGCAGTCTGTACTTTGCTGTACCCTACTTCCCTTATGGTTACTTGTATACAGTAGTCCCCCCTTATCTGCAGTTTTGTTCTCTGTGTACCCGCAGTCAACTGCGGTCTGAAAATATTAGATGGAAAGTTCCAGAAATAAACAATTCTTACGTTTTAAATTGCATGCCATTCTGAGTAGCACGATGGAATCTTGCGTCACCTTGACCAGGACAAGAATCATCCCTTCCTTTGTCCAGTGTCACCACACTGTGGACACTTCCCACCTGCTAGTTAGTTAGCAGCCGCCGCCATGGTGATCAGATTACCTGTCTCGGTACCGCAGGGCTTGTTTTCAAGTCACCCTTAGTTTACTTAATAATGGCCCCCAAAGTGCAAGAGTCGTGATGCTGGCAATTCGGATATGCCACAGAGAAGCCGGGAAGTTCTCCCTCTAAGGGAAAAGGTAGAAGTTCTTGACTTAAGGAAAGAAAAATATTGTATGGTAAGATTGCTGAGATCTGTGGTCAGAACACATCTTCATTCTGTGAAACTGTGAAGAAGGGAAAAGAAACGTGTGCCAGTTTTGTTGTCGCACCTCAGACTGCAAAGGTTGTAGCCACAGTGCGTGCTAAGCCCTTAGTTAAGCTGGGCACGTATTACATCTGTCTGCAGAAGACAGGAACAGAAAGGTGTGCTGATTGACGGCAACATCTTGTGTCAGAAAACATTGACCCTATACAAAGTCTTCAGAAAGTATCCCTTGAAACAAGCGACCACATTCACATAATTTCCTTACAATATATTGTTACAGTTGCTCTATTTTCTTATTAATTAATGTTGTTAGTCTCTTATGTGCCTAATTTATAAATTAAACATCATCATAGGTATGTACAGAAGGAAGCATAGTAGAGTTCAGTACTATGTGTGGTTTCAGGCATCCACTGGAGGTCCTGGAATGTATCCCCCACAGATCAGGGGGGACTGCTGTACTTACCACCTCCACTCAGACTGCACCCCAGTGCCTGACACAGAACTTACACAAAGTGGGATATAAACAGTAAAAAGGATTTGCTGAAGGAGAAGAACTTTGCATCTGAAGTACAACAGCTCTTCTTGAAGTGTCATACAGGACAAGACACACAAAGCTGTAAAAGATGGAAGCTAAATAGAACCTATATCTGAGAAAACACAACAAACAGAGGTATAAACAAGTGATATGGTTTAAGATTAAATGAAAAAAAGAAAGCCTTAGTACTGTCTTTAGAATACATTATGATTAATTTCAACAGCTGACACCTCTAAGCTATATAAAGCCGTCTTGGATTTGGTTAACTTTTTTACGAAATCGGTAAGACAAAAATTACTTGAACGTAACAACATAATACAAGAAAGAACTTTTGTTTTTTCAGGGGCAATTCTGTGACTATTGCAATTCTGAGGACCCCAGGAAAGCACATCCGGTCACCAACGCAATTGATGGATCTGAACGTTGGTGGCAAAGCCCTCCTCTCTCCTCAGGCACACGGTACAACCAAGTCAACGTCACCTTGGATCTAGGGCAGGTAATTTATACTTCCAACTGTAATGGGGGAAAATTCATTTGGACCATTGTTTCTGTGGTGATTTTGATATAATGATAATTATTTAAAAACACAAACGTCAGTGAATGTAACAGTGAAGTCTGTTACATTAATATTTGCATCCCTCAACACTCAGCACAGTGCCTGTAACAATGCAGACACTGACACCTGTTAAATGAGTTAAAAATAGTTGTCAATAGTTTCATTGGCAAAGATATTTTTATTATTATTTTTAATTGTGGTAAAGTATATATGATATACAATTTGCCATCTGAGCCATTTTTAAATGCACAGTTCAGTAGTGTTAAGCACATTCATGCTGTTGTACAACTGATCTCTGGAACTCTATTCATCTTGCAAGACTGACACTCTACCATTAAACACTAACTCCCCATTTCCCTCTTCCCCAGCCCCTGGAAACCACCATTGTACTTCCTGTCTCTGGGAATTTGACTCCTCTAGGTAACTCATATAGGTGGTAAATGATATCATGTTTGTCCTTTGTGACTGGCTTATTTCACTTAGCATAAAACATCTTTAGGGTTCATCCATGTTGAAGCATATATCAGAATTTCTTTTTAAGGCTGAATCATAGTCTGTTAAACTTTTTTTTTTTAATTGAATTTTCAGAGAGAGAGAGGAAGGGAGAGATAGAAACATTGATGTGAGAGACACACATCAATTGGCTGCCTCCTGCACGCCCTCTACTGGGGACTGAGCCCGCAACCGGGGCATGTGCCCTGACTGGGAATGGAACCGGGACCTCTCAGTCCATGGGACGACACTCAGTCCACTGAGCCACACGGGCCGAGCTCATAGTTTGTTACATATCACATTTTGTTTGTCATTCATCTGTCAGTGAACACTTGTGTTGTTTTCCTTTAGGCTGTTGTGATGAATGCTGCTGTGAACATAGGGATGGCAAAGGTATTTTCATAGCATTCTCTTTCCTGGAAATCCTAACTGTGTGATCACCGACTGCCATAGTTTTGGGCTTTGTTTGACCAGCTGGTTCACAACGGCACCTGACTTCAGGCCTAAACTTTTGTGGTAGGCTAAGATGGCCCCAGGATGCCTGCCCTGTAGTGTATACACCCTTTGAGTGTAGACACCACTGTATATATGGTGGATGTCATGCCTATGATTAGTTGGCATTATATGACAAAGATGAAGGGATTTTGCAGATGCGTTTAAGGTCCCAAGTCAGTTGATCAAAAGGGAGTTTATCCTGGGGGACCTCTTCTAATTAGGAGAGCTCTTAAAAGGGACTGACCCTACCTGAAGGAAGAGATTCAAAGCATGAAAAATGTTCCTGTTGACCCTGAAGGGGAAGAGTGCCATGTTGTAAACTGCCTGTGGAGATGGCAAAGACCTAGACGCCGGGTTCTAGAAGCTGAGAGTGGCTGAAGCCAACAGCCAGCAGAAGAGAAGGGACCTCATCCCTACAGTCACAAGGAGCTGGATTTTGCCAACAACATATGGGAACTTGGAAATGGGTCTTTCTAGTCATTTAGCTGACACCTTGAGCAGAGAACCTGGTCATGCCATGCCCAGAATCCTGACCGCCAGGACTGGAAGACAATACATGGGTATCGTTTTAAGCCAGCAGGTTTGTGGTAATTTGTTAAGCAGCAATGTAAAACTAATGCACCTTCTTATTTCCTTTTTTAGAGCAGGGAGTGCCTCCCATCTATTCCTTCCTATTTCTTCAACAAATATTTATCGAATCCCTTCCACGTGCCAGGCACTGTTCTAGGCATTGAGGATACACAAGGGGATTAAAGAGATGAAGATTTCTCCCTTTGTGGCACTTATATTCCAGTTTGGGAGACAGCCAACAAAAATGTACATAATGAATAAGTAAATATGATATGTTAGAAGCTGATAAGAGCTATAGAAAAAAATGAAAAAGTAGATCATGGTACAAAGATCATGAGTGCCAGAGACAAGAATGGTTTGCGGTTTTAATGAGGGTGGTCAGGAGAGGGGTGATTGAGGAAGGACTAGAAGCAGGTGAAGGAGTTAGTCATATAATCTGTCACCGAGACAGAGGGAACAACCCTGAAAAGTCCCTAAGGTGGGAGTTTGTCTGGAATGTACAAGGAACAGCATGGAGGCCAGAGTGGCTGGAGCAAAGTGAGGAAGGAGAAGGTGGGACAAGAGGTCAGAGAGATAACAGAAAGGGCCAGGTCACGTAGGGCCCCATAGACCATGTAAGGACTCTGACTTTTAGGTGAAATGAGAGCCATCAACAGAGTTTCAAGCATAGGAATAATATGATCTGATTTATATTTAAAAGAGATTTCCCTGGCTGTTATATTGAGGATTAAACAAGGGAATGTGCAGAAGCTCATTAGAAGACTGTTACAATAATCCACTGGTGGCAGTGGAAGTGGGTGATTGGATTCCAGGTATACCTTGAAGAGAGAGCTGCCACAATTTCCTAATGGATTGAATGTGGAGTGTGAGAAAATAGAGGATTCAGGGATGATTCCCAAGACTTTTGGTCTCAGCAAGTGGAACTGCTATTTACAGAGATGTTGGAGACTGTGGGAGTTATTTTGGACATGCTAAGATTAAAATACTGTTTGGACGTCCAAGTGGAGATGTGAATTAGGCACTTGGAGATATGAATCTGGAAAGCTGTCTGGGCTGCAGACAGATATTTGTTGTGGATTTCTTTAGGTTTTTCCAGTTTCTTGAATCTGTAGGTTTATACCTTTCACCAACTTTGGGAAGTTTCCTTCCTTCCTTCCTTCCTTCCTTCCTTCCTTCCTTCCTTCCTTCCTTCCTTCCTCCCTCCCTCCCTCCCTCCCTCCCTCCCTCCCTCCCTCCCTCCCTCCTTCCTTCCTTCCTTCCTTCCTTCCTTCCTTCCTTCCTTCCTTCCTTCCCCACCTTTAGTGAGGTATAATTGACAAATAAAATAGTATATATTTAAAGTGTATGACATGATGATTTGTTATATATTTTGTGAACTAATTACTACAATGAGGTTAATTAACACATTTATCACTTCACATATTTCCCTTTTATTGTCAGTGTGTGGTGAAAACACTTAAGATCTACTCTTTTAGTAAATTTCAAGTATACAATACAGTATTATTAACTATAGTCACCATGTTGTACGTTAGATCTTCAGAACTCATTCATCTTATAACTGAAGGCTTGTACCCTTTGACTAGCATCTCTCCATTTCTGCCACGCCTTAGCCCCTGGTAACCACCATTCTGCATTCTACTATCTGTTTGTATGAGTTCAACTTTTTTTTTTATTTTTAGACTCCACATATAAATGAGATTATATGGTATTTGCTTTCTTTGTCTGGTTTAGTTCACTTAGCATAATGTCCTTTAGGTTCATCCATGTTGTCATAAATGGCAGGATTTCAGTCATTATTTCTTTGAATATTTTTTAGTCCCCCTCTCTTCTCTCCTTTTGGGATTCTGAAGATACAAATGTTAGATCTTTTATTATTGTTCCATAGGTCTGGGGTTCGGTCTATGTTTTTTTTCCAGTTGATTTTCTTGTATTTTTCAGATTAGGTTATTGTATTGTTCTATTTTCAATTCACTGACTCTTGTCTCTTTTATATTTGTTCTAATATCTAGCCCTTCCAGTGAGTTTTTAATTTCAGTTATTTTGTTTTTCAGTTCTATAATTTCCATTTGGTTCTTTTAAAATGTATCTTATTTCTTGGCTGAGATTTTGTATATTTTCATTTACTTCAGGAGTATTTGTACTTACTCATTGAAGCTATTTTTTTGTTTCTTGTTTTGTTAATCCTCACCTGAGGATAATTTTCCATTGCTTTTTTTTTAGAGAGGATGGAAAGGAGGGAGGGGGAGAGAGAGATCGACATGAGAGAGACATATCGATTGGTTACCTCTCACATGACCCCTACTAGGGCCAGGGATTGAACCTGCAACACAGGTATGTGCCCTTGACTGGGAATCAAACCTGCGACCCTTCAGTCCATTTGCCTATGCTCTAACCACTAAGCCAGACTGGCCGGGGCTGAAGCATTTTTATATTGTTGCATTCATCATAACAACTTAAATGTCCATTAACTGATGAATAAATAAACCAAATATGATATATTTATATACAGTGAATATTAGTCAAAAATATAAAGGAATGGCCTTGGCTGGTTTGGCTCAGCGGTTAGAGCAACAGCCTGTGGACCAAAGAATTGCGGGTTCGATTCCGGTTAAGGGCACATACCTCAGTTGCGGTTCGATCCCCAGCCCTGGTTGGGGTCGTGCGGGAGGCAACTAATCGATCTGTCTCGCATCCATGTTTCTCTCTCTCTCCCTCCCTCCCACTCTATCTGAAAATCAATGGAAAAATATCCTTGGGTGAGGATTTAAATATATATATTAATATATAAAGGAATGAATTTCTAATGAATGCTACAATATGGGTGAACCTTGAAAACATTATGCTATGTGAAAGAAGCCAGTCACAAAAGACCATGCATTATATGATTCCATGTTTATATTATGTCCAGATAGGCAAATCTATAGAGACAGATCAGTAGATTATTGGTTGCCTAGGGCTGAGGGTTTTGGAGGGAAGTGGAGAGTGACAACCATCAGGTATAGTTTGTTTTGGGAAAGAGAGATGAAACTGTGTATGTTTAATTGGGCAACTCTGTGAACATACTAAAACCCTTTGGATTGTACATTTTAATGGATAAGTTTTATGTTATGTAAATTATATCTCAATAGAACTATAAAAAAGAATTAATGGGAATAGAGTGTTTCAAGGGGAAAAAAGGAGGAAGATAATAACTGTGTCAAATAATGTGTCATGTAACAGAACTGATAATGACCGATAATTCACCGTTGGTTTTGTCAGTGTGTGGATTCCACTGGTGACTTTCATGAAACAGGATTGAAAACCTGACTGTAGAGAGATTAAAAGAGATTGTGAGAGGAATTGAAACTTCTAGTACAGAAATATAATTTGAAAAGTTTTGCTGTAATGGGGAGAAAAGAAATGGGGGAATAGTTGTTGGAAAGTCAGGTGAGGAGAAGTTTGATTGATTGATTCATGATGGGAGAGATAGCAGCACACTTTTGTGCAGATGGTAATAGGAACAAGAGAGAGAAGACTGCTGCTGTGCTGTGAGTTTGCTAGGTGCTGTCAATACTAACACTAGAACTCATCATAATACTAATACTAATCTTAATACTGATCGTTCTGCTGTCTACAGCTGTGCACAGAGTAGTTTATATGTGAAATACTGCTTGAAAGCAATAAAAAAGGGAACTTCAGCCCACAGACTAGAAATTGAATGGTACTGAGATTTCTTGGAAGGATTGTGTCATCTTCATTTTGGTTGGGGATAGTTTGGTGATAGAAGGGCTCTCCACCTTTTCAGCCCATGTTGTGTTGAATTAGGCCTTTCCTGAGAATATTTTCACTGTCAATTTGCATCTGAGAGAATTCAGTAGATCCTTCATGGTTTGAAAGACTTTATAAACTACGAGTTAGTCTTATTCTTTTAATAGCTCACCTCTAGCATTAATTTAGTAGAGATTTTGCTATAATGACCGGGATTTACCCATTATCCCAGTTATTTAACTAAGGATTTCTGTGGTTAGCAGGACATTTTAACACATCAAAATGATATGTACTGAACATACCTGCTGGACTTACTCTTTTTACCTTAAAGCTATTTTTAAAAATTTTACCTTTAAAGGCACACTTTGTTGTACTGAAAAGTCTCCAATTAAGACAGTTGAATTAAAAAACAACAATGTAGGAACAACTTAGTAATTTTCTGGCTGCCAGCGGACATTAGCCATGGCAAACATCTTCGCGAAGACTCTGTGTCCCCCCGCCACCCCCCCGAGGAGGCTGCTCTGTGAGGGGTTTGAGCGCGTGGGTCCATGAGCGCTTCCTCACTGTGTGACCGCAAGCACAGGCTTAACTGCTATCTGCTGCTGTTTCCTCATTCACAAAGTGAGATGATAATAAAGCTTACCTCATGGGACTGCTGCGAGGTTTACATGAGTTACCTGCTTCATTTTGAAACCTCCTAGGGCAGTGGTTTTAAAATAAATTTTTATTTGATAAAATAAAGTGGACTTTAATAAATGCTCATTAATAAAACACTCATAACTTCTGCTGCTCTAGAAGACACTGTGTGCAATACTGTAGAAGATGCTGTAAAAACAGGAAAGGCAGTATAAATTATACCAGACTGAAATGTTTCTTTCCTCTTCGGGTTGGAGCAACACGTGCTTTAACGAGCGTGTTTTGTCTTGTAAGGTTCATATTTTATGCCCCATAAAATTAGCCATGGAAGTGTCACTGAGAGGTTAGATTTCATAATTAAACAGTGACCTAAAAACCTTATATTTAGGGAAGTGTGAATTTTGATGCATAGCTGGAAAATAAAATATAGGCCATAAACTTGTTATTACCAAATCACTGTTTTCCAGTTGCTGGGAATGGGAATTTGATTTGAGGTGCTGTATTTAGTTTGACAGCTAAGTTGTCATGAGGGGATCACTTTTCTCTGTCTCCTTTTGGACTAGTTGGTGGTTTTTATTGTTATTTTTCTTGGCCAACACAGTTTGTCAGATAAAAATGACCTTCAGGACTTTATCTTGAAAGGTAGCTTCCCCCCTTACAAGGTGGCAAATGTAGGACGTTTCTGCTACTCATTAGAGTCTGTGGCATTTTCCAAAGTGATTAAAGTTCATTTGGTTATGCGTTATTCATCAGTTTCAGGCTATAGAATAAGAACATGATGTGTTACAGGAAACTTTTATTTCATCTGGCCAAGTAGAATGAATTGATTTGTACATTTAAAGCAAAATGTGGATGCCCAGTTTTTAAAGGAGAATTCTTGGACTATAGGGACACTGGTTTCTTCCTGGACTCCAGGAGGGGTGACCTCCGGAGACCTCCCACTGTGATGCAGGGTCCTAGATGTGCTCCTGGCTTTCCTGCAGAATCCAGACAGATCTTACTCCACGGACTCCCTGTATTTACCTTCACTTTTCCTCCTCCAGGGTGAGGTGTAAGGAAAAGCATGTGGAAGTGGGTGTGGCAGGGCTTCTCATTGTCCCCTGGAGTCAAGGTGGCAGGGAGGTTGGGAGGGGCTGGCCTCAGGTGGGAAGGAAGAGGTGAGCCAGCGCAGGGCATGACAGGACCCGCCACAGAGCAAGCCTGGCTCATCGGCTCTGGGGAACAGCAGGAAAATCATCTTGAGAAGAATTTGAAGGCTTTCATGCAACTTGTCATGCCTCCAAGACCTATTTTAACCTATCAGTACTAAAAATAAACAAAGACACACCAAATAACCCCCCATGAAACCTCAAAAGGAATGGATGTTTGCCTCAGAGGTGTGAAGAGAAAAGGTGACACTGTGCCCTGTTCTGCAGGATTGCTGGGGAAAGGGGCCAGGCTGGAGCCAAGGCAGCAGGTGAGACCATCCTTTGGGCCATGTTAGAGGCAGGGGCTGCGATACCAAGGCCTGTGCAGCCTGTGACCCCCTCTGGCTAGGCAGCCCTGATGGACAGACAGTTCCGGTGCTCATGCCCATTCTCATGTGCTATTTCAAGGGCCTACACTTGACTCTCTGTTTCCCAACTGAGTGGTCTTTTTTTAGGGCCAGGGCAGCTTGCTTAGACTGTGCATAGAATACCTAGGAAGTGCAGGATTTAATGCCGTTCAGGACGACCCTCAACCCGGGAGGGCCAAGAGTTGGTGGAAAATTTCTCCATTTCCTTGCCTTTCGACGGGACAGTTCTGAAGTACATTCTTCATAATTCCGAGTGTCGCCACCAGAGCTGAGCCCCAGTTGGCCCTGGTAGAGTCTGTATATTAACACATTAGTTACTGACTTTTGTCCCTCTTCTGTATCCCCTTTCTCCCCCAAATTGTGATTCTTGAGATCAAATCTCAGTTACACCTATCCCCAAGTCTTTGTCTCAGGGTTGGCTTTAGAGAGGACCCAAACTAACACAGGGAAGAGAGGGGGCCTAGACTGAGACCCCGAAACCCCCCTAGGTATTCACACAAGCAAACACTACGAAAACGTGATTTAAAATGCAACAAGAAAATTCAGAAAATGTTTCTTAAACTCCCAGATTAAGAGCAACAAATGAAACAGTATTATAACTTTTAAAGAAAAAAATAGGTCACGGAGAAATTTCCCATTACTCTATTTTTTCATGAACTTATTATAGATCATGAACTCCCCAGGGGCCAGATGTGAATGTAGGATCCGAGCATCTGAGAGTGAATTTAGTACGTAGGTGCCTTCTTGGATCTTTTTTCTTCTGGTCCTCTTCAACTTTTCTTAGACTTTGGTGAATGAATACAACACATTCTTTGTAGCCCTTGTCCGTTCTCATTCAGATGGGTGGAAGGCTAGTTTCTGATTCCTTCTGGGCTCTCGAGGTTTGGAGATTAAATTGGTTCAAGGGATGCCTGGCAGACAAGGTCACTGAGAGTCTGACTCAGTTGAGTCCCTGGATGGATACAGCTCAATCCAGAAAGGATTGACTTTTGGATTTGACCCAATCCTCTAGATTCTTCAGGAATCCTTTAGACTACAAGCTTAGGAAGCCAGAGACTATGTCTTCTTTTGTTTACTACATGATATTCTTCTGCCAACATCTTGCACAGTGCTCAGCACATAGTAGATGCTCAATAAATATTTGCTGAGTGAATATAGACTGAACCAAGGATGACTCAGGGTCAGTCTGGATTTCTCCAGGATATTGTACTAGTGGGAGCATATTGCTGTGAGATCAAGTTTCTGGTGGGAGTGGACCAGCCTTGGCTCTATAATTGAGGTGGTTGGTTCCACTTATGACACTTGGGTCTCTTTGTGACGCCATGTAAGTATTTAGCTATAAAACAATTAGAAGATACAGATCTTATTCAGAACAAATTTGTAATTAATAAATATTCTATTAATGAACATATAGTATGAAATTCAACACTTGAAAACAAATAATTTGTGAGTGGGTAGAAAAATAAGGACCAATACAATCTGGGCTACTGGGGATGCAATTTTAGCCTTTATGCTACTGTAGTAACTTAAAAGGCCTTTGACGTGCCTTTTCAGGAACTTGCACATTAGGAAGAATCTGGCAATCTGGCAATTTCTTTTTATACATGAAATACTTAAGGAAGGTGAGTGGATCCAGAGCAACAGACGGGCATCTCTGAGATGTCAAATTTGTTTAGTTCTCTGAACCACTGTCTCAAACAGCATTTGTAATACATATTGGTAAATACATTTTAAGATCTTTAAACATTATTCTAGAAAATAATGTCTGAGAAATAGTTTCTTACCTAAAAACTATATTTTCTGGCCATAATGGCTCTTTTTTTCAGTACATTTTTTCTCACTTGATGTATATATTTTCACCATCTACTCATTTCTTCAAGCCATGGAATTGAGTCACCATTTACTCCATGTATTATAAATCAATCCTGACTTGAGTGGCTAAACACAATGCAAGTTTAATTCTCGTTCATGTAAACAGTTCAGACATAACGAATCCTGGCCAGGCAGCTCCCCTCCAAACAATGATTCAAAGACTTAGACTCTTTGAATTTTCGTTTCACCATCTTCAACACATGGTTCCTTAGGTTGCCCTGAGGGCTGTCTCTCTTCCAGCCAAAGGGAATGAGAAAAGAAAATGGAAGATTATGTGTAGGAAGTTTTTATGGGCCAGGCTGGAAGTAACATAGTCTTATTTTGCAAGTTCTTATTCCGTTGACTAAAACTCAGTCACATGTCCCACCTAACTGTGGAGGAGGCCAGAAAATGTAGTCTAACTGTTGCCTGAGAAGAGGAAGCAGGCTTCCTGGCCAGCAAAGCAGTCCGTTCAGTGTGTGCTGCTGGTGGCTCCTACCAGGTGAGAGAGCTGATTCTGTGCATCTCTTCCCAGCTCTGCATCCAGCGGCATCAACCATGGTGGGAGCATTTACACCATAGGAATTGGGAAATGTTACAAATGAGGGCTTCTTATTTCCAAGAGCCAGTTTGCTGGCACACCACTTGCTGAGTCTCTTTCACATTCTTCCCCTTCCCTTCCCCATTCCTCCTTACTATTTAATTAATCATTGTATCATGCTCCTTCATATCTTGGAGTCTGGCCTCTCCTCTCCATTGATACCACGATACCCTAGTTTGGACCTTGACAGCTCTTCCTGTTATTAATCCACCAACCTCTGACTCATTTCATGGTGTCTACTCTCAGGCTCAGTTCTGCAGTCAGCCTGGGAGGAGCAGAATCACTAATGGTGAGATGAGAAAGATTAGAAACAATTGAGGTTGATGGTTTTCTCATTGCTTCCAGAGTGAAACAAACATTGAACATGTCGTTGTCCCTGGTTAGCATCCTTTAGTGGTTCTCCATTACTTTTAGAATGAACTTGGTTTCTTGGCATATATACCCCTTCACAATTTAGCTCCTGCCTTCTTACCAACCTCTTTCCTAGATGCCCCTTTCTCCTGCAGACTCTGTGCTACATCAGTAGGGACCTATTTGTAATTCCCTACATACTCCATGACATTTCCGGCTTTGAGGCCTTGTTTTATTATTTTTCATGGCTCTTGGGATACTTCCCACCCTGCCCAATCTGGCTACCTCCTTCCCAAGATAACTCAGGTATCACCTGCTGGAAACCCTGCCTGGCTGTCCACTCCCTTCCCCCCACTCTTTCTGTTTACTCTGAGGCACTTGCTACACTGTGTTGTGAAACTCAGTACATTGTGAGCTCCTTAAGGTAAAGTGCATATGGTATATTCTTCTTTGTATCCATGGGGCTTAAAAGTCCTGCAATGTACTGTCCTCAGCACATGCTGAATTAAATGGAAAGAAAAATTCCAACACTGTTCTTTTCATATTATCTCACTTGATTATATATCTTGCTATAACCACGAATAGCTCTACTTTATTTTATTTTTTAAAAATAATTTTTCTTTACTGATTTTAGAGAAAGAAGAAGGGAGAAGGAGAGAGATAGAGACATCAATGAGAGAGAACATTGATTGGCCACCTCCTGCATGCCCCCTATTGGGGATCAGGCCCACAACCTGGACATGTGCCCTGGCCGGCAATCGAACCAGTGACCTCTTGATGCATGGGTCAACGCTCAACCACTGAGCCACACCAACTGGGTAGTTCTGCTGTATTTTTTAAAGATCCCTAACATTTACGTTTGCTAGTTTCCTTATAACCAGCACCAAAGTCTAGCAAACATAACAGAAAATGAGTTAAATAAGTTTCCTCCCAAAGCACTCAGTACTGTAGGCTGTGGGCAGACAACATAAATCCAAGAAACAGCAGGGATAGAAATTACTAGGAAGAAGAAGCACTTTTCTTCTTGAATTTCCTCCCAAACTCTCTGCAGACAGAAGTTAATATGATAAAGTGATAAACAGAAGTCACCGTGACCTCCTTGATGACTCTTACCAGGTAAGCCCGGGTCACACTGTTAGGACTGACATTCACATACTCCCATTGTAAAGTTGTCAGGAAGGGTGGAGACTGCAGTCCGGAGAGAGGCACCAGAGGAGCTGCCCCTCTGCTGAGTCAGCTCACACCGGGTACATCTCGGAGAGCTACACAGCAAACATACACGCGAGGTTCATTTCTTGAGAACTCCCAGGATCCTGGCTCATGCTTATGAGAGAAAAATAAACAGAAACAAAGCCCTGGATGCCTTTTAGGAAAGGTTAATCCTGTTTATCTGAGGGTTGGCCACGCAGCTAGGAAGACAGGAGGAAGAGGGCATGCCATGGCCCCGACAATGAGTTACATGGGGACAAAACTGACCAGAAGCAAAGCCACTGTCTCCATCGGAAGGGCCCAGGCTGCTATGCCAACCTTTGGTTATATGGGTGGTCAGGCTGGTAAAGACTCCAAGGCATAGAACATGGGCAGGCTGGGGTCAGGGCATTCAAGGGTCTGGTGGTGGGCCTGGCAGACCCAGGCCCTCACCTGTGAGTTGGGGGCGGACGGCACTGACCATGGCTAGAGATGCTTGTGAACAATGTATGCGAATGTGCTTTGGCCTTTGTACGGTGCTAGACTGGCACGGAATATTCTTATTAGTACTTACAGAAATCGTCATTGACACCCACCCTCCCTTTTGCCCCCTTTCTAGGATTCCAACAAGCTTAAGCTGCTTTTTCTTTTCTAAGATTACTAAAACATTATTATCTATCTTTGTCATAAAACCACTACTTCAAAGAATTTATCCTGAAGGAAACAATGAGATAATTGCTCAAAATGTTTGAGCAAGGATATTCTCTGTAGCGTTGTTCATGATAACAACGTGGGAAACAAGCTCATGTCAGTCAAAGGGGACTCATTCATTCGAGGAAAATCGGCAGCCATTAGAATGATGCCACAGAGGGGTCTTTATTGACATGACATATGTCAGTGCAAATTGTTAAGAGAAAAATCAAATCATATGTAAGCTGTGTATATAGTATGATGTCATTACATTTTCTTTGTGTGTATAAGCAAAGAAAAAAGTCAGGAAAGAGAATCTAAAATGTCAAGAGTGCTTTTCTCTGGATGGTGAATTATTGATGGTTTTTCCTTTTCTCTGTAAATTCCATTTAGAGCATAACTCAGATCGATGGCTCTGGGTTACTACCTAGGTGCAAATCTGACTCCACAGCTTTGTGACACTGGACCCTCCAGCCAGTATCTTGGGATTAGTTTCTTCACCTGAAATTTGAGTATGAATCCAGTTCCACCCTCACAGGGTTGTTCTGAGGAATTAATAAGGTAAAACAGAAAAACTCTTAGAATTGTGCTTTACACACTCTAAGAACTCAATCCATGGTAGCTCTCAGGTCTGTGTTTTTTTTTAAATGAGCATGTATTACTTTCAGAGTTAGAAAGACAATAAAGTTCACTGGGAAATTTTTTCCTTTTGGGGAAAAAAGAAGAGTTCAATGTAAAGAGGACAAAGGAAACAATAGTTTTGGGTGGGATTTGGGATATTGATTGAAAAGCTTGCTTGGAGCTTTCCAGATGTCCCCTGCCGCCCAGACCCCCCCGCCAAGCTTCTGACTCTTTCATCCCCGAATGAGGTCAGCCTGCTAGAGATCTTTAAATGCCAACAGAATCATAAAAATGCACAATAAATGGAAATTTATTTTTTTAAAAGATCCTATTTTATTCCTTAGCTCATCTTGAAAACTATTTCATGTTTCTTCCCTTGTGAAACTTTTTGTGATTTTAGGCATATTTTGGCTTTAAATCATGGCAGTTCTCCTAGTCTATTAATGGCAAGCATATATAAGGAAAAACTGAATTTCATGAATTCTTCACAATGGTTCCAATGAGAGTCTGAGTTAAATATCATGTCGGGGAGTCCTCACCCGGTGCCTCTTCTCCTCTGCCCACTGTATTCTAGGGTGCCCACCTGTGCCCCTCAGAGCCTCTGCCCCTCCTCACACCCAGTGACCCTGGAGCCTTTCTATGTCACCAAACTCTTTCTTTATTCTTTCCTTCCCGATGCCTCTTCTTTCCCTGTTCTTATTTCTATGATTCTCTTCATTTTTGCCTTTTCACTTTTCTTTCTTCTATTGCATTCCTTCCTTTAGGGAAAAACTAAAGCCAACTCAAACCACCACCTTTTCTGTGGTCACTGCCAGCCTTCAGGATGGCTATCCCTGGTCCCCCTTCCAGCCCCAGAGCGATGGTTGGCTTAGCCAGTCGGGAGTGTCAGGGCGCCTGAAGGAGCCCAGGCTCCGCCAGGACCAGGCTCCCCGCCTGCCTGCAGCTGTACCGCCTGCCCTGGCCCAAGTGGCCTCAGATTCAGGCAGTGTGAGCATCCCACATCCCCAGACTCTGGCATCTCTCTCCAGACCAGAGGGGCCGGGTTTTATTTCTCACATCCCACCTGGCAGTTCCTGGCTCCTTCTGCAGGAAGTTCACTGCCGCCGTGCAGCCTGCAGATACGCATGCGTCAGGCTCCTTGTCTCAGGGTCCAAAGCGAGCTCCTGCGCTGTTTGCTCTCTTCTCTTGGACTCTCAAACCACGAATGCAAACATTCTACGGCTCAGCTCAGTGTTCCTGATTCAGTACATCAGGTGTGACACACTGTCCCATATGTCTTAAGCACCTTGATTGATGAGATGGTTTGTTTACCTTTAGAGTTCCTCAACATTACAGAATAACTGGATGGAATATTTGGTTCTTCTATGCTCTGCTTCTCACAATCCTCCTATCTCAGCTGACTCTCACTGTCCCTAGCACCCCGTTATAAGCATGCGGTGTCCAGGTGCTCCCCTCGAGATGGAGGGGGCGGGCCAGGGAGCCAGGAGCTGGGAGATGCAGCGCTCTCGCTCTGCTCCAGGATCAGAACTGCCAATCCAGGATGGCACAGCAGCGTGAGTTCAGCTGGTGTCTCTAATCAGAGATCCAGGCAGGCGGAGCAGTAGGGCCTGGACCAAGCGAGGCAGAGCTCAGGAAAGCACAGCCCAGCCTCCTGACTGTGGAGGGGATGAAGGCAGGGAGCTGGGCACAGGGCAGCTGTTCTGCAAGTTCCTGGGTTTCAGGGTGAGGGCATCGCCCCAACACTGCTCAGGCCTGGGCAGGGCTGGACCTGAAAGGGCCTGGTATTTAGACAGGTGGGTCTGACACCTCGCCTGGGCTGCCCAGGCTTGTCACCATTAGTTGCTATGGCTTTCACATAGCCCCTGTTTAAACTATTTTTATTACTCTTCTAGCCAGCCAGCCATTCAGTCCTGGACATTGCACTCCTTCCCTCCTCCCTCCCTCCCTCCCTCCCTCCCTCCCTCCCTTCCTCCCTCCCTTCCTTCCTTCCTTCCTCCCTCCATTTCTTCCAGTCCATGTGCTGCTGGCCTCCTACTCTCCCCAAAGCTGTACAAACCACCACCCAACCCAAGGGCGCACTCACATCCCTGTCCCCCAAACCCTGCTGGCTTCCAGCCTGGGCAGCTCTCATTCTTGCTGCTCAGGGTGTGGTCTTTGGATCTGCTGCATTGGCCTCCCCTGGGAGCTTGTTAGAAATGCAAAGTCTGGGCGCAACCCGAAACTGCTGAAAATCAGAACCTGCGCTGTAAGTCTCCCCACCGAGGCCACTGTGCACGTGAAGATTCTGGAAGTGCTGCACAAACCATCTGTGACAGTTCTAATCTGTCACAATAAAAATGAGTTCTAGAAAAATGAAATGAAAAATAAGGCCTAAAGGCATACAAAATACAAGCATTGCTAAAAATAATCAGATTCACTAACTTCTTCTTTCAAGTTGCTATGAAGGTTTCTGAATGCTTGCCCTCAGGGTCTGTCCTGGTCTCGCGGTGGGTGAGTAGCCAGCAGTCCAGGGACCACACACTGAGCAGCGCCGCTCTAGCTGGCACACTGTGACTTTTCTTCAAACGTACTGATGCCCACAGTGTCCCATCCCGAAAAGTCTGCCTCTTCTTTCTAGGACCTCAAGTCTCTTCTCTGGCTCAGCTTTGGTTGTGCAGGTCAAGATATGCATGTTACTTATTTAAGACTGTAGCCTCAAGCACCCTGTGGCCCAAACACTCTCCCTCTCTTCAACCACTCTCTGCCCCTGGCAGCTGACCTTGTGGGCAGCATCTACAGGCTCCCCCCGCCCCCGCCCTTGGGCTTCTGGCAGAGTTTAACATGTGGGAGGTCGGGCAGGTGCTCAGCTCAGAGGGCGGGGGGAGAGCAAGACAGGGGCATCTATTCCCCCATTGGTTCCAATATCTCAGTTCTTCCACCCAGGGTCTTGGCTCCTGGCAGGTCACTTGCCCCGACAGCTCCAGTGTTGCCTGGCTCCAGTATTTGTCCCCTCTGCTCACCCTTCAGGCCCAGGTGGGAAAGGCTCTCAGATGTCCTCAGCTCTGAGGTGCTTCTCCATCACGAGAAGGCTTCCCTAAGGCCTGCCCACTCCTTTGTAAATAGCTGCTTTATTAAAGTCTGCTCAATCACTTTGTTCTAGGAGGTCCTCTGTCTCTGACTGGGGCTCTGGGTGACAGCCAGCACTCTGACTTGCAAAGGATGCTTTTCAACTAGTTGAAATTTACCGAAATCCCCCAGTTGTCATCTCTGAAAGAATACAAGGAAATATTGAGGAGGTGACTAGGTAGAAATTTTTTAAAGGTACATATACTATGAGCATGTGTGTGCGTGTGTGTCTGAGAGAGAGAGAGAGAGAGAGAGAGAGAGAGAGAGAGAGAATGCCCAAATGAATTAAGACTATGAAGTAAGAAACAGCATTTTGTTCCTTTCTATATCTCCAATACCTAGGAGAATGCCTGATATATAGAAATAATTCAGTAAATGTATGTTTAATATATGAATGAATGAGGATTCAGAAAGTTTCTTAATTATATCATTTATACATGGCCCTGACATACCAAAGACATACATATGTAATAGACAGTAAAATAATTATCACTTATAACTTGAAACATAATGAAAAAGTTGGACTTTTGGTCATTCATAAGTAGATATTTATTTAAACATTTAGAAAAACAGGTGGTAGGAAGACAGTCTATTGCTCTTTCCTTGTGGTAGATAAGCTCCTAAGTCTTAGAAAATTCTTCAGCATCTGCTTCACAAGTTGACACAAGATAAATATCTCACTTCACAAGATGAATAATTTAGAATAAAAAAAAACTTAAGTTTTATGACAGCTATAATGTGAATTTATTGCTAACATACTCACTGTTCTAGAAGCTGTTCCAAGTACCTTTCAAGTATTAACTCATTTAATCCTCTCTACAACCTTTTAAAGTAGGTCCCCATTTCATAGAAGAAGAAGCCGAAACTCAAAGTTATACAACCTCTGACTCATGGTCCCAGGTGCGCAAGGGGTAAATGCAGCCTTTGCACCAGGCAGCCTGGCTGCAGAGCTGGCCTTAGCTGCGGTGCGATGACAGTGCTCACGGTGCTCAGGCTTAAAATGCTCGTGGCCCGTGTGGGAGAACTGCTGCCCTCCCTCAGGATATCGTCCATCATCTTCCACAGTGTCCCCTGTGGAGGGCCGTAGTGGTGCTTCTTTGGGGCATTAGAAGGCAAACGAAGCACGGACACTGGGGTCATGTTTCTCTTTCTAGTGGCCGCTGGAAGCGTTCTGTGGCTCTGCCAGGGGGTGTACAGAGCGTCTCGACCTGCCTGCTGTGTGCAGACGTCGCCGTGGGCTCAACATCTCGTCCCTACTGATAATTTCCTTCTACCCCCTCTGTTTGTTTTTCATTTTTGGTAATTTCATATTGCTGTTTTCATTACATCCTTTGGGATTTAGGACTCAAAATCCTTCCCACCTTTATTTTTCTTAAAGAAAACGGGATGCGGATGCATACATGGAAACTATGGATGAAACAGTAACATAGAGTCACTGTTTTCATTCCAGGCATATGTTTGGTTGCCACTCAGAATAAACTGTCAAGGCATATTTTGCCTGACTTAATGGTTGTCCTAAGCCTGGAAGATTTGCTTATTCATATAAAAATATTTCTCATTTTATAGCATTAAATCATATTTCTGAGTCATTTTGAGAAGCACAGTGTGAAATTCCGTAGAAAACAGTCAAGCTTCAACAACTGGCTGTGGCTTAGTTTTTAATTTTCGCTTCTTTCTGAGTGGACTGTCACAGCGAAACTCTTGACAACATCCCGCACAATGAGCAGCATCAAAGGCCGTCTGAACAGCGCACCAGGTTATAATTTTCCTTTTGCGATGCTCATCTGCTCCCTTTTAAAACTGATTTGCCATGTTTCCCCCCCTAGAGCAAATACATCATTTAATTACAAGGCCTCATGAGCTATCATACTGTTTTATTCCCAGATGTTTTCTCTTTTGCTCCTAAGTGTTTCCACTGACAGTAGGATAGTAATGTGTGTTGAGAGCTGAGAGTGGGGTTGTTTCTAAATATATAGGGCTTCCTCCTAAGCATTCATATCGTGACTGGTAATTTCTCCTCGAGGCATTCTTTCAAAAGACCCCTTCCCACCCACATAGTACCTCTTCCTAGCCATTATTTGTGCTCTCGTTAAAGAGATACTGCTTATTTTGGAGAACAATTGGGGTTTAATAAAGCATGTTCTAGGCTGAAATTGCTTGCTCAGTGTATTATCCTGAAGAAGACAGACATGCACAATTAGATTGTAATTTCACTACCTGAAGATACTTGTTTTGTCCCCCAAACTGGTCTGTAATCATGGTGTGGAGAAGACGCTAGTCAATTTCAGGAGAGCAGGGCCAGCTTTCTATAGAGATGGTTGGCAGCTATCGGCGTGGTGTAATTTCAGGATGTAGAGCAGTCTGTTCAAAAACCCATAGAATTCCTTTAGCTGAGGCTAAAGCTTAAAAAGGCTAATGTTGTCTGGCCGGTGTGGCTCAGTGGCTGAGCGTCGACCCATGCACCAAGAGGTCGCTGGTTCAATTCCCGGTCAGGGCACATGCCCAGGTTGTGGGCCTGATCCCCAGAGGGGGCATGCAGGAGGCGGCCAATGGGTGTTCTTGCTCATCGATGTTTCTATCTCTCTCCCTCTCACTTCCTGTCTCTGTAAAATCAATAAAGGAAAAAGGAAAAAAAAATTTTTTTAAGGCTAACGTTCTTGGGAGAGCTAATACATTGACTTAAAATTCACCTGAGAGCCAGTTCCAGAGGAGAAAGAGCTACGCTGGCTGTGCGCCCATAACGGAAAACAGGACATATATCATGGGCCAGGCAGTGCTTCTCAAACTTTGCTGTACGTCTGGATCATCTGTTCAGATGTCGACTTGGACTCAGAGGGTTGGTTGCAGGTGTACCTGTAGTTCTGCATTTCTGAGATGCTCCTAGCGATGCCACCATTGCTGGCTGAGGGCCACACTGAGCAGCAATGGGCTAGACAGACTCCCTGCTCACCAGTAGGCCTCACTGAGAAGTGACCGGCAAGGTGACGGCTGAGCCAGAAGCAGGACAGGCAGTGGGGCAGTGAGAACCCTGGTGCGAGAAGATGAGGTCCCCGAGGAGCAGGCACAGCCTCCTAAGGGCCTTGTGAGTGATAATGGACACCGCACCAAGGCACACAGACCTGGAGACGGGCCAAGGTGTCCTCATAGCCAGGTAACTCAACTCTTTATACCCCCGTTTCTGGCTTTCTTGAGCATGGTGCACATGGGGGCCTGACAATCAGGCTGTGCCGTGACTTCTGGCCCTAGCAGAACCAGGGAGCAAAGGCTCCTTGAGGAAAGGACCAGACTCCCCGGCTTCAGCCCCATCTGGCCCTGTGGCTGTCCGTGACAGCCGATCGCTGACTGCCTCGGAGGCCAGGCTTTGGAACCAGACAGATGTGGGCTCGCGTTCTTGCTCTGTCACCTGCTTGCTGTGTGACCGTGGACATGTTCTGCTTCTTCCTACATGTTTGTTTTGCATCTATGAAGTAGGGATAGTATATTACCAATATATTGGGGTTATTGTAAAGGCTATAAGGACATGTAAGCATTAGTACTTGGCACGTGCTAAGTCCTCAAAAAAATGCTAGATTTTCTCTTCCTCTTCTTTCTTCTTACTATTGTTTTATAGTAATCCTACTTGACTAATCCTTCTTGAGGTGCCACCTTTTTCTTCTCTTATTCTGCGCCGTAACCACCTGCCCAGTTTTCCTATTTCTGACCCTGTGTTTCCTCAAGCTCAGGGCATGAATCTAAGCAGACACAGCCCCCGGTCCTGGGACTAAGCCGCAGCCCAGGTCTCAGCGGAACCCTGGGTTTCTAGCTCTGTGAGCAGCGCTTTGACTGGCCTTGAGCTGTCTGGGCGCCCACTGCCATCACACCATGGCAGCGGGGCCTCTCCGCCCTTCTTCTCTGTGTCGGACCTCTCCCTGTCTCTGGGATTTCACATTCTTCTTTGAGAGTCAAATGTGTAAATAAAGAATTAATGTTCACCCTGATAAGGGTAACCACCATGGAAGGAGGCACTACCTCTGCCTGGGATGCTCTGGGAACATTTCACGAGGAAGCAACCTTTCCATTAGGCTTTCAAAGAAAAAAGGTTTTTGGGCCAATACTAGGCCCTGGTCAGAGGGTGATCAACGGTCTCTGTCTGCCAGAGACGGAGGGGCTTTCTGGGATGCAGGATTTTCAATAAGACAACCAGGAGAGTCCCAGGCAAATGGGAATGGTTGGTTACCCCTATTAATCTATCATAGCAATTTTTAACCGGGGTGCTGCAAGAATTTTTAAAACATGCAATACTTGACTATTTAGTCAGGGGCACAGACCTCTTTTCCTTAGACTGTCAAATAAAAAAAATGACAACAGCCAACACAACAATAGCCATGTGGTGTGAATGAATCAAAATTATACCTATTATTTTGTCAGATGGGCAAAGAATATATTTTTTGGTGTGCCACAGATTTTTAGTAATTAGTTTATGTGTGCCATGAGATGAAAAGGGTTGAAAATTGCTGGTCTATCGTGATAATCTGTCTGGATCTTAGACTCCTGTTTTCTTTTACTGGTTATCTGAGAGCCTATAGTCTGTGGCTGGGGTCCTGGGATCAAATTCTAGAACACAGAGCAACTTCCTGCCTGGAGCTGGGCTGGCTGTCAGTCTCTACCTTTGGCCCCCTCCTCAGTGTTGGGATCTGTCTTGATAACCTGCTTCCCTGGATGAGATTGTCTGTAGGTCCGTGTTTCTCAGTTAGTTCTTGGATTCCTGAGCTCAGAAGGTAGACCCGTGCTTGGGGCTTAATGCCATCTCGGAATTCTTACTAATTTCATGTTTGAATTCGTGTTTCGTAAGTGAAGTCCAATGGGACAATGGACCATGTGCTGGCTCATTCTCTTTCCCAGACAGGTTCTCGGCCACCTGCTCCCCCCAGCCCTGGCACCTCGACCCCTTCAGTTCTCCTCCACCTTGCTGCCCTTTGCCCTTGGCTGGGGTCTGCGAGCAGATACAGCAAAGATTGGCTGCATGCTGACCATGTGGAGGAGGGGCATGGCTGTGTCACTCAAGTTAGCAGAGTGACGGATGATTTGACAGGAATGAGCCTACATCCAGGTGCCAAGCACATCCCAGCACAGAGGTTTAAGTCCCTCAGGAGTCACCTGTCTTTGTGGGTTGGGGCAGTGGGCCCATGGGAAGGGGAGATTGACCTCCTTGCTCCTGGCCAGGGCACTGTGCGTCACTTTATGTCAACCCAGCATCTTCTGGGTGGGGAATCGTGGCAGGTACACAACCAATAGCAAGGTGGGGCCCCCTGGTGCCTGAGGGTCTTTATTCACCCAGCAAGATCCCCTTGCCCAAGGGAGTGACTATATAAATGCCATGGTAAGTCAAGAGAGAAACTGGAACAAAGGGAAAAGCATATTTTAGTAGCTTTAAAGTCACTTTCCCCCCTGCCTTTATACAAGGGCCCCCGTGTCTTCATTTTGCTCTAAACTCTGCACATTTTAGTGGGCCCTGTTTCCAGGCCTCACTGCAGACGTGCCGACTTAGAATTTCCTGAACTGTACACTGAGAATCTGCATGTTCGCACGCTCCTCAGGTGCTTCTATTGCACACTGTCATTTTGCCCCAGAATTGAGCGAGTCTTCTCTCAGTCACATTCATCCTCTATGGCCAGTGTGGGTAGCATGGATGCGGGGGGTGGAGGGGGGGACCCAACACCTCTGAAATCTCAGCTTCTACCACCATCGATTTCTGACTTAGCTGGACAGTGGGCCAAACTGATGTGAAATGGGGTCCTCTAAGCACCAGCATGTCTGCGTCCGTAGCTCACTAGGGTTTCCTGTCTCTCCGAAGGGAAGCTTGGCCATGGACCTGCTTTGGTGCACGTGTTCCCTTCCTGCCTCAGTGATGCTCCATGTAGTAGGGCTCCACTGATTTGTGTCCCTTTGTGAGGACATGGAGCAGAGCCCACTCACAACAGCCTTGTAGCAGGGGTGAGATACAAACACACCCACTGTTTTCAAGCACGGTGATGTTGGTGTTGATTGTCACTGCAGTGCCACCAGCCCCTCATGCTAGGCTGTTTTAATGCATGAGACTCTCTAACCATCCTCAAGTCCTTAGTTGAAGGGCAAAAGGCAGGTGCACAGAACTCCCCTCACTGGTTCTCTGGAATGGAAGAGAATAAAACAAGAATTTCCCTAAAGAGAAACTTAGATTTTGACCCAACTGTGGCGATGAAATATAGTCCCATGTGGCCATCCGCAGGCCTTTGTGCCCCTCTCTGCACCAGAAGCTTCAAGGAGGCACCAGTCCTGCCTTGGCTAATGGAAAGGTCTTGCCAGCCTGACAAGAGCACCGAGGAAGGAAGAAGCCAGAGGTCACAAGGTCATGGAGATGTAAAGCAGGACCTGGGGTCTGGGCAGCCAGCAGGAGCAGGCTCAAGCCATCCAAATGGATATTTTCAAGCTCAGAAAGTTTCCCCAAATTTGGGGTGATTTATTATTCCCTGAATACCCATAGTTGAATTGCAATTCAAGTGGAAGCAGTCGTTTCTCTTTGCAAGTCAGAAGTGAATGTACCCACGTCTCTTAGCCGGTAAAAAACAAAATCTCAATTACTGGCTGTGATTCTTTCTGGGTTCACGCGCTCACACGTGTTTGTATTTTAAAGGCTCCCCCTGATCATGCCATCTCCTCTTCTTGAACTCCTGCTGCCAGCCTGAGAAGGTGCTGATGGGCATTTCCAATCGTTCCTTGGGACTTTTGCCAAGTCACTTGCCCAGAACAGGTGGCAATGTGTATTTTGTGATGACTAGAGACCGATGTTCTGTTTATAGTTTTGTATTGTTATGTCTCCGTAGGAAGTAATTGTTAGAACATTTTAAAGATACGGTTCCTGCTTTAAAGAGATGAGCTCATCATACCTCTCAGCTCACAGCGTGTTGTGAACTGTGCCACTCTTGTTTTATGTTTGTATTGTTTCCTTCATCCTAGGTCCCCACTCCTGTTCCCTCCTCCTTCGTAAGCATCTGCTTTAATGTCTTTGCTACTTAACGGGCTTGTGTCCTTGAGGACTGCTCACTCCCACAGACTGAACCCTCTTCCGTGCCAGGCTCTCTGGGCATTGACTCCTTTGTCCCTCACTCCACCCCATGTGGTGCACGGTCACTGACAGTTCTGTCCACGTGGAGTGGCCTGCGCCTGAGTAGTGCTGCTCGCCTTTCTCTGTCCCCTCTTCTTCTGGATGGCGAACGTGGAATCAAGAGCAGGGCGTGCATGGCTCTGCCCTGTCCCTTGAGAGCAGGTGTCCAGAGGCTCAGGTGAACTCTTCTCTGCTTCTCCTGCCTGAGCCACACGGGCCACCCAGCCCAGGACATCTCGTTGCACTCACCGTCAGCAGACACAGCCTGTGGTCTCCAGTATCAGCTTCATCAGAAATAAAGGTGATGTTTTGTCCTCATCATCCTTGTTCCTTTGTCTTACTTCTCAGTTCAGAACCAGGTAGAGAAGAGGGCTGCTTTTTCTGGCCCCTTCAAAAACTCCAACATTAGGTACTGTTATTATTCCATTTTACAGATGAGGGGACTAAGGAACAAAGAGATGAAGGGAATCACCCAGGTTTCACAGCCCAGAAACTGGAGCCAGAAATTCTGGGCCCAGGTTCTGCCCTCTCAACCATTGTGATACATTTCCCATAAAATATGAAGTGTTGTTTTATGTGACTATGTATGTGTGTGCATGTGAGTGTAGATTTGTGTGTATATGAGTGTGTATATGTATAATTTATATGAATGCACTTAACATCTGGTTTGATGACTTCTGTATTCATGCCCTGTATGTTATGAAGGTTCGTCCATATTGCTATATGTGTACCTATTTCCTTGCTTCTGACAACTATGGGGCTGGTATAGTCATTAATGAGATGATCTTCCACATTTTTTATTCAATAGAATATTGCCTTGTGGGAAGTCATATATAGGTATAAATGAGGTGTGCACCAAAAGTGACATCAGGTATTTAGAACTCATGTTGCGTTATTTTCCCCAGAAAAAAATTGTTATAAACAGGAACAACCTTCTAAGCTATGTGTTAAAAATCCATTTAGTCTCTTGTGTAGCTGTAATAGTTGTCATGTTCCACATTGGCAAGATGGAAGGTTATAAACATGTAATCCTCCCCCTCTCTGTAGCTTCTGGGGTGCAGGGAGAAAAGGCACCCCAGATCGGAGAAAGGCTTAAGGAAGACCAGGGAGTAAGAGATCTGGGGGTTAGAGGTGGGTCTATGGAAAGTGAGGGGGTCAGGCCATTGTGTGGACTGAGGATGATGGAAATTGGGAGCTCCGCCCACCCTCCGACGCCAGACCCTTCCTTTTAGAATGCCTTGCCGTCCACCGTGTCTACCATCATAAGACCCAGATCCCAGTCCCCGAAAGGTGGTAGATTGCCTCTGGTGGGGTGGTTCCTGCTGGCACAGAAGGTGTCCCCTGCACCCCGTCCCCTTCTCTGCCACCAGGCGGAGTGGGAGTATGCTTCGCCCCCAGTTTCCCAGTTTAACCCGCACGGCCATGGGGGATGTGTCTGGCTGTCCTGACCACCTCCCTGGCTTGTGTTCCAGCACACAACTGCTCCGGGGTGGGCATGAATCGCTGCCCTTGTAGCAGAGTCTTACCCAGAGGTGGTTTTCAGAAACAGGTGTGGAGAAGTTCAGTTCTCTCACCCAAGGTCACCTGACTCCAGGCCGATGCTGAGCTGCGCACAGAACTCAGGCCTCCTGTTAGCCATCAGGCGCGGAGCCTGTGCACACTTCCCTCCGCTCTGGCGCCTTCCTTCACGTGTGCTCTGACCCTGCACACCCAGGCCTCCCCCTACTCTGCAGTGTCACTCTTTGTCACACATGTGTCTGTGATGAAGGATGCCTGCTAGGGGTCCTTGTGGGAGCCAGAGCATTTCAGTCGGATCATTTGGGACACAAGAGGTCGTCTCCTGTCCAGATCCGAGAGTTCAGCTGGGGATTCACCACTGCATCACCGTGATGGTAACTGTGAGCTGTTCTGTTTCATGCTCTTAGGATTTTGGCCAAATACCAGCATTGCCCTCATCCAGGCAAAGTGTGGGCCCTACCCTGGCCTCCAGCTACATGTAGCCAAGGTATTGCTGCTTTGCAGTTCATGAGTGGGCAGGAGAATCAAGTACATGTCCTGTATTCCCAAGGCCAGGTGTACTCGAGCCATGAATATTTAATTCCTTCTGTGATGAGCATCTTAAAGGAAAAGCACAGTACTCCAAGAAGCATGAGATACAGACAACTGACCTGAGTGAAGGTGGGGCTGAGACCTACAGGTTAAATAGGGGTTAGCAGGCTCCAGCGGGCTGGGGTCAGGCTTCCACTGGGTCATGTCAAGTTGAGGTGGATGCGAAGTGGAGATTAAGTGAACAGTTGGAACATAGGTCTGAAGCTGGTAGGAAGAGTCTGGGCTACCGATGTACATCAGAGTTAGTGGTAGAAGAAGGGAGCAGAGTGTGGAGGGAGGCGAGACAAGGCTGAGAGCTGCATGCTGGGTGACCCGGAGGAGATGCAGGAGTGAGTGAGAGGTGAGGAAGGACAAGCTAGCACGCCACCCTTCGGAGATGTGCGGCTGTGATGGGGAGAAGGAGCTAGGGTGGGACCAGAGGAGGGCTTGTCTTTAGGATGGAAGAGATGTTCAAAAGCTGATGGGAGGGATCCAACAGAAGTCAGGAGGGGAATGGGATCCCAAGCACAGATGGAGGGATTGCTTTTGACAGGAAGAGGCTCCTGGCTCCATTGCACCAGAGGGAAGAGGGAGAGGATGTGCTTGATTATATGGGAAGGGAAGGCAAAGACGTTCCTTTTTGGTAGTTCTGATTTTACCAGTGAAAGAGGGAAAGTCACCATCGAATGTGGAAGGAGTGGAGGTGGGGTCATGGGCTGGGGTTTGAGGGGCCTCAGAAAATGGGCAGAAGCAAAGGAGGCTGCACAGGGAGAACCACAGACTCCTCTGTGTGGACACAGCCACAGCTGAACGCTGGGTGCTGCAGCCCCGAGCCTGACTCTGGACTCGGTACACCTCTGCGGGGATCAGCCACTGTCCCTGGGAGCCAGATGCTGCTGCCATCTTTGTTGCTGCTGGAAAGCATTCTTCAGTGTCCCTGCCTTTTTGTATCATTTGTCTAGATGCACAATCTTGACAGGAGACATCCAGTTCACGGAGCCGGTCACGCACCCATGCTGCCTTACCTGCTGAGGGAGCTGGAAAAGATGGCATTTTCAGCTTTTAAAGGTGGAGCTAGCTGTCTTCTGTTCCCAGCAAGGTTCTTAAGGTGGGAGGGCATTCAGACCCTTGGAAGTCAACAAACACCTCCTCCTCCCCAGCCACCCTCTGCATGGTAGTACAAGTGCCTTGTGTCAGTCAGATCCAAGCACCCGGAGAGCAGCCTCCTCATCAGAGTCAGGCTGTGGTCTTTCTCGGGTGCAGGTTGATGCTTCTGAAGTACATGCTCTGTCTGATTTATTGGGCTTGTTACTATGATGACCAATAAAATACCCCAGGGGTTGGTACCACCCCCTTTGAGAACTACCATGCCAAGGGATTTAGTGTTCAGAAAGCGAAGGACAGCTTTTGATCGAGGGGCGAGTTCTACGAAGAATATTTAATCTGTGGCTCAGCTGATTTGAAATGACACTTCATTCCAAAATAAGTATGCTGACTAGTAAAAATGAACGTGCTGAGTCAATTTAAGTGACCGTTGTTATGCCCTACAGACACGCACAGCTGTTGTCAAAAGCTCTCTGAAGTGCCCTGTCATTAGTAAGGGTATTGGAAACACAGCCAAAAGGGTAATTTTAGCCTTAGGTAAAACTCTGATGTAGTCATGGCTGCTGAAGTTAAGAAACATGTAACAGAGGGAGAAAGGAATAGATATGGCAAGCAAAAGTAGAACAGGACCTGCCTGGCCGGTGTGGCTCAGTGGATTGAGCGTCGTCGTCCCATGAACAGAGAGGTCCTGGTTCGATTCCTGGTCAGGGCACATGCCTGGGCTGTGGGCTTGATCCCCAGCGTGTGTGTGTGGGGGGGGGGAGGGGGGGCGTGTGGGAGGCAGCCGATCAATTATTTCTCTTACATCAATGTTTCTATCTCTCTCTCTCTAAAAAAATCAGTAGAAACATTTTTTAAAAAGTAGGACAGGACCATTATGAGTGCAGGTCAGAAATGATGGCACTCTTTGGGTAGAAAGATATCGGCCAAAAGGAGAAGACAGAAACATTATAGGGGGTTTGGAATTATTTATGAAAAAGGACGATAACATCATTTGGAAGCTGATTTAGGACAAATCATCATCAAGAAATATTTTGTTGAAGCCCACCATGGTATAAGTCACCTATAGAAATCAATATATTTTTAGGAGTCTAAAAAAATATAGTGGGGAGGATTCGGATAGCTTGGTTGCTGGTTATTAAACTTGAGTTAGTTAAATCTCTTTGCCTTAGAAGATGACGACTATATAATTTCCTTTGTCCTGTATGGTTTGTCAGACAAATTTGTAGGCTACTTATTAGTTCAGTGAGTGAACCAGGTGTCAGACTTAATTTTCTTAAAAAAAATTTTTTTTCTTTATTGATTTTAGAGAGAGAAGAAGGGAGAAGGAGAGAGAGATGGAAACATTGATGAGAGAGAACATTGATTGGCCGCCTCCTGCATGCCCCCCACTGGGGATCGGGCCCACAACCTGGGTGTGTGTCCTGACCGGGAATCGAACCAGTGACCTCTTGGTGCATGGGTTGACACTCAACCAGTGAGCCACACCGGCTGGGCCTAATTTTCTTTTTTTCTTTTTTATTATTTTTTATTAATTTATTTTTGTTACAGATGTTTCTCCTTTTTTCCCCATTGACACCCTCCTCCCCATCCCTCTACCCCTTCCCCAGCTTTGTTGTCCATGTCCATCAGTTATGCATACATGCGTATAAGTTCTGTGGTTTATCTCTTCCCTCCCCCCACCCCCTGGGCCTAATTTTCCTAATAATTAGCAAAAAAGCGTGAATGTGAAAAACTGATTTCACAAGGAGAATTAGTCCCTACACAAAGAAACTCCCTGACAGTGAGAGGAACTACAGAGGAGGATAAAATGTGAGACTAAGTGTAAAACGGCTCAGAGCTTTGGATTTCAGTGGGCTCCAGCTCATCTAAACCTACCTGTAAATTGTTAGTCGTGGATACAATGCTCTCAGATAACATATTTTAGTCTCAAGTTCTGCACTTTTGAGTCTACTTAAGGAATAATGATTCACATCCGCAAGGACTAAAAATCATGCTATAAGTCATCAATCAGTTCTTTTCTCCAGAGTTATGAATTTATCAGTAATAAAATATAGGTGCGTGCACTTCACCTTTTCCTCGTCTTTTTTTTGTTAATCCTCACCCAAGGATATTTTTCCATTGGGTTTTAGATAGAGTGGAAGTGGGGAGGGAGAGAGAGACGGAAACATCGATGTGAGAGAGACACATCGATTTTTTGCCTCCCCAACCGGGCTGGGGATCGAACCTGCAACCCAGGTACTTACCCTTGAGCGGGAATGAACCCTTGACCCTGCTGTCCTCAGGCGGAGTCTCCAACCGCTGAGCCAAACTTGCCAGGGCAAGCTCTTTTTCAGGCCAGTTGAGTCGTATTTTCGTCACCGACCTTGATTGTTTTATGAGGATTGTAGTTCATTTTGTGAAAAGTTTTCTAACAAAGTTACTGAAATGGAGTTTAATTTAACTCGATCTTCATCTTTCCTTCTCAGTTAAAGCATTTCTATGAAGTGATCTCATTAGATACATTTTTCAAATGGGCATCAGCCACAAAAGGACATTTAATTGTTTGGTTCCTTAGTTTGGGACTTATTTTTCATAACTTGTATTTATGTTTTCGTTAATAAAAATAAATGTTTCAAAATGTCTCTCCACAGGTTCCTTATTAATGACAAAGTTAAAAAGGTAACTTTATAAGGGAAACCTAGTGGATATCTTCTCAGGCAAGTGATCACACATAGTAGCACTGATAATAAGACAACCTGGCATCGTGTGTCTCTGGCATGATGCCATGAGAGGGACAGGCCACACAGGTAGTAATCCTGCCAAATGCTTACCCTGAATCAGATCATGAGGAGATAACCAGACCAATGCAGATTGTGGAGCATTCTGTGATAGAAAAGACCTGGACTCTTCCAAATGTCAGTGTCCGCAAAGATAAAAACCGTGGGAGGGCTGCTCTGGTTTAAAGGAGACAAAAGAGACTTGACAAGTAAATGCTATTTATAATCCTTGATTGGATCCTGGATTGGAAATATACAACGGGTGTTATTAGGAGAATCAGGGAAATTTGAATATGGACAGTGTGTTAGATAAGATTTTTGCATAAATGGTAAAATTTATTAGGCATCAAAATGTTGAGTTTATGAAAGAGAAATGTCTATGTTCTTGGAAGATGCATGCTGAAATAATGATGTGTGAAACTAACTTTCAAAGATTTCTTAAAAAGTGTGTGTGTGTGTGTGTGTGTGTGTGTGTGTAGATGTTATTTCTCTGGAAATGCACAACTTTGCCTTTGCTTTTCTGTTCCAGTGACTCCCTTGTCTGGTGCTTTCCAGCTTCACAAAGGGCCTTTTTTACATCAGTGAATCTCAAGTGTGGGTCATGCGTGCTTGGAAGTATTTTGAGTGATCAAAGAGCAAACATAAGTAACTGACAATAGGAGGTTAGCAGAAGGAGCCATTTAAAAGGCACATAATTTTAACCGATCAAGCAGAAGACAATAAACCCACCACTGTTGGTTTAACATGCAAGAGCCAGCTGTGAACCACCCTGGGCCCCACTCACGCTGCCTCGCAGCGACAGTTTGAACCAGCAGCCCTCGGAGATCTGCAGAGCTGGAGCCCTTGGCAGGCTCGGCTGCGGTTGCACAGTAGAGATGATCCAGAAACGAGTCTGTCAGTGCAAATGGACTCGGGACAAATGAAATGCAGCCGACAGGTTCCTAAGACGAAGATGGGAGGGAAACATGTTAGAGTGGAACGCCCTGTCTGAAGGTGCTGGAGGATGATTGGTGGAATCAGTGGGCTTGTAAAGTAGGCCTGGCTGGCAGGCTCAGCCAGGAGGAGCAGCAGCACACCATGGCGCCTGCTGCTGGATTCCGGACTTTTGCTGTGCTGCTTCAAAGGGATCACGCGTTATCTCAGAGCGTGACGAAGCGAAGCAGAGAGGGGTCCTCGGAGCCACTGGGGTTTTTCATTCAGTAGCAGAAAGTGCAACTTTGGAAAACCACTGCATTCAAATAACCTTCGCGCTGTATGATGCCTAACACAGCTTCCCACCTCCAGGCTCCCTGTAATGGACACTTCACATATTTGAAAATGATGATGTTTGGAGCTTTCTGACAATTTATTTCCCCAAGATGAAAGAGGTCAAATATTAATTACCTGTTAGTCTGTGGCCTAGCTAATCGGCAGTGAGGAGAATATACATAGGTTCAATATTTTTACATCTGCAAACTGTGGGCAGGTTACTCACCCTCTGAAAGTCACACTTTCCACATCATTATTGTGAGGCCCAAATGCAAGAATGTTTGAGAGGTGCTTATCATAGTACCTAGAACATAGTAAAAATTAAATCATAAATCATTCAGTAAATAGGGTTATTTTTGAGGGGGAAAAGGTGCTTGACAATGACTGTTGCTTGACATTAGATTTCTCTGAATGCACAGACTTTAAGACGCTGTGTAGGCTGGTTGAAATTCAAGGATATAATGATGAAGGTGTGACAAAGCTTTTGTGTAGATTTGAAAAGTGATCCTTTGGGTTTTGCACGTGGTAAGCTTGAGAAACTGCACCCAGGTAGAGATGTCCAGTAGGCAGTTAGGAATGGGATCTGGATCTTGGGAGAGGTGTGGCCATACGTGTTGCCGTGGGATCAGCATCGTATAGAGATGGTCAAGGTTGGGGATAGACTAGGTGACTTTAATAACTGTATCTCCTTTGCTTTATCAGCTTTTCCATGTGGCCTATATTTTAATCAAGTTTGCAAATTCTCCTCGTCCTGATCTTTGGGTCTTGGAAAGATCTGTAGACTTTGGAAGCACCTACTCACCTTGGCAATATTTTGCTCGTAAGTAGTAATCTTGTCTACCGTGCTACAGGGGGCTTTAATTATTTGCAACAGATTAAGGCTTTGGATTGAACTAGAAAATTTGTCTCTCCATGTGGCTAGTTAGGGATTGATCAATTTTAACTTTCTAGGTTACCCTCAGAAGAGCCCTGTTTCTCAGGCATGTGTGCATTAATTACAAGTGTGCACCTGCAGAACGGAGGTTGAAATGCCTTTTATGTTAACAGTTCTTGCCACTATTCAGGGAGAAGCCATCATTTTCCTTTTATACAGAATTAGGAACCATCTTTATGGATCCTGTATTTCACCTAACTTACCTTGACCCTGTCCTCTTCACTAATGAAGAATGTCAGTGTGATGAACACTATGATAAACTGAGGTGGACAGGGATTTTGCTTGCAAAGGCATTGGGTTTTCCGTGAATGCTCCTTAGAGGGTAAACTTGCTCGATGAGGAGTGAGGGTTTCGAACCACATCTCCAAATACTGCTTTTGAAAGTCAAGTGGCCTGAAATGGCTTGATCTTTTCTTTCATGATCTACAAACTTCATTCTAAGCTTTTGTCTAAAAATCTTCAATACTTCTCTGTTCCTTCTCTATTCATGTATTTTCTTAAGGAAACATAAGATTTATTAAGAGATATACAGCAAGGTGATTATATTTTTATTTGATAATATTAAAATGTTTCCTTTCTAGATTCTAAAGTAGACTGTTTGCAACAATTTGGGCAGGTGGCAAATGTGGCTGTCACCCGAGATGATGATGTTCTTTGTACTACTGAATATTCCCGGATTGTACCTTTGGAAAATGGCGAGGTAAGTAGATTTGGGAAGCTGTGAGAGAGACGACTCAGAAATGAACACAAGGATATCAAAACTTGCACTTTCAAGGAGATTTGACATAGATCACGATGGAAAGCAGTACTTGGGACTAAACTCCCAAAATGAGTTGGATTGGAAATTCTTTTTTTTTTCTCTTAATTATTGAGGTATAATTGACATTAGAAATTATATTTGAGGCTTCTAATTCTCCCCTGGAAGTCAGGATTCCACATTCAAGGCCCGTAGGTCTTGAACTCTCTTCTCTGGTGGAATATTTAGAAAGTGGGTTGCTGGTGATTGACATGAAGCCCCTCCCACTGCTTCCCAGACACATCCCAGTAGTAAGAATAAGGAGATGAAGGGTAGGAGGCAGCACGAATCCCTGGATTCGTTTGGGCAGGGTGGGCAACATCTGTTGGGAAGAAAAGAATTGTTGTCCTTAGGGGTTGCATTTTGCCCTTGTGAAGTCAGCCAGGCTATTATTACAGGAAATGGGAAAACAGAGGTGGGGAAAATCAGAGAAGAATTCCATGGAAATTGTGACGCCATAATGAGCATGAATGAGTTTCAAGTAAACTTCTTTAAAGGGTGTCAGTCTCCCCCTCTCTAGGTGAGAGATATTTTTGAGCAGCTCTATTCAGTATCTTGCAATGCGTGGTGAGTGGTTCATGTCTCAAATGGTTGGGACTTGAACTCCATCACCTCAAGCTTTAAAATAAAACCTTGGTTTTGTATAGATATTTTGTCTCCTTCAAATCCAGAGACTTCCTTTTTTTAACCTCATTTAGATTTTTAGATTACTTTAGCTTTGTTTCTTTCGTGCAGCTTGACAAAAAGTTGTTTCCTTACGTTTATATATTTTAACATTGTACTTTCAACATGTCATAGCGTTACAGCCCCACCACTATGCTGATAGAACAAAGGGTTTGAAAATGAAATGATAGCATCTTCTGAGAGCCCTGGTTTTAAGGACAGATTGCCAGAATTTGAAGGGACAGTGGAACTAGCAATGATGCTTTAGACATAAACAAGATCCAAGACCACCTCACCTGCAAACATCTAATAGCTCAAAGAAACCTAGTACTTTGGGGCATATGAGTTATTTATAGTTATTTGCAGCCAAATTTTTATGAAAAGACTTTTTTTCCCCTGTGTGTATGTGTGTGTGTGGTTATTTTAGGTTGTGGTGTCTTTGATAAATGGTCGTCCAGGTGCAAAAAATTTTACTTTCTCCAACACCCTGAGGGAGTTCACCAAGGCAACAAATATCCGCTTGCGTTTTCTCCGAACCAACACCCTTCTTGGACACCTCATCTCCAAAGCACAACGAGATCCAACTGTCACTCGGCGGGTGAGTCATATTTTAAAGTGCCTAGACAGCAGGTTTTAAAACATTTTTTTTTTTTTTTGCTTATCACATTAATTACCTTGAACTCTTTCAAGTAATCTTTATAGCCATGATAGTGTAGGCGTAGGAGTTGTTCTTGTTTGAATTACTAGATGTAACTTAGAAGTTTGGTTGTTGAGGAAAAATTATTACCTTCAAAGATGAAAGGCAAAGGATGACAGCCAGCCTAGTATTAGTCTGATATTATAACAAACAATCCCCAGGTCTCAGAGGCTTAACAAAATAAAGGTTCATTTTTTGCTCATGTGACAGTCTACTGGGCATAGCAGGAGGGATCAGCTCCACAGAGTCATTCAGGGAACCAGTCACTATTTATTTAAAGGTGCAGCCGTCCTGTAGGACCTCAGAGTCCTCCTATGGATTCCCTGCATCTGGTCAGCAGATGAGGGAAGAGAGAGAGGGTAGAGAAGAGCCAAATGCTCCCAACCACATAGGTCACTTCCATTGGCAGGAACTGGTTGTATAGCCGCACCTACATCAGGAGGCTGGGTAATATAAAATAGCCAAAGTAGAGGAGACATAGATATTGGTGAACACTAGTACTCCTATTGTGTTGGATGTATAGCCTGAACATCTCTCATTCTTCTCCCACTCTCTAATTTCCTGCCAGTGCCTCCCATTGGCCAAACCCAACAGAAAGCCAGAGAGCAAGAGACCCTTGTTGCAACCCTTGAGGTTCAGCCCCAGGGCAAAGGGCAAGGTGGAGAAAGGTGGAGAGTGGACCTCGAAAGGTGAATGGAAGATGTCCAACACCTTTTAGAGTTTGGCTTCTTATGTAGGTAATATCAGAGAGCTGGAAAAGGAAGAGAGAAAAGTAGGTTTCGCTACAGTTTTTAGCATTTTCCAGAAAGGCCCGTTCTCTTGGGTGTAGGTGGCTTATCAGCATTTCCTGCACTGTTAGCACTCCGAGCTGCTGTCTGTGGGAACTGTCCTGGATCCCAGGATGGAAGTTACAAGGGAGACCTGGGCTTTCTGTTCAACTGTGGGCAGACTGCGTTTCCATTCTTCCAGGTGTTTCAAAGCCCTGCTGCAAATGTACTCAACATCTTAAAAATATGTCTCTTGGGGGTTGCAAAATTTGTACTCATATGTTTGTATATTGTTTTTCACTTAGGTAAACTCAGCCTTCTCTGTTAAGTTGGTTGTTTTTTTTTTAATTGATTGTTAGAGAGAGAAGAAAGGAAAGGGAGAGAGAGATAGAAACATCGATGAGAGAGAACACTGATTGGCCGCCTCCTGCATGCCCCCCACTGGGGATTGGGCCCACAACCTGGGCATGTGCCCTGACTGGGAATCGAACTGGTGATCTCTCGGTGCATGGATCGACACTCAACCACTGAGCCACACCAGCCGGGCTCTTTAAGTAATTTTTAATGGAGTGCACAACATACAATCTCAAGTCCCCAAACCTAGGTTGCTTCTCTGAATGGAGGAGCAGAGTATCAGCTGTCACGGTATGTGTGCTGCTGGGGTGCGGGCTGATCGTGTGCTTCTCTCTCTTGCTGCTGCCTTTAACACATGTGGAGAGAGAAGTTCCTATGGTGATCAGCACAGAAGCCTCTGAGTGTTAACATATCACAGAAAGCCCTTGGGTATCGAATTCGTCCATATTAACAAGAGAGGTTGTTAATGCCTTCAGACTAAGCAAGATTGTTGCCAGGAAGCTTAGACACTTGAGCAGTTTTTAAAGAGGAAATCAGAACAGAACCCCAACATCCAGTGAATAGGGCGCTTTAAGATGGCTAATCTCAGCAACAACAACAAAAAGATACAAAACGCTCTTGTCCTTGTGGAGTCAAAGACTTCCTCACTGGCAGGTATTCCCACTGGCAGAAAGATCATTCCAACTCCTGAATTCCTCTCCCAATCTTGTGCCTCTCCCGCTAAGTCTGAGAAGGCAGGGAGCTGGCAGACAGTGCCACCTGTTGTCGCTAGTGGGGAGACCTTCAGCACACTGGAGACCTGCCTTGTCAGGGAGATGGCCTACCGTGTGTGGCCCGGCGATCCTCGGCTAGGTCTGCAGCTTGCTCGGTCTGGCCTGTGGAGCGTGAAGCTCTGCATTTGGCCTGACTCACCTTGAGCTAGCAAGGCTGCAACAAGTGCTGATGGCCCGCCAGCTCTGTAAGCATCCCCTCCCTTTGCGGAGCCTGCACAGATGTAGTAGGTGCAAACTTTTTGATACAAAATTTCTTTTTGGTAAATAAATATGTTGTTTATGAAACCCAGATTTACGTTTAAAAAATAAGCTAGGAAGCGCTTCATCCCTTTCCAAAAGGCTAGAGGGTATGATTCTTTCCCAGGGCAGTTTCCTTCCATTCTTTTAAAGCATTTAGTTTTTAAAAAGGTACACATTCAGCATTATGCTATTAAATTTGATTGAGGAATGAATTATTTTTATAAGACAAATTACAGCCAAAAGCAGTTCCCTTGGGGTTGAGGTAGGCTCAAGAGAACAGGACGAAAGGGAAGCAGGGCCAGTGTAGATGTGTGTTAAAGATTAGTGAAGGAAGGTTTTGTTGATCCTCAGTAAAATGGACACATTCTGTTTTTCTGTTTCTGTTGCATAGTATTATTACAGCATAAAGGATATCAGCATTGGTGGGCGGTGTGCTTGCAATGGCCATGCTGAAGTGTGCAATGCAAACAATCCTGAAAAACTGTAAGTACGTTGTGCAGATTTGTTAGCCTTGCTATGAATAGGCCTAATTGTTTCAGTGGATGTTTGCATCCCTTTAAACATCTCTAATTCCCACCACCACCACCACCTCACTCGTCCCCCAGCCAGACAGTGCCCCAAGCAGGCACAGATAATTGATTAGACTTGCCAAGAGAAATAAAACTGGTTTGTCATCCTTGGTTTAATGGGATCAGGGGGTATACATATTCAAATCCTGCCCCCCTTTTTTATTTTGGCAAAATCCACATAAAGTTTAGAATCTTAACCATTTTTAAGTGTTCAGTTGTGTTAAGTACATTCACATTATTGTGCAGCCAATTTCTAGAACTCTTCATCTTGCAAAAATGAAATTCTCTCCCGATTAAACAACTCCCTATTCCCTCCTCCCTCAGCCCCTGACAGCCACCATTCTACTTTCTGTCTCTACGGTTTTGACTACCCTAGGTACTTCATATAAGTGGAAGCACATAGTATTTGCCCTGTGGAATCATGCAGTATTTGCCTTTTTGTGACTGGCTTATTTCACTGAGCATAATGTCCTCAAGGCTCGCCCATGTTGTAGCACGTGTCAGTATTTCCTTCATTTTTGAGGCTGAATATTATTTCATTATGTATATATATCACATTTTGTTTATCCATTCATCTGTTGATGAACACTTAGGTTACAGCCACCTTTGGCTATGAACAAATTTGTGTTTTTATTTCAGTATATTTCACATAGAATGAGATGCATGGATCTTAAATATTAAGTGTTCAGCAATTGCATACATTCATGTTACTGCCACAAGAGGGATTCTTGTAAGGGCCAGAAGTTACTGGATGCACTTGTAATACTTTTCTCTCAGTGTTTGATTTAAAGTCTACAATTCCCCATGAGTAGCATTGACTAGCGATGCATTTCACTTTAGTCGGATTCGGGTCTGTACGTTGTTAGGCCACGCCGCAGGTTCAGGCGGAGGTGTCTGCTCCCAGCTTACAGGGTGTGCTTTGTGGAGCCCTTATCCCTGACCAGCACGGTCCCCAGTGTTGTCCGTCCTTTCTCAGGGGTCAGGTGATGCTATCTGAGATAGCAGCGTGAATCCATCAACTGACTAGCCTTTCATTGGCAAGGACTTATTATTATTATTTTTTTAATCCTCACTTGAGGGTATTTTTCCATTCATCTTCAGATAGAGTGGGAGGGAGGGAGAGACAGAGAGAAGGAGAGAGAAACATTGACGTGAGAGGGACACATCGACTGGTTGCCTCCCACATGACCCTGACCAGGGCCGGGGATGAACTGCAACCCAGGTACGTGCCCTTGACCAGAATCGAACCCGCAACTCTTTGGTCCACAGACCGAAGCTCTAACTGCTGAGCCAAACTGGCCAGGGCAAGGACTTAATTATTAATGATTAAACTATCACTCCCGTGTAGCCTCCTGGAGGTTACTAGAAGTCAGGTCAGGGAAGTCCTGAGTTAGAGAGAGGGAAAAGAACAGGTTGGTCTATTGTTCCTGACCCTGAGACACAATGGCTCCATGTGGGAGACTTAAGTCGACAACGAAGACCTGAGTTTTCCCTCTTGGAAGGGCTGCCAAGCTTGATTCTGCACACCTGGAGGAGTTGTATACTGGGGGATTGCGAGTGGAGAGCCCATCTCCCCATGCCGTGGTGAAAGGTTTCGTTTGCCACTGGTCTACATCAGTACAACTGCCTTGCCTCCTCCTACCTGTTGGCTTGCTTCTGACCAGCAGGCTGGCTTGCACAAATGCTGATAAACTTCACGTCCATGAACAAAACCTTATATTTAGGGGATGCAGTGACACTGGAGGGAGCCAAGACTGGAAAATCAGAAAAGTTAGTTGCTGCTCTGGCTGGTTTGGCTCAGCAGTTGGAGCATCGGCCCGCGGACCAAAGGGTCGCAGGTTCGACTCTTGGTCAAGGGCACGTACCTGGGTTTCGAGTTTGATCCCCGGCCCCAGTGGGGGTTGTATGGGAGGCAACCAATTGATGTTTCTCTCTCTCTCTCTCTCCCTTCCACTTTATCTGAAAAGCAGTGGAAAAGTGTCCTTGGGTAAGACAAAAAAAAAAAAAGTCAGTTGCTAATCAAGCAGAACTGGCAGAAGAGGCCTTTAATTAAGCATACATGTCATGCTGACTTTGATTCATGGAAACATGGATCGATCACATATTTGATTCTGAGCTTCCTAGCAGTGCACTCAAAAAGAGAAAACTGCTCAGTATCATATTTCACTATGATAATCTAAAAAGTAATCAGCTGCTTAGGAGAAGCATGACTGTTGACATTAGAACCAGATAAGAAATTTCCCTGGGGATAAGTTGGAGTGGTCATCAGGAAGAGGATTCTCTAGTCAATAATGTCTTTAATGAAGTCCTTACATTAGATGCAAGGATCAGTTTTCTATATTAACCATCAGTCAGAAAAAGCAATTATTTTGGGGTACCAAAATGATTCAAACAAATACTCAGCTTTCTTTCTTTCTTTCTTTCTTTCTTTCTTTCTTTCTTTCTTTCTTTCTTTCTTTCTTTCTTTCTTTCTTTCTTTCTTTCTTTCTTTTTGACTATGCTCAGTTTTAATCTCCCTATGAGAGCAGGTGGACTGTACATTCTTCAAGCTGTCTTCCTTAAATAATTCTTTCAGTCCAGTTTATGCAACTATGTCATTGGCAATGAACCAAACTCATCTCTCTCACAAAAATCCCATTTGGACTCCAGGTGTTCTTTGCTGCCAGTTAAATGGAAGTCCATTTGCTTTACAGGCAGCTGGGAGAGGGACGACACCTGCCATTAGGAGTGTAACTGAACATATGCCATCCCACCTCCCCACACTACAGTTGAAGGGATCCCCACAGGCACAGCCAAGAGCCTTCTTTTTTTATTACTTCCTGTTTTTATTATTTATTAAATTCACTTATTTCTTTAGATATTTACATATATGTATATACTGTTTAACAAGGTTACAGTTAAAGCATTGTGCTTTACCAAAAAGAGCAAGATATTCTACGTAATTTTCTTTTTCTGTTGTGAATCCTCTTTCAAGCTCAGATGAATGGGAGAGAGCTCAGAGCTTAGAGTTCTAGTCCAATGCCATGGCTACAACAATTTCATTATAATTTGGAAAAGTTTTAAGGCAGATGTATAATCTTTTGAACGTAGATTTTTAAAAGATTTTTTTTTTAGCCCTATGCCTTGCTGAGCAATCTCAGCTCTGGGCCCTGGGATGACACTGTTTGTTGGAGCTGGCGTGGCCGCTTGGGACAGGGTCCTCTGAGATCTTACTCGTAACTGTCTCTTGGATCCGGTGAATCTCTGTGCATGGCCCCAGGCTGAGAGCAGGGAATCTGAGTAGACCTTTGACTGCAGATCTCTGTGACGATGATACTCCACACTTCTCAGTAAACTCAGTGTGTGTTGCTATTGTGCTGATTTATTGTCATATAATGTGGTTTGGAGTCAGACAAACAGGTTTGAAATCTGGCTCTCATTTATCACCAAGTGTTTTAATATCTCTGAATTTTAGTGTCAACATCTGTAAAATGGAGATAATAAGCAGGCTGGGGGAGACTTGAAATAATGTATGCCAGGTGCTTTGTTCTCATAATTACTCCATACGTGGTACAGTGGGTGACCATGATGACTGTCAGTTTTTCACACAGGAACACCTGATCTTAATGAAAGCTTTTCAGTAACTGAGATGTGCTTCACCACATGCCCAGGTTTCGGTGTGAATGCCAACGCCACACCTGTGGGGAGACCTGTGATCGCTGTTGTGCTGGGTACAATCAGAGGCGCTGGCAGCCTGCCACATGGGAGCAGAGCCATGAGTGTGAAGGTGAGCACTGGGGGTGGGGCACTGGGAAATGAGGCCCCGCCCAACAGTCCCTCCCACCCCCAATTTCTACCTGACAACTGATGCTGTGTTTTTCCCTGCTTGTGAAGAGGGTGGGATCATGTCATTCTTAGGCACACAGGTCTTACCTTGTAACGAATAACGCACAGACTGGAGGTGTAAGTGCCCCATTCTAAATTCAGATATAAACATGAGAACAAAAATAACAACAGTAATAATCTTTAATATGTATTAAGCATTCATTATATGCAAGGATTGGGCTGAGTGCTTTAAGGTAAGTTGCCCTCTCCTTTTAGCAATCTAAAATATGATGCAGTCACTATTAAATTTCAAACACTTATCATTTCTTAAGTGATAAGTGATACTGGATTGAAATCCTAACTATTTTGAGGACCGAGGTCTGGAGAAGGTGGTGAGATTGGCGGCTAAGCAGAGAGCTGGAAGCAATGGGGGAGCAGGGGGGCAGCAGGAGGGATGCTATAGTAGGATTGAGGCGGGTGCAGATGGAGGGGACCATAGAAGGAAGGAAAGGAGACAAGGGATTGCTTTTGATTATGTTTGCAATATAAAGTAAGGCAACTGGTATTTTAACAAACAAGCCCTATGACAGCCAACTGAAGAGTTGTTTCTTTTAAACTGCTCTTCTCAGGCCCTGCCAGTTTGTCTCAGTGGTTAGAGTGTTGGCCTGTGGACTGAAGGGTTGCGAGTTCAATTTCCGGTCAAGGGCATGTACCTGGGTTGCAGGTTTGATTCCCAACACTGGTCAGGGTCATGCGGGAGGCAACCAATCAATGTCTCTCTCACATTGATGTTTCTTTCTCTCCCTCCCTCCCTTCCACTCTATCTAAAAATCAATGGAAAAATATCTTCGGGTGAGGATTAACCAAAAAATAAAAATAAAAAATAAACTGCTCTTCTTAGGAAGCCACCTATTTATTCCATTGCTGAAAACATTTCTGTAACTTTTAGTTATTGGTTTTGGAGACTGTGTCCTTTTTTTTCCTGAATATTCTTGGTGTGTGGACTGAAGATGGGTTTGCTTTTTTGAAATGATCAAAAAGTGCTTGGATCTAGGTTTGTTGAACTAGGTGGGTAAGAAAGAATCTGTACTTTCTACTTTTTGGCCAAATATTTTTTGTAACTATTAGGAAATAAGACTGATGATGTCTGTGATCAGCAAACTCACTCAAAAGGCATTTGCAGTGAGGAGCTCCGAGAGTGTGTGGGCAGCTCAAGTCGCTGGAAGCTGCTGCTGCTCCCCAGGGGGGCGCTCAGGTGCATATCCAGGCGCCCGTGTTACCTGGATGGCCATTCTCACTTTATGGTCAAGTGAACAATGACTTTCTCAGTGACTTCTCCATTCCTCATCCTCAGATAATGGGACCAGAAAGAGGGAAGAGCAATAACCAGGGTCATCTGGTTTAGGACACTTTAAATAAGTGTTATCACATGAACTCCAATATTAACAACTGGTTAGTTTTTCAGACCAATGGAACCTTTCAGTGAACGACATGCTTTACTCTTACACATGTGAAAATGTTTAACTAATTTCCTTTTATTAATTTTTAATCATTTTACACTTGTCAGAATGGCTAAAAGTTACAAAAACAGCATATGGAAATCAGACCTGTTAAGATCTACTTGTTAGGTGTTTTCTAAATTCCATTTGAACTACTGCGATTCAGAATAAACACACTTCTTAAAAAATAACTGGTGCAATAAATATAAAAGCCTTGCATTTTTAAAAAATCATGGCACCACTGAGGAAAAGAAAATAAGAAAGTGCTCAGCTTTTTAAAAAACAGGTAAATTGAAATCCTAACTCAATCTTCTTTCCTAATAGATTCATCTGGGAACTTGATTAAAACATACAAATTACTAGAAAGACTTGGAAAATTTTATCTAGGCAGAATGTAATGAATAGCTACTCTGCATAAGAGAGAATAAGAATTTTACTCATGTTAGATCTTTTTTATCTTGGCAATGAAGAAATCCTAAATGGGATTTAAATTAAATTTTCTAATTTTAGAAGTATTACACATTACTTGTAGAAAACTTAAAAATTATTTAAAAAAAGGAAAATCACAATCATTTTACTACCCAAAGAAAATCACTAGTAACATCTTGTTAGGTATTTTAGTGGGTTTTTTTTTTTTTTTATGCTTGCTTTAAATATTCAAGAGTGTATTATTTATATAATTTTATATTCTGATCTTTTCACTTGCTATTTTTAGATATTTTCTCATATTATTAAACACTCTTTATGCCCGGCCGGTGTGGCTCAGTGATTGAGCGTCCACCCATGCACCAAGAGGTCGCCTGTTCAATTCCTGGTCAGGGCACATGCCCAGGTTGTGGGCCCAATCCCCAGTGGGAGGGGCATGCAGGAGGCAGCCAGTCGATGTTCTCTCTCATCGATGTTTCTATCTCTCTCTCCCTCTCCCTTCCTCTGTCTCTAAAATCAATAAAGAAAAAAACAACAACTCTGTGACATCCTTTTTGATGGCACATAATATTGTTATTCTATGGATTTAAGTGTATCCAAAAAGTGTTTGTTGAGTTCTCATTATGTTCTGGAGAATGTGCTGTATTGCAAATGAAACACAAGCAGTTCTTGACTTCATAGAACAGATGGTCAAGCAATAATACTGTTGTTTGTTTAGTCATTCCCCTATGATTAGACATTATGATTATTTCAATTTATCACTATTATAAATAGTGCTGAGATGAAAGGCTTAGAGCATGGGCTTAGAGAATAGCTTTGGAATCAAACAAAGACAAGTCAGGATTCTGCCTCTCTTATTTATAAGCTGTGTACCTATGGGCACATCCCTTAACTTCTCTAAGCCTTAGCCTCCACATCTGGGCTACAGGCATAATAGCACCTACCTTAGAGTGTTATTGCACTGATTGAGATACTGGATTTAAAGTGCTTTTCACAGTGTACCAGGAACTCAATTATTCTTGTTAGTAGTAGTAATAACAGTAAAAGTGATCATTCTCTTTGTGCATGATTGCCAGGGTCCAGCCTCGGCAGGTCCAGGGGTTCCCAAAGGTGTGGACGGAGTCGGTGAGAGAGAGAGAGAGAGAGAGAGAGAGAGAGAGAGAGAGAGAGAGAGAGAGAGAGAGAGAGAGAGAGAGAGAGAGAGAGAGAGAGCGCAACTGGGAGACAGAAAATACTCAATCTTTCTTCTTCTGCTTAGTCTTAATGCTTCTGCTTCCGACTAGCAGAATCTTTTATTATGTATATAGATCCGCAGGTTACATTGTTTCCCCTAAACCTTTTAGGCAAATAAGTACAGACATTCTTTTGGTTGTTTACCCAACTCTTATGTATATTACATGTTAATTACCAACTATTCTTATCCTTCACCCATACATCCTCTTAAAACTCCTGACCTTTCCTCCTATCTAAGATCTTTCTAAGCTTTCACATTTCTATCCTAAATCTTCATTATTTTCTTGCTTTTCTTCCTGCAATCTTTTCTACCATCTACATCATTAGTCATTATTATATGTTACTTCTATAATAATTTCTGACAGACAGCTAACAGATAGACAGAGAAAGCAAAGCTTAGTCTCCTTCAGTTGCCATCCTGCATTTTTATTTTCCCATTACTTTATATCTTCAGTCACTGTTCTTCGTGATTCCTGCCACACAGTGAATCCACTTCTCCAGGGACAATGTCAAACCATGGAGCTCACCCGGGACTGTGTCAAACCGTGGTGGTTGCTGTTCCAGTGACACTGCTCCCAACACATGATATCTTAATGTGTAGTTATTACTTACTTATTTATTTATTTATTTATTTATTTATTCTTGATGTGCACATTCTCTTGGTCTTGGTAGTTGTTTTTTTTTTTTTTTATCCTCACCCAAGGACATTTTTGCATTTATCTTCAGATAAAGCGGAAAGGAGAGAGGGAGAAAGAGAGAGAGAGAAACATCAATGTGAGAGAGACACATCAATTGGCTGCCACCCACACGACCCCAACTGGGGCCGGGGACAAATTGCAACCAAGGTATGTGCCCTTAGCGGGACCGAACCCGGGTCTCTCTGGTCTGTGGGCTGACACTCTAACTGCTGAGCCAAACTGGCCAGGACTTTTTTTTTTTTTTTTTTAAAGAGAAACCTCTCCCACTTAATATCAAATGAAAAAGCTATAAACTGCATATTGTAATAGACTGGACTTTGTGTAAAAGTCCCTAAAATGTTCTACTCAGAGTGTCCCTTGTGTTCTGGAAGAGCCTGTATTGTAGCTCAATAAGCAGTAATATTCTCTGGGGGAGTTTACCAAGTGTCTCACAGTCACGATGCTGTATTAACTCAGATCGCCTTTTTCAGCATGCAACTGCCATGGCCACGCCGCCGACTGTTTCTATGATCCAGAAGTTGAGAAGCAGCAGGCAAGCTTGAATAGCCAAGGCATCTATGCAGGTGGAGGGGTCTGCATTGACTGTCAGGTGAGGCACTATTTAAGTCAAAGTGGATGTATCACTGTAGGAGATGGACATTCATTAAGCCCTGCTCCCAAAAAGATGTCAAGAAAGTATTAGCAAGTGGAAGTATTTTCTGAAATCGTTTTTCCACTTTTGTACACAGAAGTTCTTATTAGCTGGATGTACTTTAGGGATTGAAGGGAGAATGGAATGAATCACGTTTGTCCATACTGCATTGATTAGGTTCTTCATTTAAGTCTTTGCCTAAATGGAAAGGAATTCTCCATTAGCGGTCATCCTGACTGCTGCCCATCTTATGGTATAAAGGCTCTAAAATTGGAGGGAAAATAGGTGTCAACCTCAGTGCTGATCCTAAATCCTGTGTTCAGACAGATTTTGAATCTAGACTCAGTGAGACAGTACATGAGGATCAATTAATGATGTCTGCCATTGACACCAAATATGAAACACTGATTTTTCATCTTCTCTATGGGACAATTGGCTTCACTGGGGAAGCCAAGAGGAGGGTATGGCACAGGAGGGTATGATGTTCATGAATTTGATCTATATTGTCACTCAGTCTTGTGTGCTTTTAGAGTGATGTTGTGTTAATGTTACCATTAAAGAGGTATTCTTTTCATGAGATGCCCATTTATATCGAACCAGGGCCATGCAAGTTTAGAGAGACCTACCATTCTCACTTACCTCCCACTCTACACACGTTGTATCCTGTCATTGTAGATAATTAAAATAAAGTAAACTGTAAGTCATAAGTTTGTTTCAAATCACAGGGTTTCAGGATCTTTTAAAGGCTATGAACTACAAGACCCTCAGGTAATGTGTATGAAATTAAAATTACAGAAGCACTGGACTAGGATGTATAGATGGAATGCTTTCTCCAGATGCAGGATCAAGCCCCTTCAGTGTGACTTTAGAATATATTGTTCTTCCTGTCCCTTCTCTCAGTTGATATTATGTTTTGTATTTTGCAGTTCCGGAAACACATCAATATAATCTCTTTTTTTTTTTTTTCCGTAATGGCTCTGCAAAAGCGTTTTTCTTTTGTACGTGAATTATTGAAGTCTTGCTTAGCTTCACTGCATTTTTTCCAACTTAAATTTTAAATGCCTTTGTTTAAGTTAGGTATGCAGTTAGCATAATTAACTTAATTTTTATTGTAGTGAAATATAAATTACATAAACTCTATCATTTTAGCCATTTTTAGTATAAGAATAATGAACTTTTATATTAATAATTAAAGAGCAAGGAGGGAGCTCCGCTTCTGTATGGTTTAGTAGCTCCAACAGGACCCAAACCTCCCAGAGATAACACCTATGGACTATAGACAAAATACAGAAACAAAAAAACAAAAAGACCCCCTCCCCCAAACAGTGATCTGAAGGCACTGGGGAGTAAACATAGGCAGGAAGATACTGGAGAGGAACTGCCCCTTAGTGAAAGAGATCAGCATAGTTACTTTTTTTCTTTTCTTTAACTTTTAGCCAGCGGGCAGGTCAAAGTTGGTGCCACGTGGTGTGGCTAAAATTCCTCCAGAAAATCTAGAGTCTTTCTGGCCTGAAGAACAAGAGGGCAGGGCGTAGGATAATCACAACTTTTGGAAAGTGAGTGGGGAGTTCAGGGGAAAAGAAATCAAGAGAGTAAATCCCTAATTCTGTGTATAAATTCTTCTTAAATTTATGACTGACCCCTGAACCATTCATACACAGGATGGATTTCAGCTAAGACTAAAATAATTTATTTGAGATTTGAGTTACCACTTGAGTCAGAGTTTACAGTTTGAGTAAAGCCAATTGTCTCATAAAACAAGATAAAATATTCTTTAGAGAAATATTACAGAATCCAGAGTCTCTATAATATAATATTTATAATGTCCAGGATACAATCCAAAATTTATTGACATTTGAAGAACCAAAAAAAGTGACCTATTCTCATGAGAAAAGACAATCAATAAAGACCTGACAATCAATCAGTCCTGAGATGACCTAGATGTCCATGCTAGCAGTTAAGGATTTGAGAGCTGCTGTTATAACTATGCTCACAAATATAATAAAAACATGTTCACAGTTCATTAAGATATAATAACTATAACAGAGAAATAAACATGATAAAAGAAACCAAATGAAAATTCTAGAACTAAAACATATAATATATTAAATTAAAATTTCACTTTATAGGTCTAATAGCAGGATGAAGAAAATAGAAGAGAGCAGATCTCAAGATAGATCAATAGAAATTATCCAGTCTAACAAAGAGAAAGAAAAGATTAAAAAAAAAAAAAAAAAAGAACAGATCTGGGGACTTGTGGGACAATATGGAAAGGTCTAACACACATGTAATTGGAGTCCCAGAATAGAAGAGAGAGAATGAAGGGGGAAAAAGAAGAAGAGAAACAATGGCAGGAAATTCCTTAAATTTTGCAATAGATTAATATTCAAGAGAGTTAATGAACTCCCAAGTGGATAAATACCAAGAAAACCACTCTGGGCCTAATAGAGTTAAACTCCTGAAAACCAAAGGCAAAGTGAAAATCTTAAAAGTAGACAGAAAAACAACACATTACAATGTTTGTGGACATCTCATTAGAAGCTGCGAAGTCCACAAGATAGTGGAGCGATATCTTTAAAGTGCTAAAAGGAAAAAAAAAAGGGAATTGTCAACCCAGAATTCTATATTTAGCAAAAGTATCATTCAAAAAGGAAAGTAAAAAATAAAAAATTCATCAATAAAATAAAGCCAATGCTCTGGCCGGGTGGCTCAGTTGGTTGGAGCATTGTCCCATACACCAAAGGGTTTCGGGTTTGATTACCAGTCAGGGTACATACCTAGGTTGCAGGTTCAATCCCCAGTCAGGGCTCATACAGGAGGCAACTGATCAATGTTTCTCTCTCACACTGATATTTCTCTCTCTCTAAAAATCAATAAAAAACATATCCTTCGGTGAGGATTAAATAAAGAAATAAAGAAAAGAAAGCCAGAAATGCTGAAGCAAGTATTTTAGGTTAAAGAGATATGGTACCAGATGGAAACTCAGATCCTCAGGAAGAAATGAAGAGTATTAAATCAAAAAGGACTATTTAAAAAAAAATGTAGGGCTGCTTAAAGTAAAAACTATAACATTGCCCTGGCCGGTTTGGCTAGGCGGTTTAGAGCATCGGCCCGCGGACCAGAGAGTCCTGGGTTCAGTTCCCACTAAGGGCACATACCTCGGTTGCAGTTTGTCCTCGGCCCTGGTTGGGGTCATGTGGGTGGCAGCCAGTCGATGTGTCTCTCTCACATTGATGTTTCTCTCTCTCTCTTTTCCTCCCTCTCTCCCTCCCGCTCTATCTGAAGATAAATGCAAAAAAAAAAAAAAAAAAAAAAAGTCCTCGGGTGAGGTTAAAAAAAATAAAAAAACAAACAAACTGTAACATTGTCTGGTGAGATTTATAATGTGTATAGATATAATACACATGAAACCATAGCATAAACAATGACGAGGATATATAGGACTACAAAGTGTCCACACTGTTCATGCAGTGCTACAATATTAACCCTAATCAGACTGTGAGAAGTTAAGGATGTATATTGTAATTCCTAAAGCAATTGACTAATAAAATAATGCAAAGAGGTATAGCTAAAAGGCCAATAGGTAAATTTAAATGTAATTTAGTTTTAAAAAATATATAAATATTCCAAAGAAGGGAGGAAAGAAGGAACAGAAGGATGAAACACACAGACACACACACACATACCAAAAACAAAATGAAGGAGCTAACAGAAAATAGATACAAAAACGACCTATTTTCCAATTATATCAATACATAGATTAAATATTAATGGACTAAACACTCTAATTCAAAAGCAGAAGTTAATAGGTACATGCAAAAAAATGAAACTAGACCACCAACTTACACCATACACAAGAATAAGCTCAAAATGGATAAAAGACTTAAATGTAACTCACAAAACCATAAAAGAGGGAGAACAAAGATAGAGAATTTGTATTATCTTACTTAAGGACTAACTATAAAGCTACAGTAATCAAAACAGTGTGATATCAACATAAAGACAGACAAATAGGTCAATATAACAGAATGGGGAGCACAGAAACAGACCCACACTTATATAGACATTTGGTTTTTGATAAAAATACCAAAGCAATCCAATGGTGGGTGGAGTGGGGAGAAAATCCTTTCAACAAACGGTTCTGGAATAACTGGATGTTTATATGGGAATAATAAACCTTGACCCCCTGCCTGAAATCGTACACAAAAACTAAATTGATGTGGATCAGACTAAAACAAAAGCTGAAACTACAAAGCTTTAGAGAAAAATATAGGAGAATATCTTTGTGATTCAAAAGATGAGCAAAGTTTTCTTAGGTCACAGAAAGCAATAACCATGAAAAAAATTGACAAATTAGACTTCATCAACATTAAAAACTTCTGCTCACAAAAGATACTATTAAAAAAATAAATAGGCAAGCTGCAGGCAGGGAGAAAATATTCATAAAACATAAATCTGACAAATGGTTGGTATCCAGTATATATTAATATATAAAGAACACCCACAGCTCAATAATAAAAAGACAAATAACCCAATAAAATATGCAAAATATTTGAGCGACCACCTCACAATAGTAGACACATGAATGGCCAATAAACACGTAACAGATGGTTTAACATTATTAATCATCAGAGAAATGCAAATTACAATTACAATGACTTACCACCAATTTTGGTGAGAATGTGGAGCAACTGTAGTATCATGCATTGTGTGAATGAAAAATGATACAACTGTTTTGGGGAAATATTTTGGCAGTTCTTAAAATAAAATTAAACATGCACCCACTCCATGACTCACGGGTTCCATTCATAGGCATTCATCCATGAGAAGTGGAAATGCATGTTTACAAAAAGTTTATAGCAGCCTTATGCACAACAGCACCACATTGGAAATAGCCCAGGTGTCCATCAATAGTAGAATGGATGAATAGACTGGCATATTTAAACAACGGATTAACAATGAAAATAGAGAGGAACAAACTACCCAGATGCCTGCAACAACATGCAAGAATCTTAACAACATCATTCTAAGTGAAAGAAACTCCCCCAAAAAGAATACGTATAGTATGAGGGCCTTTTAAGTGAAGTTCTGAAATAGGCGAAACTAATTAATAGTGGGAAAAAATCAGAACTGTGGTTGACTCTGAGAAGTTGATGATGGGGCTTGACTGGGAAGGGTCATGGGGAACTTTTTGGGATCATACATTGTTCTATATCTAAATAGAGATTTGGGCTTCACAAATATAGACATTTGTCAGAAGTCACTGAAAGTACAATTAAGAGCTTTGCACTTGTGTATAAATTTTACCCTAAAAAAACAAACAAACTGAAAATAAGCATTGAATTCCCAGTTAATTATATGCACGCTAAAGTTTTGGGGAAAAGTGACTGATATCTGCAATTTATTTTTAAATGCATGAGAAATAAGATGGACTGGTGGATGGATAGTGAATGAGTAGATGGATAATTATGTGATAAAACAAATATAGTAAAATGTTAATGGTAACCTCTACATATGGCATGCATAGGTGTTCACTATAAAACTTTAATTTCTTATAATAAAATTCTGGGGGGAAAGAGCAATGAAAGAAGAAAGCAAGGAACACAACATTTTTGGGGGTTGACTCTTCCATATCTTTTCCTTCAATGAAATATTGATGTTCTTAATTAAGTTTGAAGATTACCCAATTTGTTTGAGATGATGCTAGAAGATACTTTACCTCCATTAACTGAAACAGTCTTTAGCTTCTTCCATGGAGACATGACTTGTGATCTAAATTTTGAGCTTGCTCCCTAGCTGTTTGTGTCCTTGATGTGTTGGTCTCACCATTTCCACACTGTTGGCCTCACACAGCCAGGCACACCACACAAAGCTAAGAGATGGGGTCCAGAAACAGATGGGGCACATATGGCTGCTTTCCCTCCTGCGACAAATCCCACAATATGACAGAAAAGATAATAAATAAGCAAAATACCCTCTCCTTCTAGAATGCACAACAGCATGAAAAATAAGAGTCATCAACAGACCATGAATTTCAAGAGATTCTAGAAAGATAGAGAACAGAAACACACATACGCAGGAGAACACAGCTGTGACTGTTGGGATGATTTGGAGATACTCCAAGAGGCAATAGATGGGAGAAATTAACTGTGGAGCTGAGTTCAAACCGATAAGACCTTATTGGAGTTTATAAAAGAAGACCATATAGAGAGGCATAATATGTTTCCAGACTCAATGTTATAAATATATTATTTCTACAAAACCAATCTATAAATTCAGTGCAATTGTAATCAGAATTCCAACAGGATTTTTATGAAAAATGACAGACTGAATCTAAGGTGAACGTTCAGGGTGTGGCGTGGGACCTAGACAACTACCTGAGATCTGAAGGCAAACTACAGGCATTATTCCATCTGCAGGGTGATTGCTTGTTTTCTTTTGGTCATTTGTTGCTGTTTTTTATGTCTTAAAAATGTAACTGGTCTGTGGCAGGTGCTTCATTGGCCAAACTGTGGAAGAGGGGAAAGCCCGGGCTGCCCACTTCAGAGAACTTTTCCTCATTTCCTACTCCAGTGGGAACAAATTGGGGAGCCAAGGTTAACCTGATATCCTCTGTCTATTATAGGTCACAGTGGCAAGCGACAGAGTTGGGAGGTTAATTGGCATTTGATGGGAAGGAAGGTGGACTACAGCTGTTTCTTATTTCCCCCAAATGTGTGTGCATGTAAATGTTCAGTCGGAGAAGTGGCCAGTGTGGTTTTAGTCCTCATTGTTCGAGTGAATTCAGATTTTCGCCTACAGGCCAAGGAGTGATAATAAACAAAAGTCTGTAATTAATAAAATGATCCGAAATGGGGGAGAGGATACAGAAAGGGTCTTTGTTCTCCCCTCTGTGTTTCTATGCAGACTCTTTTTGGGTCCAAGTGTGTTATATTTGTTCTTTTTGACTTCCAATTGCCTTTCCTTTCGTTAATGAAAGAACACTGTCCTCCTAATTGTTTCCAAATTAGAAAACGAGAGAGGCAGAATTGAGCTAGATCCACGCTGTATGGTTCTTGGAAACTGGTGATGCACGTTGGGTAATTTGATTTTGTGGCAATTAAAAGGATTAATCATGAAATATTAAAAGCTGCCTAGTATTATACTTTCAAATGAGCTCTGTGTATGAGACTCATGCCTACATTTTCCACTCATGTAACAAAAATGTTTGGGAAATGGTTTCAGGACTAAAGCACAGATAAAATTAGAATGGCAAGAGAAGAGGATCTGTATATGTGATTTCTTCCAAAAGCAGAGAAGATAAAATGACACACATGGCCCTTTATTCCTTGGGTTAAACTAAGGGTAATTTAATATTCATCATTTCTTCTGAATAAAGCTTTGAAGAATGGTCCTCTTGAGGTTTTGTTCTCACTCAAATATCAGGTGCTTCATTAAGCAAATTCTGTGATGGGGGGAAACCTGGGTTGTCCAGTTCACGGAACTTACTCTTATTTCCTCTTCCAATGGGAAAAAAATTCCAGAGCCACATGTAAGGCAGTGTTCTGTGCTAAATCTTGGAGACTCAAGGTCAAGATCAATGCTTATTATTATTATTATTATTAGTTTTAGTGACTTTGAAATTACAAGTGCGTACTACATAATTATTTCTCAGGATGAATAGCACAAAATAAAGACTTCTTCAGTACTAGTCCCTCTAAATGTCTTAAAAAAATTTTTTTTTTCTAGCATAACACAGCTGGTATAAACTGTGAAAAGTGTGCTAAGGGTTATTATCGCCCTCATGGCGTTCCAGTGGAGGCCCCCCATGGCTGCATCCGTAAGTTTCATTTCAACCTGGGGTGTTTTAGATGGTGTTAGATGGTGTATGCTGCTTCAGGGAGGTCAACAGGCTAAATTCCAATCAGTTAGTAGTTCTCTCTTTTCCTCTTTCTTCATATTATTGGTTCACTTCTTACTGTGTGACCTCAGGCAGTTACATAATCTCTCTGAGTCTCAGATTTCTTATATACAAATAGAAATGATAATATATTCCCTCAGATTAAATGAAATGCCCTCAAAAGCCCGGAGGAAAATACTAAGCATTGGGCCTATCACATACTGGGCCTGCAACACATGTCAGTTCCTCCATTTCCTGTTGTTTTGACGTGTTTCTATGATCTCCAATAGTTATAAAATTTTTTTCAGAAGTAGCATAAAAAAAAACATAGTAAAGATTTTACAAGGATTTAATAATAGTCCTAACATTTAAAATAGCTACAATTTATCATGCATTTGCTATATGCAAGGCATTGCGTAAATACTTTCACAAATGTCTTATTTAGTTATCACAATAAGTTTAGGACATCGTATTATTACTCTCGTTTTTTAGATATGGGGAAACCAAAGGGTCTGAGCAGTTAAATATGTTGGCCCAGGTGACAAAACCACTAACTGGTAGATTCAGGAAATGGTTTAGACGTGTCTGGAGTCACTGTGTTATACCACATCCACTATACAGAAAATGCCACTGGTTCTCCCCTGGGGAATGATCAGCCAGAGGTGCAGTTATGGACTTTGTCCTGCATGTGTATCCTATTGGGTTCTTTTCTGTTCTCTGGCTGCTATGGTTGGAAGACATCTCCAGTCCTGGAGTTGGTCTCTGTGCCCACTGTTTCCCAAATCCATCTGTCATATCATTAAGGTTTGAGGGCATCAAGGTCCAAAGTATGTGTGAACTCTGGTCTGCCTCTCTCTGGGACATTCTTAAGTTAAGTGTGTTCCTGTTTTCCCTCTCTTCCACATTATTTTCCTGTGCCTGCAGAAAACAGGCATTGGCAAAGGAAGACAGGCATCGTGGATGCCATACCTTGTTAGGAACCTCAGTTTTCTATCACTTTTCTCGTTTCTTTCTTTGTCATTGAAGTGGTCTCATGGAGATAGTAGAGGCTTAGCACAGAGAATCCAAAGGCATATATATATGAAACAAATTAAGCAAAGAACACCAGGAGAAGCCAGGCTGGGGTAGGGGAGGGAGAGGGTGCTCACAGCTTCTCCCGTCTCCCAGTTTCTCATGGGACATATAAGCTGAGCTATGGCAATATTTCTGCTGTCCAAGGTGAGGACCTGCCGAGTTAAGGGAAGCTCCCAAGGGAGGGCATTACCAAACTTCTTAAACCCCAAGTATGTCCCCCTGAAATGCAAACCTAATAACTGTACTGGTTGCAAAAACTGCCTCCAGTAAGCTGTATCACTTGCATCTGGCATTTGGGTTATGGGCACAATCTTGCTATGCTGTCCAGGGACTATAGAGCCACATCTAGGCATCCCACACTCATGTCCACACCACAGCTGTGTAATGATGACCACAGTGTGGACATTCAGAGCTGGCTCGTGGCCAGCAGCTCCAGCATGCAGCCATCCAGCCCCTCTGTTGGAGTTGGTGAAGGCTTTCCCTCTTCTGCAGTGAGCTGGGCAGAGCGCAGTGTAATCAACTGCATTCTCGAGAACATCTCAGCGTGGATGCTCGTTAAAGCTCATCTCTGAAGGCCTACGGGGGTTCAGTCAATGGGAACCACATATGTAGTGGAAAACAGCAGGTACCCTTTCAAGAATGACTGTAGACCAATGATAGAGTATTCAACATTGTACGAGAAGTATCGGGACATCGTTGCCTTATTGAGTGCAGCAAAGGGCTGATCTTTTGAAAACTGGGATTTCTCTTAGCTTGCAGCTGTAACCCTGAGCACGCAGACGACTGTGAGCAGGGCTCAGGCCGCTGTACCTGCAAGCCCAATTTCCACGGAGACAACTGTGAGAAGTGTGCCGATGGATACTATAACTTCCCGTTCTGCTTGAGTAAGTACCACTTCGGGAGTAGAGACCTCCCTTCTTGGCACATAGCTGGGCTTAGTGCATTAACACCGAGGGCATGGTGGGGGATGGGGGGGAAGCCGCACTGAGTTGTGGGGATATGGGCAGGACACGTGACTGGGGTGGCTCTCTGTCCAGGCTCACAGCTGTCCCAGGGTAATGATTAAACTAGCACTGTCAAGTGTCCTCGTCTGAAGGACACATTATATGATCATCTTATGTTTAAAGGAGCCAATTGTCAGCCAGAACACTGTAACACCAAATCAGGGCTTATCACCTTAGAATCTGCAATTATTGGATAGAGGCTGCCCAGAAATTGTATTTGACTTTTCAGTGAAAAAAGGAAACCTGAAGTAATGTTATGGTGTAAACAAATTTGGGGGGCAAATCTTGAAAGAAAACATTTTTAAAAAGCTAGTCTCAATTTTACATTAAAAAACCAATAAAGATGTTAAAGAAGTCAAGCCATCCTGCGTAGACTGAGACTTAGCTATTGTGAGCGCAAAATGTCCATTTCTGTTTGTTAATATACGACTCAGAATGGCCGAGCAGCCTGCTTTCAATTACTAGCTGCATTTTAAATGTAGCAATATCGCCTTTCTTTAAATTAGTCTCCACATGCTAGGTTAGAGAGGGCTTCTTTCTAGTTAGTGCAATTTAATATTTTACTTTCCTGTTCCTTAATCCTTCTCTGTACTTTTTGATAAACTATTTTTTCTAGGAATTCCCTTTTTCCCTATTCCTACTCCAAGTCCAGAAGGTCCAGTAGCTGGAGATATAAAAGGTAAGTAGCCTCTCTTTTGACCTCACTTTAATGAAGATGTTATGCCCCCCAGACTTTTCCTGCTCCCTGTGCGCGCCACTATGCCAGGTTCAGGGAGTGTGGTGGGTGCCTTGAGGTGCCTCCTGTGTGTGCTCCCCACCCTTCCCCCACCACTTTCTACCCCAGTCCGTCTTTTGCAGTGGCACTACTTCTTTTTTTTTTCTTTATTGATTTTAGAGTGAGAGGAAGAGAGAGAAAGAAACATTGATGAGAGAGAACATCAGTTGGCCGCCTCCTGCACGTCCCCCACTGGGGATTTGGTCCACAGCCTGGGCATGTGCCCTGACCGGGAATTGAACTGGCAACCTCTTGGTGTATGGGTCGATGCTCAACCACAGAGCCACACCAGCCGGGCGGCACTACTTCTTAATGAATGAAGCTGAGCTTGGACTATCAGTCACTAGCTTGCTCAAAGCCTTCCGCTGCAGTCAGTGCCTCCTTTCTTCTTTGGGGGTCTCCACGAAGAAACCCCAAGAAAGGAAAGGAGTGCAGAGAGTTTGTTTGGGAGGCGGTCCCAGGAAACATCAATAAGGGCATGAGTCAGGAGTGAAAGGCACTGTTATGTAGATGCATTAGCAAGCAGGGTCCTCCCGCAGCACCTGGAGCTCCAGCCCTCTGAGCGTAGACTTTGCTCAGCGTCATCCCAGCTAGAGGGATAACCTCAGTTACCTGCCATCATGGAGGGCTGCCTCTGGGGCGTTAACTGTGTGGCACTTCCAGCTGGGCCTGCAGGAAGGCTGAGGAGCTCCTGCAGCCAGAAAAGTACCCCGGGCAGAGAGTGGCAGAAGTGTGCAGGAGGGTGTGGGTGCTACACCTACCAAATTACTCATTCTGCAAATATTGTGTGATGTTCGATTCTGGTTGTTAAGGACTTAGCACTCTCAGCTCTCTTAGAGCTTGCATTCCAGTTGGGGAACTCATACAATAACATATATAATATATAAACCATTAAACAAATAAAATCTCTAATGTGCTAGATTATGACATGCAAGGTTACTACTTTTAAGGGGGAGTCATTCACACTGTAGGTATAAACTAACCCATATGAGATATTGCAGGCCTTTGCGTTAGATTCTGGAGCTGTGGGCAGTTTCCTACATAAACCCCACAATGGCACACATAGGGGTGCACACACTCAGAAGGGCACGCCTGCACCAACATTGCATGCACACAGCCCATGGCCATCTGAGTCACCCAGTGACTTTGCTTCTCATCCCCCAGGGAGCCCAGAGAGGGAGCTTGATGGCCACATGCTCTCTCTCTGGGGTGTAGGTGGGGGGAGGGGTGTGAAAGCACACATGGCCCTCCTCCAGGCAGGTCCAGGGTCTGGGTGGGCAGAGGAGGGGCACTTGTGACCAGATAAGAAGGTGGCCTCTGGAGAGATCTCTTTGGCTAAGGATTTCAGGTTCTGTGACACTGTAGTAGCTCAGGGTATGGGCTGGAGGCAGCCTTGGTCATGAGTGTTTTGGGAAAAAATGAGACAGAGAGAGAGGATAGGGAAGGTGAGGTTTGCAGATTTAAATAGGATAGTCAGAGAAGGCCTCATTGGAAAGATAATAAGCAGAGCCCTGAGTGGGTGTCTGGGAATAATCACTCAGACAGGAGAGAGCAAGTGCAAAGTCCCTGGGGCAGGGGCCTGCTGGGGGTGTTCACTGAACAACAGGGAGACCAGATGTATGAAAGCTGAGTGCACAAAGGGGAGGTGGGTAAGGAAGGGGAGCTCCCGGGGCCAGATAGTAGTCCCTTGTCAGCCACTGCAAAGACGCAACCTCCTCCTCTGAATGACATGGGAGCTGTGGAGAGTTTTGCACTGAGAATTGATATTGCATAAGGATCTTTGTGGCCATTGTGTTGAAAACCCCTCGTAGGGGGAGAAGAGAAGCAGGGAGCCGTCATGGGAAGCTGTTGCGATAATCCACGAGGAAGACATGATGGTGACTCAGACCTGGGAGGTCTCGGTGGAGGTGACAAGGAGTAGACAGATGGTGTATATAATCTGAAGAAAGAGCCAACAGGAGTTGCCGGGGGATTGCTGGACCAGAAGTGGGATATGAGAGAAAGAGAGGACCCGGGATGGAGAAAACAAGGAAGATGTTGCCATTTTTTGAAACAGGAAAGGCTGTAAAAAAGAAGGCGGTGTGTACGGGCTGGGGGGAGGCAGAGGGATGAGGTCGTGGGAGCTTGGGGACACCCTCTTCTGGCTGTTCCCTTTTCTCTGTGAAATAAGAACCAGGTCAGAGGCAGAAGCGAGGATGGGGAGGAGCTCTTGGAGCTGAGGAGAGAGAAGGTATGAAAGAATTGTCCTAGAATGTGTATGTGCTTGGGGAGTGGGCTTGGGGAGTGTCACAGGATTTGGGGGCAGCACAAAGGGCTCACCTGAGAGCGGGTGTAACGTGATCCAGTTTCCTTCCTATGCTGTGTCCTGCTTCTGCTCTGCCTGTACCTCTGATCATACCACGGCACCTGTGTGATTATGTGGGGTGTTGTCTTAAGTTTTTGTCAGATACGTGGTTGCTTGGGAACGGCAGCTCTGCTTGACTTGGTCCCCAGAGGACCAGCCACAGCATCCTGCCCACAGTGGGTGTAATCCAGGGCTTCCTTAAATGTTTGCTAATTGACTAGAAAGGAGCTCAGCTTTTGAGTTTTGATTACAACACACATCTCTGGTCTTCTGCCACAAGAATGTTTTAGATCTCCCACTTTCTGTCTGTTTACAGTAATCCCTTTGTTATTCAATTCCTTTTCCTCCCCAAGTAGACTGGTCTTGACTTCAGGAAAATACATTTACTTGAACTTGAAGGGAAGTTCAGATGTCTGTTACAAAATATTAGGGAACAGCCTCGAGGAAAAGAAGTTTAATTAGTGCACTTAGATTTATTTGGGGAATTTGAAGGCACAGATATCCATTTCAATTTGGTCTTTTATTAATGCATTTGAAAAACATCCAATTTGGGGCCTAACTCCTGGCAGTGAACACGAAAAGCACAAACATCTCAACAGCCAGAGGATACACAGTACTGGATGATACCAAGCACCTTTCAACCCCTGAGGATTTTAATTCTTTAAGTCCCATTGATGCCTTCACATCTTCTAATACAGAGGTTAACAAGTGTTTTAGAATCGCTTGCTTTCACAAGACATAAATTCCTGTGTATCACCCCAGACCTTAATCTAGGTTTCCAGGGGTGAAGCCCAGCTTTTATTTTGAGCAAGTTTTCCAGAGGATTCTGACATCTGTCTCTTGTTACGAACCATTCCTCTAGTTAGTAAAAGTTCCCATTTAGTGGTTGGCAAACTTTTCTGTAAAGGGTCAGATAGTACCTGTTTTCAGCTTCGTAGGTAAAGTGGCAATCCTTAACTTCGCTGTTGTACAAGCAGCTATAGACAATACGTAAATGAATGAGCTTGGCTGTGTTCCAGTAAAACTTTATTTACCAAAACAGGGATGGCTTTGGCACTCAGGCCATGGTTTACAGACCCCGGGGTTATAGCAGAATCTCTGGGTCTGGGATTGCACACCCAGCAGTGGTGTGTTACCAGGCGGTTCCAATGTGCAGCCAGGAGGGGAACCGCTCTGCAGAAATCCACGGGTCAGTTTCAGACACTGAAGCTGTGAAGCGAAGGGACAGAACAGTGTTGTGGATCAGAATGTTTGTGGGTTTTTCATTGTATTTAATGACCCCAGATATGATTAGGATTGTCTGGATCCAAGTGATTAGTTGTTTCCACTTAAGATTTATTTTTAGAAGTCCACGTATACCAGACACCTTCGAGGGCTCCTTCTGAACATCATAGCATACGCAAAACATACACTAGAAGGACACTGGCCGACAGGTGCGTCCACACGCTTTCCCTCCCAGTTCAAATGCAGAGCAGAGAAAAGCAAAATCAACAGCGGCAGAAAGACTCCAGGTGCTTACTTTAGGAGACTGATACAATCCAAGGATGATGGTGTGGGGCAGCCCACTTGGCCTGAAGACTGGCTGGTCAGGAGGTTTTCTGACAAATATGAAAAGGTTTTGATTTCCCTAATCACTTTTTTAAGAGCTACTGGCACCAGCCACAGTTTTGAGGTCAGTGTGGACGGGGCTGAGGATGAGAACGCGGAGGCTGCGAGGCAGCGGCTGGGGCATGCTTTCCCGGCTGTGTTCCTCCCCAGGCTGGCATTTCATCGGCCCGGCAGGGTGGGGCAGTCACTGTTGACATGGAGACCTGCTAGATAAGGCTTAAGAGAGGGACATGACATTCTGATATCTCAGTTTTGAAACTCTGTGTAGATGCCAATAAAGTAGAATTCAAGGAATGGTGTTTACTGAAAAGAATTCTAGTCATGCGTGTTTAGCATGGTCTTCATTCATTAAACTTCTGTTAAGTGCCTACTCGGTGCTGGGCACTGACAAGGCAGCAGCCTGCTGCTCCGTCCCTGCACCCTGGAAGCTCCCTGCCCTGCAGGAGACACCCAGGTGAACGGTTGTAACAGCAGGAGTTAATGCCATGACTGGGCAAGAACACGAAGCCCAGGAGCATACAAGAGTGACATCCTCACAGTCCCTTACAGAAGGGAGGGAGGGAAGGCTGGATGGCAGAAAAAGGAAGGGAGGAAAGGAGGAAGGGAGGAAGAAAGGGAGGAAGGGAGGAAGGGAGGAAGGAAGGAAGGGAGGAAGGATGGGAGGTAGGGAGGAAGAAAGGGAGGAAGGGAGGAAGGGAGGAAGGGAGGAAGGGAGGAAGGGAGGAAGAAAGTGAGGAAGGGAGGAAGGGAGGAAGGGTGGGAGGTAGGTAGAGCTTTTGGAAGGGCTTCCCCAGAGCGGGAGGAGGAGGCATCTGAGCTGAGTCTTAGAGCACGAAGGAGTTAGCCAGGCAGAGGGGCAGCTAAGAGAAGGCATGGGGATAGGAGAGGGGATGGCACGTGGGTCACTGGGACTGAATCATGGGGAAGGGGGAAGAAGTGGAAGTGAGTCGTGGGGTAGAGGGGAGTGGACTAGGAAAGGATCAGAGAGGGCCGCCAGGCTCTGCTGTGCAGGTCACAGTGCATAGCTGTCCCTCGTCTGAGGGACACCATATCCATTGAGGACATTGCATGTTTGTATATTTATGAGGACGATTTTGCAGCAAGTGACAGGAAAGCATCTTGAGGAAGGGACGCCTTTTCTAGTTTGCACAAAGGTGCCACGTGGGCTGCTGGCAGTCTGGAAGATTTGAAGGGTCTACAATGTCACACATGTCAAGGACTTTGCATTCTGTCACCTTTGAGGAATTTAAACTGGAAAGTGATATGAGAAGAAAGATCACTCTTGATACCGGGATGGACTGAATTGGAAGGGGTCCGACAGGAACCAGACAGCCCTGTTAGGAGGCTGTCAGAATAATCCAGGCAACAAGGGTGAGTTCCTGAAGGAAGGCTCTGGAACCCTGGACGGGGAGGAGGGTTCCGGGGACTCTCCTGAGATGTGATCACTATGACTTGGTGATCAGATCTGAGAGGTGAAGGTGAGGGCCCCACCTGCTGGCTCTGGCCCTCTGTGGGACTACTTTCTAGATAAGGAGGAGCAAATGTTGAAAAGTGGGTTTCAGGAACAGAATTTTTTAAATGCATAGGTACTAGATGTTTTCTTTCTGTTTACAAATGGTTGTAAATCAGGGTCCCTTGGACCTCAATGCCAATGTGAAGTTCAAGTTTCTACTGAATTCTAATGTCTGGCTTAACGCCAAGACTGTTTGACAGTGAAACTCCCTTTCCCTGCGGCGTTCTATGCCTACAGGGCCCTGGCATTGGGACCTCACCTGCAGTCTGATGAGTGGTCAGGGCAGTGCTCACGCCAGCCTGGGTTCCGAGGCTTCTCTTGTGACAAATGTGCCCTTTTTGTCAAATTAGGTGACTGTTTGATTTATGTGTGAACAAGTTAGAGAGTATGCAAAGACTGCAAAGGTGTTCTGATTTACCCTGATCTTTTGTCTTAATTATTTTATTAGAAAATAATTCCACAACACTGTTATTCACCTTTTATCTGAAAGGTTAAAGGCTTAAGACAAAGCAGAAAGAGTGGGATTTGGCTAAACTTTAAATTATTGTTTTAATCCTTGTAGAAAATCTTTTCAAAATGCATGAGACCTCCCTTACTTGATAACCTGGGTGAACCCAGTCAAATCTTGAGCCTTTTAGGATCTTTCTTATGGGACCATGTTGCAGATTAGACACTAAAGTTCTTAATAGAAATGTAGATGGTTTAAATAAGAGATTGGTTTGACTATGTACACTAATCTAGGACATACCTTGAACATGGCTTTTAAAATCAGTTATCAGCTTGTATTTTCAGCATGGGCTTTAGAATCAAACAGACCTAGGTTCAAATTGTGACTCTACTTTTCTGGCTGTGTGACCTTGGACAAATTAATTAACCTTTCTGGGCATCTTTTTTTCTCAACTATAAGATGCTCACCTATCTTACAGGGCTCTTGCTTGACTTCATTTTCTTTTTTTTAAATCCTCACCTGAGAACAAGCTTTTATTGATTTTAGAGAGAGAGATAGGGAGAAGGAGAGAGAGAGAAACATTCATATTAGAGAAAAACATCCATCGGTTGCTTCCCATATGCACCCTGACCAGGGATCAAGACTGGGAATCGAACTGGCGACCTTTTGATGTATGGGACAATGCTCCAACCAACTGAGCTCCGCTGGCCAGGGCTTGACTTCATTTTTTACCCATTTATAATGAAGTCAAGCAAGAGCCCTGTCTTGATGAGAACTATTTATTTATTGAGAAATACTATATGATGGCACTGGGTCCCCAAGGTGACCTCTCACAAAGTGGTCAGTCTAATAGGTGTTTTACTCATTTATTGCTCTGTAATAAATCATCCCCAAACTTAGAAAAACTTAGAGAAATAAGAACAAGGGTTATTTCTCACAATTGTGTGGGCTAGCTGGGCAATCTTTCTGCTGGACTTGTCGGAGGGTCTGCTGGGGACAGCTGGGCGTGTCTCCCACACGGCCTTTCTCTTCGAGGAGGCCAGACCGGGTACTTCACGTGGCTGTCTCAGGGTTCCTGGAGGGTGAGAATGGAAACCACAGAGCCTGCTGTAACCTGGGCTCAGAAATCCTACACCAGCCCCTTCACTTCATTTCACCGGTCAAAGCGAGTCACGAGGCCCATAGTGATTTCAGTCAAGTGTGAAAGCAAACAGCTAAGATGGAGACTGGGAGAGGAAGGGGAGCTTTACAGACCGGTTGGTAAGACCTTCCTCGGAGGTGACTGAGCTGAGAAGGAGCCAGGGACGGGGCATCCAGGCAGAGGAAGGTCCTGAGCTGCCAGAGCTGGTTTGCGGGCTTGGGAGCAGCCCGACCGCTGGGCAGGCCTCTGTCTGGAGGACTGAGGGAGCCAGTCCGGGGGAAGCCCCCCAAAGCCACGGATGGCACAAAGTTGAGCTGAATTTACGTTTGTTCCTTTTCTTCTAAAACATATTTAATTCAAGATTGTCATTAAATGGGACTCTATTACACTGAAGTTTTACTGTACAAAGCTCATATTTGGGGCAAAAAAGGGTTTCACGGGAGTAGAGATTAAAAGATTGTCTGAAAGATGTTTTGCAAAGTAATGCCCTCCCTGGATGTTTCTTAGTGGCATCGCTGACTTTTCCTGACGATGTTTTTTATTTGCCTTTAAGATGAGTCTTTGGGGTTAGGAATGTCCATAAGCTGCGGATAACTCGTGATGTATGTTTTCATGACCGAAACCTGGAGGAAGGGAGAAAGTGACAAAGGGATGGAGGGGGGAGACCCCTCTGAAAGTCTCTTCTCCTTCACAGGGTGTGACTGTAACTTGGAAGGAGTTCTCCCCGAAATATGTGATGCCCACGGAAGATGCCTGTGCCGCCCTGGGGTGGGGGGCCCTCGGTGTGACGCCTGTCGCTCGGGCTTCTACTCATTCCCCATTTGCCAAGGTAAGTGGGCCGCACAGCACAGCGATCGTCCGTCCCCTGAGGTAAATCTCCTCCTCAGGAAAGGCAGAGGCTGTTTTCTGGCAGAGCTGTGTGGCCTGCAGTTTAATAAATAAGCCTTTGACTTATAAAGGTGCATCACATGGGACTGTCCTCCTCCCTGGGCCATGTCACCTCTCTTCCGTCTTTCAACCCTATGCTTCCTCCTCTCTGATGGTCAGGCACATGGCTTTGGAGTCAGCTGCCTGCGCGTGTGTGAATCCTGGCTCTGGGGAGGAGGTGTGATGTGAGCAGGGTTTAGGAACCTGCCAGGTAGATATGGGGAGGAGGGAGAGCATTCCAGGGAAAAGGAACAGCATGCACAAATCCTCAACCTCCTCCCTCCCCACTGCTGTGTGTCCTAGCATCCTGTCCTGGTAAGTCACTGAAGGTGATGGAGGCTGGAAGTAGGAGGCATCTGGCCCAATCCCTAGAGCATAATAGGTGTGCTGTAAATGGTGGGTGAATGAGCAAATGCATGCATGAATGAATTTGCCCAAGTCCTTCTCCTTTGCCTCCTCCCCATTGCCTGGAACTGTTCATCCCCCAGTGGTCAGTGTAGGGAAAGGAAGGAGGAAGAAGAGAAGATTATCAGTAGGGGCTAGAACTTAACACTTCTACAATGTTATACACAGACAGGGACTTGCCATAGGTGATTAGGTGCTAACACATCTCTTAGCGCCCAGGAAGCCAGACAGGGAACAGCCGCAGAAGCTCAACAAGCCACAGGGAGGCAGCTCCCACCTTCTTTTCCTCCCTTTCTAATCTTATTCAATTACTTCTTATTTGCAAAACCCAACTGGCATCCAGACATCCAGAACCCACCTCCAGGAAACTCTGGAAAGTGCTGTTTCTAGTTTCCCAGCCTCGGAACACAGGAGGAGGTTAGCATTGCTATTGAGAAATCTCATCCACAAGGTCAGCCACAATAAGGACCTGTGTGTATGGGACAGGAGCAGGAAAAACTCTCCCCAAAGCTGCAGGGCAAGGTGCCCAAGAGCAAGGTTTCACTGGCTCTCAACTTGGGCAATTTACTTAATCCCTCTGTTCCTCAGTTTCCAAGCAGTGCCCGCCCTGCAATGTGCTGTGCAGGTTCCGTGCCCACTGACACGTGAATGTTCCTAGAAGCACTCACTTGTATGGTAGCCATTATTCCTTAACCCTCCTTCTTCTGTCCCATATTACCCTCTGCATCATTTTTAAAAATATATCTTTTTTATTGATTTTAGAGAGAGAGGAAGGGAGAGGGAGAGAGAGAAACATTGATGTGAGAAACACTGATCTGCTGCCTCCTGCATACCGCCCTCTACTGGGGATCGAGCCCACAGCCCTGGCATGTGCCCTGATGGGACTCAATCCAGCAACCTCCTGGTGCATGTGATGACTGACGCTCAACCAACTGAGCCACACTAGCCAGGGCATGCCCTCTGCATCATTTTAAGAGCCTGTTGCCCCAATGCCAGCTGAACTCTCTGTTTGCATAGATGCCTTCATGACATATCCCAAGCCACCTCTTTTTCCTCCTGGTCCCCTGGCACGCCCTGTCCACAGACCTCTATCCTCTGCCTCCACTTCTCAGCCTTTGCCTCTCTGAGGCCACAGACGCTCTCAGTAGTTTCTGTACAGAGATTTGGTCACCTAGCAGGTGGAAGAGTAAGGACAGGAAGCAGGTATTTTTTCTTTCTCTTCCTTGACTTCAGCCATTTGAAATGCCTGATGAATTTCCCATGGAAACATTGTACAGGTGATTCTTATGTTCAAATTGTATGAATCTTACTAGAGGTAGCTTGTATGCTAACTTGGCTCTGCGGTCTGGTGTGATAACTTCATCCTTGTATATAATATTATTTCTGTGGAAAAACATCCCAAATAATGAAGTTTCGGTACACAGTTGGGGATGCTTACATATCTATTTTAAGCTGGAAACACTGACTCTCTCATTGAAAAAATGAAGAATTAGCAAGAAGGAGATGGGATGGAGGCCTTACATTGCAGATGTTTACTAGGGTCCAAACCTAGATGAGCTTATGTTGGGCGTAGGCAAGATTACGAGTAGTGAAGATGAGGTCTATTCAACAAGAGCAAGAGAAGAAGGCTTGGGGCAGCCAAGTCCTTGATCTCATTCCCCTCCCCCAAATACTTAAACTGGGTCTACAACAGATAAGCATTTCCTAGCTACCCTTTGTTTTTTTGACCTTCCCCCAATTACATCTTAAATGTAAGCTCTCTGGGGGTAAGGAGTGGACAAGAGTATCTCATGTTAATTTTCTGCATAATCTACTGACATTCATGTTAGTTCCCCTTTAGCTGCCATCCTTTTTAGAAAAAGCAAAATATTCTTGGGGATGAGTATCTCAAAGGTTTCCTTTTTCCTCATCTAAATCAATCACATCTCCAGACTTATTCTGGTAGAATAAATTTAAAATATTCCAACCTAGCCCTGGCCGGTGTTGCTCAGTTGTTGGAGTGTTGACTGGTCAAGGGCACGTACCTGGGTTGCAGGTTCTATCCCCGTCCCTGGTCAGGGAGCTTGCAGGAGGCAACTAATTGATATGTCTCTCTCACATCAAGGTTTCTTTCTCTCCCTTCCTCCATCCTTCTCTCTCTCTCCCTTGCTTCCACTCTCTCTAAAAATCAATGGAAAAAATATCCTCAGGTGAAGATTAACAATAAATAAATAAATAAATAAATAAAGTAAATTTTCCAACCTAGTTATTCACTTGGACAAGGCTGTCAGGTTATACCTTTATGTTTATGGATACAAAAGTAAAGAGTAATACAACATTTTAAGAATGTTCTTTCCACATTTCTTCACTAGAAGAACACATTTAAAGGTAGGTAGAAAATGCAAGGATGTATTCAGGATAAAGCAGAAGGGAGGTAGGACTTCCTAAATGATAAAATGAAGAGCTCAGTAGACCCTCTCTCCAGAGAAACAAAACTTTAACTGGTAAACAAATTTTAAAACTCATTTAAAGTCTCTGGAAATTGTCCCAGGAGCATATAGCAAATAAAGAAACATTTACTGAAGAAAATCAATCTCAGTAAGAACAATGAGTCTATGATATTTGAGCTCTACTATTATCCCCAGCTCTGTTTTATAGAAGTTCTACCCTGGGCATATATGGCCAAGAAGGTGGGGTTTTACTCTCTTCCAAACTCCCAGTCTGGGGCTACAGTTTCACCTGAGGAGGGGCAGGCTGCTGGCGTTTGTCATTGCCCTTGCTCTGTGTTGAAGAAACTGTATTCCTGGCAGGCTCAGCAGAGAGGGCCAAGTGTCTTTTCTTCCACCCAGCCCCACTTGTATGGTGGAGTCTCTATGCCAGGCATTCCAAGCTGAGAATACTGGGGCCCTTATCATTCCACCCCAGCTGGCTTATAGAGTGGTGGTTCCAAGCGAGGGGAGGCAAGCTGAGAAGACCAGGGCCCACCACTTTCACCCCCCAGTGCCTACTTGTACAGCAGGGGTGTCACTCCAGTAAAAGTGGGTCCTCATATCAACTCTGGTCACACAGTGGTTCTGCACATCCAGGAAGAAAGCTGGGTCATAATGATAAGGAGTTCTGAAGCTTTTTCTGAGGGGACTGAATATTTTAACAGAGTGGAGAACTTCGTACCTAAAGGTGTTGTAAAAAATGGTGTAGATCTGGGTGCATAACACTTAAAAGGAGACTGATAGCTCTGATACAGGCAAAACAGCAGAGCAACCAGTAGTGTAATAGAATCAGATAAAGGTAGCCAAGAAGAGCCTTCCTGACATCACAGGTAATTCTGGAGGTTGGGAAGGTTAGAAGGCTACACCTACTCAGGAGTAATTAGAGAAGGACATGGGAAAGACTCAAAAACATCTCCCAAGCTGCCTACAAACCAATCAACACAGGGTGGAAGCCTCATCGGCACAAGAGGTTTAAGCACAACCTCTAACCAAACACTGACAGAACAAGCTGCTCTGACACAAGGCAACTCCTAGGGTGTCAGGATTAAAAATAATCTCGTAGTCATCCCTGGCCATCTAGAACTGTATGATGCCCAAGGCTGTGCCCTCTCTGAAGTGATCAGAGAGGGAAAATCCAAACTAGTAGTCCCTGGCTGAACATAAGGGGGAAAATGTAAACTCCCCAAACTGTGAGAGTAGCTTTCAAGCCATGCACATATGCAATGGAAAAGGGTGTTTAAGTACAACCTTCAACCAATAAATTGTTTGTACTGACCCAGGGGTGACCCCAAGGTGGCCAGGCCAAGAGATAAAAACAAGGGGGGGAAATCTGAATAGGAATATGAGAATCCTGAACATTGCAGAGGAACTAGACTATGCAGAATTAGTTCAGTCAAGTCACTAAACAAATAAACAAACAATAGTCACAAGCAAACAATAGTCACAATCCTGGTGGTGGCTCAGTAGCCAGAGTTGCTATAATATATTACTTAAAATGTCCAGTTTTAAAAAATAATTGTGAGTGTGCAAAGAAACAGGAAAGTGTGACCTATACACAGGAAAAAAAGCAGGCAATATAAACAGTTTTTGAATGGGCTCAGATGGTGGACTTAGTAGACTAAAATAGTTTTTATAAATATGTGCAAAGAACTAAAGGAAATCATGCTTAATGAATTAAAGGAAGGTATGATGCCAATGTCTCATCAAACGGAGATTATCAGTGAAGGGATAGAAAATATTAAACAATCAAATGGAAATTCTGGAGTTGAAAAGTATAATTGAAATGAAAAATTCACTAGAGGGATTCAATAGTAGATTTGAGCAGGCAGAATAATCAGCAAACTCAGTGATAGATCAACAGAGATTATTCAGTCTATAAAAGAGAGGAAAAGAATGATGATACATGAACAAATCCTCAGAGAAATAAGGGACACCATTAAGTCCACCAAAATATGTGTAATGGGAGTACCAGAAGGAGAGAAAAGAAAGGGCCAGAAAAATTTGTCAAAGAAATAATGGCACAAAACTCCCCAAATCCAATAAAAAACAATTTTTACAACTAAGAATTCAGTGAACCTCAAAAAGGATAAATAAAAAGAGATCTAGACATATCATAGTTTAAATACTGAAAGACAGACAAAAATCTTTAAATCAGTAAAAGAAAAATGACTTGTCGCCTGCAAAGGAACCTCAGTTAGAATTTTAACTGACTTCTTATCTGAAACAATGGAGGTTAAAAGGCAGTGGATCACATATTCTAAGACCCGAAAGTAAAAGAAAGTCAACCAATAATTTTATATATATCAAAATTATCTTTCAAAATTAAAGCAAAATAAAGACAATCCCAGATTAACAAAAACTGAGAGAAGTTGATGCTAGCATACCTACCTGCTTTATAAGAAATACTAAAGGAGTTTTTTCAGGCTGAAAATAAGTGACACCAGACAGTAATTGAAATACATATGCAAAAATAAAGAGTGTTGGCAATAGTAATTATGTAGGTGTATTAGCCCACTTGGGCTGCATAACAAGATAGTATAGACTAGGTGGCTTAAACAACAGGCATTTATTTTCTCAGTTCTGGAGGGTAGAAGTCCAAGATCAAGGTGCCAGAAAATTTTATTGCTGGTGAGTACTCTCTTCCTGGCTTGCAGACAGCTGCCTTCTCCCTGTATCCTCACATGGCCTTTCCTCTTTGTGATGGTTGGGGGGAGAGATCTTTGGTATTGCTTCTTCTTCTTATAAGGATTAACAGTCCTATAGGATTAGTGACCCACCCTTATGACCTCATTTAATCTTAATTACCTCCTTAAAGGTTCTATACCCAAATATAGTCACATTGGAGGTTAGGATTTCAACATATGAATTGGGGGGAACACAGTTCAGTCCATAAAAGTAGGTATTACAAGACAGTATAATTGTATATTTTTATTCTTTCTTGTCTTGATTGATTTTAAAAGAAATTGCACAAGAATACACACATACATTGTTGGGCCTATAACATAGAGAAATGTAATAATATATTTCACAATGATGGTACAAAGAAGATGAGTAAGCAAAGCTCAAAGCTGTGTTAGAATAAGGAAATGACACCAAATCCACAGGAAGAAATAAAGAGAACCAGAGAGGATAAATAAGCAAGTTTATTAAAATACTCTATACATACATGCTTGCTCTCTTTTCTTCTATCTTCAGAAGACATAGATGATATATATACACACACATATATACATATATATATATATATACATATATTGTTGGGTTTTAATATATATAGATATAATATGTACAACAGTAATAACATAAAACAGGGAGAGGGGGCCTGGCCAGTTTGGCTCAACAGTCAGCTAGACCAAAGAGTCGTGGGTTTGATTCTGGTCAAGGGCACATACCTCAGTTGCAGTTTGGTCCCCGGCCCTGGTCAGGGTCGTGTGGGAGGCAACCAGTCGATGTGTCTCTTTCACAATGATCATCGATGTTTCTCTCCCCCCACCCCCCCCCTCCCCCCGTCCCATTCTATCTGAAGATAAATGGAAAAATATCCTCGGGTGAGGATTAAAAAAAAAAAAAAACAGGGAGAGGGAATGAAGCTACATAGGGGTGAGTTTTCTATGTCACTGGAAGTAAGTTCATGTAAATCTGAAGTAGATTCTGATAAGATGTATTTTGTAAGCACTAGAAAAACCACTGAGACAATAACTCAAAAATAATTAAAAAGTTGTTAAAGGAAGTAAAATGCTACACTACAAAATATCTATTTAATTCAAAAGAAGGCAAAAAAAGAGGAATAGAAAAACAAAACGACATGAGACATATAGAAAACAAAATGCAAAATGACAGAGGGAAAATTCAGCTGTATCAATATAACATTAGATGTGAATGAATTCTACCTCATACCATATACAAATATGAATCCCAGTGGATCAGAAACCTAAATATAACATCTAAAACTATAAAAATTCTAGAAGGAAACATAGATATAAATCTTTGTGACATTAATTTAGGCATTAGCTTTTTAGATTTGACACCAAAAACACAAGCAACAAAAACAAAAGTAGATATTGGACTTCATCAGAATTAAACACTTTTGTGCTTCAAAGAACCCTATCAAGAAAATGAAAAGACAACCCATAGACTGATAGAAAATATTTGCAAATCATGTATCTGATAAAGAACTAGTATCAGTAAAGCATAAAAATAATCTTATAATAATTGAAAGTCAAATAACCTAATTAAAATGGACAAAGAATTTAAATACAGATTTCTCAAAAGAAGATATGCAAATAACCAATAAACACATGAAAAGATGCTCAACATCATTACTTATTAGGTAAATACAAATTGAAACTACAATGAAATATCACACAGACTAAAAGACAGACAGTAACAAATGTTGGCAGCAATGTGGAGAAATCTGAACCCTCATACATCGCTAGTGGCAAGGTAAAATGAAACAGCCGTTTTGGAAAGTTTTGCTGTTTCTCAGAAAGTTAAACATTAGAGCAACCATAAGACCAAGCAAATCCACTGCTAGGTATATGTCCAAGAGAAATGAAAACATACATCCACACAGTATACCAACGTCCATAGCAGCGTTAGTAAAAATAGCCAAAAAGGGAAAACAACCCAAATGTTCATTAATTGACGAATGGATAAATAAAATATGGTATATCCAAACTATAGAATATTATTTGGCAAAAAAAATGAAGTATTGATATGTGCTACAACATGGATGAACCTTGAAAATGTTATGCTGGGTGAAATAAATCAGTTACAAAGACCATGTATGAAATATCAAAAGTAGGAACATTCATGGAGTAGATTAGGGTTGCTTATGGCTGGGATGGGGGTGGGGGTGGCAGAGAAGGGGCAATGGGCATTGACTGCTAGTGAGTATGGGATTTCTTTAGAGGAGACAAAATGTTTTTAAAAGTAGATTGTGCTAATGGTTGCACAACCCTGTGAATATATTTAAAAAATCATTGGACTCAACATTTTAAATGAATGAGTTGTATAATAAAAGAATTATATCTCAATAAACCTGTTTAAATATGTTTTTTAAAATTGATTTTTTAGAGAGAAAGAGAGAAACATCGATGTGAGAGAGAAACATCGATCGGCTGCCTCCTGCACGCCTCCTACTGGGGATCGAGCCTGCAACCTGGGCATGTGCCCTGACTGGGAATTGAACTGGGACCTCTCAGTCCATGGGACAATGCTCAGTCCACTGAGCGACACTGGCCGGGCTCTCAATAAACCTGGTTTCTGCAGGAAGGAATGGATGAAGTGGGGTGAGCAGGCTTAGGCCTGGCTAGTTGAATAATTTTAGCAGGCTCTGGGGCTTAGGAGCTGTCCCTAGTTGTTTGGCACTTGGCTCTGGGTGATCAGGGGCAGTGGGATAGTGGCCAAGTGTGAGAGCCAACAGAGGAAGGAGGTGGTTGGGGTGTGGGCTCTGATTTGGTTAGTTTGCATTTGAAAAGTGCACTCTCTGGGTACTCCAGGAATTGGGTGACCCTGGGAAGGGCCGTCCCTCAAGAGTCAGCAAGGCCCCAAGATATCAAAGCATCGGAATACAGAAAATAAAAGACATGGTTAATATATTACCCAGAGGCTGAGAAAGTGTGAGCTGAGGAAAGAGTCACAAGTGACAGGAATAGAGAAGCACCTATAACTGGGGGCAGGGGAATGGCAGGAGGGAGGTGCCCAGCACAGAGTCACCAAGAGGTCCTAGACATCACCCTTGGAAGAAGAGTTCGCTTCAGATGTCTTTAGGGCTGGTCCAAGAAGAATAATCCTTTCCCTTCTCTCCTCTTCCAGCCCCCTGCCCCCCCCCCCTCACTCTGGGACAGATGTGAAGTTGAAGTCAACAGTGTAAAAAGAATGCCCAGCCCCTCACCACCACCACCACCACCCCTTCCCGCTGTGGGCTTCTGTCTTGAATCAGGTCCAAGCTGGGGGAGGGGAGATTTGGCCTTATACTGTGTTTCGATTGAATGATTACTCTCTTACCTAAAAGTGTGCTGGAAAGCCCTAGAATTTACTAGAGTTTTCATCAGCATGCAGGAGGACAGTCACCCATGCTGAATGAGGTCGGAAAGGGCCAGGGGATTTAGTTTATAGCAGGAGTTTGTTCAGTACAGTAGTTGTATAACACTCAATGGCATCTCCATGTGGCTTAATTCACCATGGTTTCCTTAAAGAGACACCATGATTCTGATTTGTTTCTAGGAACTGTGATCATTTTTAATGCTCTGCCTATTTAAACACAGATTTCTTTTTTTAAAATAAATGTTTAATACAGCTAATTTGTCTTTTTTTTTTTTATCCTCACCCGAGGACATTTTTGCATTTATCTTCAGATAGAGCGGGGGACAGAGAGGGAGGAAGAGAGAGAGAGAAACATCGACTGGTCACCACCCACACAACCCCAACCGGGGCCGGGGACGAACTGCAACTGAGGTATGTGCCCTTAGCGGGAACCGAACCCAGGCCTCTCTGGTCCGCAGGCTGATGCTCTAACTGCTGAGCCAAACTGGCCAGGGCGAAACACAGATTTCTATAATAAACATCCAGCTCTGACCATTTTTTCAGAGAAAAAAAAGAATCACTGTTTGTAAAGGATGCTATAATCCTTTGAATTGCAGAGTATTCTCCCACCTAGCTGGAATGTGAGTATCTGGCTCATATATCTGGAGCAAAAGTGAGAACAAGCAGTAAGATCCCCAACCTCGACTGCCCCTGTAAAGTCAAAAAGCACACCCAAAAGATGTGCCCTCAAATTCATGCATTTTACTACTAAAAGAATCCCATAGGCCCTCTCTCACACTGTTCCCTTTCAAAAAAATAATAATTGTACTCAATTTGATTATTTGTTTTCCAAGCCAAAACCATGGAGAATTGGAAACGTAAAATCAGAAGGGAGAAGAAGCCGCTAAGGCAAGTCACTAAGGGGGTGGGGGAGGGCGGGAAGCAGACAGGAAACTCAAGAAGTGCAGCAGTCAGTCTGAGACCATTTAATGATGAGCAAATAATACCACCCAACTCCAGAGGGTACTGAGGGAATCACTATTAGAATAGGTAAATGAACCCTGGCCAGTGTGGCTCAGTTGGTTGGGCGCTGTCCCATGTACCAGAAGGTTGCTGGTTTGATTCCCCGTCAGGGCACATGCCCAGGTTTCAATCCCTGGTGGGGGGCTTGTAGCGGGCAGCTGATGGATATTCCGAATGGATGTTCTGCATATAGATGTTTCTTTTTCTCTCTCCCTCTCCCTTCCTCTCTCTCTGAAAAGCAATAAAAAATATATTAAAAACGAATAAGTAAATGAGCGCTGTAATGATGGCTCTGGATCATAGGGAAATAGTTAAATTAAATCTAACTACCAGCTTCAGAAGGAAGAAGGTGCATAGTACATTTTAGTAACAGTGCCATTTAGTAAGAGTACTTGGTAAAAGAGAACATTTTGGTGATTAAAGAGTCAGTGATGATTCTCGAGTTTCATGTGACAGAAAACTTAACCTAAACTGGTTTAAGGCAAAAATAACTTCTTGGATGTAATGAAACAGTCCAGGCATATTTGGTTTCAGGAACAGATTGATCCAGAGGCTCAAAAGAGGGTGGCCACTCTGTTTTTCTCCATTTTAACTCTGCTATCTTCTACACTGGCTTCATTCTTAGGCCGCAGGTGGCGGTTAGACGGTAGCCAACAGGTCTTAGACATACATTGCTGTGGAAGGAACTGGGCCTCCCGAGTCACACATTGAAACCCTAATCCCCTAATCTCCAAATGAGTGCATTTGGAGTAAGGAAGAAAGTCAAGTTAAATGAGCAGTGATCTGATAGGATTAGTTCCTTACAATTATCCTCGTAAGTAGCCTTCGTGCTCCTTCTCCCTCCCTTCTCCCTCCCTCCCCCACCCCCTACATTTCTCTCTCTCTCTCTCTCTCTCTCTCTCTCTCTCTCTCTCTCTCTCTCTCTCGTGAGGACACAGGAAAAAGCAAGCAGGAGAGTTCTCAGCAGGAACTGAATGGGTCAGTCCCTTGCCTTGGACTTCTGAACCTCTCCAACTGTGAGAAAATAAACGCCTGTTGTTGAAGCCACCCAGTCTGTAGTATTTTGTTATGGCTGCTCGACCAGACTAATTCATTCTTCCAGATTCAGATCTAGGGAAAAAGACCATTCGTTTCTCCAGGGCAGTTCTAGCTTGGATTGGATCACATGCCCCTTCCTGGACCAAACCCCGGGCCCTCGAACCCAGTGCTCTGGCGGCCAAGCCTGAGTGTCCCCACATTCAAAGACTTGGGAGTGGAGTCAACACTGTCTGAACAGCATGGTTGGAGTGCGTGGGAGAGTGGTTCCCCTACGGCAAAATCGGGGTGCCATAACCAAAAGGGGTGGCAAAACTGTGTGCAGTAAAATCCTCAGCAACCTGAAAGAATTTGGTGCCCCGGAGGGCCCAACCCTGTGAGAGATGAGGAAATCCTCTGAGGCTGAACTGGCATTGGAATTCCTGAGAAGATAACACCTGGCACGAGAAACTCTTTAATCGGCGACGGTGCATGAAGATTACACAGCATCCCCACTAGTAAATGATTGGAGTCAGGATTTTAAAAAGTAAGACTTGATCATCTCATTTATATTTTCGGTGGACTTGTTTTGGACCTCTGCTTCCAAAGATCTCCAAAAGCCATCTGACCTCAGTGGCCCGAAGGTGGACTCGGAAGCATGCGAGGGAGACCGTGCTGACAGAGGACGGGCAGCCCCCGCTCTCCGGCTCCTGGGGTGACTGTGTGGGGTCAGCCTCTGCCCAATTCCCTTCAAGCGGAAGGAAGGGCTCACTAAGTGAGGCAGAGACAGGGCAGGTGCATGGCATGTGCCCCCTTTTGTTTGCCACCTGTTCCAAGTTCCGCCCAAAATGTGGATGTGGGAGGGAGAAAGCGTTGTTCAGGCTTTGGAGTTTGAGCGGAAAGCAGTTCACCTCAAGTTCTGTCTTTTCTGTGTTTAATCCTTACCCGAGATATGTGTACTGATTTTAGAGAGAGAGGAAGGGAGAGAGAGAGAGAAACATTGATGTGAGAAACGTCCATGTGTTGCCTCCTATATGCAACCTGACCGGGGATCGAACCCACAACCTAGGTATGTGCCCTGACCGAGAATCAAACCTGCAACCATTTGGTGTATGGAATGATGCTCCAACCAACTGAGCCCCCGGCCAGGGCTTAAGTCCTGTCTTAGGGACATCACGAGGCACCTCCAGCCTCGGAGAAGCCCGCTACTGCCGCAGAGCTATTTTCCAAGTTTTACAAGAAACGCACAGTTGCCTTATTCCCGGTGTGGTCAGAGGACAACCAGTGTGTTGTTCCCGATGTGAACTCTTAGGCTCCGGAAAAGTCTGGGGTGCTCACCATTCTGTTTGTGATGGTCTCACTTCTCTTGCTCTCACCTTTTTCTAACAGGTTTTGTGATTTTTTTTTAACCTCACCAGAGGATATGTTTTTATAATAAATTTTGAGAGAGAGAGGAAGGGAGAGGGAGAGAGAGAGAAACGTCAGTGTGAGAGAGAAACATCGATCGGCTGCGTCCGGAACACACTCGCCAGATTGAACCGATGCTCCAGCCAGCTGAGCCACAGGGCCAGGGCAGTTCTGTGATCTTTTAGTTTTTTCCTTGGAGGCAGCTTTGAGACTAGTGGCTGAAGGGCAGACTCACGGAAACTGAACTTGGTCTAGCATCAAGGTCTGATCCGATATTTTAATTTTTGATCTTTTTTAGATGAAGTAGATTGCTTGACCTATCGAATTTTAGAATCAAATCAACGTGACCTCAATGGCTACCTCAGATAGTTCAATATATTCTAGCCAAAGAGTGTTCTTATGGCTTTACTCTGTATTGCTTTAAGGATTTAAAAATTCCTCTGGGAAGGAATGTTTAAACCTTTCTGAGTTGTTCTTGCCAATTGTAGGCCTGCGTTCATGTTTTGCATTAACTTAATTCATTCCAGACTTCTCTTAGTACAATGCCATATTCTTCTCATTTTATTTCTCACTCACTCAAGTGCTCTGTACTTTCTTATAGGTGTAAATTAATATGAGGTCATGTTGGAGAATTGTCTATGTGTATTTACAATTTATAATTATGTGGATGTCTGGTTCAGCTCTGTAGAGTCAACCACAGAAGACAATGGCGACTCTTTAGGTTAACGTGGTCATTCGGAGTGTTAACTCTTCCCTTTTTTCTCTCCCCATGTCCCCCTTTCTTTTCTCCCTTCCCACCCCTCATTCCTGCCTTCCTGTCCTTTTTCTTATTTCTCTTCCTCCTCTCCTTTTCTCCCCCCACACCTTTCCTGGTGCAGTTTGCTAGAACAGAGGCTCAGAGGGTGGAGACTTGGGGACAATTGGTCCTCCCATGACGAGGAACAGAAGGTGGGCAGAGTGCAGCTGTCCCCAAACCTCAACCACATTGACCTGACCCAGGGCTCAGAACTGTCCCCGTTGGAGGTTGCTGTGGTTTTTGGGTTGTGGTGACAGGTCTTTTCTTAGAAAACTCCTATAACTATGTTGCCAGTCCAAGATTAACTTCCTTCTATCTGTCAGCATATTCTCATGAGTCAGACAAACCAGTCAAGAGAAGAGGCCAAATGCACCAGCAGATGGCGAATAGAGCTGTAGGGAAGGGTTGTGGCTGGGGATGCCCCTGGGAGAGCCCTCCCAGCCTTTCCAAGGAGGTAAATAGGACCCAGAGAGCTGGGCATGGAGGGAGGTCTGAAGCCAAATTCTGTGCAATCATGGCTTGATCTGGTCCTTCACTTTGTAACGCAGCTTTTGTCTAGGAGAATATTGAGGTGGTTGGTTGGAAGAAGCCTTAGGATTTTCTGTAGATTGAATGTACCCTAAGCCCAGTTAACCAGAGAGGTGAGTGATGGTAAGTATCATGGAACTGACTGTTGGCTTTGTGGCTTCAATGGAAGAAGGTGCCTGCCTGCTTTTCCAATAGAAGGACACACTCCAAAATCATGGGCAATAAGAGCATCCTTGAAGCAGTAAGGAGCTCTGTTTACCTTGTAATTTACTTATTTACGGATGGAGAAGAGGATGGTGTTACTCATAGCAACACCTGTCTCCCAGCAGCGATGCAAGATTCAATGAAAGAACGCATATCAAGAATCTCTATTTCAATAGTTGCTTATTCTTTCACTTAAAAAGTATCTGTTTGGCATGTACTAGGGACCAGGACTGTGCTTGATGCTGGAGGACACTGGGGAACATGGCAGACAAGCTGTGTTCCTTGGACCTTTTTATCATTCTTTTAAAATACTCTTTGGGAGTAAAAATGCCTTAAAGCAGAAACAATAAGTAGATGAGAAGTAAAATACTCCAGAAACTCCAAAGGACCTGGACCAAAACAAAGAGCAGAATTCAAATATTTGTAAAGCATTATAGTATTTCCAAGAGTGAGAACAGGGCTGCCAGTGCTGGGGTTTGGGTTTGGCAGCTTTCACTGACAGCTGGATTGCAATGAGGAGGGTGATGCCAGATTGAGCAATTCACAATTTAAAACAAGGTACCTGCCTTTAAGGCTGGCTCTTTGTTTTCATCTCTGGAGTGTAACCGCACCTCCCGAGGCTCTCTGGACAACTCCTGTGGCCCCAGGGGTCAGTGCAGAGGTCACCCACGTTATTCTGGCCAGAGCTGCCAGCACCGTGCTCCGGTTCCTGTGGCTGTGCTCTGCCTGCATGAGTGCTTGTCTCTGCGTGTGTGTGTGTGTGTGTGTGTGTGTGTGTGTGTGTGTACATACAGAGTTATTTTCAGGAATTAGCTCACATGATTGTGGGGGCTGGCAAGTCCAAAATCTGCAGGGCAGGCCAGCCAGCTGGAGATACAGGGAAGAGCTGATGTTGCCACTTGAGTCCCAAGGCACTTTGGAGGCAGAATTCCTTCTTCCTTTGGGACCTCAGTCTTTTCTCCTAATGCCTTCACCTGATTGGATGAGGCCCACCCACATGGTGGAGGGTAATTTGCTTTACTTAAGGTCAACTGGTTGAAATGTTAATCACATCTAAAAAAAAAAAACAAAACACACCTTTACAACAACATCTGGATTGCTGTTGACCGAACATCTGAGCCCCATGGCTGGCCAATTTGACACATAAAATTAACCATCACTGAGCCCAGGAACATTTCCTCAGTGATCTGCCCCTTGGTAGGGACTTGACCTCTGCAGGTGTGGGGGGAACATGGAGCCATGAAGAACACTGACCCAGATGGCACCAGGAGATCTGAGTCCTTGTGTTGCTATCTGCCAAGACCTGGCTGAGTGGCACTGGGCACATTTCTTCATCTTTCTCATAGTTTCTTGAGGTGGGGTGGGGGGTTGCTTCATACTATTTCAATAGTCCTCTAGCCCCTCTTCTGGATTTTTAGCTCCCTGAGGTTAGGGAATGTGTGGTTTTCATATTTACCTCCACCCCAACACCTCATCGTGGTGCTGATGAACACAGTAGGCATTTACCCAAAGTCTGCTGAATGGATGAATATAAAATAGGGTGGCATGGTGGTAAATTCTCTGGGCCTGCCATGACCTAACTGTGCCTCTCCAAACAAGTCCCATAGCCCATTGATGTCCCAGGTAATTTGTAAGTGAGAAAACTGGCTAAGTTCCCTTCCATCAGGGAGAGTTTATTTTAGGATTCCAGTGACAACTTGGGCAAATGTTATCATTATCATGAAAAAGCGCTATCGGAGTAACTCACCACAATGGGTCTGGGCCAAGCCCTGTCAGAGAGTGAAAATGGCATGGTTGCATCCCAATGGGACCTCTGCGCCCCAAGTCTTAGTGATGTGGTGCTTTACAGACCCTGAAGACACTTGCAAATACATCACCAGAACTGACACTTTACCTCATGAATCTTTTCTTCCAAGGCCTCAACAAGTGTAGAATCTTTGAAACTTTGCAACAAAGTTGTGTATTTTTTTTTTACTGCATGCACTGAATATACATTTGGAAGTCAGGAATACGAATCCATTGATTCCATTAATGCACCGTGGGATTATGCACAGAGCCCCTTCTCCAGCACTGGGCACTTGGGTGACCACAGTAATAGTGTTAGGGAGAGTAAACACTTACTGAGCACTTTCTTTATGCCAAGCATTGTGCTCAGTGCTTGCCATGCCCGGTCACTGGCGATTCTCTAATGACCCCATCAGATGGGTACTGTCACCAGCTCCAGTTTACAGAAGAGGACACAGGCTTAGGGACACCGAGCCACTTGCGCAAGACTGCACAGCGAGGTGGCAGAGCTGGTACTTGAATCCAGATGTGTCTGCCCCAGAGACTGAAGCCCTGTGCTGCGGACTAACATGTGACCTTGGAAATGTCACTTCTGAAATTCATTATGTAACGGTGCCACTCAACGAGACAATCTCTCCAGTTCCTTCCTGTTCATAAGGTGGGGAACCCTCCCGCTCAGGAAATCAGTGGGCCATGTCCACTGCTCGCCTCTCTGCAGAAGCAGGGTCCTTGCAGTTGGAATGGGAGCGATGCTGAGTCACTGCAGCCCATTGGAGGTTCGATATGCAGACGGGCAGGAACCTGACCCAGCGGGAAAGGGAACAGAGAGGGGAATGGCCAGTCCTTTCTCTCCATCCATATATGCTTAATTTCCTGACTTGAGGTGGGAGAGAGGAAACTGGGGTGCTTTTCCCATCCATTCCCAACTCTGCCCGTGTAACTTCTTCCATGATTATTTAACTACATTAGACCTTGAGAAATCAGGTTTGAAGAGAGGTTGGTAGGGAGAGAGGAGGATAGTCGGAGGCCAGTCTGGACTGGAATGGTTTACACTTAACTCCCGGTGGGGTGTGGGATGAATGTGTCCCCTCCAGTGAGTGGCCCCCCATCTGTTGTTCCCTCTGTCCTTCTCGGACGAGCACCAGTTACTGTATGCAAGAGGCATTTCCCGAACCTTCCTTCATGACCAGCCCATTTTGCCGAATGTGAAATTAACAACAGCAAAAACAAAAACAAAAAAAACACGAGCATTTATTGAGTGCTTACTATCAGATAGACATTGTTCCAGCTCTTTGAAGTATTATCTTATTTAATGCTGGCAACAATCATATCAAGTAGACACTACTATTATTTCCGCTCACAGAGGAGGAAACTGAGACTTTTGGGCATTTGGCCAAATTGTTTCTGGTCCCGGGTCTAAAAAGAGGTGGAGCTGGAACTTGCATTTGGCTTTCTGGCCCCACCCCGTGCTCTTCTCCAAGTCCTAGTCCCCACCACCCCGAGTCTGACTGAGGTCTTTTCGCCCAGCCTGCCAGTGTTCAGCCCTTGGCTCCTACCAGACACCCTGCAACCCAGTGACTGGACAGTGTGAATGCCGGCCGGGGATTACAGGACAGCGCTGTGACAGATGTCTCTCAGGAGCCTATGATTTCCCCCATTGCCAAGGTAAGGAAGACATCAGAATGTTGGGGTGGGTTCCTCTCTGAAATGTATGCAGCAAACCTCACAGAGCAGCCTGCAGCCCCCCACAGACCCATCACTGGTCACATCTACGTTTGAGCCTAATCTGCCTGGTTCCTCCCCAATTCAAGTCCATTGAAAATGCATGTGCATTTTCAGATATGCATTCTCTAGGGACTCCAAAATGATTTATTCCTAACATTAAAAAAAAAAAATCTCATGTGTTATACATTTCTGTTTCTTGATTTGCATGTAAATGCTCTGTGTGGTAAAGATGACCCCTTTTAGCTAAGCCCAGTGTCCCTTTCCCCCTTCCCCAAGGCGTCCTAGCTTCCCCTTTGATCCAGGCTGCGGCACTGGCACTGAGTTAGCCGCTTCTTAATCCCCTGAGGGGTGCTCCAACAGGTCCTCTTGTGGGCAGGCAGAGCGGGACCTTCGCTGGGGTTCTGCCCCTCTCTCCTTGCCCACCTCTGACCTCCTGGGGAACTCTGTCATCACAGGTCAGCATAGGGGTGAGGAGCAGGGGCCTGGGGGCGAACCAGAGTCTATTTGGTTTGGAAAGGGCGAGACAAGGAGGAAACATCATCCCCTGACTGATAGGAGAGATTGAGCGTCTGCATGCTCCATGGCCAAGGTCACGGATGTAAAATGCCCACGGAATCTCACTATGTTCCAGGTTGTGCAGCCTCCCGTGGCAAGTAGCTCCTGACTGTGGCTTTCAGAGGACCCTTTCCCCGTTGAAAAGTGTTTGTGAAAGGCTGAATGTCTTCCCATCAGGAGAATGTGGTTTTCTTTTCTTTTTTTTTTTTTAATTTTTTTCCCTTTTATTGATTTTAGAGCGAGAGGAAGTGAGAGGGAGAGAAAGATGAAAACATCAATGAGAGAGAACATCGATTGGCACCTCCTACATGCCCCCCCACTGGGGATTGGGCCCACAACCTGGGCATGTATCCTGACAGGGAATCGAACTGGTGACCTCTTGGTGCATGGGTTGACACTCAACCACTGAGCCACACTGGCCGGATGAGAGCATGGTTTTCTTAGACCCCTTCTGGCTCCTGATAGCTCTGGGAGCTTTGCATTCAGAGCTATCTGAAGACAGGGCAAGCTCAAACTGGACTCCCCAGAACCCTACTCACCAGAATCCTCAAGAGACCAGGGTTTTTTGCTGATGGAAACTGTGGCCAGCAGTCAGAGGCGCTGCTTGCCTTTGAGAAGCCTGACGGTCCCCAGAGCGCACGGCTGTCTGGAGCTGGGCCTGCTGGCCTCCACAGGGTCGGGAGTGGGAGGGAAGGCTGTGGGAAGTGTGGCAGCAGGCCGTGGGGCTGGGCAGCCACGACAGTTTCTTCAGAGCTAGATGGCAACCCTGGTCAGCCTGAGGAGGAGCCAAAGCTGGAAAACCGCAAACAGTGGGAAGATTGTGTTGACCATTACAGAGGAAGGTGAGGGAACATCAGAAGAGAAAAGAAAAGAGGAGGGGGGGGGGGAGAGAGAGAGAGAGAGAGAGAGAGATTGATTAAGAATATCATTAAGGAAGAAGCTAAAACAGACAGAGGAGGCAATAAAGGCAAAAATATCTAAGGAACAACTTGTAAGAAAACAATCATATTATGGATTTACCAAAAATTTTAAATTATTGGATAAACCAGGTTCAGAGCAGGCTTATCCAACCTCTCTTCATTTCTAATGCTGTATAATAGTAATACTGAGAGATTGTGTGATAGCAATTTATTAAAGAGAGGTTATATTGGGCTTGTAATACTATATTGACTAAGACAGCAAAACAAACGAGTTTTAGAAATATTTGTAGTAAAGGGGAGGGACAAGAGGATTGTGATATTTAGAGAATTAGGTCTTGGTTAACTAAAAAATGTACTCACAAACTCTGGAACATTTTCATCAGGCGGTTAAAAAATCTCTTGGTACAATACTGCCCTCTTCTGGACAATCCTAAAGATGCTCAAAATTCTAGCATCTCTTTTCCCCCAGTTGATTTTGGATATTAGCCCTTATCGGATGGATTATATTGGTGAATATCTTCTCCCATTCAGTAGGCTGTCTTCCATTTTGGTGATGGTTTTCTTTGCTGTGCAAAAACATTTTAGTTTGATGCAGTCCCATTTATTTATTTTTTCTTTTGTTTCCCTTGCCTGAAGAGATATATCAGAAAAAATATTGTTAAGAGAAATTTCAAAGATGTACTGTCTATGTTTTCATCCAGCAGTTTTATAGTTTTGAGTCTTACATTTAATTCTTTAGTTCATTTTGAGTTTTCTCTTGCAGGTGAAAACTCACCTTCTTTCTCTAAGAAGGTGGTCTAGTTTTATTTTTTGCATATATCTGTCCTATTTTCCCAGCATCACTTATTGAATAGACTGTCTTTACCCCATTGTATATTCTTGCTTCCTTTGTGAAATATTAGTTGAGCATGTAGGCATGGGTTTATTTCTGGGCTCTTTATTCTGTTTCATTGATCTATGCGGCTGTTTTCATGCCAATACCATGTTGTTTTTATTACTGTAGTCTTGTAGTATAGTTTGATATCAGGTAGCATGATACCTTCAGCTTTGTTCTTCTTCATCTGATTGCTATGGCTATTTGGGGTCTTTTGTGCCCAATGTACATTACAGAGTTATTTACAATAGCCAAGATATGGAAGCAACCCAAGTGCCCATCAATAGACAAGTGCATAAAAAAGTTGTGGCATGTATGTACAATGGAATGTTACTCGGCTATAAAAATGTAATGAAATCTTACCATTTGCAACAGCATGGATGGACCTAGAGGGTATTATGATAAGTGAATTAAGTCAGTCAGAGAAAGACAAATGCTATATGATTTCATTTATATGTGGAATCTAAGGGACAATACAAACAAACAAACAAACAACACAGAAACATACTCAGAGATACAGAGAACAGACTGATGGTGGCCAGAGGGGACGGGGGTTGGGAGATGGGTGAAAAAGGTGAAGGGATTAAAAAATACAAATTTGTAGTTACAAAATAGTCACATATGGTGCCAGGTGGGTACTGGAAATATTGGGGTGGGGAGGAATACTTTATAAAGTATATGATTGTCTAGCCACTATGCCATATATCTGAAACTAATACAAAATAATATTGAATGCAAACTGTAGTTGAAAAATAAAATTTAAAAGAAGAAATGAACTTTTAGTTGTGGGCAGGTACTAGAGTTGTTCAGAGGCAAAGGGAGTGATTTGGGAATTAAGACCATAAAGGTTATTTGGGGTGCCTTTTGCTGAATTACATGCAATATCCTTGCCACCCATATATCAAAAAATATAAATGTAGATGCATTATTTTTAAAAACAAGTAAAACTTTTAAAACTCGAAACATCAAAACAAACAAATAAACATTAAAACCTACAATTGAACACATTTCTGAATTATATGCAGGCTCCAGCAGTTCCTGTGACCTGGCTGGTACCCTCGATTCTGGTTTGGTAAGTGGAGAATTATAAAAGGCTTGTGATTCTATTATTCTGATTCTGTTTAAAGACCGACACATTTGGGAGCTTCCTGAAATTAAAAGTAAATTAAAATAAGGCAAGAGGCCAAATTGCTTAAAGAGGTCATTGCTCATTTTCAAAATGCCTATGTGATATTGTGATTTCTTTTTCAAAAACAAAATAATCGGTTTGTTTAAACTTTGAATTCTAGAGTCCTAGATTTTAACTGTTGTCGGTTACTCTGATGGCGTTGCCACCCTAGAGGCCTGCACACAAGCCTGACATACATAATTAAAATTAAGAAAACCGAAGGCTAATTTCACATTAAATAAAGCTGTCTGAGTACAAAGTGATTGTAATTTATTTGCTATTACTCCAAGACAATACTGCAATATTCTGATTAGTTTTCGAAGTGCATTAGAAATTATCTGTCTTCTTAGCCCCGGAGGGACAGCGGGGAGGGTTCTGCATCCTTCCTATGAGTCTTGATGATATATTTAAGCAAGACGTGACTCTTCCATGTTACAGAACTTCCAGATGAACACATTTTTCTACTGATTCTCACATGTTAAGTATTCAGATAATTTTCCATTTAAATTTATAGTCCAGACTGTAAAAGAATCAACAATGACAATGTCATAAATCACAGCGATTTTAAATTTTTCCTGTATTTTCCAATTGTTTTAACCAGAAGTCTGGATTATGTGTGTAACAAATAAAGGAATAATAAAACAAAAGAAATTAAGCAGACTGTTGAAATCATCCCAGTATTTTTATTCCCCTTGAGTACAGTTAATGTACTTCTCATGATCACAATATATTTCTGTGACAAGCTTTGTTCAGAACACATGTTTGAAAACATGTCTAAATTCTGAGATGTCAAATCTCAGCTTGATTTTCTCTTAAAGGGATATTGCCAGTGCAAGCTTCATGTTGAGAGCCCTACCTGCAACACCTGTAAACCATTATACTGGAATCTGGCCAAAGAAAACCCCAATGGATGTTCAGGTAAAGTTTCTTATGCATAATAGTTTACTATATTGTAGCTTCCTTGTGATTTTCTCTGTCTCAGTGACTAAACCCACAAAAGAGCTATTTATTTAATCAGTTCACTTTGTCTGAAATTTTGATCCCCCCCCACCCCCCACACACACACACACTTTTGGCAGAACTTCTGTCATTTTCAAAATCTCAGCAAGGGATTTATATCCTGTTTCCATAGGTACTGTGTTGTTTGGGAAGGCGGCCACTTGATAAATGGATTTTACTGCCTTGTTTTTATAATCCATTCTTTCTGATTGAATTTTATTTCCATTTTATGCTTAGATTGAAGCCAGGATAGGACTCAAAAACATCAAGCTAAAGGTGGCTAAGTGGAGTGACTGTCCTTAAATAGAGTACATTTTCATGTAAGCATATCAGTAATGACCTTGACATTAGACTCATTAAAAAACCCCAGGGTGCTGCAGCTTTCGTCTGAGAGTGGTCATGAGCTAGCCATTACTCCTTGTAGGTGGATGGTATTGATCTGGCTGTTCTGATTCCAGAAAGCAGTCCAGTTTCAGGCTTCAACAGGGCAAAGTGACTTCCCTTCAGCACGCTAGGAACTGACGGCACGGGTAGTGTCGCTGGTTTGGTGTGTTCCCGGAGCTGGGGAACTGTCTTCTGCACAACCTTGGTCCAAGGACGCTCTCTTGTCTTCACAGAATGCCAGTGCCATGTGGCGGGAACAGTGAGCGGAATTGGAGAGTGTGGGCAGGTAACGTGAGCCGCCTTTTCATATGATACCCGTAGCAATTGATTGTGACTTTCTGTGGGTGGGTGTTAGCGCTTCTGTAATCGTACTGTGTGTGGTCATCTTCTTGGATGCCTTTAGATCCTGAGGACGCTGCTTCGTATTACACAATAAGCCAGTTGTAAACCTTGCAGCTTAGTGAATTCTGTCACCTTAATCCAATTTTGTCACTGGGCTCATTGTTCTGCAGCGAGACGGCGACTGTCACTGCAAAGCCCATGTTGGTGGCGATTCCTGTGACACATGCGAAGATGGATATTTTGCTTTGGAAAACAGCCATTACTTTGGGTGTCAAGGTAAATACATCCAGTGGGTCCCGAGGAAAACAGAAGTGCTGATGGACAAAGACTGCCAGGATAACCTTTATTCTGAAATCCTTGTCTTCCTGCAGACTTTCCGATGGCCCCCCCGGGACTAAAAAATCCTGTCCCGGGAATTCGGCCAAACTTTCTGTTGAAACCAGTAATAACGGCACACTGTGGATTTAATGATAAAAAGTGTGATTGGGATGGGCAGAGTCATTGGAAATAGCATCGAGGTTTAGTCATTTTAAAGATATATTTTGTATTCTCAAAAACACTCACACCAGATTTTTAGAGATTATAGTGATTATAGTACTCCCGTGTTCATAGCAGCACTATTTACAATAGCTAAGATCTGGAAACAGCCCAACTGTCCATCAGTGGATGAATGGATAAAAAAGCTGTGGTACATATACACAATGGAGTACTATGCAGCTGTAAGAAAGAAAGATCTCTTTTCCTTTGAGACGACATGGAGAGACCTCGAGAGTATTATCCTAAGCGAAACAAGCCGAGCAGAGAAAGACAAATATCACATGATCTCACTTATTTGTGGAATATAATAAACATAACAGTCTGGGGGACAGGGTAGACCCAGAGATGTGAAAGTAGGGTACAGACTGACAACCCTCAGAAGGGGGGGCGGAGGGAAGAGATAAACTACAGAACTTATACGCATGTATGCATAACTGATGGACATGGACAACAAAGCTGGGGACGAGGTGGAGGGATAGGGAGGAGGGTGTCAATGGGGAAAAAAGGAGAAACATCTGTAACACAAATAAATTAATAAAAAAAACAATAAATAAAGAAAGAAAGAGAGAAAAAGAAAAAAAAAGAGATTATAGTGTTTTAAACAATAAAACTATGGGAGCGGTTGTCCTACAAAGCTACTCTCGTATCTGTCACACAGACGCTCCTTAGCACACATTGTTTACAATGATGCTACGTTGCTGAATCATTTCTAGTTCCCGGACTGCTGTCCCCTTACCTTGGACAACTGTGTTGGAGCTGGCCTACAAGTCACCTCCAACTTGCTAGTGGACCTTTGGGGGTCATACCATCTCAGTTTGGGAGGTCCATACATATTTCAAACACCTGCCAGATGTAAGGAAACGGGGAAGAAGGCAGGGCACGATGACCCTGGGCTTACCGTTTCCACTTCTCCGAGAGGCGGGGAAAGCATCCGGCGTGGAGGTGCTTGGATGGGTAACCGCTGCTGTTTCCTGACTTTCAGGGTGTCGGTGTGACATCGGTGGAGCAGTCACCCCCATGTGCAGTGGGCCCTCCGGAGCATGCCAGTGCCGAGAGCACGTCGTGGGGAAGGCCTGCCAGCGGTGAGTCTTCGGGCGGTCTCCCCACGCTGATGTTGTGGGAGACTCCCAGAGTCCTGTCTGTGCTGACAGTCCAGTGCAGAGAGGCCGCCCTAGGACAGGGGCAGAGCAAGGTGTACCGTCGTTTGTGATCTGGACACTTGTCAGTGAGTCCAATGGACACAGGCGGCAAGGTTGCTCATGAAAACTGTTCCACTCTGCAGGTCATGGAGCAGCCTCACTGGGAAGTTCCCACAGGTACAAGAGGTCAGGTGGGCTAGACTAGAGAGGCCCCTCCATGTAACAGTCAGAGCACGGAGGGACTCGGCCGACAGGCGGGCTCCTGGACCCGGGAGATTCAGGTCCGGCTCCTCCCCTGGGACCTGGCAGTCGGGGCCTGGAGAGGCCGGTGTGTTACTCGTGGCAGGGTGGGGGATAAGAAAACTTCAGAAGTGGGAAAAGCCCCTCATCTCACACAGAAGCAGGTTAAAATGAACCGTAGAAGCAAGGGAAGGAAGTGGAGACTGAGGTCCCAGAGCGACTATAGCAAGTGGGACAGCAAACTGTCTCTTCGCCCTGGCGTGTTTAGCAATTTATATCTATTTTTGGAACCATGATCCATCCATTATTTTCTCTCGGTGGAGGAAAGAAAAGACAAATGTTTAACATGCTGCCTTTTAATCATACACTGGAAATGCCGTGAAATGCAACAACTTCTGAATCTCAAGTACCTTCACTATTTCTGCACTGTCGACAGATGATAAATCCTCTGTGCAGTTAAGGCACATTGTCCATATTTAGTCAGGCGCTTCTCTCCCGTCCCTCCATGTTGCCAGCATTTGGATTCCAGAAGTCAGAACTCCCCAGCTGTGCTTTCTTCAGGCATCTCTCTCTCTCTTTTTTTCCAATTACAGTTTACTTTCAGTATTATTCTGCATAGGTTTCAGGTGTGCAGCGTAGTGGTTAGACAGTCATGCACTTTACAAAGTGTTCCCGCAATGCTTGTAGTACGCACCTGGCGCCATACGTGCTTATTGCAGCATTACTGACTGTATTCTGTCTGCTGTACTTTTCTAAGTGGCAGTCACTGCGGGGCCCCAGAGTAAGAGGTATGTGGAGGAGGACACATCCGTAGATTTGTTTTCCTGCAGACCTGCCAGGCTCACAGTGGACCAGAGGAACTTCGTAAATAGGTTCAGAAATATTTTCCACCCACGTTTTCCCTCTTTACACCGTCGTGTTCATCAAGTGGGCTTTTCTTCTGCTGAACCAGCATAAGTTTGTTCTCCTTCCAGCTATGTAGGTGATTTCATGTTAAAATAAGGCAAGTGAATAGGAATTCAATTGCCCCCCTTGAGGCAAACATATTGACTTTTTACATTACAGCCAATACATATGTATAACATTTAGAACATGCCCTTTGAGTTAGTAGTAAATGATAACTGAAATAAAAAATAACAAACCAGCAACATGGATACCATAGCACCTTTTCTCTAGGGTGATAGATCTTGTATCCTTTTGTCCTAAAATGCCTCCCCATTGTATGTATTATCTGAGCATTTTTAGTGGGTTTTTTTTTTTTTCATTTTTTACAAGTTTAGGAAGCATTCACATTAATTTTTTTTCTAAGTAACTTGGTGGCCCTGGCCAGTTTGGCTCAGCGGTTAGAGCATCGGCCCACAGACCAGAGAGACCCGGGTTCAGTTCCCACTAAGGGCATGTACCTCGGTTGCAGTTTGTCCCAGGCCCGGTTGGGGTCGTGTGGGTGGCAACCACTCGACGTGTCTCTCTCATGTCGATGTTTCTCTCTCTTCCTCCCTCTCTCCCTCCTGCTCTATCTGAAGATAAATGCAAAAATGTCCTCAGATGAGGATACAAAAAAATAATAATAATAACTTTGTGATAATAAATGTAATATACAGGGTGGGGCAAAAGTAGGTTTACAGATGTTTGTATGGAAAAGAATACACTAATTATGCCCTGGCCGGTTTGGCTCAGCAGTTAGAGCATCAGCCCACGGACCAAAGAGTCTCAGGTTCGGTTCCAGCCAAGGGCACGTACCTCAGTTTCGGTTCGGTCCCTGGCCCGGATTGGGGTTGTGTGGGAGGCAGCCAATCGATCTCTCTCTCACATCGATGTTTTCTCTCTCTCTCCCTCACACTCTATCTGAAGATAAATGGAAAAATATCCTTGGGTGAGGATTTTTTAAAAAAGAAGAAAATAATACAATAATAAATAATAACAAGAGCAAATTGTATTTCGCATACTCACAACTGTAAACGTACTTTTGCCCCACCCTGTATGTTTATTGTATAATTTTCACAAGTACCTAAAAGTAAAAGGGCAAAAAACAATCTTCATTCCCACCCAGAGAGAACCCCCTTTAATATTTTTGTATATTTTTATAGCCTTTATGAATAAAAAGTAGTATTATATTTTTCATATCATTTGTATAAATTTGTTCACATGATATGATAAACATTTTGCATAATCATTAAGTATTCAAAAACATTAATGGTTACATAATATTTCATAATTTCTTTAATTATTTCATAATTACTGTACGTTTTTTGTATAAAACAACATTTATGTTGTTTCCAAGTTTTCACTATTATAAATATTTTTATGTTAATTCTTTGACATTATATATAAAATCATTCTTTAGAATATATTCCTGGAAGTGGAATTACTGAGTCAAGGGGCATGAACATTTTTAAGGATCTTTGTAAATTTCCTCCAGAAAAATTGTAAGCATTCCCAATTCCACTTGCAATGTAGGAGCATGCCCTTGTATTTCCTTTCACTAAATGGCCTTTATGGCGTTAAATCTACTCGCTGCTATTAGTTTGTGACTGGATTGTCAAAATGTGCCATTTTGAAGAACTCCAAGTAGTTTGAATTTAAAATGTCACACAAGGGCTGCAATATTTTTGATCTTCCTCTATGATTGCCACTATTGGACTCTTGAAAGGAATCTGCTTATAGGCATATAGTTTAAGAGAAAATGAGGCATAAAAAAGTCACTGTAATGATAAAAATATATATAAATAGAAATGTATCTAATTTGTAAACAGCATATAAAATATTTTGTCATGTTCACTATTGTATCTGTAGTGCTTAGCAACACTTCCATAGATATTAATATTTGTCTAATGGGTGAATACGAGTTTATAAGTGAATGAATGAATGAATAAATGAATTTAGAGTAAATAACCTAATTTGACTTTGCTAAGTTGTTAGCACCCATTGAGAACGGTTTTTTAAAAAAAAAATTTTTTTTCTTTATTGATTTTAGAGAGAGAGGAAGGGAGAGGGAGAGAGAGATAGAAACATCAATGAGAGAGAATATCGATTGGCCACCTCCTGCATGCCCCCCACTGGGGATTTGGCCCACAACCTGGGCATGTGCCCTGACCAGGAATTGAACCGGCAACCTCTTGGTGCATGGGCCGATGCTCGACCACTGAGCCACACCAGCCGCGCACCACTGAGAATGTTTTAAAGGATGCCACCACTATGTGTTGTGCTAAATGATTTTCTCATTTTACTACTGAGAATGAGTAAGTGTTGGGTGTGTTTTATGTGAATGCTTACATGAGTGGAAGCAATCATTTAGAGAAAAAGCTGCAGGCCTCTCTCAGTTTGCACTCTGTCGATTTGGTGGGAGTTCTTTTAGTAGTAGCTGTTGGCACTGAAGGACATGCAGATGATCAATGAACCTAACTTGCTGTATCCATGTTTACTTTTTGTTTATAAAAGACCTGAAAGCAACTACTACTTCCCGGATTTGCATCATATGAAGTATGAGATTGAAGATGGCACTACACCTAATGGAAGAGAACTCCGATTTGGATTTGACCCCCTGGAGTTTCCTGGGTTTAGCTGGAGAGGATACGCTCAGATGAGCTCTGTGCAGGTGTGTAGCTGGCAGGAAACAGCTTCATGGCAGAGGCTCCCATATACTTACCCACAGCACTCTCAGCGAGTCCCCCAAAAGGTGAACTGTCCCCCAAACGGATTCCAGGATTATTTTTCTCCTGGAAAAAAAAAGAATATAAATGGGACCCTGAGTAGGGTCGGATTTTATTTGTTTGTTTGTTTGTTTTATCCTCATCCGAGGATATGATTTTATTGATTTTAGAGAGAGTGGAAGGGAGAGAGAGAAAGAAACATAAATGTGAGAGAGAAACATCAGTCAGTTGCCTCCTGAATGTGCCCCGACTGGGGATCAAACCCACAACCTGGGCATGTGCCCTGACTGGGAATCGAACCAGCGACCTCTTGGTGCATGAGTCGATGCTCAATCACTGAGCCACACTGGCCGGGCCAATTCAGTATCTTTAGTTCCATGTTCCTACTTAATTATTCAGAAAAAAGCAGTGGATTCCATTGAGTCATAACAGGATGTTTATGTTTGAGAGCCCAACGTATACCTTCCCACAGGTGTTTAGAGTTTGCAAGAATAGCTGCTTAACACTAAGGAATGACTTTCTAAGGATGAACTCTCTGCAAGTATTTTTAGTCAGAGGACCTTGGTGGTGTTGCTCAAATCACCACTAACTTGACTCTGCTCCTAATATATTTTTGCATTTTTATTTTTCACCTGGGAATTAATATTTAAAGATGAAGTCCGTCACACTGAGGTCCAGCTGGAGGTCCTCAGTGTGGGTGGGCTGCAGCCCCTGCTCCCAGAACAAGGGGGTCTGCCCAATCAGTCTTCTATGTCACAGAGGTATCGTTCAACAAAGGTCCCCTTCATTTTAACCAAAGGAGCTGCGGAGAAACCAAAAGAACCACTGCTTTGGAAATTTCCAAGTTTCACGAACTTTCCTTGGGCCACAGCTGGATTTGAACATGTAGTCTGTGGTTCAGACTTAAAATAGTCTACTCTTTCCTTAACATCATGGGCTCAGCAGCACGGACAGACCATCGTGTGAGCACCAGGGGTGGGTGGACAACAGGACCACCCCACATACACCAGTCTAAAAAGCCCATATTCTTCTTGGATGGGGACTGAGATAAATTTCATATGACTTAGTAAGCATATTTTAGTTATATCCAGATTTCATCACTAACGTGTTTGGGGTCTATAACCTCTTCTTAGCCACCATTGATTTCTGTGACCATTTAGAATTTTTTGTATGTGAGGTGGACCCAGGAGTGGTCTCTCCTTGGGATTGGGGGTGTTAAATAATACCCTTTCCTTTCTTTCTCTTCCACCTGTTTATTTCTCCCAGCCAGTGGTGGTTGCCTCTGTCACTGTGGCTTTTCCTAACTAGTCCACCTATATTCTGCTCTGTCTGGCTGATTACAAAAAGGTCAAAAGAGGATCTCAGTGGCTGAGGGAGTACGTTTTCACTGTACCTTTAATTGTAAGTGATTTTGATTTATTGTTAGGCCTGCCTGTTTCCACCTGCCAGAGTTAGTTACTTGGTGCTTGTTGAATGTGTGTGTATTTGTGTGTTTGTGTGTGTACACTGCAAGCCCAGTAGTGAAACTTGAATGAAGTCACGGTTTGGCTAGCATTTCTTTTACATGTTGTCTCTTCTATACTTTATGGCCTTTGGTATTTTTCAGAATGAAGTAAGGGTCATGTTGAATGTGGGGACGTCAAGTCTCTCTCTGTTTCGAGTTATTCTGAGATACATTAACCCTGGAACTGAAGCAGTAGCTGGCCATGTAACTATTTATCCATCCTGGGCTAACGCAGGTAGGTACATTTTCAAGCTTCTTTTTGATCAAGAAATGATTAACGGGTGAAACATTTTCTCCAGCTTAAGTCGCCTCCTTAGAAAATGTGACTCCTGGTCTGATTAGGACAATGCTCCGAGTGCCTGGTCCTGTGCTCCTTTTTCAGCTTCTAAACATTCGGCTTATTTACATTTTGCTATTCAATTGATCATTAACGGTCATTTAAAAAATCAATGTAATAACCTGTGTAACCGCTGAGCCAAACCAGCCCAGGCCCCATGCCCGTTTTTTAAACTTAGTGGAAATAATACTTGACCTCCAGACTTTTATCCTGTTCCCTAACCTTCCCCACATCGCTGAGTGGCCCCACATGATCCCACCACACAGCTGCGCCTTAAGTTACTTTCTTTCCTCCACTGTTAGACATTGAGGGTGTTTCTACTCTTTATCCTATTTGCTGCCATGCAGCTGTGAAAATCTTCACCAACAAGTTTTTATCTACATTTTAAAACACTTCCACAGGACAGATTTCAGAAGTCGAATCATTGGGCCAATTGATAAGAAAGTTTTTAAGAACTTTGAAATTGTCAAAATGGTTTCCACAAAACTGGTACCAATGCCCCTTCTGTCTGGGTGTTACCACATGGCTGGTTTCAGATCCAGCATTCCTGGTCACCACTAAGAACTCTGCCGACTTGATAGGTGAAAATTATATGATGTCCTTATTTTGATTTTCATTTATTTGAGTGCTTGTGATATTGAGCTTTATTGTGTTTACCTATTTTCTTTTTCCTTGTGAATTATAACTGTATTTCATTTGACAATTAAAAAATATGCCAAGAACTTTTCTTTAAAAAATTTTACTTTCTTTATTGATTTTAGAGAGAGAGGAAGGGAGAGGGAGAGAGAGATAGAAACATCCATGAGAGAGAACATCAATTGGCCGCCTCCTGCATGCTCCCCACTGGGGATCGGGCCCACAACCTGGGCGTGTGTCCTGACCAGGAATTGAACAGGCGACCTCTTGGTGCATGGGTCGACGCTCAACCACTGAGCCTCACCAGCCGAGCTCCAAGAACTTTTCTAGGAAGTTTATCTGTATTAATATACTTAATTGTTTAACAAATAAAAAATGACTCACAATCCCAGCATAGATAACCACTGCTCACATCTTACCAATAATGTCTTTCTAGTCTGTTTTATGCATATGCACATGCATTCACACAATTAAAAAAAAAAAAGACATCTGTACATATGACCAGTAAATCATCCTATACTTTTTCAGATGTAAACTGAATGTTCAAAACTGATTATCTAAAATCATAACACTGACTGCTAGAAAAATGCCCTAAGCAATTCTTTTTATTTCTGACAGGTGTTGCTCAAAGCAAAGAGATCATCTTCCTGCCAAGTAAGGAGCCAGCCTTTGTCACCGTCCCTGGAAATGGTTTGGCAGACGCATTTTCAATTGCACCAGGGACATGGATTGCTTGCATTAAGGCAGAGGGCGTCCTCCTGGTAAGCAGTAGTTCTGAGTAGAGATTATCTACTTCCCCCCCACCCCCCACCATGGTCCCATCTCTAGTGACCCACAGTGACTATAAGATATCAAAATCGTAGCTGGTTCTCTTTTAGACACAGCAACTTATGTGACATTTGCCCTCACATGAATGAATGACATAGGAACCAACTTAAAATATCTTCTATAGTCTTCCAGCCAGCTTCTCACAGACAAAAAACATACCAAATTATAACTCACAATGATTTGAAGTTATCAAAATAAATGCAAAACCTTGATGAACATATGTCCTAGCCTTTCAAACGTTTCTTTGGGAGTTTTCATCATGAATCAGAAGGGCATCTAAAAAAAAAAAAAATCAACCTCTCTGGGAATTGTGCAGAACTCAGGAGAAGCTAGAGGAAGAGAAGGTCCTAAAATCAGTGATGTTTTTGGTGGTAGAAGGAGAAGGAAGAGACTGGAGGAGCCAGAGCGTCTCTGTGACATTCTTCCTGCCTTCTACCAAAAACGTAGGCAGTAGTCTCACCGAGCAGATTGCCATGGTCAAGGAACTCTTCATCAAGGGAAAGGCTGTGTCCTTGAACATTAATAGAATAGACAGAGAGCCATGGGGAGTTGAAGGGATGAAAACTGCTGAGATACCCCTCTTTGATGTCTGCTTTCCCTATAGCTAGGTCTTTTCAGAATGAAGTCTTTGGCAATATTTGGTTTCATGTGCTAAGAGGGGAAAACATAAAACTTTTCATTTTGGTGCAACCCCTTGGATTGGCTATGCTAGCAAATCTTAGGTAAGTCCCTTAACTGTAAACATGCCTCAGTTGCTTCTTCCATACCATAGGGACAATGCTTGTCCTTATAGCTGCTTTCCCAAATCTGGATCTTACAAAGATAATGTGAAGGTTCATGCTGGTCATTCTGTCCCTGTTTGTATTGCATCATCTTGATAGACAGCTTTGTTGCTTTATTTATTTATTTATTGTTGAAAGTATTACAGATGTCCCCCCTTTTTCCCCATTGGCCCCTCCTTCCCACTCCCACCACCCTCCTGCTTTCCCCAACCTAATGTCTATGTCCATTGGTTGTGCATATATGCATATAAATTCTTGGTTTATCTCTTCCCACCCCTCCCACCCCCATCCCTCTGAGGTTTGTCAATCTATTCCCTACTTCCATGACTCTGGGTCTCTTTTGGTTGACAGTTTATTTTGTTCATTATGTTCCATAAATAAGTGAGATCATGTGGTCCTTGTCTTTCTCTGACTGGCTTATCTCGATCAGCATAATACTCTCCAGGTCCTGCCATGTCATCTCAAAGGGTAAGAGATCTTTCTTTCTTACAGCTGCATAGTATTCCATTGTGTAAATCTACCACAGCTTTTTTATTTACTCATCTACTGATGGCACTTGGGCTGTTTCCAGATCTTAGATATTGTAAATAGCACTGCTATGAACATAGGGGTGCATATGTCCTAGCCTTTCAAAAGTTTCTTTGGAAGTTTTCATCATTAATCAGATGGGCATCTAAAAAAAAAAAAAAAATCAGCATATATTCTTTCTGATTGGTGTTTCAGGCTTCTTAGGATATATTCCAAGAAGTGAGATCACTGGGTCAAATGGCAGTTCCATTTTTAATTTTTTGAGGAAACACCATATTGTCTTCCATAGTGGCTGCACCAGTCTGCATTCTCACCAGCAGTGTGCTCGAGTACCCTTTTCTCCACATCCTCACCAGCACTTGTTGTTTGAGGATTTATTGATGGCCGCTATTCTGGTTGGTATGAGGTGATACCTCATAGTCATTTTAATTTGCATCTCTCTGATGATTAGAGACGTTGAGTATTTTTTCATATGTCTCCTGGCCATTTGTATGTTCTGTTTTGAGAAGTGTCTATTCAGGTCCTCTGCCCATTTTTAAATTGGATTCTTTGTCTTCCTTTTGTTGAGTTGTATGGGTACTCTATATATTTTGGATATTAACCCCTTATTCGATGTATCATTGGCCAATATATTCTCCCAGAGAGTGGGTTCCCTTTTCATTTTGATGCTGGTTTCTTTTGCCGTGCAGAAGCTTTTTAGTTTGATGTAGTCCCATTTATTAATTTTTTCCTTTGTTTCTCTTGCCCTAGGTGATGTATCAGTGAAAATTCCACTATGTATGATGTCTGAGATTTTTCTGCCTACATTTTCTTCTAGAAATTTTATTGTTTCATGAGTTAGATTTAAGTCTTTTATCCATTTTGAGCTTATTCTTGTGTATGGTGTAAGTTGGTAGTCTAGTTTCATTTTTTTGCATGTAGCTGTCCAATTTTCACAACACCATTTATTTATTTATTTTTCTTTATTGATTTTAGAGAGAAGAAGGGGGAGGGAGAAAGAGAGATAGAAACATCGATGAGAGAGAACATCAATTGGCCGCTTCCTGCATGCCCCACACTGGGGATTTGGCCCTCAACCTGGGCATGTGCCCTGACTGGTAATTGAACTGGCGACCTCTTGGTGCATGGGTCAATGCTCAACCACTGAGCCACACCAGCTGGGCGAGCCAACGCCATTTATTGAAGAGACTATCTTTTCTCCATTATATACTCTTGCCTCCTTTGTTGAATATTAGTTGTGCATACTGTCTTGGGTCAATATCTGGGTTCTCTGTTCTATTCCATTGATCTATATGCCTGTTTTGTGCTGAACCAGGCTGTTTTGATTACAATGGCTTTGTAGTATAACTTGATATCTGGTATTGTGATTCCTCCCACTTTGTTCTTCTTTTTCAAGGTTGCTGTGGCTATTCAGGTCTTTTATGGTTCCATATAAACTTTTGGAGTATTTGTTCAAGATCTGTGAAATATGCCATTGGTACTTTAATAGGGATTGCATTAAATCTGTAGATTGCTTTGGGTAGTATGGACATTTTAATGATGTTGATTCTTCCAGTCCATGAACATGGTATATGCTTCCACTTTTTTGTATCTTCCTCTATTTCTTTTTTCAATGTCCTATAGTCTCTGGTTGTTAATGAGCCTCAGGTTGCACTTCTCTGGGCCTTGTGGTGTTAAATTCCTGAAGGAGGGGCAGTTGCTTCTCCTCTGGGGTTAAGACCACTCTGGGAAAGGGCTTCTTGAGGAAGATGGCTACTGTCTTCTGGGGAGTGACTCAGCATAGAGTTCCTGATGGCCTCCTTCCCAGCTCTCTCCCTAGTTCCACAAACCCTTGACTCTCCTCACACAGCTCCAGTCCAGTCTGTCCTCCCTCTGCTGGAGCCCAAGGTGAGTGGCTGTAGCTGTAATTTAGTGCACTGGACATTCAGGGAAGTACTGGTGCTCCCTGTGCCTCTCCCTGCTGGACAAAACCTCTGCTCTGGTGATTTTCTCAGCCAAGTGTTATGTGGGTGCCTTTCCCTATTCCGCCACTCTGTGCTGGGGAGCCAGCTTGGGGTTTTAACCCCCAACTTCTCAGAGGGAACCGCTCACAACTAAGACAGCCCTCAGCTGCTGCCAGTGGGCACCTAGCCAGCCCTCTTGTGCCTCCACAGCTCCTACCAGTCTCGATTTGGGGTCCTCTTTATGTCCCTGGTTATAAGGGTTCTCTCCAGCTGCTCTTCAATTGGTTTTTCCAGATGACTTGTCTTTATTTTAGTTGTAATTCCAGTTTGATCCTGGAAGGTGATCTGTGTAGCTTCCATTCACTCTGCCGCCATTTTCTTCTCCTCTGCTTTGTTGCTTTAAGAAAGAGTTTAAAAATGTTTCACAGATGCTAGAAATGAGGAGGAGGAAAATTCCACTGAGGCCAATAATGGGTACATAAAGTTGGACTAATGGAAAGATAAACTTCATTATTATAAAAGTTACTACATAGGCATGGAAGATTTTCATGATATTTAATGCAACTGTGTAGTAATTCATATGTATCCTTCCATAGTATGATCCTATTTACTCTAAAAATATTTTATTGAGCTCCTATTACCAAGCTTTACTGTTCTAGGATCTATGGTACTGTAAAATAATCAGGAGATATGGTCCCAACCTAAGGAAATTAATAGAATAATAACCATTATTAAATTAAAACCCATTCAGGTACTAAGACCACTGTGGTGAACCACTGAGCCCCCTGAGTCAGCATCTGCTACTTCCTCCTCCCCATACATTTCTCCTCTTCTCCATTCCAGACAAATTAAGGGCTCTGAGGAGAGAAAAAGCCTTATGGCCCATGTATGAGTCTCTTCACAGTTGCGAACGTTCCATCCTTCCTTCTCTCTGCAGCTTGGCGGTGATGCCAGGATTACTGTAAGCTGTCAAACCATCCGCCACTCAGAAGCCCAGAGCTCTGCTCTTTCCTGAAGAGCGCATAGCTGAATTTACATTGTGGGCTTCGTTTGGCACAGTCGGTGGAACAAGTTCTTCCTCTCCTATCCGAGGACAGGCAGTAGGCCAGTTTTAGTCTATGATTCACCAGGATCATGAAACACCATATTTTACACCAAGCCAGGCGAACGCTGCTCGAGTGTGGGAATAAAAAGCCATAATGAATGAAATGTAGCCCGGTGTAGTGGTGACGGCACCTGTATTTCAAAGGAATGTTTTATTAATCGACAGTAATTACCTTTGTTTATTTTTGAATTAAAAACAACCCAGAAGAGACAGTAAAATTTCCCCCTGAGATTTGAAAATTACAAGGTTCACCCTGAGGCACTTGTCTCCAATCTTACGGTACCTGTGTGAATTACTATGGGTGTGCTGGTGAGTCAGGGGCGGAACAAAGCAGCTGATGTGCAGAGTTTAACTAATGAGCTTCACCTACTTGTTATTAAATTAGCTAGTATGTTTGGCTATTTTATTTCTAAAGTAGGGCCACCATCAAAGTGAGTAATTGCCCTTTTGATCTTTATTTCCTAGGACTACCTGGTGCTGCTCCCCAGGGACTACTATGAGGCCTCCTCGCTGCAGCTGCCTGTCACAGAGCCGTGTGCCCATGTGGGAACTCCCCACGAGAAGTTAGTATGGACAGTGGGTGTATTATGGGGTCTTCTAATTCAGGAACCTTTGGTGTAAGGATTTGCAATAGGCCTCAGGGTCACAACTGCAGTGGGATGCTCTGGATAATTACTTGTGATTTTTTTCTCTGTAGCAGTTGACCGTCTTTCACGTAAGAATCACAAAGCACTTTGCACACCGTAGCTGGCGCTTGAGAGTGACTCCCACCCTCTAGCATGTGGAAATGCTGATGCATGCCCAAGTAATACCCTCAAGGTCATGCATCCGGTGAGGGGAGGAGCTTAAACTAGCAAGCGGGTGTGTGGACCTTGGCTTCTTCCATTCCTCGTGTCGATGAAAATGTACCCCAGATTCCTGTAGTAGGCACTCAGTAAGAGTTTGTTGGAGGAATGATGAATGAATGGAATGGATAAGAGTCACTGGGGATGCACTTTGATGCTCTGTGTTTTGTTCTCAGTTGTAACTGTTGTCTTTTGTTGTTGTTGAAGTTGCTTGCTTTACCAGCATTTGCCAGTGACCCGATTCCCCTGTGCCCTGGCTTGTGAGGCCAGACACTTCCTGCTTGACGGGGAGCCAAGACTCTTGGCAGTGAGGCAGCCCACCCCCGCACACCCAGTCATGGCGGACCTCAGCGGGAGAGAGGTGGGGCAGCCTTTTATTTACTATCAAAGCTATTGCTACCTCCCCATCTGTGTCTGCTGAAAACGCTTGGCCTCAGTTGCTTCTCAAATTCAGGGGAACCTGGAAGGATTGCTTTGAGGTATTAATTAAGAGTGTACTGAGTTCTCTCATTGGGGTTGGGGTTGGGCAGTATACACACTGAGCCGTGGTAATGTCTTGGAGCACTGTCTAAACGTGGCAGGTACATGGGTGACCACAGAATCTTTTCCTTTTGATTCCCTGGACTTTGGGGGGTGGGGAGCGCATCCTGCTCTACCTGATTCAGGGCAAGAGCTCTCTATAAGGCCTCCCCAAATACACACCTTTCCCTAAAAGGATACAACGCTCACTGACTGTTCGACCCCTTGGGCTAGGCAATTTGTAACAGCTGAATTCCTTGAGCTCAGAATCTGGAACTGCTACACTCCAAGGTACCTCCCTCGTGGCTTGGAGGACAGGTTACCACAGGTCTCGGCATTGCTTTTCTTCCAGGAGTTCTTTGAGCCTCACAACAACCTAAGACTATACTAATTTAAGATGTGAGTTAGAAGTACTATATATCAACAATAACCATAAGAACACACAATGCAACATGTCAAAATGAAGACCCTGAACAAAAATTTCCTCCACTGTATTTTCATTCCTTACTTTCCATAGCATTCTCTGTTTTGTGCCTTTGAGGATCATTTGGGGGATTAAATTTGTGGAAAGAAACGATATGTGATATTAATTCTCACTGAACATTTAGATGTATACCTTTTTAAAAAACTACATTCCTGCCCTGGCTGGTTTGACTCAGCAGTTAGAGCGTCAGCCCGTGCACCAAAGAGTCATGGGTTCGATTCTGGTCAAGGGCACATACCTCGGTTGTGGTTTGTCCCTGGCCCATCCCTGGTCGGGTCATGCAGGAGGCAACCAGTCGATGTGTCTCTCTCACATCGATGTTTCTCTCTCTCCCTCTCTCCTTCCTACTCTATCTGATGATAAATAGAAAAAAATATCTTTGGGTGAGGATTAAAAAAAAAACCTACATTTCTAACATTTTCTTGGTAGCAGTCGTAGGATTTTAAGGATAGTCTTGAGTCCTCATTTTATTTTATTTTATTAGAATTTTTATTTTACAAAAAATGTTAATACTTGTAACAAGTAAAGCAATATAGATATGCATAAAGAAAACTGAAATGATCTTCCCACTCTATTCCAATATTAAATCCGTCCACTGCATCCTTCTTTACCTGTGGTGTGTGTGTACACACACACACATGCGTACACACAGAGAGACATATATTTTCATACATACATGTATGTGCACACACATACTTACCTGTGTATTCATTCCTCAGACAGCAGGAGGTACAGCTGAGAAGGACTAACCTCCAGGAAGTGATGCTGATGATTCATGAGGAGGTGTCCTTGTCTCTGACTTAGCCCAGAGCCACAGCCCTGAGCCACTGTATTTGCATAATGCATAAAACTACGCCCTGGGCTGTCCAGTTTTATTTAACAGTCCTTTTCACTGTTGGATCTAAGTGCTTACAGACTTGTGCTGTCCAATACAGTAGTCACTAGCCTTAAGTGGCTATATACATTTGAATTAATTAAATTTAATTAGAGCTAACAATTCAGCTCCTTGGTTGCACTAGTCACATTTTAAGTGCTCAGCAATCACGTGTGTCTCGTGGCCACCCTATTGGACAGCACAGATTATGGAATATTTTCGCCGTTGCAGAAAGTCCTATTGGACGCTCTGCAATAGATTAGTGCGCTAAACTTCAGAGACCAATGGTGTTGGAAGAGGTCTTAGAAATCATTTGATTTCCCTGCCTGTGAAGGAATCCTCTTTACATTATCCCTGTTAGATATTTATTTAGCCTCCGTTGAATACGTAAGTTGATGAAGGACTCACCTTTTCTAGAGGTAGCCGGTTCCATTTTAAAATAAGCCGTAATTATTAGGAAGTTCTTTTTTTAGATTAAGGCCAAATCTGGTTCATTATAATGTCTAACTTTTGGCCATCATAAACCACCTGGAGCAATGCAGGATAATCCTCTCTTCATTTTGGTGGTTGAGTCCCCAGTAGCTGGCTGTAAAACCTCCCTGGGCCTGAACTTACTAGTATGTAAAATGCAGATAAGAATAGTAGCTATCTTATGGGTACTATTAAATGAGATAATCTATGAGGGGCTCTTGTTGGGGTGCCCAGCACCCAGTGATTGCTCAGGAACTGTTAGCCATACTGCCATTGATGTGTTCTTGTCAGGACTCTGGGCTCAAAGGGAAGGCAGCCCACCAAATCCAGCTCATGTGAAGGGAGGGTTTTGTTCTTTTTTCCCAAGACACAGAGAGGACTGGCAGGGCTCCAAGGTCTGCTTTCGGGTCTCCCAGGAATCTGGGAGGGATGAAGCTACCTGGTTCAGACAGAAGCCTGCCCTCGTCTCCCTGTTTGTCTGTTCACCTCTCCTTCCTGAGTGGCCTCCTGTCCCTACTGATAGCGCTTGGTCTCTCAGACGCCACAATGGCTGCGCTGGTACTATTGTTACCTCCTGGTTCCAGGGTTCCCTGCCACCTGAGTCTCCCTTCTTCTTTCTCTCTGAGAAGGAGAATCTGCGCAGTTCATCTTTCTAACACCACACCTGTTGTATACTTCTGTCTCTTGTAAACAAATACATAGCTAGATTTTGAAAAATATTTTAATCTGGTCATTTCTGTTTTACCATGTGGCTTTAATCCATTTATATTTATGGTGACTGCTGACGTTTTTGGACTTATTTTTACCATCTTATTTATTTTGTTTACTAGCTTTTTATTGACCTTTTTAAAAAAATAAAAAATATATAAACGTTTTCTGATTTCCCTTTGATTGATATAGTTTTCTCCATCTCCCTGATTGTTTCGTAGGTCTAGGTTGTTTTCTGGTCTTTTAGTGGTTACCCTTAACATTTATTCTTGAAGTATACATTTTTCCAACAGAGTCTAAAATTATTCAGTAATTCTGTTCTCTTCTTGTACTTGACGCAGACTTTAGAATGTAAACCAATGTCCAACTTTCTGCTGTTGTCTAGAAATTGTATTTTTACCCTTTCTTCCAGACCTTCAGATAGATCATACATTTAATCTCGATTAAAATACATCACACACCCTCCCTTCCTTCCTCCTTCCTCTCCTTTCTTCCCTTAATCTCTCCTCTATTTCTCCTTGGAATCCTTCATCTCCCGTCTTCACTTTGGATGTAGTCTCTGGGCCCAAGCAAGGCACAGCCACTTCTGAAAATTCTCATCACCACACACCATCCTACATACTCTTTTCATCTCCACTGTATTGGACCCTCTTTTTCCTGACCATTGGAAATTCCTTTCTTTCTCTCTCTCTTTTTTTAAATTTGCTTTCTCATTTTGGTAGATATCCTCCACTGGATTCCTGAGACAGTCCACACGGGAGGTACCTTTGTTTTTGAGACCTCACGTATCTGAAAATATCTCTATTCTACTTTCAATCTTGATATTTTTCCCTTTGGTTAGATATAGAATTCTTGATTAGAAATCATTTCTCTCCAGAATTTGTTGACATTTCCCCACTGATTTCTAAAGCTTCAAGTGTTGCTGTTGAGACGTTACATTTTGATTCCAGTTCCTTGGATGCCACCTGCTTTCCTTTTTGAAAAGCTTTTGGGGTCATCTATTTCTTGTTTTCTGAAATTTCACAAGGGTGTTCTTTGACAGAGGTGTGTTTCAGTCAGGGTGCTGGGCTCTCAGCAGGCCCTTTTAGCCTGGAAACGTCTACCCATCATCCTGGGAAACTTTCTTAACTGTTTCTTTGATAATTTATTTCTTTATCTTTAACCCACCTTTCCAATCTCTTTATCTTGGAAGATTTCTTCAATCTTTTCTTCCAATCCCCACCCCGAGCCTACACGCACGCACACACACACACATGCACACATGTGCATGCACACACATGCACACACACACACATACTTGGGTTTCAGCTTTGTCTGATATAATTAGTTAACATCCATTTGCTTTCCAGCTTCCAAAACTTTGTTGATTTCTGTGGTCTGTTCTTTTCCTCTTTCCTAATCCCCTTTTCCTTGTGGGTTTATGATTTTTTAAAAACGGACTCTTATTTTTGTGGAGTTCTGAGAGGGAAGATTAATAGATATGTGTGTTTAATCCATTATGTTTAACCAAAAAGTCCTAGTGTAGACTTTTCTGGAATAGCTCCACTTGTCTTCATTTATCTTTCTTATTCAGTACACCACCTTTTAAAATAAGGATCTCTGCAGTAGCCTCCTAATTAGCTCACCCACGTCAGTTCTTGCTCATTGCATCTACCAATCCGTTCTCCATACTATAGGCGACATGCTCATTTTGATAGAAATATCTAATCCTGACTGACTCTCTCACCTCACCCTCGCAGATACACAATTGGAACATTACAATAACGTCTTATTGCTCTTAGGATGAAGACAAAAAAATGTAATGGCCTATAAGCTGCTGCTCTTACCTCCCAATTTATCACACCTGCCCTTGCTCTCCGCTCCTCACCGCTGTGCCCTGCCTTTACTCTCTTGGACTTGCATTACCCTGCAGCATTGCGTGTCGTAGGTAACCTCCTGCAGCGTGTTCCCTCTGCCTGACTGCTCTTCTCTCCTCGGGGCCGGTTATCTGTTCCTTGTCCTCCGGCGCTGAGCTAAGCTACTGCTTCTTTGGGAAGTCTCCCCTCTCTCCTCATCTCTTGGACTAGCTCCTGCACCCTCTTAGCACCTCTCCCAAGCATTTGTCGTACATGTCATTTCACATTGTATTTATCTAGTGAATTATTTGACTAAAGTCTGCCTGAGGGCAGAGAGCAGGTCTGTTGTGGTTCCCGTTGTATGCCTCTCTCCTTGCTGGCAGGCTGACACAGAATAAGTGTCTAATAAGTGTATGTGACCAAATCATTTGAATCCTCACTTCCACATCTGACGTGTTAGTTCTCTGTGTAAGCAGCATCTCTGATATACCCACCTTTTATGTCTGTATCCCGAAACACTGATAACTAGGTGAGGGCATAACTCTGTGCCACAAAACTGGAAAAATCCCTCCAAGTTGGCACTGGTTTTCTTTATTAAAAAATTTTATTTTCTTTACTGATTTTAGAGAGACAGGAAGGGAGAGGGAGAGAGCGATAGAAATATTGATGAGAGAGAACATCGATTGGCCACCTCCTGCATGCCCTCCACTGGGGATTTGGCCCACAACCTGGGCATGTGCCCTGCTCTGGAATCGAACTGGCGACCTCCTGGTGCAGGGGTCAACGCTCAACCGCTGAGCCACACTGGCCGGGTGGCACTGGTTTTCTTAAAGTTCCCTTTTTTAAAAGCAAAATAACTGATAATAAACAGCAAACAGTACAGTTTCTCTTTGCCATCTTTTATGTATTTTATCTGAGTTTCTCAAAACCTCTTTTTATCATCAAATATATTCAAAACCCTTCCCACAAGTCTTCCAAAAATCCACCCATAGGACTCAGAATGGAGAGAGTAATAGGAGTTTATAATAGTCCTGTGATCGAATTGGCAGCCAGTAATACCTTCCGGGAGAACACTTCACATGTCGTTGGCCTGTGTGTAGGGTGGAGACAGACAAGCCCTGTCTGGAGATGCCCAGGGGAGAAGTGCTTGTAATGACCTCTCCACGTGGGCCACGGCAGCCTCCTTTTCACTCTGTAACGTGGGAAAGTGGTGTGGATAGTTCACATCCCCCCCCCCCCCCAAGGGAGGTCTTTCTATTATTTAAGTGATAGAAAAATCACTGTGGGAAGTGGCAGTTGTGTGGTTCAAAGCTGTGCAGAAGGAAGAGTAAGTGTGAATTTCCTGAAGACAGGGACTGGGGGGTTTTAATTAAACGTGGTCAAGTTTGGCTGGGCCTCAGCTTATGCACTGTAGTGGGTTTAACTGCTAGAAATGTAGTGCTAACGTTGGCTCGGGCATTCAATGTGCACATACGCTTTGACCCAGAAATTCTACTTTGAGGAATCAATCTTACAGAAATACCATAATATCATATATATATATATACACACACACACACACACACACACACACATATATATATATATAAAATCATTTAACATTATATGTTATAGGGAAAATTAGAGAAAACCTCAGTTTCCATGATAGAGAATTCGTTAAATAAATGATTTTACATTCATATTATGGAATAACAGGCGGCCATTAGAAAAATGAAGTATGTCTGTATGTACTGCTATAGACACATGAAATACTATTGAGGTAAAAATGCAAGTCATGGCAAAAATCGATAATGTTATTATCATTACTGTTTATATAGTGCTTATGACACGCCAAGTACAGTTCTAAGAGCGCTTCATGCATGAATTCATTTAACCCCATGATAGTTTTAAGAGGTGGGTGTGATTGTTATCCTCACTTTCACACAGGAGGGAGGGCACTGGGGCGCACAGCGCTGGGTCACACGCTGCAGGCAGTGTGGTTCCGGATGCCCAGTTCTTGGCCAGCAGGTGCTGTCAGGGACAGGCACACGCTTCCTGTCAAGGGCTGGACAGTGCTTTAGGCGTGTGGGCTGTTCAGTCTCTGTCACAGCTACTCAGCTCCGCCACGGTGGTGCGGATGCGTCCGTGATCGCCTATTACGATTATAGCTTTTCTTTTCTTTTTTTTTTTAAAGTACACATATGTGCATTTTCAGACAAAGAAAGTGGTTTGGGAGTATGAAAACCAAGTTATTATTTATCATTATCCCAGGAGTAGGGTGTGTGTATCACTTTACATTGTTTGTATCCATATAATTTAAAGTTTCTTTTTAAATTAAAGAACAGCTAAAAAGCCTCAAGGCACACTTCCATTCCTCTTATCTCCCCCTGGAAATTTCTTTCTACTTCAAGATGTGGAGTGTCTTTTATCTTGAGAAACAGGCAAATATATAAGTAGAAAAAGTAGAAGCTCCTAAATGTAGGGTTGCCAGATTTAGAAAATAAAAATACCAGATGCCCCATTAAATTTGAATGGAAGGTAATCAACAATTATGTGTTGTTTATCTGGATTTTATTATATTAACAGAGCATCCTGTATTTTATCTGGCATCCCTACCTATAGGACCAGATGCTTTACAACGGTGACACAGTAAACTATTTCCAGGTGTCTACTCAGCCCTATCACCATTGCCTATGTACACACACCCAGTACATTTCACGTCTGTCTGCTTGGGCTCTCTGACAGGTGGAACTGCACCTGCAGCTGCGGGTCCCGCAGGTCAGCCTCTACGTGGTCGTGGTCGAGTATTCCACGGAAGCAGAGCAGCTTTCTGTGGTTGATGTGCACATGGAGAGCCCTGGGTCTGTCCTGGTCGGCCAGGTGAACATCTACAGCTGCAAGTACAGGTAATCAGTCCTGCCCTGGGGGTTCCTCTGTAACTCAACAGTCAGGAGGTCAGCTCTGGGAACTTTGATTTTTATCTGGATTGGAAAGCTGTTTCCTTTCTGAGGCTGATCTTGAAAACAAGCAGGTGCCTAGTTGAGTGGTCCAGTGTCACCACCCAGTGTGGGTGTGGGGAGGCTTCTCGGTCGGCAGTGTCTTGAAAATGTACATTTTCTTGAAAAGCTGTATGTTCTACTTACCATTTTGGCTCAGATTCACATGAAGCAGCACAACTTTATATTTTATTCTCCACCATCCCATGTGGTGCAATGAGGGCAGTGCTCTCGCATCAGATGCTGTGCAGAATACACGGATGTGTGGCATAGGGAAGAAATCTTGCTCTCTGGCACACCTGCCATCCCAACACGCCCTTCCGAACTGGAGAGCATTAATGTTTGATGATCGTCAGGTGAAGAATGACTATTTTCCCATCCATTTTCAGATAGAGTGAGAGAGAGAGAGAAACATTGATGTGAGAGAGACACATGGACTGGTTGCCTCCCACACGACCCCGACCAGGGCCGGGGACCAAACCACAACCTAGGTACGTGCCCTTGACCGAAATCAAATCTGCGACTCTTTGGTCCACAGGCCGATGCTCTAACCACTGAGCAAAACCAGCCAGGGCTTGACAAGGGATGTTAACATTTCACCTTCATGTTCAACTCTTCCAAGAGCTCTGACAAGGATTTATTGAAAGTTGTTTCCTTGGCATAATATTTCAAAATATAGGCAAATGTTCAGAATATGCTTTAACTAAAGAATCAGTGCAAAGGGGTTTCCACGTGAAATTAATTGTCTGTTCTACTTACCACTTAGGCACTGGAAGTCAGAGGCAGCAGGTGGAGAATGTCATGAACCCACCCGTTCATGGCCAAGGCCTGGGACACTTTGTTGTCTCTCCTTTCATGTTGCTTTTTGTCGAACCCAAGATGACCTGAACTAGTTGAACATTTTCCCTGTTTTGCAAATAAAAGAACTTATGAAAAGAGTTACTTTTAGTAGCTTAGAATGGAGACTTTTATGAGACTTGATGAAATGGTTATTGAATTAACATCACACTCTCAGCCACCCTTAAAAAGAAACTATGAAGGCTTCCTTATTTTAAAAATCTTTTTAAGTCTGGCCAGTGTGGCTCAGTGGTTGAGCATTGACCCATGCACCAAGAGGTCGCCAGTTCGATTCCCGGTCAGGGCACATGCCAGGTTGTGGGTGAAATCCCCAGTGGGGGGCATGCCGGAGGTGGCCAGTTGATGTTCTCTCTCATCGATGTTTCTATCTCTCTCTCTCCCTCTCCCTTCCTCTCTCTCTAAAATCAATAAAGGAAAAAAATTTTTTTTAAATCTTTTAAAAAAATCTAATCCACCCCTTTCTCTGGGGTGATGATTTAAAAAACAAAGAATATAATCATATTTGGATTTTTAAAAGGAGTACCAGATGGGCCAAAAAAGTTCCCCAGGATGTCCTCCCATTATCTGAAAATATTAGTTTCATCTATAGGTGACATCAACAACCACTGGAATGTACACTCCCACATGGGTGGGTCACCCCTCCACAGATATCCTGGTGACTGTTGGCCACAGGGCCTGGGGCAAGGCTTCCTCACAGCCTGTCTGTCCAAGTCCACCCTCCAGATCAGCTCTCCTTCCAGGTCACATGGCCTGATCCCCACTCCACAGGATACAAAGTCGAGATGGCTAAGAGGATACAAGGAAGCATTCCTAATGACCCTGTAACTCTGAATTATTTCAGAAGAGGCTGAGAATATCTATGCCAAGCAGAGGAGAGATTTCACAACCAAAGGCAGAAGGGACACCCTTCCAGGATTCCAAAAGCATTGTTTCATGACCTTTGTCTGAACGACACATTGGGGGAAGAGCTGCAAAATATTCTGTAGCTCATTTTGGCTGTGGACATGGCACCAAAGTTCACCACCGGTTTCCATGATTAGGGTTCCAACCAGTATTGTTGGACAGGGGTCACTTCTGTTGTACTTAACCACTCCCAGGAAGGTCCCATGGTATTTATTCACTTGCCTACAATATTTCCTGCTTTTCTGCTTTGCCTGTTGTGTGGACAAATGAACAGGCTACATATACCAGAGTCCAAAAATGTGCAATTGGAAAATATTTGACCCATAAAAACCTATTTCAAATGACAGGCCCTTTCAACATTGCAACATCTCCCGCTGAGGAATGAACCTTTACCAGCATTTCTCAGTTGTGTTCTATGTTATTAAAAACAATATCCCCAGCAGAAAAGTAATGGTTCTAGTGGGAATACCACTTTTCAAAAACAATGCTGTGATAAATCCGATCTTCCCTCCATAAGAGAGGTGATCATTAATTATTGAATCAACCCAGTTATTACTGTTAGTCTAGTCTTAGAAAGAATTTAATAGAAGATAAGGATAAATCTAAACCTAAGTGAATTACTTAACATATTTAACTTCCAGGATTATGCTTGAATCCAAAAGGAATGCACTTTGGTTGACACATGTTCATACCTCTGTATACACATGTACAAAAAGGAAAAGAAGGTGACTGTTTATTGAGTTTCTATTATATGCCACAAACTGTGTTTAGCTCTTTAAACACTATCTCATTTTAATCCTCACCCCAAAAGTCATTACATGAATTATTTAAAATACAGGGTGGACAAAAGTAGGTTTACAGTTGTGAGTATGTGAAACACAGAGTTTATTCTTGTATTATTATTATTATTATTTTTTTTTTTTTTATCCTCACCCGAGGACATTTTTGCATTTTTTGTTCAGATAGAGTGGGAGGGAGAGAGAGGGAGAGAGAGAGAGAGAGAAACATTGATGTGAAAGGGACACATCGAGTGGCTGCTTCCCACATGACCAACCAGGACCGGGGACAAATTGCAACCGAGGTACGTGCCCCTAGCGGGAACTGAACCTGGGTCTCTCAGGACTGCAGGCCAATGCTCTAACCACTGAACCAAACCAGCCAGGGCTCTTGTATTATTATTCATTAATGATTTTATTATTTTCCGTATGAACAACTGTAAACCTACTTCTGCCCCACCCTGTATTTCCTAGAGATGGTCATTTTGTTTTAGAGTGTCACTTGTTCCAAATTATATTTATAGACAGAAAAGTTACTATGGAATGTAAAGTCAGAAGCATTCCTCAAAAAATACTTCCTTTATGGGTTTCACCATTACAGTGTATTCTTTTTTTTTTTTTTACCCTCACCCAAGGACATTTCTCCATTTTTTGTTCAGATAGAGTGGAAGGGAGAGAGAGGAAGAGAGGAGAGAGAGAAACATAGACGTGAAAGGGACACATCGAGTGGCTGCCTCCCACATGACCAACCAGGGCCGGGGACAAACTGCAACCGAGGTACGTGCCCCTAGCGGGAACCGAACCCAGGTCTCTCCGGACCACAGGCCAACGCTCTAACCGCTGAGCCAAACTGGCCAGGGCTACAGTGTATTCATGATTCAAAATGGTGACCTTTTAAATGTTCCTGAACATCTGACCTGTTGGGACGAAGGGAAGGCCGGCCACTGGAAGAAATGAGGAAGGAAAGATGAGGAGGAACAGACTGGGCTTCCAAAGGTGAACTGGGTATCTCACAACGTTGTATGAGGCCCAGCCACCCTCACGAATGGGCCTGGGATGGTGGTTATGAGGCCAATGGGCAACCTGAATCGCCAACAGTACCAAGGATACTGGTAAATTTCCAAGAAGGCTGTCTTAACGATCAGGCATGGTTGACCCTGGGGCTCTTTCTCCCGAAACCAAGTCCATAAAGCCAGTGGAAAAGGTAAGCCAGGCATTTAGCCCTGAGAGGTGCAGCTTGGACCCCTGTGGGGAGGTTCTTTCCCGTGCTGGTCGTGAGCTGCATCCCTCTTAAACTCACCACACAGGGAAATTCACTGTTGGCCACCAGGTTGCAAGCAGGAGAAACTGAAGAGCAATCAGCCACCCACAGGAAGGCACCGAGGGAGGGAGGCCTGGGAGTCAGGCTAAGAAAACCGTGTCCTCTTGCAGTGTCCTCTGCCGGAGTGCTGTGACGGACGGCAGGGGCCGCATCGCCACTTACGAGCTGTCCGCAGACGCAGACGTTCGGCTCAAGGCGCACAGGGCCCGATTCCTGCTGGTATGCCATTGATTTTAGAAGCGTTTGGTTCCTATCTATGTTTTTTAAAAAGCTTATTGAACTTTTGGCTGGGTTTTTATTACATCTATAACATTAACCCTGTGAAGAATTGCCAGTTTTATGATGTTTATTCTTCCCGTCTAGAAATCTATGTTGCCTCTTCATTGTTTGAGCCATTTTTATAACACTCAATAAAGTTTAATCATCAGATTTGAGCACATCTCACAAAACCCTATTTCATTAATTTTTATTCATTGTCACTGTTACGAATGAGATAACTTTTGTCATTATATTTCCTAGCTTATTATTATTGCTGGTGTAGAGAAATGTAGTAGGCACTGTTTATGTTCTTTCTCATTTTACTGTTTTATGATATCTGTTAGCTTCTTGGCAAATTCCTTCAGAATTTTAAAGATTATAATCATCTGGTATTTTTTTCCCCCAGACTATTGTTACTCTTTTTCAAAAAGAGCATTATCCAGTTTTTTTGATATATAATAGTAAGACTTAAAATGTTAATTTTGGTAGATTAAATATGCTTCATGTCCACCCTTTTAATAGCACAACTTAAATGTTGAGAATTATGATAAACAGAGTCAGTGAGATCTGGGCTAGGAAGGAGTGACCAGATTTACAATAAATATCTCAGAAAACATAAAATTATCTAAGTATGAAGCAACTTCCTGTTACTGTTAATATTAAGCATGCATCACACCCTGGAAAGTACCCAGCAGCCTGTTCTAATGTGTTTTTAATATTTGTGCTTGACAGTATTAAAACCTTTGAGCTTTCTCTAAAGAAGTACCTGGAATTTAATTTTTAAAAATTACTCCATAAAGTATATAATAATTTAAGACTTTTTAAATTACAAATCTCTTTTTAAATATAGCAGTCCAATTGACTTAACCTTTTCATCTTTGGAAGTTATAATGTGGCTAAATCTTCATCTTTTTTTTTTTTTTTTTAATCCTCACCCAAGGATATGTTTATTGATTTTTTTTTTTTTTTTGAGAGAGAGAGAGAAACATCCATGTGAGAGAGAAACATGAATCGGTTGCCTACCGCACACGCCCTGGCCAGGGATCAAGCCTGCAACCAAGGTACGTGCCCTGACCGGGAATCAGACCCACAACATTTTTGGTGTATGAGGCGATGCTCCAACCAACTGAGCCACCCGGCCGGGGCTGACTCCTCATCTTTGAAGCATAAGTTTGCCCTTTTTGAAATAGTCAAGTGTCATTCAGAGTCAAGGCTGATAGAATATAAGCTCCATGAGGGCAGCAATGTTATCTGTCTTGGTCTTGCAGATCACCCAGTGGCTGACATATAGTAGATGTTCAATAAAAATTTTTGTTGTTGATACTGAACAGCTCTATGATCAAGCTAGTAATACAGGTTTGATTTAAAATGAAATATATTGGTAAGTTAATAACTGAGTTTCTTGTATGACTCAAAAACTAGCTCTGGAGACAGTCCTTCAATGAAATTCAAATGTGCCTGAGATCTGAGCCATCCTCTGTTAAGAAAGATTGGGTGTAGCAGGAGCAGCCCTTGCTCCAGATAGCAGGCTCCCTGGCTGCCCGCCACCCCTCCCCCTCTCTCTGCCAAGGGTCTGAAAAGCCAGCATCAGCTTAGGGCAGGAGAGGAAAAAAGGCACCAAATCACTGACAAAGAATTGTTTTTGAACTTTCACATAATTTTGTTTATTTATATTATTATTCCCAGACCTCATCATTCACTGACCTTGAATAACATTAAAAAGGGTTTGTTGCACATGATCATGCCAGAGGGGGTGCCATCATGCCATTTGGACTACTTTAAAATAACAATGATAATTTCTCTGGATGAATTCTTTACTTCACAGCCTTTCAAAGAGTGTATTTGACCTTACCACTGGTTTTGCTGATAATTGCAACATACCTTTTTGCATTGTATTTGCTCGACAGCATCAAATTTGTATCATACCCATTGAAGAATTCTCAACGGAGTATTTGAAACCTGAAGTAAAATGCATTGCCAGTTATGGACCATTTGTTAATCAGAGGTAGTGTGTTTTCTTCCTTTGTCCCTTATTTATGTTCCGAATGATACTATGATGCTTGTAAGGCTGCAACTTGACACCATGTCAGAGGTGAGAAAGGCTGGTGACGAATTTGGAAAACAAACACAGCTAAACCATTTACCCCAGAAGTCTTTTCAGAATTCTATGTCAGGAAGCTGGTTAAGCCTCGTACTCAAGGGCAGTTACGTTGAGCCCTATTCTGAGCTCTCGGAGACTCACTTTGTCCTAATCCTTTAATCCTTGTGTCTGAGGCTCTTCATTTAAAAAAAAAAATCACGAAAATAATGACCCATCTCACAACTGAGTTATGAGAATGAGCTAACCAATACTTACTGGTTTTGGCAGAGTTGTTTTGATGTGGATTCAAAAAGAATTTATAGACACGATCATAAAATCTGTGCACATGGCTAGGACCCTGGAAACTAGCAAGGCAATGAAATCTGGCTGCACCTGAAGAAATGACATGCACTTGTTCTCTTTGTTTTCACACAGTTTTATGTCAACATGTATGTTTAGAGGTGAATAATGTTTCATTGCATTGATCTATTTAACAATTTTAGTTCTAAAAGGGAAGGTTCAGTAAGTTTCTATATAGTTTACGTTCCCTCAAAATTAAGGTTTTTCTTTCTGTGTCAGCTCATTGTATTGAGAAGGCGGCTGGATACACTGGCCAGTACAAAGACTGCCACAGTCCTGTGGTTCCCCAAGACTGGATCCTTCTGAACCTCACACAGTCTTATACTCAGAGTCTACATCTTCACCAATGGGCAGTTCTCCCCTTTTTGGTTATTTTTAAATAAGATTTTTAAATATTCTCATTTTCAGGGCCACTTGTGTCTCCCTGTCCCCCGAAACTCCTTCAGCAGCATTAGTTTTGGATGTCCCACGGGGTGGGTCTGCCCCTCTCCTGCCCCAGGACCCTTCACCTTCTGCTGATGTTGTTGCTGGCGTCACCGTGATGGCACCACAGGTAGGATTCCCCTGAGCCTGTTGTTCCTAAGCCAGTGGTTCCCAAATTGTGTCCCTGAACCAGCAGCGTCTGCATCGCCTGGGAACGTGGTAGCAATCGATGCAGATTCGAAAACCCTGCCTCGGAGCTGCTGGATCAGAATCTCTGGAGGCGGGGCCCAGGGGTCCGTGTTTGAATAGCCCCCCCCAGTGAATTCAGGTGCCCCTAACGTTTGTGGAGGGTTCCAGACATGCAGGTATCTGGTTAATCCTGTGTATGACCACCCCTTCCTGACAGTCTCTTTTCTTCTTGCCTCTCTGTCTAAAGCACTCGACAACTTCTCAGGGTGCATCTTGTGACACCTCATATTTTCACAGGCTGTTGCTATTTAACATTGTTGAGTTTGTTATCTTCCCATGTTGGAATGGAAGCACTTTTCGAGTAGCTTCTATGGCGAACAATTTTTTGTATCACCAGTTGCATAAGCAATAAGCACAATGCCTGCAGGAAGGGAATTCTCAATAAACATTTATTGATTAATCTTCCAGAGCAGCGATTTTCAACCTTGTTCATCTCGTGGCACACATAAACTAATTACTGAAATTCTGTGGCACACCAAAAATATATTTTTTGCTGAGCTGACAAAAATATAGGTATAATTTTGATTGATTTAAAATGATAATAATAATCTACCCTTTTTGCTCTAAAGTGACTTTTTAAAAAAATCAGGTACCTATACTTGTATAACATAGATTTCTGGCACCAAGAATTAACCAATTGGTCACAACCTTATTATGCGATGTGGCCAGTAAAATACAACTCTGTTATATGACCTACACTGTATTTATGGTTCAAGATAGGACATTCACACCAGACAGCGATTGTTGTGTTGGCTGTTGTCATTTTTTTAACTTGACAATGTAAGGGAAAAGAGGTCAGTACTCCTGAATAAATAGTCAAGTATGGCATGTTTTAAAAAATCTTGCGACACACCAGTTGAAAATCGCTGATCTAGACGTGAGGATGAAATATAGTAAGGGAATGCAATTTTTTTCCCTGTGAACTACAAAGTCGCAGGACTTAACATTTGTTCTGATGTTATTATATCCTTCTAATACCGGAGATGGCTGTGTCCATTCCCACTGAATCGAATTAGGAACTTAACAAATCTGAGAGAGAAAATGTAGTAAGATCTCATATGGGAAAGGAAGCTGAAAATAGAAGAGGGAAGCGAATTGAAATCAAGACAATAGAGTTCTAGTCCCAATGTTATTTCCAAGTTAGTGTGTGTCCTTCAGCAGGGTACTCTCCCTGAGTCACAGTCCTCATCTGAAAGGTGAGGATAAATGGTTGTTGTTGTTATTCTTGTAGGGTTTTTTTTGAGGGTTTGAAAAGACTTCTTACTCACATAGTGATGCTTTCCGGAGAGAAGAGGGCCCACACTCAAACTTGAACAAGCGGAGGGGTGTGACTGGTTTTCAGTGTGACTGGGTGGGTGTGAGGGGTGGGGTGGGGGAGTCCCGGGTGAGGGCTCTCTCTCCCATGGGCTAGAAGTTGTGTGGTTTGAACTTTCTACCTGTGCCAAAGCATGAGCATCTGGGCTTGCTTTTTTTTTTTTTATTCCTCACCTGAGGATATTTTGCTACTTTTTTTTTCTTTATTAATTTTAGAGAGAGAGAAAGGGAGAGGAGAAAGGGAGAGGAAGAGAGAGATCGAGACACCGATGAGAGAGAACATCGACTGGCTGCTTCCTGCATGCCCTCCTCTGAGGATTGGGCCCACAACCTGGGCATGTGTCCTGACTGGGAATCGAACCGGCGACCTCTTGGTGCATGGGTCGATGCTCAATCACTGAGCCACATTGGCCGGGCTATTTTTCTACTTATTATCAGATAGAGTGTGAGGGAAGAGAGAGAGACAGAGAGAAACATCGATGTGATAGAGCCACATCGAGTGGCTGCCTGCCGCACCACCCAACCAGGATGGGGGACAGAACCGCAAGGGAGGTACATGCCCTTGACCGGAATCAAACCCGCGACTCATTGCTCCAGGGGCTGGCGCTCTAACCGCTGAGCCAAACCAGCCAGAACTTACAGTGGGTTTATCTGTTCTGCAGCTGAGCAGCATTTGGGCTGTTTCCAGCGTTTGTGATTACAAATAAGGAGGCTATACACATTCAGGTGATGGTTTCTACTTCACTTGGGTCAATCCCTCGGTTGCTTTGGGTTTTAACCTCAAAATATCCTGTCAAATATCCTGTGATTCTAGTTTTCATAGCTCTGCAGCTTTAGGAGATATTTTTCTCCCTTTTCCTCCTAGAACCACGTGACCCTGAGAGGACACGTACCGCGCCTGGGCCCATACGTCATTGTCGTCCATTTCCGTCAGCCAGCGCACCCGCTGTTCCCTGCGCAGGTGTCCGTGCGGGGCGGGCGGCTGCGGCCAGGTGAGCGGCACGAGCCGGCCCCGGTGCCAGCCCGCGAGGCCTGGCAGTGCTGTGACGATGGTGTGACGGGACCTCCTCTTTCCGCCCAGGTGTCTTCCGTGCCTCCTTCTGCCCCCACGTGCTGGGCTGCCAGGACCAAGTGATTGCTGAAGACCAGGCTGTGTTTGACATCTCGGAGCCTGAGGTGGTTGTGACAGTGAAGGTTCCGGAAGGAAAGTCCTTAGTATTGGTGCGTTCTGTTTGTGCCTCAGCTTGTCCTCACCCGATTGCCCTGGTCGGCCATTCTGTGTGTCTGGCTCATGACAGTAATTCCTCCAAAGGACTGAAGTCATATTTATGGAAAAATGTTTAAATTGTACATCTACCTTTTACCAAAAAAAAAGAATGTGACAACTAAAATCAAGCAAAACTGGAATAATAGAGAATAAATAGGAAGAAAATACCCCCTGCAAACCCTCCTTCACTCCTCCTCTGACTGGTCTCGCTCTCAAGCATTTAAGACTCCTTTGTTCTTAAAACTTTCTTTTTGTGGCTTCCATGGCTGTGTTCTCTTGTTTTTCCCGCTTTCTCTAGTGCTTCTTCCGTGATTTCTCTGTCCCTTAGTCCTATACGTAGGCATTCCCTTGGGTGGGACCCTGAGCCCCTTGTTCTGTCATTTCCCCCCGGGTAACATCCTCTGTGCCTGTTGATTCTATTCTGTCCTCGGTGACAGTGATGCCCACATCTGTGAATTCATCTCTGATTCTTCCTGAGCTCCAGACCCAGTATGGAACCATCTGCTGCACATCTCTACAGCCAGAGAGCTCACACTGAGCCTGCTCCCTGCACAGGCCCAGGTGCCCCTACCCTGTTCATTACCTCGGTTGATGGAATCACGGTCACCCGATGCCGTCGAGCCATTCACAGGGCCAGGCAGTGTTGCTCCAGCCAGGCTCGGTGGCCCTCCAGTCCCTGCTCATGCACCTTCTCTCTCTGAGAATGTCGTCTTCCTAGGGACAGGGGCCTGGCTTTATTTTGTCTCACCTGTGCCTAGAACACCATCTGGTACAAGGTGCTTGGCTAATGTTTATTGAATTGAATAACATTAGATCAGCAGTCTCTCTGTAAGCTGCAGTTGGTGAGTAGTTGATAAAGACGTTTGAAATTTCCTACCGTATTTGTTAATAGCATAGTCTCGTTTATACAGGTTCAGAGAACTGAGCAGGACTTTTAAAAACTGGGGCTACAATTATTCATGATAGTGTATCTGATACGATATAAACTTCAGGGGCAAGCCATGGTATGAGTTTCCCCGTTGGTCCTGCCGTTTCAGTTTGCTCACCTTGAAAAGTTACAAAACTGCAGCCCTGTAGATCCAGAGGCATCCTGACAGGCCCCTGCCTACCCCCAGGTCTCCTGCCCCGGCCCAGCGTTCCAGGCTGCTGCTTCTCTCAGCAGCTGCTCCAGGGGCCTGCCCAGCTCTCATGATCACTTCCTACATAGGACCATAGCTTGAGCCTTTAATGCTGGCTTAGGGGTGTTCTTGTATTCTTCTATTCATAAATCCTGTTTCATTTGGTCTTGGGCTTACTGACAGAGAACACTGATCTTAGTACATGAGTATAAGAATAGCAGTATAATGAATAGCAGTAGGTGTGCCCTGTTGTTGGAAATCCAAAGATGTGCTCACTGTTTCCTCTAGGTCCGTGTTCTGCTGGTGCCTGCGGAGAATTACGACTACCAAATACTTCACAAAAAATCAGTGGACAAATCCCTTGAGTTTATCACCAGTTGTGGAGGAAATAGTTTTTATATTGAGTGAGTATTACTTTGTGGAAAGGCCCTGGAATGCATGAGGTTCTCCCACATTCCCGCCCAGGGCACGGCGAGGGAGCTGCTGGCCCTTGGGTCTGTCTTCTTCCTCCCTGCGCCCAAGGGAGTGGCAGTGAGTCCCGGGTCCGGGGAAGGAGGTGCTCTTCTCTGCACACATTGTCCCATAACAGGTCTCATCATGCACGGGGCAAGATTTCCACCTCTCAACAGAGGTTCACCCTCCAAACTGGGATTGACGGGCTGCTCAGGAGTTTCCCTCTTTGCTTCCTCCTGTTGTCCAGCTCAGTTTCCTGAAAGATACCACACAGGGTAGCCTCCACTGGGAGGCATGCAGACCTGATTCCCATCCTCCTTTGCCATCTGACTGAGCAGGGAGCCACAGCAGACAGACCTCCCATCCTTCTCCTGAGTCTTTGAATGCCAAGAGCCTAGTGCTTCCCTGTACCAGCTCCTGTTCTCCTCTGCAGACCCACCCAGCCCCCTGTAGGTTCCTGAGGAGCCCAGGTGCTCCAGGCAGCCTGGTAGGCTGAAGCTCCCTGTATAGAAAATGTGAAGAGCAAAGGCTCTGAAGTCAAACAGCTATGGATGTGAATGCCTGCTCGGCCACTCTATAGCTCTGTGGCCTCAGGGATGTTGCCCCAGCTCTAGGAGCCGGTTGCCTTATCTGTGAAATGGGACTTAGGCCTAACTGGTGGTTGTGAGGTTAAGTGAGACATAGCAAAAGCTTCTAGCACGCAACATTCAACAAATGTTGACAATTCACCTCTTCCTCCTTATTATTGTTATTGGTGTATCATGACACTTTTAGGTGTAATTTTTTGTAACTGCTTTATTGAGATATAATCCACATATCATACAAGTCATTGTACAGGTAAATTTTCACCTTCTTATTCCAGCCACCAAAAGCTCCACCACCAGTCTTGTGAGGTGTTCAGGGGTGGATGGGTGAGGGGAAGGGTGGCTGTCACTGGCGGTGAGTCCATGGATGGGTTGTTCTTCCGTTTTCTCCCAGACTCCAGAGCCAGAGCCCCTCCCCACAGACCCTGCTTGGTGGGTAAATGGGAAGGGAAGGTGGGATTGTTCCTGGGCACACCTCCTGGGATGGCACCATGAGTTATTTTTGTCTCCACAGCCCCCAGACAGCTTCCGGATTCTGTAAGAACTCTGCCAGGTCCCTGGTGGCCCTTTACCACAAGGGTGCACTGCCCTGTGAGTGCCACCCCTCTGGGGCTGTCGGCCGTCACTGCAGCCCAGAGGGCGGGCAGTGCCCGTGCCAGCCCGGTGTCATTGGTCGGCAGTGTACCCGCTGTCAAATGGGCTACTACGGATTCCCACACTGCAAGCGTAAGTGCACGTTCAGGCCATCCAGGGTGGTCTCCGGTCCCAGGTGGGTGATGCTCATCGAGGGCAGGGCTTCTCAGGTTTCACTGTGCTGGAGACTCATGGGGGGATCTGTGGGAACGCACATTCTCATTCAGGAGGCCTGGGCTGCAGCCTGAGGGTCTGCATGTCTCATCTCTGCTCATTATGCCCTTGCTGCTGATCCGTGGACCACATTCTGAGTAGCAAACTTCCAGAAGATAAATATTTGTGTTTCCCAGGCTATGTGACCCATGCACTTGGCAAAGTGGGTGAGTGTAAGTAGCCTTAAGCATTAAAATATTGGCCAGCTCAATCCCTTTCCTTGTGGAAGCCTTTTCAGTGTTTGCAACCCAACCAAGGTTGAGGTGGGAGGAGAGGCAGGGTCAGAGGGCATACTACTCCCTGAACGAGAAGCCTGCGAACTTGATCTAAGAGCCGTCCTGCTGCCTGAGACGTAGGGTCAGCTCCGGCCACGTAGCAGCAGTGAGGGGTGCAGGCGTGGCGCAAACAATCCCCACATGGAGACCAGCCTTTGCCCAATGGCGTTCTCCTGAGTAGTGCCCTGGCCCTGGGCTCAGTGCACGGGGTAGTGTGGAGCCACTTCAGGGAGCCCCAGAGGAGCAGACGTCTGATGGGCCAGAGGCCTCACACTAGAATGGCACAGACAGGCAGCTGGGCGGGTTCCTCTGAGTAGCTGTTAGGAACCAGGATAGTGTTCACACACTGTATCATACACCGCACCCACCATGAGCATTTGATGTGGTTGCTCTTGGCCCTGAGAAAGGGCCTTTCCTATCAGCTGTGACCAATAGTGTCATCATGAAGGAAAAGCAAGACATTTCTCCCAGACCCCTTGGAAGCTTCTGGAAATCCTGGCGGTTGGTGGTCCTGCTGGAGGTCGGGCAGCATTGAATCTTACGGGTATCTCTTTACGCCCTGGCCAGCATGCAGCTGTGGTCGGCGCCTCTGTGAGGAGACGACGGGGAAGTGCCTCTGCCCTCCCCGCACAGCCCGGCCCCAGTGTGACGCGTGTGAGAGCCATTCCTTCAGCTTCCACCCCCTGGCTGGCTGCGAAGGCTGCAACTGCTCCCGGATGGGCACTGCTGCTGGGGCCGCCATCCCGGAGTGCGACAGGGACCACGGGCAGTGCAGGTGAGCTCAGGGCACTGACCTGCACGGTCCTGTCATGGGAAGGGATGACGCCATCTGCCACGCACTGGTCGTCACTTCCCATTTCTCATGGCTTCAGGGACTGCACCGTGGTCGGCTCAGGGTGCAGGTCCACACGCAGAAGGGGCTACCTGTGTGGAGTACCCTGTCCCCTCAGGTAACCCGGCAGAGCCTGGGTGGGCGGATGGACAGTCCCCTGAGGCCACAGGCTGCCTTGTCTGTTCACTCCAGCATCAATCTTAGTGTGTGTGTCAAAATGTATGTATAAAGTTATCAGTGTCTTCTACTGTATCACCCTGTGGTGGGCACCACTCTATTTGTTTAGGGCTGCGCTCCCAACCTGCACCCTGGGGTTGGCTGGAAGGTTTGTTAAGGACAGTGCATGACTGACTCTGAAATCTTCAGGCCTGCCTCCGTCACTCAGGCCGGCTGGAAGGGGTGGTGACTCGAATACTTCCTCCTGCCATACTGGCCTGGACTCCAGAAGCTCTGCGCAGTTTCCCTGCTGCATAACCCACTACCTGATTCTTTCCAGCCTCTTCTAGGAGACTGGGTCCTGTTCTTCATCCCCTATAGCCACTCTCCAGTCCTGCTGAGATCAGGCAGATCACCTGGAGCCATGTGGCATCGGCTTCTAGTTTTCAGTGCGGAGCCTGACCTGCACCTGTCTGAGCCCGTGTCTGCCATTTGTCTCTTAGCAGTGTGCATCGGACCTGTCGGTGTTGCTGGGGGCAGCCTCACTCTCAGGAGGCTCTCCAGCCTGTACCTGCCCACCGTGTTTCCTTCCCCACTCCCAAACAACCCCCACTGAACCCCCACATTGGCTCTTACCTTCTGGTGCTCCCAGCAGTCCTTGGATTTCTTTGGCCTGTAGATGTGTCACTCCAATCTCTGCCTCTGTCTTCACGTGGTGTTCTCCTCTCTGTGTGTCCATCTCTTCTTTTCTTGTAAGGCCACCCACCAATCACTTTGGAGTAGGGCCCACCTTTTTCCAGTATGACTTATCTTAACTTGGTTATATCTGAAAAGACCCTATTTCCAATTCCAATAAAGCCACATTCTCGGGTAGTAGGGGTTGGAACTTGAACATATCTTTTGGGGGGACAAAAGTCAACTCTCTATAGCAGTGCTGTTCACTTTTCCTAAGGGAGGGCCCTTAACCACACCTTAATTGTTGCCGGTACCTAACAACTCCTTTGTTCAATGGGAAGGAAGTGAGTGAAAACCTGAGTCATGAAACATTCCAAGTCTTTAAATACACGGGTGTGAGTCCATCCTGAGTCAACTTTGTTGCATCTCCTTCTCAGACTAAGAGCATAAACTGAATGTGATTTGCACAAAGAATTTGAGGCAATCTCTAGGGAATTTTTATCACAACTGATCAGCATATGTTAGGTTCTGTTCCCTCCAGTGCTTAAGCTGTTCTCTGGAAGGAAGACAGGCACTTAGTTCATTGCTGAAGGCTCTGCATTGTGTACCCGAATGCACCCGTGGGCCCGTGAGAACATCTAACTCATCTCCAGTAAGTCACTGACATGCGAGGAGGACGGCACCTGGTGTGGAGGCACAGGCTCCCAGGACCCGGGGAATGTGCGGAACAGAAAGTGCACTGTGCCCAGGACTTGCCTGCAGCCTGTGACTGGAGAAGAGGCTGAGTGGGAAGCCAAACGGAGCAATATGTGCCAATCACGACCTGCTCAACTTTACAGAAAAGCAGAGAGAAAGAGCAGTCGTGTGTGATCCTGTGACTTCATTATTGATCTATTTCCTTCCGGGGGAAATTGCCTCCCTCCTTCTGTTTCAACCCTTGGTCCAAAAAGTTGCTGGAAAGGAGCAGAACCGTGTAGGTTTGGTCCGGCCTGTAACCATGCCACCTCATCTCGCTAGGCTCTTCTCTCGGCGTCTCCTCTGCTCGCACCTTCATTTCACACAGCTGTCTCTGCTCCCATGACCTCTCTCTCTCTTTTTTTCCCACCGGTGGGTATCAGTTTTTTCTACCCCAGCTAACACCCTCACTATGCTTTGTATCTTTTCTATCTCTACAAATGCCTTCTTCCATCAAACAGCAAATTTCACAATTATTTTCCATCACTCCCTTACCATTGACCTCTCCCTCTTCACACTCCCATCAACGCCAATTCCCTTTCTTGAAAAACAAACCCTTTTATCGGCAGGAGAGTGAAAGTTAGCCGTAGACATTTGACGTCAGAGCTCCAGATATTTGTAAATAAAACGTGTGGCTCTCGATGGAAACATCCACAAGGATAAGGAGAACTGAATGTTTCTCTCCATGAAGCTCAGAGAGCAACACTGACTCGATCTGCCATCTTGGCTTCCAAAAGTTGGTCGTGAGAGAGGAGTCAACAGGCAGTCAGCCATGCCAGTTTGTTGCTATTGAAATACTTCTGCAGTTTCTCAGTCTGAAACACACACACACACACGCACACACACAGACACCCTCAAAGCTCCCGAGGACATCCATCAGAACAGAGGAAACTGTAGAATTAAAACTGGCTTCAGAAAAGGAAATCCAGGGTGTTATAAAAAGGGAAACAGATTGAATTAGGAATCATTGTTTTCATTTTAATATATTTGAAGAACAAATCAAAGGAAATAATTCAACATCTTTATGGGAGATAGGTTTGTACAAATCCTTCAGAAGAAAGAAACGTCTGACAAATAAGCAGGATAAGCAGGGGGTGGGTTAAAATCCTTTACGCGAGGGTGTTATAGCAGGAATCTGGATGTAAGAAAGGCTGAAAGGACAAGATTCCATCTGAGCGGCAGAATAAGCAAGGCATAACCTTGCGAAAATAAAACACTAGATGGAAGAGCAGAACAGGAAAATAAACAGGGGTGTATGGAATGGTTATTAGGAAGTCCGGGCAGAGGACGGAGCCCAGGATTCTGCAGTGGCCCCAATCACAACTGCATTAAGGCACTTAGAGTCCTAAATACTGAAAACATTATAGTGCCCCCATATATAATTAAGAATAAAAACTTACTAAGCCTCCAAATAAGTACAAGGAAGTACAGCAAAGTTCTGTTATTCCATAATGACTACTTTAGTTTTTCTTTTGAAAGCAGAACATCCAAGTGAAGAGTTTGGGGCTGGAGATGGAGGTTTGGGAACCAAGTGTGTAGGTTCGAGTGATGAGGACCCCAGGAGAAGGTGCAGACATACAGGAGGAAAAGCCAGGTGTGAGTCCTGGAGGGAGTGCCGATATTTAACTCTCGGAGGCAAAGGAACCAAGGAGATCGAGAAGCAGTTTTTCAGCAGGAAGAGAAGCAATAGCATTCACTGTCTGAGAACTAGTGGGAGAGTTTGGAAAGGGAGTTGCTGGTGAACAGAAGACTTTGCCACGTACAGGGCCTCACACACAGTTTCCCAATGCTGCTGCCACAGAAAAAGAAACCAAGAATGCATTAAACATGGTAAAATCAGTGAAGGCACCATCTCTGATGGAGAGATTTCTCATAGTATTTTAGGTAAAAAGTCTAAGGAGTGTTAAGGAAACTTCACTAGCCAAGGTCAATTAGTAGTCTGGAAAATTCCTGACAAGGAACCGAGGCATGTCATATGGTTTTGCCCAAACCGGAGAGAGCATCACAGGAATGGAATCTCATTGACCTCTGTCACACTTAAACCAACGTGTGATTGTTTGTCTTGACATTACCAGCGAGACTGTAATAACCTAATGGGGTGACATATCCATTCATGATCAAAGTGGATTTGTTATGAAAAGGCCCTTGGCAGATAATGTAAGAAAAACTTTCAGTTTACTACAGGACTATAAATTGCACATATTGCTCATGGCAATTCCAGTGTTCATGCTGAAAAAGCTTTTGATTGCCTGAAAGGATTATTTCTTTAGAAAATATTAGAGGAAAGAATGCTTTTTTCACACCGAAAAATTCCTAATAAAAGTGAAGAATGTGTCTAAAAGAACCTAAAGTTTATATAAAAGAAATAATCAAAGATACCTGGAGTTCTCAAAACAACAGTAACAATAACAAAAACACTTCCTTTTTCAGTTATACAATAGACTCTCTTTTTTTTTTCTTTATTGTTATGAGTATTACAGATTTCCTCTATTTTCCCCCATTGACACCCTCCTCCCCGCTCCTATTCCCCCTGCCTTCACCACACTGTTGTCTGTGACCACTGGTTATGTATATATGCACGTAAGTTCTTTGGTTTATCTCTTCCTGCCCTGCCCCCCTCCTTCCCTCTGAGGTTTGTCAGTCTGTTCCCTATTTCCATGTCTCTGAGTCTATTTTGTTCATCAGCTTATCTTGTTAATTATATTCCACAAATAAGTGAGATCGTATGATATTTGTCTCTCTCTGATTGGCTTGTTTCGCTTAGCATAATACTCTCTAGGTCTCTCCATGTTGTCTCAAAGGGTAAGAGATCTTTCTTTCTTACAGCTGCATAGTATTCCATTGTGTATATGTACCACAGCTTTTTTAACCACTCATCTACTGCTGGACACTTGGGCTGTTTCCAGATCTTAACTATTGTAAATAATGCTGCTATGAACATAGGGGTGCATATATTCTGATTGGTGTTTCAACAACAGACTCTCTTGCAGTTATATAAATTATCACGAATCACAAAGCTTAATAATTAGAATTTTCAAATTTTATTTGACTATAGGTGTTAAATTTATTGTGCCAAAAGAAAAATCAGTTATAAATGTTAATCTACTTTTAAATGAATTATAAAAATAACTGTAGCAATCTACAGTACTCCATCCTTACTTAATTAAAATTGGTGTTGTAATGTTAGAGACAATTGGGAATAAGTAAAGTTGGAGCCACAAAACTAAGTTCTTGATTCACTTTTTCATAAACTAGCTAGAATATCCTGGGAAAGTCACTTTGCCTTCCTGGGTCTCAGTTTCCTAACCTATAAAATGAAGTTTGGTAAAATTATCTCTAACATCCCACCTAAATTTAAAATTCTGATTACATTTATTCTTCTTCAATCTCTGATTGTATCACAGAAAAAATTGCAAAATTGTATTGTATAAATGCCAAAAAGTCTTTAAGCCAACTCTATCTGGTTTGAGGTCTTAAAGATGCTTATATTAATCAAAATTTCATGTTTACAGCAACACAGTAATTTAATCAGATATAAAAGCAAAGAAAAAAGTACATATACATGAGTTTTTAATAATGGAAGAGGAGGTATGCCATCAGATATTTTGAACAAGCAAAAGGACTAGACTATCCTCAGATTTTGCCAATCCGTAGCAAATATAAGCAAATGGTAATCACTACTTTTAAAAACCATCACGATGTCAAACACTTTCAAGCTATTTTGTTGTTAATCCTCACCCAAGGATATTTTTTCCATTGATTCCACTGATTTTTAGAGAGAGTAGAAGGGAGGGAGGAGAGAGAGAGAGAGAAGCATCGATGTGAGAGAGGCACATTGATCGGTTGCCTCCCACACAACCCTGACAAGGGCCAGGAATCGAACCTGCCACCCTTCAGTGTGGCCGGGGGGCGGGGAACGCGACGCTCTAACCACTGCGCCACCGACCAGGACTCAAGCTATTTTAAGATTGATTAAAGGAGATGGCGTTTCACTTGGACGTTCAATGAAGCCACGTGTACAAGTGTGCCTTTATAGAAGAGCAGTGGTAAAAGCCCTTTTGGGTGACCTCTGTCATCAGCCAGTCTTCACAGATTTACTAAGTGTTTGTGTTAGATGGAGAAACAAAATATCAGGGAAGGTCATAGCCTTGGCGTTCTTGGAAGAGAAGTGCTTCCAGCTAGGCACAAATTCACGCGCTCTGACAACTCGGAGAAGCAAACCCTTTGATTCACCTCACGGAATAACAGGAACGGTGAATTCCAGGCAGCGTGCAGGCACTGGAGGTCGGGGGAGAGCAGAGTGGTGGGGACCCCGCTGCACGACGCAGTGTCACGATCTCGCTTCATTCCCTTGGTCTTCTTTCACATTCTGTAATAACTGTCTTTCTCTTGTCTCTGTTAACCATTCTTCTCCAGCTGTTTCGCTGGGTCAGCCACCTACTTCCCCAGACGGAGAGGATGGGTGGTGTGAGTTTGCACAAGGTTGTGCCCTGCCTCTGCCACTCACTGTCTGGGTGAAGGCATGTTACTGCACTCTGTGCCTTATTTCTTCATCTGTGAAAGAGAGATGCTGGAGGCACCTCCCTCTTGAAGTTCTTTAGAGGATTAAATATCCTCTGCAAAAACCCTTAGCACAGTACCTGACACACACTAGCACCCAGTAAGTATTAGCTGTTATTCTGCCCTCCTCCCTCTATACTTTGTCCCCTTGAAACCCCACCTAGTCTCCTGGCTTCCACCCCCACCCCTGCTGGATGATTCCCACATCCGGAGCTCCAATCCTGGTCCTTGAGGGCCGTCTCATCCCACCTTCACTGCAAATCAGTGTGACCTGGACTCTCTCACTGGCTTTACTTAGATGGCAAGTCCTGCAAGTCTTTTAGCTCCTGTCCTCTCATGTATAATGAAATGAAATATTAGATTAGATGATCTTTAAGGGCCTTTACAACTTCAAGCGTCTACAAGTCTTACCCCATATCTGAAACCCATGCCATTGTCTTGCCGTTCAAGCCATTTCTTGTTTTTGTTTAAAATTTTCTGCCTAATGGTGACAGCCTCCTCCCAGTTCTCAAAGCCTGAAATTCCTGTATATCTTAGAACCAACTTCTCTTTCCTACAGTTAATCAGGTGTCAACTTCTGGCAAAGTATATATTATCCCCTTCCTTCCCATGGCTCTCTGCCGATGTGCATCCTTTACCTCTTCATGTTTGAATGGTATTCAAGGTCACCCAGTCGACCTGCCTTTTCCTGGTTTGTAGTTTCTTTCTTTCTCTCTCTCTGTTTCTCTTTCTTTCTTTCTTTCTTTCTTTCTTTCTTTCTTTCTTTCTTTCTTTCTCTTTCCTTCCTTCCTTCCTTCCTTCCTTCCTTCCTTCCTTCCTTCCTTCCTTCCTTCCTTCCTTCCTTCCTTCCTTTCTTCCCTCCTTCCTTTCTTTTTCTCCCCTTAGTTGAAGAGGAATGTGTTAATACAAATCATATTGGGATTTAAAAATGTATTTTTATTATAACTTTGTCATGAATACATAAAATTATTAGTCTATAAAACTTGAGAAATACTAATCAATGCATATATATTTATGATTTTATCTTCTTTTAAAAAAATTTTTTTCTTTATTGATTTTAGAGAGAGAGGAAAGGAGAGGGAGAGAGAGAGAGAAACATTGATGAGCGAGAACATCGAGCGACTGCCTCCTGCATGCCCCCCACTGGGGATCAGGCCCACAACCTGGGCATGTGCCCTGACCAGAAATCGAACAGGCGACCTCTTGGTGCATGGGTCGATGCTCAACCACTGAGCCACACTGGCCGGGCGATTTTATCTTCTTATATGTGTGTTTTTAAACCATGATGAAACATTTCCTTCAGTTCCTTGTGAATTACTATTTTTTTGCCTTAAATTCTATCTTGTCAGATATAAATATGTCTTATTGCTCAAACTGTATCCAGCACCTACTCCAGTTCAGGCGCTGTGCCTCATGCAGAAGGCACACACGCTCAGTACTCACACTGTCCCCGGTCACAGCGGGCAGGACCTCGGCGGTGTGCTGAGCGCCAGCCTGCACGCGGGCGGCTGTGGGCCACGTGTCCTGTGTCCCTGCACGGCACCACTCCTCTCATCACTCTGTGCCCAAACCCTTCTCAACTCCCGAGTGTCTGGTAGGGTCGAGGCCAGCTCTCCACCCCCCCTCATGAAGACTTCTTCCAGCTTTCTTCTCTGGCTTGGTTTTCTCACTTCCTCTAAACACTTTCTGCATATGTTCAGTTCTCCAGTTAGGAAGGCCTTCTTCCCCTCTTCTGTTACCCCCAAATTGTACTTACCCTTCGAGGATTGTGTATTAAAACTCAGAGAAGGCATGAAGCCTTCTAGAAGTCCACAGAGATATCCTCTGTCATTGCCTAAAGCAAGTTTCATGTTCAGCTTTCCATCTCCGACCCGATTGCCTAGCATTCTGCATCTCTGTGCCCTCAGGGAAAATGTGCGGAGGCCAAGACTGACCTGTTCTACTTTGCCCCTTCCTTCCAGGTTCCCTACACAGAAAAAAATATATTCATTCATGTATTCATTCAATAATTATCGAGTGCCATTATTATTATTATTATTTTTATCCTCACCCAAGAATATTTTTGTATGTATCTTCAGATAAAGTGGGAGGGAGGGGGAGAGAGGGAGAGAGAGAAACATTGACATGAGAGGGACACATCGACTGGTTGCTTCCCAGCATGACCCCAACCGGGGCCCGGGACACACCGCAACCGAGGTACGTGCCCTTGACCAGAATCGAACCTGAGACTCATTGGTCTGAGGCCCGACGCTCTAACCACTGAGCCAAACTGGCCATTATTGAATGAATAAATGAATGAATAAGGCAGACTGGATTCTAGATTAAAACTGGAGTTTGATGTGAGTGTTGTATTAAGGGACCCACAGTGTTTAATGAGCAGGGATAGAGTTCACCCTAACTGCTGATTTCTGAGTGTCTGTGAGACACGGCGAGCACCCACATGCGCAGATGTTATTACATAACGTTGGGCTGTGAGCCTGTTGCCGTGGAGATGACTTCGCATGACCTGCACTCCCAGGGCTGCTGTTCTGCGCCTCCAGGCAGCATCTACTGGAACCTCTTCCCTTTTCAGTGAGGGCAGCTTCTCGGGTAGCAGAGTGTCTCCCTGGAGAAATGTACCCAGGTCAGGGTGACTTTAGGTAGTTTTTAAAAGATGTTCAGCCAGACTTTGAAAAGGAAGTCTACTTTTGATTCTCTGTTGTTATGGTACCACCCAAAACTCCATTGGTTGTTTTTTGTTTTTGTTTTTCGCACAGGACTTATATGCTCAGTGCTGTGAGTATTGTGTTGCTCGGGAATCCAGACCTTGTATTCTCCATGTTTTGGTTAACCCTTGCCTATCGGTCCTAACTGGGGTTCTCAGGGTTCAGCTCACGGGCCGCTGCTGTTACCACGCTGCTCAGCTTTCTGCTTTGTCTCATCTACTCTTATGCTCCCAGTTGCTACTTCCATGAGGAGTGAAGCTCAGAGCTTTATCTTATGTTACTGATGTAGCCGCACCCTCTCAGCCCACCTCTGCCTTCTGCCATATCTTCTTACACATGTTCTGAAATCAACAGGCAGAAAGGTAATGACATTGCTTCCGTTTCTCCTGGTCTCAAAGCAGCTTCCATGGCTCCCTTCCCTGCAAAATGCTCCTGTTTCTTTCTTTTCCAATGAAGTGAAAATATAAAGGTTCCCATCGGCCTGTCCTCACCTTCAAGGCTCAGGTCCAGGCCGTTTGTCCACCAATGGAGTTTAGTGTGTGAGCTGCTAGTTTGGCAGCAGGATTCACTTAACGCCCCGCTGGGCCAGAAGCCCTGCATGTTTGGTACCGAACTGTCCTGGACCTGAGGCTGCCAGGCTGTTCCCAGTCGGCACTTGGTGACAACAGCACTGTCCGTGCACAGTGTCCTTCTCCTTGCTGCAAGCTGAGGGGAGCAGAGTGCACCCCAGTCTAGGTCAGATCATCTCCAAAGGCCCCCTTCTGACCTCGTTTCCTCTTCCTGACCATTTTATTTGGGAGGGGTTGCCCATGCTCTCTCGTTTCCCGTCTCTAGACCACCAGACTTCTTGTGCTGTTCGCTCGCTGCTTCCCCAGAAATAAGGAGTCATCTGCAAACAGTCTTTTTTCCTTCTTTGCTGGACTGTCTGATGTATTTAGTCTGAGATTCATAAGAAGAGAGCAGCCGATATTAACATGGGCCCAGAATCCCTTTGGGAGAAAATGCAAAAATTGTGTGCGTTAATGAGAGTACGTGTGTGTGTGGGGGAGAGAGAGAGAGAGATTGTGTAGTCTGAGTGGGTGATAAGTACTTTTTTGAGAAGATGATCCACAGTTTATCCAGCTTCCAGAAGGGTCCCTGACCCCGTTCCACAGTTTACAACCCACTGCACTGGAGTGGTCACTCTAAGCAGAACATTTACACTTTGCACCTGCACTGCTACAGATGTTCTCTGGAGAATACACTCTTCTTTATGAAAATAAGCTCTGCATGTATCAGGCAGGGAAGAAGGTGACAAGGGTGGGTCAGGGGAGAAGAGAAATGGCATTGGACCTGTCAGTAGGCCTTACAGGTAAAGCTGACTTTGTCCTTTTTGGGTGTGATGCGTGGGACGAAGAGACGCCCATCTGCTCCCCTTAGCCAATGTCGTAATGAGAATAATAATAGCAAATACTTATATGTGTACACAGCATTGTTCTGAAGTTCTGACATATTTTATTTAATTCTCACAAGAATTCTGTGAAGTAGGTATTTTGATGTCCATTTTTATTGATGAGGAAACTCAGTTGTAAAGAGATTAATTTGCTCAAGGTTCAACATCCAGTAAGCAGCAGAGTTGGGATTCAAACCCAGGCTACCTGGTCCCAAGTTCATGTTCTTAATCAAGTTCAAATTCCTTTATCTGATTATAAGAAGATATTTGCCAAAGGCAAAGTTACTCAGATACATTAAGTTGTATTATCTTTTTTGGCATGGGCACTATGGTAGGTATTAAGAGATAGGTGATGCCTTATATTTGGTAGCGAGTTAATGAAATATTTTATATTAGATTATACTCCCTATATGCATCAAAAAGCACACTTCCTAATGCCTTTTGTAGATCCACCAAAAAGGATCAGTATGTAGATCCCACCAGACCTCAGCTGTGGAGCTCAGTGCCCACGCTACTGAAGGATGGCACCTACTTCCTCTTCCTCTCCTCACCCCCACCTCCCAGGGTTGGGCTTCTCAGTTCTGCTTGCTGCCCACTGTTCTTCTCACTCCATCGGACTTCTGCTTTCTCATCCAGCCTCATGCTTCAGGTGCATGTACCTGCTGGTGGCTCAGAGCTCCATGCCAGGGCCTTACTCAGAGCCCAGGCCCACGCCAGCAATTGCCCACTGGATCCACCAGGCCTGCCCGTTGCCACCCTCCCTCCCTGTCCTCTGGGGCCACTCTGTTGCTCAAGCTGGACAACTGGGAATCTCTCTTGCTTTCTCCTCTTTCAATCCCCTCATTCAGAACAGTACAAGTCCCAGAAACCTCACCTCAAAATAGTTTGGAACCGACTCTTCCTCGCCATCCCAAACACCTCTGCCCCGTTCAGCCCCCTCACCTCCCTCCTGACTCAAGAGCCTGCTGCAGAGTTGATCGCCTCCACTCAATTCATCACACACATCCAACCACACTCTTTCCTCTTTCAAAGCTTTTCATGATAATGATACCAAGACCTTGAGGACTTGCCATGTGCCCGGCACTGCCTCCTCTATCTCTACAGCAAATTAGGAGCAACAGCTATTTCCCCTCTCTCATGGATGAGAACACAAAGCCTTTGAGAAGTTGGAGAACTGCTAAGAAACTAGACCTACTATGTGTGAGAGCTGGGATTAGAACTCCAGCCAATCTGCCTTCTGTGCTCAGGACTTCAGTGAGCACACTCCAGTGCCACAGGGCAACGTCACAACGTCCTCTGTTGGCATGAGCTGGTTCCCACCCACCTCTCCAGGCTCACAGTGCAGTGCCCCCTCAGGCACTCCTGCCCCAGCAACGCCACACTTGTGTTCCTTGCACACACCAAGCAGTTTCCCCTTCTGTTCCTGCTGTCTGGAACGCCCACCCTACCTCCAACCCAACAACACTTGAGCTTTTAGGCTCAGCTCAGACAATACCTCCCCCAAGGAGGCTGGATCAGGGCTGCTCCTCTGACCCCCAGTTAGACCCTGTGTGTATATTTTTCACATTTCCACCTCACCACTTAGGCTCAGGGGCTGTGTCCATCCTTGCACCCCAGAGCCTAGCACCAAGCCTGACCCTCAAAGTGCATGCCCATAATAGTCATCTGAACTTAAATTGAGGTATAACTGACATAGAACACTATATTATGTTCAGGCATACAGCATAATGATGTGATACTTGTATGTATTGTGAAATGGTCACCACAGTAAATCGAGTTAACATCCGTCACTACACAGTTACAATTTTTTTTCTTGTGATGAGAATTTTTAAGATTTTCTCTCTGCAAATATACAATACAGTATTATTAACTATAATCGCCATGCTGTACATTAAATCCCGCGACTTATTTATTTTATAACTGGAGGTTTGTACTTTTTGACCCCCTTCATCATCAAAATGAGAGTCACCCTGACCTGCTTTGTGTAGGTGCCTTTTACCTGCTTCTTCATTTCTGCCTTTGACTGCCAGCACCCTGCGGGCAGACACTGTCTGTTTAACCGACTTTGTACAGCAGCTGGTCTGCTGCAGTGTAAGTGGACTGTAGAACTGTCTGTAGACGATGACGAGAACGTTTGCTTCCTCTGCTTCGGGTGCAGATGCAAGCCCAGAATCACAGGGCGGCAGTGCGACCGGTGTGCTTCCGGGTTCTACCGCTTCCCGGAGTGCATCCCCTGCCACTGCAGCAGAGAGGGGACGGCGCCAGGAGTGTGCCACCCGGAGACCGGGGCTTGCCTCTGCAAGGTAAGAATGCACGTGCAATGCCAAGGACCTCAGCCGCCGATCAGTGCGGAAGTTCTTCCTACCGAATCAACATATAAGAATATACTGGAAATGGGACTGACCTGTAATAGATTTGCACAATGTGTGTAGCATTTTATAGTCATTCTCACTTGGTGGGAATAGTTAGAAGGGAAGAGCGCGCTCACCCCTCTCATCCTTTGGAGGCAGCAGACCTTCTTAAGAATCTGATGACAGGTACAGACCCTCTCCAGAAATATCGACACAAACGTCTGTCTACAATTCCAAGAGGCTCGAATTTTCCCTAGAAGACTATTCCTGGCCCATCTCTGCCACCAGGGTTCTGCCAGGCAGTAGGAGAGCTCCCAAGTCCTAGCAGATGTTTTGAGGTGGTAGTAAGTGGGATGAATTGATCCCGCCATACTGTGACTCCTTCTGGTTCTAATTCCCTACTTTCGAGATGCCAAGGGGAATCTCATAAAATTTAGGAAGTTTTCTATTTGTGTGTGGTATAAAAGTTTAAACAAGTAATGCAGTATAGAAGCTTAACCATTCTATATCTTAATGTTTTGTTAGCATTCATGTTCTAACATCTTGTACTGGTATTTCATTTGTGCAAGGAGCTAATTACAGTCAGGGACCCTTTAGAAGAAATGGTCTCTTGTTTCATGTTTTTCAACAGGAGAATGTGGAAGGTGCAGAATGTAATGTGTGTCGAGAAGGCTCATTCTACCTGGACCCCGCGAATCCCAAGGGTTGTACCAGCTGCTTTTGTTTTGGAATAAATAATCACTGTCACAGTACCCATAAAAGAAGAGCTAAGGTATGCAAGGAGTGAGAGTCTGTTTGTTTTTATTGAGTACTTCTGAGTGAGGAAGGAATGAATTGGCATGAAACATGAAGGGTCGTGGAAGCTTTTGCCTATTACTTTGTTAAAAGGTTAAGCATGGCCCTCGCTGTTCCTCAGCCTTCAGTGTTCTTTCCACAGTCATCCTCATGCCTCATCCTTCAGTTTGTCAGGTCTCTGCTCAAGTGTCTCATGCTCACAGGGGCCTCCCTTCACCGTTCCCTACAAAATAGCTCTCCCTGGTCACTCTCTGTGCGCTTACCCTTGTTGTGTAGTGTACTCAGTAGCATTTATCACTCCCTGCCATATTATACATTTAGTTCTAAAATGTGTTTATTATCTGCCTTCCTCCACCACTAACATGTGAGCTCCTGATTCATTCCCAGTGCCTGCAGCAGCATCTGGAACATAGTAGATGCTCAATAAACACTCGTTAAATAAATGGACTTGGTTGTTCTTCCCCTTGCTTCTTCTTATCTGCTTATCTTCCTCCTGTTTTACTTTCCTTCCCATGTGTTTCACCGCATCTTTCCTTCGGCCACTTTTTAAATGAACTCCATGAAACCAAAACTTGTGTTGCCTTCATTATTCCATGAACCAGTAGTCTGATTCTTGCTTTCTTTGTGTGAGTAATGTCTTATATCCAACAAGTATTCAAAGAAAGATTTTTTTTTAACGAATTTTATTGCTGGCCTCCTAAAAGGAGTACAGGCTTGTAATTGGAAAAAAAAAAAAGTTTGTAAATCCACTCTGAAGTCTCCTCTCTTTACCCCCAGGGAACCCAGAAGCATTATTCCTAATCTAGGCCTTGTCAGTTCCTTTGTTTTCTTCCTCTCATTTAACTCCTGACTTCCTTTGTGATCAGGGAAATATTTAATTACGATGCTCCATTTAGAGAAAATTAATGATAGCTTACCACTGTATTCCACATCAGATTTTATAAATAAGGAGCTCACCATTAAAATGTGCCCGCTGTATTCGTTGTTATTCATATACTTATTTAGTATTATTTGAACATTTATTGGACGCCTACTAAAAGTCAAGAACCAGGATGTGTGCTGGGGTACAGAGATAAACCCCACCCGCATGCTCTCTGCCCTCTGAGAATGCCGAGGACAAGCCAAGAGGAGACACAGAAAGGAAGCCTTTCAAGCAAGGTGGCCGCCCCATGGCTCTTTCTATTCTGCATCATCCAGCCAACGCCAGGAAGTCACAGGCACGCGTTTCCATCCCTTGCTTTTGTGTTCCAGTTTGTGGATATGATGGGCTGGCGCCTGGAGACGGCAGACAGAGCAGAGATCCCTGTCTCATTCAACCCAGGCAGCAGCAGCGTGGTGGCTGACCTCCAGGAGCTGCCCTCAACAGTTCACAGTGCCACCTGGGTCGCACCTCCTTCCTACCTGGGGGACAAGGTAATACTATCCTGTTGTTCTTCCACACCCGCACAGGACCTCCTCCCTCACTGCATGAGCATTGCTTACTGGGTGTCTGGAAGGGAGCATCTGGAAGTTCAGGTTACTAAAATGGAAGAAATTAGGTGAACTACAAAGGCAAAAGGGACGCCGCCTCCGCTGGGAGGGGCCAAGACCACGAACTCCTGGACCTCACATTCATTAAGCTCATTAGCCGAGGAAGTCGTGCACCAGGTTTTTCTCGATTTTTTTTACTTAATGCCCAAAGTAATAACTATATAAATCATATCTGTGGCAAATGGAGCATGTATGCTTTTAAATGCCAAGCTGGGAATTCTTTGTTTTAAAGCAGAAGAAAGGCTCCTTGTCAGGAAAACAAAAGCTGAAAAGTGACCCGTGAGCTCACTTAAAGAAGCACAGGCTTCTGGGGCAGTTCGGCTTTCATCAGCGGAGTGACGTGGGGTTAGTTAGACACTCCCGTGGGAGCTCGCGCCTGGTTGCTCTTCCTTTGCTGCATAAATTGTTATTTCAGAGCCTGACCAGCTGCACTCATTCGTGAGGACAGAGGTGTGGGCCTCCTGTGGAAACACATCGGGTGACTCACGCACCTGGTGGCCTAGAGTAGTGTTGAGAAGGGGTAGATTTCATAGGGCCGGCTCAGGTAATGCCATATTCTCACCTTCAGAATGACTAAATATCAGGGCTTGTTGGCCTGAGGTCTCTAATTCTGCTTTCCGCTTGAAGGACTGGGTTTTGACCTTTGAGTGTGTGGAACGTTGCTCCTCTCGTGTAACCCTGAGTCTCCCTCATGCCATGCTCCTCTGCACCTCCACGGGGTGGCCCATGTGCTGGTTATCTAGTGCTGTGTAACAAGTGACCCCGCAACTTTGCATCTTAAAGCAACAAACCTTTATGATCTTGCCTGGTTTCTGAGGATCAGGAATCCAGGAGCAGGTGGCTCAGAGTCTCTCATGAGGGTGTGGTCAAAATGTCAGCCAGGGCTGTGGTCATCTGGGACTGGAGGACCCACTTCTAAGCTCACTCACGTGGTGGTCAGCAGGTCTCTGTTCCTTGCTCGCTATAAATTGGAGAACTCAGTTCTTCATCCAATTAAGCTCTCTCTCCGTAGGTTGCCTGAGGGTCTTCATGACCTGGCAGCTGGCTTCCTCTAAAACAACGGATGGATGCACAGATGGATGGATGGATGGATGGATGGATGGATGGATGGATGGATGGATGCATAGATAGATAGATAGATAGATAGATAGATAGATAGATAGATAGATAGATAGATAGATAGATAGATAGATAGGCAGACTCAAAACAGAAGCCACAGTCATTATATAACCTAGTTTCAGAAATGACATGTCCTCACTTCTGCCATATTCCACTCATTAGAAGCCAGTCACTAAGTCCAGCCCACACTCAAGGAGAGGGAATTAAGCTCCACCTCATAAAAAATAGAATATCAAAGAACACAGGGACATATTTTAAAAATTACCTTAGCCATCAAAAAGGCAATATAGTTGACCCTTGAACAACATAAGTTTGAACTGTAGGGGTCCACTTATATGTGGATTTTTTCATCTTGTAAACAGATGACATAAATTTACATTATCAATAAATACACGCCCTGGCTGGTTTGGCTCAGCGTTTAGAGCATTGGCCTGCAGACCAGAGAGTCCCGGGTTCGGTTCCCGCTAAGGGCACGTACCTCAGTTGCAGTTTGTCCCCGACCCAGTTGGGGTTGTGTGGGTGGCAACCACTCGATGTGTCTCTCTCACATCGATGTTTCTCTCTCTCTCTTCCCCCCTCTCTCCTTCCCGCTGTATCTGAAGATAAATGCAAAAATGTCCTCGGGTGAGGAAAAAAATAAATAAATAAATAAAATAAACACATACCGTACTATAAATGTATTTTCTCTTCCTTGTGATTTTCTTAATATTTTTCTCTAGCTTAATTTATTATAAGAATAGCTTAATTTATTATAAGAATGCAGTATGTAATACATATAACATACAAAATATGTGTTATCAATCGAATATTTATGTTATCAGTAAGGCTTCCGGTGAAGAGTAGGCTATTAGTAGTTAAGGTTTTGGAGAGATGAAAGGTATATACAGATTTTTCAACTGTGCAGGAAGGGGTGTGAGCACCCCTAACCCCCTCATTGTTCAAGGGTCAACTGTACTCAATAGGATGATTCAAGATGTTGCCTTAGCATTCTTCCAGACTCTAAGATCATAACTCAGTAAAGCTTTGTCAGGGTATGGATTCTAGCGAAAACTTCATGGATTGGGAGTCCAGAAATGCTACTCCTTCCCTGCTGCAACTTATTTGCATTTTCCAGCCAGGGTATTTTGTCCTGCCGGCTCTGATGTATACTGCCTCTGATTCCCATTCTGTAGTCACCCCTTCCTTCTTGGTTGGTTTTTACTTTAAGGGTGGGAGGTGTCAGGACCAGAGGTGAAGTTGCTGTCAGAAAACCATGGCCATTCGTCTCCACATCTTCACCGCCATCGTGCCATTCAAGTGCCCTGAGAGAGGGTCCATACCCCTAATGGAGTAGTCAGACATGGCTATGTACGCAGGAGAATGCATAATCACTTAGGAAATAGTCACCATCTGCTCTCAGGGAAAGGTTTTGGAAAATTTATGTTTAGAGGTTCATTTTGTAACTGATAGATATTAACCGAGTCGCTACGTTAAGTAAGAAACCAATGGCCTAAATTTCTTAGAATAGCTGTGGACTAAATAAATACTCTGGTTTAGCAGTCATCTAGAATAAAAGAATCTTATTTGTTTCTGTGTGACTATTATTTTTCTTTTTAACAGAAGTATCTTTTTTATCATTGACACTATTACAGATGGCCCTCATTCCCCCACCCCCTTTGCCCACCTCCACCCAGCCCCCGCCCCCCATCTCTCTGGCAATCACCACACTATTATCTGTGTCCATGGGCTATGACTATATGTTCTTTGGCTAATCTCTTCCCCTTCTTTTGCTTGTAAAACTCAATCAAGTTCATGTTAAACATTGTAATTGATATAAAATGATATAAAATTGATATAAAATGGTATAATGGAGAACATTAAAATACCATCTTCAATTCCACCGTCTAAGGATGACCACTGTTGATAGGTTGATTGTGTATCTTTCCAGATCTATGTGCCCATGTACTTTTTCTATGGGCTAATGTTGCCATAGTCTCTTCTAATGTTTGTGTTACTGATCATAACATTTCAATTTTAGGTTTCGTCCTATGGTGGCTACCTCACCTACCAAATCAAGTCATTTGGCCTACCTGGTGACATGGTTCTTCTGGGAAAGCAGCCGGACGTGCAGCTCACCGTAGGTATCAGAACACGGCCCAAGTAACAGGCACTGACAGTTACGTTGATGCTGATTCAGTTTTAGGACAGCTTGATGAGGGGCCTACAAAACGTTCATATTAAGTCATTTCCAATATTTTATAGAAACTAAAAGAGACGTTTAGAGCATGTAGTACCTCCTCAGGATCCTCTGCCCCTGACCATCCCATGCCCAAATGGCTTCTCTTTTGTCACCTCCCAATGTACTTGGTGTCTCACCCTTGCCTCTCATGAATTCATGTTAAAGTCTTGTTATGCTTCTATCTTCATATTTAGTTTCACAAATGTTTTTGAGCCCTTCCTGTTTACAAGACCATGTAGCTGGGCTCATAAAGGACAGGTAATCCCTGTCCTCAAAAAGAGTGCAATCTGAAAGGGGAGATAAGAAAAAATAACTGCAAATAGCTTTACTGTACTGAATAGTAAGTATTTGAGGTGAAGTCCAACCAAGGCTATGAGGTCTGGGGTCCAAGTGAAGACTTAGGTAGTAGAGAGGCCCTCAGAACGCTTCATGAAAAAGGTTAGTTTTGAGCCAGGCCTTTAAGCGTGGGTGTGAGAGGAGAAACACCCTTCCAGCAGTGGAGAACGAGGTAAACTGAGGCAGGGGGGCAGTGCCTAAGGGGTGACCAGTCCAACCTGGCTGTATTATCATTGCATGCTGGGTCATCGAAGACAAGCCTGGCAGGGCAGGAAGGAGGGTGTTCAGTGCTATGATAAGCAACTTGGCCTGATGTAGATATAGTGGGGAGCCAGTTTGGTTCTTTGAGAAGAAAAGTGACATCACACACACAATCCAGAACTGCCATCTAGAAAAGTCCCGAGGGACGGGGCAATGTCACATCCTGCATTGGGTCCCCTACAATGCATGGCTGGGGTACCACAGCCTGAACTTGACCCTGCTTCTGGTTTGAGTGCTGTGATTAATGCAATGCAATTACAGCTCCCTGCAGGGCTGCCACTCACTGTGCGATGGGGACCAGCGGAGCCTCTCCCACCTCGGCACGGACGAGGACTCACGCTCGGGTACATTGTTGTGTTAGGCACTGCAGTGGTATATTTTGTGCTTACTGGCACCCAAATTTATTGAACAATTGTTTTAAAAACTCAAACCTTTGCAAAAACACCTTGCAGACGAAGCAGCAAAGGCTTTAGAGTTATAGTTGAAGGAAAGATAGCTCCACAATAAAAATACTGTCATCGCAGTGCTGCATTTCAGTTTCGTTATTTTCGCAGAGTAGCTCAAGTTCAGGCCATTAGTATCCTATATTTTACTGCCAGAGAGTTTATTATGCAAACTGTTAGAATTCACGCAGAAGTGATGATCAAAATTTCTCCTTAATTTCACCTTCAAACATGGGGAGGGGGGGTAATTAGGCTCATGAAGCATTACCCTGCTTTGGTCCAAACTGCTAGAATTAAGAGCCTATTGGGCATGTTTCTTAGATGAAGGTTTAAATGACTTGTGATCACAGATAATGCTCTTCTTTCTGCAACACTGGCTCTACTGAACGACTTTCGGATTTGAGGCTACAACAGAAAAGCTGGGGCTTTTGTGTATGTGTGTTTTTGGAGTGGGGGTGCTGATGGTGGGTGCTGACTTTCCCATTGTGACCTGTGAGTTGTCCCTCAAGAGCCACTGCACTGAGGAGCGGGGTACAGAGGCTGCGGCCTGGAGGGTGAGGGCTGTGGGGTTAACCCCCTCCATGGGCCAGCTCTGGAGCTCCCTGCTCTGCGGGCTGCATGGAGGCCTGCTCACCTTTCTGCCTACCCCACCTACCAAAGCACTTTCTTGCCACCACAGTCAGGTCCTGTAGGCAGTAATAGAGACAGCACCTCATGTACTGACTGCACGGCATGGTTTAAAAAACATTTTTTTGCATCTTGTTAGCCATTTTTCAGTTACGAGATTTTTGGAGTTTCCTTTTTGTGTGAAAATGCACTGTATTAGGTGGTATTATTCTGCTTCCATGTCAGTAATCCTTTTGCCAGTTTATTTCCCAACAATTTCTCAGAATCAGGTACTTCATGCAATGCAGATACATAGGAATTTGTTCTTAGCGCCATCATAAACTTCAAAACATCCCAGCCATAGCATTAATGCATTTGTGTTTTTCTTTAAACAGGGTCAGCGCATGTCCGTCATCTATGAGGAGCCGAATAACCCACGGCCAGACAAGCTGTACCATGGGCGAGTGCAGGTGGTAGAGGTACATACATAAAGGAAGAACACACATAAAATGGTTCTTGATGATCCTTTTTGTTCTATAGCTTAGTTCTTTCAAACAGTCATGCTTTTTAACTTATTTGATGAACTTAAAATATTAATTGTATTAATATAAACATAATTTATATATATAAATTTAAAACATAAATCAAACATATAGAGTTTTATCCTCACAGGGCTTTGTTTGTATTGTTTTTATGGCACTGGGGCCTATCTGTCCTGTTTTATAGTTAATTATCCTTGTCTTATAAACCCTGCAAGCTTCTAAGTGCTACAATGCAGCTCCCTGTCATCCGTAGGCCTCCCCAGTGCCTGAGACCAGGTGATTGTCCAACAAATGCTTGGGACGAATTGATGGAAAAGCCACAAAAATTTATAACATCAAAGAAACAAGATAAATAAAGGAAAGCTCATCGAATCATAAAATATTATATTATACCTACTTGGTTACAACTATTCCTTAAAAATAGTATTCCACTTGTATTTCTAAATATTTTCAGTACTTCAAGGTGATACTTTTTCAAGTACCTTGAACTTGCAAGCATATTTTAACATTTCTGTACAGATCCATCATACAATGGAAAACTATTTGGCAATAAATGACACAAAGTATTGATACCTACCACAACATGATGAACCTCAGAAACATGATACCAAGTGAAAGAAGCAGGACACAAAAGGTCACACATTGTGAAATTCGAGTTATATGAGAGAGGTGACACCAGCAAAAATGATGGAATAAGAGCCTCCAAAAATTCTTTCCGCCATAAAAGCAATGAGAAAACTGGCCTAAACGGTCAGAATCAACTATTTCAGAACTCTGGAAATTAACCAAAGGCTTGCAGCAATCTAGAAAGCATTTATGCAAGAAAAATAGATCTTAGAAAGAACAATGAGCTTTGTGGCTGGTATTCAGCTTGCTCTGTTTCCATCCGCTGGCCCCCGAGCTCCACAGCAGCCTTAAAAAGTAATTGCCTACCATCAAAGTAAAAGCCAGTAGCCTGGAAGCCAGCAGAGGGGACAGAGTGGGTTTGGAGCTCCTACAAAGCCTCATTCCTAGAGAACTGTGGTGATTTGACATGTCTGGAGGGTTTCTGGAGGAACCCTCTTATCTGACTTAGAGTTTTCCCAGTGTGAAAAGCCTTTCCCCTGGGAGTTCTGGAAACCTTAGGGGCAATTGTTTCACTTCATGGCCTGAGGTGGTGGACAATAGTTGGAGCAAACAATAGGCTAATCACAAAGCTTAAAATATAAAGTGGGGGAATATGCCCTGGCCAGTTTGGTTTAGGGTTTGAGCATACAGACTGAAGGGTTGCAGGTTTGATTCCCTGTCAAGGGCCTGTACCTGGGTTGCAGGTTTGATCCCCAGCCCCAGCTGGGGTCATGTGGGAGGCAACCAGTCAATGTGTCTCTCTCACATTGATGTTTCTCTTTCTCTCTCCCTCCCTCCTTTCCACTCTGTCTGAAAGATCAATGGGAAAATATCCTCGAGTGAGGATTAACAACAACAAAATAAGTTGATATCCATAGAGGCTTTGAAGAGATCCAACACAATCCTGGAAATATAGAAAGACTTACATACTCAGAGCTGTCTGCATTCTCAGAAAAGACCAGAGAAGGCCCTAAGCCCTCACCTCCGGCTGACCTTAAGGCTCTGTGCAAGCAGGAAGTAAAGGCTAAAGCAGAGTTGTCAGCTGCCTGGCTGAGTGTTGGAGGGGTCCCCCAATATGCACACAGAGCCCTTTTGCAAAGACTAGGAGACTTTTTGTTTCTAGGCATTTGTACAAATCTCTGTCCAATCATTAGCTGACTACTAAGCTAACTTTAATGGCCACACAGGACAAAGATTACAGACTTCACAGAATTAATTCAGAAAAGTCATTAAATAAACACACAAACAGCAACAAATCCTGCAAAGCAAGAGGAGGTTGGGGGGGGGGTGGATTTCCAGAGTTGCCACAGTATATTATTTTAAATGTCCAGTTTTCACCAAAAAGTTTATGAAACATGCAAAGAAATAAGAAAATGTAGTTTATACATGGGGGGTGGGGGGGGGCACACACACAAATAGACACTGTCCCTAAGAAGCCCAGACATTGAATTTACTATAAAAATCTTTAAATCAACATTTCAAATATGTCAAAGAACTAAAAGAAACCTTGTCTAAAGAGCTAAAGGAAAATATGAGAACAAAGTCTCACCAAATAGAGAATATCAATTAAAAAGATAAATTATATAAAAGAGAAATTCTGAAATTGAAAATTACAATAACTGAAATGAGGAATTCACTATAAGGGCTACTGTGGACTGAATTGTATCCCCTCCAAATTTATATGTCGAAGCCCTGACCAACCCCCAGTGTGGCTGTATTTGGAGTAAGGAAGTAACCGAGGTAAAATGAGGTCATAGGGTGGATCCCTGATCCAATAGGATGATGTATGTCCTATAGTATGTCCTTTTAAGAGGAGACATCAGGAAGCTCACTCTGTTTCTCTGCCATGTAAGGACACAGTGAGAAGGTGACCATCTGCAAGCCAGGAAGAGAGTTGTTACCAGGAGCCAAGTTGGCTGGCACCTTGATCTGGAATTTCTAGCCTTCAGAACTGTGAGAAAATAAATTTCTGTTGTTTAAGCCACCCAATCTATGGTATTTTGTTATGGCAACCAGAGCTGACTAAGACAAGGGCTCAGCAACAGGTTTGAGCAGGCAGAAGAAAGAATCACCAAACTTGAAGAAGTTCAATTGAGATTATGCATTGGGGGAACAGAAAGAAAAAAGGATGAGGTAAAACAAACAGACTGTCAGAGATATTCAGAGCAAATGTACCAACATGTGTATAATGGGAGTGCCAGAAGGAGAGAAGAGAGAGAAAGGGGGAAACGTATTTGAAGAAATAATGGCTGAAAACTTCCCAAATTTGATGAAAATCATTAATCTACATATCCAAGCTCAACAAACTCCAAGTGTGATGAATGCAAGAAATCCATATACAGAAACATCATAGTAAAGATGCTAAAAGAAAAAGACCGAGACTCTTGAAAACAGCATCAGAGAATTGCATCACATACAAGAGATCCTAAATAAAGTTGGCAGCTGATTGTTCACCAGAAACTGTCGAAGTCGGAAGACAGTGGGATGACATTTTCAAAGTGCAGGAAGAAACACAATGTCAACAAATAATTATATATTCAGCAAAATGTACTTCAGAAATAAAGGAGAGACTTGACTGGTTTGGCTCAGTAGTTAGAGCATCAGCCTGCAGACTGAAGAGTCCCAGGTTTGATTACGGTCAAGGGCATATACCTTGGTTGTGGTTCGATCCCCGGCCCTGGTTGGGGTCGTACAGGAGACGACTGGTTGATGTTTCGCTCTTACATTGATGTTTCTCTCTCTCTCTCCCCCTCTTCCTTTCTCCCTCCCACTCTATCTGAAAGAAATCAATGGAGAAATATACTCGGGTGAGGATTAAAAAAATAAAATTAAAATAAAGGAGAAATGAAAATATTCTATTATAAACAAAACTGAGATAATTAATCAAATAGCCAACTGTCCTTACAAGGAATATTAAAGAGAGTCCTTTATTATTTTTTTAAATTTTATTTATTTTAATTTTTTTTCCTTTATTGATTTTAGAGAGAGAGGAAGAGAGAGGGAGAGAGAGAGAGAAACATCGATGAGAGAGAACATTGGATTGGCCGCCTCCTGCATGCCCCCCACTGGGGATCAGGCCCACAACCTGGGCATGTGTCCTTACGGGAAATCGAACCGGCGACCTCTTGGCACATGGGTCGACGCTCAACCACTGCGCCACGCCGGCCGGACTTAAAGGGAGTCCTTTATACTGACATGAAAGGACATTAGACAGTAACTTAAATCCACATAAAAAACCCAGCACAGGTATATTTATATAGATAAACATAAAAGGCAGTATAAATATATTTTTTGTTTATAACTCTTTTTTTTTCTCCTATCTGCTTTAAAAGACAACTGCATAAAGCAATAATTATAAATCTGTGTTGGTGAGAATACAATGTATAAAAATGTAAGTTGTATGACAAGCACAAAGGAGCAGGGGAGGAAATGACTCAAATGGAAGCCAAGTTTTTGTATACTACTGAAATTAAGTTGCTATTTATATAAATTGTCCAGCATGGGCAAGTCCATGGAGACAGAACATAGATAGCTAAGTGGTTGCCTGGGGCTGGAGGTGGGAATGGGTAGTAACTACAAATGGCCATGAGGGTTCTTTTGGGGCAGATTAAAATGTTCTAAAATTACATTGTGGTAATGGTTGCATACTTCTGTAAATTTACTAAAATTTGTACACTTAAATGAGGAAATATTATTGTATGTAAATTATACCTCAAGCTGTTAAAATATAAATGAAAATTATATAAGTACTATATTTGTGTTAATAATTGCCATTTACTAAATGTCTACTGTCATTAATTTACTTTAATCTTCATGATAGTCCTGAGAGATGAGATATTATTACTATGCCCATTAAAGAGACATGGAAACTCTTCAAAGGAGGCAACAGGATCTAAAGGTTAAAAGTGCAGGCTTTTATGTGCAAAGATGCTTAACATCACTAAATCATTAGAGAAGTGCACATCAAAACCACAAGGTACCAACTCACACTCATTAGGATGACTACTATAAAAATTTTTTAATTAAAAAAAGCCACAGAAAATAACAAGGATTAGCAAGGATGTGGAGAAACTGGAATGTGTACACTGTCGATGGAACTCTAAAACAGTGCAGTTGCTGTGGAAAACAAAATTAAAAAATAGAGTTACCATAGGATTCAGCCGTCCCATTTCTGGATCTATGTCCAACAGAATGGAAAGCAGGATTTGAAGAGATATTTGCACACTCCCGTTCGTCACAACACTTACTCCCAACAGCCAAGAGGTAAAGACAACTGCCGTTGTCTACTGACAGATGAATGGGTAAAGAAAAGAGATATATATTGAAATATTATTCCACCTTGAAAAGGAAGGAAATCCTGCCACAAGCTAGAACAGGAATGAAACTTGGGCACTCTATGCTAAGTGGAATAAGCCAGTCACAAAAACAAAATATTGCTTGATTTCGCTTATAAGAGGCATTTAAAGGACTAAAATTCATAGAAATAGAAAGTACAATGGTGATTGCCAGGGGCAGGGAGTGGTGGGGCAGGGGGGAGGAAGTGGGAGTTATTTCTTCTTAAAAAAATTTTTTTTTTCTTTATTGTTTTTAGAGAGAGAAAGGGAGAGGGAGAGGGAGAGAGAAACATCGATGAGAGAGGACATCGATTGGCCGCCTCCTGCACACCCCCCACTGGGGATTGGGCCCACAACCTGGGCATGTGCCCTGACCGGGAATCGAACCAGCTATCTCTTGGTGCATGGGTCAACGCTCAACCACTGAGCCACACCAGCCAGGCTATTTCTTAATACGTATAGAGTTTCAGTCTTGCCATATGATAAACTTCTAGGGATCTGTTGTACAACAATGTGCATATAGCAATTGAAGTGTACAATTAAAAACGGTTAAGGTGATCATTTTTATGTTATGTTTTTTACCATAATAAAGTATAAAATATGAATGTGCACGTGCAAGAAAAGATTGTACTTTCTGTCACAGTTACGTACATTTACTGATCTGAGCTGCATGATTCCGTGGGTTTCCATATGCCTTTCTCTCCTGTATCTTTCTCACTCACTCTGTGCTTGTACAAACAAAAGTGCATTTTAAAATAAGCCTCGCACTGGAAAATTGTTTCATTTTCCTGTTCCTTATTTCCTGCCTTCATTGTTTCCCCCTTTCATGTGGCACCCTCTCTTCTTGGGAATGACCCAGGACCTCTGACCTCTGAATGTAAATTCACTATCTTACATTTACCTATCTTATTTTATTTTATTTTCTGTTATGTATTTTAAATGTCGTTCTTTGGCTCCTTCTGGGTGTCTGACTCTTTGAAATCCCTGGAAGTGAGCTTGCCGAAGGGAGACCTTGCCTCTCTGTTTTCACGTGCAGGGAAACTTCAGACACGCCCGGAGTCGTGCGCCGGTGACTCGGGAAGAGCTGATGACGGTGCTGTCTGGACTGGAAGATGTGCGTCTGCGAGGCCTCTACTTCAGCGAGACTCAGAGGCTCAGCCTGAGCGGGGTGGGGCTGGAGGAGGCCTCTGCCACAGGCAGTGGACGGAGAGCACACCATGTGGAGATGTGTGCCTGCCCCCCTGTCTACACTGGTGACTCATGTCAGGTAGGAGATTCTCCTATTCCATGAAATCCCCCCAGGGGACTCCTGGCTGCTGTCCAGCATCCTGGATGGTCTGGGACACTCGATCCATCACACAAGTTTCTGCTGGGCTGTAGCTCCTGACTTACCCGGACCACCTTCAGGCATTAAATATGAAAAGAAATCACAATGTCTCAAAATCCATATGAGCCCAATAGATCCTGGGGGTTGTATAAATCAGAACTTTCCCAGAGGTTAGAAGGAGCCTACCAGTCGGCACCCCAGTAGCTGACCCACGGTTTTCATGCCTTTCTCTAATCCAGGGCCTCCCTCCAACCCCCCCCCCCAACAGAGTTATAGTCCAAAGTATATCCTAATTCTTTGAGGGGACACCAAAGTCCAATTTTCTACCTCGCAGCAGGTCCTAGTAGACCTGATTTGTCCTAAGGTAATTAAAATATGCCATAAAATGAAGTTATTTCATAGTTCAGTCTGTAAATCTGTTATCTTCCTAAAGAGAGGGGGAAAATCACAATGGTTAGTACAGTTATTAGGAAATAATTGTCATTCTGTATATTCCATAGACATCCTTCATTTTCTCTCCCAGCTCCTTGACAGCAGAAAACCCCAAGGTGATCTGCACATAAGAGTTGTTTGTTTGTTTTTTTAATCTACAAATATATTACCTGCAGTGGTTTTCTGGGGACTCCTGTCTTGTAACATTTAGCCCACAGGTGCCTACATTCTTCCACCTTCCTTCTATCTCTTTTCTGGCCCGATTCAATAAAATATATAGCTCAAGGGAAAGAGTGGAACCTCTGGATTATCACCCTCCTGCCCAGGGCGTGTTCTTTGCCCATGACTCAGCCTGTGATTTACAGCTGCTCTAATGGGCCAGGGCCGTCTGTCTGTGAGGCAAGGTGGGTAGAAGGTGATGCCTGCCCCACCTCGCAGGGATTACAGAGCGGTGCACTTCCCTGTGGAACTGTTATGTGTGCTCGCTCACAGGCTGACTCATGGGTGAAGTTTACAGGTGGGGCCTCCCGCCGCAGACGGCTTGCCTTACCTGAGTCAGGCGGGCCTGGGCCCCGAGCAGGAAGGGCTGGTATAAGAGGAAGAGGCAGAGGTTTGTGTGCAGCCAGCAGGACGCCCAGGGACCAGGATGCCCCCAGCAGTGAGGTGGTCAGCCGGGAGTGCTGGATGGCTGTGGATCTTCGGGGTAGCCCTGGGGCAGTGTCTGGGATACAATTCACAGCAGCAAAGGGTAGCGTCTCTGCAGCCTCCTGGTCAAAGTAAACTGCAAGCAAGTTATGTGGAGTTTAAACCCAGCCAGGTAATGTCCCTTTTGAATTTTGATTTGGGATGGGGAAGGGTTCCCAGCTTTGTGACATTTTAAGTAAATGGGTGGGCTGGGGGAGGGGCCCACGGTCTCCCCCTCCCATTGACTGGCAGTGTTTACTGCAGTACCTAACAGATTGCTCTCCTGAGTTGTTAACCACAAACCCTATAAACATCAGCCCACCTGGAAAGGCTGAGACAGCTGAGTTCGAATTCTTGTGGGATGTTAAGATGCTATGAAACTTTGTGCCCTTTCGAGAGTAACCCAAGCCTCAAGACAAAGGAGTCCAATGCCTGTAGGCTTTCAAATTCTGCTTGGAAAAAAATTACCCAAAAAGTAAAACATTTGAATCAGTGAGATCGTGTTTTAAAAAGTGATGAGATGAAGTTTGTATAATACCTGCTAGACATGCTTCAGTTTGCCAGGCATTCGACACTCACAGTCTGTTCTCTCTAACCTTCCTGGATGTTGCATGTATGCTCACACAGAAATAGATCCCAGGGCTGCTGGAAGAGCTTTGGAAAGCTGATAGAGAGAGAATTTTAGCATTTGTACTACACAAGTTTCTTGGAAGAGTTATCCTGAAAAATTAGCACTTAAAAAATGATGAGCTGCAACCCCCTTTACTGAAATAATATATTACGGTACATTCACTGTCATTTAGAGTAAGTCTTTAATATAATCTGAATACTTGAACTGAATTTTATGTAAAACGTGGAGTTTATGTGTTTTATAGAGGTGAGAACATGATTTCAGTAACTGACAAATGTTTTATCTGAGAGTCTCATGACACAACTCTTGCAGAGTACTTCTGATTCAAATCAAGAGCGAATGAGGATGGACGATTTAACTTTAATCAGGATAGACTGTCCTTTCCCCCAAAGCATGCTTAATTAAGGCTTTCACTTACTTGGCTATGTTGTCGCAAACGAACCCGATATACTTGTTTATTTGGATAATTTGTTCTTTGCCGAATATGATTATTGTATAAGAATGTAATGTGATCTATGGTGATGATGATAAGGTCCTTGCCCTTTTTAGCAGAGATTCGTTGTTTGCAGATATGATCACACCATCATCGGCTGGATTTCGCTCACACGTCTCTCAGTTGTGCTTTCAGCTAAAGAACATTCCTTTCATACTTCGATTCTCCTTTAGACAAGCCTATTCATAGAGCATATAGAGTAATCTCATTTTCTGCAATGTGTTCTTTTTGCCTAAACATGGCTTCTAATAGCTGAAGGAAAAAGTATATTGGAAATTATAGTCTTGTTATTGTGTACGATTTGTAGTTACTGGTAATTTTGGTAGAGCTCCTAGCAGCCACTGGGATAGTCCACTCTGGGGAGCATAGGAGAGTTCTCCCTGCAGCCCTGTCCCGTGGGCTTCTTCCTCCCCCACCTGACCAGGGAGAGACCTTTATGGCCATGGATGAATCAGGATGATCAGCTCATTTCCAGACTTCCCAGGGCTGTAGTTTCAGACTCTTACAGACATATGTGCTGTTTAAAGAGGAGAAGAGACCTTTTATCTTGAAATATTAAATTTCCTGGTGCTTTAAAGATAGGCCATGTAGGAAATCAGTGAAAGAAGCTAGGACAACATTTGATTTTAACCAGCGCACTGATTCGCTCTGCCAAAGTAATGAAAATGTCTATAATTCGGTTTAAAGACAGAAATCTAAATAATTTTTAGTGGCTGGTGTAAAATAACTGCTTTTTAAAATTGGGGGCATTCTTCACTGGAATACTTTTTAAAAGTATATCAGTTCATAAAAAAGTGTAATTCTTTTCATCCACGTGAAAATAATGATCTGTGTTACTCTGGAGAGAGACGATATACTGGAGATAGAAATAAGCAAAGTGCTATTGAACAGGAGGAGACTTCCTGGAGCTGGGTCTTTGTGAGCTTGGTCAGAACCAACCATCCCCGCAAAGTTCTGCATGAGAATGCAAGCACGCTCCTGTCCCCGGGCTCCCTGTTCTGTCCATAGGCTGGTGAGTGGCAGTGATGGAGTCCACAGTTCTGCCATGACTGTGCAGATCCCGATGAAGACTCTTCATTCCCCCCTCTTCCCACACTGCCTCACCCACCAGCCCAAATCCATACTTGGAAAGGGAATGGCTACCAAAGAGAACTTGAACTTGAAGGGATTTGCTTGGAGGTCCTCATCCTCTTTGTTCTTCCACCACTTCCCCCATCCACTCACCCTCGAAACAATTGGTGTGAGAAGGAGAGGAAGCCATGTCTACACACACCCTCCACCCCGTCTCCCACTCAGGCACAAACACCCCCACACCCCCACCACGGTGTGGACACAAAACAGAACCTGACAAGAAAAGAAAAAACAGGTGGACCGGGCTAGTGTTTGAGAGTAGAAATCAACACACAGACTAAAGGAAAGATGTAGAAAGCGAATGCTTGACAGTTAGAATTGTCACATGCTTTGGATAATAATTTTCTTTCTTTGTTTTGACTAAACACTTTGAAAAATAGGGTTGTAGCCCCGGATACTATCGGGATAACAAAGGCTTACATACCGGACGCTGTGTTCCCTGCAATTGCAACGGACATTCACATCGCTGCCAGGATGGCTCTGGAATATGCATTGTGAGTACATTGATACTGGAATGCTACCAGCTGGCAATCTGTGTCTGCCTGTTCCCCCTGCTAGGCCCTGAGACATCAAATGTCACATCTACCAAACCCTCACTAGAGTGGCTATGCAAATAAGGAAGCTCCGGCATTATTGGGCCGAGCTATTTTACACTTCACTTCTCCCTGCATTTAACATGGGTCATCAGAGGAGAACACCTGTCTGAACGATTAATTTACACCTTAGCTCCTAAATTTCTGCTTCATTAAATTATATTAATGGGTGGATCCTGGACTTCACTCTTGCCAGGTTCTAATAAATTGGAGTCATTACTGTGGGCTCCAGTTCTGTTGGGGTGGCAGGAGGTTGTGGGAGGGGAGTTTTGGGGCTGCAGATGAGCAGTAACTCAAGAGAGCCACCAGGGGAGAAGGAGATGTAAGAAAGGCTTGATGTGCCCATTCAGTGAAGCACACGCCCTCATGGCTGACATGACAAAGTGGGTTCATGTGGGAAGACAGGTGGGTGGAGTCCCTGCTCTCTGTGGCTTATCCACTGGAAAACAATCTTCATTGGTAATATTTTAGAAAATTCTTCCATAGAGCATTAAGTTCTCAGGAAAGTTTTCCTTTGTATCCTAAAGCAGAACATTTTTTATTCTGCTGACTTCTTCCTTTCCATCAGAGTTCCTCTCCCTGGAAACCAGGGCCTCCCCAATTAGAAGGAGAATGGACAGTTCCAGGGAAAAGAGAGAGTGTGGGTACCCGCAGAACACAGAGCCCCCCACTTAGGTTGTGCTGTTTGGAAATGTGTTCTTCTGGCGTGGATTTCCTTCACATTGTGTAATACAACTGGAGTGTTTCAATTATTTGAGTTCCTAGACTGTCTTAAGCCAAGTCAACATGTCCCAGGGAACTGCTTCCTCTGCAAGATGGGACAGGCCAGGACAGGAAATTGTTGTAAAGAGGCAGAGAGAATATTTTGTAGGATTTTAACCTTAAGAGTTCAAAAAGAAAATAAAAGACATCGAAAAGTATTGTTTTTCTGCTCATATATATTCTTATGTAATAGTTATGTTTGATAATGTGTGTTGTGTGTAACACAAGTAGATGCTTTAATGAAATATAAATATTTATCTTGTCACTGAACCATTGCTAAATGTTGATTCTACCTTATAAAAGCTGCTGAAGAACAAAGGGAATTTTCTCCGTAGTCCGTTCACTTAGTGGAAGGATCACTAGTGAGAGTTATAATTCACATGTTTTAACCAAACAAGATTTTCTTTCCCATTTCCTTTCTTTGGAGCTCTGTCTTCACTTGTCCCTAATGCCCATGCAGCCTCTACAAACTATTCATTCAGGAAACCCTTACTGAGCATTTGCTCTTGTGGGAAGGTCTGAGCTCAGTGTTGAGGTTAAAACCATCAGACATAATGCCCACTCTCACAGGACTTGCTGTGTAGTGGAGAATGTGTGCGTGCACACACGCGCGGACACACATGCATTCACACACATGTGCACACACACAGAGAGGCAGGGAGCCCGTGTCTGCGCTCGCTAACTGCTCGGAGGCAGGCACTGAGTGCGACGCGCCTCTCAAACGTGATGATGGCGCAGAAGCGGAGGACGCAGCCCTCATTCTCAGACCAGTAACGGGAAACCAAGCACCTTTCACTAGCAAATGGGCTGGTCGCTCTGCACGTTAGCCTCTACCTCTCAAGGTCCAATACCAATTTCTAAAATGTCCATGTCTTTTCAAGAATAAACTTTGAAGTTTGAAAAGAAAGTAGCCCAACTCCTTTTCAATAAGGAAGGGTGTGGTTAGGGTTAGGGTTGGGTTAGGGTTAGGGTTAGTGTTGGGTTAGGGTTGGGTTAGGGTTAGGGTTAGGGTTAGGGTTCGGGTTGGCAGAAGGAACCTTCGATGATGACAGCCCCTCCCCCCCTCCACCGAGGCTCTGCCTTGCCTTCTTCTTGCCCCTTTTTCTCCCCCTCTACATTTCTGCCTGTTTCCCATTCCTCTTGCCTTCTATTATTTCAGTCACCCCTTATCTTTCTCTCTGTTTTCATGTCCTTCCCTCTTTCTCTTTTCCTAATTTAGATTTGTCTTCTTCTTCTTCCCAACCACTTGAACCATTTTCCCACCTTGCCCCCGAATGATTTCTGTGAAATCTGCCCCATTTTCTGCTACCTGCCCTATTCCATTTCACCCTCCAGAGTAGCAATGGCTTTTTGTGTCCTACCCACGCTGCTGTGCTCCTGCAAATCTGAGGATCTATGCACACTGCTCCTTGTACCTTGAATGCTTTTGCCCAGCTTTTCCACCCAGCTAATTCCTCTCCTGGTCTCTATGCAGAAGGCCTCACTGCCTCCAGAACCCCTTTCCTAAAGCCTATGTTGCTCTTATGGAATGCTGGCACACCTTTGTCATCATACTTTTTTTAAAATTTGTTTTTTTAGTCCTCACCCGAGGATATATTTTTTTCCATTTATGTTCAGATAGGGTGGGAAGGATGGGGAGAGAGAGAGAGAGAGAGAAGAGAGAAACATCGATGTGAGAGAGACACATTGACTGGTTGCTTCCTGCACGACCCCAACCAGGGCCAAGGGCCGAACCGCAGCCGAGTTACATGCCCTTGGCTGGAATCGAACCTGCGACTCTTTGGTCTGAGGGCCAATGCTCTAACCATTGAGCCAAACCGTCCAGGGCTGTCATCATACTTTTTACACTGAGCTCAATATGTCTATTCACAAGGTTCTATCTACCCGACTGGGGTACCAATCCAATCCAGCATCGTGTACCTAGCATAGTTGAGCATAGAATAAATGCCCATTAGATTTGGTGTCAAATGGAACTAGGCCAGCACATGTGGGAGTGGATGTGGATTCATTCATTCACTCACACCTTCATTTATTCATATCGAAACACAGGCTGTTTGATAGGGAGCTGCCTCAGATTTGCAGGACTGATAAAGACATATTCTAGGGTGGATGCTCTCAGCTGAGGGTGAGAGATTGTTTCAGACATGCTTATGGGACTTTATCAAGAAACACAGGTTCTCATCCCCTTCCATGACCCTCTCCCCTCGCCCCTGCGGAGGACCAGCGCTCAGGGTGTTGTAGTAGAAAACAGATGACCTCACTACAATTCTTGCCTCTCTAGTGTTTGCAGCTCAGAACTAAGTAGTCACAGGACTGAAATATATCTATTCAGGCATGTCTTCTTTAACTTTGTCAGTTGGAGTTATAAAAAAAAGGAAAATGACGTGGAAAGGAAATGAATGAATTCAAAAGATGGATGTTACCTGAGAGAGTCAGGGCCACCAGGCAGAGCCGAGGTGGAGGAAGCCTTCAGCACCTCACTGACGCCTCTGAGAGGCTCCTCTGTGGATCCGACACACTGCAGTGTGGATTTGTCCCCAGTGTCCGTGCCTCCGGGGAAACCCCACACGGCTGTGGCATTTTGGGAAGGAGGGAGGGATTCAGGACAGGAATGAGCTTTCTGGTGATGATCAAATGTTTTTATGTATGCAGCATCCTCCTTGAAAGACGGACCTCGTTTTCTGATATACTTACTAATCCTTCGTGTTAATAGCACCATTTTATATCTGGGAAAAGCAGGAAAAGGTATTTTAACATCTTAGTGGATTGTGTAGTTCTCAGTTATCAAAGGTTTGTGAAAGATGGATCTGTTTCAGCTGAACAAACTGAGGACATCTGTGATCGAAGGGCAGTCTTGGCTGTTCAGAGTAGTCCCACGCTCACTTAGGACATAATGCATGTTGTTCTTCCCAACCTGACTTCAGATATTACTTTGAAACTCACACTCATTAAAGTTTCCTACCCAGTACTGCCTCTGCATACAGAGGTAACATATATAAGCAAATTTTTAAAATTGTACTTATTCCAGGCTGTAAAATCAACACAAAGTATCTCTGAATTATCAAATGCCCACAGTAAGAAGAGTTTGCCAGGCTATTTTTGTGCATTAAGATCTTTATTACTAGAATAAAGCCAAGAAAGTTTATACTGCGCTAAAAATTCCACGAACTAAATAAATTGGACACAATCCACTCAGCTTTGTCTCAGTAGACTGCATAGTTGCAAAGTTGTATCATTCCAAAACTTTGCTAATGAACTTTCATTAGACATTGACTTTTACATGAAAATAATTAGATTCACATAAACACAAGCTTAGATAAAATTAATGACTTGCTTCTTTGAGACATTGGCATTAAATTGAATGCTTTCTTCAGATACGATGCAACTTTTTGTTGTTTTGACATATGCCATGTGTTAAAACCATTTCAATTTTATTGCTTTTCAGTATATCTTTGTGAATTATGAAGTCAAATCTAGTTAATATTCATAGAAACCATTATAAGGGTCAGAGGTAAGAAGGAGGAATTTACATTTACTGAGGGCATATTATACTTTTAAAATTTCTCCCAGCACCCTTGGAAAGTGGGTACTGTTCTAACTGTACATTTTAAGAAAATTAGACTTGTATGTAAATCATACACCAATAAAGTTGATTTATAGAAACACTGAGGCTCAGAGAGGAAAAAGAACTTGCCCAAGATCCCACAGCTACAAAATGATAGAGTGGGATTTGGACCCCGCTTGGCTCTCTTCACTTCATCATGCCTCCCCAACATTAAACCAAACAGCTGATGGAGGACACGCACACCTTTTTGCTGGTACCAACAATGATTGGATGGACAGGAAAAATATATGGTTAACGAAACTATTGCCATACAGAGACAGAGGATTTGAGTTATAATTGTGTGAGTAATTAAGATGACAGTGATCTCAATAATAATAAATGTAATCGGCTGCTATTAATTGTACTGTTTATCTGTCCCAAGAACTGCCAGCATAACACTGCTGGAGAACACTGTGAGCGCTGCCAGGAGGGTTACTATGGGAACGCCATCCAGGGATCCTGTAGTGTCTGCCCATGTCCTCATTCAAACAGGTACTGTGGAAGCTTGAAAATAATCTGTAGAGACAGGAAGTAGGTTGGTGGTTGCCTAGGACTGGGCGGGGGTGGAGGGAAAATGAGAGATGAATGTTAAAGGGTATGTGATATGGGATTTCTTTGGGGGGGTGATGAAAATGTTCTAAGATGGACTGTGGTAATGGTTGTACAATTCTGTGACTATACTAAAAGCAATTGAATTGTACACTTTAAATGGGTGAATTCTATGCTATGTGAATTCCAACTCAATAAAGCATATATATATATATATATATATATATATATATATATATATATGAACAAACAAAAAGTCCGAAACAAAAACAAAAACAGTCTTTCCAAGTTGTATGCTTCTGGATTTTTCCTTTTCGTCTTACCTTTTGGTATTCATTCAATGACTAAACAATTACTTACTGAGCACCCAGTATAGGGCTAGGACCTAGCCTTCTCTAGATGCTGGGGAAACTGCAACAAAAAAGACCAGCAAAGACTGATCCATGAAGCTTCATCTGGAGAGTGTGGATGGGGAAGGTGTGGTCACACTCAATAAATATGTGCATAAATAAATGAGAAGTATGTTTTCAGAAAGAGATGGATTATGCAATTGACCAAAGGGTTATGCGATTGGTAGTGAGTAGGTAAATTCTTTAGAGAGGGTGGTAGGAGGGTTTTCTGAAGTCATTGAGCAGGAAGCAATGAGTGATGCGATGAAGTAGCCATGACAATATCTTAGCAATGTGGGTCCCAGGCAAGGAAAAAAACAGAAGAGAAAGCCCTTGTGATGATGTGTTTGTGGACAGTGAAAAGGCAGGCGTGGCTGGAGTGTGGTGTGGGAGAGAGGGCCAGGAGACGAGGCTGGCGGGCAGGGTTCGGATCCTGTAGGACCTGGCATACTGGAGGAAGCATTTGGATTTTACCCGCCACCTGATGGAAGGCACGGGACAGTTCTGAACCACAGCGTGGTGTGATCTGAGTGGTCATTGCGTTCCAATATGGCTGATAGGTTATGTAGGTAGAAAGCCGGCTTTTTTTTTTTTTTTTTTTCATGGTAACCCATGTTCCATTTGGGCTTGGTGCCTTGTCATATTCTTGCTTATTATGGCATGTTCACTGTGGGTCCAAGAAAATAGAACAAGTAACTAAGAAAAGCAAGAAATGAGGAGGATACTGATGAAATATCAGTAGTACACAGGCTCTGGAACAAGTGTGGACCACTAGGCAGACTGATGTCAGCTGAGTAGCAGAGAAATTGGCCAAGTCTTAAAATGACCAGAAGTCACTTACCCAAATGTGGCTTCTCTGGGGGTGCGTATTTGAAATGTTCACCCTATTTTGCTCTCTATGGACTGGATGCTCCTTAAACCTGCCCAGTCCTGCAGTTTATTTGTAAAGAGATCTATCACTTGACGCCAGCCCAGACTTGTTTGCACAGAAGCTGGAGAGAGTAGAAAGCAATGAGGTTTCCACCGGGTGCTCGAGAAACCCCTTTTCGTCTTTGGTGGCAGTGTATTGTTATCATCCAAGTCAGCTTCCAGGTTCCACGCAGTTGAAGTAATGTACTTCCTCAGATAAATCAATAAAACCCTATTTTTATCTCATTCTCCTTCCAGCAATATTAGTACTGCTGACAAATTCCTAACTGTCCCTTCAGAGCTGTAACTCTGCATTCACCTAATGGGCCAGGAGAAGCTTCTCAAAATAAGAATTTTTTTTTTTCTAGCAAACGATAAATGGAGTTATTTGCCCTCAGATTTATGCAGTGAAATGTTCAAAGCACGGACATAGACTTTTCACAAGGGATTTTTCATGCTCTCTTCATTTAATTTAACAAAAGTCTTTTCAAATGTACGCCAGTTTAGAACTAAAGGAAGGGGAGTCAAAGTCCCACAATTTGACTTGAAAAATGTGACAGTCACCAGTGATTGTGCCCACAGAGATTCATAGGCGGCAGCCATGCTCTGTGCCCCAGTCCCTCTGGGCTCTGGGGGCCTGGCCTCTCCACCACCTTTTCTTCCCAGAAGGCAATGTGCCCAATTTAAAAGACTGAGAATAAACAAGGATGACATTTTCTTAAAGAATCAGAACTCTCTGTTCTTTTGTTCTGCCTAGACTTGTTTTATTCCTTCCTTGTTATTTCTGGAAAAATGCTGTTGTAATCATCTCTTCCAACATGAGTTACTCTGTTCCATCTTATGGGAAGGAATGTATTTCTTCAGGCCAAAAATAAAGCAAAATAAATGCCTTCAGTCCTTATTCACCAAAATTTGCCCAATGTCAGCTGAAATAATGCATCATGATCTCTGTAAGTCTCAATGGGCAAAATTTTCTTTGCACAAAAAGTAGCCAGACCCTTGGTTTCTGTTTTCACTTAAGGCAGGTCTGTTCTTTGTGGCAAAAAATAATGAGCATAAAGCCTATCGATTTATGTTTTCACTGGGGCTTTGTTCTGTCTTCCTTCAAGTTTTGCCACCGGCTGTGTTGTGACTGGGAGAAGCGTGCAGTGCTCCTGCAAACCCGGATACACAGGAACACAGTGTGAAAGGTAGGTGCTGCCTCTCCTTCCTCTCCCCTCCCCTCCCCCATCCTGCAGGTAGGGTGGGCTCTGCAGGCTGCGGCAGGCACCCAGGCTCTGGGTGGGGCTCTGCTCAGGCGTGGCTCAGAGGGAGGGGTGGGGATGTTGGTTTCACGGAGGCTGGAAAAAGGTCTCTTGGGAAAAATACAAGACTGCTCACTTAATAAATCATTAACTTCCTTCTCATTCCTGTTTTGTACATGTTTCAGAAATTTGAGAATAAGGTCCAATATGTCATAACCCTATATTCTCCCCAACATACACCCCTATATACTTCTACCCCATGCACACTCCTGTATACTCCTTCCCCGTCATATTCCTATATTCCTCTTTTCCACCACGTCCCTACATCCTCCTCCCCTTACATACCCTGCCTCCATATAAATTCATCCCTACATATTCCTACCCCTATCTATACACATCTCTACCCGCATACATCCCTACTTGCCCATAGACACACACCAACTCTACATGCTCCTACATGCACACGCATAGCCACAGCCCTAGACACTCCTACACACACACACACACACACACACACACACACACACCCCTCTCTATCCCCACACAATATTTATGATTAGCTACTATAACTAGGACACTGCCAAGTATTGTGAAAGCTAAAGAAGGTATTTACAAGCCAGCTGGGAAGATAGCACACACATACTTGGAAAAGTAACAGTGTAACAAATGAATCATACGGACAACATGTTTTTAAATTTAAAATGATGTTATCATAAAATCAATATATATTTATTATAAAAACGATATAATGCAGGTGAGCGAAGAACCAATGCGGCCCACCGCACCCCTACATAGCCCTCTATAGGCCTGCTCACTTACAGTCCTGTTCATAGCATTTCACCCACAGAAAACCACTGCTAAAGCTTGCTGTATATTCTTACAGATCATTTATATATGCACAGACCTTTTCTTAAAAACAAATGTAGATTCCTATTTTACTTTCTGTTTTGATTTGTTTTCTCACCTAATAGTATGTTAGTAATATCTTTCCATCTCAGTAGCTATTCATTATAATATCATGTAGGGACCAAGAGTTCTACTGAAGTTCCATACCCCCTGCTATTGATCTTTGAAATACTTTTACTGTTTTCCATTCAAAGCAGACCCAAAAGTAAATATTTTTAGCTACATTTTTTTTTTTTTATCCTCACCCGAGGACATTTTTTCATTTTTTGTTCAGATAGAGTGGGAGGGAGAGAGAGGAAGAGAGAGAGAGAGAAACATCGACGTGAAAGGGACACATCAAGTGGCTGCCACCGGCACGACCAACCAGGGCCGGGGACAAACTGCAACCGAGGTACATGCCCTTAGCGGGAACCGAACCTGGGTCTCTCTGGACCACAGGCCGACGCTCTAACTGCTGAGCCAAACCGGCCAGGGCTTAGCTACATTTTTCTGTACATAAATCCTCAAGATAAAATTATAGATGTGAATCCCTTGGGTATAAGGATAGTAAATTGTTCAAGCTTTTGATACATTTTGCAAAATTGCCCTCCAGAAAAGTTGCATTTATTTACATTCCTATTGGCAGCAAAAATGTAACTCCTGCCCCCAGAGGATACTAAAAATGATTAATTTTTCAAATATTTGCCAGTTTAATAGGGAAACATTGTATGCCATTTTAATTTACATTTATTTTTAAATAATCAGATAGGACTTTTTCATGTACTTATTGACCATTTGTAAATCTTATTTTTTAAATGGCTATCCAGGTCTTTTACCTATTTTTTCTAGTGGAATTTTTAAAAATTTTTTATTGGTTTGTACATTTTTTAAAGAAAATTAATCCTTAATACTATAAGTTGCAAATGTTCTTCTCGATTTATTTTCTGTTTGTATGTTTTTGATTTTGTCTTGGTCAGTGTAAATATGCAGCAGTTAAGTTTTACGATATTTGTATCTATTCTTTTGTCCTATAGGGTTGTAGCCATTAGTGTCATGCATGGAGTGTCATGCACATTTTCTTTTGGTACTTTAATGGTTTTATTTCCTACATTTAAATCTTCAGGCTGGTAAAATTTGGAACCTATCTTTTAGTGGTATTGCCTCTTCTTACATGGAGATAGATTTAGGGTCAACATGTTAGGCAAAAATGGACCAGAGTTCAAATAACATTAACTATCCCAATATCCCCTCTCTCAATAATCTAGGGGCCACATTGCATGAAACACACATAGTACCTGGTTATACCCCAGAACTCAGTAGGGTGAGATGTTCACTCTAGGAGAAGCAGAAGGAATCTAGACCAACTGGGGAAAGAGCAGGTTCACATCCCCCCTGCTATGCTCACGGCAGACTGTGCGCTCATTGGGTGAATGAGGGTAGACGCTTCCGCTGTTTCTCCCTCTTACTCTCATACTCACACGCGCTCTGTTTTTGCCATGTACCTTTAGTTGAATTCACTAAAACTAAATGTTTATGTACAAAACTCTCATATAAACTTGGATTTGTTTCTGTGTATTTGATTTGGTTCTTGTGCCATTAACACTCTGTATCATTTCTGAAAGTATAAAATGCCTTTGAACGAATATTTAATTGAGCAAAACTCCCCCTGGAATCCTCATTTAAAATATTTTCTGTGATCATTCTGGCATGTTATTTTTCTGGATAAACTTTAGAAGAGTTTTACCAAAATTGAAAAAAAAAAGGGAAATTAATCAACTGATTTTATAATGAACAGGGCCTCTCTAGACTGGGGTTATCTGAAACATTTCAGGGCTTTAAGTAGGTTGAAGGCATGACTGTAGCCCAGTGGAGCTACCAGGTAGTGATGGAAGGTGTCTCAGGTCAGGGAAGTGATTTGATGTTTCAAGACAGGGCCTGGAGGATACCTGCCATGTGTGGAAGGGCGGGGAGTGCCTTATTGGACCTGTCTGCTAAATGTCTGAAATTGTCCTATAGTAGAAAGCAGCAATTCACGCTTCTTCTATTTTCTATTTCAGCAAGAGAAACATTGCCCACACTTGCCTCACATCTATTATTCATTATTTTCTTCAATGAAAAGTGTATAGAGGTCTCATGATACATCTGGCCCTATACTGAGCACTAGAGTCATTAGCAACCAGAACATGGACTCTGCCCTCAAGGTTTTTTACAGCCTAGTGGTAGACTGACATACAAAAGAGCTGAGCTGAGCTGTTAAATAGTGAGAGCGAACACAACTGGGCAAAGTCAGGCTGCAATAGGAGAGGCATCCAACCATCCTTGAAGGGTGAGGTCTGGAAGGGGCAGCTATACCAAGACAGCAAGGATGGGTGGGGTGAATGAGGGTTCCTTTTTCTCCACAACCTCTCCAACACTTGTTATTATTTGTCTTGTTGATAATGGCCATTCTAACAGGTGTGAGGTGGTATCTCATTGTTTTGATTTGCATTCCCCTAATAGCTAGTGAAGTTGAACATCTTTTCATATATCTGTTGGCCATTTGTATGTCTTCTTGGAAGAAGTGTTTGTTCAGGTTTTCTGCCCAATTTTTAATTGGACTGTGTTTTTGATATTGAGCTGTATGAGTTCTTTATTTATTTTGGATATTAACCCCTTGTCAGAACTGTTGTTTGCAAATATCTTCTCCCATTCAGTTGGTTGCCTTTTTGTTTGGTTAGTGGTTTCTTTTGATGGTGACAGAAGCTTTGACTTTGGGTGGTGGGCACACAATGCAATATACAGATAATGTATCATAGACTTGTATACTTAAAGCCTATATAATTTTATTAACCAATATTACCCCGATAAGTTTTTATAAAGGGTAGGTGGGGTGAGGAATGGGGCTTGGGTAGATCTTTCAGGCTCTGCGATTTAAAAGCTATGGGACCACCCTGGCCTGTGTGGCTCAGTTGGTTGGGCATTGCCCCATGAACCAAAGGGTTGCTGGTTCAATTCCAAGTCAAGGCACATGCCCAGGTTGCGGGCTCGATCCCTGGTAGAGGGCATGCAGAAGGCAGCCAATTGATGTTCTGTTCTCACATTGATGTTTCTCTTTCTCCTCCCTTCCTCTCTCTCTAAAAATCAATAAAAAATACTTTAAAAAAATAAAATAAAAGCTATGGGACCCCCACCTGGGAGAGACGTCCTAATTTAGTCTTCCTTATGGTTCTTCACAAACAATGAAGAAGAAACAACAAAGGGCTGGATGAGACATCCATCTGGCAGGCAGCTGATTTGAAAAGAAAAATTCTTAACTAACAGTTCTTCTCTTAGCTTAATTTGTTGCATTTGCTGTCTCAAGAAAGCAAAGTATTGTTTCTTTAATTTTTTTAATTTTTAATTTTTAATTTATTTTTTATTTATTGTTGTCAGTATTACCAATGTCCCTAATTTTCTCCCCCTTTGCCCCACTCCACCAAGGCCCACCCCACCCCAGGACTTCAACACACTATTGTATCCATGGGCAATGGGTACATTTATATATGTTCTTTAGTTAATCTATTCCCATCCACTCTTCTCTCTCCCCTCTGAGATCCCCCAGTCTGTTCCATGCATCCATGCTTCTGGACCCATTTTGTTCGTCAGTTTATTTTGTTCATTAGATTCCACATGTAAGTGAGATCATGTGATATTTGTCTTTCTCTGTCTGGATTATTTCACTTAGCATAATAATCTCCAGGTCTATCCATGCTATCACAAAGGGTAAGAGATCCTTCTTTTTTTTTATAGCTGCATAGTACTCCATTGTGTATATGTACCACAGCTTTTTTATCCATTCATCCACTGATGGGCACTTGGGCTGTTTCCAGATCTTAGCTATTGTGAATAGTGCTGCTATGAACATGGGAGTACATGTATTCTTTCTGATTGGTGTTTCAGGTTTCTTAGGGTATATTCCTAGAAGTGGGATTGCTGGGTCAAATGGCAATTCAATTTTTAATTTTTTGAGGTAACACCATAGTGTTTTCCACATTGGCTGCACCAGTCTGCATTGCCACCAGCAGTGTACTAGAGTCCCCTTTTCTCCACACCCTCGCCAACATTTGTTGTTTGTTGATTTGTTGATGGTGGCCATTCTGGCAGGTGTGAGGTGATACCTCATAGTTGTTTTAATTTGCATCTCTCTGATGATTAGTGATGTTGAGCATTTCTTCATATGTCTCTTAGCCATTTGTATGTCCTTTTTGGAGAAGTGTCTGTTCAGGTCCTTTTCTCATTGTTTAATTGGGTTGTTTGTCTTCCTGGTGTTGAGTTGTATGAGGTTTTCACAGGTAAATGCCATTTTGATGTCAAAATTTTTCATTTGTTAAACATTTATTGAGCACCCACTCTGTGCCGGGTATCAGTCCCAGCACAGTTGTTAACTGTGTGTTGATAAATATAAGGACAGAATAGAGTAAAAGTGGGAATATATGCAGGAGCTAGTTAGGCAGGGAGGGAGCAGCCAGTCATGGGAAGAGGGTAGAAAAGGCTTCCCAGCTCATGACCTGTGCTGGGGCACATTGCTCCCTCAACAATCCTGATTTCCATATTGATCAAACCACTGGCTCCTGTGTGTCAAGGAGGAAGGGAGCAATCTCTGCCTGCATACCACTCTCACACTCTCATTCAAGCCATAAATATCTTTGTACTGAAACACATTCATTCTTGAAAATCGACATCAGCCTTCCTCTGATAGGGTTACAATATCCCAAACAGAGAACTAGAGGGTGAGAAAATTGGGTGGAATAAATAAGGTGTTCATTGAGTGTCTCTCCTCTTTTCTGCATTTTGTGTAGCTGTGCACCAGGATATTTCGGGAATCCCCAGAAGTTTGGAGGTAGCTGCCAACCATGCCGTTGTAATAGCAATGGCCATTTAGGCAGTTGTGACCCCCTGACTGGAGGTAAGATCAACTCATACTTCTGTTAAACTGCATTTATCAGACTAGTATAAAGTAACAGGTGAAGAACCCAAGTAAACATTTTCAGGAAGCATAATGCCCAATTCCAGCTAACAAACTGTCCCCTTATTTTGATAATCTGTGGACTGCTGAGGTGATATTTTCTGCTTTGGTGAATAACTTACTTCAAGTGGGTTCATTTTTTAAGTAAATTGTTTTTAAAACTCAATTAATTATAGCCGAAATAACCTCAGACCTTATTTTGATTTTCCTAAGACCTCTCTTTCCTAAGGTTATCGTCACATCAGCATTCTTTGTGTGTATGTGTGTGTGTGTGTGTGTGTGTGTCTAAAGAAATCCAAGTACTCATTCTCTAATAGGAATACATGTTCTAGGATGTGGGTGGTATAATTGAGATGGGTTGTGCATATCAAGGAAAAGGTAACTACTGAAAATTAGTATGGATTCATGAGGAACAACTTAGAAGAAAAGGGAAGACTATTCTCTTCCTTGTTTGACAGAGAATATTAATGAGATTTCCCAGGAAAATGCCACTGATAAAGTCTCTCATCTTATAGTTATAAACAAAACCCTGGATGTGTGGATGAGATTTGGTCAAGTGACTTGTTCCCAAAGGAACCCAGAGTAAATGGATTATTTATTATCAGTCTAGAATGAGGTGTCCATTTTCATACCTCAGGGTCTGATCCTTGGTTCCATCTTCAATATCAACTCAACACTCTTGACTTGAATGGAAATACAGTTATCAGATGACACAAAGTTCAGAGAGGGAAAATATTCAGAATACAAAAGGGCCTCAACAGCCTGGAACAATGGGCCAATTCTAACCAGACAAAATTATGTTAGGGATAAGCATAAGGTCCTATAGATGAATGGAAGGAATCAATCTTTCAGTGTGTGATAAGTGCAATGTGGCTTAGTGGGAAGTGTAAAAGACTAAGGTTTTAGTTAGCAGTAAGTTGAATACGGCTCCAGAGCATATCGTGGCTCCTAAGACACCTCATACTGTCTTGGCTGAGTTCTAGTGTCTAGAACCAGCTGGTCTGCCATTCCCTGGTTGGCTGCTCCTATAGGTCCTCAGGTGGAGCTTGTATCTTTAGAAGACAATAGACCAGCTCCAGTTTGTTCAGAAAGAGGGAGAGACTGTGAAGGGACTTAGAACCATGTCACATGAGGGAGGATTGATAAACCAGCGCAGTGAAGAGAAGACTTGGAAAGTACATATTGAAAGGCTGGTGTGTGGCAGAAGGGTTGGTTGTGTTCTATGTGGCATGAGGGATAGAACCTATACCAAAGACTGGAAGCCAGAGGGGATCTATTTTAAACGATCTTAAGAAGGAAGTGTCCAATGTTTAAAGATGAAAAGGACCATTTTAAAAGGAGCTGAGTTCTACTGTCAATGGAGGTATTCAAGGAGAAGCTTCTTGAGGTTAATGTTTTTTCATGAAGTTAATGTCTCCCCCTCTTTCCCCCCCTACTCTAATAACAAAAATAGACAATGTGAAGTGAAGATGGTAAATTCTGTTCCAAAAATGAAAGAAAATGCTCACACATGAGACTTGTGTGTTCCTGTGAGCTTCCCCCCTCTCTTTTCATCCTTTCTTTTTCTTTCAATTAGTAATGTACGGATTGCTTGATGGTCAAAACTCAAACTTGTTGAGAAAATTTCACTGATAAATCAATCATGCACTTAAGTCAAGCCCCCACAAGCTGTTCTAGGTGCCGTGCGAGATTGTGAAGGAATTAAAACATCTTTCCTGGCTGTAAGGCATTTATGGTCTAATTGAGGAAATAAAAGTGACACCGACTATGTTGCCAAAAAAAGAATGAGTAAATGATTTAAAAAAAGATGAGTAAGACAAACGTATGATTATATATAATAGATGGCAATGTACCCAAATATATATAAAGGAGACATTGATTGTCTTTGAATGGTAGGATCAGGGTGATGTTTTTATCCCATTTTCTGATTTTCCCAAATTTTCCATAGTGAATTTATATTATTTTTTACAATTAAAAGTATATGTAGTTTAAAATACATGCACACACACACAGTGTGTGAAGTGTTGCCAGCTGCTGAGAAGAACAAGCATGAAAGCGTGTCTAGGAGCGTTTCAAGCTTGGCGTTTTCCTGTGGGGAAGCTGGATGATCTTACGGAGGGAAGTGAGAGGGTGTGTCAGTGTAAGAATGCATGTAAAAGAGAAGCAGAGGGGGTAAATAGTGTGCAAGGATGACCAGTAGGCTCTCCTGACTGTGCCTGAGAACCTCACAACTTGGCTTATATTTATGGCAGCTGGCAGTGTGGGTCCACTAGCATTGTGTGCATATCTCTGGTGACTAAAATCTTGCAAAACCAGCTTTTTTGAAAGCCAGGTCAAAAAGCAGAAGATGAATAAGCTTAGTGACACTATGTTTTTTGGTTATTCCTCATTTCAGAATGCATAAACCAAGAACCCAAAGATAGCAGCCCTGGAGAAGAATGTGATGGTTAGTAAAGAAAGAAAGCACCTTTCCTTCCCAAGTTGTGTGGTTTTGCCGAAGATACGTGAGCCCTAATCTGGAACATGCTTTTCTAGTCTGGGAAAGCAACGTGGGAGGAGGTAGAAGGAGGGCTATTTAAGGTGAAATCCAGCCTCATCAACTATGAGCTGTATGACCTTGGGCAAGTGACCTTACTTCTCCAAGCCTCAGTTTCATCATTTGCAAAATGGATATAATAACTAGGTCAACTAGGGTTGTTGGAAAAATTCTTGTAAATCTCTTGTCACAATGCCTGTTAAATAGCAATAAATAACCAAAAGCTATTTATTATCTTTCCCACATTTAAAATTACAACAATTCACATAGACATGCTATGTCTTCTTTTTTTCCAGTTTTATTGAAATATAACATTTAACATTGTATTAGTTTAAGGGATATATATATTGCAAAATTATTATCACAAGTTTAGTTAACATCCATCATCTCACATAATTAGAATTTTTTTTCTTGTGATGAGAACTTTTAGGTCTACTCTTTTAGCAACTTTCAAATATGCAACACAGTATTATTAACTATAGTCACCATGCTATACATTACTTCCCCAGACTTACTTATCTTATAACTGGATGTTTGTACCTTTGACCACCTTCACCCATTTCCCCCACCCCACCATTTCTTTTAAAAATGCATCCCGTCTGGAGACCTCCCCTTTGCAGAATCTGCATCCCTCCCTGAGAAGTATAGGATTGTGATGTTTGCTGTGTGATCCATGTGCTTATTAACTGGGCTGTATAGCCCTTGTGTTCTGTTTGCATTCCTGTGGCTCCAGCCTACAGAACACTCGCTTTTGATTGCGGCCCCTACAGATTGTGACAGCTGTGTTATGACGCTCTTGAATGACCTGGCCACCATGGATGAGGAGCTCCGCGTAGTCAAGTCTCAGCTGCAGGGGCTGAGTGCCAGTGCGGACAGTCTGCAGCAGATGAGGCACTTGGAGACCCAGACCAAGGACCTGAGGGTAAGTAGCCTGGGGGTACAGCATGATGCCGGCCCACATTAGATACGTGTTGAATAGATGCTGCGTGAATGAATATTCCTCAAGCAGGAAAGGAGCGGTTGACTCCATTTAAGGCTCAGGGGCTTTCCTTCTTCCTCTGATCTAAATGAAAATTGGATTCTTTTTAATTGAGGTATAAATGGCCTATAATAGTGTATTAGTTTCAGGTGTATAACATAGTGATTCAATATTCGTATCCATTTTGAAGTGATCACCACGATAAGTCTAGTTACTTTCTGTCACCATACAAAGTTATTATAGTATTATTAATCATTTTCTCTATGCTGTTCATTACTTCCCCGTGACATATTTATTTTATAAATGGCAGTTTGTACCTTTCAATCTCCTTTAACTTTTGTGCCCATCCCCCACACCACCACCACCTTCTGCAAACACTGGTTTGTTCTCTGTATCCATGAGTCCATTTCTGTTTTGTTTTATTTGTTCATTTGTCTTGTTTTGTAGATTCCACATATAAGTGAAATCGTACAGTATTTGCCTTTCTCTTTCTGACTTATATCATTTAGAATAATACATTTTTACTGGTGGACAGTATTAGTAAACACGCAAAACTAACACTTCTAAATGAACATTCCTTACTTACTGATTGCTTCTGTGCTAATTTTTCTCATAGAGCCTTCTTGCATTCAGAAGACTCAAAAACAGATTTGTGTAAAATTGTATTAACTCTTCTTTAAATGTTTGATGAATTTTCCAGTGAAGCCATGTGGCCTGGGGTTTTCTTTGTTAGAAGTTGAGTTTTTTGTTTTTTTTTAAATAAATTATAAATTCAATTTTAAAAAACAGATATGGGACTATTTGGGTTATCAATTTCTTCTTGAGTGATATTTGGTAGTTTGTGCCTTTCAAATAATTTTCATTTTATCTAAGTTATCAATTGTATTGACATAAAATTGTTCATAAATGTATCTTATTATCCATTTAGTATCTACAAAATCTGTAGTGATGCCCTCTTGTTCATTACAGATACTGGTAATTTGCACCTCTTGGTGCATGGGTCGATGCTCAATCAGTTGAGCCACACCCGCCAGGCGATTCCAATTCTTTTGAATGTGTTAAGATTTGTTTCATAGTTCAGAATATGGTCCACCTGGGAGGATGTTTGATGTTCATTTATAAAGAAGGTGGCCAAGAGGGTGTCCTGAGAAGTAATAGGGTCTGAAGTGCCCCATAGGACAAAAGTCAGGCTCCCCCCATGAATTAAGGCTGGAGAAAAAACACCCTGAAACTGCCTAATGCTTACTGCTGGGTGGTGGCTATATGAGAACCTAGAAAGCTACAAACTTACAGCTGAGACCTGGACAAGATTCACAAAGCAGGATCTGTACTGGAATGTGACATCCGCAACATCACCATGGTGTACAAGTCCTAAGCTGCTAATATAAGACCTGGCCCCGGACTAGGGGATCTGGAGAGGGAGTGGTGATAACCGTGGACCCCTGGACAGGACACAGAGAGTGCAAAGAGGGAGAGCCGCCACTCACAGTGAGCGTGCAAACACTGCAACAGACCGATAGCAATAAGAAAGACATATAACAAGCAGCAAAGAGATGAATCTGGAAATGTATAGGTCAGGCAAATGGTATCACTCTCATTCTGTAAGGATAGGTCATTCATTCCAGTAAAGTATTTCTTGCCTGTTCACGTTTTTAAATGTTGCTATTTTTATTGTAGAGCCATATCACAATTTATATCAGAACGCAGGTTCTCCATGTAGCCTATTTCAAAGAACCATGTTTTTTCCCGTGGAACCGGTATTGGTCTTACTAAATGAATCTTTTCATATCATCACCAGGTTTACCAAGTTGAGAGGACTTAGTCCAAATTTCTACTCTAAAGTGAGATTAACTTTGTATTTGACTTTCAGAATCAGCTGCTCAGCTACCGTTCTGCCATTTCAAATCAGGGCTCCAAAATGGACGGCCTGGAAAAAGAACTGAGTAATCTGAATCGTGAATTTGACACTTTACAAGAAAAGGTAACATGTTAGGTCAATAACATTAACTTTTTGTTTGTACTTTCAAAATATTGTTAATTCCTCCTCCCATTAACTTAATTTGTCGCTAATCCATTTATCTTTCATATAGGTTCAAATGAATTCCAGAAAAGCACAAACATTATATAATAATGTTGATCAGACGACCCAAAGCGCAAAAGAGCTGGACACAAAGATTAAAAATGTCATCCGAAATGTGCACAGTAAGAAGAGTTACTCAATCCAATTAATTTTTTAAAATTTCATAGCCTGTTTTTGAACACTGAAAGAATTTTCCTTGAAGAGTCCAACATTATGAAGATCCGACAGTGATACTAAAAAACTAATATGAACCCTCCCATAAAAATATCTGCCTTTTTTTAAGTCGTCTGCTGCAGTCCAGAATTCCCAGTTTAATAAACTCCTCGCTGTTTTCCAGTTCTCCTGAGGCAGATCTCTGGGACAGATGGGGTAGGAAACAACTTGCCTTCCGGTGACATTTCCAGGAAGCTGGCCGAAGCAGAGCGCATGATGAGGGAACTGCGGGACCGTGACTTTGGAAAGCACCTGAGAGAAGCAGAGGCTGAAAGGAGAGAGGCTCAGCTCCGTAAGGACGTTCCCAAACTCTTGTATCCGTCCACTCTGATCGGTTTGAAATACAATGTGCAAAGTACAATATTGAGTCCTGTTACAGGTGGAGGGTGTCTCATTTCAGTGTATGTTACTGTTAGAGCATCCTGGGGTGAAAACAGGTAGCCCATCCCCATCACTATGAGGCTGTAGAATATAACATCTTACTATTGTGTGGAAAAAAAAGGTTCTTCTAAGATATTAGCTACTGATACTTCTTTTTCCATTTTTACTGCATTTTCATTCTTTCATTCAGCTCCTCCCAACTTTCTTATTTTATCATTTTTGAATGGTCACCTCACCACCACTAGGGTTTTGAATTACAAATTGATATTGGCACTATCATTGCAAAAACAAATAATGGATATAGTAGAAATGAATGGAATATATCTGAAGTTTTGATTAGGGAGAATGATTCATTAGCTGAAAACTGAGAAATATTAGTTTGGTGCATTTTTTTTTTCAAATACTGTTCATTATTCTCTAGTAAAATAATGCTATCAGTGGTTAATTGATGACTGCTACAGATAGTGGCAGTTTTCTTTTATCACTTGTATTGTTTACATTTAAAATGAACCTTGGCTGTTAACCAAGGAGACAGAAGTAGTGGTAGGAGAGCAGGTACAGTGTGCTCTGCAGATCCCGTTCGAATCCCTGGGCTGACTGGTCATGTAATCCCGGGTCATCGCCTAATTTCTCAGTCTCTCTTTCCTTACCTGAAACATGAGAATGATAATTACTGTTTTCATGTGTGATCATAAAAGTTAAATGAGGCAGTGGGCACAATGCACAGAGCAGGTGCTATATAAATGTTAGTTTCCTTTCCCATTCCCTCACAAATTCAAGGAAAATCATGAAATGTTTAGAAACCCAATCCTCCTTCTGTAGTCTTTATAACTTAGCTGCAACGTATCCATCTATTAAGTGGAAAACATAACGTGATGTATTACAGTGCTGAATCGGATAAGGAGCTGGCTGGAAAGCCACCACGTGGAGAACAACGGACTTGTTAAGAGAATACGGGATTCTTTAAATGACTATGAAGCCAAACTCACTGACCTCCGTACTGCAGTACAGGAGGCCACGGCCCAGGCAAAGAAGGCTACTGGCCTCAACCATGACAACGAGAGGACTTTGGAATCCATCAAAGTGAGTTCACAGCCAGATCTGCACTCTTTCATTAATGACAAGGATGAGGGAGATGGATCTTTATTGTTGATTAAATGGCATGGCCAGAGACCTGTCTGCACATCTAGTCTCTATGCACCTCTCTGTATGGTGAACCCTCTAATCAAACAGGAACGAGGCATTAACTGCAAAACCAAAGTCATTCCTACTCCTCAGGTGCCAGAAAAGATTCTGAACTTAAACCACAGAGAAAGCAGAGCACATTGCTCCCCTGACCCCTGGCTGATAGAGTACTAAAGGAGTATTGTTACCAAGTAGATGAGAAATTACACTAATATTATTATTAGTTCAAAATATATAATATGTTTTAAATAACTTTTTGCGTCAGATGCATAAACATCATTATCATAATCACCAGCAAGGGCATTTGAAGCCATTACCTGCTTTTAGGATAAATTAAAAATAGGCCTCATGCAGTAGCTGCAGTGACAGAATTGAGAGCTCAAGGTTCTAGTGTATATTTTTTCAATGGCAAACATTATATGCTAAACCAAATACAAAAGTGTGAGAGGTTATGAAATGACAGTAAGATCTAAGAGGAATAATATGGGACTGACTCCAAAAAAGAACTTGGTAAAGAGAATAAATAACATCTCTTAGCAGATGGCAATATGCTTTATTCCCAAAGCCTCTTTCGATAGTAACACCTCAGTTGAAGTCCTGATTACGCCCGTCCAAGGGAGCAGGATCCAATTTTCTGGGTCTCTGCCCTTTGGCAGCCTCCTGGCCTGCATTCTCAGGTCCTAGGTGCTCTCTCATTGAGGTCCAGCTGCATCCTCATGGGGACTGGCGCACGGGTGTGCTGATGGCTCGGGCTGGTTTATTTATTAAGTCCTTCACTCTTCTCCACAAATCAGAGCTTAATTATATGTCCTCCTCGATGCCCGAGATGACCCCAGTGTAGAAACCATCTTCAACAATAACTGTTTCCTTGACGTGCAGTTTGAGGAAACTATGACAGCACAGCCACCCTGCCAAGAGAGCTGATTTCCCCTCCCTTTGCAGTTGCCTAGACGATCTTCAAGTTCAAGAAAACGTTCTGACTCTGAAATTACTTCTATGCTGTTCTCCAATAAATATGCCTGTGCCTGCTGCTCATATATTCTGTAGTTCATGCAAATATTCTTTTTATTCTCTCCAGAGACAAGTTAAAGAAATGAATTCCCTGCAGAGTGATTTCACCAAGTCTCTAGCCGCTGCAGATTCTTCCTTACTGCAAACCAACGTTTTGCTGCAGCTGATGGGGAAAAGCCAGGAGGTAGAGACAAAACTTGTTGTCTAGAAAATAAAACAACACTTAAATTATATTGTGGAGAACTAGGAGATGGGCTGGCCTGTTTTTTTCTCCCTCATGTATGTCTTTTAGTTGGAAGGAAATATACCAACATGCCAGTGGTGGTGCTCCCTTGGCGGAGGGGTGTGAATGGTGTCTTCTTGGTGCCTGTTTGCATTGCCTGCAATGAGCAAATGTTACTTTCATAATTTAAAAAATCGAAATGCTATTTTTGAAGTGTCAAGCATACCTTTATTAGCAGAAAACATTTAGGACTGACAAAAGATTGACAACATGTCTTAGCCCAGTGGGCATTTTGAAAGTATCTTTTATGATCGCTATTTCCAAATCAGAAAAAAGTGTTTTGGTTTAGTACTACCTTACACTAATGATAACAGGGTGCTGTTATACAATTTATCAAAGGGGTACCCACCATAAGGAAAATGTTCAGATGGTGGTTAAACTTGGGAGAATGTTATAAGCACCACTATCTGAAGTAATCAAAAATCAATTGGTGTAGTAAAGGGGCTTAGAAAACAAATTTCTTCTTGTTGCTTCCCAGAAACATGTCATTTATGTCAGTTCAAGAAAATGGCATGCACGATTCCTTGCTTAAATTGACACTGTCTCTGTTTACTTGGAAAAAACAGGACTATAAAAAACTAGCTGCCACTGTAAATGAAGTAAGACTTGAACTAAGTGCCAAAGTGAGAGAGCTGTCCATATCCGCCAGCAAAGCATCGCTGGTGGCACAGGCAGAGGAGCACGCGCGGGCCTTGCGGGAGCTGGCAAAGCAGCTGGAAGAGTGAGTGTGGCCCCGAGGTCTGACCGCGCCCCTGCCCCCCTGCCGGGGCGGGTATGAAAGCCTCCCCTGGGTGGGCTGGGTCTCCAGAACAGGGTGGAGGGTGGGCCCAGGGCCGAACCTCACCTGCACCGGGGTACTGATTCCCAGTTGCATTGGGGCAGAGCTGCAGGGCCCACCACCTCAGGTCTCCCCTCCCCTTGCCAAACGAACCCGAACCCCGGCTCAGTGGTAGGAGGCAGGAGGGCTGCTGGAGCACCTCACTGTCTGTCTTCCAGGATCAAGAGGAACGCCAGTGCGGATGAGCTGGTGCGCCGAGCTGTGGACGCGGCCACCGCCTATGAGAACATCCTCAACGCCATCAAAGCCGCCGAGGATGCCGCGGACAAGGCCACTAGTGCATCCGAGTCTGCCCTCCAGGTGGGCACCTGCGCCAGCAGCTTCTCTAGATGCACTCTGGAGATGACTCGCTTCCTTTTTTCTTTCTCTGTGCACTGAGGGATATGTATTTTGTTTGTGTGTGTGTGTGTGTGTGTGTGTGTGTGTGTGTGTGTGTGTGTTTAAAGCATTATTTTAAGTCAGAACTTGTTATACAGAATAGACTTGAACTTGCTCCAGATATGGGTCATTTCTGTATTTACATGACTGATATGTAGCACAATTTTTAAAACTTTGTAAAACCCATTAGGAATTACACTAATTATCAATTTTGAACCAAGACAAATATTATATCCTGGTTCTTATTAGGTATGCTTTTAAGCTGTGATTAAGTGTTAACAATTACCAAAGAAGAGAGAGATTTTTGTGCACAATTTTTTTGTTGTTGTTAATCCTCATCTGAGGATATTTTTAGAGAGTGGAGGGCAGGGAGAGAGAGAGAGAGAGAGAGAGAGAGAGAGAGAGAGAGAGAGAGAGAGAGAGAGAGAAACATCAATGTGAGAGAGACACATTGATTGGTTGCCTCCTGCACGCACCCCGACCAGGGCTGGGGATCAAACCTGCAACCCAGGTACATGCTATTGACCAGGAATTGAACCCAAGAACCTTCAGTCTATGGCCAGTGCTCTAACCACTGAGCCAAACTGGCCAGGGCTGTACACAATTTGATATCCATTTATTTCCTGTTCTTTGTCTTCCACCTAGGCATGTCTGTGGAGTCCTGTGGGATATTATGTACACCATGTATATTCCTATATTTAAAAATAAGGGACACAATATTAAATATCAAAGAATTAGGGGAAAGGCCTTATTGGAAGGTTGAAGACCTTTTTCTCCCCAGACTAAAAACTGAAAAGCATCACAATTCTGTCTTCAGTTATTGCAGTGGGTATTGTACACGTGACCATGAGAAAATGCGACAGGTGTCCTGCAGTTCATTAGCATGTCACCAGAGATGGGTTCACTCCCCCACGCCACAGATGTCCACCTAGATCTCTCAATCTATCATTTAAGGAACCGTCTTTTTAAACCTCTTTTTCACCTTCAAACCTCATTCTTCAAAGATTAAAGATAAGAGCTTTGGGGTAGGATAAAAAAAATCTTACTCCTTGTTTCCTAAGCTGTACCACCTGCTTAAGGCTGATAAATGCTTTGCTTTCAGACAGTGATAAAGGAAGATCTTCCAACAAAAGCTAAAACCCTGAGTTCCGAAAGTGATAAACTGTTAAATGAAGCCAAGAAAACACAGAAGAAGTTACAACAAGGTACTGGGGGTGGGGGTAGAGGTCAGATTATAATCAGGGGCTTGAAAACAACCTATAGGACCAGGACAGGCAGCCCTAGGAATAAAATGCTCTTCTTGAATCTCAGCGTTGATGCAGATTTGTAAATCCATGGTTTATTTTATAGATCTGATATTTCTTCCCAATATTCTAACATATATTGAATTAACTAGAACCTCATGAATAGAGATAAATTTTGAGGACGACAAGCCTGTTTTGGTCTGGCCTTGGGGGCTATTTAATGTAATTTACTTGTGACCATAGCATTGGAACCCACATAGCACAGAGGTATTTGCAGTGCTGGTTTCTTATTCAAGGTCAAGATCATTAGTCTCCGGTCATCAGAGCAACTGCTTCAAGATTTCTTAAGTCCTGAAACCTTAGCAATTAAAAGTACCAAAGACCACTACCACTGTGAAACATGAGAATTTCTTAATTATAAATTTTATCATTGAAAATTTTCCACTTATTTTATTTATTTATTTTTTTAAATTAACCCATCTCAACCTCACCAAATTCCCGTGTTCCGAAAATGTTGTCTCTTGATTTTCTCTGGTTCCTCATGGTCATTCATGGCTGAGCAGCCATCTGAAGGCCCACGGCCCCCACTGAGCTTCTTAGTCCTGTGCGTAAATGGCTTCTGCTAGATCCTTTCTTCTTTCTTTCTTTCTTCTATAAAAATTAAATATATGAGAAATAAAATACAACAAATATGTATTAACATATAATCATTTGCCTAGCAAATTTCAAGAATTAAAGTTTCCTTGTATGACATCTGCTCTCTATAAAATTTGAGCTAAGAAGTGAGGATCAGTGTTTTAATTTTTTTCTTTATTGATTTTAGAGAGAGAGGAAGGGAGAGGGAGAGAGAAAGATAGAAACATCAATGAGAGAGAACATCGGTTGGCTGCCTCCTACATGCCCCCGACTGGGGATCGGGCCCACAACCTGGGCATGTGCCCTGACTGGGAATCAAACTGGCAACCTCTTGGTATATGGGTCGATGCTCAACCACTGAGCCACACTAGCCAGGCAAGGATCAGTGTTTTAAACAGGCTTAGGATGCTAACCACATTGTTACTTTATTCTTTTATTTTCTAGTAGCTTTATTTTTATTTATTTATTTATTTATTCATTTATTAGTTTTTGATCCCCTTCATCCATTTCCCCCCACCTCCTCACCTCTGGCAACCACCACTCTATTCTCTGTATCTATGAGTTTTTTGTTGTTGTTTTAGATTTTACACACAAGACAGATCGTATGGTTTTTGTCTACATTGTTATTTAAACTAGTCCTGGAATCGTAATTTAAGCCATCTGTCATCAATTTGGTCTTAAAGCATTGACTGGCCATGTTCCATGACCCCAAAGTGGCAATATTATCAACTAGGAAGGTCTGCTAGCTCTGCTCCTTTCACTGTATCTCCTTCAATGTATCCGTTTAGAAATGAACAGAAACAAACTATGCCTGATGGTGTGTGTGTTTGCTTGGATAAGGCTCTGATAACAACACTCCTTTCTTATACTGGGAGACTGAAGAGGCAGCCTTTCTGCATTACTCATTCATTTGTTCATTCACTCACACAGTCATTCATTCATTCAATAGATATGTACTAATATTAAGCCCCGACTAGTGCTAGACATGGCACTTTGTGCTGGGACACAGCAGTGAACACGACAAACACATCCCTTTCCTTCACTAAGCAGAGACTTCTGCCCTGAACAGATGGAAGTCATTAAGCCTCTCTCTTTCTTCATGTGTATTTCCAAGGAGCTTGGACCACAGGCTTTGATATGCTCCTGACCTCTGTAACCAGAGGACTCTGGAGCTGTGGGTCTAGACACAAGAAGTGGGCATCTCTGGGATGACCCCTTAAATACAGGTTTACTCAATGCTGTGCAGATACCAGCTACTTAAGGGCCATAAATACCAACGTGGGATCAAAATTCACAGAGTAATTGCCTCTTAATGCTTTATTTTATTTTAGAAATCAGTCAAGCTCTGAACAACCTACAGCAAACTCTGAAAATTATGACCGTTCAGAAAGGGATGATAGACACCAATATTACTACCATCCGAGATGATCTTCGTGGGATAGAGAGAGGTCAGCATCTCCTGAACCCATCGTACTTGGCTACTTTTGTTGAACAGTTTAGATACCGATACCACCCTATTTGTGTGTGCATTAGATGACATCGATGGTATGATCAGTAGTGCAAAGAACAAGGTCAGAAATGCCAACGAGATCACAAATGAGGTTCTGGACGGGCTCAACCCCATTCAGACAGACGTGGAAAGAATTAAGGATACCTATGGGAGCACACAGAGTGAAGACTTCAACCGAGCTCTAACTGACGCGGATAACTCAGGTATCAGGCATCTGGGCCAGGAAAGATTATCCATTTTCTCCATTGTTACGTGCTTTCATCAGTTTAAATTCTCCCCTGATAAAGTATGATCTTAGAAAGTAGAACATTAGGAAACAGTTTCACATAATACATTCAAAGAGTATGGGTATTCTGTTAGTTTGAAGGACCAGGCAGGATCCATTTATATTGCTATTGATTTTCCCTTTTATAGAGTAGAGGTATAGGTCCCTGAATCGTGAGATATTAAATTATGATTGCTATTAAGAATTAGAAAACAAATATTTCCTTTTCCTATAGTGGTCAAGAAAGATGATTTGATATTTGGATTGCAGAGTAAAATCTCTGACATATTTAGAAAAGGTATCCAAGTCATCCTGTTCAACATTTGGGACCCAAACATACCACTTGACAAATAGTGTCAATGAGAACATTTAACCTTTCTCAATTTATAATTATAAACTTCTGTTTTGTAATCTCACCAATAGTGAAGAAATTGACCAACAAACTGCCTGATCTTTTGAGCAAGATTGAAAGTATCAACCAACAGCTGTTGCCACTGGGCAACATCTCTGATAACGTGGACCGCATTCGAGAGCTCATTCAGCAGGCCAGAGATGCTGCAAATAAGGTAGGTGTGCCCTGCATTGCCAGGCACCAAAGCTCCTGCTTTCATAAGTAACCACATTCATCAAGAAAGGAAAGGCATTTGTTTGCTCAAGAACCATTGTCTGTCTTGCTCTAATTCTTTGGTTGCTTGAAATGTGAAAGTTGATTTCCTCCTGTCATCCTTCAGAAGTGCACATCGCTTTCATCACTAAATGATCTGGTATGTCAGGGACCTGAAGCACTTTCCTTCCCACTGAATTTGTGCAGACAGGAAAAAGGGTTTTCCTCCAGGCCCCAGCTGGTAAACTGCACGTTCGTGTAGGGGTTCTGTGGTCAGAATATGCTGATATGAGATACTGCATAGGACCTGCTTTCCTACTTGAAATATGTTGAACACCTTTACTAAGGATGGAAGAATAGTTCTTACCAACACGGGCAGTGTTCTGAACATGGGATTATAGCCATTTTCTGTCATAGGAGCACTGATCCATCAGCCTTTCTCATTTTAATCTGACATTATTTACTTGAATTCCTGACACTTCTCTCCCACTATGTGTGTTTTTTTTAATCCTCACCCGAGGATATTTTTCTCAAATACCTTCAGCTAGAGTAGGGGGAGAGAGAGAAACATTGATGTGAGAGGGACACATTGACTGGTTGCCTCCCACACGACCTTGACCAGGGCTGGGGATGAACTGCAACTGAGGTACGTGACCTTGGCTGGAATCAAACCCGCGACTCTTTGGTCCGTGTGCTAACACTCTACTGCTGAGCCAAACTGGCCATGGCTCCCCCACTATGTTTTGTTCTAACATAATATTAATGAAATATCATGTATTTTTCAGCCAACCCCCTGTGAGAGATTTGGAGATAGAGAGTTGGAAAACCAAGTCGGGATATCACTGCCCTTGAGGCACTTTCATTGATTTCTAGGCTCCACATGACATCTTATGAGCCTCAAATTCTGCCCCCAACTTTTTTTTTTAGGAAAGAGAAGTACTGTCAACATAAAACCTTTGGCAGGAACACAAAGAGCATAAGGCATAGTTTGGAAGATGCTACCTTCTTCATACACACACACGTGCTTCATAAAAACCAAATGGAAAAAAAAAAGTGCTTCTAGCTTTTGTGCATCTATGTTCATTCACTAATCTATTCAAGAAAAGTTGAAGTGTATAACAGCACAGTGGTCAAGAGCTGGTGAGCCAAGCTGGGACACATTATCCATTTTCTCCACTGTTATGTGCTTTGGTCAGACCGAGCCAGATGGTCTCCGTTTTTATCCCAGTTCTGTCACTTACGAGCTGTGAGACCTTGGGCCAGCCCCTTCGCCTCACTGTGCCTCAGTTGCTTCATCTGTGAGCAGAGTAAATAATGGTATGGTCCTGATGAGAGTGTTAGGATTGAATGAGCTCATGTAAAACTGTTCCTGGCTAATAGTACATGTGAGTGGAAAAGGAAAAATAATCAGCAAGTACTTTTGAACCCCTGGCTTGCACTCAGCTCTCTCCTGGGTGCCGGGGACACAGGTTGCTACCTAGCTGCTGCAAGCGACAGCTGGTGAACAGACTGCTCTAACAGGCTGGATTAAGGTGTTATGCAGGTTTTGGAAAGACGCATTTCTACCTGGAGAGGCTCAGAATAATACGAAAGGACACATCTGAGAGTGTTCAATGCAACACAGCTTATAATCACACACAAAATTGGAAAAAATCCAAATGTCTATCAACAGGAGATGGATAAAGTTGGGATAAATTTATGCAGTGGGAGACCATGCCACAGTAAATGTGAGTGAACTGGAGCCATGTATATCAACACAGATAAATCTGAAAAACAGAGTGAGGCAAATAAAGCAAGTTGTAGAATGATATGGATAGCTGGATAGCATTTTTATAAAAATACTTAAAACATGAAAAATAAGACTAGTGACAGCTTATAGATAAATGCGAATTTAGTAAAAATATTAAAACATGCATGGGACTCTACCTGGGAGTCCAAATTCAGGGTAGTGGTGACCTCTGAGAAGGGAGAGGGGAACCAGGTGGGATATACCAGGGGCTTCAGTTATATCAGAAATGTTTAATTTCTTAGGATGGTGATGCATATCCAGGTACATTCTCCATCCTTTTTTGTATTCCTGAAATATTTTCTTAATTAAAACAAATTTTTTAAATGAGTAGGCGTTCTCTATGTGACAAAAGCACAAGGGCATGCCAGGCAGGACTCAGGATGTGGTTGGGTATACTCGAGGTTGAGTGGAAGAGAGAAGCGTGAAATGAGCCTGTACATGTGGGTGAGGGGAGCTCAGTCATGAGCACTTTGGAGGGATTCTAGCTCACCTGTCGTCACATGTCACTAAGCCACCCGCCCCCTGCCGCTACCACCTCCTAATGCCTCCACTAATATTTAAATGCTTGGTAGGTAAAATGTAGAGTTGATGTAGGTATCGTTCCAGGAGTGTTATTCTTTAGATTGTTTGAGAATGTTTATTTTCTGTGTTGTTTTTTTTTTTCTTTATTGATTTTAGAGAGAGAGGAAGGGAGAGGGAGAGAGAGAGAAACATGGATGAGAGAGAACATCGATTGGCCACCTCCTGCATGTCCCTCTCTGGGGATCCGGCCCACAACCTGGGCATGTGCCCTGACCGGGAATCAAACCGGCAACCTCTTGGTCAATGCTCAACCACTGAGCCACACCAGCCAGACATATTTTCTGTGTTTTAATGCAGAACTACCAAAGCTGGTCCACAAACCAGCTCTGGTCAGAGAGCTCTTGTTACCAGTCTGATATATTTAAGTATAAAATTGAGATGTGTAGAAATGTTTAATAATTTGAAATGCTTCAACATCCAAGCATGGGATCAGTGGAATAAATACCTTCTTTATTTCATTTTTATGGTAGTTTAATTTTTAATATATTTTTAAAAGACTTGGTCCAAGGCAGGTTAGACAAAAATAAGGGTCCTCACCACGGAGTTAGGAAGCACTGTTTTGGAGGACCTCGATGCACTCATTGGTAGGACTGAATGCCTGTAATGAGTGCAAACATAACATGTATATGTTCATGGGAAACAGTTCCTTTAAAATTTTTTCTTGATGTGTTATATATTTACTACATGCCCAGCATCATGCTAAGTGCTTCCATACATGTTAGCTCATCTACACAAAAACCTTCAGGGCTGGAATTATTATAATAATGATTATATTTCTGGCACAGAGAATTCAATGACTTCTCAAAGACCCCTGGCTGATAAACCGGAAGAAAATGAATGCTTTATTACCCAGCTCCTGAAACAGTTCCATGAGTTTCTAATGCAGGTCCAGGAGACATTCACACTCCTTTGTTCCTTATCATGACAACCTGGTAAACGCTGATATGCACTTGGAAGGAGTAGCTTCAAAGTCACAAGCTACGGCTGTGATCACACCCGCTTTCCTCGTGGTAGAAGGGTTAACACCATAGCTCTTACCGCTCGCAGGTCGCGGTCCCCATGCGATTCAACGGGAAATCTGGTGTAGAAGTCCGGCTGCCAGGAGACCTGGAAGATCTGAAAGGATACACATCCCTTTCCTTGTTTCTCCAAAGACCTGACTTAGAAGAAAACGGAGGGACTGAGAATATGTTTGTGATGTACCTCGGAAATAAAGATGTAAGTATTGCTTTGACATTTCTCTTGCTTTTAAAATAAAGCATAGTTTTGGGGATGCGTGACACCACTGGGTCACTGCTGTTGGCACAGCAGGAGGAAATCCCGCGAACACGTCAACAAACTCCACCACCTCTGATGGTGCAAGGAGCCTCCCGTCAGTCACGGATTGGCATCTGCTGGCAGACCCAGAGGCCTTACTGGATGCGGGCCCAACACATGGGCACAGGTGTACACATGTGTGTACCCATGAGCACATACACACCTCTCCCCACATGACCAGGGCAGCAATGTCAAGCCTTCGTGGAAATCAGCTGTTCTTCCTCACAGACTTGTGATGCTGTTCTCTCGCTCAGAACGGGCAGCCCCAGCCCTTCCTCAAGTCTGTGGGGTGACAACCATGAGGACTTGAGCAAATGAAGCCTCTCCTTCTACCTAATTAATCAGAAATCCAGTTGCCCCATCTCTATAATTCTAAATTCTTTAAACCTCTACTGTTACAGGCATTTTGAAGAGTTCCTTTTAGCATGTAATCCCTCCATTGTTTTTTTTTATTATTTTTATTTTTTTTTATCCTCACCCGAGGACATTTTTCCATTTTTTGTTCAGATAGAGTGGGAGGGAGAGAGAGGAAGAGAGAGAGAGAGAAACATTGACGTGAAAGGGACACATCGAGTGGCTGCCTCCCGCATCTGGTGGCTGCCTCCCTCACGACCAACCAGGGCCGGGGACAAATTGCAACCGAGATACATGCCCCTAGCAGGAACCGAACCCGGGTCTCTCTGGACCGTAGGCCGATGCTCTAACCACTGAGCCAAACAGGCCAGGGCAAGTAATCCCTCCATTTAAAATACTTTTCTTCATCCCTGGCCAGTTTGGCTCAAGGATTAGAGCATCAGCCCACGGACCGAAGAGTCTCGGGTTCAGTTCCAGTCAAGGGCACATACCTGAGTTGCAGTTTTGATCCTGGCCCCAGTCAGGGTTGTGCTGAAGGCAACAAATCGATGTGTCTCTCTTACATCGATGTTTCTCTCTCTCCCTCCCTCCCTTCCACCCTACCTAAAAAAGTCCATGGAAAAATATCCTTGGGTGAGAATTTAAAAAAAACAAAACACATTTCTTCAACCTAATTGTCAGAAGAAAAGCTAATCACTGTTTGAGTTAGGATACAATTTTTGGAAAAGAAATATCTGAAAATTCTGTCAGTTAGGAAATGGCTGGCTGCCACTAGTGGATGCCATATTGAAAGATTCTTAAAATCAACACAATTGCCAATCATCCTTTCTGCTTCGAGGTAGTGGTACTTTATTTGTAGCTTTCTTATGACATGACTTCTTGCTTTCTATTATGACAAAATGCACATTACTTTATTCCTTCAACAAAGTTATACCATATAACTACTAGGTGCCACGCCTGTATTTATGATAAACAAAAATTTGTTTCTTGAGTGTGCTTAATGTACACTTAAAACTAGTTAAAATGGTATATTTTACCATAATTTAAAAAAAAATTCTCACCCCAAAATATGTTTTTATTGCTTTTAGAGAGAGAGGAAGGGAGAGAAAGAGAGAGAGAAACATTAATCAATTGCCTTCCGTACATGCTCCGAGGGGGATCAAACCCGCAACCTGGTTATGTGCCCTGACTAGGAATCAAAGCCACCACCTTTTGGTGTATGGGACAACGATCCAACCAACTGAAACACACCAGCCAGAGCCATTTTAGCATAATTTTTAAAAATTGGCATCTACCTCAAAGTGCTCATATTCTAATGCGAAAAAGATACATATAGCTGTGATAATATAGGGTGCTAGGTCATGTAACAGAGGTGTGCACACAGTGTTGTGTGGTACAGGGGAAACAGAATGGCTTGTCTTCCTTAGCAGGCTAAAATCTGATGGAGACCCGAGTCCCCATCTGGTTCATCTTTATGGCAGGTGCTTGGCAAATATTTATAGAATAAATGAGTGTACTATACCATGAGCAAAGACAGCTCAGACAGCACTAATGTTGAGTGTTCTGTCTGTATTCTTCTGTACAAGGATACACCCCCATTTATTCTGCCTGCCCAAGACTTGTTCTGTAAAACCCACTAGTTATTTGAAATGCATCTCTTGGGATGGGCAGTTGAGAGACTATGTGTGTCAAGTGCTCTGAGGTGGACTTCATGCCTCCAGGCCTCCAGGGACTACATCGGCATGGCAGTCGTGGACGGCCAGCTCACGTGTGTCTACAACCTGGGCGAGCGGGAGGCCGAACTCCAAGTGGACCAGATCTTGACCCGGAGTGACACTCAAGAGGCGGTCATGGACCGGGTGAAATTTCAGAGGTACAAGTCTGATAGACTACTGCTCTTCGTTAATCTGACTTACACTCACTGAGCTTCCATTGCACACATTACTGAACCCCCTTTTTAGAATCTTGGCTTTGCTGTTTTTCATTTTTGCACAAATTTTTATATAAATGTACTCTCTGGTTTATTTTTAAACAGAATTTATCAGTTTGCAAGGCTTAATTACACCAGAAAAGCCACATCCAATAAACCAGAAACAGTTCAATTCCATGGCATGGACAGCGGAAGTAGCAACACTCTCCTCAATTTGGATCCTGAAAATGTTGTGTTTTATGTTGGAGGCTACCCACCTGATTTTAGAGTAAGTGCATATGTTATTTCACTGAGTGAAAATATTTACATTTTTATTTGGCATGACGACCTCTGGTCTCTACTTATCGGTTATATTTAAGATGGATTTAACTATATTCTGAAAGCTTATCTAGGGATAATAGCCAACACTTGAGTAGTTCCTTATGCAGTGATATATGCTAAGTATATTGATTTAAAAAGCATTATCATCATTCCCACTTCACAGATGAGGAAACTGAGACAAAGAGGTTGAATAACTTGCCCAAGGTCATACAGGGCATTTGGTTCCAGGGTCCACACTCTTAACCCCTATTGCTATGTTGATGGTTAAAAGGGATAGATTCATACTGTTTCTTGGTCAACCTGATCATTGTCCTTAGTTCAATTAGTAGATTTGTTTCTTTTTTTTTCCAGCTTCCTAGAAGACTTAGATTCCCTCCATACAAAGGTTGTATTGAATTAGATGACCTCAATGAAAATGTTCTGAGCTTGTACAACTTCAAAGAAACATTCAATCTTAATACAACTGAAGTGGAGCCTTGTAGAAGGTAAATAGAGCCTAGAAACTGTCTCTAGAACTGTTATTTTTATAACTTACTGGTATATTACATATAACAACGGATAGCCACTGACTTGCTGTTGATGTCACTGGTTGCTTTGAGCAAGTAGTTCTTAAATTGTGCTTGCTTGCTAGTCTATCCCTAAAATCTAATGATGGTTAGACTCTTCTTCATTTATATAATATGTTAGATTGATAGAGTTTTGTCACTTAAAAAAAATAAACTTTTCTTAGATTTTTGATGCCTCCTACCACAAAATGTTCAGTGTAGGATGGTACCTGATTTAGGCGCAAAAGTATATATTTACTGTAAGTTTAAAAAAAAATAGTAGTCCACAAAGTACACTGTGACTTTCTAGGTATTCTGACACCTGGACCTAAGGAAAATTGCTGCCTTGAGCTCCTGACCTTCCTTCTAGTTAAAAGGATTTGGAATGTTCTAATATGGAAAAGACTGAGTATTTATTACTCAGAATAAAATTATTATATTTCAAATTAATAATTTTTTTTTTTTACATTTCAAGCTCTTCAGATGCTGGGCTACATCTTTCTAAGTAGATCTTTCCAAAAGGGACTCTTGAATATTATCTTTATGGAACTAGGGTTTAATTATCATAAGAGTATAAGAGCACATCTAGGAGAAATAGCTGGCTGTTTCAACATTTTAAAGATGTTTCCTCTTCTTTAAAAAGTCAGAACAACTAGATTGCATGTGCTCTGCTCCATTTTTCAGATAGCATCATCTCAAATTAATTGTGTGGTAGTTCTCTGCTGTTGTGTTCTAACTGATGATGATTGATGTTGACAGGAGAAAGGAAGAGTCAGATAAAAATTATTTTGAAGGTACAGGCTATGCTCGAATTTCAACTCAACCAAATGCTTCCTTCCCAACCTTTGGACAGACGATTCAGACCACGGTGGATAGAGGTTTGCTGTTCTTTGCAGAAAACGAGGTAATTTATAACAAACATCTAAATACTAGCAGATAGGTCCATTCAATTGAGCAATTTAGGGGTAACTGACTATTATAAACAACCAACTAGATCTGAAAGACAATATGCAAATGTTACCTGCATCCTTTCCCTTGACCCAATTCCACTGTCTTTGGTTGTGAGATCATGTGTCTTAATAAGGCAAGTAATCAGGAATTTGAGAACATGCTACCAAAATGTGGGAGAAATCACCCCTTTTCCCATTCGATTCTCATTGTCAGTTTCATTCTGAAAACTACTAGTTGCCTAATAATTTACTTATTCTGCGTAAAAAATGTGAAGACCTCCTGGGGTCTCTGAGAGCTAGACTGACCTTAGGCTGTTTGCATCTTGGTCTGACTCTTGCCGGGCTGTGTGGGATTGTCTTTATCAACCTGACCCTTGACTATCCAAGACATGAAAGCTTCTCTGTTATCAAGCAGCTGAGATTCTTAGAGGCAATTCTTTAGTTTGGAAAAGTCCAAAGTGATGCTCTACAGGTGATCATTAGTGCCATCTGCTGGTAGGTGGGCTGGGAGTTGTCTGCTCCTGTGAAGAGCCCTTCTGAGGTTGCTCCATTAGGCAGCATTTCTAGAGAAATGGGGATCTCCGGTCTAAGACTGTGGATTCATAGGCACTTGGAATTTTACCAGACCCTTGTACCCGAAGGGGGAGGACACAGACCTGGTCCAACTCTTCTCTCTGGGATTGGTCTGGACCCTCCAGGAGATTCCAAGGCTAAAGCAGTTCTGATGGTTTGGGAATGTCCTGACCTTCCAGGAGAATGCAGAGAACTGAGAAGTCACACAGCGTCTTCAGGGCAAGGTAGCTGTTTCCCAAAACAAAGTCTTCTCTACACTATATTTTGAAGTTCAACTTATGTGAGAAGAAAACTTACAAAATACCATTAGCAACCAGATAAAAGAAAATGATCTGGAGGGCTGCTGTTAAGTAGGCTGGCTCATCATTGTCAGTGAGTTGATGTTATTCTGTCATTTATGAGTATAAGGAACCCTAACTGGCTTCCCAGGGCAAGGCTCAGGATCCAGCTAGGGACTGATTGGTGTTTTAGTAAGGACTCTGGCAGTAGACAGCAAAGAGAGGCCTTCGTATCCACAGGGAGTTGTGCAAGAGCAAAGCTTCAAGCCCAGTGGGAGAAATTCCTCTGAGGAAATGGCCGGTTCAGGTGTGTGCCTTACACCACGCTGCATCATGGACCAGGACCAACATGAGTCCTGCCTTCAAGGACCTTGTGCGCTAGATGGGAAGACAAATATTAAACAAATTTATGCTTGTTAATTGGTTAACTACATCATCACAATGGTGATGAGCCATATAGAGGGCAAGTTTGAGGTGACATGAGGATATGTAACAGAAAAGACGTCCTTGAACAAGGACGCTTAATCTGAGACCTGGAGGACAAGTAGAAGACAGCATATAAAGGAGAAAGGGCAGAAGGGTGATCCGTGTGGGGGAGGGGCAAGAAGAAGGTCCACACGTGGGAAGGGCAGGGAAACTGGGGAATGGAATGGTGACCCATGTGGCTGGGACACAGAGAGCCAGAGGGACCACAGAGAAATTAACCTGAAGGGGTGGTCAGGGCCTCCGAGCATCCGATGGAAGTTAGGGCTTTATCCTGATAGCAAAGGAGAGTAACATGCTCACACCGGCATTTTCAAAAGACTGCTTTGTCTGCAGAGTGGAAAATGGAGCCAAGAGGGCACAGAGTGGACAGGGTGGACAGTGCGTTATTGCTGTGCAGTCCAGCTGAAGGAGCTGTGGCTGAGACCAGGTGGCATGAAATGGAGAGTTAAGAAATGGTGGAACTGACAAGATCTGATTGGATGGGAGAGGGAAGAATCAAGAATGACTCCCTAATGCAGTGAAATATATACCTATATGAATTAAAAACATACACCTGCTCTTTTTTTTTAATTTTTTTCTTTTTATTGATTTTAGAGAGAGAGGAAGGGAGAGGGAGAGAGAGATAGAAATATCGATGAGAGGGAACATCTACTGGCCGCCTCCTGCATGGCCCCCACTGGAGATTGGCCCACAGCTTGGACGTGTGCCCTGACCAGGAATCGAACCAGCGACCTCCTGGTGCATGGGTCAACACTCAACCGCTGAGCCACACTGGCCGGACACACCTGCTTTTTAATACTCATTAACAGTATATTCTGTTACCCTTTTTTTTTTTGCTGACGTCATAACAACAGCAAATGTTCAAATAAGTGTTGGAAATTCTGAAAATGATTCTATCCTTTAAAATTTTTGTCTAAACACTGTCTTCATGTTGATGAACATTTGAAATGGCCGATATCTTTTGAATGGACTTCGTATTTGTAATCTTGTGAGATATTCTTAAAAATAATATAATGTTTAGAATTTAAAAAAAGAATGACTCCCAGTGGGTTTGTGGCTGGCTCAGCAAGTGATTAGTAGTAAGAGAGAAAGCAGAGAGAGCAGAGTGAAGGGCGGGCGGAGAGACAGGCTTGGCAGCAAGTGGGAGGCATGTAGATCATCCGTCTGTAGGGATATTCTGAATTTGAGTATCTAGGAGTCGAGCCAGCAATAATAGTAAGGTAATCAGATGCGCAGACCTGCTGCTGAAAAGACAGGTCTAGGCTGCCGAAAAACATTCGGGCTCCATGGGCACACCTGAATTGGAGCCGCAGGAGTGTCTGATTGTGAGACAGAGAGTGGTGGGAGGGGAGAGGTCCTATGTGGGATCCCCAGAGAACCCCCAACACTTAAATGGAAGGTGAGAGGGGACATGCTGGTTGTAGATCGCTATAAAACACAATCATGATAGCTAGCATTATTGTGTCCTTCCTGTGTGCCAACTGCTGTATATGATGTTTGACAAGACTTAAAACGTGTAACCATCATGCCCATCCCAGGACTTGAATTTTGCAGCGCTCTTGTCCCTTTTAACTAAGGAGGCAGCTGGAGCTGAGAGCAGCCTATCACTTGAGAGCGAGGTGCGTGCTCAGCTCCTCCTCTGTGGGGTCTCCTGGTAATCTGCATTGTTTCCTTGCTCTAGGATCACTTCATTTCTCTAAATATCGAAAACGGCGGTCTCCTGGTGCAGTACAAACTGAATTCAGAGACACGACGAGAAGAAAAACTCCCAGACATCATAAGCGACGGGAAAGATCATTCGGTATATCCTGAGCCTTTCTACTTGAATTGTTAAATATCCTTAGTCCTTTAAAATTAAGTCAGTGCCCCAAACACTTTTCTGTTATCAAATGAACTTGTACTTGGTAACTGAGAGACACATCCTTTTAAAATGTGAACAGTTAGGTGTGAAATATATAACGTGTATGCGGCTTATATGAAACACGATTAATTTCTAATGCAAACATTTCTATTAAAATATTTTAATATTGTATTCTTATGCAAAAGGCCTAATGTCAGAGTCTTCCCGCCATGTATATAAATGAATCTGAAGGAAGATAAAAACTCATAGCTCTGAAGCACTGCGAATAGGTTTTTTTCCCTCATTGCTTGCTGACTCACCTCTCATTTATTTCAGATTCAGATCAAAATTATAAAAGCCCAGAAAATTATGTTGATAAATGTAAAGACTGTCAACATTAGAATTCAAGGTGAAATATTTGATTTCAACACATATTATCTGGGAGGAATTCCACTTTCAATCAGAGAAAGGTAAGGTGATCATTTTTTGTAAAGGAAGCAGATTGCCTCTCTTAGTGTTTAAGACTGCTACTGATTAGTTTGCTTTTTAAAATTCAAGGAGAAATAAACACACAACGTTAGCTTTTCAGTATTAACAGTGTTAGGCAACAGAGTAAAACAGGCTATAAATACGGGATAATGGGACTGGCCATTTTCAAAAGGCAGAGATAGAGGAACTATGTGCCACCCCCATTATCATTCTTGGGAAGAAAGAAACCTCAGGAATATAGATGGTGTTGACAATGCTGCCAATTAGAATGGAGGCTGTGACCCTGGGTTCCTAAAGGTGGTGTGAGAGAACACAGGCAGTCCTGGTCCTGACCGGCAGTACTGAGCACTGGCACTGCTTTGCTGCCTTTGTCAAGTATCTCTAGAATGTCAGTCACCTCTGTGTTACCTGCCCCCTTATATGTTATCGAGCATAGAGTAGGTGCATACCTGTTTCTCACTTAGTGAATACATGAATGAATTCAATTCGTTGGAAAAGAAGTAAAGCTTAATCTGAATGAGAAAAAAAATACTTTGAGAATGTATTTTTTAAAACTTTTATATTTTGTTTATATCCTCCAAAAAGGGTTTGAGATAGCTGATGATCATGCATGGAAAGAAGATACCCTGGAAGGGTTAGTACAGCCTCATGGCTAAGCTAAGAGAGCTCCCAGAATGTTTGATTATGATTACTTTGATATGAGATCTGAGGCTAGTTAACTTTTTTCTAACTTATCAATCAGTCGGAAGGAGTACCAGATATGATTTATAAGGTGTTATGCAAAGGTATTTTTTCTTCTACAGTCCTTATACATTTGAGCACCTGTCCATCCTTAGTAAGGAGGCACTAATCTTTGTTTTAAAGTTGTCGGGGTTGTCCCCAAAGACAAAAATGCAGGTGAGAAATCTTAGCGCTTTGATAGAGTTTGGAGTGAATTTCTTTACTCCTTAGATTCTTTGAATTGCAAAAAAATTTAACCTCTGAATTTCACAGATGAAGAATTAAGAGCCAAAGAGGTGATATTGGTATTTAATATCAATATTAAATAGCAATTCAACCATGAATAGCTAGTTAGGAATGCTCAATGATCAAGATTTTATTCAATTAAATGTAATAAAATAGAGTAGCTCAAGGTAGCACTACTGTGCACATCTAGGGTTCTGACTTATTTGTTCATTGCTCATTGGAGGCCTGGTGACATCAGGCAGCGTGGCAGGTGTTGGGAAGACAATGATGACCAGGGCAGAGCCACAAGTGCAGTGGAAGGGAGACAGTAGAATGTGACCAATGCCATGAAAGGGGGAGCTTGGGTACTGGGGGATGCCAGTGGGGGGAATCTAATCCATTTGGGAGCATCAGGAAATTGGCCTCTGGCTAGACCTGAAAGCCGCTAGCAGTCAGCATATGTGAAGAGCCAAAAGCTAGAGAAAGTGTGAACTTTCAGAGAACTGGAGGACCCTGTGCAGCAGGCCAGGGCTGCCCCACGGGGCTGCTGTGGGAAGCAGGGGCCTGACCACAGGGGATCTTCAAAGTCATAGTGAGGAGCTGTCGGGGGGACTTCAGCAGAGAAAGGACACGATCAAATGGGTTCTCAGTAGCTCAGTCTGGTTCAAGGCAGAGACGGGATTTAAGAGGGGAAGGGCAGAGGCAGGTGGAGCAGTTGGAAGATGAGTGTCAACAGAGGTGAGAGAAGAGGTGGCCTGACCAGGTAGATGGCAGTGTAGGTAAGGAAGTAGGAGTGGGTTCCCAATATATTTAGGACAGTATGTGGGCAGTACTGAATGGTTGCTTGGCTTTGGAGAGTAAAGGACAAAAGTGCTCAAGAGCGACACATGGTTGGTGACCTACCCTCGCGTGGATGGAGTGCACTAATGGAGGAGCAGGGTGATGAATTCGGTCTGAGACAACAGGTGGAGATGCCAAGACAGGGTTGGATATAAGGTCTGGAGCTCTGGAGAGACATCCAGGCTGAAGAGAGGGTGAATCAAACTCGGTACAACTGGTTCCGGGGGCAGGTGAGCTCACCCAGAGCAGTGAGGAATTCTCAGAGGCCATACAGAAGCCACTGGTCAGTGGTTTGCATTTGTGTGGTGTCCGTGGAAAACCCACGGACAGTGATGTAGGTGCCAGGCAGGCAAGGTTTACCATTACCAGAAATGGTTCTTTTGGCTCAACCATCAGAGAGCAGTGTGCCCTTGGGTTAAGTCAGCACTCAGCCTTCCTTTGCCTTGTCATCTCTACCTACTGAAGAAATACATGGATGGATATAGGTAAGCCTATACATCCACCTTTGGTAGTAATCTGTCTTAGGGTCTTCCAAACAAGGGGCTGCTTCCTTTTTCTGGGCAAGCTTATACTTTTAATTTTTATTCAAATCACAAAAGCATGGAAAAATGCAGGATATAGAGGCCAGTCAAAAGATTTCACAGGCCTTTTACTCCCTCACAAGTAAAAAGCTAGGCAATATTCAGCGGTTTCTGGTCCTGCTTGATCCCTCTTGTGACATCCTTGATGGTCCAGAGAGTCCTGAAAACCCCTGTGACATGGACCACCAAGGGGTGGGTTGGGCATAGAGGTGCTCTGCTGATAACCCATGGCTGAGCCCTGAAAGGGCCACCAGCAGTTCTTTCAAAGGAGGGAAGCATTCTAACTGGCATGACTGGGAGGCTCTTACAGACAGTGAGTGCATACATCTAATGTGGAATACAGCGAGCTGGCGTAATCTCTAAATAAAGCAGCTCTGATAAGAGACCTTATGGATGTTCTGTTTTCTCTTCTCACTGTAACGTCTTCTGGGAATGGGGACCCAGATCTTGGAATGACTTGTTTAGGATTCTAGTCAGAGGTCACAATCTGTTAATCCCGTTCATTTCCCCCGAGAAGAGAAAACCATCTCTGATAATGCCAGAGAGGCTCAAGCCAACAAGAAATTTTCCCTGAGGACCAACATGTTGTGTCTCACAGTATAATAATAAAACATTAAAATGAAAATAATTCAGAAAGTATAAATCAGTCAAGGATGTGTTGGGCATTTACTGAGTACCCAGGGTGTAGGGTTACATGTTCTCTTACTGCTCTCTGAGGTCTGCAGGCTGGAACCTGGCTGAGCCTTTGTGAGCGGCTTGGTCCATGGCACACATACACAGCCCAAAGGACTAGCCCACGAATACCGCCACTTACACCCCTGTACGTCACATCCCTCTAGCAAGTGTGTTCAGTCCCTGCATCCCGGAGTGAATGTGGACCCCTGGGCCCTCAGTGATCCAGAGGAACAGGAATGCCCCAAGAATAGTGGGAATAAAGTTATCATCGTATCACCTCTTCTGTAGATAACTGTTCTGTGGGAAAGAGCTGTGACCATTCCAAGTGCTGTGGGTACACACACTGTGTATGCGCAGAGCTCAGGGGCTTCAGGTGACGCTAGCTTGTGTGACACACTGACCACCTTGGGCAAGTCACTCAACCTCCCCCAGCCGCCTGGCTACATCTGTAACATGGGCACACTAGCTGCCTATCTCCGAGGGTGGCTGTGGGAGTCAGAGTCGTTAGCACCATGCCTGGCACATGGCAAGTGCTCAGTAAATGTGAGATCAGAAAACGTCTCCCTGGACAGGTTATTGAGAGGAGAGCATAACAGCACCTTGCACAAAAATCGGTGCTCGTATCTGTTAGTGGCCTTTCCCCTCCCCCGTTTCTTTTCTGCCACCTTCTTCTTCCTTCAACCTATACTTGATGGAAAGAAGGACATCAGGAGAGGTTGATGGGTCTGAAACATGTTGAAATGCAAGACAGGACGGATCTAAATGTATGTATGAACAGACAAGCTCGCCCTCGCCGGTTTGGCCCAGTGGTTAGAGCATCGGCCCACAGACTGAAGGGTCTCGGGTTTGATTCCTGGTCACGGGCATGTACCTGGGTTGCAGGTTCAGTCCCTGAGTATGGGAGGCAACCAATCAATTGTCTCTCTTATATCAATGTTTCCTCTCTCTCTACCTTCCACTCTATCTAAAAAAAAGAAAAAGCCTATGGAAAAATAGCCTTGGGTGAAGATTAACAAAAAACAAAATAGACATATTCCAAGAATCCATGTGAAATGTCTTCCTCTTCTGAGGAAAAAATCCAGTTTTATAAAATAATCAAGCTCATGCTACAATTCCATTGAGAATTCACTTTTTCTTTTTCCTTTAATGAAATTCAATTTTATGCATATTACATGTAGCTAAACTGCTTATAATGAATTGAATAAAAATGAATGCAGACACCCGTCTGCTTAGAACAATGAGCCGCCTTAGGGATTTACAATGAGAGCAGCTTTGTGTTTGTTCTTAATACATAATTTGTTTAAGAAACACAAATATTTGCCCGGACCCCAGTTGGTTGAGGTGTGTGCATGTTTTCTGTGCATTCCGCTTCAGACAGAGCCAGAAGTCAAGTCAAAGGGGAAAGGCCAAGCAGCCACATAGAAAGAGCTGCTTTAGAAACGGCTCTCCTCACGATGATCGCGCTGACGTGGGGGCAGTTACTGAGTCGACCTCTCACACGAGTCCCTGCTCTGTGCCAAGCACCAGCTGCGTGTGCAACACGTATTAACTCACCTAAACTCCTGACAACCCTAGGAAACAGATCTATGTCCCCATCGTATAAGTGAGGCAACAGAGGCTCAGAGAAGTTCTGTCGCCTGCTCAGGTGGCAGAGACGGGACTCGAACCCAGGTGGTCTGGCTCTGGAGCAGCACTGTCTGGCCTCTGAGAAACACCTCCTGAGCGTTCCTGACCACATGCCACACACGGTTCCAGGCATTTCCCGTGCACCGACTTGTTTCATCCTCACCATAACCCGTGCCCAGGTTGCACAGTCCGGAGGCGGTGGACACAGCATATGAGGCCAGACAGTGCTTTCTAGTCTTCCGGCCTGGCATCGGTTAACACCCAGCCACATTCTGCATAATTGTCTAGAACCAAAAAGTAACAGTTTGTTTCTTCTGAGTTTAACTTAGAAGTGGACAGAAAACAAAAGAGCATAACGTTTTCTAGAGCATTCCCGGCTCTAACAAATTACTTAGGTATTAAGTTATTAATATATATTTATTCATATTTATAGTATATGGATTTATTAATATACTTTCTCTTCACCATGCACTGCCATGACTCCAGGGGCATTGGAGGGGTGGGAGGAGGGAGCAATTCTAGATATTGTATATCTTTTCTGTCTCTATACCTTTTGGGGACACTGGCCATTCTTCTGTCAACGCTTATGTTAATTTTTGAAGCTGAGAATGCAGAATTACACAGAAAGGAAGTGTGTTTTCCCAACATCACAAAATAAGTAGCATTATAGACATCCCATGAGAACAGATAACCCTAAAATACATACTTGTTCCTGGGTGAGAAGTAGCAGCGGGCAGTGTTTCAGCTCCAATCTCAGGGAAGCCCGGCCTGCTACACCCCTTTCCTTTTTTTGTGTCCCAAATCAGGTTTAACATTTCTACACCTGCTTTCCGAGGCTGCATGAAAAATCTGAAGAAAACTACTGGCGTAGTTAGGTTGAACGATACTGTGGGAGTAACAAAGAAGTGCTCAGAAGACTGGAAGGTAAGTGAAGAGTTCAAAACCTTACAAGGGAGGGCTCCCCAGCCAACCCATTTTTTGGTATCCGTTAACTTCAGCTTTGGACTCTCTTCTGGTAGCACGCAGTGTGTTATCGTGAACTGACTGATAGACACTCCCCACATACTTGCAAAACCTTTTTAGGTTTGCATGTGAAATTTGTAGGAAAGCAGGAATACCAACTATACACACAAAAACTTGCAGATGATTGATAAATTATCATTCAGAAAAGCAAACTCTTATTTATTCTCGAGGTGTCATAAGCCACAATAATCAGTAAGGTGCGGTGACGTAGGATAAGATCTGTATTTCAGCCAAAATGATTGCAATGCCAGTAATTTATTCTGTGTTTGCATTTCAGCTCGTGAGAACTGCCTCATTCTCCACAGGAGGACACATGAGTTTCAGCAATTTGGACTTCCCATTGGTCAGCCAGTTCCAGGCTTCCTTTGGGTTTCAGACCTTTCAACCCAGAGGCATACTATTAAATCATCCGGCAGGGGTATGAAACATTGCATGAATACTGAACGAGATTTAAACCTGACTCAAAGTTCAGTGTCAAAAACAATAGAGATTGTTTTAATGTAACTTAGTTGGGTGTTGTATCTACCACCACATGGTAAATGCCATTGTGTATTTCAACCATGGAGGTTTGACATATACACCTCAGGGTAGGTCTTAAAGGAAATCAGGCTTAGAAAGTACATTATAGTTCACAGAATTGAGTTTGTGTGTATTCATGGGCTTATCTTCATTCTTTTTAGATTTCTTTTTTGAATCAAGGTGAATTATAACTGTTACAAGTAGCAATGCAGCTTAAAGTTTTAGATCTAAGGGGAAAAATCAGAATGTATCTCCATGATTCCTTTTTGGTTTCATGAAAGGTAGCTCTTCTTTTTTTGAAGCAGCTGGTTGGACAATATTTACATCTGGGAAATGGGAGAAAAGAAGGTGCTTTGCTACTTGTTCATGTACAACAGAAATTCTATTTAGCAAGGAGGTGCCCTCTGTAACCTAGGATTTAGCTAGTGCAGTTACATAGGCGTAGAAGTCAACTAATACTTAGAAATCCCCTTGTGCAACCAGTGGGATTTTAAAATAGAAGTAGAAATAGCATACTGTCATTCTGGGATTTGTTTCTTCAGTTTCCAGCACAACAGACATCTAGTGTTTGTTGCAAAGAAGGGTGGTAGCTGACTCTGTGGCCCTGTCATACTGGAAAGCCTTTCCTCTCTTGACTTCTTTTCTCATCGGCCTTTAGAGATCTTTTTTCAAAAACTAGCACTAAAGAAGCACATGCTAACATTTAGATTCTGAGAATGGCTTTTCCATCAAAACAGGATGTTTTGATCTACTCTTTTGACACCCACCACGTGTTTCTTCTCCTGGGGGTAGGAACACTTAGTACACAATATACAAAATAGTCAAAAGCAAATGGAAGAATTAATTGGCTTAGTAAAAGATGAGACCAGTCCTGGACAATGCAGGAATCCATATCCTAGAAACATGGCCCTCAGCTTTATAATTGGTTAGCTAAGAAATACATATCAGCCCTGGCCGGTTTGGCTCAGTGGTTAGAGCGATGGCCTGTGGACCAATGAGAGAGACTCGGGTTTGGTTCCCGCTGGGGGCACGTACCTTGGTTACAGTTTGTCCCCGGCCCTGGTTGGTCATGCGGGAGGCAGCCACTCGATGTGTCCCTTTCACGTCGATGTTTCTCTCTCTCTCTCTCTCTCTTCCTCTCTCTCCCTCCTACTCTATCTGAACAAAAAATGGAAAAATGTCCTCGGGTGAGGATAAAAAAAAAAACATATCAACTAGCATTCTTTTATCTAATCCACATTGAATATTGCCAACTGAAAAAAAAATCAACATAAAATGAAACTGACATGGCTACAGCCACACACTGTAAAAATTGTTTTAGACTAAAAAGTCCCTGAAGAATTACATCTTGCTGAAAACTGCAAAGTGGTACTTGATAGAGAAAACATCAACAAAATTAAAGTGACAACTGCTAAAAGTACACATATTTTTTAAATTAAGAATTCACAGAAGGAATCAAATCATCTTGCCAGAATTTAGATCTCCAGTTTGACACTGGAAAATTGAACTTCCTAGAAATTATGACCAGAAAATAAAATTTTCATAATGACTGAAGAGATCATTGTTATAATCAAATTTTTTAAAAAAAGATGAATCAAGTCTTCATTCTAAAGTTTATTCACAAAAGAATTAATCATCTAACTTTAGCAGATGAAAGTAAAAATAGAAAAATTTAGAAATGGTTTAACTGTTTTGTATAATTTATAGAGAAATTCAATTGGTTTATGAATGTAAGTCCATAAAATACTTTTGACAAATTCATCATTGCTGAAATAGTTTGCATAATATTGTTATATTTATAAATATGGAGTTAAAATATTTAAAAATAATCTTTAGATCAAAATAGAAAAGTCAAAACATTTGGATCAAAACACCTTGAATATTTTATACATAGTTTTGATCATTAATTCAGTATTGCTACATTCATAATCCTTAAAAGCAAATTAACTGCATTGATGGATATATTCTATGATGATTTCAGACAAGTAGCCTACAAGTGTCCCTGGAAGGTGGTCACATTGAACTCAGCACCAGGGATACCAGCCGACCGATTTTAAAAACTCCACAGACGTACATGGATGGCTTACTGCACTACGTGTCTGTAATAAGTGACGACTCTGGGTGAGTGGCATGCCTGTCTGCCAGAGCTCTCAGAATTTTACTTTATTTGTTTAATGGAATTTTCTAGTATCTTTTCTTGTGAAATATCTGTGTCCTTGAGATCGACACTATTTTACTAGTAAGTCTGGTCCTTCTTTCTGGTTCTATATCAATTTCCTCACTAATTATTAATCAACATGGATGGATAAGTAACGTGTTGTATTCAGAATTGGGGACTAAAATGAGAGCGATGAGAATGAAAGCGCTACAACTTTCTGTGACAACATGGTTCCTGGGGTGCTGGTCGGTTCCTTACCTGGGTGCTGGTGATAGTGGTATATTCACATTGCAAAAGCTCATTGAGCTGTACACTTAGGATGTGTGCACTTTCTGTATGTGTAGAATACTTTAATAAGGATATGTGCAAAAAAGAAATACATTAAACAAATTTAAATGCTCTTTAAAAATAAGTATAGTTTAACGAGTTATTTTACGTAAAAGACATTGAGTCTGCATTGGAGACAGTAAGTTGAGCACAAAGTGACAGCCTTCTGTTTTCCAGCACTTCTCACCCTTGTTCTGCTTCCCTCCTCTTTCAGACTCCGGCTTCTCGTTGATGACCAGCCTATGAGAAGTAGCCAAAGGCTACAAAGCCTTTCAAGTTCCCGGAAGTCCCTGCGCCTGGGTGGGAGTGACTTTGAGGGCTGTATCAGCAACGTTTTTGTGCAGAGGTGCGTGCCCTCTTCTCTGTGATGAGAACGGCCTGCTGGTACAGAGGGCGTGCCATGGGTTTGTTCGTGGAGTCGGATTGCCACAGGCTTTCCAAAAATTATGTCTTTGGCAGGGTACACATGTTAAAAACAAACCAACAACAACCAAAAAATAAAAAAGAACACCTAGGCCCAGCCTTCCTTTGTAGGAGCAGCTTTGGCACATAACCTTGGAAAAGGGTTAAATAAAATTAAGTTTCAGATTATGTTACTGAAAAGTATTCACACTGAAATTTCACTTCATTTTAATGAAGATTGCACAATTAGGTTTAATCAGTTCCCCCGTTTGCACGGACCAGTGCCGTGCTAGGAAACCAAACTACCACAGCATTGAACGTGACTTTTCATAGACAGAGCAGAGCCTGATGCTTACAGCAAATGTTTTAATATTTTTTCCTTTTGATATAAAATGATTATTTTAAATAAAAGGCAAAAACCTCCCCAGGGCAGAGGGGGGCGGGGCGCCCAGGACTGGGCATGAACCTCAGACAGCCTGTCAGGAGCTTGTGCTCCCACTGTCCATCAGGGCTCGGGTAACAGCCATGAGATAAAGCAGGCTTAGCTGTGAGACCTGCCTACCCAAATGCGGTGAGAAAAATCCGTTCATAAACTCACTTCTGAGGTTTCCTGATGTTCACCATCATTCTCGATGAGCGATTTTCAACCGGTGTGCCATAGAATGTTTAAAACATGCAATACCTGACTATTTAGTCATGGGCACTGACCTCCTTTCCCTTAGGTTGTCAAATAAAAAACTACAACAGCCAGCACAACAATGGCCATTCAGTGTGAATGAATCAAAATCATACTTATTTTTTGTCAGATCGGCAAAAAACAGAGTTTTTGGTGTGCCACAGAATTTTAGTAATTAGTTGATATGTGCCATGAGGTGGAAAAGGCTAAAAATCGCTGTTCGAGATCGTCCAGTTTCTCCTCTCTGCACATTTTGCCATCATATTTCTATATGACACTCATGCCAAAGAAAGAACTCTAGTGTTCTGGCTTTGCCACAATCCTGGATGTTCAAAAAGAAAAAGAAAAGTCCTCACGCCCTTCTGCTGGCAAGGGAGGGGCTGGGCACTTTAGGGAACACGGAGGTGGGCACAGCACGTCCTCATCCTCTGTGAGCCCAATGGGGCCTCTAGGTGTAAGGTACAGGTGGATGAAAGGTTACCCAGAAACCGTGACCGTAGGAATGTGTTTTGGGAACAGTCTCTCCCTGCCAAGGTGTCTTCTTTGATGTGTCAGAGTTTGACAGCGGCCTTCTTTCTGCCCTCATTCCAGTTCATCGAAGGGTCCCGAAGTCCTGGATTTGGCCACTAAATCTGGCAAGAATGCTGTGTCTCTGGGAAGCTGTCACCTGAACAAGCCACCTTTTCTAATGTTGCTTAAAGGTTCTGCACGATTTAACAAAGCCAAGACTTTCGATATCAACCAGGTAAGTGTCAGACCTTATCCCGGGTTTTGCTTCTTGCCATCTCATGGGAGATGTTAGGGGAGGGCCGGGAGGGCGTGGCTCACCTGACCCCATGGTGGTCGGTGCCTCCAGGAAGTGGGTGTGGTGGGTCATCAACAGTTGGATTGTGCCAAAGGTCAAAGTAGTTTTCTTTTTTAGCTTTTATTTTGTATCGATGAAAACTTGGCAATTTTTGCAGTCACAGAACACACAGAACCTTGACTTGGGTTTCCACATTTCTGTAGCTGATGTCTTGTTCTTTTGTACTTCTGTTGTGTCTCTGGCAGGTACAGTGAGTATCTCTAGAATACGGGGGCCATGCCCCTTCTCCCCACAGACACCACTCTGGCCTGCCTCTTGTGACAGGTACACACGTGCACCCAGGCCTTGCTGAGACTGGTGTGACTTGACCTTGACTGCACACGAGAAACTTGAAATCCCAACGCTCAGGTTGCATCCCACCCAATGAAGTCACATGCTCCTGAGATGGGTCCAGGTGGCAGGAGTTTGTCAGGTTCCCCAGGTGATTCTGATGTGCAGCACTAAGAGAGACCGAAAGGACACGAAGGGCCTTGTTTGGAGGAGCAGAAGAAGCTGAATGAATTGAACACAGGGTTAGAACTTAAAGAATGCCTTGCTCTGCCTGGGGTCAACCGTGTGACCTCCCTGTGTCTGAGGTGACAATTAATATGATTAATGGATAACACTGAGCACCTCCAGTGTGCCAGGCATCGCGCTAAGCTCTTTAAGTAGATTTTAAGTAACCTTGTGAGAGAAGTACTGGACTGTCATTAGCCACATCTTACAGAAAAGGATGTTGTGGTTTAGAAAGGCAAGCAATTTGCCTGACCTCCCGCAGATGGAAGGTAGAGCTGAAATCAGACCCAGCCAGCCCGACTCCAGAGCCTGTGTGCTCTTAAGAGCCGTGTGCTTCTGTTCAGCACACGTTCCACTTACCGTCAGCCACACACGGCTTGTCTGCCAACATCTGCCTGCTGTACGGTGATTTGGGGGAGTCTAATAGATAGTACCTAATAGAAATGTTTTATGCCATTAAGAAGGAATATACTTCATAAATCCCAAAGGGTTGTCATTTCACTGTTAGGGAAAGAACATCTTTAGACCTGCCCCATCAGGAATGCTGTCATATATTCATTTTTTTTTTTTTTTACTGTAAGGCTGAAAATTACTGAGAGACTAAATTAGCACAGTGATGGGGGAGATGGAGGGAAGGAAATGGATTCAAAGCTATTTAAAAGAGAATATACATGACATAATTGAATGTGGGTGGCAATGGAGAGGCAGGAGCTAATGGAATTCTGAGGCATCCAGTCTGGTTATTGGCTGGATGGAGATGGCATTATGGAGCGAGGGCAAGGACACATATTTGGAGGGAAAGAGAATAAGTGAAGTCTGTGGCATATTGAGCGGCAGGTGCCTGCAGGACATCCAGGTGGAGAAGGCTGGCAGGAGACGGTTGAGTGTCTCTGAGTGTTCCTCAGCAGATGGGGTGGGCCTGGGGCTGTTGACCTGGGAGATACCAATGAATATGCTGTATTAACCACCCCCCATTCTGTGCAAGCCCCCAGATTAGATGGAATAAGACATTAATTCTGCCTCCCAAAGCCCAGTAACAGAAGGCAGCAGAGCTTTGTAGTTATGTACTTGACTTTGGGGTCAGACTTCCAGGGTTTGTATCAGGTGTTATCACTTACTAGGTGTGTCGCCTTCAATGATTATTAAACCTCCTGGTGGGTCTATTTCTGCAACATAAACAAGGATATATAACAGTGCTATCTCATGGTGCTGTGAGCATTAAATGAGGTAAGAAACACAGAGCATGTAGGAAAGTGCCTGGCATGTCATAAGCATGCAATAAATATTAACTATTATTATTTTTGTATTATTATACATACTAATAACCTAAGGGAAAGGGACAAAACATGCTATAGTGTGGTAGAGCAGACATTTTTCTGCTGCCCAGATCAGGGGTGTCCTTTTGGAGGAGGTGATACAGGAACTGAGTCTGGAGTATGGGTTGAATTTAGACAAGTGAGTGTTACTGCTACATGAGCAGAAGGCCAAAGCTAGGAGGCAGGATGTGGGTGGAACTCACAGGTACAAGACACTTTCTGTGCATTCACTCTGATCTTCACAAGTCTTCACGCTGTCTCTTTTCAGTTCTCAGCACACCCCTCTGAGAGCAGAGTAAAATGCCAACTTTATACATCAGGAACTTGAATCTGAGAGGTTAAAAAAAAACTTGTCCCGTCAGTGAATGATAGATTCAGAATTGAAACTTAGGGCTGTAGAATCCCAAAGAGTGTGCTCTTCACCTGCGGCACCTGCAGGCTTGGGAAGCTTGAACAGGGGAAATGTGATGGAGAACAGAGACTGGGGGAGGTACGCTTGGAATCACACTTGAAGCAGATCAGGCGTGTCTTGAATGGCCTGATGTAATTTTGACAGTTTTCTATAGTTAACGTGAAGCCATTAAAAGGAGTGCTTCAGTTAGTTTCAGATCCTACATTGCGGTCCGGATCTGGCTGCGATTTTAAGCAATTCCCTTAACTTTCTAGTGATCAAACATCCCCACTCAGCAATGTGCAAACACAGACTGTTTTAAGTAACTGATTTGCATTCTGAGCACCTTATCTAGAAATCCGGTCGGGGAGGAAAACCTGATCTTGAAGGAATCCGAAACTCTTAGGAAGCCTTCAGCTGCTAGCTCCAGAAAACCCACTGCAAAATGGTTTAACCAGCAAGAGAGCTACATGGCCTGTTAAGGGACACAGGTGGGCTTGAGGCCTGGCACATCAGGACTGGGCTCTGCCTCCCCACAGCCATCCTGGCTCTGCACTGCACAGCTGAGGGTGACATACCCTTACGTGACGATGCCCAGCACCAGAAGCACTGGGCTGCCTGGCTTTCCCTCTCTACTAGAAGGAAACCATTCTCAGAGGCCCCACCCGAGGCTTCCCCTCAAGGCTCATTGGCCAGGAGGGGCTCACATGTTCATTCCTGAACCAATCCCTAGTAAGATGAATTCCCACCATTCACTTTGAAGAATGGAGTTCCCCCCTGAGCTCTAAGTCCCTTGGGAAAGGTATGGACAGGTCATTAGAATCTGAGCTTTGCAGAAGAGAAGGGAGGGGGCTGGTGAGTCTTGGTTTCTTCCAGCAGTTTTTTTTAATCACTTTAGATATTTATTATGGTGGTTTTCTGCTTTAAAACTTAGTCCCATTCAAAAAATTCAAAACACCATCCAGCTCAGACTTCTGGGCGTGGGTCAACTTTGATGAAAGTGGGGATAGACTGGACCCCCACACCTTCGGTATCCTGCTCTCTTGATCCTCTCACTGCCCTACTGCTAAAGCCTGAGTGAATGGCCCCAGGGCAGGTGGCAGGTTGGCAGCTCCATGGCCCACCGACTGGCCTCCGTGCTGCCGGCTCTCAAGGACAGGTTCTAAGGAAGCCCTGTGGTGGGGAGGGGCTCCGGACAGCCACTGGCTCCAGGCGCAGCACGGTCAGGAAAGACAGCAGACTCATGTAGGAGAGGAATAACCTCCATCCTCCCCAAGGATAAATCCATCTGTATTGAATTCATCTCTTAGGATCCAAAGTAAAAGCTGAGCTAGGCACTTAGCAAGATCAGCATTCTTCATTCTTCCCCCTGATAATTAGTGGCCCTAATTTTGTGCTTCTTTCCCATACAGCCATTGCAGGACACACCAGTGGCCTCCCAGAGCAGTGTGCCCGTGTGGCAGAATGCTCAGTCTTGCCCATCGCCTCCTGGAACCCAGGCCAGTCACGGAGCCCTGAGGTTTGGGGATAGTCCCACCAGCCACTTGCTGTTCATGCTTCCCCAGGAGTTGCTACAACCCAGGTATTATTTAATTTTCCTGCCTCCCCCCCCCACCAACTCAGAACCTGACTCTGTGATTTTGCCCCAGGGCAGGCTAGCTGGCATGACACTATGCACCTGTCGCTGATGATGGTGGCGCTACCACTTTTGTGAAAAGAGGTGCTGGCCTGCCCAGGACGCAACCGTCCCCACAGCTGGAATGCACATGTGACGTGCTGCTCGAGGCTGAAACAAACAGCTCGGCTCTGGCTTAGAGCTGACAGTGTTCTAAAAATAAGGCTGATAATTCTTTTCAAAGCTGCTATTTATTTCTATGATAAATCACCGTTCTTCCCCTGCATTCTGTAATCAGAGGAGAATCATTCTTTTCGGTATACTCAGTACCTGACAGATCATTTTTAGAGAATACATTTGGACTTTTTGTGCTGACAAGTTGCATCTCTTTTGGGAAAGAAGGAATGAGCAGAGACATTAATTATGTCAGGAAAAAAAATGTAGAAAAACAAGGTTTGTCATTTTCATGTGATTTGAAGGAGACCTAAACAAAAAGGTGCCAAAAATTCTCTTATGACTTATCTATAGGAGCAGAATTTCCCAGAGGTCAGAAAGACCTGGCTTTCCGTCCCTGCTCAGCCACTTGCCGGCTGTGTGAGCTCAGGCCTCGGGCCAGCTCAGGCCCTGCAAGTGGGTATGTCAGGATAGGATCCGATGTGCAGGAGATTTGTTGTTCCCGTAGAAGATCAAGGGGCAGGGGCGGGAGCCGGCAAAGAGAGCCTTAGCGGGGCAGGGGCAGGGGCCTGCCCTGAAAGCAGAGGGAAGGAAGGAGCCGTGGGTGGGAAGGCCTCAGACTGCAGTGTGGCCTGAGGGTCAGGCTTTCTGCTGCCGCTTTTTTGGAGTGTTAATCAGTCCTTTCTGAAGGAAAGTTGCTGTGAGAAATAATTCTGGAGAGCAGAGGTCAAGTCTGCTAACCAAGTCCACATATGTAAAGCACTCGAATTCTGTAGTAAATTCTACTATCCTCTTTCAATGGGCTAACCCTCATTTTCCAAACCTCCGCACTCACACGGATACACCGCGAGAAAGACTGAGCAGTGTCACCATCTGGTTGGTTTAATTTAACAAATATAGATTTCGTCTTCATTTTAAAGAACATTACCCTCAAGGAAACTTGCTAATTTGAAAAATTAAAGTGCATCTCAGTGTTGGCTCAGCCTCACAGTATAGAAAAGCAAAGAGAAGTTAACGGTATGATTTTTTCTTCCACTCTTTGATTCTGCCTCCAAATTTTTCATATACAGTGCCATTTAATTCAATCCAGTAACTAATTCTTCTTAAAATATATATATATTTTTTCTTTATTTAATTTAGAGAGAGAGGAAGGGGGAGAGAGAGATAGAAATATTGATGAGAGAGAACATCCCCCACTGGAGATCGGGCTTAAAACCTGACCGGGAATTGAACCGGTGACCTCTTGGTACATGGGTTGATGCTTGACCACTGAACCACGCCAGCCGGGCTCAGTAACTAATTCTTCAGTGCCTGCTGTGTACTAGGCACTGGGGATACAGCTTTAAGCAGGATAGACCCAGGTCCTGCCTTCTGTCTGGTGTGCACTTAGACATAAACCACGAGGAATGGGTGCCGACAGCCTGTGTCTCCCACCACCTCTTGCCACTGCACGTCCAGGCAGCCGTTTCAGTGCACCTGCGTACCATAAACAGCTAAGGAATGAAGTGTGCACCACTGAGTTCTCAGTGCCCACCAGTGTCTTCTGCATACTACACACTCATTAAATATGTGTTGAATGAATGAATGAATAAATAAATGGATAGAAAGCCCGGCTGGTGTGGCTCATCTCATGCACCAAGAGGTTGCAGGTTTGATTCCTGGTCAGGGCACATGCCCAGGTTGTGGGCCAAATCCCCAGTGGGGGGCATGCAGGAGGCAGCCAGTCAATGTTCTCTCTCATCAATGTTTCTCTCTCTCTCTCCCTCTCCCTTCCTCTCTCTAAAATCAATTAAAAAAATTTTTTTAAATAAATAAATGGATAGATGAATGAATTGAGTTTTCATAGAAAGTAAAGCTTGTTTAGCCAGATGTACATGTGATATGTAACCATCATGCAAATGAATATTAACTTTTATTCTCTGCTTTTACTGCATGATGCTTGTTTAATTCCTGTTTTATCATAGGTAGGGTATTAAGGTCCAAGAAACATAAAGGTGGGTGGGAGAAGGCAGGTGTGTACTTCTGTGCCTCAGTGTTAAATGTGTCTTACAGAAAGAAAACGCTTACCCAATGCTTAAATCAAATCCTTGTTATTCAAATGATCCCGCAACTGCTCCTCACACTGTCTCCTGGCTGTATACAAAGCAGAATGCATATTCATAGGGTTTAAAAAGGGTGTGAGGAGGAGCTGCTCAGTGAAATAAGCAGTCACAGAAAGACAAATAATGTATGGTTTCACTTACCCAAAGTACCTAGAGTGGTACAATTCAGACACAGTGTGGAATGGTGGTTGCCCGGGGCTGGGGGAGGAGAGAATACAGAGTTGATGTTTAATGGGTACAGAGTGTCAGTTTTGCAAGATGAAAAGCATTCTGGAGATGCTTAGCACTACTTGTGAATGTACTTAGCACTACTAAGCTGAACACTTTAAGATGGTAAGTTTTATGTTATGTATATTTTACCTTAATTTTTGTAACTGTTGACTTTTTTTAAGTAAGGCATCTTCCTCCTTGCCATGCGCTGGGACTTCCACCACCAGCGAAGCTCCCTGCAGAACTCCCACCTTGTTCCCCAGCTCAGTGAGGGAATTACACAACACAACTTCCAACAGCCAAATGTAATGACTTTTAAAAGTTCCCAGAGAAACAGGTCGTTTAATCAGCACATGCTTCAGTTTATCCTGAGGTTCGGGGGTTTGCTCCTCACCCTCTCCCCCAGCCTGAAGATTTGGAAAAACACTAAAAACCTTGACTTCCTTTCTTTGCCTATTGCTCTCTTTTCCCCACAGGTCACAATTCTCTGTGGACGTGCAGACAACATCCCCCAGAGGGCTTGTGTTTTACACAGGCGTGAAGAACTCCTTTATGGCTCTTTATCTCTCGAAAGGGCAACTGGTCTTTGCTTTGGGGGCAGAAGGGAAAAAATGGAGGCTCAAAAGCAAAGAGAAGTGCAATGACGGGAACTGGCACACGGTAAGAGCTGGGCTGCGTCAGAACCTCAGCGCTAGAGACCACTGCTTCTTCAGTCCCCCATGTCTCCCTGGGGTGTCTCACTCCCCGTGCCTACTCGGCCTTGGCTCCCTAGACCATTTCTCTCCTTCAGGACAGTCCCCAGGCCCCCAGGCCCCTCTCTGAGCCTTCTCTATAACACAAGTATCAACACCCACACCTCTAGCCTCCCAGCTCTTGCCCTCAGGCATCCCAGATTTAAAGAAATAAAGGCAAGAAAGGACCGATATTTTTTTTCTGATAAGGGGACTGAAACTCAGACAACTTAAGTGATTTGACAAGTGGTGCTCAGTCAACAAAGATGTAATGAGCTGCCATCCTGGAGCATATAAACAAAAAAATCCCCACTGTAATGTCAGATACTGGTAAGTGCTTTGAGAAAATACTAAAGCAAGGTAAGGAAGTAACTGAGTGGAGAGACTGTTTTAGATCGGGTAGTGAAAAAGGCCTTTTCCAGGAGGTGACAATCACATGAAGTTATAGGGAGAGTGTTCAGGCAGAGGGAACAGCAGGTACAAAGATCCTGAGGTAGGAATTAGCTGAGTGAACAGAACAGAAAGGATAAGAAATGGGATTCAAAAGCAAGGCAGGGCCCAGATCATTTAAGCTTTGAAGACCAAGATAAGGATTTTGGATTTTATTTGGAGTGCCTCTGAAGCGTTTGGAGAGCATAGAACTAAAAAGGGAGCATTGGATGAACTAGTTTATATTCTCAAAACTCTTTTTAGCTGAAGAGACTAAAAGAGGGTAAGAGTAGAAGTAGGTAGACCAGATGGATGCTAGTGCCTGTGCTTCGAGAGGCTGTGGTTTGAGGTGGAGAGAAGTGGACCATCCAGGATGTGTTCGAAGGCGGACCCAAGAGGCCTTGCTGATGGATTGCATGTAGAGTGTGAGAGAAAGAGGAGTCCATGTTGAGTCCTATGATTTTGGACCAGCAATTGGGTCAGTAGTGAAACTTGTGGAGATGAAAAAGCTGGGGAAGAGGTGAATGTGGCCGGGGAAGGAGCAATTTAGAGCTGGGGAGGAGCAGGGGTTCTGGTGTGAACATCCTAGAGCTGCGATGCCTGTGAACCCACATTTCAGTAGACAGTGGACAGAGCTGCGATGCTTGTGAACCCACATTTCAGTAGACAGTGGAGGCCAGAGGTCACTGCTGGGTGTATAAATTGGGGAGCCGTTAGTGAATAGTCTCCTAGCCAGGAGGTGGCCATCCACAGTTAGGAGCCCAGGGATCCTAACTTTTAGCAGAGTTTAGAACACTTGTTCCTCTTGTTAGAAGAGAAGTAGCCACTGGCCCCTTGCTCAAGGGAGCATGTGAGTCCTCCCACCCCCCAGTTATGCACAAACTATTCCTTCCCCTTTGTTGCATGGGTATATCTATATTCCTTTGGCTCTTCAGTTGTTTATATTTTCTATGAGTTTCCAGATTAATTGTATCTTTATTAGTTCACTTTTGAGCAACCTTTTCTTTTTTGCTCACGATTTTTTTTTAATTTTTTTCTTTATTGATTTTAGAGAGGGGAAGGGAGAGGAAGAGAGAGATGGAAACATTGATGAGAGAGAACACTGATTGGCCGCCTCCTGTATGCCCCCCACTGGGGATCCGGCCCACAACCTGGGCATGTGCCCTGACCGGGAATCGAACCAGTGACCTGTTGGTGCATGGGTCAACGCTCAACCAGTGAGCCACACTGGCCGGGCTTTTGCTCACATTTTTAGCTCACTTGGTTCAATATCTAACATATCACAAAATGATGATGATGATGCAGATGATGATGTTGATGATGACGACACGAGGGAGAAAAATCTATGATTTTTTAAAGCTACTTGAGGAACAGAAAAACATTTTTTTTTAATTTCCTGTGCCCAGTAAATAAAATACAGCAGCAATTGTCAAAGGCAAAAATATGATGAACTTATATTCTTTACTCTTAAGGTGACGTTTGGACAAGATGAAGGAAAGGGGCGCTTGGTTGTAGATGGTCTGAGGGCCTCGGAGGGACGTTTGCCTGGAAATTCCACCTTCAGCCTCAGAGCATCAGTTTACCTGGGATCGCCTCCATCAGGGAAGCCAAAGGTAAATCGTTATGCTTCAGAGCCATAGATAAAAAATAATTCACTTTATGATATAATCATCATAATTATACAAGGCATTCAAGAATATCAAAATACTCTAAATGATTTTCAAAATAATCTAATTAATGTCCATAAGCCCACAGCCTTTCTTTTTAAAGGTGCAGCTTGAGACAGGCAGGCCCTGAAGGAGTGAATTCAGGCCTTCTCCATGTGAATCTCTTAGCTTCTCTTCCAAGGAATGCAAAACTGTAGGTTTTAGGTTGTAGATGGGATTTTTGATTAAGATCATATTTTTCAAACTTTAGCAATTTGTCCCACCTTCAGCATCTTCACCATTCCCAGTTAAACGTTTACTTAATAGTTCGCTCGCAATCAACTCATTTAATTTTTTAAAGGATCTTTTCTTCTCTCTCCTAAATGGAAACCCAATATTCTGAACCATAAATAGTAGGTTACCATGAAAATAAAAGTGTTTTAAAAGTCCAGCTAGATAGTGTGGCCTGCACTCCCTTCGTTAGTGGAAAAGGCAGCTTGACACGTGCTCAAGTGGTGTCTACGACGGATCAGCACAAAACGGAAATTTGTTCCTTGCCCTAAGAAGAAGGCTAGAAAGAGAATTGAAAAGGGGATAATAGCTGAACATGTGTTTTAATGTTATTTGGTGTCTAAAATAAAATTATGTCAAGCACGAAAGTTGGGGAAATTTTGCTCTAAGGGAGCGTCCCAAGTCCGTCCATCCCCATGGAGAGGTGTGTACCTGGACTCGCGAGTTCAGACGCCTGATGGGGCTATGGCTGTAGGACTGAGCTCCGCAGTGCCCTCTCCCCGTCCCTCTTCCCATGCTGCCAGAGCACAAGTTTCACCTGGGTCACTTGGGGCAGCTGTCCCCACTCGCCATTCTCCCAGATTTGTCTTTTCTCCCCCAGAGTGAAGTAAGATGGTCCTGTCCGCAGCTCAGGCCTAGGACCTGCCCTCCCCCTGAATGCACTGCCATTTTCTCAGCCCCTCTCGCCCCTCTCATGGGTGCTGCCCATTCTGCTCTGGTGTTTGCTTGCAGTAGTGGAGGAAGGGCCAGGACTCAGATCTGGCCCCGGGGATGGGTATAATTAAGGCAGGTCATTTCCACCAGCATGGATTCTGGGCGTGCAAACAGACCTTGCCCAGGCCAGGGTTTCGCCAAGGGCTCAGCCTGGCCCCCTTGAGTTTTGCACTGGGGTTAGGGTCAAAGCGCCAACAAGTCACAAAGTATTGTTTTGCTTAATTATACATAATAACATTTATATCCTAAGTGATATATAATATACTATAGTATATGTAATATACAATACATGTGTAACATATTAATTGCTAAGGAGGATACTCAATGTTATTGTTTGCTTTTCTGAAAACTCTGTACCTATTTCCCTCTCAGCGAAGTCACAGGATGGGGTAGGCATTGAAGGGCACAATTTGGGTATTTTTTTGACCTGGATAAATCCCACTTGGCCTCCTTATATCAGGGACAATCTGTAGTACCCCATTTATAACATTCTTACAAGCTACAGTTCTTTTTGCAGCCTTCCTGAAGGATTACCATTGGATTACCGTCCTCCAAATCCTCTCAAAGGGCAGGCCGCTTCCCATCAAACCATGCCTGCCGCTGAGCACCAAGCCTGCAGTCAGCCTGTAGGGTTCAGTGTGAGCCGTGGTCTGTCCTGGAGAGTCCGAGCTGGGTCTCAGCTACAGGCTTCTCATTGCATAAGATGGAAAATCCTGAGACCAAAAATGTCACAGGAAGCCCGATCAGTACTGTACCGTTGACACTTACACCACATGCATCTCTAGTGTCACCGTGTTCCCTTAAAACGAGCATGTCTTGCGTCTGTCATGTGCGAGTCCAGGGTCCTAACAGCACTGATTCTAGAAGGGAGTTTAGGGATTTAATTCAGTGATGCTTCAACTGTGTTGAGAATTTCGTGAGCGTTACAGTCCCTCTCCCGAGGCAAATGCACATACAGAGAACATCTGGTGTATGACTGAAGGGATCACAGAACCCAGAAGTGCTTCCCTGGGCCCCAGGTGAGAGTTACTGTCCAGGCCAGAGCTAGGCAGGCACAGGGCTCCGTGTAAGCCCACGGATGCTTACTTTAACTTTAAGGCATTCAACAAGCCCAACAATGTAGGGAACCTTTTCACACTTCATTATTTTGGGAATGTTTTGGCCTCTTTTTTCAGGCAGCTGCCCTGCACTAAGCAATCGCATGAGCTCATGAACTCCTAAGAAGTGGTTTGTACCTGCAAGGAGACAGGGAGATCTGTGCAGTGTAAGGCGGAAATGGCCCCTGCTGCAGCTCTGTCTGTGTGGACCAGGGTCAGGTCACCTCCCTGCTCTTGTTCCAGCACTCAGAGAGCAACTGTTCCTGCCGTTGGCACGCACGCCACTTGGGTTGGTGGCACCTTCAAATCTGACCACCCACCAAGCGTCTGGTATCCAGGTTTTTCTTGGTACTGTGGGCAGGGAGCCAAATGGAAGTCAGGCCCCCTGACTAAACAGAAAAAAGGAATTCCCAGCCTTCTGCCTTCAGCAGACAGCTGCCCCTGCCCTGACCTTGGCTGCCCTGCCTTTCTGAAGTTTGCTCTCTCTTCTGCTTGGTTGCAGGGCGTCCCCCAAAACAGCTTTGTGGGATGCCTGCGGAACTTTCAGTTGGATTCAAAACCACTCACCCCTTCTACAAGCTCTGGGGTGTCTCCTTGCTTGACTGGCTCTTTGGAAAAAGGCATTTATTTCTCCCAAGAAGGTGGTCACGTCAAACTAGGTAAGGAGCAGTTTGGAAGAGTTTATGTCTTAGAGTCTAAAGAACTTCATCCTTTTTCTTGAATTATGATGTTTTAACTGTTTTTTATTTTATTTTTCTTTTGAAAGCTAACTCTGTGTTGTTGGAGCCAGAATTCAAGCTCCTTTTCAGCATTCGCCCGAGAAGTCTCACTGGAACCCTGATACACATCGGCAGTCAGCCCGGGAGGCACCTGTGTGTCTACATGGAGGCAGGAAAGGTACGCAGCCGTCTGATGCCAGGGAGGGCGGTGCCTTTGCTTCGGGAGCGGATTCCATTTTTGGAGACCGTAGTAGGTGAAGTGATAGAGAGTGGAATCCAATCTTGTATTTAAGAGACCTGACTCCAGGGCTGACTTACCCTCTTCCTTGAGCGAGTAATTTGATCATCATGTTTTCTGTCCTTCGTCTTTAAAATTGGGAAAACCCAAACAAGCTGGGCTGAATTCCAGCTGCACCACTTAGTTATCTGGCCCTAGGGAAGTTCCTTAGCCTCTTTCAGGCTCAATTCTTTTTCTTTAGAAGGTAGATAATAATGCTTCTATCTTAGGGCTTCTGTCAAGAGAATAGAAGCTGCCATATACTCAGTAAATGTTCATTGTTCTCTTCTCCCCATCGCCCTGGTCATATCTCTACTTTTATTCGTAAGGGCAGTGCCAGAATTCATGACGAACATTTTCTCACCCATCACACCCATGTCCATGCCCCGTGTCCACGGAATCCGTTTCACCTTCCCCTGGTCCTGGTCCCTGCAGCCACGCTGGCCACCAGGCCTCCACCCGGCTTCCTCTGGCTTTCATGGGCCCCTTCTTCAGTGTATGCTTCTGCCGCCCATCCTTCCTGTACTCAGAGGCCTCGTCCATATCTTATTTTCATGACCCTGTTATATCACTTTTCTTTTCACAAAATCTCTTTAAAAGCAGATTCTTCTAGGAAGCCTCTCTTGGTTAAGGCCTCGAGGCAAAGATTGATAACATGCCATTTCTTTCACCTGCATCCTTCCGATCTTATTAAACGTGAGGGGAAAACTCCAAGAAGACAATAAAATCGCCCAAACTCCCAGAACACGTTCTTACGTCGCAGCCTTTATGTGTGGGCAGGCCTCTGGGGGCGAGAAGCAGGCGGTTACCTGCTTGTGGGCGCTTGAGACAAGGCTGGCTTTGCAGGGGAGGGTCTGGGGAGAGTCTCCAATGAGAGCTGCTGGATGGAAAATAATTTTAAAAAATTTTAATCAAGACCTATGACCTTCGTAACAGCAGTCACGTTGGTTAGCTCAAAAATTCCCCAAGTATAGGCTGCACTGTCTAGCTACATGCAAATTAAATGTAAATTATTTATCCACACCTATTTTAGTCCTCTCATTTCATTCACCTTGATTCAGCACTTGGAGGATCCTCGCCCAGAGAATGGGAATGCGGATTCTATAAGGCAGCATGCTGAGTGCCTGACCCCCGGACACGTGCCCAGTACAAATGCAATCCATTAGCTTGTTGGATCCTTGGATGCGAACCCTCTATAAGTCATGCATTCATGGAATTGTTTTAATTGGCTGGCCCTTTGCAGCAGGGTGTAGGCTTCAGCCAGCACTTTTGCCTTCCAAATTTTACACATCTTTCTAAACAAAGCCACTGTCACATATTAATAGCTAAGGAGGATCTTTGAGGTTAATCAGTAACCTTTGAGTAGGGCCTGATGGGGGCAGGGTTCGGGCGCAGAGGGAAGAGCTCATTGCCTTTAGCAGCAACTTCAGGCAGAACTCTGGGCACGCAGCTTGCTTGATTCAAAGGGATGCAGCAGAGAGATTCTTGCAAAGCCTTGGACCTCATGCGATCACTTGGTGTGGGAGGGGGGAATCCCTGTCAGGGTGGAAGGGTTGGGAAGGGACGATGGCAGAGGAAGCGGCTCCACCTGTCTTTCTGAAGGCAATAGGAAAATGCATGTGTGTTCCAGGTCACGGCCTCTGTGGACAGTGAAGCAGGTGGGATCTTGACATCGGTCACACCAAAGCAGTCTCTGTGTGATGGACAGTGGCACTCTGTGGCAGGTATGGCATCCAGTCTCCCTTTTCATCTGATTTGAATGCCTCAAATGCAGCCCGAGTTTATTAATCCATTAGTGTCTGACCAGGGTCAGCCCACCAGGTTAACATTGTAAACCAAAATTAATTTGAAGCCCTAGCTGGTTTGGCTCGGCAGTTAGAGCATCAGCCTGCGGACTGAAGGACCTCGGGTTTGATACTAGGTCAAGGGCATGTACCTGGGTTGTGGGTTCCATCCCTGACCCTGGTCGGGGTCGTGCAGGAAGCAACCAATCGATGTGTCTCTCTCACATCAATGTTTCTCTCTCTCTCTCCCTCTCTCTCTCTCTCCTCCCTCCTTCCTTTCTACTCTATCTCAGAATTAATGGAAAAATATCCTTGGGTGAGGATTAATAACAACAACAACATAATAATAATAATATTTTGACTATAGTAAAGAATAAAAAAGCATTTATTTGAGCAAAAGGAGCTGCAGCCCAGAAGACAGATTCAGGTAGCAACCTAAATTATGTTCCATTGAGACAAAGGGAGGCCATCTTTTATAGAGAAAGTTCCTGCCCAAATTCCCAATTTTATACAAATGATGTTTCTAAATTGTACAATTCTGATTGGTCAATATAGGTGCAAATGAGGATACAATTTGTATAGTTCTGATTGGCCATGGCAGATCTTAATCCATTGATCAAAAGATGAAACCAGGGTTTCCCTGCAGTGGTCGACCCAGACGGCATCAACAAGCAGGGTACAGGGCGCGAAGCCAAGAGTTCATTGCAATTAAGATTGTTAACATGGGCCCTGGTCAGTGTGGCTCAGCAGTAAGAGCATTGCCCTCGGACCAAGGAGTCCTGGGTTCGATTCTGGCCAAGGGCACGTTCTTCAGTTGCGGTTCGTCCCAGCCCTGGTTGGGGTTGTGCAGGTGGCAACCAGTCAATGTGTTTCTCTCACGTCGATGTTTCTTTCTCTCTCTCTCTCTCTCTCTCTCTCTCTCTCTCTCTCTCTCTCTCTCTCTCTTTCTCTCTTCCTCCCTCTCTCCCTAGCTCTGTTTGAGGATTAATGTGAAAATGTCCTCTGGTGAGGATTAAAAAAAAAAAAAGATTATTAACATGGGAGGAATTTTACTTGGATGGTCAAAAGTGACTGCCTTTGGCGTCAGTTTTCAGAAGTCAGTGTCTTCCTGGGAAGAAGTGAGGTCACGTGACGTAGGCATGGCCCCCTGGAGATTGGAGCCCAGGGCTTGAATCCTGTTCAGCTTCTGACCAAGCCATCTTCACGCTCCTCAGTGACTGGGAGTCAGTCTCTGGGAAACAGGAGTGATAATATCTTTCTCACAAATTTTAAGGATTAAATTCTGCAGTATATGGGGGAAGGACCTAAACACCACCTGGTGTGGAGAAATCGTTGAATTTATGTCTAGGTTGACTGAATTCCTGGGAACAGTGCTCCCACAGGTCCGACAGGAATGAGTTAAAAGAAGCCAGTGTCTTCACACTAGTGTAGACATTGAACAGTGGGCAGGGCCCTCCCCAGGTCACACCTGACCAGTGTGCTTTCCCTCCAGTCACCATAAAACAGCACATCCTGCACCTGGAACTGGATGCAGACAGCAGCTACACGGCTGGACGGCTCCCCTTCCCGCCTGCGGGCACTCAGGAGCCACTACACATTGGAGGCGTCCCAGGTAACGCTCGTCATGACTTCTACACCGTGTTTTCCCACGTCCGCTCTTAACATTTCCATTTTAACCCAACAAATGCGATACCCCAGCCCGTGGGCTACCAGTAGAGCAGCCGTTGACTGTACGGTGGACATGGTGAGGCCCTTTGCTCTAGCACATGGGGACACCCAGTTGCCAGCAATGGGCACATTTAATGGCAGCCCAGGCCACACTACTGCTGCTTCCTCTTGTCCCAAGCCTATAATTCATAAGCCTCTCTTAAGAGCCTGCGTTAACCTAGAAGCCTGATAGCAGCGAAGAATCAGGAAAGGGGCTGAGAAACTGGTCTCTCCTCTCCAGGCAGTAAGTTTTTACTGGTGAGTTATTAAGCCTTGTGGGGCCAGAATGGGACAGTCGGGCAGGTTGAGATGGAGTCAAGTTCAAGACTGGAATTTTGCCTGGAAAGAGTATCGTCATTCTTCATTGTTTTATGTCCCTCCAAATAGTTTGGTCATTAATTTTACGGGTCTTCCATGACCCATAGAAAGCACTCACGTTTAGAGTTATTATCTATCGATTTGGCTGTGGCATCTACTTCTCTGAAGAATCTGAAGAGTAGCCTTGTGCTGATTTATCACAGCAGGTGGAGTGTTGGGTGCCTGCTTACAGCGAGGAAATGACTGGGTCAGCTGAGGCCTGGGTCCCTTTAGTTCTAATCCGACTATTTTTTAAATTGGGTTCATTTATTTGACAATATGAATTACCCATTGACTGCATCTCCTTTCCCTCCTTCAGCCGATTTGAAGACTCTGAAGGTCCCTGTCTGGAAATCATTTTTCGGCTGCCTGAAGAATATTCAAGTCAACCACATTCCCATCCCTGTCACTGAAGCTGCGGAAGTCCAGGGGACTGTCAGTCTGAATGGCTGTCCCGACCACTAACTCAAACCAATTACACAGTGAGGAAATTCACCTTAGAATCACTGATTACCAACGCACCTCCCTCTCCCCGCACAAGGTCATCCTTGGCTTAAGACACCATGCGAATGGTTCAGTAGCAAATCCAAGTTTGAACTTTGACTATACATAACCATCATTTTGGCATTCAGTGCTACATGTGTATTTTATATAAAAATACCGTTTCTCAAAGATGATGAACAAATTGTTATATGCTTTTGGTAATATCATTTTCCACTCAAATTGAAATGTCTTTTAAAGAACATTTTTTCCACTTGTTAAAAAATAAATATCTTTTAAAGCAATTTAGAAATACAAAAATTTTACATCTGTTAAGGGGTTATAATTTATGAGGTTAAATTAATGCAGTGTACTCTTTAAATTGATGTTTTATTAACATAAAGCCAATGGCTTGATGGTCATTGTTAATCGTATTAATTCTTCAGCACCTGTTCAATGTGTTACCTACAACACAGTTTTCTACGAATAATTATTGAGCACGTACTGGTAGGTACTATGTGCATTCGATGTTGGGTTTATAGTCAGATATAAGGAGTAATTCCTGCCCTGAAGGAATATGCAGTCCAATTTAGGTACATTATATTTATAGAATAGTAAATAACAAACCAATTTAATGAAGATATAATGCACTTGGCTTCCCACACACATTCTGCTACCAGTCAACTCTAGATTATGATGATCAGTTCCTTAAGAGCAAAAACTATCTAGTAGGGAAGATGATGTGGATATACATACTATAATTAAAGCTTGGCATGGCAAGCTAACAGGAGTCAATGGGAAGGAGGAATCGCTTCTAGTTTTATCTACAAAGTAATGAACCATGTACTAGACCAATATTATTACCCAGCACTAAATCTCCCTAACATAAAGGACTATGTAATGACTTCATAGCATTTGTTCATCAGGAGGAAAATAACACATAATTCTGAAATTTGGATATCATAATCCTATATAATTCTTATAGCTACATGACCACCTCCTCTGAAGCTGGGCCGTATTTCCTTCAACTCAGTCCTCTTTTATGACCCTCGCCCTGCAGTCTGGTGGGGGTGCTTTCTAACAACCATGTCTATGCAAACATGGAAGGTTCTCCTGGAGAGGTAGCAGGTCCCCATCACAAGGAATATTCAACAGAGGCTGGCTGGTGGACCTTAGAAATGCTATGTTGAATTGTATGACCTTAAGTCACGTGCTTTCAGAAAACATTGACTTTCAAATGAAAACTTCACCAGGTGATTACCACCCAGACCCTGGGTCTGCACTTCACCTGTCTTTGGCAGTTCCACACTAAGCAGGCGATTCTCTCTTCTGGGCTCCTGGTGTTAACCTAACTGACTCTTCAGAGTTACTCATTAGTGCTGATTATTTACCAGCACTTTCCAGATTCATTGTAAAGGGCCAATTAATTCTTCACTAATACCATGGCTTTCCCTCCAGTTGGAAGTAGCTTGAGAAACAGCTGTTGATCTGTCTTTGCTGAATATGATCCCAGCCACCAGGAGGCAGAAGAGAGGGTCACAGATGGAATTACAGTTGAGGAGGCAGAAAGCCCTCAGCGTGGCTCTTCTCAAACTGCAAATGTGTGTTCCCTGAAAGGAATGTTTACAGCTCCTCAACTGAACATTGTGCAAATTATTTGTAAACTGTCAAGTGCCATACAACTATGATCACTGTTCTCTTCCTCCTGGCTCACCTCTCACGAAGTGTGCTGACCTCCGGGGTAACAGTCTAAGGAGAGGCTGCAAGATCATTGGTTGCTGACTCTGACCAGGTCACGACGGGTCCACAGCTGGTTTCATTTTGGTCCAGGGGAGGGGGGCCTGGATTGGGAGAAGACTTTCATTCAGCACATCTCCCTGGGCAAGTCTCCCCAGGGCACCAAGTGAAGCAATTGTGTGCCTTCACGAGCTGCTTCTTCGACTTCTCGAAGGTCATGTCTTGACCTCATTCCTCAATACTTTGGGTTGTTGAGTTTTTGCCACACTCGCAATAACCCCGTGGCAGAGGTCAGCGGCCCTGGCCAGGACATGCTGACCTTCCCTGCCTCCCACACCGTGGCCTCACTTCCCCCACAGGGCATTTGACTCAGCTTCTTGCTGCTCCCACTTCCCTCAGGGCTGCACTGCAAAGCCCCGAACCCCAACTTCTGCCCTCCCAGCCTCCTTCACTTCTCTCTTCCAGGTCCCCAGTTCTCTTACTAATTCCAATTTTGGGTAGGTTCCTGCTAGCCCCAGAAAGTCCAGATTTCTTAGGAATGATGACTTAGAGCCAGCATATGAGTAGAACCATTTTTAAATAACATTATTTTATTGAATACAAATGGTATTTTTGTAAACGATAGAAATTGGAATATACAAAGAAGCAAAAATCACCCATAATCTCATCACTCAGAAATCTGTATTTAGTTATATGACTATTATTCTTTGTATTTTCTCACAAAATCAGTTATACTGTATATATTTTATATGGTTTTTAAAACTATACAGTGACTGTTTCCCAGGTCTTTGACTACAGAGTATTACATCAGATGGATTTACCATAATGTATTTAAGCAACCTCTTAGAATGAATATGTCATGGAATGTAAACTTACTTATTTTCTTAGGATAAATTCTTAGAAGTAAAACTTCCAGGTCAAAGGATATAAACATTTTTATATTTGTAGTTAGTTATTGCCAAATTGTTTCCTAACAGGTTATATCCACTTACATTCATATCTTTTTTTAAATGTTTTTTTTTTATTTTTAAATTTTATTTTTATTGTTGGAAGTATTACAGATGTCCCCCTTTTTCTCCCATTGACCCCCTCCACCGCACTCCTGCCCCACCCATGCCTTCACTGCATTATTGTCTGTTTTTTTAAACTGACCTTCGCCCTGGCCGGTTTGGCTCAGGGGTTAGAGTGTTAGCGCGAGGACTGGAGAGTCCTGGGTTCGGTTCCCGCTAAGGGCACGTACCTTGGTTGCACTTTGTCCCGGGCTCCGCCTGGGGTCATGTGGGTGGCAGCCTCTCGATGTGTCTTTCTCACGTCGATGTTTCTCTCTCTGTCTTCCTCCCTCTCTCCCTCCCGCCCTCCCTGAAGATAGGTGCAAAGGTGCCCTCGGGTGAGGATAAAAAAATAATAGTAATAAAAAATAAAATAAACTGGCCTTAGGCCCTGATGCCACTAAATATAAACTCACCAAGGTCTGCCCACAGCCTTCAAGACAGGGAGCAGCTGTTGGGAGCTCCACCATGCCCAGGCTCATCGCAGCCAGAATCACATCACCTGGAAATGCGGTCAGTTGATGGGTTCTGATGGGCGATTCTGCAAAAACACCTGGAGACAGCAGGCAGTTTTATCATTCATCCATAGGAACCAAAGCTGAGCCACAGACACAGCCAGGTTTGCAGAACACGTCACTCTTAGAGAGCTCCAAACCAATGCCAGGCCTGGGATGTGCTTTCAGAAAGGAGCAAGGCACTCCTCTGAGGGTCTGGAGGGTGTACTGTGTTCTCTGAGCAGCTGCCTAACCTCAGCCATAGCGCCAGCCGGCGGCTTCATCTTCCTCCACCCTGTAAGTTAGCTTGCTTTGTGATTGACTCTTTCATAAGAATTCACTCAGGTAAAATTTCCAGGGTTTATTTATTTATTTATTTGTGCTGTAGTGCAGTTTTTATTATTTATTTATTTATTTATTTATTTGAAATTCCCATCTTCCCCACCCCCTCCTGTTTGGCTACCATCAGCTTGTTCTCTGTATCTATGATTATTTTCTGTTTTGTTTTGTTTATTCATTTTTTTAGATTGCATATGTAAGTGAAATTATACAATATTTGTTTTTCTCTGACTTATTTCACTTAGCATTGTACTCTGTAGGTCCATCCATGTTGTTGCAAATGCAAGATTTTATTATTTTTTATTGCTGAATAATATTCCATTGTGTATATATACATATATATGTACACATCACATCTTTATTCATTCACCTATTGATGGACACTTAGATTGTTCCCATATCTTTTTTTTCATTTTTTTATTCCTCACTCAAGGATATTTTTCTATTTATCATTAGATACAATGGGAGGGAGGGAGAGAGAGACAGAGAGAAACATTGATGTGATAGAGCCACATCAACTGGTTGCCTCCCTCACGACCCGACCAGGGCTGGGACGAACCGCAACTGAGGTACGTGCCCTTAACTAGAATCAAACCCGTGACTCATTGGTCTGAGGGCCAACACTCTGACTGCTGAGCCAAACTGGCCAGGGAAGTTTCCATATCTTGACTATTTATTACTAGTGATGCTTCAATGAACGTAGGGGTGCATATACCTTTTCAAATTAGTGTTTTTGTTTTCTCTGGATAATACACACAAGTGGAATTGCAGGATCATATGGCAGCTATGTTTTTAATTTTTTGAGGAATCTCCATACTGTTTTACATAGTGGCTGTACCAATCTGCATTCCCACGAACAGTGCACAAGGGTTCCCTTTTCTCCACATTTTCATCAGCACTTGTTACTTGTTGATTTATTGATGATAGCCATTCTGACAGGTGTGAGGTGACATCTTATTGTGGTTTTAATGTGAATTTCCCTTATGGTTAGTGACGTTGAGCATCTTTGCATATGTCTATTGGCCATCTGTATGTCCTCTTTGGAGAAGTATCTATTCAGGTTCTCTGCCCATTTTTTAATTGCATTGTTTGGGTTTTGGTGTTAAGTTGTATGAGTTCCCTACACATTTTGGGTATCAACTCCTTATTGTATATATCATTAGCAAACATCTTCTTCCATTTGGTAGCTTGTCTTTTTGTTTTGTTGATGGTTTGCTTCATTGTGCAAAATCTTTTTAGTTTGATGTAGTCCTATTTGTTTATTTTTATCTTTTGTTTCCCTTAGTCAAGGAGATATATCAAAAAAGATATTGCTAAGAGCTATATCAAAGAGTTTACTGCCTATGTTTTCTTCTAGGATATTTATGGTTTCAGGTCTAACATTTAAATATTTGGTTCATCTTGAGTTTATTTTTGTATATGATGTAAGAGAGTCATCCAATTTCATTTTTTTGCATGTATCCAGTTTTTCCAGCACCACTTATTGAAGAGATTATCTTTACCCCATTGTATATCTTTGCCTTATTTGTCATATATTAATAAGCCATATAAGTGAGGATTTATTTTTGGGCTTTCTATTCTATTCCATTAATCTATATATCTGTTTTTATGCCAGTACCATACTGTTTTGATTATTGTAGCTTTGTAGTATAGTTTGATGCCAGGAAGTGTGATGCCTCCCACTTTGTTCTTCTTTAAAATTTCTTTGGCTATTTGGGGTTTGTGTGTGTGTGATTTAAATGGGTAAAAGCTTAAGTCCCCACCCCTCTCATCACTCAGCCCCTCCCCCCCACCCCCGCAAAAGAGAAATCCAAACAGAACTCTTTTTTCTTAACATGAGTGATAGTGGTAATAGTGGTGGTAGTAGGTGACAGATGTGTCATGTTTCCAGTTTCTTAATTTGCCAAACAATATAACTTAATTCCTCAGCATAGAAATTCTAGCATAAGGTATGCATGCCTGAGTGTGGAAAGCAGAGATAAGATTGGAATATCCCTGCTAGTCATGGGGGCTGGGGGAGCAATTACTCACCCAGTGTAGAGGACAGGGTGCTGAGATGATAAATACTATTTACTGAAAATGTTGTCTTCTCCTTTGCTCAGAAAGACTTCTGTGACCCCAGAATTAAAGTGTACCTTTCCATTGCCAGAAGGTTTTACTCTCTATAAATCTTGAATGTGTGGTTTATTTTACTCTACATTGAGTCCTTGATAAAATGAGAATAGGGAGGTTCAGAGGGTAAAGAACTGGAACTTCCTGCAGCACTCTAGACTTCATGAATGCACACAGATAGCAGCACACACGTACCAATCAACCATCCCTAGCTCAGAAAGCTTCTGCGAATTAATCGGTAACTAATCATTTCATACTCAGGGAGCATGCATTCCTGGAAAGTTATAATGGAGCTGGATATCCAGGGACGTAGCTTGGCATGCCGTCCATTCAAAGAACTCTCCGTGGGTACTTACCATTCCTACAGGAAATACTCTTTCTCAGAAGTAAAGACTATATTCTGGAAAATCAGTGACTGAGCATATCTAGCATTCAACTGAAGTGCTGTCGACAGAATAAGATTGTTAATGTCATGTTTTTGTAATATCCTAGGTGAGGGGGAGACCTGTCAGGGGCTGATGTGCCTTATGGGACTTCTTCCTGGGTCACTGCCCGAGTGAACCACAAAGTCCAGCTGCTGCTGTGACAGCTCCCAGTGGGGTTTGTCTCCTGCTCCACTGTTTCCCATAATCCATCTCTTCCCACCTCCCCATGAAAAGAGGAAAGCCACCCCCCTTCAGGAAAAACCTTTGTTCTTTGAAGTCACTTGAATGCGAGACACTCCTTGGGCCTATAATTTCAGTTGAGTTTCAAGCGTGCAAGTTTTTCTGTCATGTGGTTTAGAATATTCTAGAAGTTTGAGGAACAAAAAATTATATCCCTTATCAAGACTTTCTTCAAAGTTAAATGAGATGATGGATATAAAAATATTGTGAGAACATCATTTTTTATATTACTATTAAAACACTGTAAACATGGGCAGACAAAGTATAAGAAATTGGATATCCTTATGGTTTTAGTTATTTCTAAGAAAGGAATTCCAGTGTCTGAAAATATGAAAGCTGAGGATCTAATGAAGTTTCCTATTCTACTTGTGACTGTATTTATCACTTTTCCTGATTTGTCATTCTAAGGAAACAACAGAGAAAGTAAACGTGTCCCTAGGTTGTAGACTGTTACTGTGTACACAAGTAAGATTTATTTTAAATGAAGAAAAAAGCCTTTGTAGTAGACTCCGTGAGTTGCCAGCTCATCTCCCCTCACTCTCACCACTTCCGGGCTCACCACCCTGACTTCCGAAGGCCAGCACTGGCATTTCCTTGACAGCTGACGTCAGCCGTGTCCACCTGTGCAGCAGGCCAGCCGGCCATGCCAGTGGAGGGTTAACGCCCCAGGTGTGACCCTAACCAATGACTCTTGGGACATGGTGTCTTGTTCCCACGCCCTTGGGAAGCACACATTCGGCACTGGTCCCCGACTTTCTCCAGCAGGATTTCTCTCTGCTTGCTCACCGTGGGAGCTGGCTGCCTTTCTTTTGTGTCTCGCTCTACTATTTCCTCCATCATTTCCTTCACCTCCCAAATTAACTACCTGCACTCAAATCCTTGGTCAGGGTCTGCTTCAGGTGACCCCAAACTTAGACCCCCTCTGAAGAGTAAAGAGAAATTTTGTCCTATGTTTTAACAATGTTGTATTTGTGATATAACTAGTTCTTCTTTGTCACAAAAACAATAAAAATTACCTTAGATGCCCATTGTGCCTTCCGATACCAAGAAAGGCTCTGGTCCATGCGGATGCATTTTGACTAGAATTAAATAATTAGGTTGTGATGTAAATTTTGACTTGTTTACCAAAGGGAATATCTTCTGGATAAAAATGTTCCTTTGTACTCACAATACTTTATATTTGAATAGCACTTTACAGAAAAAAATTTAACATATGTTCTCATTTAATCAATGAGTGACAAAGAGAAGAGAAATTATCCGAATTATAAAGTAGCGTCATGCAGCTCCTAAGTGTCAAAGTCGGTACTGAAAATCAGGTCTCCTAATTCCACTGTTCTCACTGCTCGGTAAAGCTTAGACCCAAGTGGAGACAGCCACATCCCTTTCCATGCTGGGAAGGAACCATGCTGGGGGAAGAGGAGCTGGAGCCCTTGGGAACAAGCAGCGGCTGACTTCTAAGAACCTTATCTTCCATTTTTGGGAATTAGCCTTCTCCTTTCCCTGCTTTTCTAGCAATGCTCCTCTTTTGCCTTTTTATCTGGGAGGGGGCAGACTGAAACCATCACCATCTTTGATCTAAGGTAATAATACATCCCTTGAAAGTTGGGTAACTGGCTAACCATTGGAAAAATTAGATAAAGATAGATCCTTACATCTTTAAAAAAATTTTTTTTTATCCTCACCCAAGGACATTTTTGCATTTATCTTCAGTTAGAGTGGGCAGGAGAGAGAGAGAGAAACATCGATGTGAGAGAGACACATCGAGTGGTTACTACCCACATGACCTCAACCAGGGCTGGGGACAAACTGCAACCGAGGTTTGTGCCCTTAGTGGAAACCGAACCCGGGTCTCTCTGGTCCGCAGGTCGACGCTCTAACTGCTGAGCCAAACCGGCCAGGGCGATCCTTACATCTTATACCAGAATTAATTCCAGATGGATTAAAGAGTCAAGTGAAATAAAACCATAAAAGTGCTAGAAGAAAATGTTAGAAGTATTCACACACTAGTAGGTTGAGGAATAGTTTTCTAAACAGGACACTAAATAAAGAAACTATAAGGAAAATATTGATAGATGTGATCACATAAGAATATTACATTTCTGCCCAGCCCGTGTGGCTCACTGGTTGAGCGTCAACCCATGCACCAAGAAGTTGCCGGTTCGATTCTCAGTCAGGGCACATGCCCAGGTTCTGGGCCCAATCTCCAGCGGGGGGCATGCAGGAGGAGGCCAATCGATGTTCTCTCTCATCGATGGTTCTATGTCTCTCTCCTTTTTCCTTCCTCTCTTTCTAAAATCAATAAAGAAAAAAAATTTAAAAAAAAGAAGAATATTACATTTCTGGCTCTGGCCTGGTGACTCAGTTAGTTGGAGTGTCATCCTAAACACCAAAAGTTTGTGGATTCGATTCCCAGTTAGGGCACATATGTAGGTTGTGGATTTGATCCCAGGTTGGGACACATATGAGAGACAACTGATTGATGTTTCTCTCTCACATTGATTTTCTCTCTCTCTCTCTCTCTCTCTCTCTCTCTCTCTCTCAAATCAATTTAAAAAAATATCCTTGGGTGAAGATTTAAAACATAAAAATAATTAAAAGAATATTACATTTCTGTGTGGTAAGAAATGCATGAATTTAATTAAAATAGAACACTGGGGAAATATTTGTAACATATAACAGAGAAAGCTTTAATATTCTTACAAATTAAAAGTTCTTACAGATTAATAAATATCCCAATAGTGAAATGGCCAAAGGACAGAATAATTTACAAAATAAATATAAATTGCCCCTAATCATATAACTATCCTCAATCGAATTAACAATTAAATGTAAAATATGAAATATATTATTTTTGCCAACAGTGTTGACAAAGATTGTTTAAATAATTAAATACATACATAAGTAATAGAATTGCATATTGGTATCCTTTTGGAGAAAGAATGTGGCAACTTGGCAACAGATAACAAAATTTTTAAATGTGCACTCGACTCCTAGGAATCTGTCCTAATTAATTAATAAAGATATGGATAACAATCTAACCAAAAGGGTGTTCATATAGCCTTGTTTTGCTATGTGTATTCTGTATTATTTATATAACATGAATACATGTCATATTCTTCTAAGTTGGAAGTAAAAGGACCCCTGAGTCAGAACCTGGCTGTCGGTCAGGGATGAGAGACAGAAAGCCTGGGAGTCTGGGTGCCTGAGGAAAGCACGGACCAGGATAGGCTTGGTGCTCTAATGGTACCTCACTGTGTCCAGACTCCCTAAAAACAGGCTACCGTCTTTGCTCCAGTTCCATTTCTTGTCCTCAAACTTGGACAAGTGTCTCCTGATTTAACCTCTGTCTTCGTCAGCTGGAGTTTTCATAACCAAACACCACAAATGGGGTGGCCTAATCAAGAGAGCTCCATTCTCTCACAATTCTGGCAGCTTTGTCCAAGACCGAGCTCTGCCAGTTCAGTTGTGGTGAGAGCTCTCTTTCTGGCTCATGGACAACTGCCTTCTGGCTGTGTCTTCACGTGGTCCTTCCTCCCGTGGTCTTGGTGTGTGCATACAGGGAGGAAGAGAGAGAGCTGTTTGGTGTCTCTTCTTATAAGACTATCAATTCTATCAGATCAGGATTCTGCTCTTATGACTTCATTCAACTTTAATTTCTTTCATAAACACCCCATCTCCAAATAGGTCATGTTGGAGGTTAGGGCCTTAGCATATGGGTTTTGGGGGGGGACACAAATATTTAGTCCATACAACCTCCGATACATAGTCCAACCTTCTGCCTGAGGCCCACATGGTTTCACTGGGTAGGGACAAGAGAAACTACCTATTTAAAACCCTGCCTTTTCATCAAGATAGGGCCCCACCTGATAATGAAGCAATGAAGGGTTTAGTCAAGGTCACATCATAAACTTCGAGTGAATGGAGACAGTTTTCCTATAGTTCTTAACCTCTCTGTGAGGGCCAATGACCCCACTCAGCCAGATGCTCTGAAACTTGAACCACTATTGTTGCGATTCTGTAGCAGCACTAAGATGGAAAATGTTATCTGGACCCACCAAACTCCCCTGTCCTCTCCCCTCCATGCCTTGTGCAGAATGATAATGCACTTGAAGAAATCCAGTCCTGGGCAAAAGCAAGGGGGCCAACTAAGAGCTCATTCATGAGAGGAAGGTTTAACAAGTGTTCAGTTTTGCCTTGATCTCAGATGTTGCTGAAACATCCCAGTTTCTCCAGTTCAACCAGCACTGTTGTACTTACAACAGGTAATTGACTTTGCTAGCCATAAGTCTCAGAGCTCCCTTCCAGGAAATAGCGAGATCCTAAAACACACAAGAGTAAGGATGAGCCTCTGCCTGGAGATCCTGATTTCCTAAGTAGCAGAGGAATCCAGGAATCTGGTTTTTGTTTTTGTTTTTTTTAATCCTCACCTGAGGACACTTTTTGCATTCAGAGTGAGAGAGGGAGGAAGAGAGAGAGAGAAACATCGATGTGAGAGAGACACATTGACTGGCTGCCACCCTCACAACCTCAACCGGGGCTGGGGACAAACCGTAACTGAGGTACGTGCCCTTAGCGGGAACCGAACCTGGGCCTCTCCGGACCACAGGCCGACGCTCTAACCGCTGAGCCAAACCGGCCAGGGCGGAATCTGTTTTTTAATAAATACACCAGGTGATTCTCAAAATCAGGCAAGTGCGGGGGATGTAGTATTATAGAATAAGCACTTGCGTCAAACAGGACTTCACAATTCATTTCATTTTAGGTAGCTTTGCTTAGTAAACGATCCTATGACTAGCATCCAAACCCGTTATCTTTCTGATAGAGAATCTGCATTTACGTAAGGATCTAATGCAGCCTTACAGTAGAATGCCGAGTAGGATAAGGCTCCTGAGCGGCCACAGCTGGGGGACATCTAGTATTACCCAGGAAGTGTCACCACAGTGATGCCCCATGGTGGAAGCCATATTTTGGCTTGCATCTCAATTAGGAAATAACTTTGCCCATCAGAAAAAAACGGGGAGGCCCCTGAGCTAAGTTATATGTAATTCAGGAATGAAAAATGTGGGAACAAGCATTCCAGCGGACTTTGTTTTATGCATGTTTCCTCAACCACAGTAAACACGTGCAAAGGCACAGAGAACGCTCGGAGGCTTAGGACTGATGAGAACCCTGGGTATCTCGGGCAGAGAGCGAGGCCACAAGGAGGCAGGTGCAAGAAAAGCGATGGTGCTGGGGGCTGGGCAGGAGCCAGTCCTGGAGGCACTGGCTTCAGCAAGCAAGAGACAGTTGGTATCTCAGATGAGGGGAACTGCAGCGGACGAATAGGGCCAGAAGTCGGTTTACAGTAGATTGAAGAGGGTGAATGGGAGATGAGAAAGGATCAGCAGTTTGTGGAAATTACTCTTTCAAAAACGGATCATGTTGAAAAGGAAACAGAACCTGGAGGACATGTAGTTGAAGTGGATTGCTTTGTTTTGTTTTGGTCTAAGAGCTAGAATGGAGTGTTTTGTGTGCTGGGAGAGAGTGGTTTATAGGGAGAGGTTAAAGATGAAGAGCAGAGGGAAGATAATCAATGCTGCTGAAGAGGTGTGGGGGCAGGGAATGGACTCAGAGAACTCTGGGAGGGATTTGCCTTGATACAGAGAAGGAGCTCTCTTCCCCTGTGCCTGGAGGAGAGGGGGTGAGGGTCGGTGGAGAGACAAACACTGTGTGGGTGGGAGCTTAGGGAGTCTCAGTTTCCCAGTGAATTAAGACCAGGTTGTCTGGGGGAAGAGGCTCGAAAAGAGGGAAGAAGTTGTCAGCGCTGGGGTCAGCACGAGGGGCAACCTGCCAAGTATGTGTGCAATGCTTACTGAGGAGAACTTGGGGTTTATTATGGGATATATTTAAGATAGGTTATTTTTTTTTGTCATGATCTTTTCCCCCAGTTTTATTGAGTTATAGTTGACACAAAGCACTGTATATGTTTAAGGTGTACAGCAAAATGATTGGACTTACATATATTATGAAATGATTTTTGAGAGTTGAGACAATAGATCCTAATTTCTTATCAGAAGGGAAAAAAATGTGTGTGGGTATGTGTGTGTGTTTATATGGGATGATGGAGGTTAACTAAACTTATTGTGGTAGTCATTTCACAACCAGGTAGGTTTTCAGTGGCAATGACTCACAAAATTAACACTTGGATGGGTGGAGAAATAAAGAATAACACTTGTGGATTCTTTTCTTTTTTCTTCTATTTTCACTTTCCAGGTGCCAAGACTTCAGTCGTTTACCCTTTTCCATTTAAAGCCTGGTTGGTTCATCTCATCCAGTGGTTCTCAACTGTGTTGTACAGCAGAAGCATCTGGGCAGTTCTTTGCCGTATAGATATCTGTGCAGAGATCCGATCTTGGGTGGAGTCAGGCATTAGTCACGTGTAAAGCAGCCCAGGTGATTCCAGTGCGCAGCCGGGATGGAGAACCCCTGATCTGAGCCATGCTGGGAAGAGTCCTTCCCAGTTCCTTGGTGAGGAACACCAGAAGTGTGTGGCATAGCCACTGAAACTCCTGTGACTTTGCTTTATACATGTTTCTCCAACTACAGTAAACATATACCACTTTTATTTTAAAGGTCCTTTTCAACAGAATCTTTTAAATTTCTAGAAAGTCTTCAGGGTGAAGAATTACTTTAATATTGTTTTTGGAAGATGGGAGGGGTGGATGGGCACATAGATCACAGGTAGACACACTGATACCTGGACTCAGATGATCACATCTGACCAGCACAGTCATGAGTCGCCCCTACCTTGTGGGGTGCTAGGTACTTCAACCTGGCTGAAATATGGGTGCTGCTCAGGCACTAGCAGGGAAAGAGAGTAGGAAAAGGCACCAGGAACAAGGCAGGTTTCACCGGTTCCCATGTAATTCATATTGGGTCCTAAACACTACACACACACACACACACACACACACACACACACTTGAGATAAGGGTGCTGGGTAAATGGAAACAGGATGTATGTGACCGTGTAGTGTGCTGAATGTGCCCTTCGCAGTCGTTTCCATCGTGGGCAGCAGAGGACCACTAAATTGCCTCCTTGCCTCCATGAGGGGACCTGCAGCCCCCTGAATAAAACCAGCTGCTCTGACCTTGCGTCAATCAGCTCCGCTGCTGGTTGCCTTGCACAGGGTGTGGATGACGCTTTCACTATAACAGCTCCTCGGGTCTGTCCAGTCAAGTGCATTACCATTGCCACCACCCTTTCATGTCTCCTCTCGACTTTGACCCTACCACAGGCTGACCCTTACTCTGGTTCAGGGAAGAGGAAGCTGACCCCTTGCCTTCCTCTGGTTTTAACCATGCCTGGCTGCCTGCTGCAGGCATTTTTTTGCAAAGTATTTGCCCAGTTGCTAAGCGGTCGCACATCAAAAGCTCTGTTTTTAGCGCAGGGACAGTGGAAGCCTGTGACCAGATGGCTTGTGGGAGCTGCCACCAGGGCATGGCCCTGAGAGCTGGAGAGTTGCTGTTGGACAGGGATGGAGACAGCTGAGGAGGAGGCTGAGCAAGCGGACTTGTCAGGTTTCTCACCACTGAAACTGCCTTCCCACCTGGACGACAGGGGGCGCTCTGCGGTGCCGTGAAGCCTGGTCTTCGCTGGCTGCATCCTCGCCTCCTCTGGGAGTCAGTCACCCCGCGAACAAGGTGCACGCGGGATGCTGCTCCAGCATCAGCTGGAACGTTTGCATTTCGTTGTCGTTGCTGTTTATGTTTGTTTTGTTGTTGAGTTCTCACTAATCTCTCAGCTACTAAAGTGGGTCCCTTTGGGTTTCATGCCCTTGGTATAGAGGAAAGAACGTGGGTTTTGGGCTCAGCCAGCGAACTGGAGGCCTGGCCCTGGTACAGATTGGCACCATAATCTTGAGCAGGTTTTCTAACATATATATATTTTGCCTGACCCACCTCTAGCCCTAAGATAAAAAGGGCAAAAGACTCCTTGAGACACACAGTGTCCAGCCCACTTGACCAGGGTAGGAGTTGTTTGGGGATTTGAGTCAAAGCTGTGCCTGGTATGGAAGAAGGTGCATCTTCCTGGAATGTCCTCTGTGTTCCCTACACCAAAAGAAGCCCCCACAGCCCCAGAGGAGGCCTGGGAGAGTCAGGGGTGGCATCTGACCTCGTCTCTTCCTGAAACACACCTGACAATGGGTGCCATTGGCCCCATCTTACAGACCAAGGTCAGGCTCAGAAAATGTAAGCAATTTGCCCAAGTTCAAAGCCAGGTCCTCTGACGTCACAGCACGTGGGTTTCCCCTCCACTAGGCTGGCACTGGGTCATGAAACTGGGGCAAAAACCGGAAAGACCAAGCTGGAGGGTACATGAAGGGAAGTAGTAAGGACTAGGTGTGGCAAAATCATGGCCTTTTTAAAAGAACAACTCTCTTTCTCAGCTTGGCTTGTTTCACTTAGGATAATAGTTTCCAGGTCCTCCCATGTCGTCTCAAAGGATAAGAGATCTTTCTTTCTTACAGCTGCATAATACTCCATTGTGTATATGTACCACAGCTTTTTTATCCATTTGTCTACTGATGGACACTTGGGCTGTTTCCAGATCTTAGCTATTGTAAATAGTGCTGCTATGAACATGGGGGTACATATATTCTTTCTGATTGATGTTTCAGGCTTCTTAGGGTATATTCCTAGGAGTGGGATCACTGGGTCAAATGGTAATTCAATTTTTAATTTTTTGAGGTAACACCATAGTGTTTTCCATAGTGGCTGCACCAGTCTGCATTCCCACCAGCAGTGTACTAGAGTCCCCTTTTCTCCACACCCTCGCCAACACTTGTTGTTTGATGCTTTGTTGATGGCGGCTGTTCTGACAGGTGTGAGGTGATACCTCATTGTTGTTTTAATTTGCATCTCTCTGATGATTAGTGATGTTGAGCATTTCTTCATATGTCTCTTGGCCATTTGTATGTCCTGTTTAGAGAGGTGTCAAATATCATATGATCTCACTTATATCTGGAATATAATGAACATAACAGTCTGAGGAACAGGGTAGTCCCAGAGACGTGGAAGTAGGGTACAGACTGACAATTGCCAGAAGAGGGGGTGGAGGAGGGGAGCTATGAACCACAGAACTTGTACGCATGTACACATAATCAATGGACATGGACAACAAAACTGGGGACCGGGTAGGGAGGGAGGGGGAGGAGGGAGTCAATGGGGGAAAAAGGAGAAACATCTGTAACAAAAATAAATTAATAAAATAAATAAATAAAAAATAAATAAATAAAAGTACAACTCTCTGCATCTGAAACTGACCTGCTCTGACCTTGGGCCAGGGGAAGCTGGGGCCACAGAGAAAGATGACAGCTAATAGGTAGGGTCCGCTGATAGGTGAATATTTTAAGTCCTAATTATCCACACAGTTGTTGTGCTGCGAATTGTTCCACAAATCCAAGACTTAACATCCCTTTGGTCTGAAAACACCACAGAATAATCACGAGCTGCATGAAGCCCTCAGGTCAAAGGAAGGGAATTTAAAACCCAGGCAACTAATTACTCTCCAGGGCCGCTTTTCTCTGGCCTCAGACTTCATTTTCTCCTTTTGATATTTCCATTTGCACACTCACAAAAATGGAGAGAAATTTGAAATAAAAGCAAACACTGGTTACAGAGCAAGAAAATGCGAAGCTCCTGGACGTTTGTCCTACTTCCTCCCGGTGCCCCAGGCATAATGAATATTCACTAAGGGAAGGAAAGAAAGAAATGACGCAAGTGGGAGGTGAACTAAAATGTAAAGATCTCCAAACCTCACCCTCGCTAGCATCGTGTCTTTTATTACTAAAGGTTAATGGGAGATTGATTAATGGATCAATCAATGGAAGGCTTTCAGAACAGGCCCTGCTGCTCATCATTTGGTGAAAACGAAGGAAACCACTTACTCCCTCAGGTCCCAAGTTTCCCCAGGGTAAACGGATTCCATTCAACCTTTGGATTCGTGAAAGTATCACCATCACCTGTGTGCAAGGCACCTCTTCGGGTATTTGAAGTAATTAAAAAGAGAAAAAGAAACCTCTGGGCACAGATGGGAACTACTTTCCAACTCGGAGAATCGTGTTAAAGGTGCAGGCTGTCCTTCCTTGTTCAGGGCGGGAAACAGCCCTCAAATTCGTGTACCCAGAACAACTCCAACTCCTGTGACCAGAGCTCGTGATCTGGCCACTGATAAATAAACATGTGCACCATTTATTGAGCATTTGGCAGACACTGTGCCAACCTCTTGCCTATAATCTCATTCAATCTCAACAATTACCTTGAGTTCAAGGTATTATTACTCCATTTAACAGAAGAGTAAACTGAGACTCGGAGAGTGAGCTCCAAGATTATACGTCCAGTTCTCACAGAACTATGACTCATATTATATTAACCGTGTGTTTCTGATGTGTGGACATAGGAGAGGAGGGGGCTTACTGATCCTGGAGGGATAGCCCCTCCCAGGTTTAGCCAATTCCTGGAGATTCTCACCAGTGCGCATGTGCCTTTATATGCTAACTAACCCATCCAGAGCGCCCCCCCCCCCCTTCCTCTTGGCTCTCACACTCAGGGTCAGTCTTCTCCTGCCCTAATCACCTAGGAGCCAGGTCCCAGAAAACTAGGGACAGCCCCAAACCCCAGAATCCATTGAAGTGATTCAAACTAGCCAATCCTAACCAATTACCCTACCTCACCCATTCCTTCTGCAGAATCCACAGTGAAAGGCTCTTGCCCATTTCCCCCTCCTGCTGACTCTGATGCTTCTGCATGTGCCCCTGCCCCCTCCCCCCATGGGATCTGAGTATAACGGGCTGTCTTTTCAATGGCAGTTGTCTCCTGATGGGCTGGTCTCACCACACCCGAATAATCAGAAGACCTGCATTTAATACACACATCCAGGGTCGCCCCTGCACTAACCTGAGTCAAGAAAGCAGAACCTCACGAGGGAAGAAACATCACATCTTATTTATTAGGAGCTCGAAGGCAAATTAAGGCTCAGGGCACGAGGAAGGACGGCAGTCTAACCCACCAATCCTCTCTGACACCCAGCCCGAAGCCACCCGTTTCCCGCTCCGTTTCGCCCGCACTGTGTGATGGGAAGGAGTGTCAGGCTATCTGGGGACTCGGATTTGCACGTTCATCAGAAGAGGGTTAGAAAAGGTGGTGAGCACCAGACTAAAACCACGTCAGACTTCCCCTCTGGGGGTGGGCATTCCTCCAGAAAGTATCCTTCCATCATATTAATAGATGGAACCTTTTAAATTAGGGGTAAAGTTAGCAATCTAGAGACAGCTGACCAAATTAGCATACTTACAACAGATAGTTAAGCCAAAGACTTCAGTTGAAAATAGTAATTAATCACCAAAATAACCTTATTCAGCTTGTTTCTCCCTCGCTCCACACACACTATTCTGGGCTGACACACAGGATTGTGCCTTTCCAGGAGGCATTGTCACCCCAACACCCCATCAATGAAAAGCAGCTCACACTGGGGGACCTCAAAGCTTCAGCACGGCCTTGATCCTACTCATCCTCTGTAGAAAAATACGGCGTAACAGTGCTCTGAATCCAAGCGCTGTGACGCCACCCCCACCCCACAGCTTCCTTCAGAGGCATGCTTTTCAAAGGAGTCTTAGTCACCCAAGCTTTTAACAATCTGAGTCACAGTTAATAGGGCTTGGCTATTGTCCATGGCTGACACCAGGTAGTCACTGGCAGCAGGAACTTCCATTGTTTGAAACTCTGTAATTGATGTATATTTTGGGAATTATAGAGTGAGCCTAAGTGAAATTTTGCATTTGCAAGGTTTCCAAAAGAGGATAGAGGATGCATAGCAGGCCAGAAGAAGTGGTTGGCATTATTGTTTTTGGTATCAAACTTCTCCTTACCTGTGAATGGGGTGGTATTCTGTAAATATTAGGGCGCCCCAGGGCCCCACCCGAGCTCCCTCCTCTGTGCACATACTTTCTTCTATGCTGAACCCCAGACTTAAGTACATCCAACTGCCTACTTGGTAGTTGCATTTGGATCAAATATGCCCAAATCTAAACCACTTATTCATGCAAAGCTCTTTATCTCCCGAAATGTCCTAATTTCAGTAAATTGTATCATCTCGTTGCTTACGCCAAAACTCGATGCGTCATCCTTGGTTCCTCCAGCCAGTCCTTTCAGTTCTGCCCCTACGTGCGTCTCAAATCTGTCCGCCTTTGTGACTTCGCTGCCCCGCCCACTCCGAACTGTGCTCCCCGCATCTGCTCTGACTCCCTTGTAAATCATCACGTCGTGTTTTTTTTAACACATCAGACAGATCACCACATCAAGAAAATTCTTTATTAAGAAACAAATGTTAGAGACACTTGAATGTGTTGGAGTCCTTTATTTTAATCAGGCCTGAAAGGAGAAAGCCAAAGGCTTGATATTTTCTTAGGGAAAAAAAATAATAAAAAGCATTCAAGTCCCTTAAGAATTATAAATAGTGGGCTGAGTGTCATTTTCTATTTTCAACTAATATGTCGCTTTAGGATTGATGGTTTCACTCTAAAGGAGGTGGTATGATGCTTTTAGAGTCCTGCTGTCTCTAGAATTGTTCCTATAAACCAGCCAGGACATTTTCCTAACACCAAATACAAAACAAGTTCTCTGACACAATGGGGCCTCCACCCAGACGCAGGTCGGATTTATACTCCAGGGCTCTCCAAGTCCAATGGCCTATAAATATTGCTCGCCTCTCTCTTTAACAATTAGCTGTGAAAGGTTTCTAGTTCAGGGCTTGTCTCCCCAGGACAACTGAGTCATCAGTCTCCTATCTTCCCAAAGTTCTCTGCTAACAACTGCTTATTACAGGCCTGCAGTTTCTGGCTTCAGCATAATTTTTAATAGCTATTTTAATAGCCCTATCAAAATGTTAGGTCTTCAAGTTTTCCATTTCTGCATTAAAGACTATGGGATTTCCAATCCCCTGTGACCACTTGTTACTCCCCTGCTGACAGCCATTGTGTAGTTTTACTTTGTTTCTAAAACTCATCCAAAGTCCAGGCCCTGGGAGGGTGCCCTCTGGCCACCTCGCCAGGCCCCTCTCCCCTGCCCAGCCCAGCCCACCCTCCAGCCACCCGACCTCCTTTCTCTTCACACAGTCCCCTTCTTCCTTCTGCCTGGAGGCTCTGCCAGGGCTCTTTTCATCTGTGACCTTTCAGGCCTCAGACTGTCACTTCTGGAATATCTGTATCAGCTGAGACGCCTTTGGCTACAAGCAACAGAAAACTAGTCGGTGCACTGAAAGAATAGAAGTTCATTTGGTTCAGCTGCTCCATGACATCATCCAGGACTCAGCCCTTCAGAGCTTCTGCTCTGCCAGACTTCTGCCTTCACGCTTGCTGTTTTATGGTCTGAAAAAGGCCATGGCCAGTCCAGATGGCTCATTTATGTTGTTTGAGGCAAGAAAAATGGGGGGAAAGGCAAAAGGCTTTCTCCCCACTGGGCAGCAGCTGCCCCTTGAATCTCAATGGATCTAGTGTCTACGGTTATGCCAGTTGCTCACCACGGGGAAGGAGATGACCATATTATTTAAACCAGTGATGACACTGACACCCCTGGGACTGGGGTCGAGGCTACTCTCTCACAATCAATAAATTCCCACACGCCACCTGAACGCACTCAGTTCCTCTAGAACGGGGGAGAGGGGCGGGGCACTGGACAGTGTCTGCCACATCCCTGCCCCTTGCTTCTGTCCCGTTACCCTGTTAGAGTCCTCTAGTGAAGCAGCCACACTCTGTAAGGCTTGTGCATTTAGTATTTACTTGTCCATTGCCTGCTTCCCCTACTGGCAGAGAGGCTCCATGAGGCAGGGACCTTGTCGATCTTTTCACAGTGTATCCCCAGGACCTGGCAACCAGTAAATGTTTCTTTGCATCGGTAAGTAAAAATTCCTGCTGCCATTTATGACCGGTCACACCACAGAGCTGCTTTGCGTATGTTAGTGCATTTAACACTCAGACCTGCTTGGTGTGGTCCGCGGCAGTCACTCCATCTAACAAACGATAAAACCAAGGCTTAGGGAAGTTTGAACACGTAGGGAGGCTCCCCAGTGTGGTGGAGCTTGGCTTGAGCTCCATTATTCAAGTTCCAGGCCTGAGTGATTCTGAGGTCACCGGGCACCATCATTCCACGGATACAGCAGCTGCCCGCTGCCCGTTCACATCTGCTCAGCCAGCTCTGTTTGCAGAGGCGCTGTGGGGCTGTGGGAGACCCTTCCTTGCAAGCTCTGCTCACTTTGTGCTGACAGGATCCAGTATGCTTTGTGCCCCAACCCGTAGTGCCCACCTGCCACAGGTACAGCCTGGAGGTACAGGTGAGTTACTCCAGGAGGAACCGTCAGCCAGTGGGCACGGGAGCTGGTGGATACGTTCTGAGCCTCTTCACTTCAGGTGGGCAGAGAGGCATTCTGTGTGCTCCTCGGCCTCTCCCCACTGCCTGCTGTCCACTGCCCATCCTGTAGACAGAATAAGGTCCCCAGAGATGCCCACGTCCTAACCACAGAACCTGTGCACGTCACCTTTCCTGGCAAGAGGGAGTTTGCAGGTGAGATTAACTGAAGGCCTTTGAGTTGGGGAGAATCGCCTGGATTATCCAGGTGGACCCAATCTAATCACATGGGGTTTTAAAAGCAGAGGATTCTTCCCAGTTTGGTCAGGAAGCACTGTGATGGCAGGAAAAGGGTCAGAGCGATGCGATGTTGCCACCTTTGAAGAGGGAGGAAAGGGCCAAAGAATGCAGGCAGCCTCTAGAAGAGGAAGGGGGAGGGAAAGAATCGTCCCTCGGAGCCTCCAGAGAGGAACACAGCCTTTCTGAGACCTGGATTTTAGCCCAGTGCGACCCGATTTGGACCTCTGCTCTATGGAACTGTAAGTAATAGTTATATTGTGCTGTTGTGTGTTGTGTTAACTTATTAACCCCTAATCCACAGCTGATAACAAATACACCCTTTCCCCCTAATAATATGTACTTATATTGTTTGTTGTTGCTTTTTCCTTCTTCACAGTCTCTTCCCACTCCCTAATTCCTACTTCCCAGGATAATAAGTACCTACAGCCACCTCCTTGTCTCAGGTGTTGTTTAATAGGGCACTCAAATTAGGGTTATGGTTTCTACTGACCTTTGTAGTTCTCACGTTCTCCACCCCACTGCACCCCTAGACCTCGTCTTCTGTGATTCTGGAATCAATTCAGGGGTCAGCTAAGATTCTTAAAACTTCAGGGTTCTAGGAAAATCTGTACATTGTGAAAACCTACACCTTTCTCAAATGAATAACTAACATGCTTTTGACGTCTGGTAATTCAAAATTATGTGATCGTTTTTAATTACATATTTGATTGATCGTTTCTAAATGTTGTAACCATGATTTATGCTAATTGGAAGGAATTCAATGTCTTAAAGAAACATCACAATGAAATGGAGTCCAGCTGTTTTAATGAGCTAAGATCTTTTGTTGATTTATTTTTATTTTTTTTAGAAAGAGAGGAAGGGAGAGAGAGAAGAATATCAGTGTGACATCAATGTGAAAACATCAATATGAGAGAGAAACATCGATTGGCTGCCTCCTGCACACCCCCTACTGGGGATCGAGCCTGAAACCCGGGCATGTGCCCTGACCAGGAATTGAACTGGGACCTCTCAGTCCATGGGACGATGCTCAATCCACTGAGCCACACTGGCTGGGTGAGCTACGATCTTTTGAAAATATACTAGTCTATATTGCCTGATGATGCAATTGATACCGTTAAGGAAATAATGTTACCTGTATTATTACCTATTATTACTACCTTTATTAGTATTACTATTACTAATTAGTATTAGTATTACTACATTTATTAAACTGATACTCTTCAGGGAGTAATATCACCTATATAGTCACCTGTAATATCACCTGTATTAGCAAGAACTATTATCATCCTGGCCAGGTAGTTCAGTTGGTTAGAGCATCATCCCAATTTGGCAAGGTTGCAGGTTCAATTCCTGGTGAGGGCACATACAAGAATCAACCAATGAATGCATAAATAAGTGGAACAACAAAACGATGTTCCCCTCCCTCCCTCCCTCCTTCTCTCCCTCCCTCTCCTCTTCCCTCCCTCTCTCTCACTCCCTCTCCCTCTCTCCCCCTCCTGCTCTCTCTCAAATCAGTTTTTAAAAATTTAAAGAAAGAACTATTATCAAAAGCATTTTGTACAGAGAGAGAGCTTTGCAGGTCCCACTGTGTATATGTCTATGCAATACACAATTGTTCAGTTGTTTACCTTCCTCCTATTTTCAAATCCTCAAGAATATGTTACCGTATCTGTAACGGTATCCTAACCCACACGAGGGAGTGGTACAGTAATGAACCCTGCAGTGTGGATTTCCAGAGGCTGTGGAGACCACGCAAGGCTTTCACTGCATAACTGAGCCCCGAGCCCCTTTCTGTTCTTTCCCAACAGCTACCCGTTACCCTGCTGAAGTCTAAAAGGGTGCAGGTCATGCCCTTCAGAAGAATTAATAACAAAGGGCAACTGCAAGCCATGAGTGACAGGAAGCCTGGTTCTGGCTCAGAAATTCTCTTGTGTGCATATATGTGCTGTAAGAGAGATTCTATAAATAGCTCTCGGGCTCTGCTCTAATGCTTCTGGACATGGGACTTCTGCGGTGGAGTCCCTGGCGGGTGGTGGGTGGGCAGCTCTTTGCAGAGCTCACTCTGGCTGACAGCCACGCAGCATTAGGGACAGAAAACGCTGCTGCAGGGGAGCCCCTGACACGGCCACTTCACTGCAGCAAGCGCGCACCTCCTCCCACGGCTCATGCAGTGGGTCTTTGGAAAGTGGGAGCTCTAAAAGCAAAAGGTTGTTCAAAGAAGACTTAAGGTCTTCGTGGAATTAGAGGATAAGTAAGTAAGCGTATTAATACCCCACCCCTGCACCCCCATCCACAGTCACCAGGCCGGGCCAGGCAGCCAGCTCCCAAGCCTCACTGTCAGCGTCAGCTAACGAGGACTAAAGCTGGGCGCCCATTCAAGGGCAAGTCCAGAGCAGGGAAAAGCCGAGCATCAAAACGCTCTGCTCCAGGCCGCTGCAGACACCAGCGCTGAGAGAGGGCGGTGAAGAAGGCTTAGGGCTGACATAATTCTGTGTGCCTAAGGGCAAGATGGGGAGGAGAAGTGGGCAGAGGGAGGGAGAAGGTTAGGGAGGCTGTGCTCCGGAATCTGGAATAAAATGTCCAAATATGTCCAGTTCGTCTTTGTTGCCTTTCCATCTCTCTGGACTGTGTCTGGAACCCTCCCAGGGCCCATAACTGTGGCAACCCTGAGTCAGGTCAGTCCCACTTCCAGCCTTTCCTCTTTATCCAACCAGGCTGCCCGGGGCCCCGGGGTCTGCTCTCCGTGCCCTGGTGTCCGCCTTGCTGACAGCAGAGCGGTGATGGACGGAAAACAGTGACAGCCAGCTAAGAGGGTACCCCTCCTAGAGAAGACAGCTTCTCTGTTCAGGCAACGCTACAGCAAATGTGCCTTCTCCTGTCCTCCCCCCACACCAAGCCTGGCTCCCCTCCAGCTTGTCCCGACTCCCCTGCCTCACGTCTTGGCGGTGGCTTTGCTCTCTTACCTCGTGTAGGGCTCTGCTTACATGTCCCTCCTCGGGAAGTGCTTTCCCCCTACATCACCTGAAACTGCACCCTGTCCATCTTCATTCTCTTGCTCTTCATTTGTAAGGCTGTTATTTACTGCACTAGTTACTAATATGCTTTACCTCCTTGTCCTTAGTAATTACCTACCTTTCTATCAAATACTCATACTACAAAGGTCTGTTTGTATCCTAGAATACAAGCTCCATATAGCCATCCCCGTGGCCTCCTTGTATAAAAGCAGACCGTCTTTCCCGCCCTCTCCCAGAAGAGAGACCACACGCATTATGCAGCCAGATGACTCCCCTTGTTGGGGTCCCCGTCATCAGAAAGTAACAGTTTTCCTGGCAGCCTGAGTTCCCAACCCATGGGCGGCTTGGACTGATATACAACTGGTTTTTTGTGTGTTTTTTTAAAGGCACGTCTGCCATTTTACAGTTAGAACTGTGAAAAAATATCTCTGATTTCAAAGGGATAAGTATCTCCCCAGGACACAGTATTAAAAATTACTTTTAAACAAACACAGATCCAACAGAGTGGGTTTCTCTGTCAGGATCTGAGCATCTGACCAAGAATAGAGAACAGAGAACACTGTCACTCCGGAACTCCGTTCCGGCCCTTCTCCGGGCAGGTGAGCCTGGGGGCAGCCCTGGGGCCCCGGAGCACGGGCTAGGGAAGGCATTAGAAATGGGAAATTGAATGGGGGGACAAGGGGACACGTAACACTTTCAACAATAAAGATAAATGTAAGAAAAAAAGAAATGGGGAATTGAGAAGCAAGAGAAGTCTTTTTCAGAAGTTCCTGCCCCCCTCCTCCACCTGGAGACCCTCTCCCTGGCCCCAGCTGCCAATGCCCGTAACATCCCTTTCTTACCCACTGCACACCCGCTTTCTTCACCCTCTGCTCAGCAGGAAAGAAGAATTAATCCAAACAGTGTAAAATGACTGAGACAACTTAAAATACTGATATTGTCTCCCAAGAGCTGTATCTTAGACAGGAGATGTAAAATCCATCCTCAGAAGAGAAACTCAAATATCACCGTTAGTGAGCTCTCCCCACCCCCCAGTGACCGTGTTAATTGCTTCCGGTTGGGGCCCCCATAATACTCCATAATGCCTCTATCGTGCATGTGCCCCATTTTATAATAGATGTGTGCCTTGCCTTCCCTAGGGACAATAAGTATGCCAAGCTGCAAAGCAGAGCAGTGCTTACCAGCCACTGAGGCCACTGAGTGAAGGAAGGGACACATGAGTGAATGACTGTGTCTGTTTCTCCTACTGGACTAGGGCACCTGGAGGGCAGAAATGGTGTCTCACTTACCTTTAGTCTGAAAGGCAATATGACCCAGTTGAGGTAGGACTCCGCACCAGACTGCCTGGGTGAAAACTCCAGATTCCACCAATCAGTAGCTAAATGTGCTTCATTTTTCTCCTCTTTATTTAAACTGTATTTTCTTTATCGATTTTTTTAGAGAGAGAGGAAGGGAGAGAGAGAGAGATAGAAACATCGATGAGAGAGAACATCGATTGGCCACCTCCTGCATGACCCCCACTGGGGATTTGGCCCACCACCTGGACAGGTACCCTGACTGGGAATCAAGCCGGCGACCTCTTGGTGCATGGGTCGATGCTCAACCACTGAGCCACACCAGCCAGGCCATTTTTCTCCTCTTTATTTTTTAATTTAATTTTTTAATTTTTATTTTTTATCCTCACCCGAGGACATTCTTCCATTTTTTTGTTCAGATAGGGTGGGAGGGAGAGAGAGGAAGAGAGAGAGAGAAACATCCAAAGGGACACATCGAGTGGCTGCCTCCTGCACGACCCAACCAGGGCCAGGGACAAACTGCAACCAAGGCACATGCCCCTAGCAGGAACTGAACCTGGGTCTCTCTGGACTGCAGGCCAATGCTCTAACCATTGAGCCAAACTGACCAGGGCCATTTTTCTCCTCTTTAAAATGGAGCTAATTATAGTATTGACCTCATAGGGTACAGTGATGATTAAAAGGGTTAACCAATAGATGAGTGGATAAAAAGGCTGTGGTACATATACGCAATGGAATACTATGCAGCTATAAGAAAGAGATTTCTTATCCTTTGAGATGACATGGAGGGAGCTGGAGAGTATTATTCTAAGTGAAACAAGCCAAGCAGAGAAAGACAAATATCACATGGTCTCACTTATTTGTGGAATATAATGAACAAAACAAACTGATGACCAAAATAGACCCAGAGACATGGAAGTAGGGTACAGACTGACAAACCTCAGAAGAGGGGGTGGGGGGTGAAGGGAAGAGATAAACTACAGAACTTATATGCATGTATGCATAACCAATGGACATAGACAATAAAGCTGGGGACAGGGCGGGGGGGATTGGGAGGAGGGTTTCAGTGGGGGAAAAAGAAACATCTGTAACAAAAATAAATTAATAAAAATAATTTTTTAAAAAAAGGGTTGCCCTGGCCGGTTTGGCTGAGATTAGAGCGTCAGCCTGCAGTCCAGAGAGACCCGGGTTCGGTTCCCGCTAGGGGCATGTACCTCGGTTGCGGTTTGTCCCCGGCCCTGGTTGGTCGTGCGGGTGGCAGCCACTCGATGTGTCCCTTTCACGCCGATGTTTCTCTCTCTCTCTCTCTTCCTCTCTCTCCCTCCCACTGTATCTGGACAAAAAAATGAAAAAAATGTCCTCAGGTGAGGATAAAAAAAAAAAAAAGGGTTAACATATGTAAAGTGCCCAGACTGGTACCTACCATGTACCATGTATTAGCTACCAGTATTCTTGTTATTACTTGAATTCTTAGTACCTACAGTGTAGAGACTGAATAAGTATACATGTTGAGCATCAAAGTTACACATCCTCCTCTCCCCTGCAGTCCCACCACAGATGCCCACTCATTTCATGTGTGTGGACAGCAGCCCTGGGCGTGGATGGGGAGAGAGATGAGGTGGAGTGAACCGAAGACAAACTCTACTAATCACCAGCTTGACTTCCCAGTTCCCTCCTCTGCCCAGTAGTGAATACTTGGTGATTTAGGTCATTTCCCAAAAAAGTACAAATACCAGTGGAATTTTCACCTATGTTCTCTAGATGACTACTCAAGTTGCTGATTCCCTTCACCCAAGAAGACAGTGTTTGAGTAGACAAAGTGGATAGTTGGACACAATTCATGTTTATAACCCTTTTATTTGTCTAGTCCTGATCTTAATCTTCAAGGAGAGAACATACTTAAACATTTGGCTACCCTCAACTAAATTTCCACCTGAAAATTAATACTACTCAAGTGACTCATCAGATATAGGCAAACATCTCCTGGAGATAAAGTGAGCTATGTGCAATTTCTCTTCAATTATACATTTGCAAAGCAAGTACTCAGTTTCAGACTGATTGTGGAAGTTTAGTAAAAGGAGTCTAAAATGTTTACAATACAACATTTCAAGGTCAATAAGAATATAAATGTAAATATTATGGTAAAGAAAATATAAAATATTACCAAAGGCAAATATCTCAACTTCTCTTATTTGGATCACCTAAACTAGATCTGAGATGAGGAGAAGCCCCAATTAATTCCTGCCTGTCTGTCACAATGAGACAGTTACAGGCATCTATGAAAATGCTGTACACACAAGCACACACTGAATTCTGCTTTGTTCTTTGTTTTTCATGCCTTTCATTTAGCCTACTGTATTTTAATTATACATTTGTCGTCTATACTCCACCCCCACATACTCCATATGGACACGATTCATTTTTTGTTTTGTGTCCTATGCTAATAGAGCTAATAATATGCACATAGTAGGCACTCAATAAAAATGTTGCATGAATAAAGAAACCACAAGTCTTTTGAGACAAACTGCATTCTCCAGGTGAAAGTCAATCACAATAAAATTCTGAGAGTTTGCAAAACCCACCAGTCACTAAACCTTCAACTAGCATTTTCCAGAGCACAGCCATGGTACCAAAGGGAAAACTCTGAGACAGAAAAAGAAGCCATGGTGATTGTAGCAAGATAGAGAGGGAGCTTAGGTGACCAAAAAGTAAAGGGTGGCCTTTGCTTTAACACAGAGAAAGGGAACTGGAATAAAAATAGAAACAGCTCTGAGAATTTATCTTTTGCCAGAAGATGATGTAGGAAGAAATAAGATTGCAAATTGAGTTTTCAGGTGCAGATTATTTGGTTTTCTCTCTGTATACTACATGGCCAATTCTTTCAAAAGGAATGGTCTGCTGCCAGAGAACATGCTGCCGACTACCATAAAAGGAATGTGGTTGTTAAATGTGTGGTCAAAAAATGAGTTTAAATGAGTTTGCCCTGTAACCAGAGCAATGAATATGGTCATGGGCTTATTACTTAACTGCTCTATGTCTCAGTTTCCTCATCTATAAAAGAGAGGTAATAACAGCCCTGGCCGGTTTGGCTCAGTGGTTAGAGCATCGTCCTGTGGATGGAAGGGTCATGGGTTCGATTCCCAGTCAGGGGCATGTACCTGGGTTGCAGGTTCAATCTCGGGGGGTCATGAGGGAGGCAACCAATCAATGTGTCTCTCTCACACCGATGTTTCTCTCTTTACTTGATCCAAAAATCAATGGGAAAATATCCTTGGGTGAAAATCAACAACGACAAAAAGAAGTAATAACAATACCCCACACAGAGTTGTTTTGTTGACTCAGTGAGAAAAGGAGCAGTGACTGACATATTATGTCCGCTCAATAAACATTAGCTGTTGTTATCATCATCATTTAATCCTATCACCATGGGGCTCACACTATCTGGGGATGTTGTTTTGCTTTGTTTTGTTTTTATCCTCACCCAAGGACATTTTTCCATTTTTTGTTCAGATAGAGTGGGAGGGAGAGAGAGGAAGAGAGAGAGAAACATCGATGTGAAAGGGACACATTGAGTGGCTGCCTCCCGCACAACCAACCAGGGCCGGAGACAAACTGCCACTGAGGTACGTGCCCTTAGTGGGAACCAAACCCGGGTCTCTCTGGACTGAAGGTCGACGCTCTAACCACTGAGCCAAACTGGCCAGGGCTGGGGATATTGTTTTTTATGAGTATCTTTTTCTCCTAGATTGTGAACTGTGAAGAACCAGTCACTCTTTTCCTAAGGTGCCATGTTTTCTCCTAGATTGTGAACTGTGAAGAACCAGTCACTCTTTTCCTAAGGTGCCATGCTTTCTCCCATTGCAAGGCCTTTGGCCCTGCCGGTCACCATCGGTTTACCCATCTGCTCCCTAATGAGAGCATCAGCTCCTTGCAGGCAGGGATGTTTATTCACCCCTGTAGCTTCAGCCTAGCAGAATGCCTAGCTTACAGGAGGGGGCTCAAGAAATATTTATTAAAAGGGTGACTATTAGTTAATAACATTATATACGTTTCAGGTGTACATCTTTATAATACAATATCTGAATACTCAATAGTGTGCCCACCACCCAAAGTCTAGTCTCCTTCCATCACCATATAATTGACCCTCTTTACCTCCTTCTTCCTCCCCACTCCCTTCTCCTCTGGTAACCACCATCCTGTTGTCTGTATCTGTGAATTTGTTTTTTGGAATTTTTTGTGTGTTTTGTTTGTTCATTTGTTGCTTTAGTTTTATGCCCCACATATGAGTAAAATCATACAGTTCTTGTTTTTTTCCACCTGACTTATTTCACTTAGCAAGATATTCTCAAGATCCATCCATGTTGTCAAAATGGCAATATTTCATCTTTTTATGGCTGAGTAGTATTCCATTCTGTGTGTGTGTGTGTGTGTGTGTGTGTGTGTGTGTGTGTGTGTGTATTATGTGTTCTTTAGCCAAGGACACTTGGTTGCTTCTATGTCTTGGCTATTGTGAAATGCTGCAGTGAACATAGGAGTACATACAGGGTGGGATAAAAGTAGGTTTATAGTTGTTCATATGGAAAATTGTACAATAATAAATAAGAATAAACTGTGTTTTTGTACCCACAACTGTAAACCTACTTTTGCTCCACCCTGTATATCTTTACAAATTAGTGTTTTCAAATTTTTCAAGTAGATACCCAGAAGAGGGATTGCTCGGTCATATGGTAACTTTATTCTTCATTTTTTGAAGACACTCTATACTCTTTCCCACAGTGGCTGCACCAGCTGACATCCCCACCAGCAGTGCACTGGGTTCCCTTTCTCCACCTCCTCGCCAACACTTGCTATTGCTTGTCTTATTGATAACAGCCATTCTGACAGCTGAGAGGTGTGATCTTATTGTAGTTTTGATTTGCATTTCCCTCTAGCTAGTGATGTTGAGCATTTTTTAATATATCTGTTGGCCATCTGTATGTCTTCCTTGGATAAGTGTCTATTCAAGTCTTCTGCCTATTTTTTAATTGGAGTGTTTGTTTTCTTGTTGAGTTATATGAGGTTGGTTTTTATTTTTTATTATTGGAAGTATTACAGATGTCCCCCTTTTTTCCCCATTGACCCCCTCCTTCCCGCTCCCAGCCCCCTCCTGCCATCCCCAGCCTAGTGTTTGTGTGGATTAGTTGTGCATATATGCATGTAAGTTCTTTAGTTTATCTCGTCCCACCCCTCTCACCCCTCAGCCCTCTGAGGTTTGTCAGTCTGTTCCCTACTTCCATGATTCTGGATCTGTTTTGGTCAACAGCTTATTTTGTTGTTTTTTTAAAATATATTTTGGATATTAGCCCTTATTGGAGGTATCATTTGCAAATATCTTTTCTCATTTAGTTGGTTGCCTTTTTGTTTTGTTGATTGTTTATTAATTAATGTCACACCAATAAATTTAATTAAAAAAATTTAAAAGGCCTTCAGATAAAAATATATAAAATGGCCCTGGCCGTTTTGGCTCAGCAGTTAGAGCGTCGGCCTATGGACCAGAGAGACCTGGGTTCGGTTCCGCTAAGGGCACGTACCTCGGTTGCGGTTCGTCCCCGGCCCTGGTTGGGGTCGTGTGGGTGGCAACCACTCAAAGTGTCTCTCTCACATTGATGTTTCTCTCTCTCTCTTCTTTCCTCTCTCCCTCCTGCTCTATCTGAAGATAGATGAAAAAAAAAAAAGATGTAAAATGAAAACTTTCCACTGGGAGGAAAAAAAAAGTTAGAGGCAGTGAACTTCATATTGACAGACTAGGGTAACGGGGAACGTGAGCCTCTTCCCGTGCTCCAGCTCCCCTCCCACCCTGCGGGAAATACAGTGAAGGCCACCTGTAGGCGGACTGTGAGGCCTTGGGAGCTTGGCCCGAAGAAAGGTCAGAGAGAAACTGCTTCTAGATGTGAGCCTGGACTGTAAACAGCTAATGTTTTGATCTTACACAGGCCTGTCCCCACCCCTGCATGCCCTGTTTTTCTCTGTTTTCTGCGCTCTCTAAAACCTGGTGTTTGGAAAGTCTGAGTGGTGGCAAAGCAACAGCACCGGCCAGCCGCCCCCTGGGTGTGACCCCATCCTTAAGCCAGATGGGACTTAGCGACTCAACTTCACCGGTGGCAGCCGGTGAGACGGTAAGCTTCACCAGTCGGCCACCACCTGGGCACGTGGAAGTCCTCATACCCCGGCGACTTTCACAGCCAGTCCTCTGGGTTATTTCTTTGGGAATCCAAGGACAACACACGGAGGGTTTCTGTCTCCTCAGCACTTTGCACAACACAGACGCATGGAAATTCCTCGAAAGGTGAAGCATTGTTGTTTTAGCCTAACATTTCTCCATTTTCTAAATTCTGCCTTAACACATGAGGCATCGTAATTGAACAAGTTACAAACAAACAATCGCAAGGATTTCCAATCTTCCATGATCAGATTTAAAACAACACTTTAGTAAATATGTCGTAAATGTGGCATCTTTTAGTAAATAAATTGTACTGAATTAGCACAAGACAAGTTCAGGGAGCCAAAGAAGAAAGGGATAATATATTTTTCTTGATGTTGTCTTTAAAGAGTTTATTTTTGCAACGAATTTTAACAATATTTACAACTGTTAGTTATGGTTAAATCAATCAATAAAATAAGATGACTTACAATTTTCAAAAATGAAAAAGGAGAGACTTCTTCATATGTCTCTTGGCCATTTGTATGTCCTGTTTGGAGAGGTGTCTATTTAATTCCTCTGCCCATTTTTTAATTGGGTTTTTTGTCATCCTTTTGTTGAGATGTATGAGTACTCTATATATTTTGGAAATTAATCCCTTATCTGATATATCATTGGGAATTATGCTCTCCCATACAGCGGGTTGCCTTTCCACTTTGATAGTTGTTTCTTTTGCTGCGCAGAAGCTTTTGAGTTTGATGTAGTTTCATGTGTTCATTTTTTCCTTTGTTTCTGTTGATGCAAATTAAAACAACAGTGAGGTATCACCTCACACCTGTCAGAATAGCCGCCATCAACAAAGCATCAAACAACAAGTGTTGGCGAGGGTGTGGAGAAAAGGGGACTCTAGTACACTGCTGGTGGGAATGCAGACTGGTGCAGCCACTGTGGAAAACACTATGGTGTTACCTCAAAAAATTAAAAATTGAATTACCATTTGACCCAGTGATCCCACTCCTAGGAATATACCCTAAGAAGCCTGAAACACCAGTCAGAAAGAGTACATGTACCCCCATGTTCATAGCAGCACTATTTACGATAGCTAAGATCTGGAAACAGCCCAAGTGTCCATCAGTAGACGAATGGATAAAAAAGCCGTGGTACATATACACAATGGAGTACTATGCAGCTGTAAGAAAGAAAGATCTCTCATCCTTTGCGACGACATGGGAGGACCTGGAAACTATTATCCTAAGCGAAACAAGCCAAGCAGAGAAAGACAAATATCATATGATCTCACTTATTTCTGGAATATAATGAACATAACAGTCTGAGGAACAGGGTAGTCCCAGAGACGTGGAAGTAGGGTACAGACTGACAATTGCCAGAAGAGGGGGTGGGGGCGGGGAGCGATGAACCACAGAACTTGTATGCATGTACTCATAACTGATGGACATGGACAACAAAACTGGGGACGGGGCAGGGAGGGAGGGGGAGGAGGGTGTCAATGGGGGAAAAAAGGAGAAACATCTGTAACAAAAGTAAATTAATAAAAATAAATAAATAAATAAATAAATAAAAGGAGAGACTTCTGTAATACTTTCAACAATAAATGGCTATTTTTAATAAATGGCTATTTAAAAGTAAAAAAAATGACAATTTAATAATAATGTTATCTGCTATTATCTTAACCAATTACCATGACTGTTACTCATCTCTGTTTTGAAGAACATTAATAATAAATACCATAACAGTAATATGAACACTTCTAAAAAATACAGCCAAACAAAAAGTCTAGATATCACATCATACGGTAAGTTTAGGAAAACAGCATTTGAAAGGCTGAGCCAAAATTATCTGAAGAAAAAATAGTCTCTTCAACAAGCAGTGCTCAAAAAATTGGATATTCACATGCAAAATAAAATGGATTCCATTCATGCTCTGGCCAGTTTGGCTCAGCAGTTAGCGTGCTGGCCCTCCTGGGTTCAAGTCAAGGACACGGACCTGGGTTGCAGGTTCCATCCCCAGCCCTGGTTGGGGCAGTGTGGGAAGAAACCAATTGATGTATATCTTTCACATCGATGTTTCTCTCTCTCTCTCCTTCCCTCCCTTCCTTCCCCTCTATCTAGAAAAAATCAATGGAAAAATATCCTCAAGTGAGGATTAACAATAACAACAACAAAAAGGGACTTCATATCTTGTACTATGTATAAAAATTAACTCAATATGGGACATAGATCTAAATATAAAACCTAAAATTGTGCCACTTCTATAAGGAAATATAAGGAAAAAACCTTATGACCTTTGGTTAGACAAAGATTTCATAGATATAACACCGAAAGTACAATCCCCGAAAGAATAAGTTGTTAAATTGGACTTCACCAAAATTAAAAACTGCTGGTCTTCCACAGGATGAACAGACAGGCCACAGACTGAGAAAAAAAAATTTTTTAATTGTATGTCTAAGGAACAAATTATATCCAGAATATATAAAGAACTTTCAAAACTATAAGAAAACAAACCCAGTAGAAACTTGGGCAAAAGATTTAAACAGGCCCTTCCCCAAAGAATATAGACTGATAACAAATAAATCCATGAAAGGTGGTCAATATCATCGTCCATTAGGGAAATACAAATGAAAGCCACAAGGAAGTGACCATGGCAAGTGTAGGGGGAATGTGAGGAACTGGAACTCTCGTACACAGCTGTTGGGAATGAAAAGCGATGCAGACATTTGGGAAGACAATTGACAAATATTTCAAAAGCTAAACATACACCAGCCATTCTGCTTCTAGCTGTTTCACCAAGAGGAAAGGAAATACATGTCATACAAAGACATGTGCATGAATGCTCATCACAGCTTTCTGCGTAAAAGAAAAACTAGAAAGAACCCAAATTTTCATCTGCAGATGAATTGATTAACTGTACTACATTCATTAATGGGATATGACTCAGAAACACAAAGGAATGAACTATTAATATATGCTCCGACTTGGCTGAATCTCAACTTCAGTATGCTGAGTAAAAAAAAGCCAGACAAAGAGTACATACTACAAGATTCCATTTATATGAAATTCTAGAAAATGTAAACTAATTTCCAATGTCAGAAAAAGAAAACTGGTGGCCTGGGGATGGGTTGAAGCATGGAGGGGTGGGGGACAGGAATGACAGAGAGACAGGAGGAATCATTTTAGGGTTCACTATCTTGATTTGTGGTGATGTTTTCACTGTTTATACATATGTCAAACTTTATCAAATAGTACTTAAAAGTTTTTCTTTATTGATTTTAGAGAGAGAGGAAGTGAGAGGGGAGAGAGAGATAGAAATATCGATGAGAGAGACCATCGATTGGCCGCCTCCTGCATGTCCCCCACTGGGGATCGGGCCCACAACCTGGCATGTGTCCTGACCAGATCTCGAACCGGCAACCTCTTGGTGCATGGGTCGACGCTCACCCACTGAGCCACACCGGCCAGACATCAAATAGTACTTTTTTAATATGTGCAGTATGTATATTATATGTCAATAATACCTCAATGAAGCTTTTAAAAAATGTTTAAGGTAAAACTATCCACAGATAAAGCACCTAACCTTTAGATCTTGACCTTGGCTAAGATGACTTCTCAGACCTAATTCTTTGCAGAGGAGGCAACATCTGCTTCACTTCTAGTGGTAAGCCAAGTCGTGAACAAATATTTTAATCATAATAATAGCTGTAGTTCTAGCCCCTGGCTCATAGGAAGTACTTAATGCGGGTGTAACAATAATATTTTGTGCTTAGTTATATGGGTATAAAAATTAACTGTAAAAATGTGGTTTCTCGATAAGTTTTAGTTAAGGGGTGAGATCTATGAAATTCTAGAAAATGTAAACTAATTTCTAATGACAGAAAAAGAAAAAGAAAATTTTAATGGCCTGGGGATGGGTTGGAGCATGGAGGGGTAGGGGCCAGGAGTGACAGAGAGACTGGCAAGAGCATGTATTTCTTTCAAATGCACTGAAGAAAACAGAAACAACTTTGCAAGGCCTACCCTGCACGGGCCCTGAGAACAATGATTCAGCCAGTGACTCAGAATCTGACTTAGGCCCGAGTCATCTACCTGGAAATGCTGAGCAGCGTAAAATCAAAATGGCTCGAGAAATGCTCGCCTCGGCGTGTCAATTGGATACTAGAAGGAAAGCAATTTAACACATGCAAACACAACTGAACTAAAACCGTAGACTAAAGAGAGCTGCTATAGCTCACACCAAATATTTAGTAGCTGCAATTTTCATTTTTACTACTGAGTTCAATTCACAAAAACAACAATAATATTTAACATCTGTTAGGTGTCAACAGTGTGGTAATATCTTTAATGCTGTTAAGCAGTAGAATAAATTATAGGAGGCAATGAAATCTTCCCAACAAGTTTTTATCATTTGTTTTTTTTGTCAGTTAAAATCAATTTTACTTTTATGTATTTATTTTTAATTACACGTATTGGGGCAACACTAGTCAACAGGGTCATATGGGTTTCAAGTGTACATTTCTATAATACATGATCTGTATATTGCATTGTGTGCCCACCACCCAAAGTCAAATCACCTTCCGTCACCATATATTTGGTCCCCTTTACCCTTTATTGGCCCTTCCACTCCCTTCCCTCTGATAACCACCATAGTGTTGTCTGTGTCTATAAGTTTCAGTTTTATATACCACATATGAGTGAAATCATATGGTTCTTAGCTTTTTCAGCCTGACTTTAATGTGATGATATTGCAAATGGCAGTATTTCATCTTTTCTTATGGTAGTATTCCATTAAATATGTGTACCACATCTTTATCCAATCCTCTACTGAAGGACACTTTGGTTTTCTCCATGTGTTGACCACTGTGGATAATGCTGCAATGAACATCTTTATCGTTTGGATACAGAATATGCCTAAACAGGATGAGATACATGCAGACCTTTCAAAAGACAAAAGAAATAGAAGAATAGAAGAGATTACCAGCTAAGGTGCCTCCTTGTATTTAACTCCTTATACTCAAGGTTTCACATTTTACATAAAATATTCATAGGTCACTATCTCATGCCCTCCACTTCTGGCCCAGTAATTCAACATGAACAATCTAAAGGTTATGTCAAGTGTTTGCTTAACTTGGTTGAATAAGGTCACAATGAATGGGGGAGAATGTATTTGGAAGTTCTTCCCTACAGATGAAATACCATGGTTATCATTCATTAAACAAATAGTTACTGAGTTCCTACATCGTCCTGGGTGTGTGCAATGATAAATAAAACAGACATATGGTCTCTGCCTTCATAAAGCCTATGGGGAGAGGGTGGACCAAAAAATAAGTATATAATGATGCATTGCAATAAATCAAAGGATGTATGTGTGTGTGCTAGGTAGCAGAGAAAGCTCACTATACTGCCTGCATGTAATTTTGGTTCTCTCCAGAAACAAGAAAGACATTGAATCATTGTTCTCTAATTATAACAGCTTTTTAAACAAGCATGGCCATGCTTCTCCCTCGGCATAACTATTGAGTAATTGGCAGGCAGGCCAGACTAACATGCCACACACAGAGCTGGGGCCGCAGCCAGACACTTCAAGCAGAAAGGCTGTGCTCCTGGGTGTGCAGTATGGAGAGATTCCTTGAGCTGCATCAGTCCTTTAAATCCCATTTACACATATAGGTGAACCACAATGGTGCACACAGTTTCTGAGCAAAATAGGGGAAGAGAAAGTTTTGCTACAACAGTGGCAGAAGTCTGAATGTATTTGCCGAGTCCCTTTCTTGTCTCTCCTTAATACCTGGTCCCCCCTGTGGCTGCATCCAGCCACTAGCTCAGAAAGGCTGGGTGCTGAGAACTTTTCTGTCTTGCTTCTAAGAAATGCCAAGTTTCTTTTAGGATAAATGGCTTAACGAGACAGCATACATGATAAGAAGAATCAAACTTATTCATTTTTTGTTTCTATCATGCATCTCATTGCACTGCTTAAGTTCATCTTTGATGTTAAAATGCTGCTGCAAATTGAGAACATGAAAAAAGGCCTTTTAATGTGAAATGGACTAGCGGTATAATTGAAAGAAATGTTTCCAGAATGAATTTCATGAGATGAGACAAGACTTTCTCAGTGTCATTCTTAAAAATCCCTGCTAATACCAGATATTAAAGTATTTCTATGGTATTCCATGGAGGGTCAGGTTAAGACATGTGTTAACGTCAGGTTAGCAGAGAATATCTACAATCCTATCACATAGTAGAGGTGTAATGAATACCCACTGCATTGGATATGACATTATTATAAGTACGAGGCCCCTTTATGATATCAGATAATTTAGTAGACCACTTATAGTTCTTGTACTTTTACTTGGTTGAGAATATATGTAAATGACCCAAAAGTCAATGTGAACTTCGGTTAAAGCTTGTATAAAGAGCAAAATGTATCCCTCCAGCTGTGAGGTTTGGACTCTTGTCTTCCACTGCCTTTGAATGAAATGGCAAATCAAAGTTCACCTTTTATAAATATTTAAGTAATGTCACAATTAGCAATGCCATTTTGGATAATTATTTAAAGGCATGCCATATTATGAAACAAATATCCATTAAAAAACACATGATAGCCCTGGCCAGTTTGGCTCAGCGGTAGAGCGTCGGCCCTCGGACCAATGAGTCATGGGTTCAATTCCGGTCAAGGGCACAAACCTGGTTTCAGTTCATCTCTGGCCCTGGTTGGGGTCGTGCGGGAAGCAACCAGTCGATGTGTCCCCCTCACGTCGATGTTTCTCTCTCTCCCTTCCTCTCCCTCTCTCTCCCTCCCACTGTATCTGAAGATAAATAGAAAAATATCCTCAGGTGAGGATTAAAAAAACAGAAAAAAACCCCACACGATACACCAGTTTAATTAGCTTGGGAAATATGAGAAAGGACCCAGTTTGGTTCTCAACCTTCCTAATGCCGCGACGCTTTCATACAATTCCTCATGTTATGGTGACCCCCAACCATAAAATTATTTTCGTTGCTACTTCATAACTGTAATTTTGCTACTGTTATGTCTTAGGCGACCCCTGTGAAAGGGTCGTTTGACCCCCAAATCGGATTAGAGGTTTTGGTAGTTCATGTGACATCACCAACAATCAACCAGAAAGCTTCATGTTAATCTTGAATGAACTGTTACAATTAGCAAAGCTTTCACATCTGCAATGCAGCTGGAGAAATTCATTTTGGAAAACATTTAAAACTACCAGGAACATGAAACTCAGAAACAATATGAAGCTACAGCAATAAAATAGCAGGAAGTAAATGAAGGCAAAAAATAGGGCAACAGCTAGGGCAAAAGGTGTTCTATTATTTTCATGATCAATCCTTAGATAGTTTGGCTGAAGATACAAAAGGAAAAATAAATAAATATGTCTTCCTCAAGAACTATCAATTTATTGTGTGTAGTGGTTTTCATTTGTTTACAAGGAGATGATAGAGAAGACGATTATGGAGATGAAACCAACTATAGTCACCAAGGGAAAGCAGTCTATAGCTTTAAAAGCTTTGTGCGCGAGCCCATCAGCATGGTCAGCAGGTGTTTTACAACACTGGGGGAATCTGTTATGAACTTCAAACAGAAACCCAGGAGAGCATTTGCATTTGTCCAGGAATCTGGAGAAACAAAGGGAAAAGAAACCCCGGGTTTTCCTTAGCCTCGTTTAACACCATGTGTCCCCACCTGCACTCCGCATCGCTGGGCTTGTCCCTAATATCTGTCAGCCTAATTCCAAGTCTTAAAAAAAAGCCTCATTACAATGCACCCCGTGTTGGCACTCTGCTGTACATCGGGTGGCTGTTTCTACTGCACGATGTTCAGCGGGTGAAAACAGTGGCAGAGGAAACAATGACATGCCTGATGACTGCAGACCTCAACCTTGGCTGCACGTAGCCATCACCTGGAGCTCTGCAGCATGCTGAAGCCTGGACTGTCCCCCCTTCCCCCCATTTTGATTTTATTGGTCTAGGGAGCCGCCTGGGCATCAGGGTTTTTTTCTTTTTTAAAATAAGTATAGATGCACAGGAGGCTGCAAAGTTTTCCCTAATCGTTACGTGTTACATAACCACAGTTACACTGTTAAAGCCAGGAAATTGACATTGGTACAATGAGTGTGCATAATTCTATGCCATTTTATCCTGTGTGTGTATAACCACTACTGCAATTAAGACGCAGAGCTATTCCATCGTTGTAAAGATCTCCCTGTACTCCTTTATAGTATCACCTACCCAGCTCCTCCCTATCATTCTGGCAAACACTAAACTGTTCATCTCTATAATTTTGTCATTTCAAGATGTCATTAATGGAGTTACTCAGTATGTGACCTTTCACGCAGCATGATGTCCTTGGAATCCATTCAAGTTGTCATGTGTATCGATAGTTCATTCCTTCTTATTGCTAAGTAGTGTTCCATGACATGGATGTATCACAGTTTGTTTAGTATTCACCTTTTGGGGGACATTTTAGTTGTTTATAGTTTGGGGCTATTGCAAATAAAGCTACCATGAACACCTGTATGAAGGTTTTTATGTGAATATGAGTTTTTCATTTATCTGGGATAAATGCCAGGAGCACAATTGCTAGGTCAGATGGTAAGTATATGTTTAGTTTTTTAAGAAACTGCCAAGTTGTTTTCCAGAGTAACTGTACCGTTTTCCGTCCCACCAGTATTGCATGAGAAATCCAGCTTCGCTACATTCTTGCCAGCTTTGGTATCCTCACCGTTCTACTTTAGCCATTCTGCTGGCTGTATAATGATATCTCATTGTGCTTTGATTTTCATTTCCTTCATGGCTAGTGATATTGAACATCTTTTCATGAGCGTCTTTGCCATCAGCATATCCTCTTCAGGGAGCTGTCTCTTTGTCTTTTACCCATTTTCTAATTGGATTTGGGCATGGGGGGCAAGTTTCCTAGATGTTGCTAATGTGCAGCTAAGTTTGGGAAGCACTGCCTTCTTATGACCTCTTCCTGGGGTACACTCTAAACTTAAGCTGTTGCACCTGTGCTAACCTTAAAATAAGGCCAGTATGCAGCTGTAAGAAAGGAAGATCTCTTACCCTTTGAGGTGACATGGAGGGACCTGGAGAGACCTGGAGAGTACTATGTTAAGCGAAATAAGCCAGTCGGAGAAAGACAAATACCACATGATCTCACTTTTTTATGGAATATCATGAACAAAATAAGCTGTCAATCAAAATAGATCCAGAGACATGGAAGTAGGGGACAGACTGACAAACCTCAGAGGGAAGGAGGGTTGGGCGGGGGGGAAGTTAGGAAGAGATAAACCAAAGAACTTGTATGCATATATACACAACCAATGGACACAGACAATAGTTTGGGGAAAGCAGTGGCGGGGTACAAGTGGGGAGGATGGGGTCAATGGGGGAAAAGGCAGGATATCAGTAATATTTTCAACAATAAAGATAAAAAAATAAAATATAATCAATAAATAAAATAAGGCCAGTATGGGCAGGACTGGCCAATTAAAAATGCCTACAGTCCAAGGAGGGTACCTGGAAGTGTTTTCCAGGAGCTCAGGTTTCTGCATATACTCACCACAGAGCTAGAAGAGTGTCTGAGACCCCCAGAGGATAATTCTGGAAACGGGAACCAGATACCTTTGCCTCAGAACCAGTAGGCATGTGTGTGCGCACATGTGTGTAAAATGGTAATTCCCAGGTCTCAACCTCACACTTACGAAATCAGAACTTTTGATGATGGGTCCTAGAAATCTTCATGACTAGACCAGGTTGTTCCTATGCTCGCAAAGCTTTGAGACCTACCTTACTCAAGGAAGACGAGGGCCCCAGCACTCCGCTGCTGGAGCTGGTCTTCCGGCCACAGGTGCATGTCCTTCTATTAAGAAATTGGTTTCAGGAGGAATTCTCTTGAGCCAATTTAGGGCATAGAAACTGGTGTTCTCCTTCAGAGACATAGGGAATGGAGAACTCGAATAGTGTGTTTGCTGACTTCCAAACTGGTCTTCCAGAAGCAATTCTCACATATAATCACACCTCTCAGTTGAGAAGTAATCATTCATAGTAATCAATCATGGCAATAATAATCATTAACATTTCTAGAGCACTAATTATGGGCTAGGCTTCTCCCACACACTAGCTCCCTTAATTCTGATGGCAAGTTAGAGAAAGGTTATTACATTCTCCATTTTGCAGAGAAGAAACGGGTTCAGAGTGGTCTGGTCATTTGCCCAAGGTCATAAAGATAGTAGATAACAACTGTTTTTCCTTCTGGAATCTCCTTTTATTTTTGTCCTTGGTTGACCCCACTCAGTTATTATTATATTTAAAAGACCTCCTTGAAAGTCATTTTCAAAAAAGGAGCTATAAGAATTTATAAATATATTTACATGGCTCTGAATAGCCTAACCAGCCACCATTCGCGGGCTTGAATGAATTCTGCACTGAAGTTGCGTTTCTGATTTTCCCTCGGGTCTAGCTCTGCAACGTGAACTGTCAAGGTCAAGTGAACTGTCAAGGTCAAGCTGGTTCTAAACAGAGTTTAGCTCCGGGAGCACTGAAGTGGTAAAGTACTGTACGGTATTAGAAATTATTTCCATCCTGCTGCTCAGGAACCTGTAATTATGGAAGAATAAACCCCACCCTTTAAATACACACTTGCTGCCCTGGCCTCCATTTACACAGCCACCTTTAACACGCTGGTTCGGGTGAAAGCCCTTTTGTGTTCCAGCTGACGTCCTGAATCATCTTGGATGGTTGCCTCCGCTCTCTGAGGAGCTTTGACATAATTGATGTTTTCATAATATACCCAGTCTCTTTGTTCATAATTCCTGGTTGCCTGCCATGTTATGTCTTTGAGCCTCCGGTAAATTGAGAGCTGTGAGCTTATGGGTGTGATGAAATGATTTCCTGCTTTCCCTTCCCAGGTTCCAAACAGAAGTCTTCTTCCAAGACCCCTGCCTTTGAGGAGCAAAAGCAATAGAAAACAGCCCTGGCCGGGTGGCCCAGTTGGTTGGAGCATTGTCCCATACACCAAAGGTGGTTGGTTCGGGCACTTTGAGAGGCAACTGATCAATATTTCTCTCTCACATTGATGTTTTCTCTCTCTCTTCCTTCCTTCCTTCCTCTCTCAAATCAATAAAAAAATATCCTCAGGTGAGGATTAAAATAAGTTTTAAAAAATAGAAAACAGCCCTGGCCAGTGTGGCTCAGTGGTTAGAGTGTCGGCCCATGCACCGAAGGGTCATGAGTTTGATTCCCAGTCAAAGGCATGTACCTGGGTTGCAGGTTTGATCCCCAGCCTGGTCAGGCTGTGTGTGGGAGGCAACCGATCGATATGTCTCTCTCACATCATTGTTTCTCTCTCTCTCTCCTTCCCTCTCCCTTCCCTCCCTCTCTTTAAAAATCAATGGGAAAAAAATAGGAAACAGAATCTGAGGCAAAGCTTCAGGTATAAGGCTCTGTCCCAGAAGGGCAGAGAGGGGAGGAGGAGTGAGTGAGGGACAGGGGGAGCAGAGGCAGGGCGATGCGTGCCTGTGCTGGCGCGTGCCCAGGAGCCATGCCCGGTGCCCAGCCAGCAGCACTGCGTAGGCCGAATGGAAACACCACTCCCTGGAATTGTTGGTCATGGGGGAGGGACGGAAAGGAGTTGATCTGCTGGTTCCCTCTGTCTCCTGACTCTCCTTGGTCAAAGCTAGTCCCACGGGATTCAGCTCTTTCCTCAACTCAGCTGTCACCTGGCCCCTCCCAGTCGCTGTGGGGCAGCTCTTTTCTATGGCCCAGCAAGGTGCTTCTTGAGTGTCTACAAGCGGTGGGAAGAGCCAGCGCCTCCGCAGGCTGCCATGGCTTCTGTTCGGCGGGTACCCAGCAGCTGTGCCCAAGCTGGCCCTCAGCCCTCACACTAGGGTGGCTACGTCTGCAGATAGTGGCAGAGACAAGGCCACCTTGGGAAACTGGGGCTCTCACTGAGCAAGCAGGCAGGGCCCAGCAGGCAGACGGGGTCAAGCAAACCTGAGCAGGCACGGGACTCAGGTCCAATACAATACCTTTCCAATTCTAGGGAATAGTTGAGCATCGGTCACAAGCCACAGGAACATACTCCAGCTTTCTTAAGCCAGAAAGGAATTTATTGGATGTACATTTAAGAGCTTTCAGAAACTGAAAAACAGATCTTATAGAATAAGCAACAAAAGCTTTATCACTGTCATGGTGGGGGAACCCTCCCTCCTACACAGCCTGACATCACTCCTCCCTGTGAGACCACTGGACAGGCCTCCAAAACAGTGGAAGGGAGTTGGTGCTCGTTGTGGCTCGAATCGTGTCTCCCACTCTACTAAATTCATATGTTGAAGTCCTAACCCCCAATACTTCAAAATGTGACCTTACCTGGAGATAGGGTCTTTGCACAGATAATCAGGTTGAAATGGGGTCACTGGGGTTGGCCCTTGTACAGTATCACTGATATCCTTATGAGAAGGGAAAATCTGGGCACAGACGCATGCACTGAGGGAAAACATGAGGAGACACACCAAGGAGAGAGGCCTGGACAGACCCTCCCCACAGCCCTCAGAAGGAAACAGCCCGCCGACAGACACCTTGATGTTGGACTTCTGGCGCCCGGAGCTGACAGACAATACATTTCTGTTGTGTAAGTTACCCAGTTAGTGTACTTTTTTTTAAATCCTCACCCAAGGATATTTTTTCCATCTATCTTCAGATATAGTAGGAGGGACGAAGGGAGGGACACACACACACACACACACACACACACACACACATCGATGATGAGAGAGAAACACATCGAACCCAAGACTCTTTAGTCCGAGGTCCGACGCTCTAACCACTGAACCACACTGGCCAGGGCCAGTTTGTGGTACTTTTTGATGGCAGCCCTAGCAAACTAATAGAGTGCTGGAGAGCCAAGAAGGACAAGGGTTTGCTGAGCTGGATGTTGATCACTAAAGCACTTTGATGTGCACTGTCCCCCTGGCAGGGCTGGCTGCAGTCACACAGGGCTCTGCCCGCACAAGCACCTGGCGCTTGGTCTAATGCTCTGCTGTTGCCATCTTGAACTTCTCAATACTTTTTAAACAAGGGGCCCCATGTTTTCATTTTTCAGGGACCCCACAAAATATGTAGCTGCTCCTGTCACCTGGTTATCACAGCAATCCTGTGAGGTAAACAGGGACTTTATCTTTATTTGTGTTAATGATGAAACGCAGCTTAATGAGGTTAAGCAACTTGGTTAAGGTCAAAAGAACTATCCAGAGTTGAATCAAGTACTGAGGTTTCTTATGCAATGACGTCTATATTGCGTCCAATATTGGGATTCTGCAACTCTCTAACTCATCTAAAAAGTGTGAGAATTTGACCCTGGCCGGTTTGGCTTAGTGGTTAGAGCGTTGGACCGTAGATCAAAGAGTCACGAGTTCGATTCTGGTCAAGGGCACATACCTCGGTTGGTTCGGTCCCTGGCCCTGGTCGGGGTAGTGCAGGAGGCAACCAGTCCATCCATGTTTCTCTCTCTCTCTCTCTCTCTCTCTCTCTCTCTCTCTCTCTCTCTCTCTCCCTCCCTCCCAACTCTGTCTGAAAATAGATGGAAAAATATCCTCGGGTGAGGATTTGAAAAAACAACAACAAAAATGAGAGAATTTGGAGGTAAAACCTTTTTTTTTGTTTGTTTGTTTTGGTTTATCGTCATCCGAGGATATTTTTCCATTGATTTTTTTAGATAGAGTGGAAGGGAGGGAAGGAAAGAGAAAGAGAAACATCGATGTGAGAGAGAGACACATCAATTGGTTGCTTCCCTCACGACCCCAACAGGGGCCAGGAATTGAACCTGCAATCCAGGTGTCCTTGACTGGGAATCGAACCTGTGACCCTTTGGTCAGTGGGCTGACACTCTAACCACTGAGAAAACCAGCCAGGGCTGGAAGTAAAACCTTTAACAGCTGCCTTGCCTTCACTTAGTTATCTTGACTGAAGTTTAACCTGTGAAACCAGGCTCAGTGTCATCTGAATGACACTTGATGTCCCTGGCCTTCTACTTAAGAAGTTCTTCCACCAGCCTCAACTAATATCATCTTTTTGGCTGGTCCCCTCTAGTCTACTTTTATCTGTGTTTCTACTAGACACTATATCTCTGGAGAAGCAGAATTCTTGCCTGCCTGAGTCCCAGGTCCACCTGGCTTGGGTTCAGATAGGAACTGCTGACCTCAGGCCACTGGATCTGTTCCCATGGTCAAGGACCTTGAGAAATATCATCAGGAATCAATTATTTAACCTATTCCTTGGTTCTAGATATTCAGCCTCTTTGCTTTCCTGGGATAAACCAACTCTTCTAATCTGTGAATTGTAGTTTCACCATCTCTCCCTATCCATCTCTCCTCCCCTCCCCTCCCCTCTCCTCTCTCTCTCTTCCCTGCTTCTCTCCTCTCTTGTCTCTTCTGTCCTTGCTTTACTGATGCTCTTCCATCAGGCCAATGGTCCTGGTCCCTTGACTCTCTTATGATTTTTCTACCTTTTTCCTCAGCCTCTGCTCCATCACAGTTTTCTTATAGTTTCTCAGTTCTTCATAGCTCTGCTCCCAGCATCACCAATACCCTGGAGATTTTCAATTCAGTTACATCATCAGTGTCCTAAAGAAACATTTAATAAAGTTGTGCTTAATTTACTCTTGGATTCCACCCAAATAGATCATTTTCAAAATCCACCAAAATTTTTGGAAGAGGGAAGAGGAGGTTTGGGGACTTTTAAATTTTTTATTGCTACAGAATAGAACATTGAAGGGTGTGGTGTGCAGTAATTCTATTTTGTTGTTGCTTATTAATCCTATGAGGTAGACATTAAGTTGTGTGCTTACAACCCTTTCTTTGGAAACAACTTCTCCCCCATTCTGTGTGGGTCTGGTGGGGCTGTTAGCCAGGGTGCTCCACCCTCCAAACTCCCCAATAGGACCTAGGCTGACCAATCAGAGCATTCTGTCCTCCAGGGATTGTGTCAGGGATTGCCATGCGACTTGACCAGCACCACGAAGAATCACGCTCGACAATGGGTATATAGAAACTGGAGAGAGAGGTCTCTCTTCCTCTAGGAAAGGGCAAGCATGGAGACCAATGTTCACAGAAAAGACTAAAAGAGGAGATTGGGATCTGGATTTAGAGACGACAACTTAAGATCTCTAATTTGTGTTACTAGCTCACAGAGTCAAGAGAGACTTGAATTTACCAGAAGCTATGTAGAGTTATAAGAGCCTGTGGTAATGAAAACTGAACTCTGGCAGAGAAGAGCCGCGAACTGCTCATACCCTAGAGCAATAGTTCAAGATGGGGGATAGTACCACTCTCAGGACGCTCTGTCTTTCCTTTCCTATTGTATGAGGATGTCTGTGTTGTTACAATGCTTGGGAGATGCTTCTGGCATTAGGAGGCAGGAATGCTGGATTATTACAGTGTACAGGGTGGTCCTGCAGAAGGAAGACTTGTACCGTTACCTGCTCTCCCACTGCAGCAGAGAAAGATGCTAACCTGTAAAGAGAAGCAGAGTCCTGGTGTCTCCGAATGAACCCATGGATCCAACCCTGCAGATACCTGCGATCCACCCTCAGGCTGCATCTATTCCATTTAAGCCCATTTGAGGTGGGTTTGGTCACTTGCAACAGTAAGAGAATGACAATTTCACACACTGGGGAGCAACAAGTGCTCCGAGTCTCTGCACTTGCCTCTATAGGTCTCTAGTCTTCTTCTCATTAAATTAACCCTTCATATTAAATCAGGTAAGCCTTCCATCCACCACAAATCTGGCCATATTGTTCCCATGCCTACATTCCTTACTAGCTCCTCATTGCCTGTCCACTCCTAACAAGGCATAGAAAGCCTTGAGCTCCAACTCCTCCCCAACTCCCCAGCCTCATCTCTTGCCTCTTCCTGCCTCATACTCCACCCTCAACAACTGCACTGTTTGATGATTTCTGCGGTTACATATGTCCAAGCCACTGCTCAGGTTGGTCCCTCTACCTGTGATACATTTTTTCCCCTCTTTCTTTCAGACTCAGCTCACTTCTCAGATTCCTCTCAGGAAGCGTTCCATGGACCCCCAGGTGGACTAATGCCCCTCCTCCGTGCTCCGATAGCACACAAAACACACCTCTATTTTATGACCATTTGGTGTTAGATTATCTGTAGGTGTGCCTGCCTCCCCACTAGACGAGAAGATTCTCAGATCCAGGGGTTGTATCTTCAACTTTGTCTTCCATAGCACCTAGCATAAAGCGGTTGGCACAGAGTACATCCTTGAAGAAGACACTGTTGGACTGAATCGGCCCTTATTACAGGTAAAATATGATAGTCTTTCTGATGTATCCAGTAATTAAGTCATCTTAATAATCTAAGATGACCTGCAATTTGTGTAATGTATCATTCCTGAATGAACCACTAATGTACCTATGACCATTTGTTACGACACTTGTACGAGAAAGAGCAAATACAGGCAAATACTTTTAAATTTTGCTTGAATTACTTAACGGAACAAAGGCAAACATAGAATTGCTATCTTATGTCTAGAAGAACAAAAGCATTTAAAAAAATGTTTTTTTCCTTTATTGATTTTAGAGAGAGAGGAAGTGAGAGGGAGAGAGAGAGCGAAACATCGATGAGAGAGAACATCGATTGGCCACCTCCTGCATGCCCCCCACTGGGGATCAGGCCCACAACCTGGGCATGTGCCCTGACCGGGAATCAAACTGGCGACCTCTTGGTACACAGGTCAATGCTCAACCACTGAGCCACACCGGCCGTGCGCATTTTTGTTCCCAAGCAGGTATGCGGAGTAGGGGCACCAAAACAGTAGTATTGCTTATAGGCAGAGCTGAGGGGCCCACCCACTAGAGGCTGTTTCCTTTACGAAAGGTAAATGAAATAAGGTTGCTCCTGAGCCCAGAAAGCTGTTGTTCCTTGACCTGGTTTAGGGAATGAAGCAACTCGTCCCTGTGGGATCTGAGCATCCAGCTTCCTATCTGTGGATAGAAACTCCACTCTCATTTTTCCTTTATCATCACAGGGTGCCCTTGTTTTCACTGTTTTTGTCTCAGAGGAAATGGCAGGGTGAAAAGGGTGAGGAGAAGTGAAGAAGTGTGTATTTTTAGCTGTGACACAGCTGAACGTTCTGAGTCTTTTTTTACAACCACATTTCAAAGATAAAAGTCAAGAGTTAGGATCTGAGTGATTCCTTAGTGTCCACATCCTCTTCCCTCCTTAGCGGGGCCTGTCTTCTGACAGGTTACCTTCCGTACAGGGTTTCTTTCAACTCCGGATATATGAATAACCAGCTGATGGAACGCATACAATTTCTGAAGATATTATATGAAATGCTGTTGTTTTAAACGCTCTAAATATGCACCTTTATCCTCAGTTTAATAACACAAATGTTCATATCCAAGGATATAAAAATGACTTGCCATCAAACTCATACATTACATTATGCTTTCACTCAATTAATTCATACAATATTTCTGAAATATAATACTAAGGCTGAAAAATCAGATCAAGGTACACAAGGATGAACAATAGCCACTCTGCCTTCCAGGAGTTGCCGTAGAGACAACTCTTTGTCATGGGGCTGTCTGAGGTTTGCTGACATGAATGAGATTCATCTGGGGTTCGAAGTAAAATGCAAATGCCTGGGCTCCAACCCAGTTTTAGTGCATCAGATCGTATATGAGATCATACATTTGCCTGTTTTCAAAATACTTTCTAAATGTAAGTGATATTCTTGCTTTTCAGGAAGTTCGCATGAAACTCTAAGTGTGTGTGGACTCCCTCGGTCAGGCCTCCAGAAGGTAGCAGGGTTACTTTACAACTAGTATTCACCCATTGCAGCCAATGAGACCTGGGGTTAAACCTCACTTTAACCCTTATTGGCTTGGCTGCATGGCCTTGGGAAAATTGTCCAACTGCTTTGTATCTATTTTCACATCTGTAAATTTGGGATAAAGCCCACCCCAGGGGGTTACTTTGAGAATTAAATGGAACAACCTGTGTAAAGTCTTAACTCCACACCAGGGCACCAGGCATTTCTGACTTATGGGCACTCTTCAAGATGTGATTATTTTTTCATAATAAACTATTTTTTTCTGCCCTAGATATATGTAATAATAATAATAACAATAATAACAATAATAATAAACATAAACTCCCTTCCTTCACCGTTCTGCACCCCGTAGTTTAAAATGGTTCCTCTTATGTTAAATTAACAGCTTTATTGAAGTATGATTTACATACAGTCGTCCCTCGCCACTTCGCGCTTCGACTTTGGCGGCTTCACTCTATTGCGGTTTTTTCAAATATATTCATTAAAAAGTTGATCGAGACAGTGAAAATGATACAGCGCGTGCTCGGTTGTCTGAGTCAATTATACACCCCTGTATTACAATTACAATTAAAATTACTGTACGTATGGACTGTAGGCCTATGTATTCGAGCACCCCAGGAATCCTGCAACGCCAGGTGCAACCGCTGGAGTCTGGAACAGATTAACCGCAATGAACGAGGGACGACTGTACTGAACAATTTCTGTTTATAATATACAAGCCATGCCCTGGCTGGTTGGCTCAGAGGTTTGAGCGTTGGCCCACAGGTTGGATTCCTGGTCAAGGGCATGTCCCTGGGTTGCAGGTTTGATCCCTGGCCCCAGTCCAGGTTGTGCAGGAGGCAGCCAATCAATGTCTCTCTCACATTGATGTTTCTCTCTCTCTCTCTCCCTCCCTTCCATTCTATCTGCAAATCAATGGAAAAATATTCTCAGGTGAGGATTTAAAAAAAAAAAACAGGCCCTGACCAGTTTGGCTCAGCGGTTAGAGCACTAGCCTGCGGACCGGAGAGTCCTGGGTTCGGTTCCTGCTAAGGGCACGTACCTCAGTTGCAGTTTGTCCCCGGCCCTGGTTGGGGTCATGTGGGTGGCAGCCACTCCATGTGTCTCTCTCGCATTGATGTTTCTCTCTCTCTCTTTCTCCCTTTCTCCCTCCCACTGCATCTGAAAACAAACAAAAAAAAGTATACAAGCCAATGGTTTTTAGTATACTTACAGAGTTATACAACCATCACCACTGTTTAATTTTAGAATATTTTCAAGATGAGTTTATAATATCTGTGTGTGTGTGTGTGTGTGTGTGTGTGTGTGTGTGTACCTTCCTTAGGGAAGCAAGATTATTTAATAGAATCTCTTAAAATAAATATACAAAATTATTCACCCTAGGAGATATTTCCTCTTTTACATGCCTTGGAAGACTGTAAATGCTTTCTTTTTAAGATGATTCCTTTTAAATTTCTCTTCTGGAATTATCTTCAAAATTATATTCACAGTGTTTTAAATATTTTCAGTTACAATGGATTTTCAGTTGAAGATAAATATGAAAGTGATCAAAAATAGGAATTAGCTCCCTTCAATGACTAATGGGGGAATTCAAACTGGTTAATACTATTTTGGGACTCAAAAAATCAAGGACTGGCTATCAATGAGTAAGACAGGGCCCAGTTGGTGTGGTTCAGTGGATTGAGTGTTGTCCCATGGACTGAGAGGTCCTGGTCCAATATCTGGTCAGGGCACATGCTCAGGTTGTGGGCTCGATCCCCAGTGGGGGGCATGCAGGAGGCAGCCGATCAATGTTTCTCTCTCACATAGATGTTTCTATTTCTCTTTCCCCTCCTCTCTTTCTCTAAAAAAATCAATTTTAAAAAACCCATATCTTAAATTAGTAAGACATATGCTAACTTTGAAGGTGTAAAAAAATCAGCAAATTAATAGAAAGTCAGTCAACATCAGTTCCTACGGTAAAAATTTGTTGTAATCATTTAAGGAGTTAATCCATAATTACCTGAATTCTGAAAACTTTGAACCAAGGTCACATGGCCTTAATACTTACCATATTGTACTGTGAGTGTTTGCCTGGCTAAATCTCATCCACAGTAATGAAAGGCCTTGTAATATTTGTCTAAATATCGCCAGCATTTAACCCAGTTCGGACACAGTGGAAACACTCAGTGAGAACCCTGTGAAAACCCAGAGTGTCAAGATGCTCAGCTCCAGGGTGTCCAGGCATTTGCCCAGGTAACAGGCTTGTGGATTACCTGCATTGACAGAAAACTTTTTCTTCAACTAGTTCCTTAAGTTACTGTGGGAAATTCAGTGGTGCCGAGTTCTGGGTTAAAACACGTGGATTGCTAACTTAAACCCTGATCAAAACACAAGTGATTTATGAATAAGACATTATTTTATATTAGTAATACATCTTTCCTTGCAAAGATAAGCAAGAGCTGACCGCAAAACATGTCATACACACAGGACACAGAGATGGATTTTTTAAATCTTCAACCAAATGTTATCGATTTCCTTGTCCAACCCTTCAGACAGTATCAGAAACATAGTAATGGATTATTAAAGCAGAAACAACTTAGAACCAAACGAAGAACTCTAAAACCTAGATATTTTTACTTTGTATTTTTTTTTTTTTATCCTCACCTGACATTTTTGCTTTTATCTTCAGATAGAGCGAGAGGGAGAGAGGGAGGAAGAGAGAGAGAGAAACATTGACATGACAGAGACACACTGACTGGCTGCCACCCACACAACCCCAACCAGAGCCGGGGACAAACTGCAACCGAGGTATGTGCCCTTAGCAGGAACCGAACCCAGGTCTCTTTGGTCTGCGGGCCGACGCTCTAACCGCTGAGCCAAACCAGGCAGGGCTACTTTGTATTTTTTATACATTCTGAATAAAATCTTCACTTGTTCCTCAGGCTGAAGTGATAATAGCAAACATGTATTGTTTATATTAGAAATTGGTGAAATTAATCATCTCCATATGATGCATCTGGTTATTTCATTACACAGATTTCCTTGTAGCTGGATATTCCAAGATCATACTGTTGACAAGTAAGTATATGCATAGAAGGATCCACTGGCTTTAATGAATATTAGAAAACTGATTGTATAGATTCAGATAATATCTGGCTATTATAGCTTATAAAGCACTTTCACATGCCTGCTAGTTCATGCACTTGCCTTGAAGGTACTGATTACCTTCATATTATAAGGTCACAAAGTTAATGCATTGCAGAACCGGAATTATAATCTATGATTTAGACTCCTGGCCCAATTTCCCCCTCCCTACACTTCCATCTCACCCCCTTGGTAGCTCACCCTTACCGTAAAACGTACAAACAGGTATTGAGCACCTACTTCAGGCTCTGGATCAGTGATTTGCAACCAGTGCACCACTAGAATTTTTAAAACACGTAATACTTGACTATTTAGTCAGGAGCACTGACCTCTTTTCCCTTAGGTTGTCAAATAAAAAAATGACAATAGCCAACACAACAATAACTGTCCGGTGTGAATGAATCAAAATTATACCTATTTTTTGTTAGATTGACGCTATATATATATATATATTTGGGTATGCAGCAAAATTTTAGTAATTAGTTTGTGTGCCATAAGATGAGAAAGTTGAAAGTCGCTGCTCTAGACAGTCCTAGGGAATCTGACTACACTTTAAGATTTGGAAACAAATCCACTCTGAGAAGCCAGTGCTAAGGCTGCTGCTACTTCCACCCAAAATAGATTCACATAGGTGGTTAGAAGAACAGAAAAGAATCTTCCTTCCTCTTGCAGTCAGGGTAGAAGCCTAGTGGATGGAGAGAAGAACTGGGCCATGCCATTTGTTGTTAGTTAATGTTGGAAAGGATTAATAGTATTTTAGCATAATAAGACTAGGATTGTGAGTAAGAAATAAGGTAAAGTTACATGAATAGAAGGAAGATAATTTCCTTATTTAGGTAACAATGGGAATTCAAGATTAAAATTAATCATAGTGGCAAGATATATTTGGTTTTAGATATGCCAGGAGAAAAGCCACCAGTGCACTGGATGAAACTTTCCACACCTTTGACACCTCTCCCCACCCCTAATCCACAGGACGAGAGCTCTGCTTCCCTCCCCAGGGACTCAGCAAACCCAGACCTTGAAACCAGAGACAGCCTCTCCCTCTGCAGAGCAACCGACAGTGGACAGAGGAGTCATGGACATTCACCAGAGGCAGCAAGATGTACACGTCATTAAAAGGGACCAAGGGAGAGGGAGACTAGATTATTTCTGTAAGGAGGAGAATGGATGGTGGATCTGGGGAAGAGCAAATGTCAGTGAAAAGCAAGGAGACAGGTTAAAGGGAAGGGATGTTAGGAAGAAAGGCAAAAGGAATGGGAGGGGAGAGAGAGGAGAGTGAAAGAGAGAGAGAAACGCTCTGAAGATGAGAAGACACATCTCAGTCAAGGACTGGGCAGGAGGCTTCAGTGCTTGAGCTACCCAGTGGGAGGAAAATAACCAGAGAAGGGATAATGCCTTCTTCCCCAGTCTTTCCCCTGAATCTATACAGCAGCAGAGCAATGATCTAAACCAGTGGCTCTCAACCTTCCTAATGCTGCGACCCTTTAATTCAGTTCCTCATGTTGTGGTGACCCCCAACCATAAAATTATTTTCGCTGCTACTTCATAACTGTAATTTTGCTAGTTATGTCTTAGGCGACCCACAGGTTGAGAACCGCTAAACTCTATGCCTAATCCCATATTGTGTCTGCTGGGTATTTGGTTTGGAAAAAGGCAGATGTGGAGGCATCCTATCCAAAGGGGACAGTTTCCTGCTCCGTGATCACCACTGGGGCAGCATGAGTTTCCCGAGAAAGCCATCCATCCTGCTGGAGAAATGGCCACGTGGTCCCCACTGTAGATGCCAGCTAGTGACCCACCTGTGAGCAGAACAGGAAGGAACCAGCCAGTTTTACATACCAACCTTTGACCTGATTTGCCTTCCATTAAAATCAGTTCACTAAAAGCTTCCCCCACCTTCAGTAGAATGAAAGGGCTGAGTTGACAGCATAGTTTGTGTAACATGAAAATGTCGTGATATTAATTTCCCTACTCTCCTCCTTTTTATAATTTCAGACATTCTGGGAACCTGTATTTATTTCAGCTGATAGCACAGATTTACAAAAAGATACATTAAGGCATGGTTATTAGTGTTACTAAATTTTTTTAATATAACCTAACCACACAACACCAGATTTTCTTTAGGTAATATATTCTCTAAATGCATTGAAATTGTAATTCCCAAAAACTCAAAATATGTTTAGGAAGACAAGGATAGAGGATGTTATTGTCTGACATCCATTCCCTACCTGTCTTTCCCCAACAGACTTGGCATTTCCCAGCCATGTAGTTTGCATGGAATTGGTTTCATCTCCCAGATCGCGGCGTAGGCTCCAATAGGCTTAATCTATCATAATGAGCCACCCTCCTAACAACATTGATTGGTTCAAGAATGAGCACCTGGCCCTAATCAGGCCATCAAAGCCAACGGGGTTCAGTTAGGGGATTTTGGTTAAGCATTGGAGAAACAGTGCCTTCCAGCTGGATGCAAGCAGGTAGCCCTGGGAGCTTCCATCTTTTGGGATCAGGAGGGAAGGGTCTACCTGGTTATAGAGCCACCAAGCACCAAAACAACAGAGCTGAGGGGTGGAGAGGTAGAGAAACTGGGTCCTAGTCACAGTGTTGCAAAATGGTAAGCCTCATTTTGGGAAATCCCCTTCATGAATTAAAAAAAAAAAAAAAATTGCGATTCTGAGACAATTTGGGTTAGGTTTTCCTGCTACTTGCAACCAAGACATTTTAACTTATGAAAAATCTACCATGTAAAGGGTCATACACATCTAAAACTTTTCACCGATCATTTAGACTTGGAGTTTTGTTTTCACAATGAAACCTCATGAAGAACCACAAGATGCTGACAATACCCATAAGAGGTGTGTAGAAAGGAAATAGGTTCTTTCCTTTACTTGGGAGCTTTTTTTCTTTTCCTCTCCCTTTTCCTCTCCTCTCCCCACCTCCCTTCCTCTCCTCTCCTCTTTTCTTCCAAAGGAAACACTTGGGTAACTATTAGACTGAGGCCAAGTGCACTAAGACTGCATTAGTTCTGTAAGAGGGTGCTTGCAACCTCACAATGTCAAGTGTGTGGTGCCTAAAGTGTTAGCAATTAGATTTCCCTTCCTTTTGTAGGTAATACACACCGTGACCTCTTAAATAGCCATCATTATCTGCCATTATTATCTAGTGAAGGAAACACAATCAGCCTTAATTCCCCACCTGCTAGGTGAGCCTTGGGCAAATGTCAGTGCCATATACAGCTCTCTTCAGAATTGTGAGGCCCATTTTTCAATCCTCTTTGTATCCCTTATCACAGAGCAAATATTTGAAACTGTCCATGATGCTGTTGCTAATGGAATTATTTTGGTATCTGGTTAAATCCAATTTGGCACATATCTGGTGTATAGTACATGGCAGAATAATCCTTTATCCACATCACCACTCCCCACTCCCCTGTCAATATATGGGGTGCTGGGCAGTTGCACTGGACCTTGTCCCAATCATTCAGCAGTTAGATTTCAGCAAGTCTGTGTAACCATAACCAACTGTGCTAGGTTCTTGAGACAGAACTAGCCCCACAAAGATTGCTTTGATTCTGCCCACCCCTCGTGCCATTGTTAGCTATAGGGCCCCAGGTACAACTTGTTAACAGTGCCCATGGTGCCATCAATTTCTTGACTTTTTTCTCTCTCTTTTCAGTAATAGGAACAGAGAGAACTGTGCTGGGCTGCCTGTTCTAGTTGGGGCAGTACAGGCTACCTGCTAAGTTTGGTATTACTCTCTTGGCTTACCTCCTTTGTTGACTAGATTGTTTCAGCGATTTGGGGGTGGATGATTCCACAGATCCAAAGTTCAGGCAGCTTGTGAGCGCTGGGCATGTCGTCAGCGCCCATTACCAATGGCAATGTGTGACCAGGGTTCCCTCTCTGGCAAGAGCCCCTTGTGAGCCACATGGCAGTATAGTACTTGCATTAGAGGGCCCCGCCCATCAAAACATGCACATACTTACATTTATTAAAGAACACATGGGCACCTCTGTCATTCGGGATCTGGCACTCAGTGCTGGCTTAGTGGAACCTGTAACACTCAACATCCATTGTCAGGTTTAACACTGTTCAAAACCCAGGGGAATGCTCCTCATCTCATGTTCAATGTCCTAAAAACAAAAATTACAGCTTCTGAGTGCCACGAAGGTCTGTGGTACTGATGATACTTGAAACTAACACTATTTTAAATCCAAGGGTGCTTGGATTAAATGAAGAAAAAAAAAAAAAGGTCAACTTGTCAAATCCTTCTCAGATTGCACGAATGCAATGATTCCTGCATTACAAAGTGGTGTTTCCCAGGGGTGAGAATCATCCATTTTCTTGCTTCTTTTGGTGATCCAATTTGTGGCATGAATTAGCATGGTTTTGTAACAGTTACATACATAACAGCTAAGAAGGAACAGCAATCCACATTACTTTTATTTTATTCTTTTTGTTAATCCTCACTGGAGGATATTTTTTCCATTGATTTTTCTAGAGAGAGTGGAAGGAAGGGAGGGAGGGGGAGAGAGAGAGAGAGAGAGAGAAAGAGAGAGAGAGAGAGAGAGAAACATCAACATCAATTGGGCTGCCTCCCTAATGCCCCTGACCAGAGGGGATGGAACCTGCAACCTAGGTAGGTTCCCTTGACCCAGAATCGACCTGAGAATGTGGGCCCACGTTCTAACTACTGAGCCACACCAGCAGGGCAATCCACATTACTTTTAAATTTGAATCTATGAATGTTGGGAATACTGTATGGATTTAGATATTTGTGTAAGAGATGGCATAAATCATGAAATAAATGATAGCAATTTATGTGATAAAATTATATTAATCTGTGCCCAGCTGGTGTGACTCGGTGGATTGAGCATTGTCCCATGGACTGAGAGGTCCTGGTTCAATTCCCAGTCAGGGCACATGCCCGAGTTTCGGGCTCGATTCCAAGTAGGGGGCATGCAGGAGGCAGCTGATCGATGTTTCTCTCTCATTGATGTTTCTTTCTCTCTCTAAAAAATCAATAAAAACATTTTTTAAAAGTTTAAAATATATTAATTTGTAAGATTTTCTGTGGTAATTTATTTTATTGATCCCATTACAATGCTGGACATGATATTTAAAATTCATGGGTTATCTCGAAACCTGAATATTGCTTTCATTTTTAAAAACAATTTCAGTGGTAAATGCTTCAGTGGAGCAAATTTTCTCCAAATCGAAATCAATGAACTACACTCCTAGAACCACAATGATTTAAGGTGGTTTAACTTGACATTAAGACCATCATCTTGATTGTAACATAGCTAAAATAAAGTTGAGAAAAATAAATTTAGGAAAAAACAAAGATAATTTATGAATTGTTTGTCTCCATATTACCCACCCAGACATCACCAGCCCATCATCAGAACAAACATGTAAAAATGACTAAATTCAGCCATCTTTGACATTTGATCATATGAAAACCATAGCTTTACATTTATTTTTCTGTTTCATTAGTATGACAATATAATCGTCAGGTGAGAGTAGAATGATCTTGGACACCTTATTTTATAACTTTTAAACATTTAGGTATATACCATATGGGCCTCCATTTAGTCCTCGTGTACCATTGTACAAATGTTAGTGCCCGGCCAGAGAGACTGGGTGCTGGGATGCAGTAGTCCCCCTGCCCCGTTGTGTGTCTGGGGGTTGGGAGGTGGAGGTGGGAGTAGTGGTGGTGGAGGGCCCCGCCCTCGCAGCCCACCTCCACCGGGATTGGCTGTCACAGGCTGGTGGGCGGCCCAGAAACGGGATGAAGTTGGGGGTCCCGGCACTGGATGCGTGGGGTTTCAGGTGCCCAGGGCCAAAGTGCTGCTGGCCGGTCTCCAGCCACGCTCTCGCTGTGACTCAGGCGGAGTTCCCCGTCCCCTTTTCAGACCCGCTGGTCCTCTCTAGCTTTCCCGAGACCCCGGGGTCAGGCCCTTTTGGAGGAAGGGGTTAAGGTCCGGGCCTCGGGGCCTCGTGGGTGCCCGAACACACTCGGCGCGTTGGCCCCGGAGGGCTGGGCAAGGGGCGCGGGCCGGCGCACGCGGGCTGCAGGAAGCGGGGGCGACGGCTGCTTGGGTCCCGGCTCCGCAGGGTTAGAGACACCCGGAAACGGATTCGGCTGCGGTGCCCGCGCGGGCCGGGCGTCTCGGAGCGAGCGGGAGGTGCGGGAGGTGCAGGAGGCGCGGGCGGGCGCCCGGCGACTGCTGAGTAATCCCCCGCGGCGGCGGGAGGCGGTGGCCCGGACGCCCACGCTCCCCGCCGCGCTGCAGCGGGACCGGCTCCTCCCTCCCGCCTCGCCCCGCCCCGCCCCCGCCGCCCGGCTGCGCGGCGCTCCGAACAGGTAAAGCCGGGCTCCAGGCGCGCGGGGGCCGCAGCAGCTGCCACCCGACCTCGCCTCGGCCCTGCGTAGAGCCTCGCGCGCCCATGGCCGGCTCCGAGCAGCAGCGGCCGCGACGGCGGGACGACGGAGACTCGGCCGCGGCGGCCGCGGAGCCCCTGCAGGACGCCGAGCTGGCACTGGCCGGCATCAACATGCTGCTCAACAACGGCTTTAGGGAGTCCGACCAGCTTTTCAAACAATACAGGTGACCGACGTGCCCTGCTCCCCCGCCCCGGCTACGCGCCCCTTCGTTCCGTCTTACGAGCTTCAATCTGCGGCTGGCCCTCCCCCTCCCGTTGGTCACTAATCCCTGGCCCCGGTCCCCATGTCGTCTCCCTCGGCCAGAGCTGCAGCCAGCTTCTGCGCCTTTGCCATATCGCCCCATTCCACCCCCACTCGGTTGTCCTTTCTCTTCCCGGGACCCGCCACGCGACCTCCCCGCGCTCCCGCAGTCTCCCCTCACTTTATGCCGGGTCTCCCCTCCTAGAGGGGCGCCCAGTGTTGATCCGCTTCTCCGTCGCGGGTCGCCCTCCCTCCGCCGCAGCCCGCTGGCTTTGGGACCTGCGACCGGATGCGATTTGAGGCAGCCCTGAGCCTTGGACTTGCAGTGTTGTGACTCCAGCTCGTGTGCTGCCCAAGCAGCCTTTGTGGCACGGAGCACACCAGCTGCAGGGTGCCTCTTTCTCGCGCCTCGCGTCACTTTGCATCATTGTGCATTCCAAACGCTTTTATTGTTTGCAAACATATGTATAATTGCCTTGCCATGCAGGAATTAAAAAACTCAACCGAACTCTGCTCGCTCACCTCTCTGTCTGTCTTCTAAAACTCAGCCTTCAAACGAGTTCCTAATACCGTTCAAGCGAGTATATATTTGTTGTGGATTTCTCTAACTTAAAGGAAGAAGAAAATGGAGGGATTTTAAATATATGTGGGAGTGGAAGGAAGAATATGTGTGTTGAGTTAATTATTTTTTATTCGTCTTTTTAAAAATGAAGGAAAGAACTGAAACCTGGTAGCTTTCTCGTGAGTGTGGGAGGAGCCTTCAATTTCATTGGGGACAAGAAGCATCTGCTTTCTTTAGGAAGCAAGTTTGTGATTTGCCCTTTGAATGTTGACAAGACTGAAGGATGTTGATTAGCTGCTTCCCTGTAACTGTTTAAGGGTCATATGCTTCACACTTTGGGAGCCGCTGGTTTGGTTGGAATGAGAGGAAAGATGTGCAGCTGTGTTTGAGAGCCAGCCTGCAAGAAAATCAGAGAGGGAGAGGGCGAGAGACAGATGCCTGCAGATTTTCAGACCTCTTAGAAGGGTGGTTTCTACCGGTTGAAGCTTCTACAGTCGTAATGGCAAAGCAGATATCTCACAACTGTAAACTTTTCGCTAAAGACATTTTGCTTTTAAATAAGTTTTTTTTTAACCCTGAACAATGAAAATTTCTCAGCTTTACTCAGAACATTTTATTTTTAAAGCATACAGTCTGATTTCAAGTCAGAGTTTTATCAAGGCTGTTCATGGAGAATAGATTTGAAGACACGTTTCCCACAGTCTGTAGTTTTTTTAGTCCTCTGAGAATATATGTCATGAAAAAAAATAACATTTTAAATGTTTCATATACTGTGCTCTGACTTTTTTTTTTGACTACCAGTTTGTGTTGTATGAGAGAGTGCTGGAGGAAGTCTGAGTCAAATTTACTCTCTCTAGTTGCTGATCGAGAAATGCTGTTTGTATGTCTCGATACTACTTGCTTTGTTACTTATTTTTAATGATCATATTTTTCTAAACCACTTTAGTATAGTACTTAATTACTACCCCCTGATTCTTGTATACTGAAAGCATGAACTAACACCATTTTTGCTGTTATATTTTATTGAGATAGTTTTGTGCAGTGGTAATAGAGGGCAGATTGGGAGTTATAGGAAAACTCTTCTCTCAATAACAACAGAGAGACACACCTTGAAAGGTGTTTCTCTGTGGGTGAGTCTGTTGGGGGTGAGGGAGGGGGAGGCTGTCCAAAAAGGATTTACATTTTATAGATAGGAACGAGCTATCTGCTTGTATTTTATTTTTCAATTACAGTTGACATATAATATTAGGTGTACAGCGTAGTGATTAGACATAAACATATTAGGTGTACAACATAGTGATTAGACATTTATATACCTTATGAAGTGATCACCCAGATAAGCCTAGAACCCATCTGACACCATACATAGTTACTACAATATTATTGACTACATTCCTTATGCTGTACTTGTCTGCTTGTATTTTGAAATGAGAACTGAAAGATAAAGAAGGAAACAAAATATTGTATCTGTTCTCTGCCAAGTGCAGTGCTAGGCACATTTCCTCAGTATTCTAGTGGCAACTCTAGTGAGGTATGTTTTGTCCTTGGCAATTTTATAGGGGACTCACGTTTCCATACTTATCATGGACCATAGGCACCGTGGTTCTAAATCAAGGGCTCTTTTCGTTATACCATTCCGCCTGTCTCCCTAAATTGATTAGGTTTTGCAATTTGTCCTACAACCTTGTTTGTCAGCAACTATTTTTGCCACTTTAAAGGGGCCAACTTGGGTTTCTCAATTTGCTTCCTTGTATAGAATGGGAGTACATCATAGCGTGGTTGTTGGAGTGAAAATAATCCACGGTAGCTGGCACAATGTAAGAACCCAATAAACACTAGCCAGCTTTTGTACTTGATGCCTTCCCTACAATTATGCTTTCTCCTTGATGATATAGTTTGAGTAGAAGATAAAACATCCCGTGTGAAGGTTGCTTTGATATTTAAACTTAGCCTCACATGTTGCATTTGAAAGATTTAGATTCTGTTATGCATTAGAAACTTCTCTTCCTGTTCCAAAGTTGAAAGGCCTGCTGCAAAACTCAGCCGGGGCTTCATCAGAAGGGTTTGAGGAACACCTCTAGCTCAGTTGACTGACCAGAGAGCAATTGGTTATCTCCTTCCTTAGGACTGTTTTGTCAACCCTTCCCATACTAGTAAACCTTCCAGGATTTTATTGTTAAACTTTAAGAATAGAAACATTTTGTATCTAGAGTAACAAGAACATTTTTATTAAAGGAATTTTCTCATGCCACATTACTAGGATGATAAAGTTTCATCAACAGCTACCTGATGAGAAATGGTTACTTTATAGAAGCAGATTATCTTGAAGGCCATTCTGAATTAGTGGAAGGTCTGGATTGTGTAATTCAGACATAGTACATATAGAAAGTAGAAATATATGCATTAATGGAGGCTTTCTTTGGAGATATGAAATATGCCATAGTTGGGATGTCAAAACATAGCCCTGGCCGGTTGCTTAGTGGTTAGAGCATCAGCCAAGGGACCAAGGGGTTACAGGTTCAATTCCCAGTCAAGGGCATGTAACTTGGTTGCAGGTTAGATCCCAGCCCCAGTCGGGGCCATGTGGGAGGCAACCAATCCATGTGTCTCTCTCACATTGATGTCTCTCTCTCCCCGTCCCTCTCCCTCCTTCCCTTCCACTCTATCTTAAAAACAAACAAGCATGGATGCCACTTTCATTGTAACTATAGTAGTAATGCAATAGGTTGATGCTGAACCACAGCATGCACTTGGCGATATGTTCCCAGAGGTTGGGACAGATTGGTGCTACTTTGGGACCTTTCTTCTTTGGGCCCAAGTTCATGATATTGATCACCTGAAACCAAATTCCTGGTCTTGGTCTTGGAGCTCAGTGCTCTAATCCAACAATGTACACCCCTCCTCCTACACACACTGGCACTCCTATCTAATGTTTCCATGTGTGATACACACTCAGACCTTAGGTACTCAGGCCCAGCGTAAGATAAGCTGTGGTTATGTGCACAGCCAGGCACTTGATGTTTAGGTGTTGCAGTGTGGGGAGGCTGGGAAACATATCCATGGCCTGCAGCAGTGGAGAGAAGCAGCTTGTAGCCCAGCTGAGAATCATAATGGGGTGGGAGTGAGTGAGTTTCATTAGAAGGAGTTGGGAAGGACGGGGAAGGGGAGAAGGAGAATGTGAGTGGTGGTGAGGTGGAAATGAAACCTAGCAGAATGAACAATGAAAAAGCCACGTGGAGACATGAAATGGCATCTGGAGCAGAGGGATGAGACTTGCAAGTTGATCAGTGGCTCATTATGCACTTGTTCTTTTCTCAGATCCAGGGCTTGGTCCATGTTTCCTGTGAGTTGGTGCTGCTTTTCAGGGTCACTTTGCTGCTGGGTGTTCGGTGAATTCACTCTTTAAGATGACCATTGTCCCTCAAGGTGTGGCCCTCCCGTCCATAATTAGCTCTAGGCTCCTTGAGACCTTGAGATCCTAATATCACCCTCTTTCTCATTTTGGTTTGAAATATTACTGTATTTTTTAGTCAGGACTAGCAGTAGAGGTGACACCTACTGGGCTATGAGGAAGAGGGGGCGTTTGGAGCTCCTGGCCAGAATGATCTGTGTAGTTCCTATTTCCTCAGGCTTGACATTTACTCTCCCTCCATCCCTGGAGGCCACCATCTCCACCTCCTGCTTTAACTCCTGGCATTCTTTCAACCTTAAAAAACCTATAGTTCTTAGCCCTGCTAACATTACCACCAATTTCTGCCTGTAGATATTATTAATAAAGTCATATTGGGTCATTGTCAGCTAAAACAAGCATATGATGGTTATAATGAATGTTCATTGAGAAATGGCATGAATATGACACAGAATTAGTACATAGTTGGCAGTTTCTTTGCCATTGTATTTTAAATTATAAAAATGGCACACAAAAAATGTATTAAAAGCCAGACAAATTCATGGTAAGTAATATATGTATATTTAAAGTAAATATATGGACCCTAAATTGTTTAGCACAGTTTATGGCCCATACAACAAAGCCATATGACTTGTGCCCTTATCTCTAAGCGTGTTGACTGTGGAGCCAGACTTACCAGAGAACTGGCTCAGGGTGACCCAGGGATTGCAAACTATGGCCCACAGGCCAAATCCAGCCTGCTGTTTTTGTAAAGAAAGGTTTACTGGGACGCAGCCACACTCATTTGGTGGTATATTTTCTGTGGCTGCTTGTGCAATACAACAGCAGAAATGAATAGCTGTGACAGAAACCATATGGGTTGCAAAGTCTAAAATATTTACTCTCTGAAAAAGTTTGTGGACCCCTGCTTCAGAGAGGAGTTCTCCCTGGAAAAACTCAAAAGGCCTGTGTAAGAGACCTGTAGGTACCTGAATCCCCTTCCTTGGGAGGACAGGAAAAGCTTGCAGATGGCCCATGATTTCTCCACGATTTGGCCACTCTTGCTGCCAGAGTCTATGGAGAGTCCATAGATGCAGAAGTTCCAGAAAAGGAGAAGCTATGAGAAGCAGAAATGGTGTAAGGGAATTGGCAGGGGAGTCAGGAAACCATTTATTGCTTTCTTCCATTCTCTTTTCAATTTAGTAGTGTTTTTGGGAAAAGGCTATTTTTTTTTTCAACCATTGCACTGTCTGAAAAGGTCCCAATTAAATGTTCATGAAAGATTCATTTGACTTCATTGGGATTCTTTTAAAAATGCCAACTGTCATAGAATAGTGGGAGAGTTTATATAGGACATTATCAGAAAAAAAGTGAATACCTGTACTGAGGGGTGTGTGTGGAAACAAAGATGTCAGCCTTAAAAGAATCTGCTTTGAGTCACATGCTGCATTAACAAGCACTTCGGTGAGAGCCCTATCTTTTCCTGCTCTAGTTGAGAGTTCTAAGTGAAATGGGATTTTGATGCGGATAAGAAAAAGGGGAGAGAATATTAAAGTGTGGAGTACTTTCTGTTCGTTACACAAAACCACTTGTAGATCCCCAAACACATATTTCAGGGGTCTAGACCTTTTGCGCAGACCGTTTTAGCTCCTAAAATACCATTTTTCACACCCAGTCTCCTTTGCCAGGGTAACCTTCCTACTTAGCCTGCAACAGCAGTGGGAATTTGAGGAATCTACTAAAGAGTCCAGGAAGAGAGAGAGAGTATAAAATAAATACAGAAAGCAGATGAATGTGTCACAAAGATGAATTTCTCTATTTCGATAGCTTGCCTGGTGCCAGCTCTCCCCCGTGGAAGGGGTTGGGGTTGGCTGGGGAGGAACTCATCTTTTCCACCTCTTCCACCTCCTGCTCTGTGCCCTAAATTCATAGTATGCTGTTCAACCAGCATAGGTCCAATTTGGGATCACATAAGGTCTTTGTGGGCTAACCTGGGAATGGATCTAGTCACTACCTAAAGCCTTTTTGTTCCGGGGGCCGATTCATTCCAAGTTCTGAACAGTGACTTTGCATGCCTGCTTGTCTTTTTAAATTGAGGCATAATTGACACATAACATGATATTCGTGTCAGGTGTACAACGTTTATTCAATATTTGTATATAGTGTGAAACAGTCATAGTAAGTCTAGTTAACATCCATCACCCCACAGAGTTACGAAAACATGTCTTTATATGAAACTGTTCATACATTTGCTTTGTAAGAAGAGAAAGTCACGACCTCCTGACATTTGATTTGAAGACGGAGATGGGGGCTTTCCTTCATGTGCAAAATGGTTGATGGTCTGCCATCGCAGCCCTTGCCTTAGCTTGGGTTGCTTTCCCCATCTCTTCCTTGTTGCTCAAGAATTTCAGAACAGAAGAAACAGATATAACAGGTAGTTGCTCCCGTCTTACAGGAAAGCGGTCCGTTATTACAGAGGAAACCCCCGGAGAGCATCTGCCCCGTGTAGGATACAAAGGTGAGAAGCAGGTCCCTCCTTCAAGGAGGTAATGCTTACTTCCATCTACGTCACAGGGAGTCACTTGAGCACTTAGTCTTGTTCAGAGCTGTACTATCTGTGAAGTCACTGGTTTTAGGTGACCTTTCCCCCCAATACACATCAAAGTAAACACATAACGGTGCGTACTGTGTGCCAGGCCACACACCAGCAGGCCCTGTACGTTAATCCTCCCAGAGCTTTGTGAGGGGGACTCTGGTTATTTCTTCCTGTACAGGGGAGGTGGAGAAGCACAGTGACATTGAATGACATGAGGTTTCACAGAAAGTGGAAGGCTGGGTTTGAATCCAGGCTGCCTGGCTCCACAGTCTGTGTGTTTAACCACTGCTCTAACTTTTGTGGTAAGAGAAGTTTACATGTGTGCTGCTAAGTTATTTTGGGGTGAGTTCCCCCAGCAGTATGCAAACCACACTCCTACACCCAGAGGCTACTCAACAAACCACCAGAGAGGTCCATCCTCAGGGAATGTGACGTCCCAAGTTTTAGACCCTTTGTGGTGGCTCCTAGTCTTCTACAGGATGAAGTCCAAGGTCCTGGCTTGGCTTCGGATGTCCTGTGACCTCACCCATCTGCTTGCCCCCCTTCCACCTGTCTCTTCCCTTGTCCCTTCACCCCTAGTCATGCTGGAGTATTTTGCATCTTCTCACTAGTTCTGACTTCTCATTTAAGATGTAGCTCAGATTGTTGCCATGAAAAGGGGTGTGACCTCTCAGAACTCCTGCAGCATCCTGCTGCCCCTTGATCCAGCACGGGTGATGTGTGGATGTGGTTTACAGGGCTACCTGTGTGCGTGAGAGGGCTCAGAGAGTGGAGGTGGGTAGACTTCCCCATCAGGTGTTCCTGGCCTTCCTGAGCTTGCTGGAGGGATGTAGGGCCCAAGAGGTTTTATAGGCATATCTGCTCCCCTGCATTTGCCAGACAGCAAGCGCAGCCTGAGTAGCTCTGAAAGCCTGTATTCCTCAGCGCCCCCCCCACACCACCCCGCCACCACCACCCCATACTGAGTAGTGGGCTTGTCTCTTGACCCAGTGTCTGTGCTAGTGCCCCCTGGATTGATACTCTGCTGTCATAAGCAGGTAACAGAACTCCTGTCTGGCTCATCAGCCTCTTCCTTTTGGTGCATCCAGGCTGGCAGTGCTCAGTGTGGGCGATGGGGGCAGAGCTGCTGCTGAGCACGGACTCTGGGCTACCCCTGGGTGCTGGTGGTGGGAAATGATCTTGTATTATTTGCTTCTCTGGCATGAGAAGGCAGAAACCTAGCCCCCGGACGCCAGAATTCCGGTCCTGAATTTCAGGAAGAACTGGTCTCTGGAAGAACTGGGTGGCTGGGAGGGGAAACTTTCTAGGGCAGTGGCTCTTGACTCCATCAGGTCCAATGCCCTCTTTTTATAACAAATATTTTGTAATTCCTCCTCTAAGATCCTAAAATGAAATTGATAGATGAAATGACTTGCCCATACATACAATGTTGTAGCATCAATAGATTGCTCAAATGGTATTATAAAGAGGTGAAAAATTCATAGTAATAAATACATATATATCAAAATGTCAGTGCTCAGCAAGCCTTCATCAGAAGATGAAGTAGTTAGTTGCTTGCACCTGTGTATAATGAGTATATTTGGATTTAAGAGACGGTCGGAGCCATTCCATAGGAGAGGCATGAGAGAGCAGGTGCTTTTTATTTATTTTATTTTATTTTTTGTTAATCCTCACCCAAGGATACTCTTCCATTGATTTTTTTTTTAAGAGAGAGTGGACTTGGGGGTGGGGGGGGGAAGAGAGAAAGAGAGCAACATTGATGTGAGATAGACATATAGATTGGTTGCCTCCCGCATGACCCCGACTGGGGCTGGGGATTGAACCTGCAACCGAGGTATGTGCCCTTGACTGGGATCGAGCCTGAGACTCTTTAGTCCACACATCAGTGCTCTAACGGCTGAGCCAAACCAGCCAGGGCGAAAGTAGGTGCTTTTTAATTTTTATTTTATTTATTTATTCATTTTGTTAATCCTCATCCAAGGATATTTTTCCATTGATTTTAGAGTGGGGGGGGGGGAGAGAGAGAGAGAGAAACATCGATGTGAGAGAGACACATCAGTTGGCTGCCTCCCGCACAACCCAGACCAAGACCAGAGATCAAACCTGCAACCCAGGCGCACGTGCCCTTGACCGGGAATCGAACCCAGGACCCTTTGGTCCGTGGTCTGATGCTCTAACTGCTGAGCCAAATTAGTCAAGGCCGCAGGTGCTTTTTAAAATAAAGTAACAGCTCAAACTTATCTATGTGTTAAGAGAAAGCGGGGAAATAACCTTTATTGAAGTAGGGATGATATGCCAAGGCAAAACACTGACTGTTGAAGTGGAACAAGAAACAAGAAAGCATGACGTTTGTACAATGGGCCAGACCGCCTGTGTCAGGGTAGCGTCAGAATAATGAACTCCCTGCATTAGACATGGGATGTGTGCTGACAAAGTGTCTCAGTACACAAATCTCTCCACACACCAAGGACTTTGGAAACCACAGCTTTGAATGGATGTCTCAGACTAGAGGATGAATTGAAAAAAAAAAAAAAAAGTTTGCAGGGAAGTTGGGGTGGATGGGGGTGGTGCGTGACCCTTGAGGACCATATCAGAGTAAGGTAGAAAAATAATCAAATCCAAAATAATTTCTTTATGCAATTTTTATGATATAAATTTTGATGTACTACAGATTCTTAATATTGGATAGCAAAAATGAAATTAGTTTATTGATGAAGATTATTGATATTCAATATTTCATGGATTTTTTTTAATCCTCACCGGAGGATATTTTTCCATTGATTTTCAGATAGAGTAGGAGAGAGGAAGAAAGGGGGGGCGGGGGGAGAGAGACAGAGACAGAGACATCAATGTGAGAGAAAAATCGATTGGTTGCCTCCCACACGACTCCAACCAGGGCCAGGGATCTAATCGAAACCCAGGTACGTGCCCATGACCGGAATTGAACCCACAACTCTGGTCTGCGGCCTGACGCTCTAATCACTGAGCCAAACCAGCCAGGGCTCATGGATTTTTTATTTTTTATTTTTTAAGATTTTTTAAAAAAATTGATTTTAGAGAGAGAATGGGAGAGAGAAGGACACATCATTGTGAGAGAGAAACATTGATTGGTTGCCTCCCGCACACACGCACCCTGACCAGGGATTGAACCCACAACATGGGTCTGTGCCCTGACCAGGAATCAAATCTGCCACCTTTTGGTGTATGGGACAACACTCCAGCCAGCTGAGCCACACCTGCCAAGAGCTTCATGGATCTTCAGTGATTCATCTGGCTTTACGTATATGTAAAGGAGCTTTCAGTACCCCTGTGAGATTTTGGCATGTGATAGCTACAGATGCAGGCTAGCGTAGCTGTGTGTGTTGGGGACTCAAATGCCACAGGCAGTGTTGCTGTTGATGACAGGATTTTCTAAAATTGTGAACAAATCTTGATAAAGGGTATATTTCAACAGTGACAGAATGATTTTGTGCTTCTGTATCAGTGGAGGTAGGTTTTAGAACTAAATAGTATTTAGAACTAAACAGTGAATTTCCAGACGTTCAGAAGTGGAGTCCAATACACAGGACTATCTCGCACCCTGCAGGATGCATTGTGTCCTTGGCCCATTCCACTGCTGTCATTGTGTCTACCCCAAAACGGCCCCTTCAATGTCCAGAACGCCTCCATTGAGAAGCACTGAGTTTGGGGACAGGGCATGAGGCTCAAGACAAGGTTTGGTCTCTGCAGCTGAAATCCAGGGGCTGCCGGGAACAGCATGGGGTGGGGGCTTTCTGCTGACAGGAAGGGGAGAGGCTTTCCAGGCCAGCACAGCTGCTGCTGAAGGAGCGTGGTGGAGAAGGCAGCATCCATTACATCTGTCACCACAGGTGCCAGGACAGACCCTGGGGTAGGGTTCCTCCAGCGTTGGGCCCCACTGGTTACTGATCCCAAACACCAGCTTTTCTAGGTCACATGCACGGCTGCTGCTAGGGCCCAAAAAGCTCCAGGAAAGATGTTAGCATGGGTTTTGTCCCTGTCTTGTGGATGGAGAACCAGTGGGACCCCTTCCCTTCTTCTTCCTCAGTGGGGAGCTTGCTTGCTGGTTTGCTAAGTAGGTTATTCATACACACACAAGGAGCTAAAACCTCAGGAATAAGGACACAGTTGCCCCTAAAGTTACATAGTTAAGGGAACCACAAAAGTGATTCTCTAACATGGGAGAAAATAGGGCAAAATGCTTCATGATGATTTTCTGTTCTGCTGTATTTAGAAGCAGCTTGTTGGGAATAACACACACACACACACACACACACACACACACACACACACACACACACAATTTAATCTCTGATAGGGTGCCTCCATACACAGATATACAGAGTTTTCTCTGGTCCCACCTTCAACCATGACATCCATTGCATCCCATAATACGTGTTAACCCAACCTGTTCTTACATGCTTGATTGCACCATCCTATTCCTTGCCGGGTGGGACTTTTCTAGGAAAACGTGAGTCTGAGCATGATATCTATCTGGGAGAGCAGTGCTCTCCCCACTCTGGCCTTCTTACCATCCAGATAGATCCTGTTGCTCTGGGACTGCCCTTCTTGCCTCATCTCTGCAGCAGCTCTCCTTTAGGTTTTGCTTCATGTAAATTATTCATTTTTTAAGTGCTATCACCAGACTAAAAGATTTTTGAAATATTTTTATCTCTATCACAAGAAAACATTTTTTTAATAATTTTTTTTCTTTATTGATTTTTAGAGAGAGAGGAAGGGAGAAGGAGAGAGAGTTAGAAACATTGATGAGAGAGAACATCGATTGGCTGCCTCCTGCATGCCCCCCACTGGGGATTGGGCCCACAACCTGGGCATGTGCCCCGACTGGGAATCAAACCAGAGGCTCTGGTCTGTGGGCTGATGCTCTAACCACTGAGCAAAACTGGTCAGGGCCACAAGTAAAATTTTTGGTGCTGTTTTAACGGGACAGAAAATGAGGGGAATGTGACATTTGTATCTGAAGCCAAGCTGAATTTACTAAATGATGGAGATTGGGGTTTCGAGAAGCATTTGCACTAAACTAAAATGCACGCTGCGTGCCTCTTTAGGATTGTTCCCAGTATTTAGTGAGTCACTGTCAAGGATTCAAGTGGCCTTCCCCCCTCATTTTGAACACTGAATTGCAGAATCCCAGGTTATGTATTGTCAATTCATCTCTGGAGCAAGAAACCATGATACCTTTGTGTCTTGTAAAACATGCTCACTCTTTTTTTTTTTTTTATCCTCACCCGAGGACATTTTCTCATTTTTTGTTCGGATAGAGTGGGAGGGAGAGACAGGAAGAGAGAGAGAGAAACATCGACGTGAAAGGGACACATCGAGTGGCTGCCTCCCGCACGACCAACCTGGGCCGGGGACAAACTGCAACCGAGGTACATGCCCTTAGCGGGAACCGAACCCGGGTCTCTCTGGACCGCAGGCCGACGCTCTAACCGCTGAGCCAAACTGGCCAGGGCACATGCTCACTCTCTTTATTCAGGTCTAAAATAAAGAAGCATGTTGAAGTCATCAGCTGCATACCTGTCTGATCCAGGGGAGAATGGGGCTGCTTTTGCAGGTCTGCAGATGTTAGAGTAATTGGGCTTCTCACCTTCCTCCACATTACAGCAAGTTTTGCCTCACTTTAGTTTCTCAGAAAAGAGTTTTGTTTGTACCTGGAATGCTATTTGCTTCAACTGTCACACATGTGGATCCAAATGTTTTTTGGTTACTTCTGCATTGATGATTGATGAGACACTCATCACTTTGAATTATCAAAGTTACAATTTGAGCTAAAAATTACACCTCTTGAGATAACACAGAAAAAAGGTGGGGAAGGACCATGGGAGAGATTAAGATGGCTTTCTAAAGTAGCTTAGCCAAGTGTCTGGTCCTTCTATGGTGGAGTCCTCAGAGAGTCTTGTTCTGGAGAAATTGCCAGTGTTAAAATGGCAAGAAATGAGAAGATGGTTTGGGTGTTTTTCTGTAGCCCTTGTGTGGATCTGGCTTGACTTAGAGAGTAGTTGAGGCTACCTTGAAATTGTGAATTTTTCTCTTGATAGGAGAATATTGAGTTTTATCTCAAAATAAAACCTCAGCTAATTCTGTACAAGTCTAAATTTTATAGTGAAGGAAGCTCATGACTATTGAAATATAAACACAAATGAAATTTTCTTGATCTGTGCTCTACGAAAAACTCAAGGGAAATGCAGATGCCTTGGTGAGAGAGACACTTCTGTATGAAGTTCAGAGTTGTTTATTGAGAACTAGTTTAGTAAAATTTTACTAAGATCAGGTCTCTAGTTTCACTTTGAAATGCCTTTTAACTGAGTAATAGAGAAATCTCAAAATTTCTAAATGACTTTGTAAAATAAATTAGTGTTTGAATTGCTTGTATAAACAGCTGAGTGTGTTTAATCTTCAAATAAAGTATTCATGCAATTTATATAATAAAGGAACCTTATTATAACTTGTTGAGAAAATCATGAAAACATGTTGATTCATTTTGTTAGTTTAAAAATAACCCTTGTTGAAGGATTGGTTGGAAAGGCTTTTTAGGTAGTTGGTAAGATGTGGTTTGGATGATCGCTGTAAGCTGTTGATCAGTGCTGTCTCCACCTGCTATTGGCATTTATGGAGATGATGAGTCGATGGTCTATCTGTATGACTTAAGATAGAGCGAGAACTAGTGCAGATGAGGTAGGAAGATATTTGATACACATTAATGACAGAATTAGGAAAACTGTTAAAAATGACTTTATTTAGCTTGAAGAGTTATTTTCCAAATATATCAGAAACTCTAAATGAGCATCAGGCTTTAGCAATAAATGAATATGAATTAGCAAAGCTAGAGAGGAGTTGGAATAAAGTTAGAAGTATTACATTCTTGTAATTATACAGCAGTCTTGGTTTTTGCTTGCGTTACTGCACAGGCAAAGAATGACAGTGAGTGGTAACCAAGTGGGTAATCAATGCTTACTCTTTTTGTTGTTGTTGTTAATCCTCACCCAAGGATATTTTTCCATTGAATTTTAGAGAGAGTGGAAGGGAGGGAGGAGGAGAGAAACATCAATGTGTGAGAGAGACACTGATTGGTTGCTTTCTGCACAACCCAGCCCAGGGCAGGGATCGAACCCAAAGCCTAGGCACATGCCCTTAACCGGAATCGAACCTGTGACCCCCCAGTCCGTGGGTCAACGCTCTAACCACTGAGCCAAACCGGCCAGGGCTCAGTGCTTACTCTTAATGCTCACTATGTCATGTGCATTTTTTTTTTAATCCTCACCCAAGGATATTTTTCCATTTATCATCAGATAGAGTGGGAGGGAGGGAGAGAGAGAAACATCGAAGTGAGAGACACACATCGACTGGCTGCCTCCTGCATAACCCGACCAGGGCCAGGGACAAATGCAACCATGGTATGTGCTCTTGACCAGAATCGAACCCAAGACTCACTGGTCCTCGGGCCCGTGCTCTAACTGCTGAGCCAAACCGGCCAGGGCTGTCATGTGCATTTGATCTTTAATCCCAATTGTCACCACAGTCCTGAGGATAAGTATTATTTATTACCACTTTGCACATGAAAAAAGGGAGGCTTACCTAACCCAATTTAAGAAAGGTTGTGGGTGGAGTATCTGGCTCCAGCCCTAGAATGTATGCTATTTCCTCTGAATGCTCCAAAGGAACCCTGTTGGTTCACTATTTGGTATTACCCAGCAATATTGCACATCACTTGTTTAGCCTAATCTTCTCCAGCACATCTGGTCTTCTTCCAGTGCTCCCAAGCTCAGTGGATGGCACCACTTGAGGCAAAGTTATACACACCAGAAGTCTAGAAGGTCCTTTTGGCACCTTCTGCTTACCTTCTGTTACTGCTGGTTTTGCCTCCTGAGTATCTCTGTTCACTTCTCTTCATCTCTGGCACCACCACCTAGTCAAAGCCACCTCTGACTTGGGCAGTTGCAGTAGCCCAGCTGGCTTCCTCATGTCCTTTGTCCTCCTCTACCCCCACCACAGTGGTCTTCTCAACATGAGAGTCTAATTGTATAGCCTCACTGCTGAGAAACGTCATAACCTCTGTGGTAGGCTGAAAAATGGTCCTGCTTTATATCCACATCTCACTCTCTGGAACCTCTGAGTGTTACCTTTTATCAGCGATTTTTGACCATTTTCATCTCACAGCACACATAAGCTAATTACTAAAATTCTGTGGCATACCAAAAAATATATTTTTGGCCGAGCTGACAAAAAATAAGTATAATTTTGATTCATTCATTCCACCAGGCTATTGTTGTGTTGGCTGTTGTCATTTTATTTTTAATTTGACAGCCTGAGGAAAAAGAGGTCAGTGCCCCTGATTAAATATTCAGGTATTGCATGTTTTAAAATTTCTTGTGGCACACCACTGTGTTACACAACAGTTGAAAATCACTGCCTTATATGGCCAAAAAAGGGTTTTTGCAAATATGATTAAGTTCAAGATTTTAAAATGGGAAGATTATCTGGGTGGATACCCAATCCACTCAGATTAGATAGATGCAATCATACGTATCCTTACAAGAGGGAGGCAGAGAGAGATTTTACACCTGCAGAGGAGAAGGCCGTATGAAAAGGGAGCAGAGAATGAGAGTTGAGATGTTGGCCTTGAAGGCTGGAGTGATGGCAGCCACCAGCCCAGGAATGCCGGCAGCCACCAGAAGCTCAGTAGTCAGGGAGTGGATTTCCCCTTAGAGCCTCCAGAGGGAGCATGGCCCTGCCCACACCTTGATTTCAACCCAGTGAAACTGCTTTCAGCCTCCTGGCCTCCAGAATTGGGAAGAAATACATTTCTGTTGTTTAAAGCCACCAAGTGTGTGGTGATTTATTATAGCAGCCACAAGAAACTAAGACAGCCCCTGCCCCCCTCTGGATCAGGACCAGTGATCTCTGACAGGATCTCCGTGGTGTGGCTTGGCCTTGCTTGGTTTGCCCCTTGGCCATGGACTGCTTTATTTATTTTTTCTTATATTTGAAAATAATTTCATTGTGTTTCTTCTAGGCTGGGGCTGTACAAAGCCAAGTAAGCTCATACTATAAAATGGGCTCATAGCTTCTCTTTTCATGTGGTGGTCTGTATAAAAATGGAAAAGCAAAATAGATTTAAATTGATGACGACTTTGGTTTTAAATAAGCTTTAGAATCTATATTAACTTTCATTTAAAATACCAACACATGGGCCAGTTATATCACTCAGGAGCCTTACCTTGCATTGCTGTGCTCTGCCCTTACTCTTTGACCTCTAGCCACCAGGGACCTCTTTCACATTCTTGAAGATTCTCTAAGAATCATGTTCCTTTTCTCTGGGCTTCTTACCTCAGTTTATAATTATACACAGATAGCACTTGCTTTGTTTGATTCTAATATGTATGGATTTCAGTTACCAGAGTTTAGTTAAATAACCAGCCCCGCGATAACATGGTTCAAATGTCAGTTACCCGTGTGTATGAACTGTGAGTAACTGTACACACAAGCTGCTAATTCTTCAGCCCACAAATCACAACGGATGTAACAGATGCACATCATGGTCAGTGACCAATCACATCACTTCTTTCAGAGCCTGCCTGTGATTGGTCACTGCACATCTTATTCATTTCCCACACAGACGGCAACACGTGTTCTTGTGTTGCCTCAGAGTCATAGACCCACATGACATTTTACAAAAATGGATAATTGAAAGAGGGAATTGGCCCACAAAGACGAAAGTGCAGCAGAGAAAAAGGGGCACTGCTGGAAGTGATATTTGAGTCAAACATAAATGGAGTTACAGAAGGAATAGCTGACATGGGAATAAATGTTGTCCCTGCCACCGTATGAGAAATGACGTGCAGTCACGGGTGCCCAGTGAAGGCGAGCCTATTGACACAAAGGAGGAAAGTGTTGTAAGAAAAAAGATGAATATGCCCTGGAGTTGGTGATGTAGGCAAAAAAACTTCACACTGAAGAAACTCTCAGATATTTTACAACAATGAAAGCACAGAGGCTAAAATGTTGGAAGCCGATCCAGACTTCATAGGAAGTATGACAATTCAACAAGTCAGAGCAAAAATGCTCACTCTGCATCATCAACTATGTGACAAGAAGAAGCAAGCATTGTTCAAATATTCTTGGAAGTTTTTTTACAAAGAAGTAAAATACTTTTATTTTTTAAAATAATAATTTTTATGAATTTATTTGAGCCAAACTGACAATAGTTGCCAGGAAGCAAAACCTCAACAGATTGAGAAAATACTCCAGAACTAAAGTACTTTAATGTTAATGTTTCTAATGTTTTAAATTATAGCCTACTAAGTAAATATTAGTTTTACTAGTTTCTCATTTCTTGATATATTTATAACTAACAGTAAGTTTTTAATATTTTAAAATTACTTTTAATTGTATAATTTACCATTTTAATTTTCTTTTAATCCTCACTTCAAGATATGTTTTCATTGATTTTTAGAGAGAGAGGAAGGGAGGAAGAGAGAGAGACAGACATCAATGTGAGAGAGAAACATCAATCAGTTGCCTCCCATACACGCCCCAACTGGAAATCGAACCCACAACCTAGGTATGTGCTCTGACCGGTAATTGAACTGCAACCTTTTGGTGTACTAGACGATTCTGCAACCAACTGAGCCACCTGGACAGGGCATGTTAACCATTTAAGTATGCAGTTCAGTGGCGTTAAGTACAATTACATTGTTGTGCCACTGTCACCACCATCCATCTCCAGAATGTTTTTCATCTTGCAAACTAAAAAACTTTGTACCTAGTAAACACTAACTGCCCATGCTTCATCCTGCCCCAACCCCAACTCGCCCCAGACCCTGGCAGCCATCTTTCTACTTCTTGTCTCCCTGAGTTTGACAACGTTAGGTGCCTCTCATATAAGTGGAATCGTATAGTATTTGTCCTTTTGGGATTGGCTCATTTCACTTAGTGTAATGGCTTTAAGGTTCATCCATGTTGGTGCCTGTGTCAGAATTTCCTTCCTTATACATAGTATTCCATTGTATGTATATACATTTTGTTTATCCACTCATCTGTTGATGGACATTTGGGTTGCTTTTACTTTTATTTTGAATAATACTCCTAGAATATGGGTATACGAACATCTGTTTGAGTTTCCAATTTGTTCTTTTGGGTATATACCCAGAAGTAGAATTGCTGGCTCATATAATAATTATATATCTGATTTTTTAAGGAACCTACATACTACTACTGTTTTCCATAGTGGTTGCACCATTTTACATTCCCACCAACAGTGCACAAGATTTTCAATTTTTCCACATCCTCACCAACTCTTGTTCTTTTTCTTTTTCCTTTATTGATTTTTAGAGAGAGAGAAAGGGAGAGGGAGAGATGGAAACATTGATAAGAGAGAACATTGATTGGCCGCCTCCTGCATGCCTCCCACTGGGGAACTGGCCCACAACCTGGGCATGTGCCCTGATCAGGAATCGAACCGGTGACCTCTTGGTGCATGGGTTGATGCTCAACTACTGAGCCACACTGGTCGGGCTCTTTATCTTTTTTTTTTTTTTTTGGTAGCTTTGATCTGTATTTCTCTAATGATTAGTGCTGTTGAGCATCTTTTCATGTGCTTGTTGGTCACTTGTGTATCTTTGGAGAAATGTCTATTCAAGTTCTTTGCCCATTTTTTTCAATCTTTTTGTTGTTGTTGTTGTTGAGGTGTAGCAGTTCTGGATTTTAACCCTTATCAAGTGTATGATTTGCAAATATTTTCTCCCATTCAGTGGGTTGCAGCTGTCTTTTCACTCTGTTGATATTTTCCTTTGATGCAGAAAAATTTTTAATTTTGATATAGTACAATTGATCTACTTTTTACACTCCTTGAGATTAAGAACATTTTTTTGTTGCCTGTGTTCTTGATTGACATCCAAGAAATCATTGCCCAATTTAATAACATGAAGCTTTCTCCCTGTGTTTTCTTCTAAGAGTTTTATTAGAGTTTAGCTCTTATGCTCAGGTCCTTGACCCATTTTGAGTTAATTTTTGTATGTGGTGTAGGTAAGTGTTCACCTTCATTCTTTTGCATATGGATATCCAGTTTTCCCCAGCACCATTTGTTGAAAAGACTATCTTTTTCTGATTGAATAGTCTTTGCATCTTTGTTGAAAATCATTTGACCATATATGCAAAGGTTTATTTCTGGGTCCTCTATTCTGTTCCGTTCCATTCCAGTATCATTGTGCCAGTACCATACTGTTGATTACTGCTGCTTTGTGGTAAGTTTTGAAACCAGGAAATGTAAAACCTCCAACTTTGTTTCTCTTTTTTCAAGATTATTTTAGTTATTTGGGGCATATTGAGATTCCATATGAATTTTAAGATGGATTTTTCTATTCAAGAAAAGTTGTTGGCATTTTTATAGAGATTGCATTAAATCTGTAGATAGCTTTGGGTAATATTGACATTTTAACAATATTAAGTGTTCTAATCCATGACCACATGATGCCTTTCCATTACTTGGTGTTTTCTTTCATTTCTTTCAGCATTGTTTTGTAGTTTTCAGTGTACTATGAGTTTTTGCCTCCTTGGTTAAGTTTGTTCCTAAGTATTTTATTATTTTTGATGCTTTATAAATGGAATTATTATATTAATTTCCTTTTCAGATTGTTCATTGTTAGTGTATAGACATGCAACTGATTTGTATGTGTTGACTTTCTATCTTGCAACTTTGCTGAAGTTATTAGTTCTACATTTTTTTGTGGTATTTTTTGGGTTTTCTACATAGAAGATCATGACATCTGTGAATAAAGTATTTTTACTTCTTTCTATTTTGGATGCCTTCTAGTACTGTTTGAATAGAAGCAGTGAGAGTAGGCACCCTGTCTTCTTCCTGAACTTAGAGGAAAAGCTTTCAGTCTTTCACCATTGAGTATGATGTTCACAGTGGGTTTAATGCTTTGATAAAAAATTTAAATGTCACAGGACAATTGTAATTTTCCCCATTCATTTTTAAGATCACTTTGCATAGTTACAGCTTGCATAGTCCTTTTTGAGGTCCTGCACTACCATGTAAAGCAAACGTCTGCACTTATTCCCTAACATACCCCTCCCCCCCCCCCCACACACACACGCACACTGGACGATGCTCCTTGAGATTAAGAACATTGTCTGATTTGCTTATGGTTATATCTCCAGCACCTAGCCTAATGTCTGGTATGTAGTAGATGCTCAGTCAGTCAATGATGCATGAATGATCCTTGCTTTTAAACGTGTGTTTTACTGGGGTCTCACTGTATGTGCCTTGTTTCCTCTGTCCTTCAGATGTGTGGATGACTTGAGATTCGGGGTATTGGAAAGCAGTGTTGCAGAGTCTCAGATAAACTGTCTCACTAGGAGGATTAGCTAAGACTATGACTTGATGTCTCACTTGTTTTAAGTCTTGCATATATTAGACATTCTCTATAGTACTGGTTATTGTAACACTTGGTATTATCCACTTGGCACTTAGATACAGTCGTCCCTCGCCACTTTGCACTTCGATGTTTGTGGCTTCAGCCGCGAACGTCAAAGAGGAATGACTGTATAGTAAATAAAGAATCCTACTTCGCGGAAATTCATTTATGGCGGTAGAGTCTGGAACTGATTAACCGTGATCAACGAGGGTTGACTGTATTGTATATAATCCCTTTTGCAATACAAAATTCAGTACAGATGAATGGTGGTAGTAAAGTGCAGTTGATGGCAAGGTTGCTATTGTGAACACAGAGTGCTTTGTGGAGCACATAAAGGGACTGTGGCTTTTGTATTGATATGTGGCTGTGGAAGGCAGGTACCATGGATCAGGTCAAGAGAAAAGACATTTTACTTCTTTCATTCTTCTGGCTATGTATTGAGACTTCCCTGCAGGTTGGGGTCAGTAAAAAATATGAGAGAAAAGTGACACTTAACCATATTATACATCCATGTTCTCTGAATAGTCAAATCCTTGTCCAGTGATGACATTTAGCTCTTATGATTCAACACCAAGTTCTATAGAAAGGTAATGTTTGCTTAAAATAAAATCTTCATTATTTTAATTAATAAATCAAACATTTATTAATTGCCTACTGTGTTCAAATCACCATGGTAAGTGCTGAGAGGAGGCAAAGGTGAATTACACCCATTCTCTGTTCTGAAAGAGGTACCGGTCTGGTGAGGAAAATCCACACAGCATCTAATTTAAGTGGAGTTACATCATGAGACTAGAAACAAGAACAGGTGTATTCGTTTGCTCAGGCTGCCGTAACCAAAGACCATGGACTGGGTGGTTTAAACAACAGAAACCTAACTTCTCACAGTTCTAGAGGCTGGAATTCTGAGGTCAGGGTGCCTCCTGGTCAGATTCTGATCAGGGCTTCCTTGCATGGCCAAGTACAAGTGGAGAAAGAGACCTCCCTCTTTCTCTTATTATAAAGCCACCAGTCCTATCAGAATAGGACTCTACCCTCATGATCTTATTTAACCTTAATTATCTCCTAAAAGCCCTGTCTTCAAATACAATCACATCTGAGTATTAGGACTTCAACCTATGAAAATTGGGGGAAGTGGGGGAGTGGAGGGCAAAATTCAGGCCATAGCAACAGGGACACCATACTTTTTGAGGACTTAGAGTGCCAGGCATTTTGCTGTGTCTTCTCCATATGACCCTGTGAGTAGGTACTACCATTTCCCCCCAGTTTTTCAGATGAGGAAACTGAAGCTCAGAATAGTTGAGTTGTTTTTCAGGCCCACTCATTTGGCAGTCTGAATTTGTATCTAGGGCCCTGGAATTAGGGGAGTGTCTGAGGAAGTGCCTTGAGAGTGAGTAAGGAAGTAGCCTGGAGCGCTCGGGGTGGAGGATCAGCTTCCCACTGGCATGCGTTGTATTCAGGGGCAAGCTGCTCCCTGGCTGCACAAAGCATTGATGGCGGTTAAAGTTGGTAAAGTAGGTTATGTCCATATTCTATACAGAACCATGGATTTTCAGCCTTGCCCCTTGGGCAATAGGGAGCCATTGGCAGTTTATGAGCAGAGTAGTGACATAATATTTTTGTTTTAGAAAGCTAATTCTGGAGGCAATACACACAGTAAATCAGGAGGTCAGAAAACACGTTAGGTAGTAGTTACAGCCCATGTGGGGACTGCCAGGGCAGGTGTGAGACATGTGAAGGGTTTTAGGAGGTAGAAAAAACAAGACTGTTTGGTTTTGATTTATTTTTTGGTTGTTAGAGGAGGAATTGAGGATGATCTGGGTCACTAGGTAGATGGTGCTGTCATTCAGAGAGGGAAATACAGAAAAAGGAACCCATTCAAAGGATTAAGTAATGTAACAATTTCTTTACCAATTTGTCATCAATTGGGAATATTACACCAAGTTGTTTTAACTCTCTTGGGAAGGAAATGTATATGGTATTGAATGTTGAAAAAGGACTAAAAGTAGCTAGTTGGGTATATTGGAGGGCTCTTAATTGTCACGATTGGACCATTAGTGATTATTTAATTTGGGATTCTAAAAATGAAAGACCATGTAATAAACATTTGTTCTGACTTTTAATGTGGGCCCAAGGTCTTTTTCTTTGTGAGTTTGCTGATGGATTTTCAAGTTGGCTTTTCTTGCCTAAACCACACCTATAATGCATTCCTGTGTTTTTCAGTATCAGGGCTTTAAAATGGAGCCAGAGACGGAAGTCATTTGCAAAGCAGTCTGGGTGGAAGCTCCTTGGTTTTAGGAGTATTGTACAGTTATCTCATGCTCACTGATTGTAGTGGAACTTTTAGTCACATGCCATCGTCAATCTTTCTGAAGTGTTTAATTATTTTCATCTATATAATACTTTCTTCATGCCCTGATTTCATCTGTGTAATAAGCAGTGAATTCTGTAATTGCAATAATAGAGTCAACGGGCACACACATGTTTGGGAACAGTCACCAGGGACTCGGCACAGATGAGCTCGTTGGCTTGAGTGTTCAGCAGGCGAGGAGCATCTATTTCTCTCCCTCTCGTGTCGGTTAATCTGGAGGTGTAGGTGAGTGGATATTGCTTGACTTTTGATGGGTGTGTATTTTGTGTGTGTATATAAGATAGAACAAGGACAATTGTAGACATCTGTTTGAAATGGTAGTACCATATCTTTCTGAGCTACATTCTAAATTTCTGATTACGTATGCTTGGAGCATTTACAAAGAGGAAATGCAGATTGTAGGAAGCAGTGACGGTTTAAAATAAAACTGTTGTTAATGGAATTTCTCATCAGATATAGTAATGAAATGAAATGGATTGAGTTCGCCCTGGCCGGTTTGGCTCAGCAGTTGGAGCATCGGCCCGGGGACCAAAGTGTCTCGGGTTCGACTGGTCAAGGGCACGTACCTCAGTTGCAGTTCGATCCCCGGCCCTGATTAGGATCATGCAGGAGGCAACCAATTGATGTGTCTCTCTCACTTCAGTGTTTCTCTCTCTTTCTCTTTCTCTCCCTCTCTCCCTCCCACTGTATCTGAAAATCAGTGGGAAAATATCCTTGGGTAAGGATAAAAATAAAAAAAAGAAATAGATTGAGTTCAAGAAAAAAAGAGGGGGACTGAAGGATTGTTGATTACTAGAGAGATGAGCAGAAGGATTTCCTTTTGAGAGTCAGATTTATGTCATTTCATCATTTAGACTTCTTCAGTTCCTAATGCCATCATTTAAAATGAACATTGCTTCAAAATGAGCCCGCCTACTTTCTAAAAGCTCAGCCAATTGTAGTTTCTAAAACAGCCTCACTTGTAGTCCATTGTAACAGAAACTCGGTTATTTTCCTTCGATGACAGGGTTAGCACTGATTAGCTAGCACAGGATGAGAATGCTGGTGGCCTTTGAGGACCCTTGGCTGTACCTTGCAGAGAGCTGGTGTCTGCTAGAGCTCTGGGGAATGGCTGGACAGTGGAGGAAGCACCCAGCCAGTGGCTCAGTGGTGTGTTAACAGCACAGAGAAGGCCCAGGAGTGCTATCTACCAGCTCAAAATAGACCAAGCTTATGTAAGACACAGGTTCTCCTCTGATATGTGATGTGGTGTGTTGGCCTTTTATCATTAGGTTAGGAATAGCTAGTAATCATAAAATACCTCAGTGACCTCTTCCTCTCTTCTGTGTCTGTGGTTTGCTTCAGTTAGTTTACCAGTGGAGAGATTGAAGCTTTTGATGATTTTAATGGGAGTATGATCACTTTTTTAAAGTTATTAAATATTTTAATTTTTTTCTTTATTGACTTTTTTTTTAAGAGAGAACATCATCATGCAAACATTATCAGGGTGTATGTCTAGATGCGGAACTGTTTGGTCGAAGGATCAGTGTTACTAATATATTGGCAAATCTCTCTTCCAGAGCTTTATAGGGGCTTATAGATCTCTCTTTAACCATCTTTCCTCTCCTATGTAATATACACTTAGTTAAACATGTAAAAAGACTAAAGACTAATAAAAGCAGAAGAAATATACTCTGTATAGTGGTACAGTGTAAATATCATTATCTGGTGTGCCTAATGACATTAGGGTCTCAGGGATTTTCCAGTTAGCCAGGTTAGCCAGTCATGTGTTGAGTGTGTATTGAGGCCTGTGGGCGCTTCTCTGAGCAACTTGAGAGCAGGTGCCATACCTCTCATAAAAATTCCTGTGTGCAGTAGACACAGAGGAGTGTGCAGTAGATGCAGAGTAGTGCATCTCAGTGATAAAGTATATGAAATTATATGGAGGAAATAAGGCAAGGTCTCTGTCCTCAAGAAATTTAGAATCTAGCTGGGGTTATATAATATACACATATGAAAGGTATACATTTATGAAGCAAACTAAGAGTAGAAAACACGATTTGTAGAAATAGCTTGAAAATTAAATAGAAACAATATATGTTGAAACAGTATATATTGAGTGAATTCGGAAGCTACTTGGTGACCCCAGTCTTTTTTTTCTACCCGTTTGTCCCCACCTTAGACCTAAATATTTAGAGAAACAAGTTGTTAGACCACTTAGCCAACACACTGACAAATAAGAGGATAGAGAAGAAACACCAGAGCCTTCTGAGCACATACTGGGCTGGGTCTCTGGGGTCAGGTGCCGGGTAGGAGTCCAGGCACTTGAGATGTGTTCCAGACACCTGCCAGTCTGCCACTTGGGACCACGGCTGCTGAACACAAAGAACAAACATGAGCTTTTCACACTGTCCCATACTGAGCATTTTCACACACATTTCATGCCATCCCATACTCAGAGCTTACTGAATTCTGGTCCCACATGGTAACTCTTAGTCCCATAGAAGTCCCTGAGCCAAGGGCATGTGGACAGATGCAGTGTGCACATGGGGAATTCCCAGGGTGGGAGAAAAATCTGAGGTGTATGGCATTAAGGGGGTCACAGCAGGCTCAGGATCAAAGAAGTGTTTTTGCATCTGCAGTGTCTCAAGGAATTCCTACCAGGGCACGTTGTTAACATCACCTCTAACATTTAGCATCTCACAAGTCAGAATGGTATGTTAACTTCTCACCAAAAGTCTTCCTCCAGCTGTTGGATTTTTCACATCTGGGAGTGAAATTTCTATTCTGTAATGGATGTTGGCAGAAAGAATAAGTGGGTGGGTGTTATAACCAGTTTTGCTGCAGTGATGCTGTAAATCCAGGAATTCTGGTTTCTTTTGTGGACAGAGCATGGGAACATGTCACAGAGAGGCACCATGGGAAAAGTTGGATTTTTTTTTTTAGGATTCGAATCGAGGTGTGAAGAGGAGAGGGGACACCGTGCAAAAGCTGAGGGGAACAGATCAGCAGTGTGGGCTGGTTAAGAGCTTGCAGATTTTCGGAGCTGGAGCAGACAGCCTACTGGGAAGAAGAAATGAGTCAGGCTAGCGAGGGCCAGGTTGTTGGGGGAACTTACACGCCCAGCAGTGGCAGTAGTTTGTTCTGATGCATAATGGAAGGAGGCAGCTGGTCAAGGACAGGTGGAAGCTGAAAAGCGTCCCTGGCAAACACTGCTTTTGTGGGTTTGATGTGGACTGGAGTCTGGGGGAGGCTGGAGTGGAGGCTGCTGTGAAGGGGGCAGGGAATGGGAAGAAGGAAAAGACAGATCCCCTCAGCCCCCCAAAGGCCTGTGAGAGGATAAGGCGCTAGTGATCATATGAAAAGACTAAGAAATGCTTTTGGGAATGGGATCTTAAATTTGATTCAACAAAGCAGGCATTAATAAACACCAGAATTCTATTCTCCAGTAGGAAAATAGCAGTGTTTTTGTTTTCATTTCCAAAAAGGTTTAAATTACAATATAGAGTATTTTAGTACAACTCTGTCTGCCAGCTTTATTAACTTGCCATGTTTTTGAAACAAAAATCCTAACAGTGCCTCTAAGACTTTGCTACTCAGTGCGATTAGGGGCCCAGCAGCATCAGCACCATTGATGGGCTAGTTGGAATGTAGACTCGCAAGCCTCACCCCAGACCACCTGAATGAGAATCCGCACTTTCACAAGGAGGGATTTGAACGCACAGTCAAGTGTGGGAAGCACTGCTCTAACACACTGTCTTCTTGTGACTCTAAAAACATAACTTAAAACATTTTTTATGATATATTAAGTTTAGTTTTGTTTTCTGTGAGGCCAATAAATGCCAGGAGCACCATTTGAAAGTGCTTATAGGGTCAGTTATAGCATTGATGATTTAGCAATAAATATGTATTTGTTCATTGTCAGTCTTTCCAATCTAGAACATTATCTTCATGCAAAGGGGTTTTATTTTAGTGCTTGGAACAGTGCTTGGCACATATAGGTGCTCAAAAGAAATGTGTGATATTTTTAATAAGTAAATGGGTGAATATTAATTAAACATTGGTATTTGAAATTACTTTTATGTGCACATTTTAAAATTATACCTCATGATTAAATTAAAAGCTTTTCAGATAGTGAAGAGCACAAATGCTTAATTATTGCTGATTTGGTAAAGAAAGTAGAAAAGCGAAAAATCACTTTTTACTTCCATTTACAACATAGTGTAAATGGAATATAAATTAGACATTTATATACCTTACGAAGTGATCACCCCAGTAAGTCTAGTACCCATCCAACCCCATACATAATGTTACAGTATTATTGACTATATTCTCTATGCTGTACTTTACATCCCTGTGATGGTTTTTATAACTGGCAGTTTGTACTTCTTAATCCCTTCACCTTTTCCACCCATCCTCAGCACCCCTTCCCATCTGGCACCTATCAAAATGTTATCTGTATTTATGAGTTTATTTCTGTTTATTTTGGTTTTGTTTTTAGATTCCACATATAAGTGAAATCATAAAGCATTAGTCTTTCTCTGACTTATTTCATGTAGCATAATACCCTGTAGGTCCATCAAATGGCATGATTTCATTCTTTTTATGGCTGAGTAATAGTCCATTGTAATATGTACCATATCATCTTTATCTATTCCTCTGTCAATGGACACGTGGATTGCTTCCATATCTTGACTATTGTAAATAATGCTGCAGTGAACATAGGTGTGCATATATTTTTTTTCGAATTAATGTTTTGTATTTCTTCTGATTAATACCCAGAAGTCAAATAACTGGGTCTTATGGTAGTTCTATTTTTGATTTTTTTGAGGAAACTTTATACTGTTTTTCATAGTAGCTGCACCAATCTGCATTTCCACCATCAATGTACGAGGGTTCCCTTTTCTCCACATTTTCACCAGCACTAATTATTTGTTCATTCATTAACTCTAGCCATTCTGATGGTGTGAGTTGATACTTCATTATGGTTTTGATATGTGTTTCCCTTATGATTAGTAAATGTTAAATATCTTTTCAGATGTCTTGGCCTTCTGTATGTCCTCTTTGGAGAAATGTCTTTTCAGGTCCTCTGTCCATTTTTTAAATTGGATTGTTTGTTCTTTTGGTGTTAAGATGTATATGAGTTCCTTATAGATTTTGGATATTAACCCCTTATCAGATGCATCATTAGTGAATATCTTCTCCCATTCAGTAGGTTGTCTTTTCATTTTTGTTGCTGTTTCCCTCGCTGTGCAAAAGACTCTCTAGTTTAGAGTCCCATTTGTGTGGTTTTCCTTTTATTTCCTTTTGCCTGAGGAGACATATCCAAAAAAATATATATATTGCTAAGAGTAATGTCAGAGAGTTTACTGCCCAAGTTTTTTTCTAGGAGTTTTATGGTTTCAGGTCTTCTATTTAAGTCTTTAATCCATTTGAGTTTATTTTGTATATGGTATGAGAAAGTGATCCAGTTTCATTCTTTCTCATGTACCTGTCCAGTTTTCCCAACACCATTTATTGAAGAGAATGTCTTTACCCCATGGTAATTCTTGCCTCCTTTCTCATATATTAATTGATCATATAGGCATGGGTTTATTTCTGGATTCTCCCTTCTGTTCATTTAATCTATGTGTCTGTGTTTATGCCAGTACCATGCTGTTGTTTTGATTGGTATAGCTTTGTAGCATAGTTTGATATCACGTAGCGTGATATCTCCAGCTTTTTCTTCTTTATCAAGATTGCTTTGGCTATTGAAAATTTAAGGATTATTTGTTTCAGTTCTGTGAAAAATACCATTCATAGTTTGGCAGGAATTGCACTGACTTCGTATCATGTGATTTGATAGTAGATTGCTTTGGGTAATACGTACATTTTAACGATGTTAATTCTTCCTATCCACGAACATGGTATATTCTTCCATTTGTCTATATCGTCTTCAGTGTCTTACAGTTTTCCAAGAAGAAGATTTACATCCTTTGTTAAATTGATTCCTAGGTATTTTGTTTTATTTTTTGATGCAATTATAAATGAGATTATTTTCTTAATTTCTCTTTCTGATAGTTCATTAATGGTATATAAAAATGCAAGTGATTTCCAAATATTAATTTTGTATACTGATACTTTGCTGAATTCATTTATTTAATTTTGTTTTTGGTGGGTTCTTTGTATACAGTATCATGTCATCTGCAAATAATGACAGTTTTACTTCTCCCTTTCAATTCGGATACCTTTTATTTCTTGTCTGATTGCTGTGGCTGGGATTTCCAATTCTATATTTAATAAGACTAGTGAATGTGGGCATCCTTTCTTTTCTTGTTCTTGATTTTAAAGACAAAGCTTTTCACCATTGAGTATGATGTTAGATGTGGGTCTGTCATATATGGCCTTTATTATGTTGAGGTATGTTCCCTTTATCCCCACTTGGCTGATAATTTTGATCACAAATGGGTGATGGATTTTATCAAATACTTTTTCTGCATCTATTAATATGATCATATGATTTTTATCTTTCATTTTGTTTGTGATCTATCATGTTAATTGATTTGCAGATATTGAACCAATCTTGTATCCCTGGAATAAATCTCAATTGGTCATGGTGTATGATCTTTTTAATGTATTGCTAACTTTGGTTTGCTAATATTTTGTTGAGGATTTTTGCATCTATGTTCATCAGGGATATTGACCTATAAGTTTTTTTTTGGTAATGTCTTTGTCTGGTTTTAGAATCAAGGTAATGCTGGACTCATAATATGAGCTTGGGAGCCTTCCCTCCTCTTGAAATTTTTGGAATAGTTTGAAGAGGATGGGTGTTAATTCTTCTCTAAATGTTTGGTAAAATTCACCTGGGAAGGCATCCGGTCCAGGACATTTGTTTGTTGGGAGTTTTTTTTTTTTATTACTGAGTTGATTTCATTAGTAGTTATCAGTCTGTTTATGTTTTCTGTTTTTTTCTTGATTCAGTCTTAAAAGAGTGTATGTTTCTAGAAATTTATCTATTTCTTCCAGATTGTCCAATTTGTTGGCATATAATTGTTTGTAGTATTTTCTTACAATCCTTTGTATTTCTGTGGCGTCAGTTGTCACTTCTCTTTCATTTCTTTTTTTTTGGGGGGGTCCTCTCTCTCTCTCTCTCTCTCTCTCTCTCTCTCTCTCTCTCTCTCTTTATGAGTCTGGTTAAAGGTTTATCAGTTTGTTTACTTTTCAAAGAAGCAGATCTTGACTTCATTGATCTGTTATATTGTTTTTGTTAGACTCTAATTCATTTTTTTCCACTTTGATATTTATTATTTCCTTCCTTCTACTCACATTGGGTTTTGTTTGTTCTTCTTTATCTAGTTCCTTTAGGTTTAAGGTTAGAGTGTTTATTTAATATTTTTTGTTTGTTTCTTGAGATAGGTTGTATTGCTATGAATTCCCCTCTTAGAACTGCTCTGTGTCCTATAGATATCATTTGTCTCAAGGTATCTTGATTTTTTTTTAATCTTGTTGTTAACCCATTCATTGTTTTGTAGCATGTTATTTGGCCTCCTTGTGTTTGTGTGTTTTTCAGTTTTCTTCTTATAATTGATTTCTAATTTTAAACCATTGTGATTGGAGAAGATGCTTGATATGATTTCAGTCTTCTTAAATTTATTAAGACTTGTTTTGTGGTCTAATGTGTGGTCTATCCTGGAAAATGATCCATGTGCACTTGAAAAGAATGTAAACTCTGTGTCTTTGGGGTAAAATGTCCTAAGAATATCAATTAAGTCCATCTGATCTAATGTGTCATTAAGTCCCCTGTTTCCTTGTTGATTTTTTTTGTCTGGATGATTTATCCACTGATATCAATGGGGTGTTAAAATCCCCTACTGTGACTGTATTACTGACAGTCTACTCCCTTTATGTCTGTCAGTATTTGTTTTATATATTTAGGTGCTTCTACATTGAGTGTGTAAATGCTCATAAGCATTATATCCTCTTGTTGGATTGATCCCTTCATCATTATGTAATGTCCTTCTTTGTCTCTTGTTATAGTCGTCATTTTAAAGTCTATTTTGTCTGATAAGTACTGCTACCCCAGTATTTTTTTTCCATATTCATGATATTGTTTTCCATCCCTTTGCTTTCCGTTTGTGTGTGTCTTTCTAGCTGAAGTGGGTCTCTTATAGGCAGCATATGTATGGGTCGTGTTTTTTTTAATCCACTCAACAACTTATGTCTTTTGATTAGAGCATTTAGTCCATTTACATTTAAAGTGACTATGGATAGGTATGTAGTTACTGCCATTTTATTAATTGTTTTCCGATTGTTTCTGTAGTTCTTCTCTTTTCTGTTTTTATTCTCTTGCTGTCTTGTATATAGTGTTGTCTTTGGGTTCCTTTCTCTTTATTTCTTGTATATCTCTTGTAGGTTTTTGGTTTATGGTTACCATGTGTTTCATATATACCAAGCTATATTTATAGCAGTGTATTTTAAGTTGTGGTTGCTTAAGTTTAAACATGTTCTAAAATCACAACAATTTTTACCCAACCTCTTTACATGTATGTTTTCATCAATTTTTACTTTTGTGTGTTTGTGTGTATCAATTAATTGTTGTAATGACACATAGAACTATTTTTGTTTTTAACCTCTGTAGTAGTTTTATAGTTTGTTGATTCACAGCTTTTTACTAAGTGTTTGCTTTTGTCAGTGAGAATTTTTTTCTTATATTTTCTTACTCATATTTTTTTATGTTCTTAAAGAGGTCCCTTTAACATTTCTTCTAATACTTGGTGGTCATGAGTTCCTTTAGCTTTTTCTTGTCTGAAAAACGCATCTCTCTTTTGATTCTAAATCACAGCCTTGCTGGGTAGGGTAATCTCAGTTGTAGGTCTTAGCTATTCATCATTTTGAATGTTTCATGCCAATCTTTTCTGCCCTGCAAAGCTTCTGTTTAGAAAGCAGCCGACAGCCTTACGGGAGCTCCCTTGTAGGTAACTAACCTCTTTTCTCTTGCTATTTGAAAATTCTCTCTTTGTTTTTAACTTTTAGCATTTTAATTATGATGTGTCTTGGTATGGGCCTCTTTGGATTCACCTTGTTTGGGTCTCTCTCTGCTTCCTGGACTTGGATGTCTATTTCCTTTGCCAGGTTAGGGAAATTTTCTGGCACTGTTTCTTCAAATAGGGTTTCAATTCCTTACTCCCTATTCTCTTTGTTTTCCTATGATGCAAATGTTATTACACTTGATATTGTTCCAGACGTCCCTTAATCTATCCTCATTTTTTAAAATTCTTTTTCTTTTTCTTTTTTTGCTGTTCTGATTGAGTGTTTTCTACTACCTTGTCTTCCAAACTGTTGATTTGATCCTTTGCTTCATCTAATCTGCTATTGATTCCTTCTAGTGTATTCTTCATTTCAAATATTGTGTTCTTCATTTTCTGACTGGTTCTTTATGGTTCCTTACTCTTTGTGTAAGTTCTCACTGAGTTTATCTATTCTTCCCCTAAGTTATTTGAGCAAAGTTCATTCTTCTTCTTTTTTTATTTTATTTTTTATCCTCACCTGAGGGTATTTTTGCATTTATCTTCAGATAGAGCAGGAGGGAGAGAGGGACATCGAGTGGTTGCCACCCACATGACCCCAACTGGGGCCAGGGACAAACTGTAACTGAGGTATGTGCCCTTAGTGGGAACCGAACCTGGGACTTTCTGGTCCGCCGGCCGACACTCTAACCACTGAGCCAAACCAGCCAGGGCTGCTGCTTTTTTTAAAATCCTCACCCGAAGATATTTTTCCATTGATTTTTCATGCAGGGCGGGAGGGAAAGTGAGAGAGAAACATCAATGTGAGAGAGAGACATCGATTGGTTGCCTCCTCCATGACCCCAACCAGGGCTGAGGATCGAATTGCAACTGAGGTACGTGCCCTTGACTGGAATCGAACCTGTGACTCTTTGGTCCACGGGCAGACTCTCTAATCGCTGAGCCAAACCAGCCAGGGCAAAGTTTGTTGTTATTACCAGTGTTTTGAAGTCTATTATCTGAGAGACTGCTTGTCTCCATTGCATTTAGTTCTTTTTCTGGAGTTTTGTTCTGTTCTTTCATTTGGGACATGTTTCTTTGTCTCCTCATTTTGGCTGCTTCCCTGTATTTGTTTCTGTGTATCAGGGAGAGATGCTATGTCTCCCAGTCTTGGCAGAGTGGCCTTACATAGTAGGAGTCCTGTGAAGTCCAGTGGTGTAGTCTCCTTGGTCACTCGAACTGGGTGCTCCATGGGTGTCCCTTGTGTGTGTGCCCTCCTATTGTAGCTGAGCCTTTATTGCTCTTGGCACATCAGTGTGTGGGATTGACCTTCAGGCTGACTGGCTGTGAGGGTTGGCAGTGACTACAGCAGAAAAGCTGTTGTGCAGGGACTGACACCACATAGTGGGAGTCGCTTTAGCAGGGCTCTTGTGCCAGCCCCGTCCTATTTTCTGTTGTGTTGTTTGTGGAGCTGGCTGGGTGGTGCTCTGGTGTGGTCTGAAGCTAGCCACCAGGTGTGTTGATTCTGGAACCTCTTGGGAGGGGCTCTGGTGCAAACCAAAGTCAGCTGGCATTTATATCTGGCTTGGGGCCTCCTGGTGGGAGCTACAAAGTAGTCTGTGGTTGGTTGCTGCTTGTGCTGAGCTTGGAGGCACTCTGGAGAGGCTGTGCTGCAAACCGAGGCTAGCTGTCACTAGTGCCAGGCTTGGAACCCTTTGGTGAGCACCGTGATATGAGCTGAGGCCAGCCACCACTTGTGCCAGGCTTGTGGCTACTTAGGTGAAGCTGTGTTCTAAGCCAACACTGACCGCAGTTTATGCCAGGCTTGGGGCAACTGGAAGGGAGTTACAATGCAAGTTGAGACTGGTCACCACTTGTGCTGGGCTTTGGGCCTGTTAGCATGAGATATAGGGCACACTGAGGCCAGCCATTGCTTGTTTGGGGTTTGTGGACCTTTGAGAGATTTTAGGTAAGTCCACAGTGCGAGCTGAGGCAGGCCACTCCTGTGGAAAACCCAGAGGAAGCTGCTGGGGTCAGGAGCACAAGTTGGGTGGGGTGGGTTTTCAGGGAATCACCAGGACAGGGCAAATGGCTTTAGCTAGGTTAATGGAGAGTACACATTTTGTGCCCACCTGTGTCTGCCGGCTGGGTAGGAGGAGTACTTAACAAAGGAACAATGGCACCTGCTAGCACTTTCATCTCCAGAGAATGCTGTCCTAACCCCTCCCTCTCCAGCCCTTGCTCTGAAGCTAGTCAATTCATTTCCTCTCCAAATGACTCTGATTCTTTTTGAGCTTCTGTACCTTTGCTGGAGCCCAGAGTAGTGAGTTTGTGAGCTAGTGAGTCTCTGTGTGCCTCCCTCGTGAGGAATACCTGGGGCTCCAGCCCTGTCTCACTTGGACTCAGTTCCTGCTGCTTTTCACAGCCAGATATTATGGGGACTCCTCTTCCCAGCACTGGAACCTTGGGCTGCAGAGCCTGGTATGTGTCTGGAACCCCTTGCTCCTCAGGGAGGACCTCCGCATCTAAGAGATCCCTCCAGATTCTTAATCACCACACAGTGTCTCTGCCCTCCTGCCAGTCTCGATGTGGCTGCTTCTTTATATCCTTAGTTATAGGACTTCTGTTCAGCTAGTCTTTAGGTGGTTCTCAATGATGGTGGTTCTATCATTTAGTTGTAGTTTTGATGTGGTCATGGAAGGAGGGGAGCACAGCGCCTACCTACTCTGCCATCTTGATCAGAAGTCTGTGACTGTTTTTAGTTAGTTATACTATATATATTACTTTGTATATCATGGCAGTAACTGGTTTATTGCATGACTACTGTGTGCCAAGGTTCCAACTAGGCATTTTAGACACTTTTTTTGATTACTTATTATATTCATAGAAGGTGGCATACTTGCATCAAATTTTCAAATGAGAAAACACAGGCTAAATTTGTATATCTTGCCATTCTGTGATCAAGTTGAGATTTTTAACTCCATTTTCTAGAGCCCTTGCTTTTTCAAACACACTAGAGTAAGCATTTCCTTAGTTATTGCATATTTGAAAAGTAAAATTATATTTTGCTAGATGAATATATCATAATTTGCCTGAGTTTCTATTCTTCAATGTACTAGTATTCTTGTTTCTTGATACTGTGTATAATACAGTGAACATCTTTGTGTAGAAATATTTTTTTGCATTTCATTTTTCTTAGGGCAGATTCTTAGAAATATTTTTAAGTCTCTCAATAGATAGATTTAAAAATAGATCTAGAACTTTCCAAAAGGTTGCACCAGTTTTCATTACCATCAGTCACTGCAAATGTTGAGTTGTATATTTGAATGCATGTGGGCAAAGCAATATGTCAACCAAGCTTCTGCAGAAAAAAATCCATTTGAAAGTGTTTTTCCTTTTGTTTTAAATAATTTATTTTTACTTTTATGTGACAAAATATAATAGATATTTGTTACTGAAACATTTAGCTGTCTCTAAATACCAGCTTCTTTTTAATATACAGTTTTAGCTCAAACCTTAGTTTAATGAAGTCCACAGTTTAAGAAGATGTACATTGACACCGATTTGTATTTTCTTAAGCTCATTCTTAGACTAGGGTGTAGTATTTCTTTTTTCCCCGCCCTTGTTCCTCCCTTTCTTTCTTCCTTCTTCCCTCCCTGCCTTCTTTATTTCTTTTTGTAGCAGGAAGGCAGATGGTATACAGAGAGGAATGGCTGTGTGTGTTATAACAACAGTAAAACTAACCAAACAAACCCTTACTTATATGTAGCTTTGTTTGATGCTTTAATAAAACTATCGAAGCAGAAAATACCTCCTACTGGTCATATTTGGAATCATAACAGATGATTGTAAAATATAACAGTCATATACTGGAGACGAAACCAGTAGAGAAAGATAATGGAAGTACATGAAAGGAGAATGCCATCTTACACGTTTAGCCATGTTTATTTGATACCTGTTTATTTTTGTCTGTAGTGTAGCTTTCTCAAATACCATCACAGCTTCTTTAATCTGGCAAAAGAAAATTTCATTCTCTAATTGAACAGAATCTTTTGTAGATAGGTTTTTATCTGTTACTTATATGTATGATTTTGTGGTCTGATAATGCTTCTACTAGAATAGAAATAGAAAAACATAGCATTGTAGTTTAATAATTTGCTTAAGACTAATAAACCAGTGAATTTGGAAAACAAATATATACATGTCCTTTTCAAAATGTGTTATAAAGTTTTGCCATTTCAAAGTACTTGATTAGCTAACAAAACATTGATAGTTGCATAAGCAGTTAAGGGCTTATGAGAGTGAATTGATTTTTTAAAAATTTGACTTCCTTAAATAAATGAGGTGTTTTTACTTGCTGCCCTTTTCCTGAAGGCAGTCACGCCAGTATCAGTAGGAAATTAAAGGCCTTTGCTATTCTGATTTGAATTACTTGTTGTTTTAAACAAAATGATGTGATAAATATTTGAATTAAATGTAAATTTTTAGTTAAAAGAGGTAACTATTTTTCTATTCTTCTGGAATAGGAATTAGTTTTAGTGTAACTTTGAGTAGATATTGCTATTTGTGCATTATAATTCTTTTTATTAAAAAATTATAACAGTATTTATCTTTTAAGATATCACTTTCATGGGAAGTATCAGTGATTGATGTTTTGAGGTTGTATTTTTTTTTTTTTTTAGGTGAGTTTTTCAAATGAAGGGACTTCACTTGAGACTGAGGTTAACTGTAAATTATAGGTAAAAAACAGCTTTATTATTTTCAATTGTAGAATATGTTTTCTATGAAAACCACATGTAATTAAATTTTAAATGGTTAAAATTTTAAAATAAGTTATACTATGAACATTTAATACATGATTATGTAGTTCTTAAGATATGTTTGCTAACTCAAGAGAAAATTTTATAATTACATCATAAAGAAGCCCTAGTTTAAGAATCTGCCCTTATAATGTCTCCAGAAATATTTTTCAGAGTCCTACAGGTGAACAATTCAAGAAATCAACTTGTAGAATGTTTTAAGGAGAACTAACAACAAAGCAGGAAATCATTTTAAGCATTTTGTATACTCCAGAGACTATGCAAGTTTAATTCTTTTTTAAATTTATCTTTATTATTGAAAGTGTTATAGATGTCCCCCCCTTTTCTCCCACATTGATCCCCTCCTCCCTGCTCCCACCCCCTCCTGCCTTCCCTACACTATTGTCTGTGTCCATTGGTTATGCATATATGCATATAAGTTCTTTGGTTTATCTCTTCCTGCACCTGCCCCCCGCCCTTCCCTCTGAGTTCCTCAGTCTAACTATCAGTTTGTACTTCTTAATTCCTTCACCTTTTCCCCCACTCCCCAGCTCCCTCCCATCTGGCAACCATCAAAAAGTTCTCTGTATCTATGTGTCTGTTTCTGTTTTGCTTATTCATTTGGTTTGTAGATTCAGTTGTTGATAGATATGTATTTATTGCCATTTTATTGTTCATATTTTTTATCTTGTTCTTCTTCAAGACCCTTCAACATTTCACATAATACTGGTTTGGTGGTGATGAACTCTGTTAGCTTTTTCTTGTCTGCAAAGCTCTTTATCTGTCCATCAATTCTGACTAATAGTTTTGCAGGATAGAGGAATCTTGGTTGTAGATCCTTGCTCTCCATCACTTTGAATATTTCTTGGCACTCTCTTTTGGCCTGCAAAGTTTCTTTTGAGAAATCAGCTGACAGTCCTATGGGAGCTCCCTTGTAGGTAACTAACTGCTTTTCTCTTGCTGCTTTTAAGACTTTCTTTAACCTTTTGCATTTTATTTTATTTTAATCCTCACCTGAGGATATTTTTCTATTTATCTTCAGATAGAGTGGAAGGGAGGGGGAGAGAGAGAGAAACAGCGACATGAGAGGGATACATTGACTGGTTGCCTCCCACATGACCCCCTAACCTTTTGCATTTTAATTATGATGTGTCTTGGTGTGGGCCTCTTTGGGTTCATCTTGTTTGGGACTCTCTGTGCTTCCTAGACTTCTAATGTCTATTTCCTTCACCAAGTTAGGGAAGTTTTCTGTCATTTTTTTCAAATAGGTTTTCAAATTCTTGTTCTCTCTCTTCTCCTTCAGGCACCCCTATAATGTGAATGTTGGTACGCTTGAAGTTGTCCCAGAGGCTCCTTACACTATCATTTTGTTTGGATTCTTTTTTCTTTTTGCTGTTCTGATTGGGTATTTTTTGCTTCCTTGTATTCCAAATTGATGGTTTGCTTCTTGGCTTCACCTACCCTACTATTGATTCCCTGTAAATTATTCTTTATATCAGTTAGTGCCCCCTTCATTTCTGACTAGTCCTTAATTATGCTCTTGAGGTCCTCACCAAATTCCTTGAGCATCCTTATAACCAGTGTTATGAACTCTGCATCTGTTAGATTGCTTATCTCCATTTTGTTTCATTCTTTTCCTGGAGTTTTGTTCTGTTCTTTCATTTGGGACATGTTTCTTTGTCTCCTCATTTTGGCTACCTCCCTGTATTTGTTTCTATGTATTAGGTAGAATTGCTGTGTCTCCTAGGCTTGGTAGGGTGGCCTATTGTTGTAGGTGTCCTGTAGGGTCCAGTGGCACAGCCTCCCTGGTCACCCCAGCTGTGCCCTCAAGGTGCACCCCTCATTTGGACTATACACCCTTCTGTTGTAATTGAGTCTTGATTGCTATTGGCACATCAATGGGAGGGATTTATTCAGGCTGATAAGCTGCAAGGACTGGCTGTGCCCACTGACCACCGACTTCTGACCACCTGGATCAGCTATGCAAGGACCCACCACACAGAGGAAGATTTACTTCAGCAGGGCTCTGGTACCCCCTGAGTTCACCTCTTGAGAGTGTTGCATGTGGAGGTGGTTGGGTGGTGGTACTTCGACGTGGTCTGAAGCTGTCCACTGGGTGTACTGGCTCTGGGGTCTCCCAGGAGGTGCAGGCCAACACTGCCTGTGTTCTACCCGGGGCTACCAGGTATAAGCTACAAAGTGGTCTGCAGATGGCTGCTGTTTGTGCTGGGCTTGGAGGTGCTGAGGCAAAACCAAGCTGTGAACCAAGGCTGGCTGCTGCTAGTGCCAGGCCTGGGGACACTTAACAAGAGGTATGGGGCTTGCTGAGACCAGATGCTGCTTGTTTGAAAGAATTTAGGGAAAGCTGAAGCAGGATCCAAGACAGGCCAATACTGTGGTAAAGCAACTGGCAACAGCCTGGGTGGGCCTGAAAGTTGGATGGGGCGGGGCCTCAGGGAATCACGGGGCGGGACAAACAGTGTGAGCCAGGTAGCTGGAGTCCCAGATATGGCGGCTGTCTGCCAGCCCAGGGAAGGGCTCACCAAAGGAACAAAGGCCTCTAATAGCACGTCTCTCCAGGAGAAAGCCACCTTTCCAGCCCTCGCCCCAATGCCAAACAACTCAGTTCTTCCCCATGTCTCTGGTGCCGTTCAAGCTGCCTCCCCCATGCTGGAGCCTGGAGGGTGGGAGTCCGAGTAAGTCCGTGCGCGGGCCCTTTAAGAGGAGCTGCCGGGGGCTCCAGCCGCCTGAGCCTCAGTCCCCGCTGGATTTTATAGTTATGGACACTTCTCTTCCTGGCACTGGAACCCTGAGCTGGGCGCCTGGTGTGGAACCGGGACCCCTCAGTCCTCAGGGAGGACCTTCCCAGCCCAGGTGTCCTCCTGATTTTTATCCACCACACGTGGGTGTGGGACGTGCTGTCCCGCCTCCGCCCCTCCTACCAGTCTGGATGTGGCTTCTTTAATTTCCTGGTTGTAGGATTTCCATTCAGCTTGATTTCAGGTGATTGTGAATGATGGTTGTATTGTAGTTTAGTTGTACTTTTGATGTGGTTGTGGGAGGAGGTGAGACCGCATTTACCTCCGCCACCATCCTTACCGGAAGTCCCTGCAAGTTTAATTCTGATTTCAGAAGTAGCTTCTTAGGCATGGAAAACATTTTTTTTCTTCATTTAGACCAATTCGTTGTTTCTTAACTTCATTAAATAAATACTTATATTTTACCTCCTATATGCCAGGCAATATTTAATGAATTTCTTCTTCCCTCAGTAAAACAGGAAAGACAAATAATTTCACCTATCACATACCACCTTTAATAACAACATACAGATGTCACTGTCTGCCTTCGGTTATTCTTTTGCTCATTTGTCAGGCCACTCATGCACTCATCCACTCATCCGCTCAACAATCCCTCTGGAGGGCGGTCTCCGCGCAGGCGCTGTGGGGCACCGGTGGGGGTGGGGGGAGGAGCGGCGGAGTCCGGGCGCAGTTCTGCAGGTGCTGGCGGAGGAGCAGTGCCGCCCAGCGGGCTCCAGCCTGACCCGAGGGCCCAGGGTGGTGTGGAACCGGCACCTGTTGTCCCGAGGCCGGGAGGGTGAGCAGGAGCCAGCGAGGAGAGCGGTGGAAGGCCAGTGATGCAGGCAGGGGAGCCCCGTATGCCAGAGCCAAGGCAGGAGAGCATGGTATTCCCTTCTCTTTGTTTTGATCTTGATTTGGAAATTTACAGGATAAAGCGATAATGGAAAAGGAAATAAGGTGGAAACATTTTATGTTTTCCTGGTTCTTGTCGCAAGACAAACTGAATTTTTTTGTATATAGTTTATTTCCTATATTTCAACTTACTGAACAGTCTGTCATATTAATTAGACCAGTTAGTTCTAACTCAAGTCATTTGGAAGTCAAAGGATGAAACTAAAGGGCAAAGTTTTTCCTGGCTTTCATTTTGCTCACTTTTCCTATCCCATTTGGGTCACTGTGGGAGGTAGCACCAAGCCCTCTGGGCTGCCGACTCCCCAGCCAAGCCCCTCAGTGTCCTCTGTCCTGCTCACCATTTCTCACTTGTAGTTGTTTCCCGAATCTCCCTCCACCCCAAGTACTAAGGCATAACCCAGAATCTACTAGCTTTTCCTTTGCAGGATAGCAGAGACAGGCCTGGAAAGTGAAATTCTGTCTTTGCTGTGCAGTTGTAGAACCAGCCTGTGTTTTAAATCACTACAGTGGCTTTGGGAGAGGACTATATCTTACCGAATTCAGGGGATGCACTCTTAACGTATGTACATCCTAGAAGTTCAGAACAGTTGTCCATAGGAAGTAAGGATCGACGACCTGGTGATTTTTTTCAGAGTATTGTGTGGAGTAGCCAATTATCTACCTGTAGATAATACACTACCTCAAGCTGTAGGAAGAGATGGACCATTGAGGCTCCTGCTTATTCTTTCCATATGGGGAGGAAACTCAAATTCCCAAGCTGCCCCCAGGAGTCCTCCCATGTACCACCCCTAGCTGATGGAGTCCCTGCTTCCAGTGAGCGTCTTTCATGGCTTCTTGGCACCAGATGGTCAATTGCAAGGTCGTTTTCTGATAAGATACAAGGCCACATCACAGGCAGTTAAGGTAAACAGTGAGACACTCCAGTGTCAGTGCAGACATTGCTGCACACACAGGCCCACCACTCCCTAGGGACTGGCGTCCCTTCAGACACAGAAGTGCCCCAACCTGAAGTGGGGTGCCCCTGAGGCCAGCTGGTGGTATGTTAAAGACTCCCAAATCTCAAGAAGGGTGGGTGCATGTAAACCCAAGTCTGAGCAGAAGACTGGGTCAATTTCAAACACTCCTAAGTCAGTCATAAAGGAAATGACCATGATGATCAGCGTTTTGAGAGGCATGCTGACCTTTAGATAAAAAGTTCCCCAAGAATCATGCTTTGACTTGTGTCTTAAAAGTAAGAATAGAGCCTTCCTGTGAAATTCCCCACTGCTGTCTTCTGATAAAGGAAACAAGCACATCTATTTTTCTTAGTGAAAGCAGTTTTTTTATGCGCTCAGGTTGTTGATGATTTTATATCTGGTATTCTTTTTGAACCTGTGGAAGAAGGTCCGTCAGATGAAATGTCATGAAGTGTGGATTTTGTAGGAGATGGTTGGTTGGTTTATTAAACAGGCATGTATTGGTGGCCTTTTATATGCCATATTGTGTCCTCTGTGGTCAGGATAATGGCACATGGCAGAGATGGGGTTCCCACTCTAAGGGAGCCTCCATTAATTAGAAAAAAAACAATGAGATAAAGGTCAAATAGTAGTAAGAGTTCTGCAGAAAATTTAAATATAGAGATGAGATAGGGAGTGATTGAAGGGTTAGTAATATATTCTCTTAAAAAAAAAAAACTAGAGAAGAGGAAATCAAAGTTGGCAAGTAGCCTTTTTTAGATTTCATAAATATGATGTTACAGGATGACTTTGTGAGTAAAATTAACAGCCATCTACCCACTTCCCATCACCATTTATTTCTATTGGAATGTTTCTAGCAGCCAGACTGGACTGTGTAGGCTCCGTGAGGAGCACCGTGTTCTCATTCAGCTTTGTATCTCCTGTGGGTAGCTGTATACTTGGTGTTCAGTGAACACATTTTGAATGGGTGAATGAAACAAAACTAGATTTATTAGAAGCCTTCCTAGAATCCCATGTATAGAAGTCATTTTTCATTTATTTTCTTTTAAACTGCATAGCATTATCTGGTTATGGCTTGTGTGTGTAATTTTAAAATTAAGTATCCTGTTTTTTTGTTTTTGTTTTTTTAATTTTTAAAAATTTATAGTTGTCTCTTAGATAACTTTGTTGATGGAGGCAAGGCACCCTGGAAAACCACCTGTGATTTTGTTGACTTTGATAGTAAATTGTATTGCTTTTGTAGGGCCTGAATTCTTAATCACTCTCCTCATCATTTGGCTTGGACAGGGGTGACATGTTCACCCTTCACTGAGCAGGTTCAGAGTCAGCTGTGTACTATGGGAAGCGACTTTGAAAAGGGAACTTTATCATGGAGAATTAGAAGATATGTAGCAATGGGGTGAATGGACCCAGGCAGATAGCTGACTCTCAGGCCTGTGATGGATACATCCACTGGGATTCCTGTGGAAGTGATTAAACTTTCTAGAAAGACCACAGAAGATGAATTTTATATTATAACCTGATTTGTAACAAGTTCAAAAGGGAACGTTCTAGTGATGTTCTCTAATCATATATGAGATTCCCAGGGATGCTATGTGTAGTACACAAAGGTGTAATTGTAGTATTTTTTCACTAAGATGTTTGCAGAATAACTAGATTTTCCTTTTGAAAAATATTCTTAAAAGCTATTATAAATCTCATCAAGAAAAACACTTTAGGTGAATCTTCTCCATATTTTATTTTCTTCGGCCACCACCTAAGGGGTAGGGCACTTTTCTTCTTAGACCTGTGATTTAGAGGTTGTCCTTCAGCACTTTGGAGGAAACTTCCTTGTCTGCACATGGCAGACCCTCTCTTTAAAAAGTGTTTGTTGAATGACTGCTGCAAAACCAAGGTGCTGAAAACCTCTGTTCTTCCTTACACTCACAGTTTGACTAGAGAGAAATCTTCCAGTCTTTTCGGTGGGTGAGAGGGAAGAACTGTTACGCTCTTTGGCACTGGCAGGCCAGACACTCTGTCTGTATTACTGCTGCAGCATCTTCAAACTAAGATTGAGGCCTCCAGGTAGCTCACCATAATAGTTTCTCATTTCTGAGTGGTGTTAAAAAGTAAGTTCAATATATTTTGAACACAGAGTTTATTGCAGAAGACTCAAATTAATCTTATCACTTGATTGGTAACACAGTGAGCCGATCACTCAGGAACCACAATTCAAGTGAAGAGAAGGCTCTATTCAGGTGGTCAGTGACCTGTGAAATTTAAACATTTCAAAGCTTTATTCTATTTAGTGCTGACTTTGGCATGCTTTAGGTTTTAACTTGGTTTTCATTAAACTCCTTATTATAAAGCTTTTAATTTATCTTAGCAGGGTGGGGAGGAATCAGGTAGAGGAAAGATTGCACTGTTAAAACTGGAAAAAAAAATTAAGGTAATTCCTTCAAATAGCAAGACAGTGTTTGGTTCTATTTGATGTCCTACTGGCCTTCTTTTTTTAAATTTTTATTTTGAAAGGGTTGCATTTAAAATCTTATATGTACTAGTTATATAGGTAATATAAAAAGTAATGTTCAAATCATTTCCATTTTTTTCTTTATCCTCCTCACCTGAGGATTTTTTTTTTTTTTTAGAAAGGAAGAGAGGGGGCAAGAGAGAGAGAAACATCAATGTGAGAGAAAAACATTGATCCGTTGCCTCCCATACCCACCTCGACTGGGGGTCGAACCTGCAACCTTTTTGGTGTACAGGATGATGCTCCAACCAACTGAGCCACCCAGCCAGGGCCATTTGCATTTGTGTTTGAAAAACAATCAAAGACTGTCTGGAGGAGTAACTTCACATAAGTGTCTGTCTTCTATTGGGGCAATTTCTCTTTTAGTCTTGTGTTAATGGTACCCTGGGCCACAGCTGGGCACAGCTAGGCCTCCGCTTGTCACTGAGTGAATAACTCACTCCCACGTAGCCAGCTTTGGCTGTTTTGCTATTAAATTGCCCCATTATTCTGTTTGGTTGGCTGGATAATATATTCTGTTGAGAAATTGTATCAAGGCAACAACTAAACCACAGGAAGTATTTAGAACAAGTAAATTGATTTAAATGATGCATTTTTCTGTCTAAAATTAGGTGTCTAAATGTAGGGGGACTGTCTGGTGACACCGAGACAGACATGATTAGTGCAGTTTTAGTCGTGACTGTTTATCTCCCCACATACACACATTTGCCACTGAAAAAATCACCTTTAATGTTACTGCTTCTCACAACACATATTCATATTTTTATGGTTCATATGTATTGGAACATAGTATACCCAGAATTTTTGCTTTTACATTGAACTTGGTCAGGCATTTTTCTAGGGCATAATATTCCATCTGATGAATTTATGAAGCATTCATTCTGTTGTAGACTTTTTTCCATTTTCAAAATTTTAAATTTAAATTTTAAAGTTGACTCTATTAACCATTTTAAGAATACAATTCAGGCCCTGGCCAGTTTGTCTCAGCGATTAGAGTGTCATCCTGTGGACCAAAGAGTCGCAGGTTTGATTCCAGCCAAGGGCACATATCTTGGTTGTGGTTCGTCCCCAGCCCTGGCCGAGGTCGTGCGGGAAGCAGCCAATTGATGTGTCCCTCTCATGTCGATGTTTCTCTCTCTCTCCCTCTCTTTCTTCTCCCCTCCCACTCTATCTGAAGATATTTGAGAAAATATCCTCAGGTGAGGATTAAAAAAAAAAAAGAATACAGTTCAGTAGTGTTAAGTACATTCACATTGTTGTGCAGCCAATCTCCAAACTATTTTAACATCTTGCACAACTAAAACGCTGTACCCCTTAAACAGTGACTCCTCCTTCCCTCCTTCCCCCGCCCTTGGCAACCGCCATTCTCCGTCCTGTCTCCCTGAATTTGACTACTCTAGGTGTAGCAGGTAAGTGGAATCATGCAGTCCTTTTCCTTCTGGGACTGGCTTATTCACTTAGAACAACATCCTCAAGGTTCACCCATGTTAAAGCATATGTCAGAACTTCCTTTTTAAGGCTGAATAATATTCCGTTGTTTGTACGGGGTAGGCAAAAGGAGGTTTCCAGTTGTGAGTACTCAAAACACAGAGTTTATTCTTATATGAGTATTTATTAATTATTGTATTTCCCATATGAAAAACTGTAAACCTGCGTTTGCCCACCCCTGGATATACCCCAGTTTGTTTGTTCAGTCACCTACGGACACTTGGGTTGTCTCCACCCTTCGGTCATTGTGAATAATGCTGCTCTAATATGGATGTGCCAGCATCTGTGGAGTCCTGGTTTCATTTATTTTGGTATATACCCATAAGTGACATCGCTGGATTATACGGTACAGTCTGTCTGCCATATCCACAGTTCCACATCCATGGATTTGGCCAACTGCAGATCAAAAATATTGGGGGGGGGAGTGTTATGTTGTTGCTGATATGTGGCCTAGATGGTTGCATCTGTACTGAATATGTACAGACTTTTTTTCCTTGTCATTATTCTCTGAACAGTACAGTGTAACAACTGTTTATATAGCTCTTACATCATATTAGGCATTATAAGTAATCTAGAGATGATTTAAAATATATGGGAGAATGTGCATTGGTTATATGCAAATACTCTGACATTTTATATAAGAGAGTTGAACATCCTTGGATTTTGGTACCTTTGAAGGGTCCTGGAACCAATCCCCTGCAGATACCAGGGAACAACTATTAATATAATTCTCTTTCTAATTTTTGAGGGACCAGCATACTGTTTTCCATAGTGGCTGCACCATTTCACACCCCTACCAATAGTGTGCAAGGGTTCCCCTTTCTCCACGTTCTTGCCAGCACTTGTTATTTTGTTATTTTGGTAGTAGCCATCCTAATGGATGTGAGGTTTTGATTGCATTTCCCTAATAATTAGTAGTGGTGAACATCTTTTCATGTGCTTATTGTCATTTGTATATTTTCTTTGGAGAATGTCTGTTCATGTCCTTTGTCCACTTTTTAATTGAGTTGTTTCTTTTGTTGTTGTTGAGTTGTAGTTCTTTATATAGTCTGGATATTAATCCCTTATCAGATAGGATTTGCAAGCATTTTCTCGCATTGTGGAATGCCTTTTCACTGTTGATGGTGCCTTTTGATGCGCCAATGTTTATGTCCAGTTTATCTATTTTTACTTTTGTTGCCTGTGCTTTTGGTGTCCTACCAAAGAAATCATTGCCAAATCCAATGACACGAAGCTTTTTCTCTATGTGGATAGTTTTTCTGAACCCAAGCTTTCCTATTCTTGATAATGTTGCAATGAATGGCTTCATGCACGTGGCCTTTTTCTTCTGTTGGCATTATTTACTTTCAGAAAGAAAAATGAAATACTGTTTCATCCTCTTATAGCCCCCCCCTTTTTTTTTTGAGATACTGGGCAGAGCAGAAGATAGTACTTGTTCTGTTAGCAAAAGTTGTGTTTCTGAAGGCAAGGTGGAGACATCGAGAGAAGCATTCAGTAATGCCTTGCTTGGTGATTGTATGAAGTTAACTCCCTGGGTCCTTGGGTCACAGAAAAGAAAGGCACAGCCTCCTTTGGAGCAGCAATGGGAGTGTGTGGAATTTGTGCAGTTATTTCTTTTTTTTTTTTTTTTTTTTTTATTAATTTATTTTTGTTACAGATGTTTCTCCTTTTTTCCCCATTGACACCCTCCTCCCCATCCCCCACCCCATCCCCAGCTTTGTTGTCCAGGTCCATCAGTTATGCATACATGCGTATAAGTTCTGTGGTTTATCTCTTCCCTCCCCCCCAACCCCTCTTCTGAGGGTTGTCAGTCTGTACTCTACTTTCACATCTCTGGGTCTACCCTGTTCCCCAGACTGTTATGTTTATTATATTCCACAAATGAGTGAGATCATGTGATATTTTTCTTTCTCTGCTTGGTTTGTTTCGCTTAGGATAATACTCTCGAGGTCCCTCCATGTCGTCTCAAAGGATAAGAGATCTTTCTTTCTTACAGCTGCATAGTACTCCATTGTGTATATGTACCACAGCTTTTTTATCCATTCATCCACTGATGGGCACTTGGGCTGTTTCCAGATCTTAGCTATTGTAAATAGTGCTGCTATGAACATGGGATTACATATATTCTTTCTGATTGGTGTTTCAGGTTTCTTAGGGTATATTCCTAGAAGTGGGATCACTGGGTCAAATGGCAGTTCAATTTTTAATTTTTTGAGGTAACACCATAGTGTTTTCCACAGTGGCTGCACCAGTCTGCATTCCCACCAGCAGTGTACTAGAGTCCCCTTTTCTCCACACCCTCGCCAACACTTGTTGTTTGACGATTTGTTGATGGCGGCCATTCTGACAGGTGTGAGGTGATACCTCATTGTTGTTTTAATTTGCATCTCTCTGATGATTAGTGATGTTGAGCATTTCTTCATATGTCTCTTAGCCATTTGTATGTCCTGTTTGGAGAGGTGTCTATTTAGTTCCTCTGCCCATTTTTTAATTGGGTTCTTTGTCTTCCTTTTGTTGAGTTGTATGAGCACTCTATATATTTTGGAGATTAACCCCTTATCTGATGTATCATTGGCAATTATGCTCTCCCATACAGTGGGTTCTCTTTCCGTTTTGATGGTTGTTTCTTTTGCTGTGCAGAAGCTTTTGAGTTTGATGTAGTCCCATGTGTTCATTTTTTCCTTTATTTCTGTTGCCTTAGGTGATGTATCAATGAAGATTCTGCTGCGTATGATGTCTGAAATTTTGTTGCCTACATTTTCTTCTAGGATTTTTATGGATTCACGAGTCACATTTAAGTCTTTTACCCATTTTGAGTTTATTCTTGTGTATGGTGTAAGTTGATCGTCTAGTTTCATTTTTTTGCATGTAGCTGTCCAATTTTCCCAACACCATTTATTAAAGAGGCTGTCTTTGCTCCACTGTATGCTCTTGCCACCTTTGTCAAATATTAGTTGAGCATAATATCTTGGGTCAATTTCTGGATTCTCTGTTCTGTTCCACTGGTCTATATGCCTGTTCTTATGCCAATACCAGGCTGTTTTGATTATAGTAGCTCTGTAGTATAATCTGATATCTGGTATTGTGATCCCACCTACTTTGTCCTTCTTTTTCAAGATTGCTGTGGCTATTCGGGGTCTTTTTTGGTTCCATATGAACTTTTGGAGTATTTGTTCTAGTTCTGTGAAAAGTGCAGTTATTTCTTCATCCTTCAGGTCTGGTATCTCAGGGCTGCAGGGAAAGAGGAGGAGGACTGGCGTGGGCTGATTAGATTTAGGTGGCCCTGGATTGCCTTTGTAACAAGTCCAGTCTTCCCACAAATTTTAAGGGGAGAAAAGTCATTTTGGAGAATTCTTCTAAGAACTCAACATTATATAAATATAGAACACTTTCAGAAAAATTAAAGAAGAGCTTAAAAAAGTCTAGCCATTTGCCACTCTGGGAGATAAAATTTCATTTGAAGAAGCATTTTCAGTTAGGGACTGTCTTGTGGTAATTATTTCATGGAAAAATATTATTTTAGAATCAAATGTATACTTGTGCTTCCACTGCTTTTCAGGGAACAATATTTCCATCAGTCCAATTTTTAATATCCTGGAGACACCTTGTTTTTAAAATTTCCATGGCAATGTAAATCAAATAGACAATTGCTTCTTTGTATTTACAAAAGTTTTTCTACCTCTGGGAAAGTCATTATACAAAGAGAAAAAATGAGAACCATTTTATTACTGATGGTTCCTATTCAAAAAGAAAATTATGGCAGTGACCATTAGAAGTCATCTCATGAAAGGATTCCAAAAGACATCTTTTGGGGAGCTTTTTTATATTGAAAAAATAGCCTACGTCTTCAAAGTACATAAAATTGTTTAATCAATTCCCATGTTCCAGTTCGCCAGCTTCAGTAAGTATCAAGTCATGGCCAACCTTGTTTTATCTATATTTCTGCTCACTTTTCATTCTCTTACCTCAAATTATTTTTTAAACAAATCCCAGTCAGCGTATCATTTCATCTGTGAATACTTTCATACACACTTCTAGAAAGATTCCTTAAACTGTAGCCATAATACCATTGCCATACTTAAAAAAATTAATAGAAATTTGCTAATGTAATCAAGTACCCATCAATGATTATTTATTTGATTTTTCTCTTTTTCATAAGGAAAAACTTACATACAGTAAAGAATATATAATTATGTAAACATCACAGTGTAACTCTTTACATCGGTATAAAGTTATAGGATATTTCTAACATCCTCCCTTGGGCTCCTTCTCAGTTGATATTTCCCCAAAGTTACTGCTGCTCTGACCTCTGTCATCAGAATAGTGGTTTAAAACTTCAAATAAATGGAATAATTCAGTATGTACGCTTTTGTGTCTGCTTTCACTCAACATTAAGTCCATGAAAAAATTCATTTAGAATTAATTTGTCCTTTTTCGTATCTGTGAACTATTCCATTGAATGAAGTTATTTGATCCATTCTTCTGTTGGTGGACATTTGAATTGTTACCAGTTTGAGAATACTATGAATAATATTGCTATTAACATACCATACATGACGTTTGGGGACATAATTCAATTCCGTTGTGTATGTATGCATTCAGAAATGAAGTTACTGGATCATAGAGTGAGCGTGTGTTTAGCTTTAGTAGATACTGCTAAGCATCTACTACTGAGAGTTCCAGTTGCTCCACATCCTGACCAATGTTTGGTATTGTCGGTCCTTACAAGTACGGCCAGTCTGATGAGAGTATAGTGGTATCTTATTTTGGTTTTAATTTGTATTTCTCTGATACTGTTTTTCAGCATTTTTCTTTTTTTTTAAATGTTATTTATTGATATTAGAGAGGGAGAGAGAGATCGAGGGAAACACTGATTTTGTTGTTCCACTTATTTATGCATTCATTGGCCGATTCTTGTATGTGCCCTGACTGGGGATTGAACCTGCAACCCTGCTATATTGCGATGATGCTCTAACCAACTGAGCTGCCCGGCCAGGGCCCAGCACTTTCTGATATGCTCATTGACTTTCAGGTATCCTCTTTGTGAAGTGCCTATTCAAGGCTTTTGCCTTTTTTTTTTTTTTTTAAACTGGGTTTCGGTGTTTTTTTTTATCGAGGCATGGGAGTTCTGTACATATTCTGGAGATGAGCACTTTGTTGGATGTTGCAAATATCTTCTCCCAGTGTGTGATTTGCTTTTTACAATATCTTACGAGTGAATGGAAATTCTTAATTTTAATTAAGTTTTGATATCAGGTAATGTAGGTCTTCAGCTTTGTTGTTGTTCTTCAGATTGGATTTGGCCATTTGAAATAGCTTGCCTTTCCATATAAATTTTAGAATCGACCTTTCAAAACACACACACACACACACACACACACACACACACACACACACACAGGTTTTACTTGGGATTGCACTGAAGCTATAGTTCAGTTTGAGATAAATTAACATTTTAGCAATATTGAGCCTCTGGATCCATAAGAATTGTATCTCTTTATTTAGGCGAGTGGTTCACCATCAGGGTAGATTTTGCCCCCACAGGACATTTGGCAATGCCTGGAGACATTTTGCTTGTCACATCTTTTGGGGATGGGAGGCTGCATGCTACTGGCATCTTGTAGGAAGGGGACAGGGATGCTGCTCAGCATCCTGCAATGCGTAAGACACCCTTCACGGCAAAAATTTATCTGGCCCCAGATTCTAGGAGTGCCACTGTTGAGAAACCCTGATTTAGTTCTTTCTTTTTTCTTAGAAATGTTTTGAGTTTTCAGGATAGCAATATTGTACATCTTTGTTAGAGTTCTCTTTAGATAATTAATATTTTGGTGCTATTGTGAATGATTTTTAAGTTTCATTTTCTAATTGTTGCTAATGCGTGTATATATGTGTTTAGGTATATTTGTGTGTATATATATTTATGTATATATATTATTATCTTGTATGTCTTACATGTGTCTTTATGCCTGCTGTTTCATTTTAGAAATTATTTTAATTTCTTTTTTCCCCTCATACACCTTTTTATTTTTGTTGAAGAAACTAGGATCTTTTTCCTGTAGCACTTCCCACAGCTTGGATTTTGCTGATCATATCAGCATGTTGGTGGTTAATATGTTCCTGTCTTTATGATCATTGCTTGTGTTCATCAATTCATTAGAAGCTCCGAAATGAGATACTCTGATTAGTCTTTCATTTGTTTTTCATTTATTAGCCCAGAATATTTTGTAAAGAGAACCCTGTCCCCCAATAATTAGTTACTCTGATTTCATAGAGAAAAGTCAGGGTGGTAAATGCTTATTCTTTAATTTTTAAATCAATTTTCAAAATGATAAGTTGGTTCTCTAGGATTCTCCATAGGTAGTCAGTGAAGTTTTGTTGTTGTTGTTTTAATTAAAATTATTGTGAGCTTGTGGTTTAAACTTATTTGATATTTCAGTCCATTACTATATTTACTCTTATTGGTGATCAAATTGTTCCATGTTTGGCTAGTGGGAACCTCTTCAAGACCCTAATATATTTTTAAAACTTTCTTCTTTTATGCTAAACAAGATGTTCTAAGCTCTTCCTAAACATTTCTTACCTTTTACTAAATATATTTAGAGAGGCTGCTAGGCATGCTCAGTGCTACTGAGTGGTCATTGTTTCTAGGCTTTTTAGTAGACAGAGCTAGAAAATATGTATCTCTTATTGAATTTATTGGGGTGACATTGGTTAATAAGATCATATAGGTTTCAGATGTACAATTCCATAATACATCATCTGTATATTGTGTGTTCACCACCCCAAGTCAAGTCTCCTTCCATCACCGTTTATCCTCCCATACCCTCTTCTTCTTTAAAAACAAAATGAGTTTGCATTAGTTTTCCAGTGCATGTTCTGGGCTACAAGATTTTTAATTAACTGCATGCTTTTTCCTATGCACAAAATCCTGGGTCTCAATAAACACCAACATTCCTACACATTGCTTTATCACAAACTACAAACCCGACAGCCTTATAGACTAGCAATTCCAACTTGACTGGTAAGAATATGATTATGAATAACAGATTTTAAAAATATTTGCCATCTTTTGGGGTCTGTTTTTAAGACTATATCATAATAGGGATGTCCTGTCAGATTACTGTTTCAAACGTCTCTTGTAATAGTTCTCTGTGTAGTTATTTTACCAGTTGGATTTGCATTTAGATATGTTTAATTTATTTTACTTTTTATTTTTAGGGATTGCTTTATAAAAAATTAATTTGGTGTTCTTATGATGTGCAGTATTTGCATGGTTCCAAAGTCAGACCTACAAAACAAAGTATATATAAAGAAGCTTTGTTTCACAGAGGCGTGAATACATGAAACAGGCTGACAGCTGTCAGAGGGGAGGGGGTGGGAGGGGGACTGGATGAAAGAAGATGAAAACATTCACCAAAGAACATATAGGCACAACCCATAGACACAGAGAACAGTATATTGATGGCCAGAGGGAAGACAGGGTGGGGCTGGGTGGAGGTAGGCAAAGGAGGGGCAGAAATGAGGACATATGTAATAGTGTCAACACTTTTTTTTAAAAAAGTATATGGGTAACAGTGCAGAGATAATTGGTGAAATTGTTGCTGTGTACACTTATAGAAATTGTGTTCATAAACCCTGCCATTTAAGTGGCCCTCAAATAGATTTACTTGGGCAGTCAGGTTAGCTGTGTTTTCTAACATGTAAAAGTAACAATATATAAAACAGATAAATTTAGGGATGATAAAATAATTGGTCCAGTACTCTTGCTCTATGCTGTTATGTCTTTTTTTTTTTTTTTTTTTTAAGTTTTGTTTCTATCCCTGTTCTACTCCTTACCTTGTAGGCATTCATTTAAAACAAATTATGGGTTATCAATATAACATTACAATATCATTGTCATTTTCAATATCAGGAAATCCGTATAATGTTTATGTCTTCCCTTCTTTTAAATAATGAGGTTCTTACTATGTGGCTATTTCACTTGTCCCCACCTCCTTTTTTGTATATCCTCTGTTATATAGAAAGGTTTGTATTTTGGCTCTAAAATTTACCTTTATACTCAACCTTTACATAATACCCTCCCTCCCCTCATGCTTTGGTCATTGTTTTTGGTTCCTAATGTGAGCATATTGAAATAAGCTAGGAGCCTCTTACTTCTCCAGAGCATCAGTTCTGAGTAATGATCCTTGTACTCTTTGGGAACATTTCCAGATCTCCAAAATGAATAAGTTTTCTGTAGAAAAAAATGTGTGGGCCAGAATTGATTAAGATAAGGTAAATTAACATAAGATCTCTTGACGTATGTGTGTTAAAAAAAACCCAAGCAGCCCTAGCCAGTTTTGCTCAGTGGTTAGCGCAGACTGAAAGGTCTCCTGTTTGATTCCTGGTCAAGAGCATGTACTTGGGTTCAGGTTTGATCCCCAGCCCCCGCCGGGGATTCGGGGTTGTGTGGGAGGCAACCAGTCGATGTGTCTCTCTCCCTCCCTCTCTTCCACTCTATCTAAAAATCAATGGAAAATGTCCTCAGGTGAGGGTTAACAACAACAAACAAGCAAATGAAACAAGCGAGTCTTGTTAGAGAAAGCTCTTATAACACCAGATATTGTGCAGCAAGTGAGAAGACACCTGCTTATTGATGAGTTCATTATTGAGTGTCTAATGTACCCAGGTGCTGCGAGGTTTACAGAGACCATGCTTTAAGGAGGAAAAAAATGTTTCCATTGGGCTGCTTTAACACTTAAATATGATGGTATGTGGAATGTAAAGGTGAAGGAATTAAGAAGTACAAATTGGTAGTTACAGAATAGTCACAAAGATATTAGGGAATATAGTCAATATTGTTATAACTATGTATGGGTCCAGGTGGGTACTTGAAATATCGGGGTGAATACTTTGTAAAGTATATGATTGACCACTACACTGTACATCTGAAACTAATACAGAATACGAAGCACTAAGGGCTAGGCTAGGGTACCGTGAATAATTAATAGAACCCAATTTTTATTAATCAGAAACCTAATTTTAGTCAAGAACAAGAAGCACATGTAGCAGCACTAGGCTGTAGTTTAAGCTTCTTTCATCTCTTTAAATGGCACAGTGTTAACATGCGAGCAAGGAAAGGGACAAGAAGGGGACAGCCATACTGTATATCAGCACTCGATGGAGATGCGTCTGCCCCTGGAAGGCAGAGTCCACGTCATTCATCCCTTCGCTGATTCGTGTGTTGAATGTGAAGGGATGAATGACACACATGCCTGCTGTGTGTAAGGCATGACGATGAGGGATGAGGCAGAAAATAGCAGTCTGGAGGGGACACTGATATGCACACCAAGTTACATGTAGTTGGGGGGAGCCTGCAATGGTGTTTGTAGAGCTGTGGACTGGGGGAACTCACAGCTGTTCTGGTGCGGAGTGTGGGGATGCAGAGACGTCACCTCGTGATGTTAGATGTGCTGTTCGAGCTGGGTTTATGTGTGCAACACAAGTGCGTTGACCTTCCTAATTTTTTTTCTTGTAGCTTTAAATATCCTATAAAGTCGTGGGGGAGAGATATAAACAAGCTGCTGTTCACTGTAGAATTTGAGTAGGCACCAAATAGATGGAAAATACTGTAGCAAAAGGTTAACATTCCAAATAAATTGAGTTTCTGGTCCCCATTTCCCCATCCCCTTCCCCAGCCCCTCACACACAAGTGCGCCATACTCCAGGAAGAAAATGGATGTGCATAGCACCTGACTCAGCAGTGCTTCCTCTACCGATTTATCCCGAGAATATATTTGGACTTGCTCCCAAAGATATATGTACAAAGGTGTGCATCTGAGCACTGGGTATGTGTGTGTATGTACATGTCTATACATGTAAATGTGCGTGTTCTCGCTCTCATACTCCCCCACCCCCAAACACCCACTCACTTTGGACACAAAATAAATTTTCAGTAGAAGATTGACTAAATACATTGTTCTTGCCTTTTTTGAAAATGGTGACCATATATTATGTACATAATAAATATTGTTTTCCTTTAAGAAGGCAATTATAACTTGCTTTCCCTTTTAGTGCAATTTACAGAGATATGGTTGTGAATTTAAAGCAGAAAGTTTATATTCTTTAAATTGAATTGGTAATAGTTTAATTTGGTTTCCTCTTTGGCTAACATATGAAATTGGATGATGACTGTGCATCATAGTGGGGGAATGACTGGCTCCAGGGAGGCATTCTTAAAGTTCCTTGGAAGGGATAAGGGAATTTGTGTGGTCTGGACCAGTGGTAAACCCTTTGATCTGCTCTAAAAATTATACTTATTTTATGTGTATAAAGTTTTGAATATGTTTTGCATTTTAAAAATGAATATTACTCATGTTTATTTGGCCATGCGTTTGCAGATGTGGGGTTGGCTTACTAAGGCAGTCTCTCTTATAATTTGACTTTTTGTTTGCCTGACTTTGAGGAAGCAGATGCAGATTCTATCTTGGCAGACAGACCTGTAAACCTCCTTGCATCTTTAACTTTTCTCCTAGGGTAATTTAATCTGCTTGCAGACCTTAACTTCTCTCTAATTATTAGGAATATAGCATGAGCCCGGTGTAGCAAATGTTTTTAAAATAAAAGTTTACAATTTTATTTTGTTTTCTTAACAGAAATCATAGCCCGTTAATGAGCTTTGGAGCCAGTTTCGTCAGTTTTCTGGTAAGTTGGCGGGGGAGAGGTACTGGCGTGGGGGAAGTGAATACGTAATGTATGTTTTTAGTGACTACTGGCTATATAGCTGTACTATTGTGAGAGAGCTTTTATTTATTTATTGTTTATGTATCTTTATTATTGAAAGTATTACAGATGTCCCTCCTTTTTTTTTCCCCCCATTGACACCCCCTCCCCACCTTCCTTCAGCACACTGTTGTCTGGGTCCATTGGTTATGCCTACATGCATATAAGTTCTTTGGTTTTTCTCTTCCCACCCCCACCCCCCTTCCCTCTGAGGTTAGTCAGTCTGTTCCCTACTTCCTTGTGTCTGGAGTTTGTGAAACATCTTTCAGAGTTTAAAACTGGAGTAAAGTTTTTGCCTTTTAACCAACACCTATAAGATATCTTCTCTCCTAATTTTAAAAATAAAATGCTTATACTTTGCAGAGTATTCTAGTTTTTCCAACCGAAATTCATTTTAAATAAAATGAAATTGAAAGATCTTTCCAAAAATGAAAGCTGCATTAGAGTTAAAAAAAAAAAAATCAGACTTTGAATAAATAAAGGTTTGCTCTAAGATTATTGAATAAACGTGGACTGGAAGACAAATTAAACTAGTAGAGCTAAAGTTTGTCAGTTACTGTTGCATTTTCAAATGTAATTTAATATTTAGGAATTGAGGGAATAGGTTGCAGTTAGGTATTCAAGTAAATTGGGCAGTGTAGAAAATTGGATGTTTTATTTTTCAGAAACATCACATAAACTACTTTTTAAGAAACCATCACGCCCTGGCTGGTTTGGCTCAGCAGTTAGAGCGTCGGCCTGCGGACCAATGAGTCGCAGGTTCGATTTCAGTGCAGGGCACGTACCTCGGTTGCGGTTCATCGCAGGCCCTGGTCGGGATCGTTCAGGAGGCAACCAGTCTCTGTGTTTCTCCCACATCGATGTTTCTCTGTCTCTCTCTCTCTATCCTCGGGTGAGGATTTAAAAAATAATAATAAAAACCATCATAGAATTATAACAGCAAAAAGAAAAAAAAGAAAAGTCATGAGTAGAGACCAGCAGAAATAAAATAGAAGAAGCATTTAGATCCCAAATTTAGAAAGATGTCAGCAAACAGGTGTGCTATCTGCAGCCTGGCAGTGCCCAACCACAAGCACCAGGCCAGCTTCTGGTGACGTGGATTTTCATTCAAGCTATTTATTTTATATTATTGCCAGGTAATACAACAAAATGTTTACAGTATACTTTTTGCAAGAAAACAGGTCCCTACCTTAAACAAAACGGTACTGGGTGGGTTGGGATTCTAATGTGATGGAGACACCACCAAAAGCTTGGCTGGCTGGAAGAGGTGGGTGGGGAGGGAGGCTGTATCAGTGTTGAGATTTAGTTGGGAAGAGTGAGGTGGGGAGACTTGGGCAGAGGTGTCCGTGGTCTTGTTTGGCTGGATTGGAAAAGCAGGTTAGAGTCATGCTGAGGAGGCCTAGAACACCCAGGTGGGGCTGGCTGAGTGTGATAGGGAGTGGAGAACTACGTGAAATGAATCCATTAGGTCCTTCCAAGAACCTGGTCTGGTCTCTGCCCCTGTAGCCCATTCATTTCAGAAACCTCAATTCTTCTGGGTGAAAATAGCCGGTTTTCAGCACCGAAGGGATTGCCTCTACCTAGTCAAATGTGGCCTGAAAAAAATCTACCAGGATCAGGTGCTTGGAAACAAGCTGTCGTGGAATTTTTCACAGTGGACAATATGAGTTCCTTACAAGTGAACCCACTGGAATTGCTATCCCTGAAAAGACAATTTCAAAGAACACCTGCTAGCTGATGTTTCCGTAGTGTTTTTATGCAATACTTGATGGAGCCAGCCATCCATGTGTGGGTAGAGTACACTTTTCAATGAGACTATTATAAAAACTGATTTAGCCCTGACCAGTTTGGCTCAGCAGTAGAGCGTCACCCCGCAGACCAATGAGTCATGGGTTCGACTCCGGCCAAGGGCATGTACCTCGGTTGTGGTTCGTCCCCGGCCCTGGTTGGGGTTGTGTGTGAAGCAACGAGTTGATGTGTTCCTCTCACGTCGATGTTTCTCTCTCCCTTTTTCTCCCTCCTACTCTATCTGAAGATAAATAGAAAAATATCCTCGGGTGAGGATTAAAAAAAAACTGAATTAAGCCCTAACCGGTTTGGCTCAGCAGTTAGAGTGTTAACCCAAGGACCAAAGGGTCATGGGTTCTATTCCTAGTTATCGTCATGTACCTAGGTTGCAGGTTCTAACCCTGGCCCCAGTTGGGGTCATGCGGGAGGCAACCAATCAATGTGTCTCTCTCACATCGATGTTTCTCTCTCTCTCTCCTTTCCTTCCGTTCTATCTAAAAATCAATGGAAAGAATTAACAAAAACAAACAAAAAACTGAATTAAGTGGACCAATCAGAAATTATACAGGGTTTTTGTTACTATGTTTATAACTAAAAAAAACATCGTAGAACAGTAAGTTCAAGGGCATTTATCACCACGCATTTGTTTTATGCTGGTGTAATAGAGGTATATTCTTATCTCATACTGAGACTGTAGCGTTGTTGTTTTCTAAATGAATACAGTATGATGTAACATTGATTCTTTTACTTGCAAAAAATAATTTAAATGTTTGTATAGTTTGGAATTTTGTTATAATAAATGGGTGTAGATTTTCACTCACTGATTCATTCATTCATTTTCCTCATTTCTTTCTTGGAAGAATGCCATGATGACATTTGAGGAAGAAAAAATGCAGTTGGCATGTGATGACTTAAAAACCACAGAAAAGCTGTGTGAAAGTGAGGAGGCTGGAGTAATCGAAACAATCAAGAATAAAATTAAGAAGAATGTAAGTACTGTGTCTTTAGGTTATGGACTGTGTGCCACTCATTTAGGACATTGCTCGTTTTCTTGGTCTTGGTATTTAGGGTATGACTGAAGGCACTAGATGTTTCTTAAGGCTTTGGTTATGTAGAATGTATTTCTTAAAACAAGAGAAGCCCCCTTCCGTCATTGGAGCCATTCAGGGCATGTTCCTTTGATATCTTAAAATTATCTTCTCCCATGATGGGCCACGTGGCAAAGGCTTTGTGAGCCTTTCGTGTATGTAATTCAACTATGTTGCATTTTGGCACAATTTGGGAATTCAGGTGTTTACCTACTTTTCCCTAGGCCTCACCAGCCTTTGGTTACACATAATGTCAATAACATCATAATCCTATTTTCCTGATTCTTCTTTTACCTTCCAGTGCAAAAGTCCTAGGTTTTGGAGAGGCCTCCACCTACCCCTGATATTTCTGGAGTGCTCAATCTCACATATGTCACCTATTGAGCTGACAAACCAGTCTGTGGATATAGTCACCCAAAACCACCTGTCCTTTCTTCATGTCAGTCCAGGTTGCTTCATCTCTGTTCTGCTTAAGGTGTTCACCATGAGGGAAGCCACTGACGGGCCATGAGTATGGTCTCCTGATCCTTGAGAAGGGTTAGACTTCTTCTTGATTCTCCTGTCTCCAAACTTGACCAAATCTAACCAATGATCCAATCCTGATGACTCTCTTTCTTAAATACCTTCTAAATTCATGTACTGCCGGATCCCCATCCTCCTGCCATTTTCTGAGGTTCACCACCATCTACTTGTCTAAGACAACCCTCACTGGAATTTCTGCCTCTACTCTTACTGTTCTCTGAGTCATTCTTCATCACACAGCCACTGAAATGCAAACAACATGTTGCTGGCTTCATTTTCGGTGTCCCTATCCCTCACTATTGCCATGACAATGAAGTCTAAGTTCCTTAATGTGGCTGACTTGGCATTTACTTTTCCTCTGCCTAGAACATGCTCCTCTCTCTTGACCTGGTTTGTACTCCTCCTCCTTCTTAGATCATTTTCTCCAAGTGCTCTTGCCTGAGCCCCCAATCCCTGTTGAGTATGTCTTCTACAGGTTTCCATTGTTCCTTGTGCTTGATCCTTCAGAGCACTCACTACATTACACAGTAAAAAGGTCAGCATTCCCTCACTAGACTGTAAACTTACATGTCTGTCTTCAGTATCTAGTACCATGCCTAGCACATATGTCCATAAGTAACATTTGTAATGGATCCTTGCAATTTAAAAAGCATTTTCACATACAGTATCTCATTAGCCCTTCCAACAACACTACAGCGTAGATGTTATTACAAGCAAAGAAATTGCCTAAGCAAACAAAAATAATGAGTGCTGGGACCAGATCAGGAACAACTATGACCGTGATGAATTATGCTAACCCAGAAAAAAGGGAACCCGTCATTCTGTCATGTAAACTATGTATACTATGGTCATATTTGCAAAAGTCCTATCACTTCTTCTGTCATTGTGAAAGCACAGGAAAACTATGTTGTTCAAGTTTACTTTGTATTAAGAACGCAGTGTTCTATTTCAGAGTGATTTTTCTTCATTTAGAAACATTCTTTACCATAAAGACCAATACCAGAAAGACCAGTATCTTATACTTTTTTTGTTTTTGAAGGCCTGAAATTATTATTGAAGTCCTGAGCACCAATTTCCTAATATACTTAAATGACCTGCAATTTAGCAACTTTTAGCAAGGGATATAAATTATTATTTTATAGAGATAATCACCTTAGACTATGACCTACATTTCAAGTTCAATTTGTGATTCAGTCAAAGCTAATTTTTAATTCCAGGGTATTCCTCTTTAACAAAACGTAACCAGTTTCCGATCCTCACATCTCAGTTCCGTGAGCCTGAGAAAAGAACCTTAGTATCAGTCCTGCCTGAAGGTAGAAGGCTACAAAGTGGCTTTTCAAGTTATCTACTTTGGGGAATGTTTTGTCCCTTTAGTGATTTTTATTTTGGATAAGTAAGAATTTACATAGTTTTGAAAAAGTTAAAACCTTGAAGTTCTTTGTTGGCTTTCCTGTTTCCCATGACTTCAGTTTTTATCATTTAGAATATCTGTCTTTGAGTTACAATCTTCAGCTAGACCTAGTGGCAATATAGAACTGCCAAGCTCATAGTATAAATTTGGTCTTGCTTTTAGTCACTGCCATGTTTCAGGGAAATTATTTTGCACAATAAATTACCAGATATTTGGAAAGAATACTGTTCTTATGTGTAATTTATCAGTGCATACTTTCTTCCCACCAAACAGGTTGATGTCCGAAAGTCCACCCCATCTATGGTTGATCGACTTCAGAGGCAGATAATCATAGCTGACTGTCAAGTTTACCTGGCGGTGCTCTCGTTTGTAAAACAAGAATTGTCAGGTATTCTGAAGCATTATTTTTAATGGCTTTCACTATTCAATGTACACAGTTGTACTCTTTTTTTTTTTTTTTTTTAGAACATCTCGTATTTTAGTCTCTGAAAGTATGTGGCACCTCTTTGGGTCATGACACCAATTTATTACTTGGGAAATTGAAACCATGGTTACTTAAGTTGTGTTTAGTAGATTACTTTTAGTACCAAAGTGTTTGTTTATCTTCTTGTGTCAAGATAATTGTCATTCTTAGAGAAACTACCAGTGCCATAGGCAGACAGACAGACAGACAGACACTTTCTTGGTGGGAATCAAGTTGTGATAATAACCATTGCAGTGAAATATAACTGGTTTAAATTTAGGTTTTTCAGAAAATTGTTGTGGAAGGCCTGAGCACATGCTAAGATTTTCTAATATACTTGAATGACCTACATTTTAACCTTTGGAGAGAGAGAGAAACTAATTTCTTAATTGGTTCAAGAGAGATATTTTCTCCAATTTTGTAGCTTTAATGTCTTGAGTGGTATAGACTCAAATTGAGTTTCTGATAGCTTTCTGTAAGACTGTGCCCAACATGGACAGTAATTCTTTTGCTTATGTGGTTATGCGTCTCTCTGATACACAGAAGTAGGCCACTGGTAGGTAGAATTTACTTGGGGGGGGGGGGAGAGAAAGGATATTAAAAAGGAAATCAATTAAAATTCGCATTCAAAAAAGCATTTTCTTGCAAACCTTAAATGAAGAGGTGTATGTTGCTAAGTTATAATACCTACTTTTCTTCCTAGACTACCAGAAACTAGTTCTCTTCTTGTCTGTTCAATTCTCTTCTCTCTTTATCTCCTACTCGAGGATGGGACTTCCTAGAATTTATCCTTCTCTTTAAATATGTTCTATGATTGTACTTTGGTCTTTTGCTTTTTTTTAATTATTATTTTTTCTCTTGAATGCTCATCTCAGGATTGTCCCAACAACAACCTTACTTATGTGGGTGTGGGCGCCTAGTTCCTCAGTTCTCTGCAGTGCAGTGCTATAAAATCCCCACTGAGCGCCGCTGGTGTGTGTAAGAGAGTAGTGGGACTCTCTGGACCTCGTGGGGGTCAAGACAGGAGCTTCGGTGTTTTCTGTGACCTGGTACTACTTTCCCCCCACACTTAAGGATATTTTTAGGGAGCTAATTTTAGCCATTAAGAAAATATTTGTTGGCCCTGGCCAATTTGGCTCAGCAGTTAGAGCATCGGCCCACAGACCAAAGGGTTTTGGGTTTGATTCTGGTCAAGGGCACGTGCCTGGGTTGCAGGTTCGATCCCCAGCCCCTGTAGGGGTCATGTGGGAGGCAACCAATCGATATGTCTCTCTCACATCAGTGTTTCTCTTTCTCTCTCTCTCTCCTTCCCTCCTACTCTCTCTAAAAATCAATGGAATAATATTCTCAGGTGAGGATCAACAAAAATAAAATAAGTTTTTAAAAAATCTGTTGAGAGAAGGCTAAATCAAATGTAGTAAAATGTTTGGGGAATACGAGTGAAGGGTATCTGGACATTCTTTGTATTAATCTTGCATCTCCTCTGTAGGTCTGGAAGTATATAAACATTTAAAAGGAGTATGTCTGTCCTTCATTGGTCCCTTCACAGATAATTGTTGAACACATACAGTGTGCTAGGCACTGTGTTATGTGAGCAAACCCAGGTTATGGTCTCTGCCCCATGAAATTTAGCATTACCAGTTAGTAGAAGTTAATTTTTAAAATTATTCTGATTATAAAATTACTAAATACTGTTATGGAAAATAAAAGTAAGGAAGAAAGCAAGTCATCACTAATCTCAACACTTGGAGAAAATCACTCTTTATTGCTAACAATCTATTTTATATTTCTGTATATTTCTTTTCCAAAGTTGAATCTATAGTGCTTTGTATTCTACTTTTTCCTTCCAGATTATATTTTATATACTCCCCCATCACTCAGTTTCAAAATATAATTTAAAAAAATAGTATGTTAGTTTATCATGAACTTTCTGTAATTTATTTAAACAATTTCTCTTGGACATTCAGGTGTTCTTTGCTTTTTTTTCTGGTTATTAGTGAAGCTGAACATATATTTGTGTGTGTGTGTGTGTGTGTGTGTGTGTGTGTTTATTGTGTGAGATAGAAATATCAATGAGAGAAAAACATCGATTGGCTACCTCCTGCAGGCCCCCCACTGGGGATTGAGCCCATAACCCTGGCATGTGCCCTGACTGGGAATTGAACCAGTCAGTCTGTAGGACAATACTCAGTCCGCTGAGCCACACCGGCCGGGCATGTGTGAATATTTTTTTTTTTATTCCTCACCCGAGGATGTTTTTCTGCTTATTATCAAATAGAGTAGGAGGGAGAGAGAGAGAGAGAGAGAAACATCGATGTGATAGAGCCACATCGACTCATTGCCTCCCGCATGACCCCACCAGGGCCGGGGACAAACCACAACCAAGGTATGTGCCCTTTGACCGGAATCGAACCCGTGACTCATTGGTCCGCGGGCCGACCCTCTAACCGCTGAGCCAAACTGGCCAAGGCATGTGTGTGTGTGAATTTTTTTAATGCTTCATACTTTTAAGAGTTCTTGTTCTTTACCTCGTTTGAACTTCTTTATAATTAATTGCTCTCTCTCTCTCTTCATTTTCCCATACTACTTATAAGTATCTTTAAAATTTATTATCCAAGGGCCTTTTTTCAGTGAACATATATTAATTACTTTTGTAATAAAAAGTTATTTTTAAAACCTATTTTATGGTACTTGCCACCTTGTTTTATGCTTTCTTTATTTCCTCTTGGACTTCAAGATAGACCCACGTCTCACTCTTGTGGGCATAATGTATGCTCAGTGACTTTTCCTCAGCGAATAAGGAGATTGCTTTCCTTTTTTACAGGAGAGGACATTGAGGCTGAATGATTTGACTGAGGTCGAACCTTCACACAGTTTATTAGTGATGACAAAACCGGCACCAGAGCCATGGGTTTCTTATTTCACACCTGAATTCCTGTGCTCTCACCACTTTCCCATCACTTTAGTTTGGTCACTTGAGCCACCACCTTCCAAGTGGCTCAGAAACCTGGGTCTCTCAGACCTTCTCCCTCACCACCATGCGCACTCTCTCCCTACGGTCCCAGGGAACTAGCCCTGGAATATATAGCAACCTGCTGTTGACTCACGCTTCGCAGACCACATTCTCTGTGTGGCCGTTGGAACCATCTTTCCAAAGCTTGATAGACCTGTGCTTTAAACACTAAGCTGTTCTCTGCATCACCAACAGAGGAAAGTCCAAACTCCTTCCTTAGCTGGTGTGCAACAACCTGGCCCCCTTTCCAGCCTCCCTGCCTTCCCAGCACCTAGTTAAGCAAAGCTTGCAGTTCCCCGAATGCCCTTTGCTGCCTCATGCCTTTTGCACAGTACCCTCTTCAGCCTGGAGCACCCCCACCTCTTTCTCTCTTGCCTGTCCAGGTGCAGCCCAGGCCAACTTCCTCCATGGACTCCTTCCTTGTTGACTGCATCATCTGGTCGTTGTTGCTCTGTGTGTACCTTGTACATGGTCAGCCAGAGAATTAATCATACAGCAATGCAAAATTTTATTTACATGTCTGTCTACAGTATTGGACTACAGACTCCTTGAAGGCAGGAACTTTTGTCTACCTGCTGTCTTCTCTCCCCATATTTATTGAGTACATACTATGTGTCAGGCGCTGTGAGGTAATAGAAGTCAATGGTCTAGAGATGAATGAAATATAGTTCTTGCCCTGAGGGAACTGATGACTTAGCAGGGAGAAAGAGGAGTAAATAAATTATAATTTAGGCGACACTTTAACCAGCAGACATAGAAGTTAGTCGTAGAGGATGCACAAGGAATGAGCAGTTCCAGATCTCGGCCTGGGAAGATCAGGGATCCCTGATCCTGTCCCTGAGCAGGGTTACAGAGAACAAAAGTCCATTTTCTTCTCTAGGTCCCCGGCACATGATACGGTACCTTTACCTAGCATGTGGAAGGTGTGTACTGTGTGGATTAAAGGGAAGATGATGCCATTCAGGAAAGAGAGGCATGATATTGAGCCCCAAGAATAGCTGGGATTGGAGAAGTGAGTCTATTGGACGTCTGTTGACTGGGGATCAAGATAGTAATGAAGAGGTAGGCTGACTAGCAAAAGCACCTGTTCTCCCTTCCAAAGTCTGTTCTGTGGGTCACGAGAAAGGCAGGCCTGAACGTACCTTCCATTGCAGGGCTAACCAGCCTCATCCAGGGCAAGAGAACAGGCAGAATGCTCTGTAGGAGCTCTCGCCAGACACAGGCCCCACAGAAACATCGACACATTTCCCCCAAGATCATTTTGGTATAACTTGATAGTTTCATTTCCCAGACAACTCTGGCCCTTTCCCAGAAAGGACTTCCCCACCCCACCCACCCCTCTTATGGGGTCAGGGTTTCCTCTCTCCCCTACATCCCCCAGCTGATAGCGGCTGGGCCCCCTAGGGGAGGGCAAGTGGTCTGTGGTTTTCCGCTCTCTCTCCTCCACGGGCACAGGTAATAGTGACTGAATGATTTATATCTGACCTTTCAGAGGAGCCATATGGAAGGCCATGCCGAGTGCGGGGCTCTGGATATAGCTCCTCGCTTGTTGGGAGATGTGTGCTCACTGGCCACATCGCTGTTCCCGTAGGAGCTGAGCTCTGTCTGCCTGGAGCGCCCCGCTCTGCCGGATGCTCGCTCAGCCTTGGCTCTGCTCCCCCACGGGCCTGGCTGTGCTCAGACCGTGTAGTCACAGAATTTGGGGCTGGGAGTAGGGCGAGTCCTGTTTTGACAAGTTGAACTTAGAAGGGAGTAAAAACAAAGTCTCTCTACGTGTGTGTTAACTTTATTTTGCACATATTTCAGTTTATAATTGTTGACTTAGAACTTTGGGCTCTGTTTACCTGGCTGAAATTAAGTTCATTAAAGCTTGTTACTATCAACGTTAACATGTGCTTTTAAACACTAGCACCTAAGCTCCTGTCTCAGGCAAGAAATTAAAGACATGTTGAGTTAATTTCACTTTCATTTTTCTTCTCTATAAACGGATGTTTACCATGCCGGGTGTTGTTTTAACTGAGTTCTGTGCAGTTAGTTAGCAGTGATGGAGTTTTATGTTTGTTTCTATTGTTGCCAGCCTTTTCTGTAACTCTTCCCCTGAGACCTGGATGACTACAGTTCATTTCCCCAACACTGGTTCCTTCACCCCCACATCTTAGAAATTCCCTGCTTTTCCTGTGCTGGTGTCCATTCCTCAGCTGGACACGAGGGGCCCATAATCCGAGCACATTATCCCTACACCCGTTCGTCCCCGTGTCCCCACTTTCCTCAGCCTCTGAACTGCTTTCCCATGCGCACACTCCTGTTTCCCTAAATGGAAGCTCCACCCCCTTAAAAATGCTGTAGTAGCCTCGAAAATACAGGATAAAATGGATTTAAAATTCTCCCTCTAAATTTCCAGTTAGGCATGGGGGTAGGAGGGAATAACGTTTTCTACTGAAATCCTGCAATACTTATTTTGCACTTTCTAACTTAGGTATGTGTTACATAGAAAACAATCTAATGACAAAAAGGAAATTTAAAAAAAACCTCAGTCCTGGCCAGTTTCGCTTGGTGGTTAGAGCATCAGCCCTTGGACCAAAGGGTCTCGGGTTTGATTCCTGGTCAAGGGCACATACCTGGGTTGCAGTTTCAATCCCCAGCCCTGGTTGGGGTCGTGCGGAGGCAACCAATCGATGTCTCTGTCTCTCACATTGATGTTTCTCTCCCTCCCCCCCCCCCCCCCACTCTATCTAAAAGTCAATAGAAAAATATCTTCGGGTGAGGATTAACCAAAAAAAAAAAAAAAAAAAATCAATTCACCCATAATCTCAACATTGTTTGTTTTCATTTTCTATGTATGACCCAATGGAGCACAAGTAACCATAGATATATAGGGTTGGGCAAAAGTAGGTTTACAGTTTACTCTTGTATTACTATAAACCTACTTTTGCCCAACCCTGTATAGTGTGTTACCCAGTTATTTTTTCATTTGTTGTGTTTTTTTTTAATCCTCACCCAAGGATATTTTTTCCATTTATCTTCAGATAGAGTGGGAAGGGAAGGGGGGCGGGGAGAGAGAGAGAAACATCGATATGAGAGAGACACATCTATTGGTTGCCTCCCACATGACCCCGACCAGGGCCAGGGACCAAACTGCAATCCAAGGTACGTGCCCTAGACTGGAATTGAACCCGAGACTCTTTGGTCCACGGGCCGACGCTCTAACCGCTGAACCAAACCGGCCAGGGCTTATTTGTTTTATTTTTAATTTTATTGTGGGCATTTGGAGGGCTGATATTATTTATGTCTTAAAGTTCTTTTGTATCCCTCAGGTGCCAAAAATAGTCCGAGGCACATAATAGGAACTTAATGAATATTTTTAAGGTTTTAAGTTTTCTTCTTTTTTTCTTTTTTCTTTTTTTACCCGTAGCCAGTGTTTATTTCTCTTCAGTTAGATCTCAATTGCTTGTATGTTCTCAAGAATATATAACTTAGTTTTCTCTTTTTTTGTTTTTCTATTCAGTCTTTGGCCTTTTGTATCATAACTGAGTCATGCCTGTGGGCGTATTGGATCAGCCTAAATACTTTGTTAGCATACAAAGACAGTCCAGGGTTTTCTCAAACATTTTTCCCACAGTACTTCTGTTTGCGATGGAAGAAGTCAGTGAGCCTCTTAAAGGCAGGATCCATGCTTATTTCTTGTTCGGTGCCTGAAATGTAATATTTGCTCAAATATTTTTGTTAAATTGAATTGAAGAAAATAAATTGTTTCAAACATGTATTACTTTTATAATTACAAAGTTATAAAAATAGTTCCCTTAAAAAAAACTTTTATAAACCAATTTGTTTTGCTTGTTCATTGGTGGACTTAGGCTATGGGATGTTAATTATCTAGAATTTGTGGATGGTTTTGAATTGTGGTCTCATAGGAGATATGATCATCATTTGTCAGGAAATTGACACATTGAAGTAAAATGATAGCTTGATTCCATGGATTGGGGTCCTCTCGACTTTCAGGTTAAATGATATGATTGAGGGACTCGGCCTGTTATCGTGCTTATGGCTTTGATTTATTACAAAAAAGGTTACGAAGCAAAGTCAGCAAAGAAAAAGGTGAATGGGGTGCAGTCCAGGAATAGCTTTCCAGGGTTCTCTCCCAGTAGAGTCACACAGGATGTGCTTAATTCCCAAGGCAATGTGTGAAATGTTACATGTGAAATGTTACCAACTGGGGAAGCTCGTTAGAGACTCAATACCCAGGTTTTCATGGGGCGCTACCACGTAGGCACCCTCTGCCTTGCACATACCCAAATTCCAGACTCCCAGGAGGAAAGCAGGTGTTCAACATAAAGCACATTGTTTATACAAGCAATGTAGGCACAATGAGCCACTCTTATCAGTTCTGGGAATGGTGGGAACCCTCCCAAATCCAAGTTCCCAGATATCAGCCAAAGGCCAACAATGTGAGCAGGTCTTTCAAAGGATAGCAGTGAGCCTGCTGCGTTAACTCTTTTCTGCGCATAACATATATTCTTAGATCACTTTCAGTTCAGGGATTGGACCCTTATAAATCAGGTTTTGTGGTCTATCGTTTCTATAATTTAAGCATAACTCTTTAAAACTTCTTTTTTTGCTGTTCTAAAGGGCCTGAAAGCCTAGGATAGTTCAGGTGGTCTTCTGTCTGCACATTGGGGTCACAGTGTTGGTGCCATATTGGTACCAGTGCCAAGTGGATGAGCTCCCTCCTGCAGTTATGAGAGGACTGTTCTATAGAAAATTCCCTATGGAAGACCTTTCTCTTTTTTTTTTCCCCTCACCCGAGGACATTTTTCCATTTTTTGTTCAGATAGAGTGCGAGGGAGAGAGAGGAAGAGAGAGAGAGAGAAACAGCGACGTGAAAGGGACAAATCGAGTGGCTGCCTCCCGCACGACCCAACCAGGGGCTGGGGACAAACTGCAACCGAGGTACGTGCCCCTAGCGGAAACCGAACCCGGCTCTCTCTGGACTGCAGGCCGACGCTCTAACCGCTGAGCCAAACCGGCCAGGGCTGGAAGACCTTTTTCTCAAAAACGTGGTGATGATGCACTCAGAGAAGCACTAATAAATGGAATCCCTCTCCGAGGGAAGGGGAAATGTTCCCAGGAGGAGGGGCTGAGGCAGGACCTGAGGGCTTGTCTGAGAGGGGCCATTGGAGCCTGGGGAAGGATAATTCCAGGTCTTATCTCTGATATCTTCTGTGTGACACACACTCTCAAGGGGGCTCTATTAGCAAAAACTGCCCTATTGGAAGCAACGTTAAAAATAAGATGTTCACCCTCTGTCTCCCTTCTCACTGGCTCTCTCTACGCTGACACAGTGGCTGATCACCATTGCCACAGACCAAATCAAGTCACCCTAATGTGTGGCTAAGCCTCCAGGAGGCGCTAGAGATGAACTGGGGATTCTTCGCATCTCTGCATTTAACACTAATGACGCTTTTGTTAATAAACTGGCCATTTGTTTACCCAGTAAATATTAATCCTTTTTGTTGTTTGTTTTATTTTTGGTCAAGTGTCCATGCTTGGTGCTTGGGTATAAATTTAGCAGTGAATTAGACTTAGAGCTTGCCCTTGAGGAGGAATGAACGCAGGGTAGACAAATATGAGAGTTAACAAAAGAGGCTCATCAGGAAAGCGCCTTGGTAGCTCAGAAGTGTGGAGAACGTTTGTGTTCACAGAACACATGGAGAAAAGTCAAATTCAAGTGCTGCATGCTCCCGACCACTCACTCGTTCCTCCGTTCTCTGTGTGTAATAGACTAGGCCCTAACTAGTGTATGAGGGGCTTGATACAACAGTGAGCAAAAAAATACAGTGTAGTAAAGGGAAACAAACAACAAATAAAGAAGTTAAGCCCTATAAAGAAAACATGGTGTAAAGACAGACGATCATTTTTTTGCTTGTTTTTTAATTTTGTTCGAGTTTCAGATTCTTTAATATACTTCATTATTAATAGAGGAAAATTATTTTGAATGATTATTTTTGTCATGCTTTTCTCCCCTTCTCTGTATAGCATATATCAAAGGTGGGTGGATCCTTAGGAAAGCCTGGAAGATTTATAATAAATGCTACCTGGACATCAATGCCCTCCAGGAACTGTATCAGAAGAAGCTAACTGAAGAGCCCTTGCCTTCTGACGCTGCAAATGATAATCACATTGTGACTGAAGGGGTGTCTGAGGAGTCTCTAAACAGACTGAAAGGTGCTGTTAGCTTTGGATATGGCCTTTTTCACCTTTGCATATCCATGGTGCCCCCAAACCTGCTCAAAATCATCAACCTGCTGGGTTTTCCTGGAGACCGCCTGCAGGGGCTTTCTTCACTGATGTATGCAAGCGAAAGTAAGGACATGAAGGCCCCTTTAGCTACGTGAGTAGCTATATTGCAATGCTTTGGTAGGTAATATAGTGTTGAAAGTAAGTGAACAGCAGTCAGACCTTTAAAGGAAACTTCAGGTAAAATGCTTGTTTGGTTGACATGATGCCATGCCTAACGTCTTTCAGTGCAGCACCAAGGACCATGTTTTTGTGGGGTTTATACAAGCTGCCTTCAGAGAACAGGGCGCTGTTCTTAAGTCTCATACATGAGTCCTGTATTTAAACAGATAAAACGATCCTGTTTTTCAACCTTCAGTGACTTTATAAGCAATTTTTGTGACCTTGACCACAGTCACTGAGATTCATAATTCTGATTTTTGGACTTAAAGGATACAGATTTGATAAGACTTTTCTGTGGTCCAGACATTTTTATTCTTATGTCCTCATATTGGGTAATTTTCCTTGATGATTCTTGTTGGTGGTACATTGGTCTCTTATATGTGGCTTTGGATATTTTGTGCCATTGAGTCATATTGTATTGTTCAGTCTAAGCTTAAATGACAGTTACTTAAACACGAGAGTGTACTGTCCAGAGCAAGGATCCACTCATTGCTTCATCAGTTAAAAATTATGTGTTTTTTTTTTTCAATTTGATAGCTACCATTTGCAATTTGAATAATCTTACCAGACCCTAATGTCCTTTGACATTATACCACTTGTCAAAATTTTTCCAAAAAAATGTTGATATCACAGAGAACCTTGGTGAACTCGATTTCTAATCATGTCAGTATTAAGGAATGTGGATGTTAACTCTTCATCAGTGGTAGCTATTAAAGAGATCATTAATTTTTCATTTCAGAAATGTTTGTGCCTCCCCAAACTTTATACAAACTGGTCCTTTATTAATTTGACTTAACGGATTTGTAACTTGTGATAACTTGTGTTTATATCTTAATATTATTTTCTGAGAAAGGAATGGATTGAATTAATAATTTAAATTAGCCTGATCTCCAAAAGAGAACCAAATTTATGAGTATGCTTGAAGCACACATTTACATAAAAATAATTGTTGTATTGGTTAAACATTTTTGTCCGTTAAGCAGATCCTTATGAAGCTGTCTTATTTACCTAGTTTAAGATGGGATTTTTCTTGAAAGGGATGAATTTGAAGTGACGGAATTTTAAGTAATTATTTGTTTTTTAAATTGAGCATCCTCAAAGGACCTTTTATGTGGTCCTCTCATTTATATTTTAACCCAATTAAGTATACTTTTTGCCTGTGGTTCTTGTATTTAAATTCAGATTCTGTACACCCTGACTTTTGTGAACACAACAACATTTTCCTTTTGCAAAAAGTAATGCTTTCCTTATGAAGGGACTCTAAATTCATGGTAACCAGTTACTGTTTCTAGTTTGTGCATTGATGAGTAAGGGGTAGAGATTCACCTGGAAGCCTCAGAAAAGCTAAATGCTTCTATCATCTTACTCTCTTCTCACCTGATGGAAGAGAGTATGTTGATTTATATGTTGTGCTAAAGTTGCAGTTTTCCAAATGTTGATAAAATGGGGCAAGGTACTCCGATTGCATAGCAAGCTTTAGGAAGGAGTGCATGGGGCGAGCACATACTGATTTTTAGAAGTAGAAGCACTACAAGGAAAGTCTTTTGCTCACCGTCTGTCTCCTCTTCCTTTAGATTAGCTCTGCTCTGGTATCACACCGTTGTCCGCCCGTTTTTTGCCCTGGATGGCAGTGATAACAAAGCAGGCCTGGATGAAGCGAAGGAGATTCTTCTCAGAAAAGAAGCTGCTTATCCAAACTCCTCCCTCTTTATGTTTTTCAAGGGACGCATACAACGATTAGAGGTACTGTGCCTTCCCCACTTTATTAAAATAAAGCTTTCTGTTGGTCTCATCTGTAATTCTCGCCTGGGAACTAGTATCATAATGAGCCCAAATATCAGAGGGCCGAGGAACAGCTTGTTCCGGTGCCTTTCATTGTATCAGTGCTGCAAAAGACTCTTCCAGGAACCTAGGATGTCAGTCCATTGCCTTCTGCTCAGGAGATGTGGGTGAGGCAGGGGTGAGAGTCTGGTCATGAGACAAGATCCGTGTGCTCTAAGCTGCAGGCAGAAGAACAGTATTAAGTGTCTTGGTTGAAGAACACAAAATACAATTTTTTTCCTTTCTTGGAATTACTGATATTTACTTCCAAATTTTCATTTTGGCTAACAATTGATTTATACACAAGTCATTGCCTTAAATGTCCAGGACATCATCAGCTTTGAAATCACAGTAGCTTTTATTGTTTGTGTGCTTAATTTGGCTAGGTGCTGTACCCCGAGTGTTATATATGCTGTCCCTCCCTTTCAATCCTCAGAACAACCCTATGGCATAGACATACAGGTGTCATCAGCATTTTATAGAAAAGAAGAAAGGGAATCCCAGAGGGTTTCAAGTGACTTCTCGAGCTCACCCAGCAAGTGAGGCCAGAAACAGAACACGCCCTGACCTTGGCAGGGTAGGGGGTGTTCTACTTCTCCTTTGCACCTCTTTTTATTTGTCTGCTTGCTTGAGGAATGAAGATTTGAACAAAAGGAAAACCTTCATGAGAAATCATACATATGAAGAAGGTGGCTGTATGCTAGGTGAACCACCCATACTCCTACCGACAGTGAGCGGTGAATCAGTGTGAGGCTCTAACCGCCTGTGCCCTGCAGTCATCCAGGCACTCTGCAGAAGTCAGCCCCAGCCAGCTCCAGGGGTGCTCTGGAAGGTGCTGGCCTGGGAGTGTTTTCATGAGCACAGGGAGGGATGTTTTGTTCACTAACTGTGTGTGTGTGTGTGTGTGTGTGTGTGTGTGTGTGTGTGTGTGTGTTGGCAATGGAGCGTGTATTATTTCCCCAGCATTTATTTTCTTCATGAAGTACCTCAAGTCCGACAGCTCCTCTCTTTCATATATGGAAGTTGTATTTTAGGGATTATACTGATAATTTATCACTGAAACACAGCACAGAAAGCTCAGGATGTGAATTATTTAAACCCATGTCCAGGTTCTTTTTCTTCGCGTTATCTGGAAACTGGTTTTCTTCCCATTTAGGCTCATGAGCCTTCAGTTATATTTTTCCCTCTTTTTCTCTTGCTACTGTTACCAGACTGAACAGGTCTGTCTTTTGCCTGCACGCACCAAAGCTCAATAAGATGGGAACAGAAGCTTGCAGCAAAGAAAGTAACGACTTATTTTTAGGGAGTGGCCCACGGCTGGAGTCACAGGGTGAGCTAATGCTCAAAGACCTGGCTCCCCAGTGGCTTCCAGGGGGTGGGTTATATAGGGGAAAAATCATTGATCAATGTGACCGAGGGAGTTAGGGTCATGGTCAGGGTGATGGTCTCTATTGATTGGTCAGTGCTAGGGTAGGGGGTAGTTGATCAGTGTATTTGGTCCTTATGCCAGCCATGGGGTTCTTCATTTGGTTTTGCTACTTTCTGAGCCTGGAGCTGAACACAGCCGAGGCCTAGATGTTATCTGTGGTTAACTAGAAGAAGTTCTATCTTTGTGGTCAATAGACCCAAGGCTTTGTTCCTAAGATTATGAGTTTGTTTCTATTTTGTTCAGCATCAAACAGATACAGAGAACAGACTGACAGCTGTCAGAGGGGAGGGGTTTGGGGGACTGGGTGAAAAAAGTGAAGGGATTAAGCAAAAACAACTCATAGACTACAGTATGGTGATTACCAGAGGGAAAGGAGGTTGTGGGGGAGATAAAGTAGAGGGTAAAGGAGGGATAAATGATGATGGAAGGAGACTTGACTTGGACTGGTGAACACAGTACAATATACAGATGATGTATTATAAAATTATACACCTGAAACCTGTATAATTTCATTAGCCAATGTCACCCCAATAAATTCAATTAAAAATAAAATAGGGAGGAAAAAAAAAGATTATTTGATGCTGATCAGAACCTCATTGTCCTGAGGGCTTAATGATTAAGTGAGTGGTTGTGCAAGGGAGAAGGAGGCAGGTGAGTCCGGGTGCTGGATGAGGCCAGTTTGAATTGAAAGGAAGGAGAAAAGGTCATATTAAAGAAATGAAGTTTCTGTGTGATTATACTACCCTAAAAACATAGTTCTGATCCATCTTTTGTGCAGTCCGGTCTATATGTTAGTGTTCTTTTCTTTCAAGTGCAAGGTTGTCTTACATGGAGGAAAGTTATGTTCAGGCTATTAAAGTTTCTCTGCTCCCTTGGGTCTGTGCAGGAGGAAATAGCACTGTAAAAGGAAATGTAAAATGGACTAAGCCTTCCCACTTCAGTGATCATTTCCAAAATGAAAGTGGGGTGCAGGGTAAGCACTTTCCTAGATGTAAATTTCTTAACGGGTAAGCATTATACATCTTGACTAACTAAACATGACCCTGGGTTCAGTGTTCAGCAGAGATGCTGACGGGTGAGAGCCTGCTGTTCACAACTGTGCAACGTAGCGATAGACACCGTAGCATCGGGCGTTTGTTAAAACTCTCTTGACGCCACCGATCGATGAATGCTCTAAATGGGCTTTTGAAGCTGTTAAATAGAAATGTAAAAGCCAGGATTTGTATTTTGTTATGCTTGTCATTTTAGTTAATTTTTTATTTAAAACAAAAATGCTTTAACTTTCTGCTACACTAATAACCTTTTTCCCCAAAACACTTAACTTGGCACAGTGTTAGTTTATGCCGCAGTTAATTCCTGCTAGGGACTGAGCGAATGCTGAAGCAAGTGGTCGTTCACTGTTGTTGGGGTGGTTCTAGCAATGCGGAAGCCACAGTGCCATCGAAAGATTCTTACAAGTATGGTTTGGGGAGCTGCACAGTCAACATTACAGCTCTTAGCAGCGTTCAGTCTCTTTTCGGGGAAGTGATTGTGATCTGAGGGCGGCAGTAGATGTTAGTTTTTTCACTGTGAGCAGCTTGCTCATGCAACTGGTACTTGGTTTTAAGAAAAAAGACTAAAAGATCTATTAACTGCTTGTTCATTAAGCTGTAGCCTGAGGATCAAGTGAAATGTGAGGGTCAGTGTTTCCAGTTGGCCCTTCCCAAAGGCCCCCAGGGGATGAAAGGATTTTAGAGCTAACTCAAAATAGTATTGATATTCCCCTCAGGGTGCCCAGGCACCGGTATTTCATTAATCTTTCCAGGTAACCTTGTAGCGAGCTATCAGATGGTGATGTCCTTCATCTGGAGATGAGAAACTCAGCCCACAGAGTCTGTGAGTGGCTCTCGTCAAAGGCTTTGTAAGGCCTGCAAGGTCCCAACTCGGTTTATGAAAACACACGGCTCAGTGGATGAATTTCCTTGCAAAGACTCTTTCTTCTCAGTGAGCATTTAGGTTAGAGCTGGGCCCCTTGAGATCTTTCCATCAGCAATCACAGAACATGGCCTGGGGGCTGTAATTTGGGCAGATGCATCATGTGACACTGACTTAGTGTCTTCAGTGACTCTGAATCTGCACACTTATTTGAGCAGCTGCTTTTGTGTAAGCTGGCGGTCATAGAGGGTGACCAGCTCAGTATGTGCTAGCTGGTTTACATTCCTGTACTTGTCATTGTCTGATTATGTGCACTTTCTCTTCTGATATCATCCACAACTTTTACAAATATTCAGTTTGGCGTTTGTATGGGAAGATGGTCTTCAGCATACCCACTCCCATCCTGCTACCCGCATAGCCCTTACTGTGGTGGCTTCATTATTTTCTGTTGTTATGACCTAATTTGATGTGGCAGTGAGTCGTACACCTCTTGTGGTGCATGGCGTCCATCTGCACCTCAGGATGGCCAGTACCTCTGCGCTTTGGGACAGCAGAAGGACATGAGTCTCGGCCAAGCTGCAGAATTTTCTTTCTTGCCTGCCTTGGCTGCCCTCCACTTCATGTCTGCATGCTCCCGTCTCCAGTCTTCATCCTCCTGGGTTGCCCTTACTGCCTGTGCTGTCTTTGTTGACTCCCCCTTGTGACGTTCATGTTGCAGTGAAGAATACGTTGGCTCCCACAGTACTTGGCACGTGATCAATGTGAAGCAGTGGCGTGATGGTGGTGATTATTCTCACCGAGTGCTTAAGCCTGGGAAGTAGGGTTAACAGACTTTCTCTTTTTTCTCTTCTTAGGAGAAATAACTTGTTTTGGTGTTGGGAGCCGTCAGTAAAGCTAGACCTGTGATTAGAGAAGAGGGGTGTGCAGGTAGCTGTAGGGGCTGTAAGTATTATACAGTTAATATAGTGACTTTTCCCTGAATTTCCACAATGCAAACAGCTATTAGGAAGTTGACCCATGGGTTATATAGTAATCTCAATTTTGAAATGTGAATTGATATGCCCGCCGGTGTGGCTCAGGGGTTGAGTGTCGTCCCACACACAAGGAGGGCGCCGGTTCAATTCCCAGTCAGGACACATGCCCAGGTTGTGGGCCCGATCCCCAGTGGGGGGCATGCAGGAGGCGGCCAATCTGTGTTCTCTCTTGTCGATGTTTCTGTCTCTCCCTCTCCCTTCCTCTCTCTCTAAAATCAATAAAGAAAAAATATTTAAAAAAATAAAATAAAATAAAATGTGAATTGATAGTTTTGAAATTTTGTATGTTTTATGAATTTTCATTCAGGTAAGCCTATGGTAATAAGTCCATTAATATACAAATTATTATTTTTCTTGATTATTTAAAAAGTATTAGGAACAAGTCTGCATTTAATAAAGTATTTTTATTTTTCTCTAGTCCTCTTTTTTCTCAATAGTACAGCTAGTACAGCAACTTCCCTCTCCTTCAGTTATAACATTCTACCTAGTATGTAATATACAGGCATGTGTGTTCAGTTTTAAGTGTATACATAGTTTCGTATAAACACTTTATGTAGCACAGCTATTTAGTAATGAAACCAATTTTTAACGTTATTCATCTGTCTCATAAATGCTTAAATATTTACATGAATGAAATTCGATAAACATATTCTAATGAAGTTGTTGTTATGTAATCATTTGAGGCCTCTTATTTTGAAACTATCTTCTGAGCTTGGACCCATACTTTTTTGTTTGTTTGTTAATCCTCACCCAAGGATATTTTTCCATTGACTTTTAGATAGAGTGGGAGGGAGGAAGGGAGGGAAGGAGGGAGGGAGGGAGGGGAAGAGAGAGAGAGAGAAACATCCATGTGAGAGAGACACATCAATTGGTTGCCTCAAGCACGCCCCCAACCAGGGCCAGAGATCGAACCTGAAACCCAGGTGCATGCCCTTGACCGGGAATCCAGCCTGTGACCCTTCAGTCCTTGGGCAGACACTTTAACCGCTGAGCCAAACCAGCCAGAGCAGGATTCATACTTTTTGAATATGTTGCATGCTGGCATTTTAAACCTTGGGTTTGATTTTTGGGAGTGAAATTCAGGACCTAGCACAAGACTGGTCCTCAGTGTACATTTGTTAAATGAATAGATAAGTCTATTGGCAGGAAATCCACTGATCAATGTGAGTGACATCATTTCTTTGTTAAGAAAGGAAGTTGGTGTCAAGGGCTGTCTGCTTTTCTCCTGTGGCACCTGAACCTTTTTCTAAAGCCAGTTCTGAGGAAGGTACAAAACCGGCTTGACAAAGGAAGCAAGAGGATGGCCTCCGAAAGAGGGTCCCAAGTGAGATATTTAAATTCTGAAGTGCTGGCTAAAGAAATGAATGAAATACATTAAATGAAGTAAAAAGCAGTGGGATTTAAATGAAGTCTGTGCTCCTCGCTGGGGGGTGAGAAGACGGGAGTCCCTGGTAGGCAGTAGACTAACTGCCTCTCGAACAATCACAGCAACTACGTGCTCCTTCGTGAGGGCACATGGAAGTCTGCCAGGGCCTCGAGGCCACACCGGAGAAGTTACAGTGCACCTCACCTTTCATCTGTCTGTGTACCCTTATCACACGATCTGATCTTCTCTGAAGCTGCCGTCTGTCCTTTCTGAGAAACACAGCCTTCCTGCTACGGTCTGCTCCTCTGCTGTGTGCCCCACCTTCCTGCTGAGAAACGTGGATGATAGGATGTGGCTTCTCTTCTCAGAGCAGTGTCTGCAGGCTGACCTGACGGCTGACCTTGACTCCACCACATTCGTGTCCCATTCCCTTCCCAGAGGATGGGGGTTTTCTCCCTGTTTTCTGTTACCTATGAAGTTCTGTGTGAAAAGCCTGTGTGCTTCTACCCCAGCGTGTGTTGTCCTGTCTCTGGAACCCTTCCCACCTTTCCTGCCTTCAGTTGTCTGAGGCCCCTTCTAAAAACTGACTGGAGTGCTTTCCCTCTAGACTTTTTTAATGATAAAAGTTCATTTTCCTTGGTGCCCTCCAGAATAAGTAGGAGGTCTGTGTTGCTTGTTAGCCCATGAGCTCACAATTGTGGCAGGAACAGAAAGGGGGAGGTGGATCCCTCTGGTGATGAATTTATCAGGTAGAGAAAAGGGACAGAAGGCCCTCAGGAGTCTTGGAGCATAGGGGCCAAGGCAGAGATGCCAAACGCAGAGGAGGCAGGGCCTGTGCGCCTTGGCTCTGGGGCGCGGTGACCCTTCTCAGAGCTGCTTGCTAGCAGCGTTTCCTTGCATCTGCTAAGGAGCAGGCCTGCCTCTTGCATTGGAACAGCGTGCCTTGCCAGCATGATGTAATGTTGTTATTTATAGGAGCAGGAAAAAGGCAATGCAGGAAGAGAAATAATTCCCCGACGTTCTGTTAATTGAAGTGTTCTCTCCCTCCATCCTACGCGGTTCTCTTTATTACCTCGGGCACCAAAAACTCGGGTTGCTGTTTATTCTTAGAACTACACAAAATAAGAGATTGATTTATTCTGGTGCAGGAGAGATGGAGCAGAGCTCTGTCTTTACTTCCCAGCGAGATAGATTCATATTGTGTGGTTTAACGGCTTTGTTCACTGAAGTAAGAAGATAGTGAAATTACTAATAAGTTAAATACATTTGCTAGGGCTAGACTTAAACTCATCCTTACAGGCTTTTGGGTTGAAAAGCCAGTAGAAGGTTAATGTTGATTCATATCCCTCAGCTCACTAAATACACCTAAGAGGATGAGCTCCCCTTGCCTGTCTCAGCCCTAGTCCTAAGGGTGGGGTTCAGTGCATAACCTATTGTCAGGTGTCCTTGACAGCAGCAGTGCTAAATGGATTCTGCTACTCAGCAGCATTATTGCTGAATCACAAGTAAGTAAGTGGGTTCTCACAACATGTCCTTCTGCGTGCTGCAGGTGACGAGATCCTCTCATTTTAAAACACATACATAATAGTTTATTTTAAGACATTAAGCAACTTCATAAAAATAAGCTAATGATAATTAAATGCTGTTTTACTTTAAATTACTTTGTGATCTTTAATATACACAAGAGACTTTATTCAGTTTTGTTTATAAATCTAATGTTTTCATGTTTTAACATAGCTTTTATAAATAACTGGCATGCAGACTAATTAGATTTCCATTGTGTTAATAATGTGATATTTCCCTGTTGGGATCTTGGACTATTGTTTTTTTCCCTATTACTTTGCAATATTTCACCGTGATAACAAGTACTGCAAATAAATATCTTAACATATTTTTCGTTGACTTATTTCCTTGGGCCATAGCTTCAGTGGTGTCATTAGTAAAGTCAAAGAGTATAGCCTGGCCGCTGTGGCTCAGTGGATAGAACGTCGTCCCATGGACTGAGAGACCCCAGTTCAATTCCCAGTCAGGGCACGTGCCTGGGTTGCAGGTTTGATCCCCTGTAGGGGGCGTGCAGGAGGCAGCTGATCAATGTTTCTATCTCTCTCTCCCTTCTCTCTCTCTAAAAAACAATCAATAAAAACATTTTTTATTTATTTTATTTTATTTTTTAATCCTCACCCTGGCTTTACAGAGCTCTGCAGACAGGACGTTTTTACAGAGTGCAGGTTTGTGGCCACGATGGGTCTAGCAAGTCTGTTGTGACCATTTTCCCAGCAGCATTTGCTCACTTCATGTCTCTGTGTCATATTTTGCTAATCCTTGCAATATTTCAAAAACATTTTCATTATTGCATTTGTTATAATATTGGTTATATATTTGTGATGTCTGGGGGAGTGATCTTTGATGTTACTATTGTAACATCTCAGATGATGGTTAGCAGTTTTTAGCACTGAGGCATTTTTAATTAAGGCATGCGTTGGTTTTTTGTTTTGTTTTTACAAATAATGCTACTGCACACTTAGTAGGCTGCAGTATAGTGCAAACATAACTTTTATATACACTGGAAAACCAAAAAATTCATGTGACTCACTTTATTGTGATATTCACTTTATCACAATGGTCTGGAACCAAACCTGCAGCATTATAAAAATGTTTATGGAGCGGATTTTTGGGGTTTTTTTTTTATCCTCACCCGAGGACATTTTTGCATTCATCTTCAGAAAGAGCGGGAGGGGGAGAGGGAAGAAGAGAGAGGGAGAAACATCGATGTGAGAGAGAGACATCGAGTGGCTGCCACCCACACGACCCCAACCAGGGCCGGGGACAAACTGCAACCGAGGTATGTGCCCTTAGCAGGAACCGAACCAGGGACTCTCTGGTCCGTGGGCCGATGCTCTAACCACTGAGCCAAACTGGCCAGGGCTGTTTATGGGTTTTTAATCTTCAGAACTAACTACCTGGGATTATTTCTGCTTTTTACAACTTGTCTTGAATTCCTCTTTGGGAAAAAAAGCCCACATAGCAGCTTGCCTATTTGACATCCTTTACAGAGAATGCCATTCAACTCTAGGAAAACTTTTCAAAGTCACTTTTCTGACTGTGGTTTCTGTTTGTTTCTCTTACACAAGCCTCAGTGCATATTTGTTCTTCTCCATCTGTTTTCTAGGTTTGTCTGTTTATCTTGAATTTCTGTCTTTTGAGTACTGTGGCTTGCACATTCGTGTATTCTGAATTTCTGTGATCTTTGTTTCTCTGAGTTAATTATTTGCATTATCTTCTTCACTGTTGTGTTTAATTCTTTGATAGCATCTTTAACATAAGCATATTTATTTTAAATTTACTGTTGTTTTTCATATACATTCCACTTCTGCAATTTTATTTATTTATTTTTTAAATCCTCACCCAAGGATAATTTTCCATTTATCTTCAGATAGAGTGGGAGGAAGGGAGGGAGGGAGGCAGGGAGAAACATCAATGTGAGAGAGGCACATCAATTCGTTGTCTCCCACACAAGCCTAACCAGGTCCAGGTACTGAACTGCAACCGAGGTACATGTCCTTGACTGGAATTGAACCCTCGACTCTTTGGTCCGTGGGCCGACCCTCTAACTGCTGAGCAAAACTGGCCAGGGCCTCTTCTGTAATTTTAAAAGGCAGCACGGTGTAGCTCAAAAAGCATGAGCTCAGCTCAAAATGGGCTTTTCTACTTAACTGGCTGTCTGGACTTTCTGAACCTGTGTCCTGTCTGGAAAAAGAAAACAGGGCAGTAACTTCCATGTCAGCCTTAAGTAATGTGACATGGATTTGATAAAGCACATGGTGCTTGGTCAGGGCTTTTCTTATTTAGACAGAATTGTATCTGTGTTGTAAATGCAGTATGAAGCACTTCTCATCACAAATTTTGTCAAAATAATGTGCATAACTGTTGAGAGACCAAGAACCTCTTGTACCCCATGCATTATTTAGTTCCTCTGCCATTAGTGGTGCGTTTGGTTACGTAACTCATTTTTCAAGGGGATTACTGTCCATTCACACGGAGGTGCTGAAAACACTACTGTATTCCATTATTTGTACTTAATCAGAGAGTTGTTGCCTATGATGCAAAAGACCTTCCTGGGGATGCCAAGAGAAATAGAAGAAGGCCCTGCCCCCAAAGAAACTTCAAATTACGTTGTAAAGATAGCAGTGTGAATGCATGACGAGGCAGTGAAAGTGCCCAGTGAGTGGGTGGTCATTGTGAGGAGGCTTGATGGGGCAGTGGGGCCTGAGGACGAGAGGCGTCTCGAATGAGGACGCAGCGGAGCACAGAGAGTGTTGGCTCTGGAGTCGGAACAAACAGGTTCATTTCAGCACCCCCACCTCTGACAGATGTATAGCTTTCGTCAAAGCACGTGGATTGTTCGAAGGTGCCACCAAGATTTTTGTCGTCTTACCCCGCCATGTGATAAGAGTGCCACGCATTAGGTTTGATGATGATGATGAGACCAGAACAGGCTTCTGAAGGCAGCATCTTTAAAGGCTCAGCATCAGGACATATTTTCAGCTACCTTGTTAATGTCTAAATAATGCATATTCATTTGGGAACATGGTGAAATACGAAGTATATCAAAGAGCAGATAAAACTCTTGCATTCCAAAAATAACTACTGTTTACCTTTTGCTAGATAGTTGAGTATCGACTATAATTACCAGTGGGAGATCTGTATCTTCTGGTCATTCATAATAGGCTTTAGGGGAGGTCTTATGTCAGAAATTTGTACAGACCATGAAGGACACATGGAGATTCACAGAACATCCATGTGGTACAGAAATATGTGTATAATTTACTGATCTGCAGCTGGTATGTGTAATCAGCAGTGACACGATTCAGTGTGATCCAGTTCTTAGGGGCTTGCTGAAATCCCTGCCGTATTTCCTAAGAAAGGTCACCATCATCTTTTTATTTGCGAAGTCTCTTTCATGTCTCATGTTTTTCACATGGGATAGTACTTTCTTTTATATGGAATTTTATTAGTTAGGAATTTCAGAGGCCTCTTCTTATATCCTTTGCACTTGCTCAGTAATCTCTTTTTATATACACCGCACTCATCAACGATATTTCGGAGACGATTTCCTCCCGTGTGGATTTCAGTTCATTATTGCTTTTTTCCTCTTCTCTTTCCCTGGCCTCAGGGTCTTGCCTGCTCCCGGCTTGCTCTAGGCTCTGGCCATCGCTTGGCCATCTCTTTCGCTGCTTCCTGCTCATCCGCCTGGATTTCAGGCAACATCCCCTGAGGGATTAATAACAAAGTATCCCTGAAGATCCACACGTGTGTTGGTTATGAAGTTCGGCACTGGAATCTGGTGCTGTTAACTGAAATTTAATATTCTTTGTTACGTTGTGTGCCTATTAAAAGAAAAAAATTAAACTGTTGTAATTTAAACATTTTTAATTATTCCATTGAAAGGTATGGCTTTATAGTGAACTAGTTAGTTACATAATTCTAGAGCATAGAGAATAAGAAATATTTTCTACAAGTCAGCAAGTTCTAGCATAACGTGATACCAAAACTCAGGAGGGCACTAAGGAAGAAGTATAGGTCAACTTCATTCTAAATATGGAAATTCTAAATAAATATTAGTAAATCAAATCCAATAATATATTTTTGAATGCTGTATTATGGTCTAATAGGGAATGCATTTCTGCTATTCCCTGCATTAAGGAAGTAATGCATAAAACCATACATTCCTATCAGATGTTCAAATGGCACTTAATAAAACGTTCTTAAAAAACAAACTACTAGCAAATTAGAAATAGAAAGGAACTCTATTTGATAAAAATGACATCTACTAAAAATGTGTAGCAAACTGTATTTAATGATGCAACTCGAGAACATCCTCGTTAAAGATGGGACTACATAAAGCAAGGACGCATGCTGTGCTTGCTAATATTCAGTATTTTAGCTGGGGGTCCTTGCCAATTATTTAAGTTTATTGTAAATTATTTTTAAAATGTGAAGTAGCTGTCATTATTTACAAATGATTTTAATATCTTCCTGGAAAACCCAAGACAAAAAAAACCCACAAACAATTGTGAGAATTCATGAGAGTATAATAATGTGACATATGCAAAGTCAATGAGCAGAAATCCAGAGTTTTCCTGCACACCAGCGACACCCACTTAGAGAGTAAAGTGGCGGAGCAGGTCCCTTTTACAGTTGCCACGGTGTACAGTGCCCAGGAGTACACCTGTCAAGAAAGAAGTCCTGCAGAACTGGAAGAACATGCTATATCTCTGTAGCAACAACGCACTAGCTATCAGTTGTGCTGATTTTAATTTGGCAGTAATAGGCTCCATTTAATTCGGCAAAGAGTTGCGCTTCTGCTCTCTGTGGTTTCCTCTGGAAGCAGATAAAACTAGCCAACATTTCCTCATTTTACCAGCAAGGAAACTGAAGCTTTTGGGGGGTAGTTTTTGTGACACAGCGTGTCAATGCACAGTTCACGAGACAGAAGTTTATGTTATGTGGTACTTACTGACTTCATGGCTTTTTCATACTAGCCCATTTTCTATATTCTCTACGGGCCAGGACATGTGTATTTCTTTAAAAAACTAAACTGGGAAATGAGTATCAAATTGAGGATAAATCTCCTTTCTCTGCTGTGTTGTGGATTAAAAACTCCCACAGATCGTTTTTATTTTAAATTATTTGGTGAAAAATAAGGGGGAATATATTTCCACTGTTTCAATATATTTCCACTGTTCATTGTGATTCCTCAAATCAACGAGTGATCAGAATAGAACTAGAATTAATTTTGGAGTTATGCTTGCTCTTAGGATAATGTCATTAAGATCCAATAACTGTCTCAGTACTTGCTATTTCTGTTAGAGTGTTCTGACAGAAAAAGCATGGTACTTCTTAATTCTCAAATAAATATACCGTATTAGTTTTCTAACGATATGTAACAAATTACAACAAATTTGTTGGCTTGTAACAGTAGGAATTTATTTTCTCATAATTCTGGAGGCCAGAAGTCCCAATTTAGCTGCACTGGGGTGAGGTCAAGGCGTTTGGCAGGGCGGTGCTCCCTCTGGAGGCTCTAGGAAGAATCACTCCTCTTACACACTGGTGGCTGCCTGCATTCCTGGGCTTGTGGCCACATTACTCCAGCCTGTACCTCTGTAGTCACACTGCCTCCTCTTCTGTGTGTGTCAGCTCTCTCTGCCTCCCTTTCATAAGGACACTTGTGATTGAGTTCGGGGCCCACCTGGGTAATCCAGGATACCGTCCCTCATCTCAAGATCCTTAATCATACCTGCATACACTCTCTCTGAGAAAAAGCATACTCTGGAGGAAATGAGAGAAGAGTTTGAATGCTAATGAATGGCTAGCTTGTTGACCTTGGCCAAGCTACTTAACCTCTCTGAACCTCAGTTTCTTCATCTGAAAATGGAACTAATACATGTCTATATTGGAGAGTTTTTGAAGGAATTGAGAGAAAGGATGTTGATACAAATATTACTTTGTTTCTTTTTACTTCATTTATATTCAGAGCTTTGTTTTGACTAGTCTTTGCATCTCCAGAGCCCTTATACCACCCCAGGCACATAGCATTTGCCCAGCAGATAATTGTTCACCGAGTAGTTATCTGTCCTCTGAAGGGCATGGTGTCATTGCACTGTCATGCATTACACCCCAGCTGAGGACAGCTTGGTAGTGATGGCCTGTCCAGAAGTATCCTGTGTGTGACAGTTGAATGTCATTAAGTTAGTGAACTGCGGAGATGCATGAAATGGAGAAGCACTCACACTGTGGTTTCTGTGTAAATATAATAATTTAGTACATGTATGCTGCAGGAAAAGAACTGTTAATCATAAAGGGAAAGTTGGGGGTATGAGTGTCCAGGTCTCTCTCCACACACACGTTCTTCATAAAAGATTGATTTTTCACCTCTTTGATAGTTTGGCCTTGTGCTTACAACCAGTGTGCATGTCTGTCTGCAGAGTTGTGGGCCTCTCTTGTATTTCTTTGAGGTTCCCTCTATGTTAAGCTACATGGGCACAGGAATTAGTGGAATGGTGACGTTGTATCTACTGTCAGCATTGTGGATGGTGTGAAGGGATTGAACGCGACAGTCCGCATCTTCCTGACGACAGAGTGAAGTGTTCCTATGGAGCACGAGCCGTTACTGAGCCAGCCATGGCCTCGGTTAATGAGTCATTTGGCTTACAATGTCCCTGAGTCACAGACTGTCCTGCGGATCTGCTGGCTGACTCATCTGTGAGGTGCATTGTGTCCAAAAGGCCTCCCATAGTGACCGTGCGTCGCTAAAGGGGGGGGAGGAGTGTGGTAGGGGCTGGTTCCCAGGGAAGCTGGCAGCCCTCTCTAAGACCCTCTGTGCCTCTGACTAGCTGCCCCGGGGAGAAGAGGGCAGTGGGGGCTTTGGGAAGGGAGTGGCGAGGAGCAGCAGAGGGAGGCAGGGGCGGAGGGCCGAGTGCGGACGGGGCTGGCACCGCTCCTAGGCGTGTGTCATTGCCAGCAGGCCGTGGCAGGTCTTCGGCATTTAGGATTTATATGATTATTGGTGCGTGACACATAACACCTGCCATTGCCGTGTTTAGGGTTTACTCTAACCCTTTTTATCCTGATGTTTTATCGATGCCCTGGTCAGGTGCTGTGGCATTGGTTTGGCAGATGTTAAGAGAAACCTTTAGTGGAAGGAAACACAATGCATTTAATCAGGAATGAGTAGAACAGACATTGGCGAGTCTGTTGGGTTCTAGACAGAGCTCGATAAATGCAAAAGTCAGCAGCGGGATCTGACCCCCCAGAGAACCTGTTAGGTGTCGGGAGCGGAGATGTGATGACTGGAAGCAGTCGGAGGACAGCATTCTAGGCTGTGGAGTCAAACCACCCGTGGATGGTTGAGAGGGAGGAGTGCTCAGGGCCGGCTCGTGCACTGGCTTCCTGCAGTCACTCAGCACTGACGGAGTCCCTCGGTCCCGGATGGGGACACCAGGAAGGTGAAATACAGTCCCTGTGCCTGCACAGCTTACATGCTGACAAGGAGCCAGGGTGGCCAGCGTGATGCTGCGGCAGGCGCCGCTCTCCAAGGCTGCGGGGAGGGCGGTTAGGGGAGGTGGGTGTGAGCTGGGTCCTCACTGGTGGGGTCTCCGGCAAGGACAGGGGGGTTCTGTGCCGAGGTTCATCTCAACTGAGGCAAAGGGGGGTGTTTTCCCAGGAAACTTTAAGTCACTCTCTTCTATGCTGCTCAGTCAGTTTGATGACAGATGTTAGCCAGTAACTTGATTTTCATTTTCCCCTCAGTGTCAAATCAACAGTGCCTTGACTTCCTTCCACACTGCTCTGGAACTCGCAGTGGATCAGAGAGAAATCCAGCACGTCTGTCTGTACGAAATCGGTAAGTATGGAGTGCCTGTCCAGCTTCTTGTCATGGAATAGTCCTCAGGCGTTCTTGTGCACGCTTTCATTATTAGTGCTATTCAGTCTGTATCTTTCTAAAATGATGGCTGTCTTTGTGTAATAATAGGGCTCTGTTATCACAGCTGAAGTGATGACGTATCTCACTGATTCTCATCACTTTATAATTTATTCTTTATAATATTTTGGATTTAGGCGACTAGGTGTTACCAGTGTTACCAGGTATTACCATTCATTAGTCAGTGTTAAATGAATGGACTCAAAACCATTTGTAAATACCTTGTTCGACCGCGCATTAGAATTCAAAACTGTTTTCTCCTCCCGCCTACCGGTGTTTCCCTGAGAAGAAACATGTAGCATAGGAGAGGTTGGCTTGTGGATTCCAACCCCAGCTCTCCACCAGCTAGCTCAGGGACCTCGGACGCGTTGCCTGCACCCTGGCTGTTGCTCCGGAGTTAAGGTGCCTCCCTCGTCGCAGTGTGAGGTTGAGTGAAGAGCGGGAGCACCAGGCAGGGAGCCTGAGTGCAGAAGGCCCTCCCACACATTAGCTGCTGCTTTTGACTTCTCCCCTCCTGCAGAGGAATTCATAAACAAACTTAGAACTAGTTATTTGCTTGAGATTTCCTCTTCCCCAAACTTGTTGCTGTGCTTGTTTTGTTGACTGCACTAAAATCCTCCTGTCTGGTTTCATTAGTAATCCCATCATCCTTTTGTGTAGCACTTGCTGAGAAGCATAAATACAACTTTGGTTGAAGCAACAACTGCTACAAATTTTTAATAAGGGGTTCATACTTTTTAGAATGTCAGCCCAATGCTACGAGGTCACATCCCATAGCTCATTGAAAAGGAAGGAAGAAAAGATGAGGTAGTGATGGGAATGGGAGGGGAAATTGGGATTCAGAAGGTGATCTGCAGGGAGCTGGACGAAGAAATGGGGAGAGCTGGGAGGCTGTTGGCACCTGTCAGGTCAGGACCCTGCGATGCCTGCCACTTGGCTTCCACTGACATAGTTGTCCTTCTGAATCTTTTATTTTTAATTTTTAAAAGACTGTCTTTTTAAAAAAATATATTTTTTCTTTATTGATTTTAGAGAGAGAGGAAGGGAGAGGGAGAGAGAGATAGAAACATCGATGAAAGAGAACATCAATTGGCTGCCTCCTGCATGCCCCCCACTGGGGATTTGGCCCACAACCTAGGCATGTGTCCTGACCAGGAATTGAACCGGTGACCTCTTGGTACATACATCGATGCTCAACCAAGTGAGCCACATTGGCCTGGCCTTCTGAATCTTTTTAAAGAAAATTGCAGCCCTGGCTGGTTTGGCTCAGTGGTTAGAGTGTCAGTCTGTGGACCGAAGGTAGCAGGTTGAGTTCTGGTCAAGGGCACATACCTGGGTTGCAGGTTCGATCCCCAGCCCCAGTCGGGGTTGTGTGGGAGGCAACCAACTGACGTGTCTCTCTCACATCATTGTCTCTTTTTGCTCTCTCTCTCCCCCTCTCTCTCTGCCTCCCTCCCTCCTTCCCTCTAAAAATCAATGGAAAAAAATATCCTCGGGTGAGAATTAACCAAAAAAAAAAAAAGTGCAAACTAAAAGATTGGGACGAGCCCAGTAAGCAATATTATATGTTAAATGCCTTGTATATTTAGGGAGGGGAGATGAGGTATAATCAAGTGGGAACTATGTTCTATGTAATCTCAACTCTGCTGGTAGCCATTATGGAGGCCGGAATGTGTTTCAAAGAACTTGAATGAAAAGACCTAGCTCTGGTGGCCTTTTTCATGCACCATTTAAAGGCCTGTGGCAGTACAGGATGTTAGAGCCGAAGGAAGCCTAGAAATCACTGAACCAGCACTAAGGCCTCCGCAGCTGAACTCTGCAGAAAAGTAGCAACATCAGAACTCAGGCTTCTTACTCGGGTTCAGTGCTACCTCCCACCTCTACTTTGCATTTAATCCAAATCTAGTGGGATGAAAAGAATTAGCCCTACTTTTTACTCTAAAATATGTCAACTCCATACTATTGATCCCATAGATCTGACACTGAATTTTGATCCCCCTCTTCCCCATAGTACACACGGCAGGTCCAAGATGGCACAACTGCTTCCTGGTGTACCTGGTACCAGAGTTTTCTTTTTACGGAGGCAGTCACATGGACAGAAAAGAGGGCTGACCTTCGATCCTCAGGTCTTCCCTCTTGTTAGCTGTGTGGCCTTGAGCAAGTCACAGGACCCCCGGGCCATAGGTTTTCTCTTTGGTAAAGTGGGCACACCATCAGCCACCTTTGCAAGGCTGTAGTGGGATCAGACAGAATCGTATCCGTGCCTGGCACAGGGCTTGGCCACGCAAAGGGGCTCAGTGGATGGGAGATACTGTTACAGCAGTGGGGATAAGTTCCTTGCGTGTTCCTTGCTGCTATTCCTTACCAGAATGCCAGTCTAATGGTGTTCAGATCTGGAAAAGATGGGGTCCTTTCTCAGCTCCACTGCTAGCCTGCACAGGGAGGGTGGACGGATCATTTTGACTGCTCGCTCTCTGCTTCTCACCCTGGGTTGAGAATTGATGGTGATCATCAGTGAGCAGGTGAGTGCTTTAAGACTTTGAGGTAGTCACTCTGTATGGCCTCGTGGTATTGTGTTGTCTCTGCCTGTGCCTGCTCTTGGACAGTACTGCTGTGCTTGGGTTAATCTTACAACTGTAGGCAACAAATTGGAGTGTGTTTATAGAAATCTTTATTATCACTTTCTTCTACACTGCATAACCAGTCGTGAAATCAGAAGTGTCTCATCTTACTCAAAATGGTACATTGAAAATATTTAAGAGAAAAAAATGATTTTAAAAAAGTTTTTACGTAGTGTTCATACAGCACTCACAGAAAGATAATAGGATCGGAGATTTGCAGTTTAGAGATGGAACATGAAGCTCACGACGGTATTTGGAGGCTGTACACTAAAAATATTTCTTTCATAGGTTGGTGCAGCATGATAGAGCTGAATTTCAAGGATGCGTTTGACTCCTTTGAGAGGCTAAAAAATGAGTCCAGGTGGTCCCAGTGCTATTACGCCTATTTGACTGCGGGTGAGTAGACTACTTCTGATGTGAGTTAGTTCACGCGCGTCCACAGATGGGAGAATCATGGCAGGAGGAGGCAGAAGCTGTGTTCTTCCTCAGTTTCCCCAGCACGTTAATGTTTAATGCTGCCAAGTAAATAGCAGCATAATACGTGCTCACTGACCATTTCAGCAATACGCACGGGGCCCCTTCCCCTGCGTCCCTCCCTGGGCTGGTTTGATCATGTTCTGTGTCTTAGAAATATTTATTGCCAGGTCCTCCCTGTTTTTGTGCACTTTGTGCATTAAGCAGCAACCTACCCTTACCCCTCTGCGTTATTTCTAATATATATTTTTATTTATTTATTAGGAATTTAAAGAATTTTAAAGCATTTAACATGTCTTTTTTATTGCATTTATCTCTGTTAAGATTGTTTGTTAGTGCCTTCCTTGGTTACCAAGCTGCATAGATGTTGAGTAGTCTGTTCCAACCTTGTTTTACCTGTTAACCCTGTTCTATTTACAGTGTGATTTTGCAGAACACAAGCTATTCCAACACTGCATATCATTATAGCAGAAGCATCTGTAATTTCTGATAATGGATATGAGGATTTCTAGACTTTCTGCTGTTGTGTGAGATAGTTAGAGATGTGCTGCCACCTGGTGGACAAAGGGTTGTCTGTGCCCTGAGATGCACAGTGCCGTTGTGATGCAGAGTTGTAGAGGTGGTTGTCCATTTTCTGCCTCTAAGGACGACTTCTCAGTGCACAGCCATATAAGTGATTCTTTTACTGAAAATGCAAGACTAGTCCAAGCATTATTTTAAATATCTCCTCATTTCTCTGCATATTTGGAGTTAATGAAACACCTCCTGTCATTCCATTTCCTTAACTGATTATTTAAAATAAATGGAATTAACAGTGGCCCATATGTATATATGGGATATTCTAAAGCTGCGGTCCATTAGCAGTCAGGATGAAGCCCCCCCATACCCACACTCCCTACTGAAATCCACTGGGTTCCACACCTTAAGAGTTGTTTTATAGAGTTTTCAGCATCTCGGATGAAAGTAGCAGCTCTTTAGTGAGCGGCCTCAGTGGGCCCGACACGCCGAGGGGCGATGGGCCAAACGAGAGGCCTGCACAGCAGCCCAGCAGTCCTTACGGTGTAAGTGCGTCACGTAGTCAGTTTTGCGCAGCTATTTTTAAAAATCTAGTTGAGCATAGAACATGAAGAAATAAATGTATTTCTTCAAATACAAAAATAAATAAGTGTGGCTATAAAGAGGAGCCTCTGTTCTCTAAGACTGGAAAGCCCAGGATTATACCAGTTGGAGTAGATGAAGTATGGAAGACTCTGGTCTCTGCGTCTGCCAGGGGACTTGGTGCTGATGATTGGATGTGTGAATAGCCCCGCTGCAAACAGCACATGGAAGGGAAGGACCGCTCTGCCGACGGTCAGAGAGGCATCTTGCAGGAGCTGCCATTTGAGCTGGCCGAGAAAGATGGGCATGTTCACAGGTCGAGCTAGAGAGGATGGGCATTCGGGGACTGCCGGGGTCCAGCCTCGGCAGGTCCAGGGGTTCCCAAAGGTGTGGACGGAGTCGGCGAGAGAGAGAGAGAGAGAGAGAGAGAGAGAGATAGAGAGAGAGCGCACGCAATGTGGGAGACAGAAAATCCTTGATCTTACTTCTGCTTAGTCTTAATGCTTCTCCTTCTCCTTCTGCCTTCTGCCCCAGACTAGCAGACCTTTATTATGCATAATCGATCCATAGGTTACATTGTTTCCCCCAAACCTTTTAGGCAAAAAAGTACAGACATTCTTTTGGTTGTTTACCCAACTCTTATGTATATTACATGTTAATTACTATTTTCACCCTTCATCCAGACATCCTCTTAAAACTCCTGACCTTTCCTCCTATCTAAGATCCTTTTAAGCTTCCACATTTCTGTCCTAAATCTTCATTACTTTCTTGCTTTTCTTCCTGCAATCTTTTCTACCATTTACATCATTAGTCATCTATATGTTACTTCTATAATAATTTCTAACAGACAGCTAACAGATAGAGAAAGCAAAGATTAGTCTCCTTCAGTTGCCATCCTGCATTTCTACTTTCCCATTTACTTAATATCTTCAGTCACTGTTCTTCGTGATTCCTGCCACGCAGAGAATCCACTTCTCCAGGGACAATGTCAAACCATGGAGCTCACCCGGGACTGTGTCAAACCGTGGTGGTTGCTGTTCCAGTGACACCGCTCCCAACATCTCCCCCTTTTTTATTTTATTTAAGTGGCTGAATTCCTTGAGAGGACTGTGCCTGTCTTAGGTCAGGATGTTCTCACACGGAGCCGACCAACCTTGCCCGTCATGGGAGACTGAGGCAGCGTGGGCCCAGTTCCTGTCTTAGGTGGCGGTCGGCAATGCGTGTGGACTCCAGTTGCCCGTCATTGACTAACCAGTCCAGTTCACCAAGGTCTAGGCATGGTCAGCCATCTCTAGGATGGAATTACTTAGGAGTTAGAAGGAGGACTAGAAAGAGACAAAATTGAGAGAATGAGTAAGAAAAGCCCTATACTGATTAATGAGGGTAGCAAAGCTGACTGATTAACTTCTAAGGGAGTAATACATATCTATCCTATCTATATCCTAAGTGACACTTAAATGAAGTTCTAACCTTTAATGTTAGTATCTCACTTCTAATAACTATTAAGACCTCTTCTAAAGCATCTATTTTAGCCTCTAATTTCTTAAAACCTGTATTTGGACAGGTGGGCAGAAATGGAGTAAGAATTACATTTTTATCTTTGGAAGCCCTTGTCACATTAACAACAGATAATAGTAACAATTGTAAGAACTCTTTTAGATATATGCATACATTTCTGGGATATGCCCTTTTTCAAATCGAAAACATATAGGAACTAAATCACTCCTACCCATATAGGCAAAATCAACGGTAGAGACATTTCTAATAAAATCAATTGAACCTCCCCCCAACAATAATGGATGATTAGTATATACAGGAATATTCTCATTTTCCCAAGCAACAGGTGGTAACAATGCAGGTTGTGGAACATAAGCCCAATAAGTATAAACTGGTGAGCCTGAAACACCAGACCCTTGTACCTAGAATGTAATTACAGCCAACATAGCCAAAAATAGGGATGATGGAGAAAGTTCTGTCCCGCTAACTCTCACAATGGTGGTTGCTTCTTCTGTGAGCCTCTTTAGCTGTCCTCAGGTGGGAATAGTTGCCTCACAAGTGGCTCTGGATCGTCCCACGTGCCTTCTTGGATAGGTAGGGTCTCCCCTTCCTCCGGCATGAATGAACAGCCATTCGTCTCAGGTATCGGTCCAGCGAGCTCTCATCAGGATCTGGATGCTTCGTGATGCGCTGGGGTCTGAGTGGTGGCGGGTGACTCATTGCACAGCCGAATTAGTCTGTCTGGAATCCAAATCGGACTTTCTGCGTCCTGTGGAAAAATACAAGCATACCCTCGCCCCTCGGTTAGCAATGTATCAGGCCCTTTCCATTGTCCTGATAACAAATCCTTCCATTTAACGTAAGTTGCTGGCTTTGCTGGAGTTGGTGCCCAATGTCTGGACATGGCAGAACTCTCATCTATGTTTAAATTTAAAATATTTATTACATAAAGAGCATGTTGCAGTATCTGATGAGGTGAACTGTATTTAAATTCTGCCTTTTGTAATTTGTTTATTTGAGTTTTCAAAGACTGGTGAGCTCTTTCAATAATTGCCTGCCCCTGAGGATTATATGGAATACCTGTAGTATGAGTGATGTTAAATCTCTGTACAAATTCTGCAAATGCTTTAGAAGTATAGGCAGGGCCATTGTCTGTTTTTATATTTTTTGGCCAACCCATATAAGCAAAACATGCAAACAAATGTTGTGCCACATCTTTAAATGCCTCTCCTGTTCTTGCAGTGGCCATAATTACATGCGAATAGGTGTCCACACAAACATGCACAAAGCTTAATTTTCCAAATGAGGACATATGAGTTACATCCATTTGCCAAAGATCATTAGGTTGAAGACCTCTGGGATTTACTCCCATAGGGAGACTGTTACTATACTGAGGACAATGAGGACAAACTTTAACTATTTCTCGTGCTGCTTCTCTTGTTATTTTAAATTGCCATCTGAGAGCAGCAGCATTCTGATGATGCACAGCATGTGAATTTCTTGCTTGTTCCACAGCAGAAACAACTGTTCCAGGAGGAAGCGGACCATAGGTTCCTGTAGGAACTTTAGTCACTGGAGCATCAGGAGTTAATATGACACTGGTGGAGGAACAGAGGTCCAATCCTGCGCTGCCTGGGGTGGCCCTGAATAAGTCGTGGACTGTGCGAACGGATTGGTTACACTCAAGGCCCCTATTGTTGTCTGGGCCCGGGGCTGGCCCTGTTGGAAGTTTCCCTGCCAATTACCTTGTTGTGGGCCATTGGAATTATTCCTTCTCCCTTGAAGGAGAGTGCCATTTTTATGATATTTAGATCTACAATCTTTAGCCCAATGAAAACCCTTCTCACAACGAGGACATAGTGTTGTTGGAGCATTATTGCTCCTCCCTTGGGCCCCCTGAGGAGGGGGTATAGGAGCTCCATTGTTTCCTGCTTTGGAAGGACAATGTCTGCTAAAATGTCCTGGCTGCCGACATGAATAACAAAGTCCTGAATCTGACTGATTATTTCCTTTTGTCTTATTAACATTTTTGATATACTGAGTAAATGTCTCTCCCTTCAGGGCAGCTGCGATAGCTACACCCTGAATAAATGCTGGAGAAACTTCAGAACATTGTTTTATATAGTCTCCAATTGATCCTGTCCTTCTGATGGGCCGAAGAAGAGACTGACAAGTAGCATTAGCATTTTCAAAAGCCAGTTGTTTAACCAAAATATCAGCAGCTTCTTGGTTAGTTATTACTCGCTTTACTGCCTGGTCAAGTCTGTACAAAAATTCCTGAAATGGTTCATCCTGTCTTTGTCTAATTTCTGCCAATGCCGTAGACTTTCCTGAAGTTACAGGAAGTCCCCTCCATGCACTTAATGCACTATGATTAATCTGTATTAGCCCTTCCCTGGGAATGTAAAGCTGATCATTAACCGTAGCATAATCACCTTCCCCCAACAGCATGTCTAATGTAAAGCCACCATCTCTTCTTTTCTTTTCCTTTTCTACAGCCTTTTTTACCAGATCTTCATATTCAGTCCTCCACAACAAATAATCTCCCCCACTTAAACAAGCCTTACACACTTGAAACCAATCATGAGGAGTCATCCATTTAGAAGTAACAGCCTCAACCAAAGTCAAAGTATAAGGAGCCAAAGGACCATAATTTTGACAGGCGCATTTCAATTCTTTCAAAATTTTGTAAGACAAAGGTTCCCAAACCGGATATTCATCATCTTCCGAATCTCTCTCAAACATTACAGGACAACAGAGAGAAAAATCAAAATCTCCTGCAGCCTCTGCTTCTTTAACTGCTTGTTGAAAACTGGACCCTAGTTTAGTGCTTGGTCGATCCCGAGGTGGAGGCGGGCCCTGAAACTTTCTAGTAGGCTTTCGAGGCAGCTTCCGAAAAGGAGGAGGCCCCTTTTCTTCCCGAGTTACGGGGAAGCCCCAGGGATCATCCCTATAATATTCTGCAGCAGCTTCATCGAACTCCCTTTGCTCTTCAGGAGTTACTCTATCATACTTTCCTGATCGCTCGTCATCTTTCTTTTCCTCCTGCTCATTCTGTGCCACATATGCTAGAGATTCTAGGAATGTCGGAGGAGCAGTAGCTCCATCCTCCTGTTCGTGAGCCAGGGTGTCTCCATTTAGACCCCAAAGCATAAAAATACTTAATAGATTGCTAAGAAGGCGTAGCACTTTAGATCCTGTCTGACCCATTTCTTAATTTTTAGTTCTTCAACTTTCCACCCTTACCTACCTATCTTATGCAGGGGGTCCCGGGCACCCACGGTGGAGTCCTATCCGTCCCGAGCAATACCTTACCTTCAGGTCCCTGTTCGGGCGCCACTTGCCGGGGTCCAGCCTCGGCAGGTCCAGGGGTTCCCAAAGGTGTGGACGGAGTCGGCGAGAGAGAGAGAGAGAGAGAGAGAGAGAGAGATAGAGAGAGAGCGCACGCAATGTGGGAGACAGAAAATCCTTGATCTTACTTCTGCTTAGTCTTAATGCTTCTCCTTCTCCTTCTGCCTTCTGCCCCAGACTAGCAGACCTTTATTATGCATAATCGATCCATAGGTTACATTGTTTCCCCCAAACCTTTTAGGCAAAAAAGTACAGACATTCTTTTGGTTGTTTACCCAACTCTTATGTATATTACATGTTAATTACTATTTTCACCCTTCATCCAGACATCCTCTTAAAACTCCTGACCTTTCCTCCTATCTAAGATCCTTTTAAGCTTCCACATTTCTGTCCTAAATCTTCATTACTTTCTTGCTTTTCTTCCTGCAATCTTTTCTACCATTTACATCATTAGTCATCTATATGTTACTTCTATAATAATTTCTAACAGACAGCTAACAGATAGAGAAAGCAAAGATTAGTCTCCTTCAGTTGCCATCCTGCATTTCTACTTTCCCATTTACTTAATATCTTCAGTCACTGTTCTTCGTGATTCCTGCCACGCAGAGAATCCACTTCTCCAGGGACAATGTCAAACCATGGAGCTCACCCGGGACTGTGTCAAACCGTGGTGGTTGCTGTTCCAGTGACACCGCTCCCAACAGGGGACCAGAAACACTCCACCGTGGGCTTAGTCCCTTGCACTATTTTTTTTTTTAATTGTGGTAAAACATGTAACATAAGATCTATTTTAACCATTTTTACCATTTGAGCGTTCGGTCCAGGAGCATTCAGTACATCCGTGTTTTCCGTGCAGCCATCATCACGTCTACCTCCAGAAGTGTATCATCCCAGCCTGAAGCTCTGTGCCCAGTGAACACTAGCTCTCCATTACCCCCTCCAGCTCCTGGCAGCCACCACTGTGCTTCCCGTCTGTCTGGAGCTATCATGAACCTCGTACAAGTGGAATCACACAGCATTTGTCTTTTGTGTCTGACTTGTCTCCCTTAGCATGTCCTCCAAGTTCATCTGCGTTGTAACATGCACCAGAATTTCATTCATTTTTAAAGCTTTGCTGGGGCTTGAGATGGGACAAGGATGTTGTGCAGACCATCAAAATCATATCCCCTCCAAGGCTCAGCTCGACACTGGCTCCTCAAAGCGTCCCTAATCCTCCAGAGAAAGGATCCCTTCCTCTCTGAGCTGTCCCTGAAGCACGTTGGTTCTCCTACCCTAAAGACTCGTATCACTTTGTACATTGTAGCCTTGAGACTGTGTATCTTTTTTCTCTCTAACTGAAATTTGTATTTCTTCAGGGTGTAAGCATGTGTATTTTTTCTTTACATTCTTGCTTGTGGCTTGTAGGTGATAGATGCCACTGAACATATGTAGGGTTTTCATGACTTCCATTCCAGGCACAGGGACGCTGTACCATAAAGCTTTCATGATCCCCTCGGCTCCTCATTGCCTTTTCTAGATTCCTCTATTCTACTTTCTGAGCATATAGGCTCCTGCCAAACTGTGCTTTTGCTGTGTACAGGGCTATCTCCCCAGCAAGAACACTAGGACATGGCCTTCCCTTATGCCCCACCCCCCCAAAGCTCTCGGATCCTAGCACCTGAAAAATAGTTGTTAAATTGGTGGAATGATGATCGGCGGGATGGTGTAGTCCTTTCTATAACAGTCTTTTAAAATATTTGCTCCCATTTTTTTTCCTTTGGTAACATTTCCAAGTATCACCAACCTAGATAACCCTTAGTGACATTTTCCTCCAAATACTGAAGAAATGTAATGCTGGTTTCTTACAGTTTGTCAGGGGGCCACCGGTGATGCGGATGGAGCACAGGCTGTCTTCAAGGAAGTTCAGAAACTCTTCAAAAGGAAAAACAATCAGATTGAGCAGTTCTCAGTGAAAAAGGTATGATGGGGCCCGTGATCTGGGGTATTGTTCGCATTGGACATTGGTAACCAAGCTGCCTTCACCAGGTTTGGGGAAATCATATTTAAAGTTGGCAACTTACTTGCCATGCAGAAAGCTGTTCACCACAGTGGAGAGAAGTCACTCCTGTGCTCATGCTTCTGCTCCGAATGGGAAGTGCTTGTTTTGCTATAGATAATTAAAATAATTGTGGGCTTTTTGTTTTGTTTCGTTTTTTGAATAAGTGGAGATATTACAGATGCTATAGAGCTAATGAGCACCTCTGGAGAGGGAAAGGATCTGTCTGAGAGTTAGGTAGTTTCGGAAGAATACAAATACGTAGCCCTGGCCGGTTTGGCTCAGCGGTTAGAGCGTCGGCCTGCAGTCCAGAGAGACCCGGGTTCGGTTCCCGCTAAGGGCATGTGCCTTGGTTGCAGTTTGTCCCCGGCCCTGGTTGGTCGTGCAGGTGGCAGCCACTTGATGTGTCCCTTTCACATCGATGTTTCTCTCTCTCTTCCTCTCTCTCCCTCCCACTCTATCTGAACAAAAAATGAAAAAAATATGCTCGGGTGAGGATTTAAAAAAAGGAGTACAAATACGTAGACCCTAGGCACGAGATACAGACTGTTGGTTCTCAATGTAGTGAACACGACATATTTTGACCTAATTAAGGAAAAAAATAGTATGCACGCCCTGGCCCATGTTGTCCAGTAGTTAGTGCATCGGCCCACACACCAGAGTCACAGGTTCGATTCCCAGTCAAGGGCATGGCGTACCTGGGTTGCATGTCCGATCCCAGCCCCAATCAGGGCACGTGTAAGAGGCAACCAATCAATGTGTCTCTCTTGCATCGATGTTTCTCTCTTCCCTCCCTCCCTCCCTTCAACTCTCTCTAAAATCAGTGAAAAAAATATCTTCAGGTGAGGATTAACAAAAAATAAATAAAAAGAAAAAAAATAGTGTGCATCAAATTTACCAGCAGAAAGGCCCAGGACTGTAGGGACAATGTCCCTAATTTATCCTGTACTTTTAAGAATAAAATTTAGCTGAATTACTGTGGGTTACATGACACTTTGTCACATCCTAAGTATTCCATGATTTTCATTTTACATGTTTTTATTGAATGAGCATTCAGAGACCCAGTTTGAGCGTAACCTGGACTGTAAGGCAGATGCCGCTGAGAGCACTGCAGTCGGTGGGAAGTCAGCAATTCGACAAAACCACGACCGAAAGGCACCTGGTAGTGCGTCCTCCGCACATACCCCTTGAGATCCTGCCACCCAGCTTTTATAGATCCCTTTGATCTAGACCGAAACGAATCAGGCTTCATCCCAAAGTCTGCAGAATCCATCCCGAATCATGATTGCTGATTGAGTCGAAGAACGAATAAAAGGCACATCTACCAATATATGAAACATTGGAAAGCGGACATTTTTCATCTTTAACTCTGTAGGAGGGGCTTGTTTGTGTCGAATATGAACTGTGTACTGTTAAATGTCTCCGAAGCATATTTTTTATTTGAATGTGTTTTTTTAAAAATATGTAGCCTAATCATGTAACTCCTTGCAGGCAGACAGATTTCGGAAGCAAACGCCAACCCGGGCGCTCTGCGTGCTGGCCTCCATCGAAGTGCTGTACCTGTGGAAAGCCCTTCCCAACTGTTCCCTCCCCAACCTGCAGCGGATGAGTCAAGGTAGAACAACCCACAAGACCGACGTACCGCTGTGTTTCTTCGGGGTTGCTTGCTTCGGTTTCTTGCTAACGTTACCTGACGCAGAGTACACATCTGTCATGCTTGGGAAACAGGGCAGTCACTTCGGTGGCAGGAGTGGGCAGCACCGGCGCGCCAGGCTCCTGTGTGGCCAGCGTGTGTGGCGAGGCGCCCGAGGCAGGTGTGGTCCATGCTGTAGCCGTGGGGGCGCTGGAAGCGTGTTTTTCCCAGGGAAGGCCCTCTGTTCCTCACAGGGTGGATTTGCATTCGTTACAATTACAGACATTAAGAGTACGGTCCAGTGAGTTTTGACAAACATATACGCCATGGCATCCCTACCACAATCAAGAGACAGAACATTTCCGCTCTCCCACCCCACCGAGATTTCCCCTGTGCCCCTTCCCAGTCAGCCCCCACCCGCAGGCTGCCACTGTCCTGACTTCTCTCTCCACGGGTTACTTTTGCCTGTCCTTGAACTACATATGAGTGGGATCGGACAGTGTGTACTTTTTAGTGCTTGGCTTTATTTGGTTATTATAACCAGCGCGCTCGATCCACGTGGCAGCGCCGTCAGCAGCTCGTGCCTTTCACTTGCGGAGCACCCTCCGCTGTAGGGCTCCACGTGGCCAGTTTCTCTGTTCACCCTCCTGTTCGCGGACGTTTGGTTTGTCTGGCTTTTCAGCTCTCCTAAGTGATGCTGCTGCAAACATAAGTGTACTAGTGTTTCGTGTGCGCATTACACGCTCATTTCTCTTGAGTAAATACCCAACAGTGTAAGTAGAAGCCTACATTTTTTATTCATAGATTTTTAAAAACACATAAGTGCATAGGTTATGGTACTATAACCTTCGTAAAGTCATTTTTGTTGTATTTGTAGGGAAAGTGCACAGAACAAACTAAATCTTTAAGTAAACTAATGCATTATTGGTTATTAAGGAAAGACTGTGGTATTTTCCCTAAAGGTTTCATATAGGTATTTGAGTGATATTTATAGCCTGGCAAATGACTTAGTTTGCTCTACCCTGCAGCCCAGGGAGATGGGAAAGGCAGACACTGTGGTCACACATTTTATAAAGTCGGGCAGGTCGGCGACTTGCCGGCTCCTGTAGGAGCGAGTGTCTCGGTGCCGCTGGTCTGAGGACAGCATGGTGAGGGGCAACGCGTCAAGCTGTCCCACACACGGCCTTGTCTTCCCGGAGTGCGAAGAGGTTTAAACCATGCAGCTAGAAGTAGGATGACAAGAGGACACTGCTGTGTTGAAGTACAAACGCTCACCTCCCAAAAGATGGTCCCATAGAAAGTAATTGTCTTAGGAAATGTATTCTTATTCACATATGTGCTGGCCTTTTTCTTTTTTTCTTTTTTTTTTTTTTTTATCCTCACCCGAGGACATTTTTTCATTTTTTGTTCAGATAGAGTGGGAGGGAGAGAGAGGGAGAGAGAGAGAGAGAGAAACATCGACGTGAAAGGGACACATCGAGTGGCTGCCACCCGCATGACCAACCAGCGCCGGGGACAAACTGCAACCGAAGTACATGCCCTTAGCGGGAACCGAACCCGGGTCTCTCTTGACCGCAGGCCGACGCTCTAACCGCTGAGCCAAACCGGCCAGGGCTGTGCTGGCCTTTTTCAAAGGAGATTTAGTATTAATGTTTTAGATGTCTTCAAAAATAGCTGTTAGTCACTGTAGAAAATTTGTCAGCTTTCTTCTGCAATCATACTTGTTTCTGATCAAATACAGCCTTAACCATTGAATCACATACTTTTATCATCAGACTTCCCTGCAGATGCCCCCCTCAAACCTCAAAACTTTTGGCAAGGTTGATATTCCAGAGATCAAAATAATGGAACTCCAAAAGGCGTGCACAGAGGCCCTGGAATTAGAGCGGGTGTGTAACCCTCCCACGGGGACTGTTAGAGAGGAAACTGCCTTTTCTGGGGGTGCACAGGTGCTGCTGTGTCCATTTACGAAGACGCACACAACTGTAAACCATCCCTAGTCGTCCATGCAAGTCTAGAATGTCTGCTGATGTCTGACTCAAAGGAACAGTAAAGAATGTTAAGTATTCTTCTTAATGCACCAGTGCGGCATCATGTATTTAGAGATAATTCAAACAAACTGCAAATATAAGATAGGCAGTAATCAGTAGGCACAGGAATGATTCTCACTTAATGTGACCAGATATTCTCCGAGCCCCTTTCTGGGTATCAAATAAACAACAAAGATGTGATCATGGAGAAGGAATAAAAATGAGATAGTTCTTTAATGTCTTGGTTAAAAGTTTGCCCAGTTTTAAGATCTGTTCATTAGATATCATACCCCAGTGTTAAGCAGGAATGATCCAAATTGATTCCACCATATAGAGGACAGTGAAGATCTTTGTAGAGAAAGGTTAAGTTTCAGAAAAAAACTGGTAGTGGATGAGCGGTGGTCATAGGCGTGTATTAAGCTGTTTTCGTCGAGCCCACATAGGTGCATTCAGCTCATCAGAGTCCCCGTCTGTAGCTCCCTCCATCAGCAGAGCTAGTTGGATTCTTACATCCTTGTCTTGTGGTTTCATTTATAGCCCACCCCCACCCACCCTCCCAGTCCATTGCATTCTTCCATTTTAAAGATGTGTCTGTGTATTAGCATCCGGAGTGATCCTATTAAACTAAATCATATCATGTTATTTCGCAGTGTAGACTCTATGGTCTCATGTCGTTCGGTGTAAAAACCCAGGTCCATTCAGTGGTCGGCAGTGCCCTGCAGTCTGTACACACACGCACCGCCTCCAGTTCCATTGCCTCTCACTGCTCTTCCCCCTGCTCACCTGGATCCACCCACCCTCCTTACTGCTCGCGGACACACCAGGCACGTGCTGGCCTCCGTGCCTTTGCACTAGCTCTTCTGCCTGCTTGCAAGTGCTCTTTCAAACATCCACATGGCTCCTTCACTTATTTCCTTTAGGTCTTGACTAAAATGTCAAGACCTACATTTTCAGTGAGGCTTAAACGGAACCTTTCTGACATGCATGCATATCCTCATCCCTCTCCCTGGCTTTATTTATTTATTTTTATCCTCACCTGAGGACATTTTTGCATTTATCTTCAGATAGAGCGGGAGGAGGGGGGGAAGAGAGAGAAACATCGATGTGAGAGAGACATCGATTTGAGAGAGACACATGGACCCACACGACCCCAATTGGGGCGGGTACAAACTGCAACCAAGGTACGTGCCCTCAGTGGGAACCAAACCCAGGACTCTCTGGTCCGCAGGCCGATGCTCTTAACCCCTGAGCCAAACTGGCCAGGGCCCTGGCTTTATTTTTTACCATGGCACTCACACATCTTTAACATGTAGTTTACCTGTTTGTCTTTTGTATTGTCTATCTTCTCCACAAAAGGTTAGTTTCTTAAGGGCAGAAATTTTTTCTATTTTGTTAATGCTGTATTTCAAGCACCCAGAACTTTCTAGCACATGGTAGGTGCTCAGTAAATACTGAATGAATGAGTGAGTGCTTGAACTGCATTCCCCTTTCCTTAAAACTGCTGCCTTAAGATCATTTGAGTACTTTTTATAGGGAGGTATTCCCAGCCCAGCTTTTTGAGACGGTTGCTGCTTCTGTAGGTTCAGAGTCTGTTCTTCACATTTACTTCCTGCTACTCGACCCAACTCTTCCAATGCTTTCCAACTACTTGTATTTGTATACGTCCCTGTGTGTGTATATGTATGTATGTGTGTGTATATATTAATAAAATCTTCCCGAAGTTTGGTATCTTTGTTGGTCCGTAGAAATAATGACTTCTTTCCTCTTTTATTACCTCCACTGTGTTTCCAATTTCTACTTTTTTCATTTCCTTGGAAAACGTCCCTATCCTCCTCCAGTTATGTTTTCATCCTCCACAGTGGATGGCATGCTTCTCGAAGAGGAGGGATCAGGTCTGATCCCTTCTCATGACGAAGGCAGCACCAATGCAGACATATAAAGGTGCCTATTGCATGGCTTATGAAATTAATATGATGCAATTTTTAAAAACATTAATAGCCTTCATTTTTTAGGGCATTTTTAGATTCACAGCAGAATTGAGCAGATACCCACATAGCTCACCTCCCCCTACCCCACACATACTGCCTCCACAACCATCAGTACCCCACCGGAGTGGTACATGTGTTACAGCTGATGAACCAATACCAGCACATCATTATCACCCAAAGTCCATAGTTTACATTAGGTTCTCTTTGTGTGGTACATTCTGTGGGCTTTGACAAATGTGGAATGACACGTGTCCACTCTTACAGGTAGTATCATACAGAACAGTTCCACTGCTAAAAATTCCCCGTGCTCCACCTGTTCCTCCCTCCCTCCTCCCAGACCTCTGCAGCTACTGGTCTTTTTACTGCCTCCATAGTTTTGCCTTTTGCAGAATGTCCTATAGTTGGAATCATATAGTATGTAGCCTTTTCAGATTGTCTTCTTTCACTTAGTAACAATGCAATACAATTTTGAGTCTTCTTGGCTCCCTTAAGTTTGGTATCTTTGCCTTTCTTTGACTGATGGTTGAGGGAGGTGAACCTTCTGATTTTCAGGGGGCAGAATTTTGAACTGAATAAGTGTAAACAATGAAATACTTAACTCTTTTTTTTAAAATGTATCTTTATTGTGAAAAGTATTACAGCTGTCCCCTTTCTTCCCCCATTGACCCCCCTCCTCCTCACTCCACCTCCCCCCAGTCAGGCCTTCACTGCTATTATCTGTGTCCATGGGTTATGCATATATGTACATAGAAATACTTAACTCTTGATGATGTTTAAGGAATTAAGTGAACGTATTTCCTTCCTACTCTTTTCACTTCTCTTTAAGCTTGCCATGAAGTGGATGATTCATCCGTCGTTGGATTAAAGTATTTGCTCCTTGGTGCCATACACAAATGTCTGGGAAACTCAGAAGATGCTCTTCAGGTAAACTGTTAATGTCATCACAGCTAAGGAAAATAAGCTGGGAAAATCTACGTATATGCTTGTGAATAAGAAAAATGAACACGCACTAAACAAAACCCAACCTCCCACAGCAAGTGAGCTTTATCTACTTTATGCTAAAGGGTGATGATGGTTAATACTAGTTTTAATGTAACTCAGGTCCCCACAATGCTTCTTTACAAACAGCCTTCTTTTGTCTGGTGATAGCTTTTTAACCAAAGATGACAGTCTCAGCTGGAGGAGGAGGAAGTATCAACAGTTTTGAAGGAGCAGAGAGAAGTCACATAGTTAAATACAAAAATGTATTTATCATGTGTGTCACTGTGTTCACTTTTCCTGTCTCTGTAACTGCAGATTACCCGATGCATGACTGCAAGTTGTTGGTTTAGGATACATTGTATACATATTATATGAAAAAGAACCATACATTATTTTCAAACAGAGTTGGAGGGACTTTTCTGAGTTTCTCTGTTAGGTTGGCTTTTTGAAGTCTCTCCCAGTGTTTCTGAGTACTCTTTGAGAGTTCAGGTACACTAATAGGAGACTTTGGCTTTTAGATCCTAGAGTGTTGATGTGCTTGTATTATAATTTTAAATTAATATTTCAGTGTGGAGTATAATGGGTATTACACAGCTCTGAAGAGCTTATTTTCTATCATATGCTTAAGTATCAGCAAGATACAGTCAAGACATATGTCAAGAGATGGTTCTTGGCTTGTGTGCTTTCTGTTTTAAATATTAAAGTGGGATGTTCTGACTTAGGGACAGATAAAGACGTTCTCAGCAGTAAAACCAGTAGAGGCTAGTGTGTCAACGGGAAAATAAGCAGTACAAGTGGGTCTGACTGGTCGGTAGCAAGCTCGCCAGACAAGCATGGCAACAGCTTCTAAAGTATGGGCGAGGATGGAGGGGAGGAATACAGATGCAGGATGAGGAGAAAATGTGACGTAGAATACAGAAATTAGATGAGTTCCCCTTCTTGCATCCTAAAGATGTGAGGAGCCTTGAGGAGGAAAATGAGCCTGATTGGGGAAATCAGTTCATTCCAATGATATTTGTCTCACTTTCAGTTCTTTCAGCGAGCTGTTAAAGATGAGTTGTGTCGTCAGAATAATTTGTATGTTCAGCCATATGCTTGCTATGAACTTGGCTGTCTTCTCTTAGACAAACCAGAGGTAAGATATGTATTTTATTAAATAAAGTTCATCACCAAAAATGTGCCAGTGAGCCAGGCGCAAAGTAGGCTTCATTTAAAGGAAATTGATGCAACAGTGGTTTTTATTTGTTTATTTTTATGTCACATAGGATGAGTCCAAAAAGCTACTAATTCTGTCTGTTTAGGAGATCATTTATTCTCTGGAATTAGATTTTTGGACTCCGATTTGTTTGAGGGGAAATCACTGCCATCCTTAGAATGGAACGATGTGATGTAGTGTGGTTCGTGCAGGAGGACACAGAACTGCATCATGATTGTAGCTCTTCCGCTTACTTTCGTGTGTGCCCCTGGTTAAGTCTCTTAACCACATACCTCTTCCTGGTCTGTAGAACAGGATAGAAAGTGCCTGTCTTGCCAATGTAATAAAGATTGTAGTGAGAATGAATGAGGATGATGTGTATGATTACTTTAAAAATGTTAGAATACTTTATAAATTTAACTTGATAATTACCATAAAGATATATATGTAATTATAATGGGGCAAGTTTTTAAAAAAATAGAATCGGTAGTGCTACACTTGCTTGGTACCTTCTTTTGGAAGCTTAATTACATAATACTGGCTTTGTAAAGTTAAATTTGAGCAAGTTCAACTTAGTTTTCAAATATATGGACTTTCTAAAAGTTGAGTTAAGTCAACGGAAATATGATTGTAGCATAACCCTTAAATATGTAGCCCTTAAATATATAAGGAGATGTAGCTTACCAACTTTAAATAAACCTTTTCATTATCACCGCTTTTAAGTCATTTGGTAAGATCTTAACCTAAACTATTATAACTCTGATAAGTTGTTATTATTTATAGAAATATAGTGAAGATTATGAAAAATTATTTATCAAGTAATGCCTTGATGTAAACTTATTAGCATCATTATATTAAAGAAAAATTGAGTCTTAATTTAATGAGCAGTTGACTCACATTTGTGACTGAATTGTTTTAATTAACATATCGTATTATAATGTTTTCTGCTTGAGAATCTGTAAATGTAGGTATTAAGAGCTATGGGTTTTTGTTTACATTCATAGACTGTAGCAAGAGGCAGAACTCTACTTCTTCAAGCAAAGGTAACAATACTGAATCTCCCTTCCCAGTGGCCCTTGCCCTCTGTACACTTGAGTCTGAATTCGGAAAATTTTGTGAAACGAGTGTTCTGATTGATATTTCTGGAAAGGAAAAGTGATGATAATTGAATCAGCAAGCACTCGATTTTTAAGGGAAATTACTAGTACCATAAGGCTCTCCCATGAAATTGCTCATCCTGCTTTAGAAACACTCTTCTTATTTGAGTGGGAAAATAACTTCTGACATTTCATAACTACATTCTTGAATTAAGAACTGCTAACAGCAGCTTACATTGAGCACAGTTTAAGGCTACTGTGTCAGGAGTCACGTGAGAAAAATTTTACAAAGACGGCATTAATGACATTCAGTTGGCATTTTAAAAATGAACACAAAGCTCAACGTTTGGGAAATAAGAAAACCAAGTGGATGGAGAGCCTTGGGTGGGCGTGTGAGGGCTTTACTTTGGGAAGTACAAAACTTAGCGTGGTTTACACTGCAGTATTTCAGGATAGCTAAGAGAGTCCATAAATATCTTTCTTTGGTCTTCCAGGAGGACTACTCCGGCTACGACTTTGAGAACAGATTGCATGTGCGCATCCACGCTGCTCTGGCCTCTCTGAGGGAACTGGTTCCTCAGTGACAGACCCGGGGCTCTGCTCTGTCTCCCACCTGGGGTCTGCACTTCAAAATAAAAGCAGAGGACACAGCTCAAACGCAGATCGGCTTTTCTTCTGAAAACCACCTGTGCCAGGGACACATTTTCCCAGTTAGGCTGACATAGTAAAGATCTAGCTCAGAAGTAATAATAATGATGATAATAGTAATATAACTAACAACCTGGGGAGCGGGTTAAGTGACCTTGTTCAAACATTTTAGTTTTGTGATTTATTATTTTTAAAATAAAATCAAGCTAATTATTCAACCTGTGATCTTGTAGGAACGCCTACCTTAAGCACACATCTGTCCGGGTAACACTAAGAGGTACCTGTAAAATTATTAACAATATCATGACATAGCATTTATATTGTGTTTTGAAAAATAAAGTGCTTTCTAGTGTTTTACTTTGCCCTCAAGCTACTCCTGTGAATAACGCGGCACAGATCTATTTCTCCCCGTTGTCCAGACCATGTAGCTCAGGCACCAGAAGGCTGATTGACGTATCCCAATTAATTCTGTTACCAGTGGAGCAATGACTAGAACGCAGGTCTCTGGATTATGAAGTGAATATTCTTTTATTGTAAAAAATATATGTTAATAACCCAGAATTCCATGTTTTCCTGATTAAAAAACAATTGCTCTTCAGCTGAAGTTGTGTCATCAAAATATTTATCTCCAGATTGTCTACAGAATGTTTCAAAGTGACGAACTTTATTCCTTTGAAAGTCAACCAAGTAGAAACAAGTGGAGGATAGTTGTACAACCAAAGGTATAAACTGTTTTGCTAATGTATTAGAAAGCCGAGTCTATAGACTAGGTCAGTAATGGCCACATTTTAGGAGTTTCCCTTTCTTTGTGATAAATTGTGTAATTTCCAATTTTTGGAAATCTTTTGACATATTACTTGAAAAGGTTATTCTTGAATGAACATAGGTTTTCTGCCTCAAACATTTGCTGGTGAAGGATTTGCTGGGCTATCTTTTTGCCAGGATTTCATAATTTTTCCCTTGGCTCAGGTTATTTGATATTATAAAAGGAGTTCAAAGTTATTTTTAATCCTTTGTTGCTCATTTTAATTGTCAGTTAATTTCCAGTACTGCACACCTGTGATTTTGGAGAATCAAAATACCTCAGTCACTTAACAGTTTCTGCCATAATTGTATGACTAACTTAGCTCAATCATAAGGTTAGATTTTTTTAAATTTTTAGAATGAACCCTGGACAGTTTGGCTCAGGAGTTGGAAGTGTTGGCCCACAGACCAAAGGGTCGCAGGTTCAATTCCCAGTCAAGGGGCACGTACCTGGGTTGCAGGTTCAATCCCTGGCCCCGGTCAGTGTCAGGTGGAAGGCAACCAATCAATGTATCTCTCATATCGATGTCAATCTCTCTCTCTCTCTCTCTCATTCTCTCTCCCCCCTCCCCCCCTGCCCCCTCTCTTCCTCTCTCCCTGCCTTCCACTCTATCTAAAAATCAGTGGGAAAAAAATATCCTCAGGTGAGGATTAGCAACAACAGATTGTATTGAGCTAAAGTGTATCATCTTGGGGTGTCATTTACTTACATATCCTTTTAGCTGAAGGATGATCTTATGCAGTGTTAATGCTTTAATATTTCTTTTCAAAATAAAACATGGGTGGAGCAGTTTAGGATGTTGGCAGCATTAATCTACTTCATCTGTTTTTGAGGGGATGATAATTTCTTGAAAAGAAATTCTTCTTCTTCACTGACTTTGGCTAAAGTATCTTCATGTTTCCCCACTTCTGAAGTGTCTCTTCATGTTAATTTTTCTGGTGTGAGCCCTGAATGATTTTATGTACTAGTCAGAGAAAAGATTGCTATCCTGCATTCACTGAATGAGCAGATCCCAAAGCCAAGTAGATGCTATCTAAGAGAAAAATTAGTGTCTAAAAATACTGGATACCTGGTTTCATCTAATCTGAAGGGAAGAACATTATGAATCTTTAAAATATGGCTCTTGCATATGGCTCCGTGGCTGTAAGATACGCCACAGACTTCTCAGGACTGAGGAGCATTTCTGCATCAAGTTCTTACTTCAGTGGACACTTGAATTTTCAGCTCAAATATTGTTTGACTATGACTCAGCAAAAATTACATAAAGAACCCTGGCCAGTTTGGCTCAGCGGGTAGAGCTTCGGCGGGAGGACCAATGAGTCTCGGGTTCGATTCCGGTCAAGGGCACATACCTCGGTTGCGATTTGTCCCTGGCCCTGGTTGGGATCGTGCAGGAGGCAACCAGTCGATGTGTTCCTTTCATGTCAATGTTTCTCTCTCTCTCTCTCTCTCTCTCTCTCTCTCTCTCTCTCTCTCTCTCTCTCTCTCTCCCTCCCCCTCTATCCCCCCCCCTCCTTCCCTCTCTTCCTCTCTCCCCCTCCCACTCTATCTGAACAAAAATGGAAAAATGTCCTCAGGTGAGGATAAAAAATAATAAAGACCTGTACTTCATAATTTTTAAAAAATTGTTCCTGCATTAACTGCTTTAAAAAATGTTTATTTCTCCAGACAGATTTCAAGTAAGTTTGTGTTCAGTTCACTTAACAGAATAGACAACTTGACAACACCATCCAGCAGGTTTTTCTTTAGCAGTGAAAGAACAGGTCTGTTTACACACGGCCCCTCCTAGGTTTGTTGCAGGAAAGCTTCTGTGGTTTTTCTATCTTCAAATGGGGGTAGAACATGGGGAGGGGGCAGATGGTAATCATAAGGACTCTAGCAAAATCACAGTGCTAGTGTGCTGTACCATTAGATCACCGAAATCTGAGTACATTTTTGTGTAATTCCAGCACTTATCTGGCCTGCGTACTGTGACTTATCCAACCTGTGAACTACTATGGTCTGCCTGGAAACTTAGTTTGGTGTACATTGCTCTTTACCCCTTGCTGATGAAAAAATAATCATAGAAGTGGAACTATTTGCATCTATGTGTTTTTTCTTTTGTTTTTTTTATGTTGGTATCACTCCTTCCCTTTTCCTATTTTGGAGGCTCTCAAATGGATCTTCTAAGTGTCAAATATATTTTTGTATTAGATTGTGCCTTTGAAGAAAGAAAGCTGTAATGTATATTTTATGGACTCTGGCCACATTTGTAATCGGACACACTTGGAGGCATGGTCTAATAATAAGAATGTAATATGCACCTTTGTGGTTAATATATTTAAGATTTTCCTTTTATTGGGTTAGATATCTTTTTTATTTTAGTACATGATAGTTAAGTATTTGAGTAAAGAATTATTACGTTCAAGTGTCACAGAAAATTAGAATATTGTTGCATATGATAAAAGTTATTTACAGAATTTGCACTTTTATATTTCTGCCAACTAAAATGAAAGGACAGTACATACCTTATTTTTGAAATACACTCACATGCCTGGCCAGTGTAGCTCAGTGGTTGAGCATCGACCCATGCACCGAGAGGTCGCCAGTCAGGGCACATGCCCAGGTTGTGGGCCCGATCCCCAGTGGGGGGCATGCGGGAGGCGGCCAGTCGATGTTCTCTCTCATCAATGTTTCTATCTCTCTCTCCTTTCTTCTCTCTCTAAAAATCAATAAAGAAAAAAATTTTAAATACATGCATGCGCGTGCGCGCACACACACAGGTGTGTGTATTCCTTTGCTGTGTAAACTTTCCTAGTTGTTTGCTTCCTTAAGCAAATTGTGGTAGCAAGTATTGTCATATGGCTCTGTAGTTAAGAACATACATATACCCAGTCACACAGGATGTACTGTTTGGTATTATATATTTTTGGGATCCTCTTGGTGCTATATTTTGTAGAAAAAAAAAAAAATGTCAAGCCCAGAACATCCCAAGAAGATAATAGGAGGAGGAGACTTAGAAGAAGATAGGAAGAAAAAATTTTATAAAGGATAAAAGGAGCAAGAGAATGGAAAGTTGGTCCACAAAAGATGTGTCTCTTGTAAAGTGTGCAAAAGTCACCCAGTGCACAGTGTAATTATCCTCCATGTGAAAACTAGCAAGGGCGCTGAACTCGAGCTCCTGGCTGACTAGGTTATGAAATAGAAGCAACATACTAACCCAGGTGAGGTCTGGATTACACTTAACTTTCTCCTCCCACAGGCCAGTGGTTCTCAAGTTTCACTTTTACAGAGTGGTCCACTGAGATTCTGATTACGTGGATTCTAGGTAGGGCTGAGGAAGGCATTTTTAACAAACTCCTAGGATTTTAATGCAGGTGGTCTGAATTAGAGAAACATCACCCTATGTTATCGTTTGGTAAGTATTCAGTCAATCTGAGAGAAGAGGCAAACAATCATGTAGCCAGGTTATGCTTGGTCATATAGTGTATATCATGGGGGCTCCGAGGAAATACTTCTAACCCATTGGCTTTGTAAACCAGGAGGTTCCTGAGCTGAGTTTTAAAGAAGGGCACAGTCAGATGAGAATGATGGCTAGAAGGATGTGTCAGGCTCTGGACCCGATGAGCAAAGGCACGGAGGTGACAACAACATGTGTGTTCAGGACCAGTCTCCAGAGAGTCATGTGGGAAGCAGATGGTAAGATGAGTCATAAGAGGAAACTTGGACTTCCACAGAGGAAGGATTTGTGGGGGAGGAGGGGTAAGAGAGCGATAGATAATAGTGGATTCACATTTTAGTTAGGTCCCTAGTGACTGAAAAGGAGATGAACACAAGGACAAGAAGATTGTAACTCCATTAGGAGTTCTAGAAATCAAAGCAGCAAATAGTGGTTTGAAAATTTCTGGTCAAGTGTTTTCACTAACAATTTGAATTTCAGAGGGACTTGGACAGAACTGCCTTTGACGAAATATGGAAAGAGGAAAGGCTCACCTGAGTTTCAGGTATTCTGCACAGTACCTAACCCCTAGTAGGTGTTCAAGATGACCCACCAAGTTAGGCTACACAAGCACAAATGTCTCTAATTCCAAAAGACACCATAAATGGGGTCTCTAATGTTTGTACTTTGGGGTTGTAGTAGCTCAGTTTTTTTACACCTTTGATAGATATAAACCAAACCATCAGAAATCGGGACAGCCTCATTCATTTCACTTTTACTTACATTACCAAAGTGATGCTGGAGACGATGATGAAGGACCAAAAAAAAAAAAAAAATCAGTACCATCTGCAGACCTATCATCACAACAGAGTCTAAAAAGCATTTTTCCTTTACTTTCAAAATGTAATCTTCATGACAGGAGGGAGCTTGCCACATAGTGGGCACTTGGTAATAACTTAAACGAGTGAATTAATACCCCCAGGAAATGCTGTGTGCTGCACAGATGTAGCCTTCGGGCTTCCACGTCGCCTCTATTGCAAAGTGCTCTGGAAGCCTTAACTTTTTCTGAATTGAAAAATCGTTTTTGTTTTTTTTGTCAGATGTATGCCCTGATGATATTTAATGGTTGGTGACTAGTGGTTCTTGTTGCTTTTTAAACATTTGAATATGGATTATAATGGAGGCTGCTTAGAATCCGGTCCACTATTATGTTATACGTTTGGCACAGACGTGAGCCTGCAGGGGGGAAGGAGCAGAGCGGGGTATCTAAGGAGCCAGAGTCCCTCGGTTCGGTGGAACTGCGCTGCTGTGAGCCCGTGCTCCTTGACTCGCCCTGCTGCCGGCCAAGGGCTGCTTTGGGGAGATGGATTGTGGCTGAGGTACTGCAAGAACCCGAGTTACAGAGAAACAGGAAGCTTCGGGATCAATGCCCATTTTCTCTTCCCCCAAGCCAGTCCCGCAAGAGGAAAAGAACTGAGTTGCGTAAAATTATTCATTCTCTTTATACAAGGGTTTGTTGTGTGCACCGTGGCAGATATTGTTCTTCCAAAATGTGACTGGAGAGTAACACGAGGGGAGGAGTCGTGTGAAAAGGAGAGGTGGTGGTGCGAGGTAGAACTGCCATAAATGTATTTCTCTTTTCTTCCAAACCAGCGCTTATTTTAGGTGGAGTGACCAAAAGCGCACAGACACCACGATGGACTCCCCGCCTCCTGGCAGTTTGGAAACGCCAGTTTCCCTGGGGCGCTGGGCTCTGGGAAGCACGCCTCCCTGGCCCATGGATTCCAGCCTTTGTCCCCTTCGGCTCCCCATTGGCTGGGGCCTCCGAGGCCCCGCCTCCGGCCCCCAGCCACTGCGCAAAGGCGGGGCTTTGTGACGCAGTCGCTGACGTCCCCAGGGGTATAAAAGGCCCGCTGGTCTCGCAGACCCTCCAGGAGCCGCCAGCAAGGAGGCAAGGAGGAATCCCTTTAGAACTCAGCCCGAAGGAGAAGGTGGGGCGCGTCCGCCCTGTGCCCAGGAGGCAGTTAGGCTCTCGCGTTGTCGCGAGGTGGGGATGGTGGACGGTTCCTCAAGTGTCAGGGAAAGTGGAGGGCCACCAGAGTGGAAGATTGGTGGGGAGGGGCCGGCCGCACCAGTGAGTGTGGCAGCAGCCGGCCAGCGCCCGGGGGGCGGGCGCCTCGCCTCTGCCGCCTGCCTCTCCTGACCCAGCTGACGCGGGCGTGGGATTCCCGCGCTCCCACACTTCGCTGCCCGCCCCACCAAACAAACCAAACTGCAAAACAAGCCCAAGCCCAGAGGGGCCCCAGTCCCCAGCATAGGTCTTTGGGGGTGCGGGGTGTGTGCTGGTTGTTTCCCGGCCCCGAAGCCCTCACTCGGCCATAAAGGCGCTGTTTTCCCTGCGCCAGCGTCGCCCCAGGGCTAGTGGGCAAATAAAAACTCAGTCTGGCGCGGGGCTGGGGTTTGGAAAACAGGTTTTGACAAATATTCTTTAAAGGAGAGATTGGGGAAGAATTATTAAGCTGTCACGGTAAAGAACCCTCGAATGTCTGTGTGTGTGCGTGGTGTCACTTTCTCAGCTTGCTCCGGACAGCTCCTCGTGTGGGATGGCTCAGCATTCCTGGTCCTGGGCACTACACGGCCCTGCGTGTCCACAGGGAGTGGGGTGAGGCAGCAGCGTGCCGCCTGGGTTGAGAAATATTAGGATCACTGCATAGCCGAGTGCCCAGCAGTTGGAAGCACCAACTGCTAACTGCCTACGGAAAGGGGCTTTGCTTGGCTCCATCATGGCTACCGGTGAGCCATTTTCAAAGCATGGCCTATCTGCTCACACTGGGATGCAAATGATGTCTTTTAAAAAATGGATACACACACATAATATAAGTATATATGTATCATACATAATAATTACTGTCTGCCCCTTAACATTTAGCGTGTGCATCTGCCAAAGCTGCACTACTGATTTTTAAAGATGGTTTAATTCAGTAAAGCGCCTGTTGAATGAAATTCTGATAGTAACTTTTCATTAAGGGATTCAGTACACTTAATTATATTTCAAAGGGTTGCTTTGGCCAATCCAGATTTATTTTTTTTCCTGACTGTTGGGAAGATGACGTGCTGTTAAACATTTAGCATTTTGCTATGACACATTAGTTGCTTTTTATTAGAGATTGGTCCCTCTATAATTGCTATAGCTAAACTGCCACTTAACCCCATGAAGCTCATTAGTCTGTTTACTGTAGGGATGTTGTTGAGGACATAGTTCATTATATCATACACCGTTCTCCTCAATATGAGGACCCATAGGGGAAATTTCTCTTGGGTCTCAGTGTCCAGAATAGCTGTGCTTCTCCTAAGCAACTGATTTGTTTTTTTATCTCACGATACCTGAATCATTTAACCAACTGTTTTCTGTTTTGTGATGGCTGCTTGGTAGCTCAGGGGCTGATTTGACACCCCTGACCTATGCTTGTATTGGAATACTTACCTGTAGCTTCATCCTGTTTCCTACCATAATTTTTCTTTTATCTGGACTGATTTCCTTTTTTTTTTTCTCTTTATTGATTTGAGAGCGAGAGGAAGGGAGAGGGAGAGAGAGATACAAACATCCATGAGAGAGAACATTGATTGGCCACCTCCTGCATGCCCCCCACTGGGGATGCCCCCCACAACCTGAGCACGTGTCCTGACCGGGAATCGAACCTGCCACCTCCTGATGTATGAGTCAACGCTCAACCACTGACCCACACCGGCTGGACTGATTTCCTTTTTTAATTTTTATTCTTTTAATCCTCATCCAAGGATTTTTTTCCCATTTATCTTCAGATAGGGAGGGAGGGAGAGAAAGAGACAGGGAGAAGCATCGCTGTGAGAGGGACACATGACTGGTTGCCTCCCACACGACCCCAATCAGGGCTGGGAACGAACTGCAACCAAGGTACATGCCCTTGACTGGAATTGAACTCGAGACTCTTTGGTCCTCCAGCCAACACTCTAACCACGGAGCCAAACTGGCCAGGGCTGGACTGATTTCCTTTTTAATTTTGTTCTTTCTGTGTATTTGTAAGCCGCCTTAAGTAGTTTTTTAGAATGAAACAATGTACACACTGGTGCACAGTTTAGGGTGGCACCCTTGCAACTCACGTTTTCCAATGCAGTACCCTTGGGACCACTTAAAATCTAGAAAGGTGAGAGAAGGGAGAGACAGGAGAAAACTAGGGCACAGGTTAAGCGAGGATAAAGAAAAGAAAGAGATGCACATGGTGGTGAGTGGTGTAATACCACATGTGACCTATACCTATTCTGACTGTTTTAAAAAATTAAATTTAAAGCTAAAAAATGTATACATAAATATGATCAATATGCCCAGAGATATATTTAGAAAAATGAGATGGGGGGCAGGGGGGAGACAGTTTCTTGTAGAAACTCGGTTTGTAACTCTTTCACGAATGTACAGAAAAGCCAGTGCCTGTGAGGTTTGGAGGCATGTTGTTTGGACACAGATAAATGAGCTTAATATATTTTTCTTGAAATTTTCTTGCACAAAATATTTACTGAATTTTACAGAAACAGGTTTCATTTGGTTGTTTTTTTGTTCTTTGTTTTTATATCATCCTGGATTTCCTGGCAGGGCTTTTCCCCTGAATTTCTATACTAGATTGCTCATCTGCACGTAAAAAGCTATTGGTAACGTGATTTTTAAAAATATATCTTTATTGTTGACAGTATTACAGATGTCTCCCCTTTTTTCCCCATTGACCTCCCCCTACCCCCTGCCTGCTTTCCCCAAACTAATGTCTGTGTCCATTGGTTATACATATATGCATATACGTTCTTTGGTTTATCTCTCCATCCCCCTTACCCCCCTTCCCTCTGAGGTTTGTCAGTCTGTTCCCTACATCCATGTTTCTGGTTTTGATCGACAGCTTATTTTGTTCATAATATTCCATAAATAAGTGAGATCATGTGGTACTTGTCTTTCTCTGACTGGCTTATTTCACTCAACAACAAAAATTAAACTAAACCGCCAACTTACACCATACACAAGAAAGAATTCAAAGTGGATAAAAGACTTAAATGTAACTCATGAAACCATAAAAATCCTAGAAGAAAATGTAGGCAGAAAAATCTCAGACAATCACATGTAGCAGAATTTTCACTGATAGATCGCCTAGGGCAAGAGAAACAAAGGGAAAAATTAATAAATGGGACTACATCAAACTAAAAAGCTGCATGGCAAAAGAAACCCGCTTCAAAATGAAAAGGGAACCCACTCTCTGTGAGAATGTATTTGCCAACAATACATCGGATAAAGGGTTAATATCTAAAATATATAGGTAATGTGATTAAAAAAAAAAAAAACTACCATCAAGAATTAGCTCATTTTGCTAGAATAAATACCGAGAGATTAGAACTAAAGCTAATAATTTTAATAGGAGATAGGTTTGTCTTAGAGACTATAGTTAAGTCATAAATATTTTAAGAGGACTAATAAACAATAAGACTTTGTTTTTCTTCATTATAGTTGAGATTACAGACATCCTGCCAAAATGTTTTCTTCAAGGCCCAGACTTGTCGTACCTTATGGCCTCAAGACTCTGCTCGAGGGAGTTAGCAGAGCCGTTCTCAAAACCAATCCGCAGAACATCACCCAGTTTGCAGCAGTTTATTTTAAAGAACTTATTGTGTTTAGAGAAGGTTTGTTATTGCTTTCGATTATATATTTGTTGCTGTGAAAATGCATTTTAAGTTGGGAAATTTTTGTATCTGATTTCCTGTATTTGTTCCCTCAGGGAATGCTTGTCTGGATATAAAAGATCTGGTTAAACAATTTCATCAGATTAAAGGTAAGTATCACAAGTGGTAATTTTTTTTTTCATTTTTTTAAAATTTTTTTATTAATTTATTTTTGTTACAGATGTTTCTCCTTTTCCCCCCATTGTCACCCTCCTCTCCCTCCCTCCCTGCCCCGTCCCCACTTTTGTTGTCCTTGTCCATTGGTTATGAGTACATGCGTACAAGTTCTGTGGTTCATCCCTCCCCTCCCCCACCCCCTCTTCTGGCAATTATCAGTCTGTATCCGACTTCCACATCTCTGGGACTACCCTGTTCCTCAGACTGTTATGTTTATTATATTCCAGAAATAAGTGAGATCATATGATATTTGTCTTTCTCTGCTTGGCTGGTTTCACTTAGGATAATAGTTTCCAGGTCCTCCCATGTCGTCACAAAGGATAAGAGATCTTTCTTTCTTACAGCTGCATAGTACTCCATTGTGTATATGTACCACAGCTTTTTTATCCATTCGTCTACTGATGGACACTTGGGCTGTTTCCAGATCTTAGCTATTGTAAATAGCGCTGCTATGAACATGGGGGTACATATATTCTTTCTGATTGGTGTTTCAGGCTTCTTAGGGTATATTCCTAGGAGTGGGATCACTGGGTCAAATGGTAATTCAATTTTTAATGTTTTGAGATATCACCATAGTGTTTTCCATAGTGGCTGCACCAGTCTGCATTCCCACCAGCAGTGTACTAGAGTCCCCTTTTCTCCACACCCTCGCCAACACTTGCTGTTTGATGCTTTGTTGATGGCGGCTGTTCTGACACGTGTGAGGTGATACCTCATTGTTGTTTTAATTTGCATCTCTCTGATGATTAGTGATGTTGAGCATTTCTTCATATGTCTCTTGGCCATTTGTATGTCCTGTTTGGATAGGTGTCTATTTAGTTCCTCTGCCCATTTTTTAATTGGGTTCTTTGTCTTCCTTCTGGTAAGATGTATGAGCACTCTATATATTTTGGAAATTAATCCCTTATCTGATATATCATTGGCAATTATGCTCTCCCATACAGCGGGTTGCCTTTCCACTTTGATGGTTGTTTCTTTTGCTGTGCAGAAGCTTTTGAGTTTGATGTAGTCCCATGTGTTCATTTTTTCCTTTGTTTCTGTTGCCTTAGGTGATGTATCAGTGAAGATTCCGCTGCGTATGATGTCCGAAATTTTGTTCCCTACATTTTCTTCTAGGATTTTTATGGATTCATGAGTCACATTTAAGTCTTTTATCCATTTTGAGATTATTCTTGTGTATGGTGTAAGTTGATGGTCTAGTTTCATTTTTTTGCAAGTAGCTGTCCAATTTTCCCAACACCATTTATTAAAGAGGCTGTCTTTACTCCATTGTATGCTTTTGCCACCTTTGTCGAATATTAATTGAGCATAATGTTTTGGGTCAATTTCTGGGTTCTCTGTTCTATTCCATTGATCTATGTGCCTGTTCTTGTGCCAGTACCAGGCTGTTTTGATTACAGTAGCTTTGTAGTATAACCTGATGTCCGGTATTGTGATCCCGCCTACTTTGTCCTTCTTTTTCAAGATTGCTCTAGCTATTCGGGGTCTTTTTTGGTTCCATATGAACTTCTGAAGCATTTGTTCTAGTTCTATGAAATATGTTGTTGGTATTTTGATGGGGATTGCGTTAAATCTATAGATTGCTTTGGGTAGTATGGACATTTTAATGATGTTAATTCTTCCAATCCATGAATAAGATATGTGCTTCCACTTTTTTATATCTTCCTCTATTTCTTTTTTCAATGTCCTGTAGTTTTCTGCAAATAGGTCCTTTACTTCTTTGGTTAGGTTTATTCCTAGGTATCTTAATTTTTTTGCTGCGATGGTAAATGGGATTTTTTTTTAGTTTCTCTTTCTGTGAGTTCATCATTGGTGTATAAGAATGCCGTCGATTTCTTGACATTAATTTTGTATCCTGCTACGTTGCCAAATTCATTTATTAAGTCTAGTAGATTTTTGATGGAGTCTTTAGGGTTTTCTATGTATAATATCATGTCATCTGCGAATAATGACAGTTTCACTTCCTCCTTTCCAATGTGGATCCCTTTTATTTTTTCTTCATGTCTGATTGCTGTGGCTAAGACTTCCAGTACTATGTTAAATAAGAGTGGTGAGAGTGGGCATCCTTGTCTTGTTCCTGTTCTTAAGGGAAATGCTTTTAGTTTTTGTCTGTTGGCTGTAGGTCTTTCATATATGGCCTTTATAATATTGAGATATGATCCCTCTATTCCAAAATTTCTGAGCGTTTTTATCAGAAATGGGTGCTGGATTTTGTCAAATGCTTTTTCAGCATCTATTGATATGATCATATGGTTTTTATCTTTCATTTTGTTTATGTGATGTATCACATTTATTGATTTGCGAATATTGTACCAGCCTTGCATCCCTGGGATGAATCCCACTTGGTCATGGTGAATAATGTTTTTGATGTATTGCTGGATCCGATTTGCTAGTATTTTGCTCAGGATTTTGGCATCTATGTTCATCGGGGATATTGGCCTGTAGTTTTCTTTCTTTGTAGTGTCTTTTTCTGGTTTTGGAATTAGAATTATGCTGGCCTCATAAAATGAGTTTGGAAGTCTTCCTTCTTCCTGAATTTTTAGAAGTAGTTTGAGGAGAATGGGTGTTAGTTCTTCTTTGAATGTTCAGTAAAACTCCCCCGTGAAGCCATCCGGGCCTGGGCTTTTGTTTGCTGGGAGAGTCTTGATTACATCTTCAATTTCCTTCGTTGTTATTGGCCTGTTCAAGTTTTCTATCTCTTCCTGGTCCAGTTTTGGGAGACTATGTGTTTCTAGAAATGTGTCCATTTCACTTAGATTGTCGAATTTGTTGCCATATAAATAAATGTTCATAGTATTTGTTAACGATCCTTTGTATTTCTGTGGTGTCAGTTGTTACTTCTCCTCTTTCATTTCTGATTTTGTGTATTTGGGTTCTCTCTCTTTGTTTCTTGGTGAGTCTAGCTAAGGGTCCATCAATCTTGTTTATCTTTTCAAAAAAACCAGCTCTTTGTTTCATTGATCCTTTGAATTGTTTTTTTGGTCTCCATGTCGTTTATTTCTGCTCTGATCTTTACTATTTCCTTCCTTCTACTTGCTCTAGGGTTTTCTTTTTGTTTGCTTTCTAGTTCTTTAAGTTGTGAGGTTAGGTAGTCAATTAGAAATTTTTCTTTCTTGAGGTGGGCCTGTAGTGTTATGAACTTCCCTCTCAGAAATGCTTTTGCTGCATCCCATAGATTTTGTGTTGTTGTGTGTTCATTTTCATTAGTTTCCAGAAAGTTTTTAATTTCTTCCTTGATCTCCATGGTAACCGATTCATTGTTCAATAACATGCTATTTAGCCTCCATGTCTTCAAATGTTTTTGTATGTTCTTGTTGCAATTGATTTCTAGTTTCATGCCGTTGTGATCTGAGAAGATGCTTGATATGATTTCAGTCTTCTTGAACTTGTAGAGACTTAGTTTGTGTCCTATCATGTGGTCTGTCTTTGAGAATGCCCCATATGCACTTGAGAAGAATGTGAATTCTGCAGTTTTGGGGTGTAATTCTCTGTAAATGTCTATTAAATCCATTTGATCTAGTGCTTCATTTAGAATTTCTGTTTCCTTGTTAATTTTTTGTCTAGAGGATCTATCCAGTGATGTCAGTGGGGTGTTGAAGTCTCCTGCTATGATTGTATTGCTGTCGATTTCTCCTTTGAAGTCCTCCAGAAGATTTTTAATATATTTTGGTGCTCCTATATTGGGTGCATATATGTTTACCAAGGTTATATCTTCCTGTTGGATAGACCCTTTCAATATTATGTAGTGACCTTCTTTGTCTCTAGTTATGGTCTTCAATTTGAAATCTAATTTATCAGATATGAGTATTGCTACCCCAGCTTTTTTTTCCTTTCTGTTTGCTTGGAAGGTTTTTTTCCATCCCTTTACTTTCAACCTATGTGAGTCTTTTGTTGTGAGGTGGGTCTCTTGTAAACAACATATATGTGAATCATGCTTTGTTATCCAGTCAGCTACTCTGTGCCTTTTTATCGGAGCATTCAATCCATTTACATTTAAGGTGATTGTTGATATGTACTTATTTATTGCCATTTTTGTTCAGTGTGGTTATATTTTTCTTCCTATTTTTTCTACTAATTACAGCAGTCCTTTTAACACTTCTTGCAGTGCTGGTTTGTGCTAATATATTCCCTTAGCTTTTTTTTGTCTGGGAAGCTCTTTATTTGACCTTCTATTTTGAATGATAGCCTTGCTGGATAGAGTAGTCTTGGATTCAGATCCTTGTTTTTCATGACCTTGATTACTTCATGCCATTCCCTTCTGGCCTGTAGTGTTTCTGTTGAGAAGTCAGATGATAGCCTTATGGGGCTTCCTTTGTAGGTAACCTGTTGCTTATTTCTCGCTGCCTTTAGGATTCTCTCTTTGTCTTTAATTTTTGGCATTTTAATTACTATGTGTCTTGGTGTGGGCCTGTTTGGGTTCTTTGTACTTGGGGCTCTCTGTGCTTCTTGAACTTGAATGCCTTCTTCCTTCACCAGGTTAGGAAAGTTTTCTGTCACAATTTCTTCAAATATATTCTCTAACCCTTGCTCATTTTCTTCTTCTTCGGGGACTCCTATAATGCGAATGTTATTACGTTTCCTGTTGTCCCACAGTTCTCTTAAGCTATCTTCCTGTTTTTTCATTGTTTTTTCCTTTTGGTTTTCCGATTGATTGATTTTTTTCTACTCTGTCTTCTAATTCACTGATCCGGTCCTCAGCTTCCTCTACTCTGTTGGTCAGTCCTTCCAATGTGTTCTTTATTTCTGCTATGTCATTCTTTATTTCCACTTGGTTGGTTTTCATGGTGTTGATATCCTTACTCATGCTGTTTAGTTTCCTCAAGATCATGGCTCTGAACTCTACCTCTGATGATTTGCTTAACTGCATTTCATTTATCTCATCTTCAGTAGAGTTCTCTTGTTCTTTCATTTGGGATCTGTTTCTTTGTTTCACCATTTTTGCTATCTCAGTGGTTTTGGAGCCTGCCAAATTTTCCCTGTGGGTGTTGGTGTTCTGCTATTTGTGGCTCCCTCTACTGGGTTTGGATGAGCATGGAGGGCCCTCCTTAAACACCACTGTCAAGTCTCACTTTCCTGGGTAGATTTGCAAGCTCAGGAAAGGTTCAGTTATGCTCTAGCTTTTTGCCTGGAGGCCATTAGCCTCAGTTACTTGAAAAGCCTTAGGATCTCAGTTGAATGAGAAACTCCCTCAGGTGTTTATAGTGTGAGAGGATTTCCCGAGGGTGGGGCCGATGCTGGTTGTTAATGAGCCTCAATTTGCATTTCTTACCTCTTTTCCTCACCTGGGAATCTCCCAGGGAGGGGCTGCCACAGCTCCAGGAAGGAGTAAACTTGGCTGCCGTTCTGTTTAACCGGGGAGGAGCGGCTGGCCACCACCGTCCTTTGTGGCCACAGCTCAGCACAAACTCTGAGCGCCCTCGAAATCCCAGGTGTCCCCACAGAGTTCCAGTCCAGTCTGCCCTTCCTCTGCTGGAGCCCCAGGTGAGTGGCTGTGGCTATTTAGCACTCTGTCCCGGCCCTATGCGCTGTGGAGCCGCTGGGGCTCTCAACCCCAAGGGCGGGCACCGCCGCCGCTGCTCCCAGCTAAGGTCGCCGCTCACAGCCAAGGCCGCTGCTCACAGCCAAGGCCACTGCTGTCCGTGGGCTCCCAGCCCGTCACCCTCATGCGCCTCCGCAGATCCTACCAGGCTCATTCAGTGTCCTTGGTTGTATGATCCTCTCTCGCTGCTTTTCTGTTGCTTTTTCCCAACGATTTGTCTTTATTTTAGTTGTAATTCCCATTTGGTCCTGGGAGATCGTCAGTGTAGCTTCCATTCACTCCGCCGCCATTTCCGGTCTTGGTAATATTTTAATAATACTAGTAATAAATTGCATCAATAATAGCACACATTCACACTTAAGAAAGATACCCACAAATATTTTGTTTAAATAATCACACTTATGTTTAAATAATCACACTGACACTTTATATTTTATTATGGAATCAGTTGTATTTTTTTTAATCTGGGACTGCGATTTTGGAAGGTTCTAAATCTGAAAAAGGCAAAAATAGGAAACACCTCTTGAAAACCATTTGGTACAATGAGACTTAAAACAGTGTGTAGCCCTGGCTGGTTTGGCTCAGCGGTTGGAGCGTCGGCCTGCGGTCCAGAGAGACCCGGGTTCGGTTCCTGCTAAGGGCACGTACCTCGGTTGCAGTTTGTCCCCGGCCCTGGTTGGTCGTGCGGGAGGCAGCCACTCGATGTGTCCCTTTCACATCGATGTTTCTCTCTCTCTCTCTCTTCCTCTCTCTCCCTCCCACTGTATCTGAACAGAAAATGGAAAAATGTCCTCGGGTGAGGATTTAAAAAAAAATAAATAAATAAAAAAATAAAACAGTGTGTAAACTATGACTCAAACTCTTTCCAACATGGTAGTCTATCTTTAGGGAAGTACAATGAACTTGAAGAGAATTGGATTTTGTAGTAAAAAAAAGACTCCAAGTATAATGAAATACATTACTTAGGAAAGTTGTATAAACACTCTCCTTGGAAGACTTTTTTTATAAAGAAAATTTAACCATCCTTTCCCCTCCTCCCCGTGATAGTTAACTACAGTCCAGACTGGAAGACAGGAAGTTAGTGAGTTTTCAAAGAATGTGGTCTCCTCCGGCCTCTTCGACATGGGGCTGGGTATCTGCTTAGGAAAAATAAATAAAGTTGTTTTATGTGCATATATGTAAATGTCTTACTTTTTTTTTTAACAATTTTTTTCTTTATTAATTTTAGAGAGAGAGTAAGGGAGAGGGAGAGAAACATCGATGAGAGAGAATATCGATTGGCCGCCTCCTGCATGCCCCCCACTAGGGATCGGGCCCACAACCTGGGCATGTGTCCTGACCGGGAATCAAACTGGCGACCTCTTAGTGCATGGGTCGATGCTCAACCACTGAGCCACATCAGTCAGGCGTAAATGTCTGTCTTATGTGAACATGAAACCAAGTGGATAGCAGAGCAATGAAAAAGTCAGAGGGGGGGAAATTAGAAAGGCAGAGTTTACATGATGAAAAGTTGGGAAGATCACTTATAAGCAAAAGAGGACATGTTGGTTAAATCCTAAGGTCAGGCACCCATGTCTAAAAGAATGGTAAGAAAAAGGTTTTGGCAGAATTTGGTGGAGAAAATGGAGACTCACGGTCAAAGTGGGAAATAACAATTTTTGCTACGTTGGGTGACCATTTGGGAATGATCGTAGAGAAAGGTCACATTGGTGCTTTTCAGCCAATTTTATTCTCTACCACTTTGGTGATGCTAATAGATAACATGGACAGGATAAGGAGAAATCAGGAGTGAGACCTAGGAAAATGTAAAAATCATGATGGTTTGGGCCTGCAGTAAAAGAGACACCCAAAATAGCAAGGTTAAGAATAGCAAGAGTCAGCATTTGAGTGAATTGCCGTCCAGGAATATTTTATTGTCTAATCTGGCTTTTTCCCAGCGGGGTCCTGAGGGCATTCTCAGTTTACCATGGGAGACAGGTGTGGGATTGGTTTACCACCATGGAATCTAGACAAGTGCTAGGACATTGACCCTCTCCCCCTTCCCATGAGCCTGGTTTCCCAGGCAGTTGAGGTTATTGCCACTGTACTTGTATCCTCGATGCCAGGAGTGTGTTTGAGAGCTACAGGAATGTGCAGGCTTATGTTTGAGCATGGTGATAAAATCAGTGACTCTCTATGGTGGAAGCTAACTAACTGGTAGCCTTTGAAGCTAATTTGTTTACTGAAGAATTTACCCACCATTCAACTTAGCTAGTAGACTAAATTAATGTGGATTTTGGTCCACATCTCAGGGTTTGAAATGAACATACTGAACTAATGGAGCAGCCCTGCTTTCAGTGGAGGTCAGGGATCACTACAGGTGCCAGGGAAATTGGCACAGTGTACGGATGATCCTGAAGGGAAGCTCACAGTGTGGCTGTAGAAACAAGGTGCCAGAGTAGAAACGAATGCTCACCGAGAAGATGGGCAGGTAACGTGAAAGTTGAGCGTTGCTATCTAATATCAGTTTAGCTCATTTGTCTATTTGCCTTTTATTGTCATCCCGAATGGACAGACAGTATCCATTAACTCAGGTCCTATCATAGAGACAGCATGAGTCTACCTATATCCAGGAAAGCGTCACTCTGAGCTAAAGAGGGACTGTCTGCTGATACACAAGCACCATGAGCTTCCCACTTGGTGTGGGTATTTCCTCCCCTGAGTGACATCCTCCTACCTCCTGACTGGTTTCATTTTCCAACTGCTATTCCTGTGGGAGCTCCGGGTAAATTTGCCTGGTTCTCTACAATAAAAATGTTAGGCCCTGGCCAGTTTGGCTCAGCAGTTAGAGCGTGAGCCCTCAGACCCAGGGGTCTTGGGTTCGATTCCCGGTCAAGGGCACGTGCCTGAGTTGCAGGTTTGATCCCCAGCCCGGTTGGGGTCGTGTGCGAGACAACCAATTGATGTGTCTCTCTCACATCTATGTTTCTCTCCTTCTCTCTCCGCCCTCCTTTCCACTCTCTCTAAAATAATCAATGGAAAAATATACTCAGGTGAGTATTAACAACAACAAAAAAATGTTAAGTATAGCAGGTGGCATCTTAATAGAACTTCCCTTATATGAATCCCAGTTTTAAATATGGATGGTGGCAGCTAGAATGCCCTACATGTTCTGCTGGTCCCAAGTATTGTGGCTCTCCTAGGCTTTCAGTGACTTGCAATATGGGGAAATTAACCATTCTTTGAGGACTAAGTCATATGATCCTATTTCTGGTCTTTCAGTCTCTTCAGTGAGGCTAGATCAGCCTAAACACAACACCAGGTATTAGGACTCTGTGATGTGAGCAAGAGCTCACTACACTCCCTACCCAGTGCATCAGTCCCTGCTCATCTCCCTATACCAGATTGGAGCGTGAAAGACGTGTGTTTCATTAGGATGCCCAGTGGGGATGCTGTATCCAAAGTTACTCCAAATTTGTTAGTTCGCTGCCTAGAGCATTACTATCAAGCTGCCCGTATGCTTGGAAAGCATGGAGATAAGGACATAGCATTCGTGGGATTTTTCTTAGAAGGAGCCCCATATTTTGAGTGGCTTCGCCGTAGGACCAATAGTGTTGCTCCATCTTCCCAGTGCCTTGGACATTTTATGTCGAGTCAGGTGTGGATAAGGGAGGTGGAGAAGAAACAGACACGGGGGCAAACTTCTCACTTCTCTGTTGTCTCTCATCTCTCCCTCCCCCATTTTCCAGAGCCTAGCATCTGTAAGATGGTCTCTGACTCTCTCCAAGACTTAGTTGTGGCATTTCACCCACGTTTGCCCATTTCCAAAGTGGCTCATGCTCTGAAACACTTTCTTGGATCCTCATCTTGTTTCCTGCAATTTGATTAAACAGATCTTACAAAAGAGAAATATCTGTAACAAAAATAAATTAATAAACATTGAAAAAAATTCTAAAAACATGAAAGATTGCCTGGCCACGCCCAGCCAGTGTGGCTCAGCAGTTGAGTGTTGACCCATGCACCAAGAGGTCCTGGTTCGATTCCCGGTCAGGGCACATGCCCAGGTTATAGGCCCGATCCCCAGTGGGGGACATGCAGGAGGTAGCCAATGTTCTCTCTCATCGATGTTTCTATCTCTCGCTCCCTCTCCCTTCCTCTCTCTCTCAAAATCAATAAAGAAAAAAAAAAAAAAAGATTGCCCGGCCATTGTGGCTCAGTGGTTGAGCATCGTCTCATGCACCAAGAGGTTGCTGGTTTGATTCCTGGTCAGGGCACATGCCCAGCTTGTGGGCCAAATCCCCAGTGGGGGGCGTGCAGGAGGCAGCGAATTGATGATCTCTCTCATCAATATTTCTTTCTCTCTCTCCCTCTCCCTTCCTCTCTCTCTAAAATCAATAAAGAGAAAATATTTTTTTAAAAAGAACAAACATTATGAAAGATTAAAAATAAATAAACGCCCAGATCTTACTACTGTAATGAATCAATGACAGCTCTCCCATTTCTCAATCTTCTCAGGAGAGTTTCTAATCAAAATGAATTATTAATTGAGGGGATTTAAGAAACTCAGACACTATTTTAAGGCAAAAGAGTTGTCTAAGTTCCACTACTTAGTATATTCTAGGAAAAGGAAGAAGGGAATGGAATTTATTGAGTTCTTGTTTTGTCCTGGCCACTTATGATATATTTTGTCACTTAAAACAACTTTATAAGGTAGATGACATCATTGCAATTTTACCCAAGAGAAATCTGATGCTTGGAAGTGATAAAATAAGTTGCACGCTTCTCAGTGTTAATTGGTGGAGTTAGAATCTAGCCCTGGCCGGTTTGGCTCAGCGGTTAGAGCGTTGGCCTGCGGTCCAGAGAGACCCGGGTTCGGTTCCCGCTAAGGGCATGTACTTCGGTTGCAGTTTGTCCCCGGCCCTGGTTGGTCGTGCGGGTGGCAGCCACTCGATGTGTCCCTTTCACGTCGATGTTTCTCTCTCTTTCTCTCCCTCTCTCTCCCTCCCACTCTATCTGAACAAAAAATGAAAAAATGTCCTTGGGTGAGGATAAATAAAAAAAAAAAAAAAAAAAAAAAGAATCTAAACATAGTCTCCCTGTAGTATGACTCACGCTCTGTCCACAATGGAGTAACAGTCTAAGATCCCTCTGGAAAAACCTTAAATTCTTGAACTGAAAGAGTGAAGGGAGAGGGATTGCAGCTTCCTTTCCCCACATTATCTCCCACTGTTTCACTTCCTCCTCCTCCTCACCCTCTTACTCAGACCCTGAAGCCCAGATGGGGCGATTCTGACCCTTCTCCTTCAGAGCGGCAGGTGAGACCTCAGCCTCGCTGCCATCTTCCATTCTTCTAAGCCTGATCCACTTTCTAGTGTCAGCCCTCTCGGCTTCCGACAGCGATAGGAAATAGGCACCTCCTCTGGAGACTCAGGAAGGCCTAGCCCACCTAGATCCCTGGGTTACCCCGCTAGCTTTTCTAACTGATCCTGAGCCTTCCTGGGCGCCATGTAACAGTCACGAACTGCTGCTGATCACCAGGCCCAAGGGTAATTCCCTTGCAGCACCGTCGCAGTCATACATATTATAGTCTTGAGTTATTTTAGTTTCTTACGCAAATTCTGTTTTTATGCATTATTTTTACAGTTTGTTACACATACTGTGTCTATCCACTTTTTAAAAAAAATCCTCACCTGAGGACATTTTTGCATTTATCTTCAGATAGAGCGGGAGGGAGAGAGGGAGCAAGAGAGAGAGAAACATCAATGTGAGAGAGACACATCGACTGGTTGCCACCCACACGACTCCAACCGGGGCCGGGGACAAACTGCAACCGAGGTACGTGCCCTTAGCGGGAACTGAACCCGGGAGTCTCTGGTCGGCGGGCCAATGCTCTAACCACTGAGACAAACTGGCCAGGGCTATCCACTTTTTAAACAAACAAGGACTATGTCTATTTCTGGACTAACAGTACTAACTTTTGTGAGGCTGTGGCACTACTCTACTTTCCGGAGCATTGTCTTCAAGCAAGGCTATCCTGAGGCTTTAAATGGACGGGTATTGTGTCAAAAGGACCCTTTTGTTTATTGAGGTCTTGCATTTTCCTAGACAAGGTGGTTAAGAATTGCATTACCAAGGTAGGAATTTCATTAAGTTTAAAAAGGTTTGGGCCCTGGCCAATTTGGCTTAGCAGTTAGAGGTGCTGGCTCATGGACCGGAGGGGTCTCGGGTTTGATTCCTGGTGCAGGGCACGTAACCTGGGTTGCAGGTTCAATCCCTGGCCTCTGTCGGGGTCATGTAGGAGGCAACCGATTGATGTGTCTCTCTCACATAGATGTTTCTCTCTCTCCCTCCCTCCCTTCCACTCTATCTGAAAAAAAAAAAAAAAAAAAAAAGGAAAACTATCCTCAGGTGAGGATTAACTTAAAAAAAAAAGTTTGAATGATTTTCTGGTGATGCTATTGGGAGAGGGGCTTAAATCCTTTATGCTTTTCCATTCTGGTAAGATTAATCAGTTGGAGAATAGTCCACACTAAGAAAGGCAAATAAATCATTCAGTAATGGTATAGTTAAGAATTGAGGTCAGATTATCAGACTAGGGACAGAAACGTGGGGCCAGGATTAAGAGAGGAGGGGGTTCCTGGGGTGGGAAGCAGATAAGGTAAACCAAAAAAGCTAGGAGAAAAAACCAGGTTGCCAAGATGAGGTCAGGAACACTGAGACAAGAGTCAGTATAGAAAGGAAGACCCATTTTTTTTTTGTTTAATTTTTTTTTCTTTATTGATTTTAGAGAGAGAGGAAGGGAGAGGGAGAGATAGAAACATCGATGAGAGAGAACATCGATTGGCCACCTCCTGCATGCCCCCCACCAGGGATCAGGCCCACAACCTGGGCATGTGCCCTGACCAGGAATCAAACCAGCCACCTCTTGGTGCATAAGTCGATGCTCGACCACTGAGCCACACCGGCCGGGCAAGGAAGACCATCTTGGGCCTTATAAGCTATCACTCTGCTATCCAGAAACGTGGGTAGTTCTTGTTGTTCCCAAAATCCCCACTCTCCTGTGGTGTAGGGCTAGTTTTGAAAAATATTAAACTAATGTGCATTAATCCTATTTATTCTGTTGATCTCTACCAACTGAAGCATTCATTTGCTTTAGGGGAAAGGCGAGTATAGCCTGGAGCCAGGAAGTCATTACTCAGTATTGAGTTTCCAAAGTTCATAGTAAGGGGGCTAAAACTTTGGAGCCTCTTTTTATTAAGAGAATATTTTCTTGGCATTTTCAGAGCTGAGTTTTGATGTAAGAGCCAAAGCTAACAAAACCGAGTTTTTACTTTATATAAGCCATAGGGAGTGGGGAGGATATAAATCATTTCCTGCTGCTGTCAAGGAAAGGGACATGGAAGGACCTTCTGGGCAGAGGGATTGGGCGCTGGGTGTCGGTAGTGTGTGCACAGTGCTAGCTGAGATGGCAACGGGGTAGGGAAGGTGGGCGGCCTCTCTGATGGAATTTCCTAGGTGTTTACTTTCCCGGGTACTGTCAGAACAGTGCATGTCTCAGAAGCTGTGTGGTTAGCATGGCGCTGCTGTAGACACATGCTGTGCTGAGCACCTACACTGTCCTTGTAATGATCAAACACTCAGTAAGTGTTTGTTTACTGGATCGAGTCTGTCTCAGATAGGCCTGAAATACTATTTCTGGTTTCCTATGGCTTGTGTGTGGCTTCTAGAGGGTCCAGATGTGTTTAGATCGTCCCAGTCTGCCGACTAGCAAGGACTCGGGATGGGAGAAAGTGAAGCTGTTTGGCCTGCTAGCAGAAAGCTGTAACATATAGTGTCCAAGCTTGGAAAAAATAAAAATTGGCCTCAGATCCTAAAGAGGACCAAAGTAAGAAGTTCTCCCTGTCCTTGAGTGAAATAAGCAAACAGGCCACACTTCCCACCAGGTAGAAACACGTGAGTAGTGAGTATGGCTGAGTCAGAAGCCAACTCCCCGAGCCCAGGCAATGAATGCAGTTACGCCTCTACCAGAGGTGACAGGGCCAGCAGAGAAGGACAACTGTGGGTCAGACCCAGAGCTTACGCTGCCACTCAGATTCCCTCTTTAGAAGTGGGGGAGCCTTGAGTAAAAGAGCAGTGCCCCAAAAGGCTGAATAACTACCCAAAAGAGACTTTTAACCTGGAAGAGACAACTATTTTTAAGATTAACTTTGCCATTGGGAAATGAGCATTTTAATGCAAGTTGTGACCAGCTAGAGAAGATAAAGTAATGCTTGCTGACATGTCTAAGTCATAGTACATGAATGCTGATCCCTTTACAAGACCATGGCACGCAAAGCTTTCTGTGGTCTGAATTTATCCTGCCTTTGCCATCATCTCGCGCATGTCTTCATAGACCTTATCCCCAGACTGATTTCTTAACAGAAACCACAGAAGCCAAAAGACAGTGGCATGACATCTCTAAAGTACTGAGAGCAAAAACCTGCCAACATGTAATGACTATGTACCCAGTGAATATATTCCTTTAAAAATGAAAGCAAAATGAAGACATTTCAGGCTGACAAAAGCCGAGAGAATCCAATGCCATCAGATCTGCTTTACAAGAAACACTTTTAAAAAAGTTTATAAGCAGCCCTGGTCAGTTTGGTTCAGCAGTTAGAGCATCAGGCTGCAGACCAGAGAGTCAATTCTGGTCAAGGGCATGTACCTCGGTTGCGGTTCGTCCCCAGCCCTGGTCGGGGTTGTGTGGGAGGCAACCAATCAGTGTGTCTGTCTCACATTGGTGTTTCTCTCTCTCTCTCTCTCTCTCTCTCTCTCTCTCTCTCTCTCTCTCTCTCTCTCTCTCTCCCCCTCCCTCCCTTCCTTACACTCTAAAGATAAATAGAAAAATATCCTCAGGTAAGGATTAAAAAATAAAAGTTTATAAGCAAACGGAATAAAAGGAAGCTTCCTAAAACTGATAATGTGTATGCATAAAAAAACTTACAGCGAATTTACTCAGTGGTGAATACTGAATACTTTCCCCCTTGAGATTGAAACCAGGACAGAAATGTCTAGTACCACATTTCTAGTCATCATTGTACTGTAGGTTCTAGTCAGTGCAATAGCAAACAAGCAAAAGGAGAAGGAAAGGTATACTTAGTAGAAAGGAAGAAGTAAACCACTTTTTCACAGATGACATGATTGTGATGGAAATTCAAAAAAATCATCTTCTTGATAATTAGCCTTATTCAACAGAGGAGAGGGTGTATGGGACACAGCCCAGATGTTTATGGACAGTAAGTTTAAGAAGAAGTATTGATGTATTATTATCTAGTTATCCTAAATCTTAACATAATGAATTCAACAAATACCCAATGAGATAATGGGTTCTATAGGAGATTTAATTAAATATAGGGAAGTGCTTTCTTTCCCAAGTAAGGTAAGCAGGTATGAAAATGTTCCCTGAGGTAGAGCTAAGGTAGATACACAGGTGTGTGGGTGACAAGCAGGAAGTGATTTTACAGTTTTCCAGCTCTAGGAATTTCTACGTCGTCAGCTGTCTTGACCTTCCAAGGAATTTTCCTCATGCCCGAGGATTCATCGAGTCCTCACTTACGGATCCAGAAATCTTTCTGCTCCTTTTTGTCTGGGTCAGGAGGACATTGCTGCATTATCCCACCTCACTAGCAGGTGCTACCAATTTAGGTTGGAATACATATTTCCTAATATAAAAATATCCTATAGTCCAAGTTTTCCAATTCATTAAGAAACTTTATACACCAATTTCCTTAAATCAAGGAATGCCTTTATTAACATGACAGCATTTGTTTGATTACTGTTATACCAGCTGAAGATTTGGTGTTTATTGGCCAGGTTGAAGTCCCCCTGCCCCCCTTCCATAGTTGTGTATGGAAGTTTGGATCTGCAGCTTTTTCCATGGAGGCTTTCAGCTTCTTCTTTCTAGGCAGAGTTAGGATCTTTCCTTTGCCACTGACCAGCTGAAAGTGGTATCTGATGAGTTCTGTTACTGTGCTACTTGGAGTCATTTATTTCTAAGAAGATGAACCGAGGGAGGTGTCTTTTCAGTGGATAGGACAGGAGGCTTCATTACTTTCACATTACATCAAAGATGTAAAATAAAGGAAAACTCGTTTGTACATGTGTGTATAGTATTGGCATTTGAATGTTTAACCTATTACTGCTTTCTTTAAAATTCTTCATTTGGGGAATCTATGTTTATTAATCACATGGCTGTTATTTTAGTTGAGAAATGGTCAGAAGGAACGACACAAGAGAAGAAACCAGAATGTGCAAAAGAACCCAGAGTAACACCCACAGTTTCCAGAGAACCTGCACGGATGGAAAAATCGACAGACACAGAGGAGGACAATATAGCTGGACCACTATTTAGCAACAAAACCACTCAGTTCCCATCAGTCAGTGCTGAGCAGTTCCTAGAGCACGAGGAGACAACTAAAGCAGTCCGTGAACCTTCAAAACCATCCACCCCTACCACGTTACCCTCGTCACCATCTCCAGCAGATGTCCCACCAGAGTTTGCCTATGTCCCAGCTGACCCAGCTCAGTTTGCTGCTCAGATGTTAGGTAAAGTTTCATCTATTCATTCTGATCAATCTGACGTTTTAATGGTGGATGTGGCAACAAGTATGCCTGGTGTTTCCAGCGAGGTGCCGAGTTCAGAGGCTGCTGAAGACAATGTGGTGGCCGCTTCTGTTGTGTATTCTGGAGAGGGGGTAGCAGTGCAGGTTGTGAGCCACGCATCTATCCATGTAGATTTGGGTTCTAACTCTAAAGACAATAAGGCTGAATCACCAACGGCTTCCTCATTCCCCTTGCAGGATGAACAAGAACCTCCTGCTTATACTCAAACTCCTAAGGTCTCTTTGCAGGCTGGTGCTGGGGTTACATCAACCGTTCATATATCATCTATCTATAACAATCAGCCTGTCATTGAAGGAGTTAATGTGGAGCAAACACCAGAACAAATAGTTATCCCTTTTACTGCTCGTCTTAAAGAGATTGAGCTGACACCACCAGTTAGTCCCACACTTGTAAGCAAGACAGCCTCACGCATGTCTGAGAAATCTATAGGTTCTGCAAACTTTGCACAGTTGGAGGATGCAAAACATGATCCCTCAGTACACATGGAGGCAGAAGCAACCATTCTGATCTCTGACACCTCTCTGAAAGGTCTGCTTGCACAGTCCCTGAATGCAGAGGGCTCTACCAAACCAGTAGGCTCTGAAAAATCTCTGCACCTTGAAGTGGAGATCATTGCGCTAGTCTCGGGGCAGGAGGAAAACTCTGCACCCCAGGAGATGGAGGTCAAACCTGTGGCCTCTGGGGAAGCCGCAAAAGCTGGGCACTCAGGTGCATTTGTAAGATCATCTAGTGGCCTCCCCAGTCCTGCTGCAGAAGGTCCTACTGAACCAGAACTCGAACCAGAAGGGGAAGCAGCACCCGAACAAGGTTTGACGAAACCAGGTAAGCAAATTAGATACTTACAAAATGAAAAATTACGTTAAATTACATTTCAGGTGACATCTGTATTTCAGGTAACCATCTAGGAAGGCTCCCTGCAGATTGGTCAAAAGTCTTTATTTTTAATAGTTTTTAAAATGCCAAACCTATTTAAAGGCGTTGTTGTATTTGAGATTTTACTCTCATGAGTGAATTTAGAGTGACATCAAGATGTAGCCTCAAAGTTTGATCGGCTAGCACTTGCATGTTAATCTTCGACCATGTCACGGAGTGAAACATGAACCCGTTGTCAGGTCCAAACAGTCACGTGGTCTGAACACTCCTACCGCAGAACTGTAATTCACGAGGTGTTCACTTGGAATTTCTCACTAGTGCCTGTAAAATCCGACTCCAGCAGTGCATTTACATAGGCTGTGGCATTTAAAAAGTGGAAGAGATGGTGGTGTGTTGGACTCTGCTTTCGCACTGAGTCAGGAGAGCTCTGCAACCAGGTTTGGGGAGCTGGGGTCAGGCACTGGTTCCTCCTTGCCTGGGAGCGTCCCGCCGCAGAGGGGGCAGTTTCATAGCCGGATGGAGAGAAGACAGGTCAGGTTGAAGTTCTGTCACACGGGGGAGCAGGGAGGCAGCAGCAGCAGAAAGGACAGGCGGCTGAGCAATACCGGACACAGCTGGGATGACTGGCCTCCTTCCATCAGTTCCCTCACTAGTGCCCTCGCCCAGCTGCTTTCTTGACTGCTGTGAACTGTCACCATTGCTTCCCTGTGACACAGACATGCTTGAACCTCCCTCTCGACCTCATGATGGCATTTGGTCTGCCCACCTTCCTGCTCCATCTGGACCAGCTCAGGGGCCCTTCTCCCTTTAGGGAGAGATGGGACATGCATGAGCCAACCTCTCCCATTCCTTTTGCAGAATCTCTCAACTTTGACTCTTACCAGAGCCAGGATGAGGAATGTTTACAAAGCAGGTGTTTAGAGGTCAAATTCTGTCTGGCAGTGTGGCAGGGATTGCACAGCTGGAGGCAGAGGCCGCATGGAGTGCTGCGTTGAGCCGGCGCCGCACTCGTGGCGGGAGCAGCGTGTTCACACCAAGTTACTGTGCTCGGGTGCTTAACTGTCTCCAGTAAGCGCTAAGAGGTTATTTTAAAAAACACTGAAGACTTGGCTTATGCATACTTTTCAGCTTCGAAAAACATCAGTTAAAGTATCTGAAGTTACTGAAAATGCACCAGCTTAATCACGTGCAAAGTGGTGGTGGTTTCTTTTCTGGAAGGAAAGCTGCACCAGGGGTGGATGGCTCAGTGGTCAGGAGGCGAGCCTCGCACATCTGGGCCCAGGGCAGCCGTGGAGCTTTTCTCCTCCATCCCCTTCCAGGACTCAGTGCTCCAAGACAGCACTGTCTGCACCAGGCAAATCAACCTTGACATTATCATGTCCTTGGTGGAAGTGGATGGATGGCAAGCCTAGACCTCTCTTTCCTTAAAGAACCCGTGGGGCCAACCAGCCTTTCACTGCCACCCAGGCGATGATTTCAAGCCTTGCTTAAGTGGTCTCTGGGGTTCTGAGTCTTAGGCTGTATGGTGACAAATTAATGGGAGATAATAGTGCCTGTGAAGAGCCAAAGATATTTGATTATATGATCAAAAGATGATACCTAGTACAGACTGTGTTAGTAAAGAAGAAATTACTATGCAGATACATTAACCCTCTTTTCAGTGGCTTAAAGGACACTGTCCCGTTGATTTGTTGGTTTCCATTTCCCCTCGAGGGCCTGCAGTAGCCATGTCTGAAGTTGAAGTACCTGGAGACAGCAACTTGGATGCGATCGCTGCTTCAGCCAGTCCGGGCCCTGCCACGGGCTCTCGCTGCACTGCTGTTTCCAACTGTCGAGACCTCTTCCTTTCACATTGCCAAACACAATTTATCTAGCTCTCTCTATAGCATGCTTTATGGCACATATTACTACAGCTGTTTACTTATATGTAAAAAAATTTACAAAGATATTTCTGTGCATAGCGCCTGATACAGAGACCAAACCTTTAATACCTGCAAATTTTTTTTTTATAGCAATAGCAACAAGCGAAGCAGGACAACCACCACCATACTCTAACACGTGGACCCTTTACTGTCTAACTGATATGAATCAACAAAGTCGCCCATCACCGCCACCTGCACCTGGGCCTTTCCCCCAAGCAACCCTCTATTTATCTAATCCTAAGGATCTGCAGAATCCACCGAAGGTTACTTCTCCAACTTATGTGATGATGGACGACTGCAAGAAGACCTGTGCCCCACCTTTTATTTTAGTAGGTTCAAATGTTCAGGAAGCACAGGATTGGAAACCTCTTCCTGGACATGCCGTTGTTTCCCAGTCAGATACCTTGAAGAGATTCGCTGCAGTCCAAGTACCCATTGCTGTTCCTGCAGATCAGAAATTCCAGAAATACCCCCGAAACTCCCTGAATGCTAGTCCTCCTACAAGTGGACAAGATGGCCCCAGGCCACAGAGCCCAGTTATCCTTTCTGTTGCTTTCCCAGTAGAAGATGTAGCCAAAAAATGTTCAGGATCTGGTGACAAACGTACTCCCTTTGGAAGTTACGGTATTGCTGGAGAAATAACTGTGACTAATGCCAATATGCACAAAGCAGAAAATTAAAACTGGCAGGTAAATCTTCCCACCACATGTGGGCCTCACACACTTCTCAGCATTTTGATTTGTTGACCTGGAGACAGATCTTTTTAAAAATTGAGCTATGCAGTGAGTTAGAGCACTGATTTGATGAGCGTCTCCAGCTTCCTTACCACCAATTACCAACCCGTGCACCGCAGTGACCCACACCGAGGACTCGGTGCCTGATGCGTGAACCGATCAACCCCATCACCTTTGAACACAGGTTTCTGTGTGTAGCTCCTGTGGAAGATGCTCTGAAAGGGGATGGCTTTTATTTTTTAAAAAGGACAGTCTTATGTGGAAATGTACAGTTTGGCATGTTTAAGGGGTGGGGAGGAGCAGAGACAAGCCATAGGAGCTGGGAGCAACTGGAGAGCGAGGCACGAGATGAGATTATACATGGAATACCTAGTCAGTGCAGTGAGTCTGTTCCCTCTCGAGAGTGACTATTTAGAGCAGAATGGACAGACTGGAAACACATTAATGAGCTAGAGACAAAGTAGAACTAAACATAGATAAGGCAGTTTTATCACTCACTTTAAAATTTCTCATTCAACCAGTACTTAATGCCAGTGCTAGCCTCCGCCCCCCAACCCCCGTGTATAGGAACCTACACCTTAGTGGAGGGGGAGGAGGAGGAAAAAAAGTAAATTACAATTTGTTAAATATTATGCAAAAACAAGGTACTGACACAGACCCTCCTTCATTAGGCTCAGACATACAGTGACACCTGAGTATGAGGGGTCAGCCTTGCAAAGAGCCCACAGACAGAGTCCGAGGGCAGGAAAGCTTGGGAGTTGCGACACTCAAGCAGGCTAAAATGAGATGGGTGGGGACATAAGAGGAAGCAGGAGACGTGAAGAGAGACTTCTGTTGAGTGAGAAACCAGGGCAAGGATGGATCCGCTGGCTGCTATGTGGGAAAGGAGTACAAATCAGGAGGGGTTGTTAGAAGCAGGGAGACAAGAGTATATGACACAGGTGTTAGACCTACACACCAGTGAGTTAAAACAACCTGGGAATTTCAAGCTGAATATCTGATGGACAAAAGCTAAATTTCATTCACAGATAGGTTGAAGTACTATAGTTACTATATTTAAGGTGGTAATTCTAAGTTATCAATCAATATATCTTAAAGCAATGTGCATTTATTTATCCCCTTTTTAGACGTAGTGGAATTGTCAAATCCATGAAATGCTAGGATATTTCAGTGCAAATGCAGATAACTTAGTGACAGAGCTTGGAGGGTATACATACCTTGCATTTCTGATGTTCTCATTTCACATGTTCAGTTTCATGATGAAATTTAAACAATTCACTACTTACATTATTCCTAACAGATGCTGAAAATGAGGCTGTCTGAGTCGACGTTCAAGGTGGAGTCTGCCACCAAGCGTAATGTATCAATAAACTTCATGCAAGCATAGAACCTTGTATTCTTGCTTATTTTTTATTTAGGAGGTATACAAACAACTGAACAAAAAAAGACCTTAAATTTTTTCAGACCTGTGACACAGCTTGTGTATACATTGTAAAAAGAATATTCTCACTCTAGCTTTTTTTCTAGCCAGGTATTCCCATTTGGTAATTCTGTATTTGGCATTCACACCAAATGAGGAGTAGCACCTCGCTATGATACTGTACCCCAGAGAATACCAGGTGTCAACTGATTGCTTACACTGTGGTGCTGGGCGGCTTTATCTCTCGGGCCACAAGGACTTTTTTGTAAGGACATTCTTGGGATATATAATTTGGGATAGCATGAAGTGGCAACGTTAGTACATTTGGAAGTTTAAAAGAAATCACACTTTTTTGAACATTCTAAAGCTTTTATTTAGCATTAGGTAGATGATTTCATTATAACACCTGTTAAACTTCAAAACAGCAATGCAAATAATTTACTGGCAGCTACCTAAGACCCCTGGAGCAGTATATCAGTCTGGAGTTGGGTGGATAAATACCATATGATTAATGTACCCCAATTAAAGGGGCAAAGCTACTGTACAGTAGGTCTCCATACATAGTTAAGTACACAGAGGTCTTGCAACCTTGAAAAGCACAAGACCTCTTATTATATAGTTTGATACTTATAATACATGAGTGCAACTTAATTTCTCTGGTGGCGTTGGCCACAAAGTTGAAGCATTTATAAAGGTTTGTCATTATGTAATAATGGTGATTAAAATCTATTTCTAGGGCATTTTTGTGAATTGCTAGATTTTATACATATTTTCAATTTGAACACGTACAATTAAACACTTCTTAATTCTAATGACTGGTTACAGAATTGTAAAAAGTAAATTCAGAGCACTAAAATAAGCAAATGAAATACCTTTTCAGTTCAATTCTTTAGAATTTTCAAGTCAGGAATACCTGTTCTGACTAGGCATTTTTTTTTCTTTTTTGGAGGTAGGAAGGGGGGAAATTGAGAGGATTCGTTAGAAGAAAAGCCATCTTATCAATGCAGTCTTTACAAAATGACATAACCTCTGCATTTGAGCACATAAACATTGTATAGGAGAGTCCTAAACATTTCAAAGTTACATCTAAAACATTCAAGCAAAATAACTTGATTTGGGATTACTATATAATTTCATAAAGCTAAAGTTACATTTAGGTATAAACCTTCAGTAAATATGGCCACAGCAGCCGTACAAAGCATATACTCCAGCAGTTTCTCTGACCTCTATATAAAATAGTATTCCAAATAAGTATGTCTGGATAGCAAAATTACCCATTTTCTGTAAGACTCTCATCACCGGGATCACCTATGCCCTACTTCTGGTGGGTGAAATGCACGTTATGAGTGGGGTTTTTTCCTTTTAAAGATGAGTAGAAACCAAAGAAAATCATGTAAAAACACAGGTTTAAGACTTATTTGTAGATCAGCCAGATGCCCTGACTTGTCTGCATTTTAATAAATGTCAGGTAAATTACTGTAGTTTCTGTCCCAGTAGCTGCCCGAGTAAAGCCAGTCCTGTGCTCCGTTGTAGGGATTAGGACCTTGATGGAACCACCTGTTTAAAGAGAAAAGCCAAGATTTCAGGGGAAACGGTTTGAAATCACAGGGTACCTGCTGCATCTCCCGACTGCAGCAATTCATTCTGGGAGGGATTTCCAAAGAGTGTGAAGTTACGGTTTTCCCTTTAGAAAGTAAGCATGTAGAATAATGGTCCAAAACGTGTACTGATACTGTGCAAAAGGTTTACAGACTTCCCACACCATTTAGCAATGCTACTTAGCAGAATTAGGATTTTCTGTCTAGCAGGGTTGTTAGAACCAATATTTTTGTCTACTTGTTCATCCTCTAACTCCGTTCCTTATCTTCCACTAGAAGCCATTCTTTTAAAAGCAATTAGAAATAAGGAATTGGGATAAAATTAACTTTCACAGCATACCTGCAGTAATGTGCAAAGTGCCCAGTTCACAGTAAATGCCCCCCAAACCCTTAAAGCTCCGTTTTTCAAAAGAGCTGAAAGAGAAGTTGAATAACTTGCCCAAGCTAATAACCGGTATCAAACTTGAGACTGATTTTAAAGACCGTGATTTTCAAATACATTATGCTACACATAATCCACTGAAAGTAATCTAGTCCAAATCCTCCTGGGTCTCATTTTCTCCATGCTAATATGGATTCTTAGGTTACATCCTAGCTCTGAACATTCTAACCTGTCTTATCTAATTCTAGAAAGAGCTGCTCTAATCATTTTCTTGTCCTTTAAAAAACACATGACCCATTTCCCATAGTCCCAGCTTTCTTTAGGTAATAGAAATGCAAACCTACTTGTCCAAAAGGATCACAATTAAATCTGTGTATGACTTCATTTTTAGAGTAACATTTATTAAAATGGTCTTAAATGTCTTTGCCATTCTTTCCAAATAAATTGCTTCTAAAAATATTTAGCAATTAAGAGTGAGGTTAGATTTGTTTGGTAAGTCCCAAATGTTCCTATTACTACAGAAACACTAAAAACCCTGAGAGAAAAAATCCCTTCAGACTAGGCCAATTCCTTGAAGGATCATACATATAGTAAATGCTCATCCGACCAAATTTTCTAGAATAACATTACATAAATTATTTAGCTTTTGGGACTTTCCCCTAATTAGAAAATGTAAAAGCCTCCTTTAGATGATCAAGATACCTATTATTCAGACTTTGGTAACCAAACTAGAAATATATGAAGGAACCATTATTTGATCAAAGTCATAGCATTTTTGTCTATAATAAGTATATAGTTATATTTTCTTAGGTCTCAAAAATCTAAGCAGCAGAAGCACTTCTTAGTCAGGCCTAGCCAGGTTGAGCACTGCAGAAAAGCTGGCAGATCTCCCTGGCCGGTGTGCTCGGTGGTTAGGAAGTTGGCCCATGCACTGAAGGGTTGTGGGTTCGATTCCGGTCAAGGGCACATACCTGGGTTGCAGGTTTGATCCCTGGTTGGGCATGTGCAGGAGGCAACTTTGATCGATGAGTCTCTCACACACTGATGTTTCTCTCTCCACATCCCGTCCCCGCACTCCTTCCCTTTCACTCTCTCTGAAAATCAGTGGAAAAAATGCCTCCGGTGAGGATTAACAAAGAAAAGCTGGCAGATCAAAATAATTTTAAAATTAACCCATCTCGAGGCCCTGTGCTGTATTTTGTAAAGCACTACAGCATTTCTCCCATACAAAGTGGAGCGGAGGAGGAAGGTGCAACGAGACCTCTCACAGACGGATAGGTTTAACAGCTTCTCGTTCACACGTCAGCAAGTTCTCCAAAGGCCATGTCTGCAGGCCTCCCTTTGGGGGTGACTTGTTCTCGGGGAGAGTTTGAACACTGCACCAGAGATGAGCACCTTGGAGGAGATGGTCTGATGCAGAGGATTAGGTTTCTTTCAACTTCTAGTCCTAATGTTGAGCACTCATGTCCGGAAACCTCTGCCACTGTCGTGACACCCCTTCCACACACACAAAACTCCAGTTCATTGCTCTAAGTCAAACATTTTAGAGAAGCATGGATAACAGGAAAGAGGAGGAGGGTGAGAGACTACTTTGCTACCTTTTATTCAATATGAATGAAAGTCGTGGGTCTCTATCAGTAAAATAACCTTCTATGAACTCTTAATTCTGCACAACGTTCACATTGGGAGAGGTGATGTCACCATTGTTTTTTTCCTCTTCGCCCACCTACCTCTCCCCCTCTTCGAATTCTGTGTCTCACCAGTTCCCCCACTTCCTCCCGACAGTCCACTTACTGAAGTCTGTGGGCCCCTCTAGGAAAATGGATCAGGATCACAAACAGCCATTTTCATAAGCAGTGACCACAGTTATACCCTGGAAAACCCTGGAGCCCGAACTCTCTTCAAGGAGGTGAAACAAATATTAGCAAGAACGTCCGTCAGCTTTCCGTGTGGAAGAACTTGGGACAGGTGACAGGACATTTCCGAGTCTGATTTCTTTGAGGCTAGTTAGCTCTACCCAGGAGAAAATGTTCCTTTACAAAAGTGACCTCCCCACTCCCTCACACTGAACCAAGCTGTTTAAATACACAGTGTCAGTGACGAGAGGAACCAGTCTGTGAAGGTGCCATCTTACCACCACCAGAAAAGTGCCCAACACACATTCTTCTGACAAAGGGTGGTAGGATCATTTTATCCTCACCTGAGGACATTTTTTTTCCCCCCTGCATTTATCTTCAGATAGAGTGGGAGGGAGAGAGGGAGGAAGAGAGAGAGAGAAACATAGATGTGAGAGGGACACATCGAGTGGTTGCCACCCACACGACCCCAACCGGGGCCGGAGACAAACTGCAACCGAGGTGGTAGGATCATTTTTAAGGTGTGCACATTCACAGAACCACGGTGCTGTGACACAGCTGTGGACAAAGGCACGGGGAAGGCTCCAAATGACAGCTCGCAATGGACCTTCTAGTTGTTACTTTCAGGCGACAACAGCGCTGTTTAAAGCTCTGCTCTCTGAATGTTCAGACTTCATCTGACAGTAAAAATTCTTCCTGGGCTTTTCACTTACATTGTATACTTGAAAACGTGACCAGAAAAATAACAGTTAATTAGAACTATAGGACAAAAGTGGGGTTCTATGCAAAAGACTATAGAAATAATGGTAAAATGTATCAAATCTTTTCCAAAGGGATCACGGTAAAGCCAATGAGGCTTTGCCTGAAGGACTCACGAAGCGGGAGGCTGTAACCAAGGCGTGTGGCCCGCACAAGTCCCCTGAGGGACATACACCCGCAGCTGGTTTCCTCTGCTACGATGAAGGGGTTTCTAGACGAATGGTTTCCAAACTGTACTGAACGGAGGGCAGGGACCCAGGCTATGTGCAGGCGGGAGAAGGTGAGGCCTGGCCAGGGCCCTGCCCCTCAGCCCGGATCCACCCACCACGGCCGCTCAGTCGGCATGTGTCCTGTGTTTGCAGGTTCTTTGTGCATTCACTGGGGAAAAAAGATGTTGATGCTAACAAAAAAGTCCAAAAACCACTGGACTGGGTGATATCTAAGGTCATTTCTCATTCTAATAATTACCTTTTTTTAAGATACAAAAGGACTACCAAATAATATCTGCTGAAATGCTTGCAAAATTATGTTCACACTGGCTCTAAAGCACCTGTCGAACATCAAGTTAAAATCTGAATTATGGGACAATGGTTTCTATTATGCAATACCAATGTAGAAAATGTTTTTATTCTATTATTTACGAGAGATTCTGTTACTCAAAGTGGTTCCTAAGTAACTCCCGAGTCTTAAAAAAAAAAAAAAAAAAAAAAAAAAAAAATTTTATTGTCCACTGTCTATTTCTGAGTGGGGTCCAGAATGTTCCTTTATAGAAATCCTATTTCCATACATGTCAAATCCCGTGTTTGGAAGAGTAAAGACACTGTCTAGACATCCTTGACACGGGTGCCTGTCTAAGCAGACAGCCCTGTAGTTTACTCACAGATATAAACAAATGGCTCTGAACCTTTTTCATGCCAGAACCTACAGTTCGGGATTTTGCTTCCCCTCTTACACATGGATAAGGAAACAAGATCGTTTTCTTAATTAGCATTTAACTGTGATAACTGTGTGGGGAAAAAAGATACATTTTTAAATCTTCACCAGAGGATATTTTTCTATTTATCTTCAGATAGAGTGGGAGGGAGAGAGAGAAACATCACGTGAGAGAGACACATCGACTGGCTGCCGCCCACACGACCCAACCAGGGCCCAGGACGAACGCAACCAAGTCGTGCCCTTGACCGGAATCGAACCCGAGACTCATTGGTCTGAGGGCTGACGCTCTAACTGCTGAGCCAAACCAGCCAGGGCTGTGTGGAAATATTTTAACTTTAATCTCCAAATAGTCCTTTTCCTTTGTCACGCACGCAACTCCCTCAGCTTGAATACTCAGTGGAGAGAACTGTTCCCTCAGGCCCAGGAACAACTGGCCGGGCTCACGTGCGGCCACGCGTGCAGTTCCCACGTCTGCCAGCCCCGCCCGCCCCACGCGCGTGCAGTCCCCGCGCCTGCCAGCCCCGTCCGCCCCACACGCGTGCAGTCCCCGCGGCTGACAGCCCCGCCCGCCCCACGCGCATGCAGTCCCCGCGCCTGCCAGCCCCGTCCGCCCCACGCGCGTGCAGTCCCCGCCAGCCCCGCCCGCCCCACGCGCCTGCCAGCCCCGCCCGCCCCACACGCGGCCACCCGCGGGCTCGGCTGCCCGGTCTGAGGACCCACGCACCTCGTCTTCCAGTCCTCCTCCGACTTGGACCTGTTTTTGCGGGCTGCTCTTTGTTTCTCCTCGAGTCGTTTCTTTTCTTCACTAGCTTGATCTAAAACAAGAAGATCAGTGGAAAACAGCTACTGTACAAGGAGAGAACGCCAGGCACAGCACTAAATGAGCAGACTTTGTGGAGAAGTGCCATCCACAAGTATCAGCACGACTTTTGTGCCATCAGAACCAAACGCCACGTCGAACGTGAAGTTAACACTTTAACATGGACCTAACTCAGTGGGCAGAGCAGGCCTTCAGGACCCAGCCACCTCTTTCATAACCTACGGCCTTAATAACATCTGCGTTTACCAGAAAGAACCTGCCTATTCTTAAGGCCAAAAGAATGATGTTATTAACATGCTTTAAAAACTGGGTGGAGAAACTGAGTAAATGTAAACTTTTCTAAATTCTTACTGAGACCTCACAGAGCTCCTTCAGATTCCATCCATAACAAAACTCAAACCATTTTCCAAAATGCTGTTGCACCGTCTCACTGGCAATTCAAAGAGCATCAGAGTGTTTAGTTAGAACAGGGTTCCCCACACTGGCCCTATTGACATGCTGGACCGGATTCTTTGTGGGGGGCTGTCCTGCACACTGCAGGATGTTCACTGCACCCCAGGCCTCTGCCCACTACATGCCGAGTAGTTCCCAGATGTGATGACCAAAGTCTCCAGACATTGTCACATATCTCTGGGGGGAAAGTGCCCCCTTATGAGAACCTCTGAATTAGAAGAAATTGAACACTATGAGAGAAAAAAAGGTTTTAATTAACCAAGGGGAAGCACCGCTTTTTGAGGCTTAACAGGTGATATTTAATTCTAAAATATATAGTAAAATAATTAGAATATACTTTAACGTTGATAAAAATGTTATCATTTTCTCATCTTCCTTTCTGACACTTAAGATATGCTTTTGGGCCTCGGCTGGTGTGGCTCAGTTGGATAAGCGTCGGCCCATGCACTGAAGGTCACCAGTTCGGTTCCTAGTCAGGGCACATGTCCAGGTTGTGGGCTCGGTCTCCAGTGAGGGGCATGCAGGAGGCAGCCGGTTGATGTTTCTCTCTCCCTCTCCCTTCCTCACTCTCTAAAATCAAAAATCAATAAAAAAAAAAAAAAAGAATTCTTCACTTAAAAAAAAAAAAAAAGATATGCTTTTGGTTAGAACAGACTGATGGTTGCCAGAGGGGAGGGGGGTGGCGGGGGGGAAGGTGAAGAGATTGAGAGTGCAGATGGGTAGTTACAGAAGAGTCATGGGGACGTAGAGTACAGCATAGGGAGTACAGTCAATAACACTGTAATTACTATGTGTGGTGTCAGGCAGGCATTAGACTTGCCGAGGGGATCACTTTGTAAGTTACATAAACGTCTAACCACTACACTGCAACACCTGAAACTAACATAATATTGACTATCAACTGCAATTGAAAAATAAAATAATAAAAGGAAAAAATATATATACCTCTGGTTATATACAGTATATTCAATTATCAGGGAGTACCACTGAAATAATGAATATGAGCTAATAAAGGCTACCTCAGATTTCCAAATTTAAAACAAAAGTCACCAAATTTAAATTAAAAAATCTTTTTATATTTTTTCTGTATTGATTTTAGAGAGAGAAGAAGGGAGAGGGAGAGAGACAGCAAGATCGATGAGAGAGAACATCGACTGGCCGCCTCCTGCATGCCCCCCACTGGGGATCGGGCCCACAACCTGGGCATGTGCCCTGAATGGGAATCGCACTGGCGACCTCTTGGTGTATGGGTCAACACTCAACCACTGAGCCACACCAGCTGGGTTAAATCAAATTTCAATTAAAAAATTTCTAAGACAGCATGCTCCCAAGGGCTGTGGCTGGTTGCAGCCATGGGCTCTCCAACTGCATACAAGAGCAACCTGGAGGGACCGCGACAGCTCAGGTCAGCACGATACCTGTGGCTGCAACTCACCTTTTCTATAACGTAATACAAAAATTCTGAGAGAGACTACAAATGCTGGTACTGCAATGATGCTAACAATCGATAGCCAGGAATAAAACAAACCATCATCCCCAAAGAGTTACTCTTCCCCGTAGCACCGTCAGACGCTAGTTACCAATTTCTCCGTTTTCCATGGCTCTGATGTCAGGCCGCAACCTGCAGTCTGTCTTAGGAATCACAGTCTCCATTTCCTTGTCTATTTCATTCAAAACCATTGCAAAGTTAGTAAAATTGTACATCTGAAAAAGAAGCAAAATGTTCAAATTAACATGTACCAAGGCATAATGCAAAATGAAAACCCCTGAAAGTAGAATAGGTTTGTTTGACCTGACAGGGAACCCCTCGTTTTATGGCAATGACGGACAGCCTTTCTTAGATCATGTATCTACATGTTTTCACTGAAGTGTGGACCACCTATGGGTATTGGGCTAAAAGAAATCTGGAAGCAGGCCTCACAGAATGAATATTCCACATCGTTGTCAACTTCAAGTAGAACTATAAGCAAGAGCAACCCTCTTTCTGTTTTCTTCATTAAAGTCACTGCTTGCTGGATCTGGGAGGCTGATACTGAAGAGGGTACACCACTGTGCATTGAACGAGAGCCAGTGTTACTCCTGAGCAATTACTAAACATGCCCCCACAAGTCCCATCCCAACACACCCTCCCAGCCAGGCAGCAGCAGCGCCGAACAGCACCAACCCACTGGCTCTCGGGGGAAGGGAAACTGCACCCAGGAGCCCGTGGAGGGACAACTGAGGGCATTTCAATGACATCTGCCCTTTTCCACACCCTGCCAGGACTGGCCCTGCACATGCCGAGGAAAGAGCACCATCAGAGCTGGACGTACACAGCGAGGCCCCCTTCAGCAAGCCCAGTCTCACCTGCGCAGAATTTGGAGGCCGTGGGGCTATCCGCCACAGGAGAACACTGCCGGGGATGACGAACACGCTTTCAGAATCCGGCATCGGCATTTCATCCGACTCCTCGGAGGCGCTCATCTGGAAGACGCAACGGATGAACGAAATCAAAATGTTTTAAAAAGAGTATACTTACACGTTGAAAAACCACCACCATTTATTTATTGCACACCACTACAATGTACACTGCGTGGGGGCGGGGCCCTGACTTTCTCCCTCATCCCTCGCCTCTGCGCACAGCGCAGGGAGTCAGTCACAGCTAGAATGACAAGGGCCACGAACCCCAAGAGCCTGTGCTGTAGCATTCAGTGGAAACTGTATTCAAGGCATTATCATCACCACCACTTCGACTATAGTGTTTTCATGTTTTTAAAGCTTTTTTAAAAAAACAGAATAACTCATCTGTATTTACTGGAAGATTTTGAGAACTTCAAGATAAGATTATATTCTTGGGACAGTTAATAAAATGATCAATGACAAAAACCAGTAGGGATTCTGAAAGCATTCAATAATAATAAAAAAAGAATCCTGGAGATTATTATGCTAAGTGAAATAAACCAGTCAGAGAAAGACAAATCCCATATCATCTCACTTATACGTGGAATCTAATGGACAAAATAAACTGAAGAATAAAATAGAAACAGACATGGAAACATGGAACAGACAGCTGTCAGAGGGAAGGGGGGTGGGGGCTGGATGAAAGAAGGTGAAAGAATGAGCCAAAGAAAATATATGTATCACCCACAGACACAGACAACAGTGTGGTGATGGCCAGAGGGAAGGGAGGGTGGGGGTTGGGGGGGGCAAAGGGGGAGAAAATGGAAACATCTGTAATAATGTCAACAATAAAAATAAAATAGAAAAATATGTTAAGCTAAAAAGAAAATTAACATTTTTGGAGAGGACTACCCCCCATAGGCCAGAGCCTAGGATCTCTATTTAGTCCTTACATAATAAACCTATGGGGTGCCCTGGCCGGTTTGGCTCAGCGGTTAGAGCGTCGGCCTGCGGTCCAGAGAGACCCGGGTTCGGTTCCCGCTAAGGGCATGTACCTCGGTTGCAGTTTGTCCCCGGCCATGGTTGGTCGTGTGGGTGGCAACCACTCGATGTGTCCCTTTCATGTCGATGTTTTTCTCTCTCTCTCTTCCTCTCTCTCCCTCCCACTCTATCTGAACAAAAAATGAAAGATTGTCCTCGGGTGAGGATAAAAAAAAAAAATAAACCTATGGGGATATATTATTACCACAGTTTAATAAGAATTTATCAAGAATTTAAACTTTTGGGCAGAAGCTGAGAGCCGCGCAGGAGGACGGAGCGTCAGCCGCGAGCCCAGCGGAACCGGTCCGATTTATATCCACTGTGATCAGCACTTTCACTTAGGACTTTCCAGATCCAGACCCAGACCCAGACCCAAGACTCCAGAGTAACCAGACCTCTCCCAAGGCAGATTCCAAAATGGCGGCGGAGTGAATGGAAGCTACACAGACCATCTCCCAGGACCAAACTGGAATTACAACTAAAATAAAGACTAATCGTTGGAAAAAAACAACAGAAAAGCAGTTTGCGAGGACCATACAACCAGGGACACTGAATCGATCCTGGTAGGATTGCAGAGGCATGAGAGGGGGGCTGGGAGCCCACAGACAGCAGCGGCCTTAGCCGTGAGCGGCACCCGCCCTCGGGGTTAAAGCCCGAGCCGGCTCCACAGCGCAGAGCCGGGACAGAGTGCTAAAACAGCCACAGCCACTCACCTGGGCTCCGGCAGAGGGAGGGCGGACTGGACTGGAACTGTGTGGGGACACTTGGGATTTGAGGGCGCTCAGAGCTTTTGCTGAGTTGTGGCCACGCAGGACTGTGGCCTGGCCATCTTACTCCATCCCAGGGCTCTGGGGAGAGGTGGCAGTCCCTCCCTCAGAGATCCAGCCACACCCTAGTGGGCCATTGAAATGCAAACTGAGGCTCATCCACTACTAGCATCTGCCCTACCCTCTGGAAATCCTCTCACGCTGAACACCTGAGGGAGGTTTTCATTCAACTGAAAACCCAAGGCTCTTCAAGCAACCACAACTAATAGCCTCTAGGCAAAAAGCTAGAGGATAACTTAACCTTTGCTGGGCTTGCAAATATACCCTGGAAAGTAAGACTCCACGGTGGTGTTTAACGTGGGTCCTCCCACGTTCATCCAAACCCAGTAGAGGGAGCCACAAAAAACAGAACACCAACATCCACAGGAAAATTTGGCAGGCTCCAAAAACCACTGAGATAGCCAAAATGGTGAAACAAAGAAACAGATCCCAAATGAAAGAACAAGAGACCTCTACCCAAGATGAGATAAATGAAACGGAGTTAAGCAAGTTAACAGAGCTAGAATTCAGAGCCATGATCTTGAGGAAGCTCAACAGCATGAGTAAGGACATCAACACCTTGAGTAAAGACATCAACACCATGAGCAAAGACACAGAAATACTGAAAACCAACCAAGTGGAAATTAAGAAGCAGCAAGAAGAAATGAAGAATGACATAGTAGAAATGAAGAACACATTGGAAGGACTAAACAGCAGAGTAGAGGAAGCTGAGGACCGGATCAGTGAATTAGAAGACAGGGTAGAAAAAAAATCAACCAATCAGAAAACCAAAAGGAAAAAACAATGAAAAAAAAAGGCAGACAGCTTAAGAGAACTGTAGGACAACTGCAAACGTAATAATATTCGCATCATTGGAGTCCCTGAAGAAGAAGAAAATGAGCAAGGGTTAGAGAATATATTTGAATAGTGACAGAAAACTTCCCTAATTTGGTGAAGAAAGAAGGCATTCAAGTTCAAGAAGCACAGAGAGTCCCAAGTAAGAAGAACCCAAACAGGCCCACACCAAGACACATAGTAATTAAAATGCCAAAAATTAAAGACAAAGAGAGAATCCTAAAGGCAGCAAGAGATAAGCAACAGGTTACCTACCAAGGAAGCCCCATAAGGCTATCATCTGACTTCTCAACAGAAACACTACAGGCCAGAAGGGAGTGGCATGAAGTAATCAAGGTCATGAAAAACAAGGATCTGAATCCAAGACTACTCTACCCAGCAAGGCTGTCATTCAAAATAGAAGGTCAAATAAAGAGCTTCTCAGACAAAAAAAGGCTAAGGGAATACATTAGCACCAAACCAGCACTGCAAGAAATGTTAAAAGGACTGCTGTAATTAGTAGAAGAAATAGGAAGGAAAGTAGAACCACACTAAACAAAAATGGCAATAAATAAGTACATATCAATAATCACCTTAAATGTAAATGGATTGAATGCTCCAATAAAAAGACACAGAGTAGCAGATTGGATAAGAAAGCACGACCCATATATATGTTGTTTACAAGAGACCCACCTCACAACAAAAGACTCACATAGGCTGAAAGTGAAGGGATGGAAAAAAATCTTCCAAGCAAATGGAAAGGAAAAAAAAGTTGGGGTACCAATACTCATATCTGATAAAATAGATTTCAAAATGAAAGCCATAACTAGAGACAAAGAAGGTCACTACATAATATTGAAAGGATCTATCCAAAAGGAAGATATAACCTTGGTAAGCATATATGCACCCAATATAGGAGCACCAAAATATATTAAAAATCTTCTGGAGGATTTCAAAGGAGAAATTGACAGCAATACAATCATAGCAGGGGACTTCAACACCCCGCTGACATCACTGGATAGATCCTCTAGACAAAAAATTAACAAGGAAACAGAGACTCTAAACGAAGCAGTAGACCAAATGGATTTAATAGACATTTACAGAGAATTACACCCCAAAACTACAGAATTCACATTCTTCTCAAGTGCACATGGGACATTCTCAAAGATAGACCACATGTTAGGACACAAACGGAGTCTCTACAAGTTCAAGAAGATTGAAATCATATCAAGCATCAGATCACAATGGCATGAAACTAGAAATCAATTCCAACAAGAACATGCAAAGGCATATGAACACATGGAAGCTAAATAGCCTGTTATTAAACAATGAATGGGTTACCAAGGAGATCAAGGAAGAAATTAAAAACTTTCTGGAAACCAATGAAAATGAACACACAACAACACAAAATCTATGGGATGCAGTGAAAGCAGTCCTGAGAGGGAAGTTCACAGCACTACAGGCCTACCTCAAGAAACAAGAAAAATTTCTAATAGACTATCTAACCTCACAACTTAAAGAACTAGAAAGCACACAAAAAGAAAACCCCAGAGCAAGTAGAAGGAAGGAAATAGTAAAGATCAGAGCAGAAATAAATGACATAGAGACCAGAAAAACAATTCAAAGGATCAATGAAACAAAGAGCTGGATTTTTGAAAAGATAAACAAGATTGATGGACCCTTAGCTAGACTCACCAAGAAACAAAGAGAGAGAACCCAAATACACAAAATCAGAAATGAAAGAGGAGAAGTAACAACTGACACCACAGAAATACAAAGGATCGTTAGCAAATACTATGAACATTTATATGGCAAGAAATTCGACAATCTAAGTGAAATGGACAAATTTCTAGAAACACATAGTCTCCCAAAACTGGACCGGGAAGAGATAGAAAACTTGAACAGGCCAATAACAGCTAAGGAAATTGAAGATGTAATCAAGACTCTCCCAGCAAACAAAAGCCCAGGCCCGGATTGCTTCACGGGGGAGTTTTACCGAACATTCAAAGAAGAACTAACACCCATTCTCCTCAAACTATTTCAAAAAATTCAAGAAGAAGGAAGACTTCCAAACTCGTTTTATGAGGCCAGTATAATCCTAATTCCAAAACCAGAAAAAGACACTACAAAGAAAGAAAACTACAGGCCAATATCCCTGATGAACATAGATGCCAAAATCCTGAGCAAAATACTAGCAAATCGGATCCAGCAATACATCAAAAAAATTATTCACCATGACCAAGTGGGATTCATCCCAGGGATGCAAGGCTGGTTCAACATTCACAAATCAATAAATGTGATACACCACATAAACAAAATGAAAGATAAAAACCACATAATCATATCAATAGACGCTGAAAAAGTATTCGACAAAGTCCAGCACCCATTTCTGATAAAAACGCTCAGCAATTTGGGAATAGAGGGATCATATCTTGATATAATAAAGGTCATATATGAAAGACCTACAGCCAACATCATACTCAATGGGCAAAAACTAAAAACATTTCCTTTAAGAACAGGAACAAGACAGGGATGCCCACTTTCGCCACTCTTATTTAACATAGTACTGGAAGTCTTAGCCACAGCAATCAGACGTGAAGAAAAAATAAAAGGAATCCAAATTGGAAAGGAGGAAGTGAAACTGTCATTATTCGCAGATGACATGATATTATATATAGAAAACCCTAAAGACTCTATCAAAAATCTACTAGACTTAATAAATGAATTTGGCAAAGTAGCAGGATACAAAATTAACGCCAAGAAATCAACGGCATTCTTATACAGCAATGATGAACTCACAGAAAGAGAAACTAAAAAAACAATTCCATTCACCATTGCGGCAAAAAAATTAAGATACCTAGGAATAAACTTAACCAAAGAAGTAAAGGACCTATTTGCAGAAAACAATAGGACATTGAAAAAAGAAATAGAGGAAGATATAAAAAAGTGGAAGCACATACCTTATTCATGGATTGGAAGAATTAACATCATTAAAATGTCCATATTACCCAAAGCAATCTATAGATTCAATGCAATCCCCATCAAAATACCAGTGACATATTTCACAGAACTAGAACAAATATTTCAAAAGTTCATATGGAACCAAAAAAGACCCTGAATAGCCACAGCAATCTTGAAAAAGAAGGACAAAGTAGGCGGGATCACAATACCGGATATCAGGTTATACTACAAAGCTACTGTAATCAAAACAGCCTGTTACTGGCACAAGAACAGGCATATAGACCAGTGGAACAGAACAGAGAATCCGGAAATTGACCCAAGACATTATGCTCAATTAATATTTGACAAAGGCGGCAAGAGCATATAATGGAGTAAAGACAGCCTCTTTAATAAATGGTGTTGGGAAAATTGGACAGCTACATGCAAAAAAATGAAACTAGACCATCAACTTACACCATAAGCAAGAATAAACTCAAAATGGATAAAAGACTTAAATGTGACTCGTGAATCCATAAAAATCCTAGAAGAAAATATAGGGAACAAAATTTCGGACATCATACGCAGCAGAATCTTCACTGATACATCACCTAAGGCAACAGAAACAAAGGGAAAAATGAACACATGGGACTACATCAAACTCAAAAGCTTCTGCACAGCAAAAGAAATAACCATCAAAACAGATAGGGAACCCACTCTATGGGAGAGCATAACTGCCAATGATACATCAGTTAAGGGGTTAATCTCCAACATATATAGAGTGCTCATACAACTCAACAAAAGGAAGACAAAGAACCCAATTAAAAAATGGGCAGAGGAACTAAATAGACACCTCTCCAAAAAGGACATACGGATGGCTAAGAGACATATGAAGAAATGCTCAACATCACTAATCATCAGAGAGATGCAAATGAAAACAACAATGAGGTATCACCTCACACCTGTCAGAATGGCCGCCATCAACAAGTCATCAAACAACAAGTGTTGGCGAGGGTGTGGAGAAAAGGGGAGTCTAGTACACTGCTGGTGGGAATGCAGACTAGTGCAGCCACTGTGGAAAACACTATGGTGTTACCTCAAAAAATTAAAAATTGAATTGCCATTTGACCCAGTGATCCCACTTCTAGGAATATACCCTAAGAAGCCTGAAACACCAACCAGAAAGAATACATGTACCCCCATGTTCATAGCAGCACTATTTACAATAGCTAAGATCTGGAAACAGCCCAAGTGTCCATCAGTGGATGAATGGATAAAAAAGCAGTGGTACATATACACAATGGAGTACTATGCAGCTGTAAGAAAGAAAGATCTCTTATCCTTTGAGACGACATAGAGGGACCTTGAGTGTATTATCGTAAGCGAAACAAGCCAAGCAGAGAAAGACAAATATCACATGATCTCACTTATTTGTGGAATATAATGAACATAAGAGTCTGAGGAACAGGGTAGACCCAGAGATGTGGAAGTAGGGTACTGACTGACAATTGCCAGAAGAGGGGGTGGGGGGGAGGGAAGAGATAAACCACAGAACTTATGCACATGTATGCATAACTGATGGACATGGACAACAAAGCTGTGGACGGGGTGGGGGGATGGGGAGGAGGGTGTCAATGGGGAAAAAAGGAGAAACATCTGTAACAAAAATAAATTAATAAAAAAAATAAAGTAAAAAAAATAAAAAAAGAATTTAAACTTTTGGAAGGTTAATATTCCCGATGTCACAGTTACCAAATGCAGAACTACTGGGTGAGACTTTCAGGGAATACAGTTTATTTTATTTTATTTTTTTTTATTATTATTTTTTTTTATCCTCACCCGAGGACATTTTTTCATTTTTTGTTCAGATAGAGTGGGAGGGAGAGAGAGGAAGAGAGAGAGAGAGAGAGAGAAACAGCGACATGAAAGTGACACATCGAGTGGCTGCCACCCGCACGACCAACCAGGGCCGGGGACAAACTGCAACCGAAGTACATGCCCTTAGCGGAAACCGAACCCGGGTCTCTCTGGACCGCAGGCCGAGGCTCTAACCGCTGAGCAAAACTGGCCAGGGCGGGAATACAGTTTAAAAATAGCAGCGTGGAGGTGACCACACTGACGCTGACCCTTCCTATGGGTCTGACCACTTCCCGTGGCACTGGGAATGCTCAGGACCTCCGACACCCACGACAGCTGGACACGCACAGGGGGCAGAGGGACAAGACAGGAGTGAATGTGTGAGAGTAATTTCTCCTCTGGGGTAAGGCCACTTTTCTACCACGACTGACCAGGGAGTTACGTGATGTGGGAGAAGTCTGTGGAATTCCGCCACTGTCCTTCGCTGTCCCCCACCCCACTTGGTAAAAAGAGGGTAGACGACACACACGTTGGTGAGGTTACATTTGCCAAGTTGCCTCGTCCTGGCTGGAACTGCTGCCAAGGAGTCTGTCAGGGCCCCAGGGTCCTGGAACATGTCCTTCTGTAGCTCCATTCGTTCTAACAGATGCTGGACATGTCAGGGCCCCTCCCAGAGGAAGAAAGGCAGGCAGGGAGTGTGGATGGGAGGTGGGCAGTGTGGGCGGGGAGTGTGGATGGGAGGCGGGGAGTGGGGGCGGTGAGTGGGGGCGGGGAGTGTGGATGGGAGGCGGGGAGTGTGGATGGGAGGCGGGGGGCGGGGAGTGTGATGGGTGCGGGGAGTGTGGGCGGGGTGCGGGGAGTGGGGGTGGGAGGCGGGGAGTGTGGGCGGGGTGCGGGGAGTGTGATGTGGGGCGGGGAGTGTGGACGGGAGGCGGGAAGCAGACTGTGCACAGAGACGAAGTGGGGAAACGCAAGAAAAAGGCCAAGGCAACAGGAAAGCGGTGTGCCCTGGTCATGTAATAAAGCTGTTCACCTCAGAACCATGGTCAGTTCCATTTACAAAGAAAGTTACTCATAAAGACACCTTTTGTTTTCCTGGAGGGTTAAGTTTCCGAACTTCCACATCAGAACTCGGAAGAGCCCCGAGACTGACTGGGAAGGTCCGAGGCCTGGGAGCCAGTGAGCTCTCAGATGGTGCTCGGGTCACCAGGCCGTGGACACGCTATGAGTGGAAAGGGCTTCCGTCACCTTAACTGGGAGCAGCCACTACTCAGAGCCCTTCACGTTTATCATCTCATCTGCCAAGTAGGTGCTATTACATCCCATGTACAAACGAAGGCACTGGGGCAAGGAGGTGCCAAGCCTGGAAGGCTGCACCTCTCATAAACGTGGAGACAGGAACCTAACCCAGAGCACTTGCTCTTAACCATGACGCCGGCCACTCGAGAGTGATCAGCCCTCAAATATTTCCTGTCCCAACAGGTGCAATCTTTCTGCGGCGCTCAGCTCTCCCGCCCAAAGACAGGGACAGGAGTCTGCTGAATGTCAGCGCCTCCTTGGGGCCCTGTGACAGGAGGCTGTGTGCCTCACAGGGGCAATTCTCTCAGGACATCAACTGTCCCATAGGAAGTTTAATAACAGAACGACAGCCATCCAGGAATGACCCCCTTAATGTGTTTTAACTTCAGTGATTTGGAGATAAAGGAGAGGGCAACAAAAATGCTAATGAGCATGAAAATATAGGAGATAGTTTTGGAGGAAATTTTAAATAAAATATTTAATGCATCTCAACTTCTAACGCCTATAAACAGAAAGGAGAGAAAGAAAATTTGTCTCACTAGGATGGACTCCTAATTCCCAAGCTGTGTGAATTCAGTTAAAGCCCCATAAACAACTGCCCACAGTTAGAGGTGCCGCCTTGTCTCTGTGTAAGACTGTCAAACATTCGCTACGAAGGCAGATTATCTGTTTATTAAAAAGATTCAAGGAGCCCTGGCCAGTTTGGCTCAGCGGTTAGAGTGTCGGCCTGCGGACGGGAGAGTCCTGGGTTCGGTTCCCGTTAAGGGCATGTACCTCAGTTGCAGTTTGTCCCTAGCCCCGGTTGGGGTCCTGTGGGTGGCAGCCAGTTGATGTGTCTCTCTCACATCGATGTTTCTCTGTCTCTTCCTCCCTCTCTCCCTCCCACTCTATCTGAAGATAGATGCAAAAATGTCCTCGGGTGAGGATAAAAAAAAAGATTCAAGGATATGCCAATTATACCTCAATAAAAATAAAAATAAAAAGATTCAAGGAGAAAAATTACATGCATTAGAAAGAAAAGGGGGAAAAAAAGGTCAAAGTGTGACCCAGTAACAGGCCATCCCCAAATTAGTACGAATTTGAGAGTCCGACTCCTTCGATTCCACCTTACGGGATGTTCACCTGTTTGCTGTTCTTCTTCTCTTCAGTATTTTTCTTATCATTTTTTTTGAAAGCATCAAAAGTGGCGGGGTCGACACTATATAAACATTCAGTCCACTTCCCATAGAGAGCACAGAGCTTCTTTTTGCTGTCAAGAGAAACTGATGTTTAGCCGACAATTAAACCAGTGTTTAGCTGTAACTGAGTATTATTACAAAGATGCCTATACATCAGATTCGTTAAAGAAATAAGATATTGCCTTGTAGAAAGAGTTTTCAACTTATTGAAATGCTTGTTTCCTAGGTTATGGCAGCAGATTTTAATACAGACATTTTATTTAGTGATCAACACCTATAATGGACACTTTACCTTTTATCTTGAATGTAGCCTTCAACTTTGTGTAATTCCTTACCAAAAAGGCCACATGGCTTGAAATTCAACACACACTTGTCCCCAGTCCTAAGGAAGAGACATGAAGCTCAGATCACCATTCACACGGAACAGGCAGTAGAGAATAACAACCATGATAACCTTCCCAGCAGCAGTTTGCTACTGGGCCCACCATGAAGAAAAGGTAAACAAGGTCATGAAGAATAGTGACTTGCTGCTATGGAATGAATATTTGTGTCCCCCCAAAATTCATATGTTGAAGCCCTAACACCGGCAGGATGATATTTGGAGGTTATTAGGTCATGAGGGTGGAGCCCTCAGGAACAGGATTAGTGCCCTTTTAAAGAAGAGACAGGAGAGATAATCGAGCTCTCTGCCATGTGAAGACACAAGAAGGCGGCCATCTACAAACCAGGAAGAGGGCTTCATCAGACAGCAAATCTGCTGGCCCACTGACCTAGGACTTCCCAGCCTCCAGGACTGAGAGCATTAAATACCACTTTTTAAGCCAGTCCACGGTGTTCAGTTACAGCAACCCAAGCTGACTAAGACATTTGCCTAAGGTCACAAAGCAGGTTTTGAACCCAACTCTTGTTAACTTTATGTTCCTCCATCCCCACTCCCCTGGTGTGAATAATACACACTAAACAATATAAGCACAATGAGCAGAGGTTGGAATTAAGATTCACAGAGGCTGGGAAAGCTCAGAGTTCACCTAGTCTTCACTAATTAGAAACTTAATGAACTCTGTTCATTAAATAATTGGGCTTCTATTCACTTTATGTTTTAAATTCATCTAGAGCTTTAAAAAAAAAAAAGTCCACTGATATCAGATGACGACAACTGAAGGACAGACAATTACCCTGAAGGGTCTTACTTGTGGTTTGTGATTTCCATGGTGCCGTACTGCTCGATCCAGAGTTTACCCACAATGATGTTGTGTACACAGCAGGTAGGATTTGTCCATGTATATGCTTCATTGTGCCTACAAAAAATAAATAAAACCAACACCCAGAAAAATAAGCAAGAAGTGTTATTTTGGTTAAAAAGCATATGTGTCTCAAACGCCCTTAGCTGAGCATAACAAATCAGAGGACTGGGGCTAACTCAGCTCTGTTGGTGTTGATTCACAGCAAAACAAAATCATCTGACCACTTTTACCGTCTCTCAAAAGGATGGAAAAGCTTAGGGAAATAACTGTTCTGTATACTTCCACCAAACTCCAAATAAACTATGTATATAACCATCTAAGACATTCAAAAGTCAGGTGAAAACATATTTAAAAAATAAAATCAGAGGTAGAAAATAAAATGAAGGCCTCTTATTTAGCACTTTCCAGAGAAAGTACCTCCGGCTCATCAAAGGGAAAAACTCCTGTAGTATGTGAATAAGTTCCATTCTTATTTTTTTATTCTCCCCGAGGACATGCTTATTGTCTGAGAGAGAAGAAGGGGAGAGAGAGGGAGACAGAGAGACAAAGACATTGATGTGAGAGAGAAACTTCAGTCCGTTGTCTCCTACACTTGCCCTGACTGGGAATCAAACCTGCAACCTTTCTGGTGTATGGGATGACACTCCAACCAACTGAGCCACCCGGCCAGGGCAATAAGCTCCAATGTGACATATGCCAGGACATCATATAAGTAGGATGATATACTAAGTAAACTTTTGAGATTAGCTTCTTCAATTTGTATAATGCATTTCAAATTCTATGTATCATTAATTTTTTCTTCTTTATTTTCTGAGTAGTATTCCGCTCTATGGTTTAATCATTCACTCATCAAAGGACATCTGGGTTGCTTTAAATTTTTGGTGACTATGAATAATAACACTATAAATATTTGTGTACAGGTTGTTGTGAGAACACAAGCTTTCATTTCTCTAGAGTAAATACCTATGAGTGGAACTGGTGAGTCATGTGCTAAACATACGGTTAACTTGATGAAAAACTGCCAGCTGTTCTCCAGAGTGGGTCTACCACTTTACATTCCCACCGACAATATATTAGATTTCCAGCTGCTCTGTGTCCTTTAAAAAATTATTTTCATCTTTTTTTTTTTTTTAATCCTCACTCGAGGATATTTTTCCATTTACCTTCAGACAGAGTGGGAGGGAGGAAAGGAGAGAGAGAGAGACACACATCGACTGGTTGCCTCCTGCATGACCCCGACCAGGACTGGGGACGAACCACAACCGAGTTATGTGCCCTTGACCGGAACTGAACCCGTGACTCTTTGATCCATGGGCCGACGCTTCATCCGCTGAGCCAAACTGGCCAGGGCAAAAATTACTTTGATTTTAGCCATTCCATTCAGTGTGCAGTGGTGTCTCACTGTGCGTTCTTGCATTTCTCTAGTGACACTGCTGCTGAGCACCCCTTCCTGCACTTGCTGTCACCGTGTCTCTTCTGCTGAACTGCTGTTCACATACATGTCCTCAAGTTTTTCTTCTGTTTCTTTTCTTACTGTTGACTTTTGAGAGTTCTTTATTCTGTTTAAAAGTCCTTTGTTGGATATATGATTTGCAAATAATTTTTGCCCATCTACAGTTCGTCGCTTCATTCCCTGAAGTGTCTTTCAGAGCATGTTTTACATTTTGATAAAATCTCACTTACCGATTCTGTGTTATCTGGACTATGCTTTGTTATTGTATTTACAAGATGCTTTTGCCAAATTTAAGGCCATAAAGACTTACTTCTATGTTTTCTTCCAAAAGCTTGAGCTGCACATTTTACTTTAGCTTATGCTCTAGTTTGAGTTGCTTTTTATATAAGGTGTGAGATATACGTTGAGGTTCATTTTTTGGATGCCCAACTGTTCCCACACCATTTGTGGAAAGAACTACCCTTCACTGAATTGATTTTGCAACTTTGTAAAAAATCAATTGACCTTATTTCTATGGGTTACTTTCTAGACTCTCTCCACTGTTCCAGTGACACACGTCTATCCTTTTGCCAATAACACACTGTCTTGATTACAATAATTTGAGAGTTAAGTCTTAACATTGGGAAGTGGGAATCTGTCAGTTCTGTAGTTTGGGCTCTGGCGGGTGTGGCTCAGTTGGTTGGAGCATTGTCTTGTACACCAAAAGATTGGGGGTTCGATTCCCGGTCTGGGCCTATGCGGGAGGCAACTGATCAAAGTCACTTTCTCACATGTATGTTTCTTTTCTCTCTCAAATCAATAAAATATATATTTAAAAAAACAGTAATATAATTGTTTTGGCTGTTCTGTTTCATTTGCCTTTCCATATACATTTTAAAATCAATGTCTCTATAGCTATTAAAAGTCATCCTGGGACTTCTGTTTGGATTGTGTTAATATAGACTGCCTTATAAATCAATTATGGGAGAACTAACATTTTAATTATATTGAGGCTTTCCAATATATTGAGACACAGTATCTCCATTACTCAGATATTCTTTGATTATTTTGTATGTTGTAGTTTGCAGCATACAGATCCTATACGTATTTTATCATCTTCATTCTGCTATTGTGCCTATCCTAGTTATTGTATTTGCTACTGTATTTTCAATACTAACATTTCCAGAAATACTTCTATTTCTTCGCTAGAATATCCTTCTATTCATTTTAAGAGTCTTCAACTTTATTTCATGGAACATTATAATAGTTGCTTAAAAGTCTTTGATACAAATTTCAATATCAGAGTCACCTTGGGGTTAGTCTAGTGATTGTTTTTCCATTGTGAGTTGTTGAGATTTTCCAGGTTCCTTGCATAATGAGTAATTTTGGATAGTACACTGAACGTCTGAATATTACAATACTCTGGGTCCTCTTAAAATCTCCTGGAGAATATTGTTTTGTTTTAGTAGACAGTTAATATAGTTTCAGGCCGTAAGTCCTGACCTACTTTCTGTGGCCTCTGATTCTAGTGCCAGTTTAATTTTCAAAGCCTTTTAGGGCTGTTCAGATCCAGCCTCGACAGCCATCGGGGACCTGGCACTGGTGCACACAGCAGCTCGGCGCTCGTGGCCTTGGGGGCCCGTTCCGCCTCATTTCCAGGCGTAAGCACAAGGAGGGCCCTTGCGGGTTCCCACAGGGCGCATGGCTCCTGTTCTGGAGCTCGCTGCTCTGACTTTCCCCACGCTCTCAGACACCAGAGGGGTTTGTCCTCTGGCCTTTGGCTAGCAGGCTGCAGTTTCAGCCGTGTGCTCTGTCTTATACTTTCCACAACTGGGTCTTCCTCTGGGGCAAAGGAGTGAGAAAAAAGAGAGAGGAAAAAAGGGAACAGGGTTCTCCTCTCACTCCTTGGACCACAGAGGTCCCTTTGGCCAGTTCCTCTGGCCAAAGAGAAAGACTTTTTCTGAGTTTTAGGTACTTGTGTGGGTGCTGCCACCACCACCAGGCCGGAACACACCTGTGGGCCCCAGAGTTCGCTATGGGGCAAGCAGGCAGAGACAAATGGAAAGGACTTTCTCCATCCTCTGCATTCTACAAAGGACCTTCCCATGTCTTTTAACCAGAAGAGGAGGCTTATCTTGGAACTTTTCCACCTGCTCCACTGCCCAGTTCTGGGCTTTGGGTTCCTCTGACTCTAAGCCAGGAGATACTGGGGGATGGGGGTGGGATAAACCAAGAAAGTCACTGCCACATTGGCCTTGGGTTTTTATTTCTCTCCCCAATCGACCTGCTGTCATTTACTCTTCAGGGTCCTCGGATAGTTGCTTTATGTCTTCTGTCCAGGTCTTTAGTAATCAGTAGGAAAGACAGGCTACAGTGGGCTTATTCTATCTTAACTAGAACTGAAACTACCTTTGAATTTAAAGCTAATCTTTTTTTCTACTGGGAAGAAGAGAATTTCCAACTTACCCAATGTCTAAGATATGCCACACAATTGTTATTTCAATAATTCACAAAGTGAATTCATTTTGAAAGATGATTAAACAAAACAGAAAAAATATAGAAAGCTTGTTTTGTAAGAACTGCCATGAAGTGATCGACTCCATTCTACCTTAAAACAGATCCAAACACCATAGCCAAACATCAAGTTGAACATTTAAAACGTACCCGATTGATTAACAATGGCTATTACCGTGTTTCTCAAATCTGTTCACACGCAGCTACCTGCATAACTGACACTTCATAGAAGCTGTTTCTTCTCTACCTCCAGCTTCTGAACAAGATCGGGTCTGTGTGCAAATGTATACACTTCAGTGTAAATGTGTATACACATGGCTCGATTCCAACTTACTCAAGAAGCTCCAAGGTGATGGTTCCTTTGGGTTCTGCTTCTACACTCTTCCCCCAGAACTTCAGTTTGGGATAAATCGAGCCATGAAAGATGAAGTCATTGTTCAGTCCTTCGGCATGGAACGCACTAATGGGTGGGTGGTGGCTGACCTGCTCAGAGATGAGTCTGAAACCAAGGTCATCTCTTAAGATTAAAAAAAAAAAAAAAAGTAACATTGTTATTACCTCTTATCATGGAATGTGTACATTACTGTCATTTTAGTCACAAAGTATTAAACAGGTTCAACAAAGTAAACAATTCCTTATTATACTGATGAAAGAACTTAATATATTATCAACTGTACAAATGCAACTCAAACTACTAAACCCAAAGTTATTATATTTCTAGCTATTTAAACATATTAAAATAAAGAACACCCGCATGAATCTGGGTGAGTCGCACACATGATAATAAGGGGCATGCAAATTTAAAACGTATCGTTCCATTTATATTAGGGTAGGGGAAGCTAGTGTGTCCACTTTCAAATGTCTAGGGAATAAATGAGATCAAAACGTGTATAGAGAAGAAGGGGAATATTTAGAAAAACTAAAGCCAAACGATTGTGTGTAAACAAGAAGCAAGCTAAGGCAAGCGAACAGAACTGCAGAGGCACCACACCTGCCTGCCAACAGCAGAGTCACACTAATATATTCTACATTTTTATAAAAAAACCAATCATGTCTTATGATCTACACAAGAACAGGACAATAATCCCACATGATCAGGAATAATGGAAATCCCCATAATTACTTATCATGTATATTTTACGTATTTTACGTTTCAATATTTTTGACATAGTCTCTAAAATACTAAGTATCATAGAAACAAACATCAAAATTGTTAACTTGCTTCAGTCACACAAAATCGTTGTCAGTGACGCTCAAAGTAGATATTTTTCTCTTTCATTTTAAAAGCAACATAAATCTTGCAAACTCATCCATCCATCTGGAATACAGTGCAAGATCTTACCGGACTAGCTCGTAGGTCTCCCCCAGGAGCGGGTTGAAAGGCTTCCCGGTGCGCTCCCACTGAGAGGCCACGGCAGACACGGCGAACGCAGCTACACACTGTGGGACGGAGCAGCAGGAGGAGTCAACGCGGCCTCGCCTGCTCCTCGCTCTTTCAGGAACTGAAATGCGCCTCAAGATTGCAATTTATAAAACTATTCTGAGGAGTTTAATTACTTTGAATGTTTTTATGGCTCTAGCGACTTCCAACGCCAATGTGGATATTCAGGATAAAATTACTCTGCGTCTCTTCCTGCATTGCCATTCCCGACCGTGCTGTTTATAATACCCCAAAGTGCTACACATTTCCTCAAGGACGTTTAAAAAACTCTCAAACGCTAATTACTTTTAATTCATTCAAAATTCCTAAAAAGTACAATGCTTTTAGAATAGGGGAGAAAAGAAAAAACTAAACAAATTGGTGTCAAACCCAATGAGGTTGGGAAAAGCTGATTTATATTAAATGAAAGAACAGAAAGATTCCATTTAGAATGTTCTTGCTTTGAACAATGTACTTACTGTACTCTGCCTGTATCTAGTCCATCCACACACATCACATAAACATCTTCTATTCAAAAGAAGACTAAAAAGTGCACTTCTTTGTTGCCTTTTAACCTACAGCCATGTGTGCATGTTTATATACATACATCAGCATAAGTGTACATATTCATGTGTGCATGTGTGTGTTCATTCCTTCTTGGAAACACTGAGAGAGTCTGAAAGAAGAAAGGCTGAATTTTTTCCCAACACGATGCTACTTTCGAAAATGAAACTCAGACAGCTCACTAACACCCAGGTGTGGCTGTGGACCACCTCTGCTTCTCCTGCAATTCTCACAGAACTCCCACTACAGTGGTACCCTGATGCCAGGGAAGGAACACAGAGGATACACAAACATACTGACTATGTTTTAATAACATTTCCCAGCCTCACATTGGACTTAACACTAGTCCTGTGTCAGTGTGTTTGGGGTGGGGGACTGTTAGGGCGGGAGTGGTAGAGAAGTCTCTAAGACTTAGGCCGTTTCCAGTGCTTGCTTTAGACATACCTGCATCCTTTCCACAGGATCAGAAAGTGAGCTGGCCTTGTGGATGAGGTATGTATGCTCCATGTACTCAGTGAGTCGCTGCAGGAAGCTCAAAGGCTCATTAAATATGACTGGCATCGTAATCTTGGATAGTTCCTGTTTAACAAAAAGAAACAGTTATGTCCTACATACATAGCAAATTTAACTGCTGCTGTTTTTACATAACATAATCCTGGAAAGAAAGTAACAGGAAAAAGCAACTCATGAAATTTAATATCAGTTCCATTTTACAAATCTGTCCAGAGCACCTAACAGTAGGGAGTAGATTGTTCTAGGTCTTGAAGGAAATACAAAGATTACCAAGGAGCTCACCATTTAGTGGTGAGCATGAGATGATACCTAACGAGTCTGCTTTAGATCGGAATGAGGAAACGGGCTATAAAGGTGACAGGCACAAAAAGCAAAGCTCTTCATAGTGGACTAAGGATTAACTGCACACACCATTTTTTGCGAATCATTTTCCAAAATAAATTTCAGACTATTAAAAAAAATTTTTTTTTCTTTATTGATTTTAGAGAGAGGAAGGGAGAGGGAGTGGGAGAGAGAGATAGAAACATTGATGAGAGAGAACATCGACTGGCCGCCTCCTGCATGCCCCTCACTGGGGATTTGGCCCACAACCTGGGCATGTGCCCTGACCGGGAATCGAACCAGCGACCTCTTGGTGCATGGAAATTTCAGGCTATTTTTGACTGATAACTTGAGCTTTTCTGAGCACACCAATCTACTATAAATTGTGGACCAGGGTACTAGAAGGTTATTGTGCATTTTACAGAATAGGTTTTAATGTCTATCTGTCAGAATTATACAATCACAGTAAACTTCCAAAAATAATAAAGTAATTGGGTAGGGGTTCTCTGATCTGAATTACAACCTGTTTACTGTATGTTGCCAGCAAGCACCATTAGGTTCTTTAAAAAAAAAATTCATTAGGTAACAACATTATCTTGATATTCTATGGACTTTCCTGGTATCTTTCCAACCTTCCACCTACCCTTATCTCCCTTTCCCCTGGGAATCAGGTCTTTCAAGAAGCCTGCTGACTAAAGGCAAATGGTCAGGTGAACACTGCAGGGGGCAATTTGAATGATGCTGTCTCAGCTCTGATGTTTTCCCCTTAAACATCCACATTCTTACTGATCTGCAGAATTAAAAATAATGCAACCTTCACAAAACTAGACCCAGAGCACATTAAAAAAAAAAAACACAACTCATTCATTACCATAAAATATACCAGAATATAGACAGATATGTATGTAGCAAGTCAACCTAATTAAAAGAAATAGTAGGTTTTCTGCAGTCTCACTGAGAAGACAGGCAGGACAGGAATCTATACAGAGATAAAGAAAAGAAGGCTGAACTATATATACCCCAAGATCTCATTAAATCCAGAAATTCACTGTTAGGGCCAAGCCAAGAAAACTGGGACTTTTTTTTTTTTAATCAATAGAGCAGTACATAACTCTCAGTGTAAAATTTAATAATACAGAAGTAAAAATATGAAAAATGCTCCTCTTCCCAGAGGCAAAGCACCATCTACACTTTGGGATATGTTGCTGTGTATTTACACGAATGTGTGTATGCACATATATATTAGTGGTTTTTATAATGCATGGGATTCGCTCTATGTCTTGACCCATGACTTGCTCTTTTCACTTTTACTGTGTCATGGAGTTCTTATGCACACATAAGGCACATCACTGAGGCTGTCAAACTCTTTGTGATCTCTGGGGTAGGGTAATGGTAAGACCACAGAACCAGACTGAGTTTCACTGCTGGCTTCCTCATTCACGAGCTATGTGACCACGGCCAAGTTAAACTGTGTGCCAGTTTCCTCATCAATAACATTGCACCAATATAACAGTATCTATCGCAAAGCACTGTTATAAGAACAGTATTTGAAAAACACTTTGACCACTTCTGGACACATCAGTAAATGCTATGTATAGCTATACCATAACGTATTTAATCATATTTCTTGTAGAACATGGCTAAATATGGCTTCAAACTAGACTTCTCTAAGTGGAATTTCTGGGTTAAAAGGTCTGCTCATTTAAAATATTACAGCTATTGCATCAAGTTAAATGTCTTCCAAAAAGGCATTACCAATTTTTACTCCCACCAATGCTGTGAGAGAATTAGATCTTTTGACATCAATGGAGGGGCACTACTTCCAATCTGTTCATTTGGTCATGTTCATTCTTTCTTCGCACAAATATTTAATCACATACTCAAAAATGGTAATGGTGGTGGCTAAATCACTTATAACTCCAGTATGATTATAAAGAGAAAGTATTAAAAATAACTACAGCCTGGCTAGTATGGCTCAGTGGGTTGATCACTGTCCCACGGACTGAGAGGTCCCGGTTCCATTCCTGGTCAGGGCACATGCCCAGGTTTCGGGCTCAATCCCTAGTAGGGGGTGTGTAGGAGGCAGCCAATTAATATTTCTCACATTGATGTTTCTATCTCTCTCTCCCTTCCTCTATAAAAATAACAACAACAACAAAAACAAAACAAAAACTACAACAATACTTTGTTTATGGATATACAATGTAAAAAGTTATCAGCTTAAAATAGACTGTTATAAATATAAGATGTTTTATGTAAGCCTCATAAAGTACAAGCAGAAATAAATAACCTATAGTAGATACATAAAATATAAAGACAAAGGAATCAAAGCATACCACTACAGAAAACCATAAATCACACACACACACACACACACACACAAAGAAAGCAAGAGGGGAACAAAGGAATCAAGGGAATACAAGACACCAGAAAAGAATTTTAAAAATAGACATAGAGTGGCTAAATGGATAAAATAAAACAAGACCTAACTATATGTTGCCTATAAGAGACCCACTTCAGCTTTAAGGACACACAAAGACTGAAAGTGAAAGGATGGGAAAAGCACTCCACATAAATGGAAACCAAAAGCAAGAAGGGTAGCTGTACTTATATCAGACAAAACAGAGTTTAAGCCAAAAACTGTAGTTAGACACAAAGAAAGTCATTATATAACAATAAAGAGGTCAATTTAGCAAGAAGATACAACAATTATAAATATTTATGAATCCTACATAGGAACAATAAATTAAATAAAGCAAATATTAACAGATTTAAAGGAAGAAATAGACAGCAATATAATAGTAGCAAAGAACTTTAATACCCTACTTTCAACAATGGATAGATCATCCAGACAGAAAATCAATAAGGAATCACTGGACTTAAATGACACCTTAAGAACAGATAACCCTAACAGACTAATACAGAACATCCCATCCAAAAGCAGCACAATACACATTCTTCTCAAATGCACATGAAACATTCTCCAGATAATATACATAATATATTAGGCCACAAAACAAGTCTTAATGCATTTAAGAAGACTGATATCGTATCAAGCATCTTCTCTGACCACAATGGTATAAAATTAGAATTAATTTACAAGAAGAAAACTGGGAAATTCACAAATATGTAAAGATTACATAACATGCTACTGAACCACCAATGGGTCAAAGAAGAAATAAAAAGAGAAATAAAAAAATATCCTGAAACAAATTGAAATGGAAATACAACACACCAAAACTTCTAGGATACAATAAAAGCTGTTCTAAGAGGAATGTTCATAGCAATAAACACCTACATTAAAAACCAAAAAGGTCTCAAATAAACAGCCTAACTTTATACCTCAAAGAATTAGAAAAAGAAGAGCAATCTAAACATAAAGTTGGTAGAAGGGCCCTGGCAAGTTTGGCTCAATGGTTAGAGCGTTGGCCTGCAGACCAAGGAGTCCCAGGTTCAGTTCCAGCCAAGGGCACGTACCTCGGTTGTGGTTCGGCCCTGGCCCTGGTTGGGGTCGTGCGGGTGGCAACCAATCGATGTGTCTCTCTCACATTGATGTTTCTCTCTCTCTCTCTTTCTCTCTCTCCCTCCCACTCTGTCTGAAAATAAATGTAAAAATATCCTCAGGTGAGGATTAAAAAAAAAAAGTTGGTAGAAGGAAGGAAATAACAAAGATCAGAATGGAAATAAATGAAATATAGACTAAAAATAGAAAAGATCAATGAAAATGAGAGCTGGGTTTTTAAAACAATAAACAAGATAGACAAACCTTAGCTAGACTAATAAAAAATAAGAGTATTCAAATGAAATTATAAATGAAAGAGGAGACATTATAAATGATACCACACAAATACAAAGGATAAGAAACTACTGTGAACAATCTTATGCCAACAAATTGGACAATGTGGAAGAAATGGACGAGGCTTGCCAGGAGAAGCAGACAGGTCAGGGACGGGGGTTGGTGAGGTGAGTCGTCTTCCAGGCGGAGGGAGAGCAGAGAAAACATGATTGGAAGGTAGAGTGTTGGGGAGGGGAGTGGGGTAAGAGATGGAATTGGAAATGAAAGTGGGGTGTCCTCTGAAGGGCCTTGGAAATGAGCAGGATAGGCGATCTAACTGCTGGGGCCGAGAGTCTGAAAGGTACTCAGGAAAGACCACTCCTGTTAGAACGCGGAGCGTGAGATCACGGGAACATGATGGAGGCAGAAAGCCTGGTGAGGAGGTTACCAGAGCAGCTCAGACAAGAGATGAGGGTGGCCTGGGTACAGGGTGGTGATATGGGTGTGAGTACAGGCAAGTGAGAGTGCCAGGCATTGTAGGGTGGGGACACCTCACGCAGGACTTGGTGCCTCAGAGTAGGGTTGCGTGTGAACAGGGATGCGGACCATTCCCCCGAAGCTTATTTTTTTGTACCTTCACTCCGTGCCTACAGGGCAAGAGCTTACAGTGTAAAGAAAATAGAGAACAGACGAGGCGGAGGGAGAGAAGAAAGGCTAGCAAGTAGAGGAGTGGGGCCTTGTTCAAAGCATAGAGGGCCACCACTTCCCAGAGCACGTGCTCCCTGGTGTGCCTATCAGCCATGTCACATGAATTAACTTAAAGCTCCTGAATTATGGATCCGTCCCTCGACTCCATGCTGATGGACTGCAGAGCAGCTGTAAATCTGATCTACATGCAGGTGAGGGTAACCAAGAACCATCAGAACACCACATATCATAGGCCATTTGGGTTTCAGCCATTAGAAAAACATTGTAGTAGGTAAGAATTCTACCTCCATGCCTAGAATAGGCAAATTCAAGGGACATGAAGTGGAACAGAGGTAACCAGGGGCTGGGGGAGAGGAGTCATTACTTAAGGGGTACAGAATTTTTGCTAGGGGTGATTAAAAAGTTTTCAGTGGAGGGAGTGGTGATGGTGACACAACATATGATCCAGCAATCCCACTTTTGGGTATATATCCAAAGGAAATGAAACCATTATCTCAAAGGAATAGCTATACTCCCATGTTCACTGCAGCATCATTCCACTGATATCTTGCTCCCTCCAATTCCTGGAGTGCCAGAATCTATATCTCACAACTTAGCATTTGATCAGACATTAGATTATATTACCAGCTGTTATGTCATGAGTACCAGCTTATCTTGCTAACTAACTATACAGTAATAAAGTTACTGAAGGGAGGGGTATAATCCCTGCATCCTCATCACCTCAGGGAGAGAAGAGCACCTTGCAAGTGTCCCCGGCCCCATATGCTCCTATGTATTCCCACTGCCCACAAAGTGTATTCCTAGTCAAGCATTTATCACAATGCACTGCACTGTCCTACCTTCCTCACTGGAGTGCAAGCTCTTGAATTCAAAAACCTCTTGTTTAATGATTCACAATAGTTCACATGGCAAAATGTGAAAAAAAGTAGGTTACAAAGCAACATGTTCAAAAATATTCTAATTTTATAAAACATGTGATTTGTAGACATAAAAACAAATATTAGAAGGTAAAGCACCACAAAGTTAACAGATCTCTAGGAGTTAGCAGGATAGGTAATCTTAACTATCTTTATGCTCTTCTGTATTTTCCAAATTTCCTAAAGTGAACATCTATTGATCTTCCAATTAGGGGTAACACAAGAGAGATTATTTCAAAACCTAATACTTGCAACCTGGTAGAAGGAAAGGATGGGAAAGTTAACCTTGCCCCGCAGAAACGGATGACCTTACATTACACACACACATCATGCTAATCATAAAACGTACAAGAGAAAAGCAAAGTGTAAGTGGCATGGCAGAAAAAGTGGATCAACAAAACATGCTCAGGCCAGGCCAGTCCTAGTTCCAGGGACAGTAAAGTGTTCGGGTTAAAAGAGTAAGTTGTGAACAGAAAGTGGAATTGTGGTGTCCAGGGGCGGGGGGGAACGGAGAGTTAGTGGTAATGGGTATAGACTCTTAGTTCTGAAAAATTGAAAAGACTTCTGTGGGTGGATGGTGGTGATGGCAGCACAACAGTGTTAACATATTTCATGCCACTGAACTGTACATTAAAAAATAGGTAAGATGGCAAATTTAATGCCACATGCATTGTACCACAAAGTTTTTAAAAATTTTTGCATGCAATCCTTTTTTAAAAAATATGCTTTTATTGAGTTTTTAGAGAGGAAGGGAGAGAGAGAATCATCGATGTGAGAGAAAAACATCAATCTGCTGCCTCCTGTGTGCCCCCTACTGGGGATCGAGCCTGCAACCTGGGCATGTGCCCTGACAGGGAATCAAACTGGGACCTCAGTCCATGGAAAGACGTTCAATCCACTGAGCCACACTGGCCAGGTTTACCACAGATTTTTTTTAAAAGAAAAAGAATGGGCTCTGAGATGGGCTCTGCTTGTGTGGCCACGAGTAAGCCCCTCACTCTCCCCATATGGGAATTTCATTACATACTTCACAGGGCTTGTAAAGATTAAATTCATTCATATAAAGACACTTAGAACAGTGCCAGGCATAAGTTAAATGAGCCATAATGGCAAGCAATCATCATCTTTATTAATAATACATGCAAGAGTGCCGAGTTCCCCAAGACTGCATGGAGGCAAAGAAGTTTCGAAGGGTGGGCTACTTCACCCTATCACCTGGGCAGCTGAGCTATAAAGAAACTACTGATAGCAGCTTGGCTTTCGAGTTCTGACTTTAGAGGGTAAAGGGAGTGATGGAAAGGACATCTGCTCCTTCTGGAGCCCCAGCCAGCAGGGGTCGCTGCAGTTCCCGCTGGCAAGGTCTCAGCACTGGCTGGCTGGATGCCCTATCCAATCACCAAGACCACAGTTCACCGCAGTGGTGACACGAGCCTATCCCTTGAGAAGTGTGTGACACAAACTCTGCTCCTTCTGGCTCAGCTCTCTTCTTGCATCTGCATTTCACTTTGCTGTGCAAAACAGCAGGGTGAGATTAAAGAAATTTAAAGAATTTATTCATTAAAGCAATGAAGAACTTTACCTATACATCTTGATTCTGAATTTTTTTCCCTAAAAAATATTATACGGACCATAACATGCTCACTGAGGGAATGAGAAACGTGGTGTTGGGGTGACACGGCATTTTATCCCTTCCGTAATAGGGCGATCAGATGGGAGTCCTGGCCTAGGGACTTAATCTTTCAACTCCAAATCAGCTCTGTTGTTCCCTCTTTTCTTTAGCAACGCTGAACGTCAGCCTGCAGGGAAATGTAATGGTACACATCTGGGCCAAGCAACAAAGAGGCAGTGGAAGGGAAAAAAAGACCTGAGAGAACATAAGCACATAAATCCAGACTGCCAGGAAAATCACCTCAGGAGAGTATAACATGCTATTGTAAAATATAGCAATGCACTTGCAATTTTATGTTCTGTATTAGTCTTTAATTATTTTTAAATAACCTTACAATTATTTTAAATGTTAAAATCCACAGTTCCCTGGATATGTCATAAAAAACTCAGTGACACCCGCTATATTTCCTTCCCTCTTGGAAATTCATGGAGACACCCCCTTTCTTTTTTTTTAACTTCTAAATACAATGAAGTTTGGTATTGCATTCACTAGACATTGTATACAACGAATTGGTATTGTGTATATTTTAATAGGTAAAGCAACAATGCACATTACGAAGGTCAAGTTTCAGGAAGAAACATTAGCTAGAATACTTTTACCACTGAGAGGTTCAGGCAGCTGGAAAATTAAATATTTATGCCAAGCAATTCTACCTTGTGACCCAGCTAAAAGCAAAGTTTAAATTTATCCATGCAAATTAATAGCAACCAATGATGAAACTGAAGAAACTCTTAATTGCGACTGCTCATCAGCTGCTAAACTGATGACAAAAGAGAGAGAGAGGAAGAGAGAGCAGGCTGCTTCATCACTTGAGCACTGACATAAACCTAAAGGCAAGGCCAAGTGTGATCTCAACAGAAATGGAAAATATTTTATGTATGTAAAGGCTAGCACTGTAATGCCCGAATGTGCAAATATTTAAGGTCTGGGTGATAAGACAGAAACTCGGCTTAGCGCTTAGGCTGGGTCTGCCTGCTCTGCGGCGAGCCTGCGGGCAGGTCCGCACCTATGCGTGGCCCAAGCACTGAACGGGCTTCCAGGCTCTTCACTGATGGCCAAGTGCTGGCAGCAGCCTTGGCTCTGTTCCTTGGATGTGCCTTCTGGGGGATGAAGTTGTTAATGCATCCTTTCTCCACGACATCCCTACCTCCCACAGCTACCAAAGGTGTAAAAAGTCATCCTTCTTACATTTAAGGGCCGGAGAAGGTCAAAGGTCTCTTTCCCATCTTGTGCTCCTCAGTCTGCTCCCTCATCACAGCGTGACTACCACCCACTAGTTGGTCACTGCGTAAGAAGTCCCTGTCATCTGAATACCATGGGCTATGTCCAAAGCAGTCACACTAAGCCATCACAAGACAGCCCTCCTGGGACTACTCATTGGTGAGCAGTTGAGCAGAAGGAAAAAGCCTTCTGCCCCTGGTTACGCCACTGTTCCTCAGCTCTTGCCGACCAGCCCGGGGGAACATGGCGGGTAAGACGGAGACACGCACCCAGCAATGAAGGCACTATGGGACAGGACAGGGGTGTGTGTGTGTGTGGGAACTGAACCACACTACAGGCACTTTGGTGCAGCCAGTGGGAAAAACGGAGGGAAAGAAGAGAAACTATGAAGAAAAGGTACACAAAAAGACATTCCTTTCCTGTTCTTCCTGTCTGATAGCTGGGAGGTAGTGCCAGCCTCTTGCTGGAGGCATTTGACCAAAGCCCGGACATCGGCTAGCTGGGAAGGCGGTTGGACAACAGAAGCCCCGGCTGGAAGCTTGGACCAGATCCCAGTCTTCACACTGGATTCACTCACGGTCCACAAAGGCTGTCCAGCAGATTCCCGGGCAGAGATGCTTCAAGGCAATCGACATCCAGATGCTACTCCTCCTGCGTGCCCTTACCTAAGAACTCACAGGTCCAAGAAAGCACCTGTGCTGAAGATGTCATGCTGTTCTTCTTTTCCCACTTCTCCTTCTACAAATGCCTGTCTTCCACTAAAAAAAAAGACATACTTTGCACCACCCTCAATCACAGTACACTATTCTTGCCCTGACATGCCCCAAACGAAGGGAGGTTTAGAACTACAGTACTGGCGTCAGTGAGGCCTCTTAATCAAGGTTTTAATTGAGACACTATTAATCTGCATGAGGGCTCCGTGGCCTTCCGTTTTAGTTAAGGGCAAGACTTGACGTTAGAAACAGGGTCTTCCGGCCATTCTCCCACGTTGGGATACTCCGATTTCAGATCATTGTGGAGTGAGGTGGCAGAGATGCTAGACTTTCTTGAACTACTGTTTTGGCTTCTTCTGTCCTTCATCGCTCAAGTCAGTACTTACAATGTATCAAAAGGGACAAAGCTCCAAATCTTATCTAGATCTTCACTATCTTAGAGTTAGAATTCAAGAACGGGGCAGCTGTCACAGTGACATAGGCAAACATATTTATCTGAATCCAAAAATCCTATCACACTCCCGCCAGTCAGTTGGCCTGGGATGTCTGGGTGTGGTCTGGCCCTGATTATGTGGCAGGCATTCTGCATCCAGTGACTGAGCTAAATCTGAAATTTTGAGGGAAAAATTTAAAGCTCATGTTAAGATAAAGGCATTTCATGGAAAACATTATAATGGCAAAGGTGCGTTTCCGTGAAAAGTATTTCAGTTTTCTCAACCCCTTCTCATCACTGCAAGGTACATCCGAGTGAGAGCAAACAGTGGATGAACCGAGAGCTGAAGTCCTGGTCAAGCTTCTCTGGTCGTTTCCCACAGACTGAGATGCCTGTGACCCTGGGACTCCAGTAGAAGGTAACAAGACCTTTTGCAAGTTAGGGTTTTCCAACTTTTTGTTTTCAATAACACTGAGGAGAGTCCTAATTAAGCTGTCAGCTTATGAATCATAAAAAATTATCTTTGCTAATATATTATCTGCTTGTTGGCATGTAGGTGGGAAAGAGTCAGAGAACTGAATGGTATTTCTAGACAAAAACACAGCACTCCTACTCCCATCTGTCTACTCACGTGAGAAGGTTTCTAAACCCTCCATCTAGTAAATAAGGACATAACTGTTACTGAAAATCCTGTCTCATTTTAGCAATAGCTGATATTCATTCTCAGATGGCTAAACCCAAAAGAAAAAAATCCATTTTACAAATGACATTTTACCTTTTGTGTTAATATTTTCATAATTTTTGTAATGTTTGTTATTTTGATCACTCAAATACTAATATTTGTAAGAAAAACTTGCAAAGAAGCTTTCAGTACTAAAGTCTATGGGCACAGGATACATATTTAAAATTGTTTTATATGTACTTTGGTGATCGAAAACTATTAATAAGGTAATCAATAAAAACCTTCAAAGAAGAAAATTCAGTTAGGATAATATTCTATAGCTAATACAGAATGGGAACATCTGTTAAAGGAGCAAATGGAACTTAAACTTTTCTACTCTTACAGAACAGTTTGCTCTTGTATTCAAATTTCTATGGTATTTGGTTCCAATGGAAACCTTTAAAAGAGTGATAACAATTTCACTTTAAAAAGTCAGTATATTTATAATATTTAAGACCTTTTCATTTCGGACAATGATGTACCACTATTCTACGACGCTAAGATATTTAGCAAGCACAGGGTCTGCACCTGCACGGCCCTGGGTCCAAGTGCCGGCTCAAATTTGTCTCACCCTGGTGCTGGCCCTGGTTTCCAGCATGACCTAACCTCTGGGTGAGTTTTGCTGAGAAATCATGAAGGGATGGGAGAGAGGAGGAGGAAGAAAACAGGAGAAATACAGGACAGTGGGATTATGAGGTTAGAGCCCTTCAAGAAAAAGACAGTGGGAATAAGGAAATAAGGAACAATGGTTTCAAACTACTAACCAGATTCAGCATTTATTCTGAGCTGGGACTCTGTTTGGTAAAAGCATCAATCATAGAGATTAGGATTGAATTCCAGTTATGTAAAATATTAATTTCATGTAATATAATCCAATAATTGTAACATAATCTTGCCCTATACAGACTGGGAGAAAAAAGGAAGAGTGTCCTTATAGTTTTGGAAATCTGAGTCTCTATATTCTTTTTGCAAAAAAGCAAAGCAAAATGTGCGTGTGTGTGTGTGTGTGTGTGTGTGTGTGTAGGACGGCCACTGAGGACGGCTGCTGAGCCTGGCTGCAGCGCACTGACGTCCCGGAGGGCTCAGGCCTCGTTCCTGATGAAGACAGAATCACACTCAACCATACCTGGCAAATAAGCACCTATCACGAGTTCTTAAAAGCCATGCATTCTGAATAATGAGCTACACCATCAAACTGCATCACCATAAAGGAGAGGCACTAATTTTAGAAAAAGCTGGGACCAGATCCAGTTCAAGGCAGAACTGTGCGGTTTTCACCGCCGAGACGCTCCCTCTGTACTCTGACCTGACACGCTCATGTCGACAGAGGTCTCACGGGTCAATGTCCACTTCCCTCCACTACTTATACGACTTACTATGAAATTAAGAAACTAGGAATATGGAGCTAGGGAAAGAGCTAGCTGAGAGGTATACACCACTTCTGTAACTAAGATTTATCCACCCAGAAAGGACTGAAGTGAAGTGTTTGTATTGTTAACTCTAATAGAAAGTGCAATGAGGGATTTTTAAAAGTGTCTTCACTTTGAATTTAAGTGCAATTAAAACTATGAGTACCATTATTTTCTGTTTTGACCTTTTTTTTTGAGGGATGAAAGGAGGCAGGTACTAGAGGGATTGATATAAAAAATTACTTTTAAAAATTTAGTTTGCATTCATTTTCAAGATACTCTGTACTTTATTTTTATTATATATTTTTATTCCTCACCTGAGGATATTTCTTCACTTATCATCAGACAGAGTGGGAGGGAGGGAGGGAGAGAGAGAGACAGAGAGAAACATCGATGTGATAGAGCCACATCGACTCATTGTCTCCTTGACAGGATCGAACCCTCGACTCATTGGTCTGCGGGCCGATGCTCTAGCTGCTGAGCCAAACCGGCCAGGGCGATACTCTGTACTTTAAATCTCTTCTGTTGGCCAGCACTTACACTTTTTTTTTTCTTTATTGATTTTTTTAGAGAGAGAGGAAGGGAGAGGGAGAGATAGAAACATTGATGAGAGAGAACATCAACTGGCCGCCTCCTGTGTGCCCCCCACTGGGGATTAGGCCCACAACCTGTGCATGTGTCCTGACCGGGAATTGAACCTGCGACCTCTTGGTGCATGGGTTGCCGCTCAACCACTGAGCCATACTGGCCGGGCAAGGCCAGCACTTACACTTTTGACTGAGTGTTTCTGCTGCCTATGAGAAGGGATCGCACAACAGACAGTACCCAAAGAACAATGCTTTCAAAAGCTAATTTCCTTTCAATCCACATTGATAAACATTCTTCTAGGACACTGGTCTTTTTTAAAACAGCAGAGGATACATTCCAAAAATATTATTTCCCCCGCAGCTCCTTCTCTGTGATTTTTTTTTTATCCTCACCCGAGGACATTTTTCCATTTTTTGTTCAGATAGAGTGGGAGGGAGAGAGAGAAACATCGACGTGAAAGGGACACATCGAGTGGCTGCCTCCCGCACGACCAATCAGGGCCGGGGACAAACTGCAACTGAGGTACATGTCCCTAGCGGGAACCGAACCCGGGTCTCTCTGGACCGCAGGCCGACGCTCTAACAGCTGAGCCAAACCGGCCAGGGCCTTCTCTGTGATTTTACTTGGTCAGTTCTATAGATATATTTCAAAATATTCTGTGGTACCCTTTCAACCCAAACAGTTTTGCTTTTATTAGCTTTACTTCATTTATGACTCAGCATTAAGAGTTTATTTGCACAAATAGTTCTACACCTAAAAATAAAAGTAAAACCATTCTTCCAGAAAAATAGAGTACCTTTCAAAGTATAACAGGTACAAACTAACATAACAATTTCCCATCTATTAAAAGACTGGTTAGTCTCCATTTAGACAGATGCTTACATTAGACATAAACTAGACAGACTGCTGGTTACTAGTCTGAGCAAACTCATGACACCTCCATTAACTCTGACACTCAGTGCAATAAGAGATGGTAGGAGCCAGACTCGAGCAAGTTCTTTCCACAATGGCCAAAATGACTAAACCACACCTGAACTTTTCACACAAACTCTGTTGACCAAATAGCCTCAGACAGATGTGGTACCAATTCCACAGTAACTGTGGGTGTCATTCATCAGCAGGTTGTGAAATCAACTTAATCAAGTGGAATCACCATGAATTCATTAATACAACAGAATACATCATCTGCTATAACGAGGAGTATTCTTCTGTGAAACTGGTTTAATTTAAGCACACATACATATTTGGATCCCAAATCAATGTGTTTACTAAGGTTGCTAAAATACTGATTCCGAGGACTATAAGTAAATATTCATTTCTGTCCAGACAACTGCAGTTCCAAAGAGACTGAAATGTATAATTAACATCTTATTTAAGAACATACACATTTGGTTTGTCCTGATGAATCTTCATATAATCGAAACAGAGCTGTGGGTCTTCTAATTCTCAGGTATGGTTAATGGTTGATGATAAGACTGAGCATTCTGGTAAACCAGGGACTGCTCTAGACATTTTACATAAATTATTTTATTCATCTCTCAATACACCTCCCGAGGTACACATCATTCTCCTGACCTGACACAGGAGGAAACGCTCAGGGAGGCGAGGCACCGCGCAGGGTCTCACAGCCGGAGTGGCCGCTGCAGCGTGTGGCTGGACGACTCTCCACGCAGAAGGATCAGAAAGTATTTGTTTAAAATGAATGTTCCTTGGATTAGCTCCTTGGAAATGACATTTAGGAAGTCTCTCATGACATCACCCCAAGCAGAGAACAGGGACGTTAGAAAAGGCCGAAGTGGGCACATCAGCGGTTGAAAGGGTTTCAAGTATCAGAATGAAGCGTTCAGAGTGACTCCCCTTCTCAGTGTAGGAATGCCCCTGAGTAACCCAGGTTGCACACTAAATTGCAACATTTAAAAAGGTAACATGCTGGCAGACTCTTTAAACTGCTATGTTTTAAAATTTTCATCATTCTATTGGTCGAAGGTCATGCTAGAAGAATTAAGAGAACCTGACTCAGAATTGTGGCCTGACTGAACGTGAACTGCTATTTCAAAGGGAATCCAAGGACTTATAAAGAGTAAATCTTGCCATCTGCTGCCTTCCCCCAAATCAGATCCACCTGCACAGCTAACTAAGCAAACACGTAGCTAATATACCACATTTACAAATTCAAAGTGCAAAAACGTGTCCTGTGTGCAGAAGTGTAAGTGAAATTACATTCTACACAGTGGAGAGTCTGTTCTCTCTGAGAGGATTTCTGGGTAATTCTATGGGAAAATACAAATAGGGTGTGACAATAGGAAAAGATCATTTCCTTTTCCTATTTTCTTACGATAAAAAAGTCAAATTAGCCCTGGCCAGTTTGGCTCAGCAGTTAGAGCATCACCCCAAGGGTCTTGGGATCGATTTCTGGTCAAGGGCACGTACTTGGGTTGCAGGTTTGATCCCCGGCCCCAGTTGGGGTCATGCAAGAGGCAATCAATCGATGTGTCTCTCTCTCTCTCTCTCTCCCTCCCTCCCTCCTTCCCTTCCACTCTCTCTAAAAATCAATGGAACAATATCTTCAGGTGAGGTTTAACAAAATAAAAAAAGTCACATTAAAGCCACATTAATTTGGCATAAAGAGTGGCTCAAATTCTGTCAGGAGAATCTCATATAAGACTTTCCTCAATTTCTGATTCTCAGAAGTTTCCATAAACATTACTGTGCATCATTTTTATGCCAACATGAAGACTCCCTTCCAGAGGGTGTACAATGAAACACATATCTGCTTGATGCTATGTATAAAATTGATAGTTTACCATGCCAATACATTTTCTGAGGATGCTCCAGATACTGAAGTCATTTCTGGAAAACATAGGGGACGGCAAGCTTGTTCTAAAAAAAGAAAAGAAAAATAAAGATTCAATTTCAATGCCATTGACATTGGGAAGGAAAAGTTATTGTCATTAATCTGAAAGCCACAGGCATATATGCACGTACCTTAAAAATGTGCATCACAGAGTACAACAGGGTCAGTCTGGGGTCGGACCCCTGCTCACTGCTATTCTGAGCCCTGAGAAGTTGCACAGCAGGCCAACCGGCCCTCTGTTTATCGTATTGTTACGATCTGAATTCTCCCAGTTGGAGTCCAGCTGTTTGGATCAGATGCTGTCCTTTCAATTGCTGGCACATCTGACCCTGCTGTTTGGTTCAAGACACACCTACCATATTCTGATACTTAATAAATTATTTTACTCCAGGTGCTAAATAATGTAAACAGAATGCCATCACACAGCTCAGTTTAATGTTTTTAAGAAATGAAACAGGAAAATGCAAACAAACTATAAAAACCAAAGTAAAATTTAGGCCCTGCATCAATCACATACATTAGGACTTTCCAAAAGACATTGACATTAGACAAAATTTAGCAACTCCTGATACAGTGCAAAACCCCTTACAAATGAACCTCTACTGAAGCAGCACTTCTAAAGCCCTGCAGGAGTGTGGGAGTAGACAGACGATGCTGGCAGCCAGAGGCAGAGGGGCTACGGCTTGAATGAGCTGCACATCTGAGCTCAGCATCCTGAGGCCCGTATGGCCAGCAGGAAGCCACCCACCTTCCACTGACAAGGGCAGCACAGCCAGGGGGGAGCCGTGGGAAGCGCCCAGACCAACTTTCCAAAACTCCGTTATAAAAATGAATTCTTTTCTGTTACCTTAGGTTATGGCCGGGGATGCTGGTTTCAGTTGCCATTTTAAATCTACCTAACATAATTAAAATATTACAGAAAATATGAAACCAAAAATGATCTTCTAAAGAACGTCTATAAACTAAATGAATGAATCTGAGTTACAGAAGTTAATAAAACTTTAAGGTTTCAAATAAATAATAGTTAAATCCTCCATGGTAAAATTCTTCTGATTGCTTTTTCTTTTTTAGGAACACACTGCTCATTTGGCAGATTTGTCAGCTAAGCAATCTGCTGGATAAGTGGCCACAGATGGTATTTAAATCACATTTTTCCCAACCCAACACTATCAATCTCTATGACATGAACAATGGCACCCAGGGACAGAATCCCTGCCATTATCTACCATTTGCATGTGTCATGCAGTTTAGAGATGTATATAAAGCAAATTTTTCATCTCCTGTCTACGAGAGCCAGTCAGAAATGAATCACAGACCTAGGAAGTTGTGAGCCCGAATAAGCTTTGTGAAGATTGAGTGAGGGGCTGTAATTCCCCCCAACAGATGCTTACATTAAATGTATATGTTACTCTTCTAATTAAAGGCAAAAACAGCCGGGGTGGGGGGGGAGCAAGAAATATTATGGAAGCAAGAAAGCAGAAGAGATATCCCAGCTTTACTTTTATTCTCAATTTAGAAATCATCACAGGATTGCAGGCCAAGAATATCCTATACTCATTTTTTTTGCACAAAACTCCTTGTGGTGTTTTATAAAAATGTAGTAATCACTCATTTGTGGGGAGGCCAGCTTATCTGTAACATTAATTATCTATTAGAACAACCAGAAAGCAGAAGAGGAAGGGACTGTGAAAGCAAAGGGCCAGCACGAAGCCCACGCTCTTTTCTTGTGTGGGACACGCAGAGCCGAACGCAAACCCTCATCGTGTGCAATCAACTGATCAGGAGCACAAGAGAAACGTCAGCCTAGGGGACAAGTACACAAGGCAGAAGCCGTGCCACAGTAAGTGACCTCGGGGTTGCTGACCGCAATCTGAGTCAACAGCACGCTGAGGCTGCCAAAAAGGCAGGTGCAGCCTATGGCTGCCAAAAGGAGAGGAGCAGCCAGAACTGCCAAGGGTAACAGCAGCAGTCAGCACGGAGACAGGGTCCAGACCCACATGCCACTTTAAAAAGGAACCTTAACACCCCCACTCAGGGGACTTAGCAGAGGCTAGGCAAAGGTGTCTGGAAAACAACTCAGGCAGTGGCTGAAGGAATGTGTAGTCTAGAAGAAACTAAGGAAACTAAAGGTCTGGAGCACAGTGGGCATGAGCGAGGTCTTGGGTATACAGGAGGGGGCAGGGGTGTCAGGAGTGACAGCATCCTCACTGCCTCAGCAGCAGCATTCCCTCCGAGTCTTTGCCTGCTCCGTCCTTCTCCACAGCACTGACTGACATGTGAGATGCTGGAGGGTCTCTTGAGTATCTGCTGAGGATGCTCCCCAAACGGTGTGCAAGCCCCAGAGAACTCATGTTTCAGCTACTGCTGTGTCCCTGCTACCTAGAACGATGCCTACACAAAGGAGGAGTTGAAGTCTTTACTGAATGAACTTTGGAACTTATAAAGCCTTTAGGCCCACACAATCTTTCATAAAGAATTTGGTTTATTCTGTGCTACTCAAGAGATTAGGACTAGGACCAGTGATAGAAGTTACAGGACAATTAACATAAAGACCTGTCCTATAATTAATTCCAAAAACGGGAGATGAGAAATTCTTATTAAGGAAAGGTTTCAAACAGGGGCTGAGCCCTTCAGTCACAACCCAGAAAGGTGTTTCTGCACTGGGTGGGAAGAGGGTGCAGGTCAGCGAGGGCCAGGGACCTTGCCAAGCATCCTGCAGAGAGAAGACAGGCCCCACAACAAAGAATTCTCCAGCCCCAAATGTCGGTAGTGCCAAAGCTGAGAAACCCACCACAGAAGTACAGTGAGAGCTTCGTAGATCATCTTAAATCTTGTAGTGGCTATATTACAAAAAGTAAAAAGGCACAAGATAAATTTTAATAATATACTTTATGTAATCCAATATATCCAAAATAGCAGCACATCAACATGTAATTGATATAAAAATATTGAGATATTTTCCCATACAAATCTTCAAAATCCAGTGTGTATTTTACACTTAAAACAGCTCAATTTAGCTACGTTTTCAAGAGTTAAAGTGAATTAGTTATGTTTAATGAAAAAATATCTTATACTAGTTCATTTTTATAATTTAAACTTATATTAGTTAAAATTAAGACTAAAAATTCAGTTTCTTAGTCACACTAACCATATTTCAAATGCTCAAGAACCACAGTTGGCTAGCGGCTAGTATTGGACATATTGGATTTCTGTGACTAGTTCTGAAAACAAAAGAATAGAACTCCCCTAAGATTGTGGAGGAAGAACAAAAAATTGCTCAAATATAAAAGTCTAAAGTCAACAAGAATCAGAGAGATGCATATTAAAACCACAATGAAATATCACTTCACACCTGTCAGAATGGCATCAATAAATCAACAAGCAAGTGCTGGCGAGGATGTGGAGAAAAGGGAACCCTCGGTACATGACCGGTGGGAATGTGGACTGGTGCAGCCACTGTGGGAAACAGTATGGAGATTCCTCAAAAAATTAGAAGTGGAACTGCCTTATGACTCAGTGATCCCACTTCTGGGTATATATCCAAAAAAAACCAAAATATTAATTCAAAAGAATATATGCCCTCCTATGTTCATTGCAGCATTATTTACAATAGTCAAAATATGGAAGCAACCCAAGTGCCCATCAACAGATGAGTGGATAAAAAAGTTGTGGTACATACATACAATAGAATATTACTTGGCCATAAAAAAGAATGAAATCTTACCATTTGTGACAGCATGAATGGACATAGAGGGTAGTATGCTAAGTGAAATAAGTCAGAGAAAGAAAGACAAATACCATATAATTTCAATTATGTGAAATCTAAAAATAAAAGTAAACGAACAAACAAAACTAAAACAGACTCATAGACACAGAGAACAGACTGGTGGTTGCCAGAGGAGAGGGGTTGGGGGGGCTGGGTGAAAAAGGTGAAGGGATTAAGAAGTGCTAATTGGTACTTATGAAATAGTCATGGGAAAGTAAAGTACGGCAGCAAATATGGTCAGTAATACTGTAATAAATATGTACGGTGCCAGGTGAGTTCTTGAAATATCAGGGGGATCACTTTCTAAAGTATATGACTGTCTAACTATTATGCTGTACACCTGAAACTAATACAATATTGATTGTAAACTGTAACTAAAAATACAATTTATAAGCCATTCAGAGAAAGACAAGTACCATATGATTTCACTTATATGTGGAATCTAATGAACAGAATGAACGAACAAGCAAAACAGTGATAGACTTGGAGAGCAGGATGGCAACTGTCAGGTGGGTGGGTGGGGCAGGGGGAGCTAGGTGAGGGCAGTGGAGGGATTGAACAAAGAAGGGAAAAAAAGAAGAGCCCGGCCAGTGTGGCTCAGTGGATTGAGTGTCATCCCACGGACTGAGAGGTCCCGGTTCGATTCCCAGTCAGGGCACATGCCCGGGTTATGGGCTCGATCCCCAGTAGGGGGCGTAAAGGAGGCAGCTGACAGATGTTTCTTTCTCACATCAATGTTTCTATCTCTCTCTCCCTAAAAAAAATCAATAAAAATACATTTTAAAAAGAAAGAAAAAGCCCTAGCCGGTTTGGCTCACCAGTTAGAGCGTCGGCCTGCAGTCCAGAGAGACCTGGGTTCAGTTCCCGCTAAGGGTACGTACCTAGGTTGCAGTTTGTCCCTGGCCCTGGTTGGGTTGTGCGGGTGGCAGCCACTCGATGTGTCCCTTTCACATCGATGTTTCTCTCTCTCTCTCTCTCATCCTCTCTCTCCCTCCCACTCTATCTCAACAACAACAACAAAAAAACTCATGGACATGAACAACAGTGTGGTGAATGCTGGGGGAGAGGGTGGAGGGAAGCAGGAGAGGGTAAGGGGGGATAAATGGTGATGGACAGAGGCTTGACCTCAGGGTGGTGCACACACAATACAGTGCACAGATGATGAATAGTAGAATTGTGCACCTGAAACCTGTATAATTTTGTTAACCAGTATAACCCCATAAATTCAATAGAAAGGAAAAAAATTAAAATATTAAAAATAATTCTTTTAAATACCATGCCAAAATAAATAAAGTCAATGAGACAAAACAATCCATAACCTAATCCTCAAGAAAATGTTAAATCTGCTGCAGTTATTTTTTTTATCCTCACCCGAGGACTTTTTTTTTTTTTTTTTGCATTTATCTTCAGATAGAGCAGGAGGGAGAGTGGGGAGAAGAAAGAGAGAGAAACATCAATGTGAGAGACACATGGACTGGTCGCCACCCACACGACCCCAACCGGGGCCGGGGACAAACTGCAACCAAGGTACGTGCCCTTAGCGGGAACCGAACCTGGGACTCTCTGGTCCACGGGCTGACGCTCTAACCACTGAGCCAAACTGGCCAGGGCAGCAGTATTATTTTAAAGAGGCAGAGGGAATAAAAATTTTAAAAATTAGGTAGCAGATTAAAATTTTTAAAAATTATTTATACTGAAAAGGATACATTTCCATATTTTATAATTTTATTCCCTTCACCAGGAGAAAAAAAAATCCCTCTTGATACGAGATGAAGGAGGTGTCACTCCAGGCAGAAATAAGAACAGGGGAGAGCAGCAATCAGACTTTTCAGGCTGAATAAAGATAAATTATTCTCTTCCCTTGGAATTTATCTGAGAGTCATTATCCTGAATTCTATGCTTCCTTTTTTTTCTCCACACAGAGAAAAAACACCCTGTACCAGGGACTGAGAGCGATATGTCCTGGTTCTGTTTTCAGCCATACAGATGACATTATGACCATCCACACAACACCACAATAACTGGATTTTTAATGAAAAGCCCCAACACAGTTGATTATTCTATGTGATGCGAGGCTCCGCGTGTTATCCCACCATTATTCTCTGCCCCACAGTGTTACAGACAGACTCCAGACTGAACCAAATTAATTTGTGAAGTGTGCCTAACAAATGCTGTACTAGAATCCCCCTTATTCTGAAAAAAAGTTGTGCAAGTTCAGGAGATCACTGTCCCCCAAATCTTTAAGATGGTTTTGGATGGCGGAACCGTAGGTAAGGCTCATCTTGGCAGAGCCTGTCAAACTCCCGAGAACTGCACAGATCCTCTGGACCCACTGCTGGACACCGCCACTGCCTTCCTGCCCCGGCTCCGCGCACTACCAGGATAAACACAGCACCCTGTTTGCTTGAGACGCTTTGAAAACAACGAGTAGGAAAAGATCATCAAACATAGGCCGGCAATTACGCTTCAGCTGCAGTTAGCTACCAGCTGTTCATGCTTTTCAGGTTTGCGTCCTAATTTTCATTAGGCCACGTGAGCTCTTCTGGGTCCTGTGTCTGTATGGTCATGTATGCACTCTACTGAAATACAGCTACACGTGGGTCGGGGTCTCTTTCACGGAGGACAGAAAAGCACCGTGGGATGGAGCCAGGGCCAAGGTGCACGCTTCTTCCCACAGCCTCTCCGCACAACCCGGGCAAACCTCCAAGGTCAGCTACACACTGTACAAGTCACCTTATTTGGCAGCTCAATGTGTACTAAGTAATGCCCCGCACAATTACAGTCTCTCAGAAACGAGGTTTTAGTTTCATACCTGTGCATCAGTTTTAAAGAATTTAAAAAATTCCTTGTCTTTTCTATAAAGTACAAACTATTGAGATAAAAACATTCATAGTCATTGGTGATATCTGCCCACTGGCTTAGCTTCTCAATTTGTAAGAGCTCTTTGTATATTATAAAGATTTTATTCACCACCTACATTGCAGATAACTTTTTTCAAGTCTAACATTGGTCTTCTGAGTCTGTAGTATCATTTGCCAAACCAATCTATCTACCTGGGATGATATGTGATATGTGCAAAATCTATATGTGAAACTTTAAAGAGCAGTTATCTTTCAGTATTTCCCTGCAGACAAAATAAAAACACTTCGCCATTCTATTAATAGTCACTCCAGAAAAAAAAGAAAATATCTTAAGTCATAAAGTTTTGTAATCGCATTCTTACATTTTTAGAAATTCAAGTTCTACATCAAAACGAGGACAACATACAACAACAAAATAATCTTGTCAAGCATTTACCACGTGGAAGTAAACAATTAAATGGGGAAAAAGATGTCGTTCATTTTTCAGATTATAAAACAATACATTACATAACAAGTGAGACAATCCACAGAAAAAGAACAAGCTAGCCATCTACCCCACCTCCAGCACCAACAGAACAGCCTGGAGTGCTGCCTTCCACACTCTTCTCCTTACACAAGCATATGCAAGTATATATTTTAAATGAAAATATTACCCTACCTGTCACATTGTTTTTCTCACTAAATAATAAAATACGAAGGACACCCATTCAAGCTGATAAGGTGTGTCTATCTTTCTAATATCTTTACGCACAGTACCCATGTGGGTAACTTCACGTGAGCAGCACATCATGCATGCTGGTTTTATTTTTATTACGGTGTTTACGCCCCCATTTTGTTCCTTTTGCTCTCCATCCCTCCTCCCCACCTCTGCCACCACTGAATGATGCTATAACCCACATTAAAAAACGAATACGTATTTTTCTATACATTCCTACGCTTTCTCAGTCACAAAGGGAGCATGTCTGTGCACACACACAAAGGGGCTTTCTGCTTTCTGACTTTAAGATTCCAAAACAGAGCCAACCGATGTTCGGTTGGAGCACTGACCCTTACACCAAAAGGTTTCGGATTCGATCCCCAGTCAGGGTATATGGGAGGCAACCGATTGACATTTCTCACATCAATGTTTCTCTCCCCAACACACACTTCCTTTCTCTCTAAAATCAATAAAACATATCCTCAGGTGAGGATAAAAATTTTTAACAATTAAAAAGAAAAGATTCCACAATAGAATACCAGTTATACACACTTCGCTATGGGTTGCTTTTCCCTTTCAAAACTTCCTGGAAATTTGTTCAAGTCAAATGGTAAATTAATTCTCTTAATGAATGAATAATATTTCATGACAAGAATACATTTTGCCATTCTCCATGAAAGGCATTCACTGTTTTCATTCTTTTACCAAACCAATGTAGCAAATCATGTTTATATATCATCTTTCGATTTAAATCTGATGCTTTCGTTTCTGTGGAATAGAGGACCAGGGCTGAGACTGCTGGGTCAAAGTGTCTGTATTACAAATCCACAGATGTTGCCAGACTGCTTCCTGAAAGGGTTTTACCTACTTCACATTTCACCAATAATCCATGAGGACTTCCCCCCACATTTTCCCTTGACGACTGGAGCAACATTTTTCACAAATGCTGTGACATCACACTATCACCGAGCTAACTTTAAATGAGTTCTACCAAGAAGTGTTTGAATACTAATAGCTAATATTGTTTACTCCATTTTAGACCCTGTGTTAATCACTTAACATGCATCACCTTATTTATTATTTTATTTTTTATCCTTATTGTTTAGAGTCTTACAGATGTCCCCTGCCCATTTGACCCCCATTGCCCCCTCCACCTGGTTCCAGACCAGCCCCAGGCTTTCACCGCTCTATTGTCTGTGCCCAAGGGCAACGCATATATACATATAAATGCTTTGGTTAATCTCTTCCCGCCCCCTCCCTCCCTTCCCTTATTTAATTCTCAAAATAATCCTGTAAATTGAGCACTCATTAAATAACTCATCCATGGTCACACACTTAATGAGCAGTAGAACTGGGATTCTTTAACTCCAGTAACTACCTAACCATCCCAAGCCTCAGCGTTTCCACTTAGAGAATGACACTTTATTTCACATGGTCGTGGTGAGGGTTCCAATGAGAGTTCATACACGGTAGTGTTTTTTAAACTTTGGGTCCTATTCTTCAGTGGTCTGTAAACTCAATTTAATGGTTCCTATAACCAGCATTTTTTAAAAATGAAGTAAGCCCTGGCCAGTTTGGCTCAGCAGTTAGAGCGTCGGCCTGCGGACCCAAGAATCCCAGGTTCGGTTCCCGCTAAGGGCATGTACCTCCTTTGCAGTTTGTCCCCAGCCCCGGTTGGGGTTGTGTGGGTGGCAACCAGTCGATGTCTCTCTCTCACATCGATGTTTCTCTCTCCCTCCCTGTCTCCCTCCCGTTCTATCTGAAGATAAATGCAAAAATGTCCTCGGGTGAGGATAAAAAAAAATGAAGTAAAATACATCAATCAGGGGTAGGTATTATATATGAAAATTTTGTTCCAGTAATACACACACCCCTATAAGTGTGTGCTACATAGTCAAATATAAAAGATACACACTCCAGTTTAGGACGTTGTCAGTGTTGTAAGAATACTCAGCTCAGTGTCTGACAGGCAGAAACTCTCCACATAAAGTGGATATTGATGTCATTATTTCAGGGATAAGCCACCTCACTTTTCTGAGTTGTTAAAGATTGTAAAATACTACTACTTTCTGGAGGAATAATTATTAACTATATTTTCAAAAGATGATCCAGAAAAGTAGCTGTTTATTGAACAATAGTGGTAACTATATAAAGGTCTGCACAGAGATACAGGTAAGCATTACTTCTATTACCCTGGACAAACGCAGACAATGAAATGTCTCCACACTTGTGCTCTCTGACCCAGCAAGACTTTACATTTCACCCAGGACAATGAACAGCTAAGCCGGTGGTCTCACTAGGCTCAGATACCAGCAAGGCCCATGGTGATTTTTCCAACTTCAGATCCTGGTTAGGAGGCCAGGGAATCTCAAACAAAGGTTCTTTAAACAGACTGTGGTTAGGACACACTGTAGCAACCTTGGTAGGGGCTCCAAGTGGTCAAGTCCCTTTCTCCCTGTCATTTAATAGCTCTTAGTATTCTTTGTTTTAATGTCACATGACCTGGGTGACCGTGCCAGAACTATTGTGTCCAAATAACACTTTTCATTGAAATGTTGAAAGAGAAAATACTCATAAATCCCAATGCTAATTTTGTTGGGCTTTAAACATTCCATTGACATTATTAAATGGTATCAGAACTGACTTGAAGGTACTTCCTTTCACCAAACGCTCCTCCATTCTGATCCCTATTAGAACAATCTCAACTCAAAGATGCTATCTGTCAGCAATGGGATTTTAAAAGCAATTCCAATGTTCGGATTTAAAACATGGGGGTTGGCCAGTAATTTCACAATTCCTTATTTTCCCCTCCTTTATCCCCTCGGTTACCTTTGTACACCAGGGCCACTCACCAGGCTGTGCTTCCCCCGAGGTTAGAGATCCTGTCTATTTCCCTCTGCACCCCCCAAAAGGCAGAATAGTTTGCATGTAGCTGGTGCTCAATGTTTCAAAACAAATGGTTTTCTCTAATGTCTCTTTAAGTTAAAATGAACCAAAGGGGAAAAAATGGGATATGGATAGATAGCAAGTATGATATGAATAACACAAATAATCAAATCTTCTGTCTCTAAGTCACATCTTAAAAATAATTTTCAAAACCAAATTCCTTAACACACATTTTCACTTGCACTTCACAACTAAACATTTGTTCATGTTGTTAAATATTCTGAAGAAATCATAATTTTAAGTAGCAAGATATTCATTTGCATATTTTGAAAATCAAAAACAACCTAATTTTAAACTCTGATCAAAAGAATGAACTAAAAATCTAAGAAAATAATTTTGGAAAGAAGCAGACATCAACACATCAATTTAACTATAATATTGAAATCTGTAATGTGTACATGTGTATTTACATTATGTTTTGTACTTATGTGTATATATCTATTTGCAGTTACTAGATACTTATGACCTCTTCTCAACTATCAGAAAGAATTCTTCTTCCCTCTCCCCCAAATCTTTTCTTCCACAAGTCCCAATTTAAATATAATCCTAATGAACATAGCTTATATTTGAATCTAATCATCTTTATTTTAGTTTTTAATCCTTACCCAAGGACATTTTTGCATTTATTTTCAGATAGAGCGGGAGGGAGGGAGGGAAGAACAGAGAGAGAGAGAGAGAAACATCAATGTGAGAGAGACACATCGAGTGACTGCCACCCACACAACCCCAACCAGGGCCGGGGACAAACTGCAACCGAGGTATATGCCCTTAGCGGAAACCGAACCCAGGTCTCTCTGGTCTGCAGGGTGATGCTCTAACCGCTGAGACAAATTGGCCAGGGCTAATCATCTTTAATTTTGATTGCACTATTGATGGTAAGTAAACACCCAAATTGAACTAGTCTTCCAAATTAGGAAGCCATTAGAAATGACCATAAAATTATATTCACAAAATTGAAGATTAGATTTTAAAATATTATATAATAAACTATAGTAATAAAAAGTCTTACTTGATTTTCACAAATTATGTATAATCTTACTTGAAACAATCTTTACACAGTTCATCAGGAATGCAGTTTGCAAATCTACTCTTTAAAAAAGGTTGAAAAGGAAGTGATACGCAGAGAAGCCTAGTAATCTCACCACTGATGGGTAAACATATTCTTCAAGTCATGTGAAAATGATCAAATTCCAATTCTGGAAATTCAGCACTCCTCCTATCCCTCTTCCTCCTGGTTAGCACAAAGAACCATGGAGATGCAACACCCCTCTTCACCCTCCACTCACTTCTTGAGAACACACAAGGCTGTTGTTGCAGAATAACTTAAATGTATGCACCATTAGATTCTAAGCTCTACTGCACCCGCCGCTGGAACACAGCAGGTACTCTGTGCATGTTGCTGAGATAAACTATGCCAGTTGGTTTTCTATTAATTAGGGATCTAGTCTGAGTAAACCATTCCACAATGCATTTATAATATAAAATAATTTTTCCATAGTAACAACCTAAAAAAGGTTATTTGCTTACTTTGAGACTTTAAAATGTCATGTTATTTTCGAAAGAGCCTGATGAAGTTAGCACATCATCAGTGATTGTAGCGACAGAGGGAAATGGTTAAAAACTTGGGGTAGGCAAAGATTTCTTAGGACAAACAAAGCCCTAACATAAAAGAGAAAAATTATAAAGTGGACCTCACCAAAATTAAAAACTTCTGTTCAAAGAAGATATTAAAGACATTTGTTCATTATTAAGGAAATGGAAAGGCAAGATACAAAATAAAAAAAGTATACATAATATATATTTGATAAAAGATTTATATCCAGAATATATGAAGAATTCCTACGAATCAATAATATATACAACCACATTTAAAATGTGCAAAACTCTCAGATACTTCACAAAGAAAGATGTAACAATGACTAGCGAACACGTGAACAAGTGCTCAAAATCATTTAGGAAATGTAAATTAAACCACAGTGAGAAAGCACATCATACCACGAAACACCAAACGCCGAGTAGGATGCAGAGCAACCGAAATTCTCACATATTGCTGAGAAATGGTACAATGACTCTGGGAAACGGTATAGTAGCATCTTATAATGCTCTCTAGGACCCCAAAATTCTACTCCTACATGACAAAGAGAATAAAAACAGGTCACTAAAAATATGTGTACAAGAATGCTTAGAGCAGCTTTACTCGTAACTCCAAACTGGAACCACCCCACATGTTTATCGACGGGGCACAGAGAAACCGGCATATTCACATAATGGCATAACAACTCACCAATAAAATAAAGCAGTGAACACTGATATACACAATAAGGATGAATCTCAAAAACGTTATGTTGAGTGATTCAAGCCAGACTCAAAAAGAGTGCACACTGTATGATTCCGTCTATAATGCAGTTCAAGAATAGATAAGACTAACCTACAGTGACAGTAATCAGAACAGTGGCTTTTTCTAGAGGGTGGGGGCTGACTGGAAAGCTGTCAGAAGGACCTTTCTGGAGCAACGGGCAGGTTCTACAACTTGACTGGGCGAGAGTTACACGGGTATACGCATCTGCCAAGACTCACCAACGTACATATTTAAAATCTATGAATTACATTGTATACAAATTTTACTTCAACAAGAAAAAAAAAAAGAAACTATAATATAAATTGTCAGCATAGATCATCAGTATTGCTTAAACTTTTTGATGTTAAGATCAAATGAACTCTTAAAGGTACTTAGGACCCCAAAGAGTTGCTTTTCTTTTACTATGGGTTATATCTATCACTACTTACTGTTAGAAAAAAACTAAAAAACTAAAAAAATAATAATAATTTTTACTTATTAATTTAATAACAGTAAAATCCATATGTTAACAAATAACATTTTTATGAAAAAACAAAACTGTTTTCCAAAACAAAAATAACTTAGGAAGGGTGGCAGCATTTTACATTTTTGTCATCGCTTTACGGTCTGGATCACAGAAGAGGGCTGGCTTCTCCTAACTGCTTCGCATTGAATCTGTACTATCACACATCGTGCAGTCTCTAGAAACTCCACTGTACACTTATTAGTGAACGATAACGCAGAAGGCAAATGTCTTAGTCATGTTATGAAAATTGTTTTAACCTTGTGGTTCCCCCTGAAAAGGTCCTGGGACCCCCAGCCAACACCAAGGGCTCACAGACTTTACTTTTAGAACCACTGGAATAGACAGTGAAAGGGCACGCCCGTTCTCTGAGCATGTCCTTAGGAAACTTTGGAACAAGGCAATAAAAAAAAACCCAAACATTTATTCAACAAATATTGATTGAATTTCAACTACTACTGTAATTGGTTTTGAGGATCCTAGGAGGCTGGATCAACAGAACATTCAAGAATATTTACAGTTGAGATACTTCTATTTCAGAACGTCACTTCATTTCTGGATTCTGCTTTATCACTTAAAAAACCTGGCACTTCTTCAGCTAAATGGGTTTAAAGGTATTTGGAATCAGTAAAATTTTTCATATTATCTTAACATTTAAATCCTGGAGTAAAAGAGGTTTCTTTGGCCAGGAAACTGAAAGAATTTCAACTTAAGTCGTTTCAATCTGATTTTATCATTATGAAAATGATGTTCTCATACAACCAAGGAAAATAATGTTTGCCTTATAAAGTTGATAAGATTTATGTCCAGAGTCTTAAAATTACTGTTATTCCTCAGACATGTAATATGAACTGAAAGTGTAGATGTAATATATGTGAAGAATTAAGATCTTCAAAGGCATCTTACATATAAAATATTTTGTTTAATATATATTAACATCAACACAATTAAAATAACTAAATGTATCTATACAATTAAATTCCTAAAATCTATCTCTCCTCATTTCAACTGACACAATCTTGGACAGGTCTTTAAAAGAGACCATATATATATAGCCCGGCCGGTGTGGCTCAGTGGTTGAGCGTCGACCCATGCACCAAGAGGTCGTCGGTTCGATTCCCGGTCAGGGCACATGCCCAGGTTGTGGGCCTGATCCGCAGTGGGGGGCACGCAGGAGGTGGCCAATCAATGTCCTTTCTCATCGATGTTTCTCTCTCTCTCTCTTCTCTTCTCCCTTCCTCTCTAAACATCAATAAAGAAAAAAAAATTTTTTTTAATAAAAACTAAGAGAGACCGTATATATCACTTACAACTCGTCTCTCGCCTGACTGATACTGTAATGTACCTTGTACCAACTTCCAGGTTTGACTTCAGACACATACAGGAATCTCCAGCTCCCCCTGCATACCTGCATGCCATTCTGAAGCCCGTATAAACCAGCACTGCAACAGGCTGTCAGACAGGCGTGAGGGGCTAGCAGACAGCTGGGTATTTAACCTGCTCCTGGATGTCTTTGACTAAAATGAGCCTAGAGTCTTGGAAGCAGGCCAGAACAAGTCTAAGAAAAGATCTCTAAAACTACTCATATGCTTTTTTTAGTCACTATGCATCTCATAAAAATCAGGTAACCTGGTTTCCTATTTTAAGCTGTGATAATTTTATGTATTTGATATTACTATTTGATTTTGCTGTACATTTTTATAATTTGAGATCATTTTTTGTTTTTGATCTTTGAAATTATAGAAAGTCTAAGATTATCACTTAATAAATCTGGCTCTACATAGGTGATTATACTTATTTTACAAAAGGTTTTACTTGTTTTGATTTTAATAAGTTAAAATTGTATATTCAAAATTTGAAACTCATTTTTGTACTGACTTTCTAAAATTTACAATTCACTGTCCACCTTCAGTGACATAGCAAGTTTACTTCCTACTCCTGTTAGTTTACTACCATGACCAGAGTAGCAGGAAAGCCCAGCAAGCCATCAGCTTCCCAAGCCCAAAGGCCTGATGAGAGCACACCTGTGAATCAATCCCTCAGTTTAGAAAGCAGGTGTCCCTTTGGGCAGCTGGATCCCCTCACTTCATGGTGTTCTGTTTCATGTGTTCAGCATAGGGGGGGAAAGGCAGGGCACAGAGAGACCTTAACCTAAAGACAAGGTGCATATTCTTTGCTCGCCCTACTCTCTGGAAGAATTGCTAAGGCTTCACTCAGTGGTGCTGGAACAGACGCGAAGTCACTGAAACGAGCGAGGAGTGCAGATCATGGTAAGGTCCTGGTGGCAGAGAACACTGATGAAAGGCGTGGTATGTGCGGGACAGATCGGCACCCGCTGTCTTCCTTCCTGTCTCACAGGAAGGCTTACCTAAGCCTCCTGCAGTGCGGATGGCTAAGGAGCAGAGAGGCAGCACGACAGTGAGCTCGAATGCTCCACTAATACCTCCCCTCACATTCCAGAAGGGATCTGAGCCTGTTTTTATTGCCAGAAATTTTGTGGAGGGGGAAGGGAAAGAAGCTGTTCCCGACTAACATAGAGATTTCTTGGACTCTGTACTAAGCAACGTCCCATCCTCAGCTTGAATGTGCTCCAGTTGGATTAGCATCTGGTCGTCGGCAGCGCAAGGTACTGGCGAGACCCTACAGGAGAGCTTGATGGCAACAGTTGATCCCTGAATGCAACTCTGGGCAAAACTGTGTGTAACAGGCTGTATGTTTCCTGGAACTCCACAGACAAGGACTCAGATCCCTGAAACAAGAGTTTGGGAACTGTGAAAGAAACAGCAATAAGAGAAGACACGACGAGAAGCAGCGAAGGACTGAATAAAAGCAGTGTCCTTCTGCAAGTACTCTGCCTCTTTCACGCTGCCTGTTTCTGGGGCTATGAACTTTTTAGACTTATTTTCTTTTAAACCATGCCTACTTTTTCAGAATGAATATCACTTTTTGTTTGTGATCTGCTTTAGCCAGTTCAACTGCCTGATTTCACTTCCTTTTTAAATGACTTGAGATGTTTTTGCCTGCTTACCATCAGACGGATAGAATTTCTAGGAAGAGTTGAATTTCTGCTTCCTTCCTGCTCTGTGACACAGAATACCTCCAGGGGTGTTATCTGACATATATGTTAGTTTCCCTTCTGTTTCCTTTCCGATGGCCAGCTGAGCATAGTGAAATATCTGCACTGCAAAGAACAGCATTCTTCCCCTTTCCTAGGAAGGTTTCTTCTGCTCAGAAAATCACACGTTGTCCTAAAACACAATCAGATCCAACAATGTACCTGGCCTTCTGAAATATGCTTGTTCTTTCTGATAAGACAGGTTATATGAATCACATCCTGAAGGAAAATAGCCACAAAGCTTGGTTTTCACTAATAAGAAGAGAATGCACAATTACTGAGGAGAAACAATTTTCATGAAAACTTTACACCTTTCATTATTCCTGTATCCTTTGCAGCGGTTCTCAAACTGTGGGTCGCAACCTCTTTGGGGGTCGAATGACCCTTTCACAGGAGTCGCCTAAGACATAACAGTAGCAAAATTAGTTATGAAGTAGCAACGAAAATAATTTTACAGTTGGGGTTCACCACAACATGAGGAACTGTATTAAAGGGTCATGGCATTAGGAAGGTTGAGAACCACTGCCTTAGAGTATTCTGGTTTGGTAGAAAGTTAGTGGACAACAGAGATTATAGGAAGAGAAAATTATTGTTCTAGGATTGTTTACATTGAACAGATTTTTATCCCAGATCTGTTTAAAACTGGTGGAACTTGCAATGTGTTCATGTGTCCTTTTGTGCATTCATGTCGATACAAGTGGACATTTATAAAGGCCCAGAGAACAAGTTCCATGTCCACCTGAATTGGTAAAGTGCCCAGCACTGAGCCAATAGCAGGTGGGTGCTTAACAGATGCTTTGGGACTATGATGTTAATTCTCCATAAACTATTACATAGAAAAACAAACAGAACTGCATTAATTAAAGGCTGGGACACGTCTTAAATTTCAGAATATGAAGCCTTTTGTCTGGGTATGTAAATCTTTGTTATTCTAAACGTCCATAAAGATTGTAAATTTTAAGAAAAGAATAGAAGCTCTGGAGTCAGAAAACCTGCTTGAATGCAGGTCCTATCATTTATTGGCTAAGTGACGTTGGGGAAGTCAAACTTCCTATACTTTAGTTTCTTCATCTGTAAAATTGAGGACATAATACTAACTGACCTACCTAACACTCAGATATGTTATGAATCAAAAGCTATGGAGTTTGTGAAAGTACTTTATATACATCAGTTTACAATCCAAATGTAAGTTGTAGCCCTTATATTATGCACAATGTTGTAAATAAGCTCTGGATCTGAAGTTGACAAGTACAGTCAGAAGACAGCAGCTTGAGAAACCAGACAGACCTAGGTTCTAGCCATCTTGCCACGGGACTGTTTTTGTGGGGTATTCCCATTGTAGAAAGCAGCAGCTGAAGAGTGGATAGATTAAATGCTTACCAAAGCTCAATAGCTATACAAAGTCATAGAGCCGAAACCAAGCCTAGAAGAGAAAGCACATTAAGCTAATAGTTCTCAGTCATCTTATGATCATGGTACACTTTCACCTACTACAATTCTTAACAATATAGTTAAGGTATTGAAAAACTCAACCACCAGCTGATGTGGATTGAGCATTGTCCCATGGACTGAGAGGTCCCATTCTTGGTCAGGGAACATGCCCAGGTTTCAGGCTCAATCCCCAGTAGGGGGCGTGCAGGAGGCAGCTGATCAATGTTTTTCTCTCACATGGATGTTTCTCTCTCTAAAAAAGATCAATAGAAACATATTTCAACACACACACACACACACCAGAGCACAAAGGTAAAACCATATTGTGAAGAATCTACGTTATAAACTATCTACTTGGTCCACCCACAGAAACCTGTTTTGCTAAGAACTCTTAATGGCCCCAACTGTGCTCTCTCAATATTACAGAAAACACACTATTTTACTTTAGCATTGGAAGGCATTATGCTTCACTTCTTACTGCTCCCAAAAGCTGGCCATACGGGGCTCGACCACAAATCACATGACCTGCTTAGATCAATGTCTCAGCACACATCATAACCGTATGCAGCCCTAGTTATTGTCATTTATGTTTTCTACACTTGTCAGGTGCAGTGACAACGCTTCCTGGCTGAGAACCAGGATGAGTAATTAATCTGAGTCACTGCCACATCAACTAGGAACTGGCCTTAAGATCACTCACTATGGTAAGAGGGAAGTTCATACCAAGGTCTCCAGTCCTGACTCAACAGCAGGAGATACCACATTTTATGAAATAAATGTGTTTTGGAGAGTTGTGCATAAACAAAATTTTTTTCTGAAGATTTTAAAGGCACAAGACAAATCTTTAAAGGATCTCTATGTTTTTAAAACAATCACTTCCCTAATTTATTTCCTAAAATTTATCCTTATGATTATATATGGTGTTTTCTAAAAGAGGAAAATTCCTCCTGAGCTAACAAGCAAAGCAAACAACACGTAAGAACTGTGTGTCCCCTGTGGCAGTTCTCTCCTTTAGGAGAAATTTAGATTGGCACAGCTCCAATGGGAAGGAGACACTTCCATGTGTTTGTAAAGACAAAAATCCCATATATCATCAGAAGTCAAGACACCCAATCTATGAATTACTGTAATTAAGAAATGGGCAGAGTAAACAGAACAAGGCAGATCATTAAAAGACTGAGTCACACTGGAAGACATTTCCTAGGCGCTCAAAACCTTATGTTCATATGTGTGGAGGCGGCGGGGGGTGGGAGGACTTCAAATAAAGCAAGATGCCAAGCAAGAATATACATTTTATTAAATACTGAATTTTTTCTTTTGACATTCTGAGGATTATAAGTATATATAAAGCAAACTTGAAATAGCAATTGGATATTTACCTGAGAGATTCAAAAAGCCTAGGGATCAGCAGGAGAAGCAATGAGACCTCTGCATGGGGAAAGCACTACCAAGGGACCAAGGAATGAGTAACAGCTTCAAGCCTCCAGTCACCTCCTGTTTACACTCTGACAAGGTAAGTTTGCAGCCAGCTTGGTGGGGGCCAGCCACATCGTTTACCTTTGTATTTTCCTTTTGGCGGGGGGAGTTATGGCCTTTTATTTATTCACTTTTTTTTTTTTTATCCTCACCCGAGGACATTTTTGTGTTTATCTTCAGACAGAGTAGGAGGGAGAGAGGGAGGAAGAGAGAGACAGAAACATTGATGTGAGAGAGACACATCGAGTGGCTGCAACCCACATGACCTCAACCGGGGCCGGGGACGAACCGCAACTGAGGTACATGTCCTTAGTGGGAACCAAATCCAGGTCTCTCTGGTCCACAGGCTGATGCTCTAACCACTGAGCCAAACCAGCCAGGGCTAGTCACTGCTTAATTTATCTGTACTGTTGAAAGGATTACAGATGTCGTCCTTTTTCCCCATTGACACCCTCCTCCCCATTCCTGTCCCCGCTGCCTTCACGGCACTGTGGTCTGTGTCCATTGGTCATGCATATATGCATATAAGTTCTTTGGTTTATCTCTTCCCACACCCACACCCCCAACACCCTACCTTTGTACTTTCAACCAAAAAAAAAAAAAAGCCATGTTTCAATTTAACCGTGATGGATATCAACCATAGGAGACATTAAGTGTGGGGATAATTTTCCTTATTTCACATTTGCCAAAAGAAAACAATGTCATTCAAAGATCAATACTTTCACTTCAGCTACCTCTTTCCCACATCTTGGTTTCAGAGGACAATATAAACCTCCAAAACCCATCCAAAGATGTTTTCTTATAAGTTAAAAGAAAGACACCCACTTTTACTTAGGTTTTATCTTTTTTTTTTTTACTAATGGCACCTGACATTTAATTAGCTAAAATCACTGAGTGCTTTGCATAGTATCTCATTTAATTATCATAAGCCAACAGGTAGGTCCCATTATTATACCCATTTTACAGATGAAGAAGTTGGGTTTCAAAGAAATTACAACTTGTTTAAAGTCTGGAAAGTGGTAGACAGGCGATCCAAACCCAGGCAGCTGTTAATACTACACTTTTCTAGTTCACCTATGTATTTTTTTTTCAATGAGCATATAATATACATAGGTGTGCAAAAACCAAGAAACAAACACAGGATTTTCTATTTAATAGTGCTGTTTATTAAAGCTTTTTAGTAAATATATTGCTCATTATGTGGTAAGAATTCGAAATTCTAAGAATTATCTTTCCTTTTGATAAACCTAGAAAAATATATTTTCCACCTGTATCACACATGAAAAGCAAGTTTCCCTAATGATATAGACCACCTGAAAATTGGTAAGTTCAAAATTCCCACAGAAAAATGGGCACAGAATATGAGCAATTCACAGAAAAGAAATGCAAATAGATCTTAAATGTAAAAGCACATGTTCAGCCTCCCTCAATTCAGACATGGACACCCCACAAGAACAGGGCTCGTTCATAACTGTAACCTCCGCACCTTGACCAGAACCTGGCATTAACAGGGGCTCAAAACACATGCTGGGCAAAAGCAGGTTTACAGTGTGAGTACTCGGAACAGTTATTCTTGTATTTATTAATTACTGTATATTTTCCATACAAATAACTGTAAACCTACTTATGCCCCAAACTTTGTATTTGCTGAATAAATAATCTGATACATATATATTTTAAAAACTAAGGCTAAGGCCCGGCTGGTGTGGCTCAGTGGCTGAGTGTCAACCCATGCCCTAAGAGGACCCTGGTTCAATTCCTGGTTGTGGGCCAAATCCCCAGTGGGGGGCATGCAGAAGGCAGCCAATCCATGTTTTCTCTCATCGATGTTTCTATCTCTCTCTCTCCTTCTCCCTTCCTCCCTAAAATCAATAAAGAAAAAATAATAAAAAATAAAAAAATAAGGCTAAGCCCTGGCCAGTGTTGCTCAGGGGTTAGAGCATCAGCCATGGAAGGGTCACGGGTTTAATTCCCAGTCAAGGGCATGTACCTGGGTTGCAGGTTCGATCCCTGGCCCCATTTGGGGCGTGTGCAAGAGGCAACCAATCGATGTCTCTCTCTCACACTGATGTTTCTCCCCTCTCCCCACCTCCCTCCCTTCCACTCTCTTTGAAAATTAATGGAAAAAAATATCCTCAGGAGAGAATTTTTTTTAAAAAGGCAAGGCTAAGAACTGTATGTATGCACATGCTATCATTTGTGTGAAAACAAACAGTGTTATATGTAACAACAATCGTTGCCATTTGAGGAAAGGATGGGGAGTGGCTAGCTTAAAAAGTGAGAGTTGAAGTTTGCACAATATATCCTATTACGTTTCTGAATTATCACCAATTAAAATGTCTAATGAGAATCATCTCTATACTAAACACACACACACATTTTTTAAGGGTTTCAGGAAAAATAACCAAATTGACTAATGAGACCAGAAGAATTATGAGACCAGAAGAATTAGAATTAGCATATATTAAGTGAAAAAAAAAAACTCAAAGTTGGCCCTGGCTGGTGTTGCTCAGTGGTTAGAGTGTTGGCCTTCCCACTGGAGGGTCTTGGGTTCGATTCCCGGTCAAGGGCACCCACCTGGGTTGCAGGTTCGATCCCTGGCCCTGGTCAGGTGCATGTGAGAGGCAACTGATCAATGTATCATCTCTCTCACATCGACGTTTCTCTCTTCTCTCTCTCTCTCCTTTCCTTTCACTTTCTCTAAAAATCAATGGAAAAAATATCCTCAGGTAAGGATTAAAAAACAAAAAAATTCCCAAAAAAACTCAGTTGTGCAGTACCTTTTATAAGAAAAAAAGGAATATTAATATATTTCTGTATTGCTTATATTAAAAACAAATTAATTGGAAAGATTCTAAAAATGGTTCCCTTTAGGGACTGGAGGGAAACAATGTTAAGGGGACAAGAATGGAAACTAGATTTTTCAAAATATAGCTTGTTTTGTATTTTTTACTTTGAAATCATGTAAGTATTTTACATAACTATAAAAAATTAAGTCAAAAGGCAATTCCTAAAACTTGAAAGCAGATGACACAAATGAACCTATCTGTAACAAGTCAGCAGTTTAACCACACAGAAAGGAACCCTGCAAGTGACCTTCAGACACAACACTGCCTGTGTGTCCCAGATGGACTCTGAGGATAAAGGAACTAAAAAGAAATCTAAAACTCTTTGCAACAAGCGTATTGTCAGTAACAGTATTTGCATATTTTTGTGAGTACATGTGTATGAAACAAACATATATTAGAAGAAAGTAAATGGGGAAAACCCTATTATCCAAAACTTTAACTGGAAATATACTGGTATAAACTAATGAAGCATTTTTCCTTTAAAAAAAGGTGTGTGTGTTGGAGGAGGGGTCGGGGAGGTTCCATCTCTCTCCAATGAAAAGGACCAAAAACCGCGGCCTACCCAGTGGTACTGAACACTCTCACTATACTCAAACTGTTACATCTAAATATTATTTCCCACTAAAACAAAATGTGGCTCTTTAGAGAAATAGCTGACTCCAGGTCCGAGGCAGGAAATATACCACATGAGGCTGAAATACCTTTTTATATCAGAAAGCAAGGCAGCAATCAAAGACAGCTCGATTACTGTATGTAAACTATACCTAAAAAAATAACAACAAAAAAACTGGGGTCCTGTCAAAAGAACACCGAAGGCAACAAAGAGGGCCTCCCTCTGACCGAAGCTGGGAAAAAGTTAACTACAATAGATAACAATCCAATCCATGTGTTCATACATCACCTTTGGAGGATGTTAGGAAACCAACACATTCTGAAAAGGTAATGGGAAGTTTTTCTTCACAGGGAATTCTAGCTAATAAAAGTAGAAAGAACGATAGAAATGTAATATGACCATTTTGCAGCCCTAATAAAATCAACAACGGCTGCTAGAATCAGTATGTTCAAGGCTGCTTTGTCCATGGACGTGTCAGACTGACAGTGTCTGGACCCACGCATCAATCTTAACGTTACAGAACGAAGAAACTCCAGATGGCATATGCCTTCAACGGATGTAACAGGATGGTAAATGTACCTATGAAGTATTTTGTGCCAAACAAGTCAAACCTAAATCTGGTTGAGCCTATATATGTATCCATCAGTTTACAGAAATTCAGGAGTGAAAGAATATGTTACATGACACCCCAGGAATTCAACAGCAATATCCAGACTGAATTATTCTACAGGACAAATGACAGGTTTCTTTGAAAATAAATGGCAAGAACAAAATAGGGAAGAAGAGAGGAATTCTAGAGATAAAAACAGAGTTGAGAGACATGTAAACCAAATACAATAGGTGGACCTTCTAGATTTTTTTTTTATTAAATGACATTTTAGATCCAATGACTAAGTGACATTTATAAGACAATTCAGTGTTATCTGAATACTAACTAAATACGTGATGATAATTAAAACACTATTTTTTAGGTGTGATGATACTGTGGTTTTAGAAAATAAAGGGTCCCAGTATTTTACAGATACATACTAATTACAGATGAAACAATGTATCATAGATTTGATATAATTTTATGGAGGAGTGGGAGAGGGGAAAGGTCTGTAAATGAAACAAAGTTGGGTACATAATAATATTGAAAATGAATGACGGGTATGAAGTGCTCATTTTATTATTCTATTTATTTGTATGTTTCAAAATTTCTATAATAAAGTTTTAAAATGGGATTATATGCCTAAAAAACATATTCTTTATTTTTCTTCATCCTCTAGTCGAACAACATAAATTCGTTAGCTATTTGTCATTCTGTCCTCTCAAGTACAGCTTTACAGGTTATGGATGCCCCAGAACATTGCTCTCATTGGCCCACAAAAATCACTGATGTGGAATAGATTCAAATGAATCCTTAGAGCCAGGTGAAAGTGTTATGTCACCATCATTTGTTTACAGAGTGCTAGAACGGGAGTGATTTTGTTTTTCCAGAGCCCCAAGCCCAAGGAGGTGTTTTAGGGGTCAAGGGCAGGATTAGGGGCTGGGCCTGTGGGCCCTGTGAGCCCCTGTTTTGGAAAGAGCAACTCCTCTCCCATCTGCTTTTGAAACTAGGGCAGGAAGAGGTGAACTCTATGAGATGTCTAATAGTTTTCCTTAATTCCTGGCAATAAGTTCTGCAAGTCAACCTGGTTTTGTGGAAGCAATTATTATGAACCTAGACTCATACTATCTTTGAGTTCTTCCTAACATACCCCAAGTAACCCCACAACCTACCATCTTGTTAGTCCCAGGTAATGTTTTTGCATTTGAACCCTTTTTTGCTGACATCTAGCCCCGGCCTGCCAAGTTGGCGCTCCCTCTCATTGGTTGCGATACCTCCCAATGTGTGTTTGGAGGAGAGCTGGGTGTCTCACGTAATCAGAGTGGCCTGCTGGCTTTTACTCCTCGGCTTCAGCTACTGCCATCCAACCTGCCGATCTGTTCCAGGCGTCCAATCTCCGCTGCCCTCTGATGACAGACATCCACTGTTTCCGGACTGCCCTCGGTCAGCTGTACCCTTGCCCAACCTCTACATCCTCAGCGTACCCAGCATCTTCTTTCTCTCCTGCTCCTCCTCCAGCTTCCCACTGCTTCTCTAGCTCTACTGCTGTTCTCGCTCGGGCTACTGAGACACACTGTCCAGCCTACTAAAAAAGTAGGCTCTACAACAGAGCCGCATGTGCTTCTAGTAACAATTAAAAATAAATAAATAGCCCTGGCCGGTTTGGCTCAGCGGTTAGAGCGTTGGCCTCCGGTCCAGAGAGACCTGGGTTCAGTTCCCGCTAAGGGCATGTACCTCGGTTGCAGTTTGTCCCCAGCCCTGGTTGGTCGTGTGGGTGGCAGCCACTCAATGTGTCCCTTTCACGTCGATGTTTCTCTCTCTCTCTTCCTCTCTCCCCCTCTCACTCTATCTGAACAAAAAATGAAAAAATGTCCTCGGGTGAGGATAAATAAATAAATAAATAAATAAATAACAGCCCTCTACTCTCCAGAGCAAATAAATACTCTAGGGCAGGGAGTAGGGTGAGACCACAAACTCGCTGTGTCCTTGGAACCATTGTTCCCTCCAGCCCACAGGCCCTACCAGCAATCTGGCTAATTCTGGACAGGGCTCCTCCTCTCTCATGACTCCTGGGTCCTTTAAAAATCAGAGATGTGTCTGGACTCCCGGCTTAAGACCCTGGTTACAATATGACAATAAAAAGTTACCCCATGTCTTCCCTGATACCCAAGGGTGTTTTTCTGCCCAGGGCACCAGAGGACCTCTGCATAGGGTGACTTATTACTAACCCTTTGCCCTGACCTAAGTCTGCAACCAGAATTGTCCCACATCTCTACAGAGACTGGAAGAATAATTGTTATTTACTATTAACAACACTTTCTCAGTATAATCTTAGAAAAATTGCCTTAACTTGTATTTTCAATCTCTTTGTTTGACTTCAACTTGTCAGTATGTTCCTTGTATGAATTCACACACAGAAGACGGCTGTTATTTGGCTACCTAGTAATTCAATTCTGAAGCAGTCATGAAGGATAAATAAAGGGTAAACTGAGCAATCGTTTCCAGTCCTAATCTATCATTCTACCATTTCGGGAAAATAAACCTTTGAGATTCTCAGCCACACTTACTAAAGACAGAAGGCTTTTATTCAAGTAAATACATCAAGTACAAGTATGTGAATTAGCATCAGATAAAAACTTAGCCTCTATCATATTTCTGTTGCAAGAAGTCCTTACATATTTCAAAAATGCAAAGATGTTTTACATTTTCTTCTAAAAGTTTGTTTTGCCCTTTCACATTTAAGTATTTGATTCTTCTAGAATTTGTAATTGTGTATATGAAATAGGGATCCATGTCTTTCCCCCATATTAAATGGCTACCCCGGAACCATCTGCCCAACAGTCGCTCTCCTCACTGCCCTGACATCTGGCTCTGCTATATGCCCCGGGTTTCTCCTGTGTGGGGGCCTGTGGGCCTTCTACTCCATCCCCAGTCTGCCTCCAGGGAAAGCACGTTGCGATTTTAATTAAAATTACACTGAGTCCACAGATCAATTTGACAAGAACATCTTTATGACAATGAATTTCCTTCTCAATAATTTTATGTTACTCCATAATTTTTATTATAATACATTTTTTGCTAAGGTTTATTCCATGGTTAGTGACTTTTTAATAACTCCACACCCCCCCATTTTAACTGCAGTCTCTGTCTGCTGATGGTGCACAGAAATGCAGAGCTGATTTTGTATAAAGCAACCCTGCCAAACTTTCTTACTGATGCTAATGATTTGTAAATACTTTTGGTTTTATTTTATTTATTTCTAAATTTTGTAGGTGTACTGTCTCTGGCGATGGCCTCCAGATAATGCTGAATCAAAAAGATGACAGCAAGCCCGGCTGGTGTGGCTCAATGGCTGAGCGTCGACCCATGCACCTAGAGGTCACCGGTTCGATTCCCAGTCAGGGCACATGCCCAGGTTGTGGGCTCAATCCCCAGTGGGGGGCATGCAGGAGGTGGCCAATCGATGTTCTCTCTCATCGATGTTGCTACCCCTTTCTCCCTCTCCCTTTCTCTCTAAAAATCAATCAAGAAAAAAAAAAAAAGACAGCAAGCATTCTTGTCTTATTCCTGATATTACAAGAACTGTTATATTTGTCTGTGGTAACTTTAACCAGATTAAAGAGGTTCTCTTTTATTTGTGGTTTGCTAAGATATTTATTAATCATAAATGATGTTTAATCTTACTGCATGTTTTTTTCTTTATCTGTTAGGATGATCATATGATTTTCTCGGTTAATCTATGTGCTATTAATACAGTGAATAACATTTATAGAATCATAATATGAATCCAACATTTCAAATTCTGACTAATCAGTTCTATATTAGTATCTTTTACACCCTATCCAGTGACACGATGATATAAATATCAAGATCTTTACCAAATATAACAACTTGGGTCAAAGGCTAACAAGTTAAAAGATTAGAGCTCAGAATAAATTTAATAAATTGGTCCAAGAGCAGAAAACTGATCCTGTGGAACACAGCCAAGATGACAAGAAGCCTTGTGAATATAAACCCAACCACAGCATGGTGTGGGCTAATTTTCCACAAAGCAACTCAATGTATTTTCAGTGTGTGTGTGTGTGGGGGGGGGGGGGACCATTGAAATAGAGCACTTATTTTGTATATTCCCTAGTTCTGCAGTATTTTTGGATCTAGGGCTTAAATAAAACCCAATTTTTTCTGTTGGTATGTCTGCAGAACCAACCTAACAGCCCAATGACATGTACAACTCTCCAGTGAAGGTCATTGGTTGGGAGAGTACACAGCATATCGGTAATTCAGAGTGAATAAAAAACAAATGACTTTCTCCCCAGGCTTAATAATACTAAGAGATATTGCAGAAGTTTTCTAAAACTTCAGTAGGGTAGAAAAACCATTTTTCGAAGTTTCAATTCGCAACCACAGGACTTTTACAGTGAGATGAGAACTCACAGTTTTACCCACTTAGCCTAAACTCTCATTTAAGAGGTGACTTAAATTACCTACTTAGTTAACAGAAGAATCATTTTATTGGTAATTATCACAAAGGATGGATTAAAAATCCCTAATACTTATACTTTTATTATCATAGAAATAAACTCAATTGGTGTGGCGTGCCTTATTTTATATTAAATATGACACAGTATGTCCTACAGCTTGTGTTTCTTTCAGACAGAGGTTTCAAACTGTACCCCCTGATGTCACCCTACAATCACTGGGTGGAAAAGGGACACAGGGAGCAGAGGTTCTTCAGAGCAAAGCAAATCACTACCTTTGAGGAGAAAGGGAATAAACAGAGTTGAAACAGGTAATTCACACCGAGTGCTTTCCATGTGGCAGGCCCTCTCCCAGGTACTCTGTGTATACTAACACCTTACTAAATAAAAGCAAAACATAGTTTGGAATGGTATAGTATGTTGTATTGTGGGGGAAACCTGTTGTTTCTATGCTACATACTACAGAAAGTAAAGCTCAAGTATTTTTGATGAATAGGACATGAAGCAGATATGGTGATTCCCACTGAAGCAGGAGGCTGGGAGGAGACAGGAGAAGGCCCCTCTATGGGGAATCTCATCAATCATGGCAATTTTAATAGTTAACATGCTAAATTTCTGTTGCACAAATGGTTTCATGGCTAAAAAACAAAACTGGTTGAAAATCCTTGTTCTATTTTATCAGCAAATTAGTTAAGACATGATTTAATACTTTCCATGTGAACTATAACTTCTAAGTCTTCTCTCTTTCCAATTTTTTTTATCCTCACCTGAGGACATGTTTATTGTTTTTAGAGAGAGGGGAGGGAGGGAAGGTGGGATGGTGGGGGAGGGGGGGGAGAGAGAGAGAGAGAGAGTGCACACAAGAGAAACATCGATGAGAGAGAGAAACATCGATAGGTTGCCTCCCATATGCACCCAGACCAGGATTGAACCCGCAACCTAGGTATGTGCTCTGATTGGGAATCGAACCTGAAACTTTTTGGTGGACAGGACAATGCTCCAACCAACTGAGCCACTTAGCCGGGGTCCATTTTAAAATATGCTTTTCTCTCTTTTAAATTTTATAATCCATATTCTTCCCATCTCCCTTCCTAACTTTAAGTGAGTATATTCCACGGGTAAGTGGTGACATGAGGTAAGAAGGAAGTGGAAGATTTCTATGGTAAAGTTAAGTAAATGGTAAATAAATTATTTTTCAATATAAAAAAAACCCAGAAATATATGACAAGGACAAAAACAAATTTCACATTACTTAAAGATATAACAGAAAACTTCAAATAAATTTCATGGTTACTTCAGGCTCATCCCCCAACAGCAACAAATATCTGCTTTTTAAAACACCACCAAAATTACTATTAATTCAAATTACTTTATATATAAATAAGTGTCCATTATAAACACAAATTACTTACAATGCAATTTAAGGCACAGGCAAGAGGGATTTGATAACACTGAAAACTGCACCTGTTTTCCTAGTCTAAAATGAAACTTTTAAATTATGTGTGGCATAATTATGCTGTGTATTAGGTTGCGGAAGAACTTTATGAAAATAAGACATGCTCTTTAAAAAAAAAAAAACTCCTATAATCGCTTCCACTTAAAATAAAAATTATGTTCTTCACGTATTGGACTGCTGACAATGTCCTCAAATGACTTCTTTTCCTGTAAATAACTGAAGAACGCTTTACTGCATTTAAAGGTTTACTAAGTTGCATCCTATTTATCAGTTTCATTTTTCTGGCTAGTTCCCTAACTAGTTGCATTTCTTTGCAGTTTTTCTTAGTGACCTGCTCAGATTTCATTTTTTGAACAATTTCATCTTAACTTTCTGTACTATCTGTACACATCTGTACCATTCTGGGTTAGACTAATGAAGACAGAACACAACATATGAATCTAGTGTAATACATTTCTGTCGAATGCAGAAGAACTATTATTATGATTACAGCACATGTACAAAAGAGCTAGCAGTCCCCAAAGAGCAGAGAAATACCCGTCCAGCCATAGGATATGACAGTATCTAAGCACAATGCTCTTTCTGATATTTTACAAAAATATCGACATTTGGCCCAGCCGGTGTGGCTCAGTGGTTGAGCATCGACCCATGCACCAGGAGGTCACCGATTCGATTCCACGTCAGGGCACATGCCCAGGTTGTGCGCCCAATCCCCAGGGGGATGTGCAGAAGGTGGCCAACTGATGTTCTCTCTCATCAATGTTTCTATCTCTCTCTCCCTCTCCCTTCCTCTCTTTAAAAAAAAAAAAAAAAAATCAATAAAGAAAAATAAATTTTTTTTAAATAAATAAATATCAACATTTGTATGCTTCTTTGAACATTCCAAAGATTTCACCTGTGTTCTCACTGTACTGTCGTTATGTGTGTGTTAAATAGTTGAAGGCTGTCTTCTCTTTAGAGACTGATAGACCAGCCAGGTTTCCTATTAGGTATTTCATGACCTGCCTGGAACTCAGCTCTGGACCCCCAAAGAAGCTGACTGTAACTGCAAAGGAAATCAGGAAAGACACATTGCTAGTCATATAATTTGCAATGGCAAATGCCATCAAAAGACAACCATCAGTAACCATGTTTAGAGGACAGGCCTCTTACTGAACAAAAGAAAACTCTGCTTTTATCTAGTTTGTCACCTAAAACTCCCTGATCTTGCCAAAATAAGTACAAAGTGAGACATCTTGTTAACAAGGGGCAAATACACATAAATCAGAAGTGATATGTGTATTTTTCCCAGTCGAACAATAATTGAGACCAACTGTGGCCAGTATCATGGCACAGAAAAAGGGTTCAAGTTACACAATCTACAAATATTAAACAAAAAAATATCTTCTGGAAATTGACCGTTAATAACTTCTTACCCAAAAAAGTGCTTTTTACAATGATAATAGGCTGCCCCTTGCTGATGTGGGACAAACAACTCCTCTGTGGTACCAGCACGCACATCTGCTGCTGTGTCTAGCGCTGAAACTGGAGAACTCTAGTGTCTGTTACGTCTCATTAATTTGGGACAATCTCATCAAGGGAATAAAAAAAGATAACAATGTTTTTAGACAGTATAAAATGGATATGTTCAACAAACCCTGGGTCTTAATAAAAGTCTTTGTTAAAATGTAACTAAATTGAATCAACAGGCAGGCAATATTACCATCCATTCTTAATAAAACCAACAAGAAGATCAAATGACTAGAAACTAAAATAGCAGTGGGAGGCAAAGTCATAAAAGATGTATGATGAAAAAAGGAACCCAGCATCAATTTCAATAGGGAGTTCTGAATAGCCTTTCTAAATAGCCAACTAAAAGATTTATGTTCCACTAAAACCAAGTTTTGTGCTTTGTTCCTACTATTACAGATGATGTTCTTCTCTTAAATGGACATATTTAAGCTGAATCGTTTCTTTGAGGTGACATAGCAATATAAATATCCAACACAGAGGAAAAAAAAAAGAAGGCATACTTTTAAGCACTCAAGTGGACTCGATAATAAAAAGTCAGCAATGATCACGGTCAAGGCTCTCCTACCTGTGCTTTTTGATGCCATTGGAGAGAGCATCGCCCCCGCCGCAGTCTTTTCCTTCGGACATTCTGTGTCTTCTGCTCAGACGTTCCCCTTCCACGTCAAAGGAGTGTGCTGTCACTGCTTCCAATGTACTCAGGGACCGTTCGGAATCTGTGGCAAAGCAGGTTCACAGTCAATGACTTGAACTTGGCTTCGGTAACAATGCGCATCTCCCTTAATGCGTCAGGCTTTGAAACTTAAGCAGCCTACTGTCCTTCCATGGTCCATCCCTTAGCTACCTCCTCAGGGATTTCAAAGAACCTGCCCCAATAAGGCCAAAGTGGATTTATGAAAAAGATACAGGTTTATACCAACTTACCATTAAACAGATTTTACATTAATATACAGATTTCCAAAGAGTACCTAATTCTTTAAGAAATCATATTCAGTAGCTCCCAGCCTCAAAATCTATTTTTATCTTCCCTCTCAAAGCATCTTAAGCACAACTTACAAAAAACCATTCAACTTTTAAATTCATTATAAAGAAAAAGGCAGAGTAGCTGTGCTTGTGAGAGGCATAAATGACATCTGATACTACAGACACAACAGCAAAGGTAATTTGAAAAAATACTTCTTCCGGTAATATTACTTTTTTTTTTTTTTTAAGACTAGCTTATTGAATTTGAGAGAGAGAGGAAGGGAGGGAGAGAAACATCAATGTGAGAGCTCAACATCGACCAGCTGCCTCCTGCATCCCCCCCCACCCCCCCACCCCAGGGATTGAGCTGCAACCCAGGCATGTGTCCTGACCAGGAATCAAAAATCAAACCAGCAACCTTTAGGTGCAGGTGAAAATGCCCAACCAACCGAGCCACACTGGCCAGGGCTGGTATGATATTACTTAAATCCTCAAGAGCTAAAGCCAGACGTGTCCATATAAAATGTAATGGTTTTGGTAAGTGTAAATTAAATGGTTCCTAGGTTTTTATTAAAATGTAAATTCAAGGTTGTGTCTGTCCTACATTGATGGCTCACTCTCTCTCTCCCTCCTTCCTTCCTTCTTTCTTCCCTCCCTCCCTCCCTCCCTCCCTCCCTCCCTCCCTCCCTTCCACTCTATCTAAAAAAATCAATGGAAAAGTATCCTCAGGTGAGGATTAACACAAATAAATTAAATAAATAAATAAATAAATAAATAAATAAATAAATAAATAAATAAAATGTAAACTAAAGGTAGTGTCTAACTTCCCTTAGCAGATGGTATGAACTCAACTGTGCTCAGTTCTAGAGAAGCTCTCCTAGACACATTCAAGCAAACTTCCTTAAATAAATTTTCAAGAACGTTCAGGAAATAATTATTTTTAGTACTTCCTTTTCCTCTGCACTGTATTGTATAATTCAACCGAAGTCACGAAACTTTATTTTTATCACATTAGGCTGATTAGTAACAACTGCTGGACAAGCACAATTGTAGGCTGGACAAGGTGTCGCGAGCTCTGAACTCTGGACCTTCTCTGAATGGTGTGAGCTACTTGCAGAAAGACTTTCAATGCTGGTCAAGTTACTTTTCTTTTCTGTAACTATTACACTACAAGAATTAAAAATATAGCTTTGTTCTATCATGTACATTATAACAAACAGGTATTTTAATAATACATTTAAAAGGGTATTTTTTATTGTCAATTTTGGCAGATTGTCACAATATTTCACTGGAAAAAAATGAAAGACAAGCTATATAGCCCATAACAAGGGGACTGTCCACCCACTAGATGGAAATAGCTGCTGTTAAAATTACATTTACCAAAAACAATGTAATAAAATAGAAAAAAAAATGCTTTTAACATAATCCTAAAACCAAAAAAACAAACAAACAAAAAAAACCACTCAGGAGACCATTTTACAATTCTAAAATAATGAGCAAAATAATAATTTCACTCTGCTTCGAAGAAAGACCAGTGTGGTTCAGGGAAACCGCTGAGCCAACGCGAGCAGTGAGGCGGCAGAAGTTTGTCTAGAGCACGTGAGGCAAGGGGACGAGCCCACTCTCGGGGCAGGCCAACGGGCACCGGGAGCGGCTACCAGGAGAGGTTCCACTACACACAGCTTCAAAAATGAAAAGTCTCAGGTGGAGGTGCGGGAAGACTTGTTAAGAGGCAGCCGCAGGAGCAAAGCCTGAAGAGAAGATGACGACGGGGCTCTGGGGGTGGTGGGCTGTGGTGGTTCTGTCACTTCTACATTGCCAGATTTGTTCCATATGAAAAAAATTATTAAAGAGTCCAACAAAATAACCTTGTCTGTACTGGTCAGTATTATTTAAGATGCATTATTACTTTATAATTTAGATGTCATTGAAAGGGTTCAGGACAGGCCTCCCCGAAATGTGCTACTGTGGTATGTGGATTATTTTGAGCTGAAGGCCATCAAGACCCTGCAGGCTCAGGAGAAACTTCTGCCCCTCCTTTAACTACCTAAAATAATCTATATTGGGAGCTTTGCCCATAAAAAGAATTATTACCCAAGACAACTTTTTATGGCCTATCTATAGATTGGAGCACACATCTAATTCCCGAACATCTGCTCCTCTTACGACCCTCCTCCCTTCTGCAGCCCTAGGTACCTTACCTCATTCCTTGGCTCAGGAGGCCACATACACTGCATTTCTCCTTTCTGCCTCTGACCTCTCATGTATGTGGGGTCTCTGACTCATGCATGTAGAGTTCCCATTCATACATATGTAATTAAATTTGGTTAATCTATCTCATATTGATTTAATTATTAGACCAGCTGAAAGAACCTAGACGGGAGGCAAAAATTCCTTCCTCCCCCACATCTTGAAAACCAAAAACCACTGAAGAAAAAAACCTCAGACATTTACTAAACATCACTATGCACAGGGTGCTGTGTTTGCTGTGAGAGATACACACATCATAAGCCAGGGACTTATCCATTTAAACAGAAAATTCTTAACAAAAAGCAGATATACAGTAAATACCAAACAAGAGGTGAGGCAGTAAGAGCGTCTATGAAGCAAAGACAGACTATTCTCAAAACAAGATTTCAACTCAGTGAATATAGCAAACCAAACACCTGCTACCTCGACCTGCATCATGGGACCACTGTGCTTACCCACAGGGATACACCATCAGATGGCAGGACAGACCCTTGTCTTCATGGGGGTGGCAGTACTTCACTCCCTGTGTCCCCTTTCTCAGTCCTTCTCTCTTCTACTCTTTCTCTCCCTGTTCCTCCACTTCTTGTCCTTCCCCAATCCTTACTCCTTGCTCCTAACCTTCTTCCCTCTTTAATACCATCAGGCTGACCCCACCCTCCACCCCAAAGCTCCCTGACAAAGGTCACCAATCACCTCCATACTGCAAAGTCCAATGGTCACTTTTCAAATCTTATCATGACTCATTCATCACCTCTGACACTACTAAATACGATCCTCTCCTCCTTTATCACGTACAAGGCATGCTGGATTCAAAGAACAGTAACATCTGGTCCCTGTCCGTGTCTAGCAGGGGTAGACTGTTTTGTGAACATGTGAAGTCAGTAAATTTTTTTTTTTAATTTTCTTTATTGATTTTAGAGAGAGAGAAGGGGGAGAGAGAGAGAGAGAGAGATAGAAACATCGATGAGAGAGAACATCGATTAGCCGCCTCCTGCATGCCCCCACTGGGGACTGGGCCCACAACCTGGGCATGTGTCCTGACCAGGAATCGAACTGGCGACCTCTTGGTGCATGGGTCGATGCTCAACCACTGAGCCACACCAGCTGGGCGAGGTCAGTAAATTTTCTAGGTGCAATAACAGAAGCCAAAATGGGGGCAGTGGGCCTCAAAGGTGGGAATGGGCAATTTTACAAGGTGTCCAGGAAGGATTATGACTGATGATTGAGCTACACTGACAAGGAGAAAGAGTGGGAATGGGGGAGAGAGTTGAAATAAAGAAAACTGTTCTCGAAAAGGCATAACATGGCCCAACATGGGAGGGATAAAGTGTTCAGTAAATGGGAGTGGAAGACAGAAAGGAGTGGTGGGAGAGGCAGCTGGATGAGAATGAAGCTATGAGTCACGGAGCTGACTATATAGGACAAATAAATATCAAAGGCAGGCTGTGGGACGAAGAAGGTCTAAAGAGGTTGGGAATGAGGTAGTATCCCAATGCATGCCACGCGGTTCTGTATACTTGTGATAAGTTTGCACAAGCTTATCTCTGAGCGTTCTTTAGCTTCAGAGGCAGAGAAGGAAACATGATCAATTACATGACTTACAGTACCCATGAGATAAAAACTCACTCATTTCTGAAGAACAGAAGCTGTTATTTCTAACACTATGAACAAAGAGATGTCTAATACATACCGTGTGAAACAGTCTGAACGTACTCTTCATTCTGTGCCGTCACAGCGTAAGTCATTCCAGCCCGACTCCAGGACAGGATCATCTGGAGACCCACGCCTCGAGACAGACTTACATTCACACGTGTTTACCCAAGTACCAAAGATGCCACAGCTCTGCGGAGGCTCACGGATAAAGGCGAAGCCTGCCCACAGAAGTAATTTTCAAGTCTCCCTGTACGACCTGGATCTCAGTGCCTCTGAATTCAATCCTAAAACTTCAGGTTTTTCCATTTTCCCCACATATGTAAATATCAAATAGGCCAGATTTCATCTGCCATTCAGTGTTACTGAGCAATATATCAGAGCCTTAGTGGAGAGCATAAAATATCGGACAGAAAGTGTCCACCTCCTATTTGGTGGATACAGTGCTCTCTTATAGAAGTATAAAGCCACCATACTCATGCTTTAAATACAAACAAGGGGGAGGATGGGCAGTCATTGTTTAGTGGATACAAAGTTTCATTCTGGGAGGATGAAGAGTTCGGGAGATGGGTGGTGGTGATGGCTGCACAACAATGAGACTGTACCTAATGCCCCTGCACTGTGCCCTTAACATGGTTAAAACGGTAAATGAGTATATTTTCCCACAATAAAAACAAAACCCAAACAAACAAGCAAACAAAAACCTGTCAAGACAAAGCCGAAGATCTATCACACTGGATGTGTGGACTCTGTCTGGTCCTGTCCTCTCTCACCCCAATGCCAGTTATGAAAGAACCCCACACAGAAGCAAAACTGGTTGATTTTTATGCAGACGTATTTTTAAATGCAGCAGCAGAAATTTATTTTAACAATATCCATAGCTAGATTTTGGACAAAATTAGCCTTTCATTTTTTCTTTTACTTCCCACTGCATTTGCCCCTCACAAACATATGTTTCTATTATAAATAAAGCCACTCCAATTTTTCAGAAGACTTCATCCACCTGTGAAAAACAGGGTAAGGGATTTATGAACTAGCCTTATTTACTGAACTTCTTCTGGGCAATTAGGAAAATTTGTGTAGCCCTGAGCAATGGCTGGAAATGGAATACTCAGTGTGTGCTTATTGGTGGGTTTGTTTATTCCCATGTAGTTCTGAAAGGATTCAGGCGGCTTAATTAACAGCTGTGTTTTATAGAAAAAGTGTCAGAGTAACACTGAAAAACAGACTACATTTTACAAGATAAATGCTCTAGATTGCTGACAGGCCTTGAAGGTAGACAGAATCTTTGCCTGATTATTTTCTCAATTAAAACAGCAGTATCAGTACAAATTGGCAGTTACAAAATAGTCACGAGGATGCAGAATGCAGCACAGGGAATGAAGTCAGTTACACTGTAATAATGATGTGTGTGCCAGGTGGGTATTGGAAATAGCAGAGGGGACACTTTGTGAAGTGTATGGTTGTCTAACCACTATGCTGTACACCTGAAACCAATACAAAATAATACTGAATGTAAACTGTAATTTTATTTTATTTTATTTATTTATTTATTTTTTTATCCTCACCCGAGGACATTTTTTCATTTTTTGTTCAGACAGAGTAGGGGGGAGAGAGAGGAAGAGAGAGAGAGAAACATCGACGTGAAAGGGTCATATCGAGTGGCTGCCACCCACACGACCAACCAGGGCCGGGGACAAACTGCAACCGAGGTACGTGCCCTTAGCGGGAACCGAACCCGGGTCTCTCCGGACCGCAGGCCGACGCTCTAACCGCTGAGCCAAACCGGCCAGGGCGTAAACTGTAATTTAAAAAAATTTAAATATGCGAACACACAAAAAACAAACAAACCAAAAACACACTAGTATTAATTACAAGTTTGGTTTAATGTCACAGATCTCCAATGGCCCAGATCTTTATTTGAACACAGTTCAGACTGAACACAATCCCCTCTCTCATCCACACAACATGAAAGCCACCCTGGCTGGTTTGGTTCAGCGGTTAGAGCGTCTTCCTGCAGACCGAAGGGTCTCGGGTTTGATTCCTGGTCAAGGGCATGTACCTGGGCTGCAGGTTCAATCCCTGACTACTGAGAGGCAACCAATCAATGTGTCTCTCTCACATTGATGTTTTCCTCTCTCTCTCTTCCTCTCTCCCTTCCTTCCACTCTATATCTAAAAATCAATAGGAAAATATCCTCGGGTTAGGATTAACAAAAACAAAAAACAAATAGCATGAAAGCCAATAGCTGTGACTGAGTTAACATAACTAAAAATTAACTTAGTATACATCAAACATGTACAGACTTTTGTATGTCAATCATACCTCAATGAGGTGGTTTAAAAAAACTTTGGAATTGCCCTGGCCTGTGGTCCAGAGAGACCCGGGTTCGGTTCCCGCTAAGGGCACGTACCTCGGTTGCAGTTTGTCCCCGGCCCCTGGTTGGGTCGCGCGGGAGGCAGCCACTCGATGTGACCCTTTCACATCGATGTTTCTCTCTCTATCTCTCTCTTCCTCTCTCTCCCTCCCACTCTGTCTGAACAAAAAATGGAAAAGTGTCCTCGGGTGAGGATTAAAAAAAAACAACTTTGGAATTAAGAAGATCATTACCTCTATCCTACTTTTTTGAGTTTTCCTCCTATTAAAAGGCTAAAAGAAGAGGTCATCAAGTTAATGATATAAACATGTCAACAATTCTTATAAGTTACCCTGATAAACATTTTTTTAACATGACCTTTGGAAACTAGCTCGAGAACAAATAGTACAAAGGAGCAACACGTGGAAGAACTGTGGATCACGTCCAGATAACCCCTCCCCCGCTACCGAAGGTAACAGGAAGTGGTCAGGCACACACTCAATTTAATACCTTTACTGTTTACCGTTTCCCACAAACTAGGCATGTTCTAAAAATGTCCAGAGTAACCCAAGGTAATCCAAGCTTAAAATATCAGTGCTAAATTTTTATTTAGCTTTAAGCTACTGTTGTGCAAACTAAAAAAACAACATTTCCTTAAGAACACAAAGGAAATAAATAAAACCTACCATATTTTAAATAAATTATTAACTGAAAATCAGGATGAGTCTAGAAGGGGCTGCCAAGAGACTGCTACGATAATCTACTACGGAAATGAAAAAAACTTGAAACAGAGACTTGGCAGCAAGCAACAAGAGTCAGAGACATTCTAGACATATCCTCTCTGAATGATGTCCAAGGTCAAAATCAGCCAGATGATACAGTGTTGCTTATGACAGAGTTTCTTAAAAGTATTGGCTGTTCCCCCAAGCAACTAAATCTACTACTGTTTTCCCAAACTGCAAAATCTGCACATGTAATTAAGGATGAAGAATTATGCAAACCATAATGTGTGGTTACTGGAAATCTTATGCGTATACATTTTGGACTACTAAATCAACTGAGCTTTCCCATTTGTCTTGTTGACATCCTTAAAATTATTTTTAAGAAGGTCACCTATGCATTCACTCTGCGAAGAAAAACATTCTAGAACTAAGGACTAGTTGCAGAATAATCCATACTTGTGAAACAAGTATTTTCATGTGATTCAATTTAATAAATTAACATTTACCAAATACCAGGTAAAGGGTAGTTGCCAAAACAATTTATAAAGATTAATGAGATATAGTTGGTGCCCTTCAAATATCCAAAGTCCAATCAAGGAAAGATGACATTTGAACTGTGATCAATGATGAAAAAAGAGCTTAAGGCAGGAAAAAAGAACTGTGGAGTGAGGAGAAGAGTAAACAGCTCTAAGGCCTGAAAGAACAAGGTGTCTGTCCAAGAACAGCGGCATAGCTAGAGAGAGGGGTGGCCAGATGTAAGAGATGCGGTTGTCACAAAAAAGCTTTAATGTGGGTCAGATCGTAGTTGGATAAAGAAAATGTGGTACATATATACAATGGAATATTACTTGGCTATAAAAAAGGGACTGGATGAAAGAAGGTGAAGAGATTAGCCAAAGAATATATATGCATAGCCCATGGACAGACAACAGTATGGTGATTGCCAGAGGGAGGGGTGCCGGGTCTGGGTGAGTGGGTAAAGGGGGCGGGGGGATGAGAGATATCTGTAATAGTGTCAACAATAAAGAAAAAAAAGAATGAAATCTTACCATTTGTGACAACATGGATGGACCTAGAGGGTATTATGCTAAGTGAAGTCAGACAGAGAAAGACAAATATCGTATGTTTCACTTATATGTGGAATCTAAAGAACAAAATAAACAAAGAAACAAAAGAGATAGAGACTTATAGACAGAAAACAGACTGATGGTTGGAAGAAGAGAGGAGAGCGGAGTGAGGAGGATGAATGAAAGGTGAAGGGAGAAAGAAGTCACCAAACAGTCATGGGATGTAAAGTACGGCATAGGAAATATAGTCAGTAATATTGTAATAACTACTTATGGTGCCAGGTAGGTACTAGAATGATCAGGGAGAACACTTCATAAATTAAAATTATATAATTGTGTAACCACTATGCGGTACACCTGAAACAAATATAAAATAAAAACTATATACAGCCCTGGCTGGTTTGGCTCAGTGGTTAGAGCGTCGGCCTGCGGTCCAGAGAGACCCAAGTTCGGTTCCTGCTAAGGGCACGTACCTCAGTTGCAGTTTGTCCCCGCCCTGGTTGGGTCGTGCGGGAGGCAGCCACTCGATGTGTCCCTTTCTCGTCGATGTTTCTCTCTCTCTCTCTTCCTCTCTCTCCCTCCCACTCTAGCTGAACAAAAAATGGAGGGATTTCCTCGGGTGAGGATTAAAAAAAAACAAAAACAAAAACAAAACTATATATATATATGTTTTTTCAATAAAGTGGGTCAGATCATAGAATTTGGACATAACCCATAGTAACGGGAGTAGCTGGATGTTTTTCTAGGGGCTGAGAAGATCAGTTTTAGACTTTATAGTAACTCAGATATATGAGTGCCATGGCCACTGTAACAATTACCACGAACTTGATGGCTTAAAACAACAAAAAATTCGTCTTTCATAATTCTGGAGGCCAGAAGTCCAAATCAAAGTGTTGGCAAGCCTACCACTCCTCTGGGGGCTCTCGGGAGAATACATTCCTCACCGCGTCCAGCTCCAGTGGCTGCCAGCATTCCTGTGCTGGTGGCCACGTCACTGCAATCCCTGCCCCAACCTCACAGAGCCTTCTCCACAGTGTCTAACTTACCTCTGCCTTTCTCTTACAAGGGTAACTTGTACGGGCAGGTAGGTCCCACCCATATAATCCATGATGATCCCCTCATCTCAAGATCCTTAATCATATCTACAAAGATCTTTAAAAAAAAAAAAAAAAGGTTATAGGTTCCCAGGACTAGAAGGTGGACAGATCTTTTGGGGCCATTTTTCAGCCTTCCACACCTGACAACATGCAACGTGGAAGATGGGCTGGCAGGAGCAAAGACTGGAAGCAGGAGAATCTCTCAGGGAGGGACTGTCATAGCCTGTGGGGTCCAGAGGAGGGGGAAGTTGAATTAAAGCACTGGCAGTGAGACTGGGGGAAGAAAACAGGAGAAAAAAGACTAGATACCTAGATGTCAGGGGAGGGGTCAAGAAAGGGAATAAAAGATGACCCACATTTGCAGATTTCACAGTGGGTGGACGATCATACCATTACCCCAGACAGGGAATGTAGACGGGGACCGAAGAGGATGACAAGACTAGTTCCCACTATACAGAGTTTGAGATGCTTCGGGCCAAAGTGGGAATTTTCAATGAATAGATGGGAAGCCTGAGGATATTATTACCCTCCATAACCAACTGGTTCTCAAATTCAGTCAAATTTAGCTCTAAAAGTGTATGTCAAAATTTATTTACTCACATATCTGAACCAGTATGTGCCAGAATGCACGCTAGTTCCTAGGAATGCAGAGTTCCTCCTGGAATTTACTGTCTGGTTGAGTGGCAAGGCCAACAAGAACCAAGTAATCATACAAGTGAGTACACAATTTCAATGACAGGACATACTATGGTACTATGGTGCATGGAGAACCTGTAACAGCAGATACCTGATCAAGTAAGAAGGTCGACCAGGCTTCCATAAAGACGCCTCTGACCCTTGAGAAAAGATCAGAAGGATATATATTCACCAAAAATATAAAGGGAGAGAACTGAAACTTCTCACTTAAATTGCTTTAATTCAAACTCTTGTCATCTCTTATCTAGGACACTGGCAGCTCAAAGCAATCTTTACCCCACATTTCATTTTCTTTGAATTCTTAATTCTCAGTATAATGCAAGCATATTATAAAAATTCCACAATGTTAACTAAAAAAAAAAAAGTGAATTTTAAAATACGAATCTTTATCACCCTACATATTTGTGTCTGTTGTTGCCCTCCCACCTATATGCCAAATTCAAATTCTTATAACACTCCTTGTGTTAACTACCTTCCTGGCTTCCTCTCATCACTACCTCTCTGCATCCAAACACTCACCCCTGCTCAGTCACAGCACAGTTCATGTTTTTGAAAACTACTTTTCTCTAGCTTTGCATGTGTTACTTTCTTCCACAAAGAATATTTTCCCCCCATGTTTCTGTTGTTGTTAATCCTCACCTGCAGATATTTTTCCACTAACTTCTAGATAAAGTGGAAGGGGGATGATGGGAGAGAGAAACATCGATGTGAGAGAAACACATCAATTGGTTGCCTCTTGCAAGACCCCGACTGGGGCGGGAAATCGAACCTGCAACCAAGGTACGTGCCCTTGACCGGGAATCAAACCGCGTCTCTTTGGCGGGCCAACGCTCTAACCACTGAGCCAAACCGGCCAGGGCTCTTCCCCCATCTGATCTGCTGGGAGAACTTTTTACCGACTCTTCAAAACACACCTCAAATGTTTTTTATGTTATGATCCTTTCTACAACTTTCCAAAGCAGTTAGCTGCCTCTCCTCTGAATTTCTGTAATATTCTTTATGTACCACTTGGTAGTACTTACTCATTAGCTTGTCCAACAAATTATCTATTCAGCATCTCCTTCTTTGTCTAGCACTATTGGTAGGGCTGGGAAAACACCCCTTCCCTCACTTACATCATTTTAACTGTGGGAGATCAACAAACAATGAATACAGTATGTGAAAGGTGTTTTGTTGTGTTTTTAAGGCAAGAAAAAGGGACCAAAAATGGCACAGTGACGGTCTCTCTGAGCAGAAGGATGAAGGAAGTGAGTGTGCAGTGTGGATATTTGGGATGAGAGAGTTCCAGGCAGAGGAAATGATAAGCAAAGGAGTGGGGGAGAACATGCTTGGCAAGTTCGAGAACTAACATTGAGGTCAGAATGACAGAAGAAAGTGAGTGAGGAGGGCACAAGCAGATTTTGGAAAGGTGGCAGAAGGCCAGATCACCGAGGACTTTGGCTTTTATTCCAGCCAAGAAGGAAAGCCTTTGGAGGGTTTTGTGCAGAGAGCTGGTATGAACTGATTCATCCAAAGGATCACTCTGAGAGCTGCATTTAAAGTATTGCCGGAAACCAGGGAGCCAGCAGAGAGACCAGTTAGAGAGCTACCGTAACAATCCAGGTGAGAGGTGATGAGGGCTTAGGTCTGAGTGACAGGAGGAGAATTATGAGAAGTGGCCAGATTCTGCTATATTCTGAAGGTAGATCTGACAGAATTTGCTGACGGATTGAATGTGGATGTGAGACAAAAACATAAAACTGTCTGCGATGGATAATGCAAAGGTTCACAGCCTTGGCCGAGCACCTGCAAAGACGGATCTTCCACCTGTGACAACAGGGAAGGCTGCAGAAGAGGCAGGCTGGTGAGCAGAAATCAAGAGTGCTCTTCTGGACAGTTTAAGACATGTAGGAAACCTTATTAGACGTGTAAGTGACCATGCCAAGTAGAGTGTTAGACATGAGTCTGAGATGCAGGGAAACTGGGGCTGGAGACACAAAAGTGTAAGTTTATCAGAATACAGACAATATTTAAAAGCATGGGACTAGATGAGGTCATGTAAGGCAAAGTCGCTCAAGCTTTAATGTCCATAAGCATCACCTATAAATTGGGGGGGGGGGAGGGATGCAGATTCTTATTTGCCAGGTTTGCATTTAGGTTCTAAACGGGGCCTTAGGTTCTGCATTTCTGACCAGCTCCCAGGTGATGCTGATGCTGCTGTTCCTTAGACCTCACCCTGACTACAAAGAATCTAGGGAGTTGGTGTGGAAAGAAAAAAGTTGTTCAATGCCTGCACCCTGCATATCTAATATCTAAAGGTGGAAGGACCGGCACCGAAACAGACATGAAATCAAACGAGACTGGAAGCCAAGTAAAGAAAGTGTTTCATGAAGGAGGGAGTAATCAACAACTTTAGGTGTTGGTGAAAGATCAAGAAAAGATGAGAAAGGACCAGTCAACTAGGCAACAGAGTAGACTACAACAGTGACCTAATCAAGAGCAACTGCCGTGGAATGATGACAATAAACACAGAAATAAAATAGAGGGCGCTCAAGAAAGAGTAAGAAAGAAAGTGATGTGGGACCAAAGGCAATTTTATAAGATACATCATGTTTTGAGAGATAAGACAGCTGACTGGGGACGAGGAATAACTGAGTGCCTGCGAGAGAAGAGGAGCTGCAGTCGGGTCCTCTGTCGGTAGGACCCGGGATCCCGGCACACATGGAGGAGCTGGCTGCAGTTAGGGACACGACATTCATCCACATGAAGCAGAGATGGCAGAATACGTGGGTACACGTTCAGGTGTGTGGTGGCTTTGATCCAAGTGGAAACATGAGGAGTTGCTCAGTGACATAATGTCCTCCAATGGAGCAGAACGGTTGAGAAGGTATATTTTAGGTGAGATAAAGTATAAAATAGGAATTTGTAAAAGAACCTGACTAGAAAAATGTGGTAGGACTGCTGAGCCGCAGAAGGGCACAACCGAAGTTAACAGCCCTGGATTAAAGCAAGACCTGCCAGCGTGGCCTTGTCTGTCTCCAGCTCACCCAGTCTCCTGCACACGGTGTGGAAGGGAGACCGATGCACTGGAGTCTCGCCAGGCGAGCACAGTGCGGGCAGAAAGGCAGGGGAGTGACTACGCGACAGATACTCCTTGCAATCTAAGCCTGCTAAGGGGGGCGTGAGGGACAGTGCACAGACGCAGCAGATGTCATGGTGCGGCCAAAGAAATGCTGGGATCAGGGTTTTAGGGAGAACGGGTCGAAAGACAAGAGTCACAGTCAGTTGGACTGTGAGATGCACGAAACTGAGGCAAACTCTTGGGCCTGATCTGGGGAATGAGCAGGGCAGCAGGTGGGAGGAGCCGATCCCCTTCCCATCCCATGGTAACCATGTTTCTGAGTGCTCGCCTCGTCCCCTTGACTGACTACAAAACCTCGGGTTCAGGGACTGATGTCATTTGCATTGGTGTCATCATGTGTAACTCAGCGCCTGGCATAGGGTGGGCACTCAATAAACATGTCTGGTTAATGAAATCCCCTCACTGCTAAGGACAGTACAAAACGAACATGGCTTTGCAATAAATATTTAATAGAGACGTTAATTTAGTCAATAAAATCATTTTAGAAAAGGATGATGGGCCCAGAAGTTCAACCCAAAACCTAAAGGGTAAATTACCTTCATCAGAGTTTACCTATAACATACATACAATATGAATAATCTGCTGACTAATTTTTTAAGGCATAAACACAAAATTAGATTAAGAATCCCTGCCACTACCTGGACTTTCTTCAGAATGTTGCAGCATATATTGCACATACAAGGTGTTTAGTAAGAGTCATATTCTATAGCGCTTAACCAGCGCTTAACCAGCTGTACATCGCATCAGCCAATAACCCGTTCTGTGCTGGGCAATAGAGGAAATACAAAGTTCATACAGCAAGCTCTCTGCCCTCAAGGAACATGTAGTGTTGTTGGGGAAATGAAGAAATACACAAAAAGTTGTATAACAAGAAAAAGGGCAAGAACAAGGTAATATGGCTAAAAAGGTGGGGGAAGGGGTCAAGAGAGAAACAAGTGCCGGAAATACAAAGGTGAGCGAAGTCGCCAAGTACTAGGCAGGTCCACACTACAGAAAAGACACAGAAAAGGCCCCGATAAGAAATGTACAGCTTTTTCAAAAACACACTGTAGGAGTGAAAACACTGGGCTTGGGAACAGCGTGCACAGGTCCTCACTCAAGGGCCAAGGTGCGCTGCTGCCGTGTGCCCAACAGCACTGACCACCGCGGTCAAGTTCCGCCTCCTGTGTGTGTAAAACGGCAGCACAGACGTTATTACTTTTCTCAGTTGTTACCACGTGTATTTATTGGATCCAACCTTGTGGGACTTTGTTGCTGTTGTTATAGTACCACCTTCCATTTTGAAAGTTTTCATTTAAAACGACACGAGCGCCTACCCACGCAACCGCTGAGAAAGGCTAAAACTGGCTTCAATTTCACGACATAATTCTATTGGTTTTGCCAATCTACACTATTGGATTGTATGCATTATTCACGCCCATTTTGACCAAAAGCGCATTAAGAGGAAAACCTAGCAAGAAAGACTTTCTTGAGCGACTGACCTCAACACGTTTCTAAAAGGGAAAATGAACAAACAGTAAGACAAACAATACATTTCGGGTTGTAATATTGAAAAGGCAGGTATTTTCATGAATCTGCTATCTCAGACCAGTACTAAAGAATAACAGCCATGCCACTATTTAACTGATAATAAATATTTCTAAATGTTTCAAAAATAATTCCTTAAAACAGCAATTTTCAACCGGTGTGCTGTGGCACACTGGTGTGCTGTAAGAATTTTTAAAACACGCAATTCCTGACTTGTCAATCAGGGCTCTGACCTCTTTCCCCTTAGACTGTCAAATAGAAAAAGGACAACAGCCAACACAACAATACCTGTCCAGGGTGAATGAATCAAAATCACACCTATTTATTTTTTGTCAGATCAGCAAAAAAATATATATTTTTGGTGTGCCACAGAATTTTAGTAATTAGTTAATGTGTGCCATGAGATGAAAAAGGCTGAACACTGCTGCCTTAGATTACTAGAGATTCATAAAGTCATGTACCTTTCATTTTCTCCCCAGTGGCTACTTTTTAATTTACTCCTCTCTGTGAGGTTTCATAGCTCCATCTCGACTGTAAGTTCCTTGAAAACAAATTTATCGTTAATACTCTCACCCCTCCTCTCCCACCCAGCATCTAAAGTGGTGTATGCAGACTGTATGAAATCAGCAAGTGCTACGGGTTCTCCTGTGCTCTTTATTAAACACCAGTATATTTTCAGGGAGGACAAAAGTATCAGTGACTTTGTTCAACAACCTGCATTGGACAACATTTAGAGAGCAACTGTGTTTCCAGGCTAAGTACTCAGGGAGATAAGCAGATATGGTCCCTCCACCATAGAGACAAGCACAATGCAGCCAAAGAGCTGTAAGAGAGGTGCCCACCCAGGGAACACAAAAGAAGTGATCCATTCTGCCTGGGGGCGGCAGGAAGGACTACCCAGGAGAGGAGACACCCTAGAGACACTCCAGAGCTATGGTAGCAGAAGAGGGGAGCATACTGTAAAGGTGAAACTGAAAGGGGAGAAATTTACTAGGAATATGCAGAAGGAACCTCTTTATTTTTCCCTAAAGTGGTTCCTTCTACGTATTTCTACACTTTATTTGCTGACAGAATGGAATTTTTCCACAGAACTAGTTAGTTTCTCGCTAAATATTTGTGCTCCAATATGCATGAATGTTTAGCCTTTTTCTCATGAAGTGTTCAGACAGTCACATCAGAAATTTCACCCAACATAACCATTTTACCATTCCTTAAACACACACACACACACACAATGAGGACAAAATATGAGGCTTCATTAGATTTACCTCCTTTTAAGTCCTTTTACACAATGAAATCACACCATATTGTGAGAAAGAAATCTGTATGCTTTAGGGAATTTTATGCAATCTTTAGTCACTATGACTAAAGCATACTATGAAAATAATTTTTAAATAATCAAGAAATCCCATGGGGCTGGAAAAGCGATACTGTGCTGCATGCTTGCAGCAAAGTTTGCTTGCAGCAAGGTTAGATTCCCATTGATCCTGATTACCTGAAAGACTTAAAGGGATGTGATAAGGGGAAACAGGAAGGCACATGGACTTTAAATCCAAAAAGTAAAACTATCCTTTTACTTTAAAAGAAGTAATGCAAGTTGTCAGCAACTTTTAAAAAGATTAAGCATTTTGCCTGGCCAGTGTGGCTCAGTGGTTGAGCACCATTGACCCATGCACCAAGAGGTCACCGATTTGATTCCCAGTCAGGACACATGCTCAGGTTGTGGGCCCAATCCCCCAGTGGGGGGCATGTAGGGGGCGGCCAATCAATGTTTTCTCTCATCAATGTTTCTATCTCTCCCTCTCACTTCCTCTCTCTCTCTAAAATCAATACAGAAAAAAAAAAGATTAAGCATTTAGTGAAAACAATTGACAAATTATTTAAGAGAAGAACCTCTAAAAATCTTTTTTCACATCTTTTAAATATTAAGATAGGTTTGAATTAATCTATTATCCTGATCCGGCAATTAAAAATAAGCTGTAGCCCTGGCCGGTTTGGCTCAGCTGTTAGAGAGTTGGCCTGCGGACCAGAGTTGCAGGGGTTTGATTCCGGTCAAGGGCACGTACCTCGGTTGTGGTTTGGTTTGGCCCTGGTCAGGGTCGTGCAGGAGGCAACCAATGGATGTGTCTCTCTCACATCGATGTTTCTCACATCGATGTTTCTCTTCCTCCCTCCCTCTCACACTATCTGAAGATAAATGGAAAAGTATCCTCGGGTGAGGATTTTAAAAATAAAATAAAATAAGCTGTAAATGAAATGTAGGTACGCATACCTTTCTCATTCTCGTCTAGCTCTGTACCCAAATGCCAGCTAACACCACTGCACCTGAGGACTGGGGGAAGCTAGTGTGGCATGAGCTCAGAGATGGGAACAGAAGACACGATAAGTTTCAGGAGACAGGCAGGGTCTCGATCACATCAAGAACCTTGAAGTTAAGGAGTCTGAATTTTATTCTTGGTGCAGTGAGAAGCCACTGAAGAATCTCGGGGCGGGGAGGGAGTGCGATGATGTGACTCTGTCACTTGGGCGGTATGTACGCAGTGAATTCAGGAGGACAGGGCTGGAAGCATGGCCGTGAGTTAAGAGGTTGGACAAGAGTGGGTGCAGCACAGGTGATGATAACGAGACCTGACACTCGTCAACTTCTTAGTGTTCTAGACACTGTTTTAAGTACAAATACTTGAGAGTTTCTCACAATACCTATAACTTATCTGCAGATGAAGAAGTGAGGCATGGAAAAGTGAAGTCACTTTCCACAGGGCATAAGAACTGGCAGAGCCACTATTCATCAGCAGCCTTCCAGCCCCAGCACCTACACTTCTAACCACTGTGCCACATAATGGAACCCAGATGGATTCCAGGCACGACCTGAAGGTGAGATGTGGGTCTGGCGTCACGGCTCCGGCACATGAATGTCACAAATCACTCCCAGGTTTCTGGCTTTAGGAGACGGAAAGAGGTGCCATTTACCAAAATGAGGCAAACCCTAGAAGGAGAGGATCTGGGAGGAAGATCAAGAACTCATTTTTTAATTTACCTAGCTGACAGTTAAGTACATAAGAGGTCAGATATATAAATTTGGGAATGGTGGTAGTCAGAAAAGAGCCTCCCCCAAGATGTCGATGTCCTAATTTCTGAAACCTTACATGGTAAAAGGACTCAGCAGATGTGACTGAGTTAAAGACCTTGATATGAGCGGTGGGACACTGTAATTCCTAGCGTCCTTATTAAAGGGAGGGAAGGCCCTGGCTGGTTTGGCTCAGCGGTTAGAGCGTCGGCCCGCGGACCGGAGAGTCCCGGGTTCGGTTCCCGCTAAGGATAGGTACCTCAGTTGCAGCTCGTCCCCGGCCCGGGTCAGAGTCGTGCAGGTGGCAACCAGTCGATGTGTCTCTCTTGTGTCAATGTTTCTCTCTCTCTTCCTCCCTCTTTCCCTTCCACTCTGTCTGAAGATAAATGCAAAAAAAATGTCCTCGGGTAAGGATAAAAAAATAAAGGGAGGGAAGAATGTCAGAGTCAGGGAGACAGACTAGAAGGTCACACAGCTGGCCTTGTGGTGGAGGACCGGGCCTCAGCCCAGGAAGGCAGGTGGTCTCTAGAATCAAGAAAAGGCAGATCCTCCCCTAGCTCCTCTCGAAGGAACACAGCCCTGCCAACACCTTGACTTTAGGGCTTCTGACTTCCAGGAGGGTGAGAGAATACATCTGCATCTTTTTAGCTATAATATTCATAGTGATCTGCTACAGCAGTAGGACACCATTACAGGAACTTTAAGTTAGTATTTAAAATGAGGTAGTATTGACAGTGTAGTTGGAAGAAACAGTAACTGAACAAAACTTCTTGAGTAGGCACAAGGAGATCGGTACCTGAACAAATGAGAAGGTGATGGCTTAAACTGAGGGGGGACATTCTTCTTTTGTAACAGAAGGGAAGGAGGAAGTAGGAATGGAGGTTCATGTGTAGAGATTGTAGTGAGAAGATGAAGTCATTCCCAAACGACGGCTTTTATGATCTCAGTGAATTAGGGGCTAGGTCATCAACAGCTCAATAATTGAACCCAGAGCACCCGATTCTTAATTTTAATGCAGTCCTAAACTGTACCAAATGATTCCCAAGATTTGCAGTAACAGTAGGAGTGGCCACAGAACAGCTGGTATGTTCCGAGCAGGAAGGAGCGAGTGCATGGCACCTGTCCCTTTCCTTCATTTCCCACAGACATGGCGAAACATGCTGATTAATTAGGCACTTGGCCCTGGTCTCAGGATCCTTCTCAATACAGGAACCCATAAGGCAGCAGGCGGTGTAAGCCAATCTGAACGGACACTTAAGTTGAGATCTATCTGCCAACACTGACCAAGGAAGTACAGTTCTTTTCACCTCCCTTCCCAAATGAGACAGTGTGGAGATGAGTGCTAAAATATGCCCACGAAGCAGAAAGATGACAATGGCTGCCCAATGTCTATCAAGAAGAGAATGATGAAGAAAACTGGCCAATCATATCGTGGACATTTATGCAATCTTTAAAAAGAAGGAGCTAGAGTTGTAGTACTGATGGGAAAGATTTCCAAGATATGTTGTTATGGAAAAGCAGACCTAGAACAACTATGCAGCTAAACCCACTCATCTAAGAAAAACAAACCCGTATGGAACACATGCACATATCCACGCGGATACTATACTCTCAGGAGGTCTGGAAGAGTGTGTCAGGCTGTTAACAAGACTCTCTGAGGAAGAGTGCATATTTAGAATAAGGGATGAAGGGAAAATTTCAGAGTAATGTATGCACTTTTATATTGAATTGTTTAAACAAATGTTTTTTAATGAATATTAATTTTGTCTTTTTTAAATTTTTTAATTTTTTATTTTTTTTATCCTCACCCGAGGACATTCTTCCATTTTTTGTTCAGATAGAGTGGGAGGGAGAGAGAGGAAGAGAGAAGAGAGAGAAACATCGACGTGAAAGGGACGCATCGAGTGGCTGCTACCCACGCAACCCAACCAGGGCCGGGGACAAACTGCAACCGAGGTACATGCCCTTAGCAGGAACTGAACCCAGGTCTCTCTGGACCACAGGCCGATGCTCTAACCGCTGAGCCAAACCGGCCAGGGCTTTTGTCTTTTTTTTAAAGGACATAAAAGATGAGCAGCTAAAGTGTCTGGGTTCTTTTATATTCTGACCTCTTTGCATTTAGTCCTATGATCCCTCTAGGTACTTCCCTTTCTGGATGCCCCACAGAAGGTACACAGCAGATACCACTACTAGACTGGGCACAGGGCGGATGTGAGTAAATGCCACCCCCCCACCTCCCTCCATCACATTACGCATTCCTGTTACTCATTCCACTGCTTGCAAATCCTACTTTCCTTTCTCTTACCCAAATGAGTCACTCTTTCCACAAATACCATATCTAAATGGCAGCATCATAATTGCCATCTTTTCTCTAATTATTCCAAAATCTGGCTATTAAAATTAATTTTCCCCCTTTTGATTGGATCACACTTCTAATAATAACATTCCTATTTGTTCTGTTTACATCATATAACGAACCTTCTCCATCAGTCTACTGACGGCATTTGCCTTGCCCTATATTATCACATCATTTTAACTTCCATAAGCTAACCTTCTTTACTTCTCATTTCTATTACCTCTCACTGTGCATCCTTTAATTTCCAATTATAAATTTGATCCTTTAGCTCTTTATTCACTGAGGTCGCCTAATTCCATGGCCAACTTTTGTGAGACCCAGTAATTATTCATGTTCATCTAGGATATAAGCACTTAAATTCCCTCACATAATTCGTTGTTCTCTGTCTCACTGATATCTGACCACTGCCCCCTCCCCCCCTCCATGTTCCTTCCACACACACCTACCTCAAAATATTTAACTTCCTGAAAGGCCAAACGACTTAGCAATACTCCTCTCACAGGTCACTCTGGCCTGTCCAGATACAGCTCCCATTTTCTGAGTACCTAGTGCAGGCCAGGCACTGTCCTAAACACTACTTAAACATATGCGCTCAATCAATCCTGATTCAACATGTTGAAATGGATACTATAAATATATCATTATCCCCATTTTAAGTATGTGTAAACTGAGAACCAGAGAGGTCAGGGAACTTGCTGAAGGTCACACAGCTGGCTGCTGTCTGAGGCAGGATTCCCATGCAGGATGCCCAGTATGCTACCCTGGGCTCTGGCATGTATTTCCAAGGCAAAGCTAAGCACTCCTCTGCTCCAGCTATACCATGGTGTCACCTCTGCTTTGGCACTTAGCATACCGTACTGTTACCAACTGTTACTGCTCTGTATCTTTTACTCTAAGAATACAGAGTAAGTACTCTTTGAGTACAGAAAATGTGCATCTCCCTATCCTTAAACATGTAATAGCACCTGGAACTAGGAGGTATTTAATGGTCACTGAATAAAGAAATACTAAATTCCTGCATTTTAATGGCATTTCATCCCCAGCACAGCCTATGCCGTCAACACAGGTGAGCTCAACGATGACTTTCATTCTAAACTTTCAGGCTCATCTTAATAACGCAACACAAAACATAGGTAGTTAGGAGAGCTGCAGTGATGCCGCCCCTGTTCAATCCAGGAAACTCAAGGTGACATCCACTCTGGGATGACATGCAGGTCGTGGACTTGAAATCACCAACAATCCAGATGGCAGGGTTCTGAATTACCTGACAGCGCATCATAGAACTCGTCCTCACTAAGGATGCTGAGAGGCGGTGAGCCTGCCACCAGAGACTGCTCTAATTCATGATGTTCAGTGGCTAGAGTCTCCAGTGCTTCTGACAAAATTTTGTTTTTTTCTTGCTCCTGTTCCAATTTAAAGTTTCTCACCTGGAAGAAAACAGATGTACAAAAAAGACTTCAGAGAGACCAGAGACAGGGACCTACTCAGAAGAATGTGAAAATTACTTGCTGTTGATGCAGTTCAATCGCAACATCAGAAATGAAAACAGTCGTGTTATATACACATGCATGAATGACCAAAATTACTAAGCTAATTCTGTCCTTCCCGGGGGCCTTTTCTCACCAAGCTCTGGCAAGGGAAAACAGATGAAGAACCAGCAAACAAATCCAGCTCAAATGATCAGGATCCTAGTATAAGAACATTAGCCAATTTAGAAATCATAAAATGTTTTTAAAAACAGAGGATCTCTCTCTCAACAGAAATCATAAAATTAAGAAGCCAGTTTTTGAAAAAATATTAAAACCATCAGCAAGTTTTTGAACAAAATAAAGAATTAAAACCCTTCTAAGGATTAAAATGTGTACCACCTCAAAGCATAAGGCATAATCCTCCAGTTTACCCCCACCATAGCTGGCATAGAACGTGAAGGGAAATAAGTTGCCAGGTGATGAGAATTTAATTTTCATTTAAAAATTCCATATTCTGGTTTTGATTTTCTATTTTACCTTGAATTTAGCACACTTAAAAACAAAGATAAATTATAAAAAAGGCAAAGCCTGCTTTCATTTTCCATCTCTTAAAGATAAAATTTATTCTTCCTATCTGATTCAAGAGCATTGAACCTTTGGAATTAACTACAACCTTCTAATTTAAGTAATGAATCCTCATAGAAAATAGCAGGGACAGTTTATGTATTTCTACATCAGAACTCTTAAGATCACAACTATTCCATAACCTCCATCCATTCCCAGAGTCCACCTGTCACTCTAGACAGGAGCCAATAAGGATGGGATTTACCGTTACCCACTGTGTAATCTCAGAAGTCTCCTGTTCCTTAGTCCCCTCACCTATAAAATAAGGATTCTACCATCATCTAATAATCTAATCAGTAGTTGTCAACTCAGTGGCCTTCAAACTTTTTTTTTTTTTTAACTTTAGCAGCAGAACCATTTTCTCAATTGTAATCCCACCTATAAAGCAGATGTTTGAGAAAGCAGAACTGTGCTGGGTAGCACTGGAGCCCCACCTTCTTCGTCCCTGAGGTCCCCTCCAGGTCCAAAGCCAGGGGCTGTGCCAATAATTTGAAAAGCACTGAATGAGGTGACCTCCAAAACCTCCTCCAGGTTAAAAGTTCATTCTCTGGGTCTTGGGAACTACAGAACTCTCTGAATTACTCACTCTGTCTGCTGAATCTCACCCTTTCACTTCCTGATATTCCCTCTCATGAGCTCCTCCCTCTGACCCCCAAGGGTCAGTGATATCCTCTGTTCTGACACCAGAGTCCTTTGTGGCCCTGAGTCCCTGAGCGCCACACATTAGGCACAACACTCCCAGAGTCCTGAAAATAATTTACAATACAGCTTTATTAAAATGTTAAGTTCATAACAGACATGAGGTTAAACCTTTATTATCTTGGGAATCGTTCCAGTTCTCAGGTACCTTAGTGTTTATCATTTTGGCAATGAGATTATTATTAGAAAAAAACAGCAATAAATGATAAGAAATAATGAGCAGAGAAGACATGCAAAACTTGAAAAAAATTTAATACTTATATAATTACAATTTTTAAGAAATTGAAAAAAAGACAGGTCCTGGCTGGTGTGGTTCAGTTGGTTGGGCATCATCCTGTGCAACAAAAGGTCACCAGTTTGATTCCCAGGCAGGGCACGTGCCCAGGTTGCAGGCTTGATCCCCGGGGCTGGGGGCGGGTGGGGGGGCATGCAGGAGGCAGCCAACGAATGTGCTGATCTCACAATATTTCTCTCTCCCTCTCCTTTCCTCTCTCTAAAAATCAATAAAAAATATTTTAAAAAGAAATTGCAAAAGACTTTCAAATATTCCTATAATCTAATTTTTATCTCTGAGGCATAAATACTTTTACTATGGCTAGAGTCAACTTAAAAAAAAAAAACAGTTGTCCTTCCTCCATTGATGGGTTATACAATTCGAGTATTTATATAGTTTTAAAAAACTACAAAATTGAGCACAATGTACAAAACAACCCTTTCTTTCAAAGGAAAAGAATTATGCCCAGCCGGTGTGGCTCAGTGGTTGAGCACTGACCCATGTACCAAAAGGTTGCCAGTTCGATTCCTGGTCAGGGCACATGCCCAGGTTGTGGGCCCGATCTCCAGTGGGGGGCATGCAGGAGGCAGCCAATCGATGTTCTCTCTCATCGATGTTTCTCTCTCTCTCTCCCTCTCTCTTCCTCTCTCTCTAAAAATAAAGAAAAAACCCAATTAAAATTTAAAAAAAGAAAGGAAGGAAGAGTTACCAGCACTGCTATATTTGCAGATTCCACCACCACTGCAGGGAGAGCCAAACTAGCCCTGCCCACCGCTCCCTGTAGCTTTCTCGTTTTAGCTTCTCAAATACCAACATGCAAATGTGCTGTTGCAACTACCTTTCTTTTTTTTTAATTCTCGTCCGAGCATATTTTTCTATTTATCTTCAGACAGAGTGGGAGGGAGAGAGAGGGAGAGACAGAAACATCAAGGTGAGAGGGACACATCCACTGGGTGCCTCCCACAGGACCCGACCAGGGCCAGGACGAACTGCAACTGAGGTACGTGCCCTTGGCCAGAATCAAACCTGCGACTCATTGGTCCACGGGCCAATGCTCTACCATTGAGCCAAACTGGCCAGGGCAACCACTTTTCAATGTAAGAATCAACTAAATTATCCCTTCAACAAATACATACATTTTAATGCCTGAATTCATCTAGCAGATTTCAGAAAAGTGGCAAAATAAATGACTGAGGCCCCAAATTATCACGTTCCCTTAACAAAATCTTTTCCAAAATCCAATTTATCCTTTATCCACCTAAAATAATGATCACCTCATCTCTGCCACCTCAACTTCTGTTCCCACTTGTCCTCCGAAGGAGTGAAGGGGTGGGAAGCAGAGCGGGGAGCAGAGGCTCTAAGGCTGGTCCAGGTCTCATCTTGCTTTCACGCTGTCAGGTGATGTGAGGCGCTTATATTCGTGTCAAGCATAACAGGACCTTCTGCCCTAAAGACACCTTCCTCTAAACTACCCACGGAATGGCAGTTCCCCTCTCATGTGCACTGACATGTCTGAGAGAGCACGTGTCCACAGCACAGGGCCTACACCCGTAAAGAGTTCTTTACCGCCTTGGAGAGGCATCTAGAAATAAACATACCTGCCACTGACTCCGCTTAGTCCGTCAGAAAGCTCCCTGGAACAATGCACGCAATGCCAAATCTTCTACCATCTCAACATTTCCCAGACACCTAGAGGAGACCCTGCATTTAAAAACTGGTGTAGCCCTGGTCGGTTTGGCTCAGTGGTTAGAGCGTCGGCCCATGGACCAGAGAGTCCCGGGTTTGGTTCCCGCTAAGGGTACGTACCTCGGTTGCAGTTTGTCCCCAGCCCCAGTTGGGATCGTGTGGGTGGCAATCACTCAATGTGTCTCTCTCACATCAATGTTTCTCTCCCTCTCTTTCCCCTTCTCTCCTTCCCACTCTATCTCAAGATAAATGCAAAAAACAAAAAATGTCCTCGGTTGAGGATAAAAAAAAAATTGGTGTAGAACTCCTGGTAAGAGTTACTTATAAAGGGTGTCGTTCATAAAGTCTTCACCTTACTGTTTCCAAATTCTTACTCACTAGCTCAGAAACTATGCTGTAATAGAAACAGCACCTTTCATGCAATACCTCTTCACAATTCTGGGCACAGGGCTTCACCTACATTATGTATCAATATACACATACTACTGATGCTTTTTAAAATTCTCTAACTAAAATAATTACCCTAGTTATTAAAGGAATAAAGAACTTCCTTCACAAAATTAGTGGAGCCCCAACATGTGTGTTCAGAATTACATTAGAACATTTCTAGAATATTGTTGACATTTTATTTTCAAATTCACATATAAAATTTACAGCCTCAGCCCTATGACTTTCCCACAACAAAAATGAACATATAATCAAGTGAACATAAAAGTCAAATCTTTTATTAGGACAAATTTAAGGACCGAACACCACACACTTAATAATGAACAGATACATCGCTCCATGTCTAGATCCCTAAGACTAGTGCAAGTTCAAGCCTTCCCAGTCGTCGAGCCAACCCACTTTAACAGGGAAATCCCTCCTTACTCCATTTCATGCTGGCAGGTGAAATTCACAACCAGTACTTCCCTAGTGTTCCTCATGCTGACGGCGAGTAGATGCCAGCAAGAGAATCCAGAGCTGTAAAAAGTCGTGTGCCAGCCAGCATATACACATTTTATCTACTCTGATTCTATAAAGTACCCTGTTCTTTACCTATGTTCCAGAGAGGTGAAATCAGGCAGAGATAATTAAATCTGGCAAATATACACCACTAACTGGGGAGAAGTGATTAGGATTCACAGAACACTGTGTCCATGTATTCAATTGCAGGATAGGTGAAATTCTGGCCTTGATGGTCAGTCTGGTGAAGGTCTCAACTGCCCATACTCTGGTCAGTTCAATAGTATTAGCCTTACTCATTTCTTCTTTGTATATATAGCTATAATAACAAAAAATGTATTAGCTTAAGACTGAAATACTAGAATCTGAATTTAAAACATTGAATTTTGCCCAGTCAGTGTGGCTCAGTGGATTGAGCAATGTCCCATGGACTGAGAGGTCCTGGTTCGAATCCTGGTCAGGGCACATGCCCAGGTTGGGGTTCCATCCCCAGTAAGTGGCACACAGGAGGCAGCTGATCAATGTTTTTCTCTCATATTGATGTTTCTATCTCTCTCTCCCTCTTAAAAAAAAAAATCAGTAAAAACATATTTTTTTAAAAAATCTAATTTTACCTTTCAAATAAGGAATTACATTGACACTTATTTCTGTGGTTATATGACCAACAATATACTGACTTTGAAACTTCTTTAAAGATATGTGCTTTCAGCCCTGCCAGTGTTGCTCAGTGGTTGAGCATCGACCCATGCACCAAGAGGTCGCCGGTTCAATTCCCGGTCAGGGCACATGCCCAGGTTGTGGGCCCGATCCCCAGTGGGGGGCATGCAGGAGGCGGCCAATCGATGTTCTCTCTCATCGATGTTTCTAGCTCTCTCTCCCCTTCTCCCTTCCTTTCTCGAAAATCAATAAAGAAAAAAAAGTTTTTAAAAAAAGAAGATACGTGCTTTCAGTGCCTCCCTACTATTGCCACACAGTTGTTAAAAAAAGGTGGGTCTGCCCTGGCCAATTTGGCTCAGCGGTTAAAGCATCATCCTGAGGATGGAAGGGTCAAGGGTTTGATTCCCGGTCAAGGGCATGTACCTGGGTTGCAGGTTCTTTGATCCTGGACCCTGTCAAGGTCATGTGGGAGGCAACCAATCGATGTCTCTCACATTGATGTTTCTCTCTCTCATCCCTCCCTCTTTCCCTTCCATTCTATCTAAAAGTCAATAGAAAAATATCCTCGGGTGAGAATTAACAACAACAATAAAAAAAAGTAGGTCTAGTCATTTAAAGTCAGTAAGGGATCTTCTGCTCACGGAAGACTAGGAGCCTGTTCTGGTGGAGGAGGGGAAGGGGCTCTCGCGTGAACGCACAGCCGGGCTGGAACCACCCAAAGCCAGGCTGAACCACATACTCACTTCCAGGGTTCAGGAAAATTAAAATGTGACCTCCTGTCTGAGGCATGACCGCATATGGAGATATATCCTCATGAGCATATAGTAAACACTTGGTTTGTTTTATAAATTTACAAAACACCTTTGCACACATTGAATTTCAGGGTTTTCGTGAACTCGAAAGCCCTTCTAAGCCATCCCACCACTGCCTTTTCAAATGTAATACAATGTCCTTATGTTCTGGAAGCCTTCTTTTTGGTCCTTCCTACACTAAAAGATACTTATTTAAAAGTGAATATGCCCCAGTAAGCAAGCAGGTGTCGTGTCTGCTAGGAGGAGAAGCAGAGGGAAGGTGTGCGCAGAGCTTGCGGACCGCTGTAAGAACTCTGATTTGATGCTGAGAGACGGGGAGCCACCAAGGATTTTGAGCAGAGGAGTAATATTATTTGATTTACATTTTAATATCTCTCTGGCTGATATGTTGAAGAAGATACCTAGGAGAAAGGTCAGGAGTAGAATGAAAAAGCTCCCTTAAGCCCTGGCCGGTCTGGCTCAGCGTTTAGAGTGTCGGCCCCCAGACCATAGGGCCATGGGTTCAATTCCCAGTCAAGGGCATGTACCTCGGTTGCAGGTTTGATCACTGGCCCCAGTTGGGATCGTATGGGAGGCAACCAATCAATGTGGCTCTCTCACATAGATGTTTCTCTCTCTCCCTCCCTCCCACTCTATCTAAAAAAAAAAAAAAATCCTTTAAGAGGATCCTGCAACAATCCAGGTAAATCCAGATAAGAGACAGGTAACAGCAATGGAGATGTTGAGAAGCAGTCAGAGCCTGGATATATTTTGAAGGCAGGCCTAAATGACTTGCTGACAGACTGACTATGGGATGTGAGAGAAAAGAAGAATCAAGGATGACTCCGTGGTTCTGGCCTGAGCCACTGAAGACAGTCATCATTCATTACCTAACATGGTGAAGACTGCAGGAGGCACAGGGACAGCCAGGAAGAGTTTCATAAACAGAAGTGTGAGATGCTATCAGACATCCAAGTGTAGATGTCAGGCTGGCAAACACCTTCAGGGAAGAGGTCCAGGCTAGAAATGTAACTCTAGGAGTCGTCTGCAAATAGATTATACCTTAAGCCATAAGACTAGATAGAATCGCTAAGGGGAAAGCAAGACAAAAATAGGAAGAAATCCAAGACTGAGATTTCCTTCTGATAGGAGAAAACGAGAAAGAACCAGCAAAGGAAACAAACCAAAAAAGAGGAGAGAGATAGAAGGAAAACCAGGAATGTGTGGTATCTGGAAAGGCTAAGGGAAGTATTTCAAGGAGAAAAAGTGATTAATATGCCAAACACTAATGACAGATCAAATAATATGAGAACCAAGAAAAGACCTCTGAATTTGGTGAGGAGGAGGTAAACGGTGACTTGACAACAGCAGTTTCGGTGGAGTGTTGAACAGATGTTAAAGGCAAGGGTGTGACTGGAGTGGGTCAAGAAAATAAGACAAGGAAACTTGGAGTATAGCCTATTTTTAAGAAGTTTTGTTAAAAAGAGAAGAAGGTTGCCCTGGCCGGTTTGGCTCAGCGGTTGGAGCGTCGGCCTGCGGACCAGAGAGTCCCCGGGTTCGGTTCCCGCTAAGGGCATGTACCAAAAAAAAAAAAAAAAAAAAAAGAGAGAGAAGAAGGTTGACGTGACTGGTGGAAGGGGCTGTGGGGCCCTCAGGCTTTATGAAGGAAGATAACCAAGCATGTTTCCACATTGAGGGGAAAGACTTCACAGAGAGAGGGAAATGAATGATGTGGGAGTGCGGGAGAGAACTGCTGAAATGATGTTCTTGAGATCTAATCCACAAGTGCACAGTCAGCCTTTGCTGAGGGCACGGAGAGCACATTCTAGCTGCAAGGGAAAAGGAAGCATGTGTGCAGATTCGGATGTGCAGTGGTTTTCTTTGCAATGCTCCTTTTGCCTCAGTGATATGAGAGACATAGAGAATAGGAAACAAAGAGGTCACCAACCTGTAGGTCCCTGCATGTGATGTAGTAAGACACCTCTCATCTCCTAACATTATACAGGTTATAACAAGTTAGCCCTGAGATTAAAAAAGAGAATTTCCAAGGCCCTCCAAGGCCTCACTCACACTAATGTCATCAACTCAAAACAGGGCAGCTGGTCAAGCATCAGTTGACTGACTGGCTCCTGACACCATTAAAAAAAAGTCCCCCTTTTTTATCTTTATTGTTGAGACTATTACAGATCACCCCCCCCCCCCACACACACACACACACACACTTATTCCCCCCACTGCCCCTCTCCACTGGATTCCCACCCCATCCCAGGCCTTCACACTCTAATGTCTGTGTCCATGGGCAATGCATATATGTACACAAGTTCTTTGGTTTATCTCTTTCTGCTCCCTACCCCTGCCCCCTTCCCTCTGAGACTCCTCAGTCTGTTCCATGTTTCCATGCCTCTAGATCTATTTTACTCATGAGTTTATTTTGTTCCTTTTTTTACTGGCATTGCCAATTTCCTCTATCTGGTTCAAGACAAGAGAAAATGAAATCCCATTGGGAAATACCCATACACCTCTCTGCCCTTAGGCTCTGTCTTAGGAAGGATGAGGGCTTGTAACTGACTGTTGGTTGACTGATGTGCTCTAAGTAAAAGGACCTCCAGGGAGCTTGTTAAACCAAAATTTCTGCTAGTAATCCGTTAATTACTTCCAAGCTTATCTTCAGAAATTTAAATAAAGTAAGAATTTGGGGGATAACTGGATACTCCTGTACCTAGGACAAAGCCCAATAAACAGGCACTTAAACATTTGGTAAATAAATGGGGGGTTTTAAAAGAAGGTGACCATGATACTTGGAAGAATCAATATAGACCCCAAATATCTGGTGCTTATTTTTATCAGCTTGATTTAAAAATAACCTCATAAAAATAAAATCAATTGAAGAGGAGTACTAGATGAAACAATATAATAAGTAAGTTTAGGTTCTACATTTCTTAAAAAAAAAAAAAAATGGAAAAGAGAATTATGTCTTTTGAAAAAGAAGTACTGTTCACTTCCACAGGATGCTACCAACAGTAGATTCAATATACATTTACCCACCGCCTTGCTGAGTGGTTCTGTCATTTAGAATAATTTGGTACAAGTGAGACCTCATAAAAATTTTCTCTTTCAATTGCAAAGCTAAATCACCTGACACTGATCAGAACACACAGGGAACGTCTACAGTAAATTAAAATTTCCATAACTATGTACATTTACATTGCAGAAACAGCACTTACAGGATTATATTCCTATAAGCACTATGCACTTCAATGTATAATTTCCAATGTATAAGATTCTAGATTACAGTATAACGTATTCAAAGTTTCAAAAGGTAAATGATACAACAGAATGTTAAACTGCCATGTCATGGTATATACTGAACACACTGCCGACAACTTTCAATGTAATGCAATAAATCAATCTGGGCTACATAAAAGTGGCAATATACTAAACAAATCCATTTAATGGAGATTCTGAAATTCTCCAAAGTCTATTTTTATCAAGTCTCCTTAACTCTCCACTAAATATTCATTCGTGACTGCACTCCCCACCGCCAGGAGTGGCGCTGGAGCACGCACAAAGGTACGCACTGAAATAATATTGTCAAGTGAATGAACATCGAGGTGTCGGGGCACAGGAGAGGCAGAAGGGGCGAAGACACAATGCAAGATAACTTTTTTAAAATAAGGTCTCTTTCGACATGGAGGGACCTCGAGAGTATTATCCTAAGCGAAACAAGCCAAGCAGAGAAAGACAAATATCACATGATCTCACTTATTTGCAGAATATAATGAACCTAACAGTCTGAGGAACAGGGTAGACCCAGAGAAGTGGAAGGAGGGTATAGACTGACACCCCTCAGAAGAGGGGGTGGGCAGGGAAGAGATAAACCACAGAACTTAAGTGCATATATGCATAACTGATGGACATAGACAGCAAAGCTGGGGACGCGGTGGGGGGGTGGGGAGGAGGGTGTCAATGGGGAAAAAAGGAGAAACATCTGTAACAAAAATAAATTAACAAAAAATAAAATAAGGTCTCTTTAACCAGTATTAATAAGTATTTCAGTTTACCAAGAAAAGCAGCAATTTAAGTGCAGGACCCTGAGCAAAAATGTCTTTAAAAATCTCATTCTTAACTTCAACATGAGAGTTTATTTAGCAAACAAAGGACTTAACTTCATGAGTATTTGTATTAAAAAAAAAAGGTTCTGTGTACACAGGGCTATTTCTGTATCTACTACTAATAAAGTATATGCATAGCATTTTACTAGTTTAAAAGGCACTTTTACATACTGTTAGGTCATTAAATCCTCCTAGCAGCCCTATGAGGAATGCACACATGTATAAACTGGATATCGTAAAGTTTGTTACTTGCCAAAGGAGCAGAGGAATAAGAACTGAAATCAAGATCTTTTAACTCCAACCCAGCTGCAGTGGCTCAGTTGGTTGGTTGAGCATTGTCCCATGCACCGAAAGGTTGGGGGTTGGATTCCCAGTCAGGGCACATACCTGGGTTGTGGGTTTGATCCCCAGTCGGAGAACATATGGAAGGCAACCAATTGATGTTTTTCTCTCACACAGATGTTTCTCCCTCTCTCTCTCTCTCTCTCTCTCTGTCTCTCTCTCTCTCTGTCTCTCTCTCTCTGCATGTCCTCAGGTGAGGAGTTAAAAAACAAAAAACAAACCAACAAAAGATCTATTATAAGCTTTCCAACCCAGAGTGGTCACTAACTACACAGCCCAATGACATTGTTGATGGAAATACATGATAATGAATCTCAGAAGCACAGGGTCTCTTTTTTTGGGAGGTTGGGGGGCAGAGTTACCTGGACTGCAGTAGAGAGTTTGTTAAAAACCATTCCTTGGGCCCGTCAAGGATTACGTCACTGTAAAGCTGCAAATCAGGTAGATTAGAAAGTGGCTAAATCCATGCCTTCCAGGAAGACGGTTTCTCATTCTAAGAATTAGTAGATATGTCCCGTTCAAAACCTGGCTTAGAGCCAAGGTTCTCCATCAGGAAGAATACATCTGGATTAGGTATAGGGTTTGCTTTTGCTTTTTCATTAGAAGGCCATTTTAGCCCAGACCTACTGAATGAGGACTTTCAGAGTGAACTAGGCCTATGCACTGTGACAGAGGTTACTGATTTCTGACACTATTCTCTATTCTGACACTATTACCATTCTCTCCTTCCTCAGTGAGAACCCATTTAGCTGGCTACCTTGCCCTCCAGCTAAAAGACTATTTCTCAGTCTCTCTGGCAGCTGTAGCCATATGACTAAGTTCTACGCAAGAAGAATGGAAGTATTGTGAGGAATTCATCAGATCTCCTTAAAGGGGAAGGCATATGCACTCCTATTTTTGCCCCTTCCTCCTTCCTGCTGACTAGAATTTGATATTTGAAACAGCCCCTAACACCTAAAATTGCTACCTACCCCATACTCAGAATGCCCACCTCCTGTCTTCTTTAAGGTGGAAAAAAATCTCTAACTTATTTAAGTCGATGTTATTTGGTTTGGGGTTTTTTGTCTGTCTGTTCAATACTAATACTAACACTAATACATGTACTGTTTTTTTGTTTTTTGTTTTTTTCAAAACACCATAGATTACTCTGATATGGTTCTTGGATAAAAATGACTGATTTAGAAGAATTTCAGTTTAGTTAAAAAATATTTACTGAACACCTACTACTATTTTAAGTGCCAGAGCTACAAAGTAGAATGAAAGATTGGTTCCTCACTGGAGAGATTATAATCTAGTAGGAGAAACAAGCACTTCACATCCCGATCCAGCACTGCGTTCGTTATTCACAACACAAACCCAGCATTACTTCCTTCCTGAAAGCATGTCAATAGTTCCTTATTGCCTCCAGTTACAGTCCCAAAGTGGATGTGCCCATGAGGTATGGGAATATTGGAAAGTATTTTATATTTATTTTTGTCAAAAATATTAGACAAAACATTACGTATTCAGATTGACAATGGTGCCCTCACATGGTCCGTATGCCACAAGGTCAAAGGACAAGTACGGGATGCACAGCAACTCCAGGGAAGTATGGCAACTGCCATTCAGAGACTGACAGAAGCCCTGCTTTCAGGGTATTGTCAGGGACTACATTTTGAGAGATTGGTTACGAAGATTTACAGATTATCTTATCTAGTTTTAGTTAACTCACAAATTGCACTCATAGCATAAAGACCACTGCAAAAGAGCTCCAGACTGGGCAGTACCAATGATGCAATGTGAACAGAGAGAGAAAATGGCAAAGGCTTCTACTGCGAGTGTGAGCTCTGTTAGCTACCCTGGTAAAAACAGATCGTATGCAATCAGATGACAGTAAGCCAGTTCTCCAGAAGGCCACATGAAATATGGATGTATGTATATCATGTTGATCACCCTTTATTTATGTGTTATTATTATGCCTTGAGATATAAGCTAATGGGCATATGAAGCCATAACATTTGGCTCAACATTTAAAGTCTGAGCTTCCAGAGAGTAAAAATAAATCTCCCAAAATATTCTTTTTTTTTTTATCCTCACCTGAGGACATTTTTTCATTTTTTGTTCAGATAGAGTGGGAAGGAGAGAGAGGAAGAGAGAGAGAGAGAAACATCGACATGAAAGGGACACATCGAGTGGCTGCCACCCGCACGACCAACCAGGGCCGGGGACAAACTGCAATCGAGGTACATGCCCTTAGCGGGAACCGAACCCGGGTCTCTCTGTACCGCAGGCCGACGCTCTAACCGCTGAGCCAAACCGGCCAGGGCTCAAAATATTCTTTAGTGATTTTTAGTCACACGGCATTCAGTCTAGAGCTTTACCTTTAAATTTCTTCACCAAATGTAATAAAATGTTTAGAAATTTCTTTAAGATTTTTTTCTAATAGAAAATTCAAAAAGCTACAAATCACTTGGGGGAAATACTTATTCTCAGACTACAAAAACAGTCTGAAATAATCAGAAAATAGTGTGATGAAAAACTAAGATATATCCCTTTGTCAGAAATATTGCTGTAAGATACACAAACTGCTGAAGACATGAAAAAAGAATTTAGTGTGGGATATTTATATCACATGAAAAATTACAGATACTATGAATATGTCTTGGCTAAACCATTTTTGAATACTGAACTATATACAAGAAGTAGTTTTTTATGAAATTCTAAGGAGAAAATGTACCCCAAAAAAATTCTCAGTAGAAAGTAACTAATTTAAAAGGGAAAACTATATACATATAAATGTATAAATGTAATATACTGATATAGTTGCTTTGACCAAAATTTAAGACATCCTGATAAATGTGATCAAAAAGTGATCAGAAAAATGTAACAGAGGAAAATTACAGGCAAATCTTAATCAGCAATATAGATTTAAAAAATTGTAAGCAAAATATTAGCACACTGAATTATGCATAAAAAGAAAATATATCACAACTAAGGTAGGTATTTATTCTAGGAATGTAAGGTGAAAACCTATCAATACAATTCTACGTAGATTCATAGATTTCTACATTTCTAATTAATGTAGAAACATTATAAGATCATTACAATATACACAATCATTGATAAAAGTAAACCAATTAATAAACTAAGTTTTTTAAAAATTACAATTGTGGTGTGTGTGTATACCCTTCTTTAACATAAAACAATCAGAAAAAGGTCTACCAAAAAAACTTAGAACAAACATCTTAATGCTAAAAACATGAAAATCATTTCTCTTAAAATAAGGAATAAATAAGAATGCTGTCACACGTTCTTTTCAACACTGTATCTTATGAGGCCCTAGTAACATGCTTAGTGAAGAAAACTAAAGAAATAACTGAGAATAAGAAAAAAATGTTTCAAAAGATATGACTGTCAATAAAAATGCCAAAAGAATCTAGAATTATTTCGATTTAATAAGAAATTTTTGTGAGGTTGCTGGATATAAGATCAATATACAAAAGCCAACATCAACCACAAAGCAAAATGTAATCCTTTCCCCCTTGCACGTTTATCAAGAATCAATTTACTGTGTGTGTGTGTGTGTGTGTGTGTGTGTATTTCTGGACTCTCTAACTGTTCCACAGATCTGTGTGTCTATCCTTTCATCAACACCACACTCTCTTAATTATTAGAGCTTTATAATTAGCATTGAAAAAAATAAGTCATATATCTTTGTTCTCTTTCAAAAATTTTTTGGCTATTGTAGGTCCTTTTCATTTCTATATAAATTTTAGAATCAGCTTGCCAATTTCTACCAAACAAACAAACAAACAAAAAAACCTCTGCTGGAATTTTGCTAGAGATTATTTTGACTACATAGATCAATTTGGGGAGACCTGACATCTTAACAACATTGAGCCCTTTGATAAAGATTTTTTTTTTTAATCTATCTTTGTTTATTTAGGTCTTTAGTTTCTCTCAGCAATATACAAAAACAGAACAAAAACAAAAACTGACTCTTAATGGATCACAGACCCAAATGTAAGGCCGAAATTAAAACACTTCTAGAAGGAAACACGGCTGAAAATCTTAATATCCATGGATTTGGCAAAGATTTCTTTAAAAGTTCACAAAAAGCAATAGATATAAAAGAAAAAGTTGAAACTTGGACATTACCAAAATCAAAACTTTTGATTTTCAAAATATAATGTTAAGAAAACGAAAGGCAAGCAAGAGACTAGGAGAAAATATTTGCAAATCACATACCCAATAAAGGACTTGTATCTCAACTAAATAACCCATAATTCAGCAAAAGAATGACAATCCAATTTTAAAAGCGGGCAAAGGACTTGAACAGACATTTCTCAAAACATATATAAATGGCCAAAAAGTATATGAAAAGATGCTCAGCATCTTTAGTCATCAGAGGAATGTAAGTGATTACAACAATGAGATACTATTCTGCACCCACTAGCATAGCTATACTTAAAAAAAAAAAAAAAAAAAAAAAGGGAAAGTGGCCCGGCTGGTGTGGCTCAGTGGTTGAGCATCGACCCATGTATCAAGAAGTCACTGGTTCAATTCCTGGTCAGGGCACATGCCCAGGTTGTGGGCCCAACCCCAATGGGGGGCATGCAGGAGGCAGCCGATCGATGTTCTCTTTCATCAGTGTTTCTATCACTCTCTCCCTCTCCCTTCCTCTCTAAAATCAATAAAGAAAAAAAAACTTTTTTTAAAATAAATAGAGTGTTGGTGAAGATGTGGAGAAAATGGAACTCCTGTACACTGATCGTGAGAATGTGAAATAGTGCAGATGGTGTGGGAAACAGTTTGATGGTTCCCCAAAAAGCTAAATAGAATTATGATATGACCTAGAAAATTCACTCTTAGGAATATACCCAAAAGAACTGGAATATTTTCAAACAAATACTTGTACAAAAATGTTCAAAGCTGCATTACTCACAAAAGTCAAAAGGTGGAAACAACACAAAAATATCCATAAGTGGGTGAATAGGAGGTGTTATATACTATTCTGCCATAAAAAGGAACAAAGTATTGATACATGTTGTAATGCGCACCAACCCTGAAAACATAACGCTAAGTGAAAAGAAGCCAGATACCTAAAGCTAACATATTACATGACTGTATTTATACGAAATGTGCAAAACAGGCAAATCCATAGAGACTAAACAGATGAGTCGCTTTCAGGAGCTGGGGGAGGAGGAAGAGAATGGAGAGAGACTGCTTCATGGGTAGGGGTTCCCTTTTGGGGTGTTAAAATGTTTTGGCAGTAGACAGAGGTGATGGTAGCACAACAATGTGAATTACTAAAAGCCACTGAAGTGTATGCTCAAAACAGTTTATTTTATGTTATGTGAATTTTATAATTAAAAAAAAAAACCCCAAAAGCTCTGCAAACATGCACTTCCTATATAATCCAGCCATTCTACTTACTTCTAGGTATTTACCTAAGAGAAATGAAAGACTGTCCACACAAAGACTTGTACACAAATATGCGTGGCATTATTGTAATAGCCAAAAACTGGAAACAACCCAAATGTCTATCAATAGGTAAACAGATAACTGTGGTACAGCCATAAAATGGAATACTATTCAGCAATAAAAATGAATGAACTATTTCAACATGCAACAACATGGATGAATCTCAAAATGATGACGCTGAGTTTAAAAAGCCAAGCCTCCTCCATCCCTCTCCAACCAAAAAGCACAAACTACATGATTCCATTTATGTAAAATTGTAGAAAATGCCTACCAATCTCAGTGATAGAAAGCTGGTCCACAGTTGCCTGTGGATAGGAGTAGGAAAAAAAAGAGGAGGTATTACCAAAGGCAGGACAAAACTTTCAGAAGTAATACAAGTATTCCTTATCTTGATTGCAGTGATGATTTCACTAGCGTAAACATATGTCAAAACTCATTAAATTAGTTTAAATATGTGCAGTTTATTGTACATCAATTATACCTCAATAATGCTGTAAAAAGTGATTATTAATACTTAGCAATACTAAGGGCATAGTGAAAAGGCTAGGAATTAAAATAGTAATACATTTCTTTTTTTTTTTATTTCATTTTATTTTTTTCCCCATCACCATTTATTCCCCCATACCCTCTTCCACCCTGTCCAACCCACTTAAACCACAATCACCACACTAGTGTCTGCGTACATGAGTTCTTTTCTTTCTTTACTCAATTCTTTCACCACGCCCTAATACCTCCCACACCAGAGCTGTCTGCCTGCAATACATTTCTTAAGCAAACATTTTCAAATACTTATGACAAGAAAATGCTCACTCTGATACAAATGAAAACAACGTAGGATATTTATTAAACAGTAATGTACACTGCATTTGTATGTTTGCCAATATGAATAAACTAAGACACCAAAATCCTGCCAGCAGTTGCTGGGTCTGGTTTTTATAGTCTTCTCTATACTTTATAGAAAATAGCTTTCTGTATACTCCTGTATATCTTTCATCTCTCTCTCATAATTTTAAAACTGGCAAATATCTTAAATATGTCTATTTAGAAACTGATGTTTGCATTATCACATTTTAGCAACTAATTCGCACTGCATCAAAGGATGTGTGCAAGGTACTCTGAAACAGTGGGGAGGCCTGGGCAGCTCAGCCACCGAGTATAGGAGCCCAGTCTGAGAACCTGTTAAGCACACTCCTGTCTCATGGTTGCAAAGCTTCAGCCTAAAAATAGCTTACTCTTATATAATCACTCACCACAGATTTATGTAGTTTATGAATCCTGGAAGTAAATTTCTTTTTTAGTGATATGCCGCAAAAGTGGTAAACAATTTTAAAATCAGAGAAGTTTAATAATTATCTAACCAAAATTTTTTCAGATGTTATTCAAGGGCTCTGTGGATAACAAGAAGAGTTATATATATAGCAGAAGTAACACCCTACCAACTCCAATTTTTAAATAAACTTTGAGATTACTTATATACAATACATCCATTTTAGATGTACAGTTCAATGACTTTCACAAATACATACCCCACACATCACTATAACGATATAGAACATTTCTATCCCCCTCTTCGCCAGATTCTCCTGTGTTGCTCTCACAGGCCTCTCCACCCCAGGCAACCACTGCTCTGATTTCTATAACCATACATTAGGTCTGTCTGTCCTTAAAGGGCAAATACATAGAATCATGTAGGATATACTCTTCTGTGCCTGGCTTCTTTCAAAGTATAATGTTTTTCAGATTCATTCATGTTGTTGCAAGTACAGTCATGAGCCACTTAACAATGCAGATGGCCCTGGCCGGTTTTGCTCAGTGGTTAGAGCACCAGCCTGAAGATCACAGAGTCGTGGATTTGATTCCCGGTCAGGGACACATGCCTCAGTTGTAGGTTTGATCCCCGGCTGCTATCAGGGTCGTGCAGGAGGCAACCAATCGATGTGTCTCTCTCACATCAATGTTTCTCTCTCTCTCTCTCTCTCTCTCTCTCCCTTCTTCCCTCCCACTCTATCTAAAAACCAATGGAAAAATATTCTCGGGTGAGGATGAAAAAAACCATGCAGATACATTTTGAGAAATGCATCCTTAGGTGATTTTGTAGTTGTGTGAACATCACAGAGTGACTTACACAGACCTAGATGGTACAGCCTACTACACACCGAGGCCATATGGTATAGTCTATTGCTCCTAGGCTACAAGCCCCTACAGCATGTCACTGTACAAAACAAGATGAGATTAAACAAACACAAGAGAAAATGATGCAATCAGGAGACACAGCAGACATGAGATGTATGTGGCTGCTGCTGGTGTGGGCGTAACATGGATACTGTTTTACAGTAAATTTTTTTATAAGTAGAAAGAGTGCACTCTAAAATAATGATAAAAAGTACAGTACAATAGCCCTGGTCAGTTTGGCTCAGCGGTTAGAGCGTCGGCCTGCGGTCCAGAGAGACCCGGGTTCGGTTCCTGTTAAGGGCATGTACCTTGGTTGCAGTTTGTCCCTGGTCCTGGTTGGGTTGTGCAGGAGGCAGCCACTCGATGTGTCCCTTTCACGTCGATGTTTCTTTCTCTCTCCCTCTCTCTTCCTCTCTCTCCCCCTCCCACTCTATCTGAACAGAAAATGGAAAAATGTCCTCAGGTGAGGATTAAAAAAAAAAAAGTACAGTACAATAACTACATAAACCAGTAACATAGTTGTTTACTATAATCAAGTATTAGGTACTGTACGTACTGTATGTGCTATACTCTTATAGGACTGGAGGTCAGTAAGTCTGTTTACACCAGAATAACAAAAACATGTGGGTAAAGCACTGCACTAGACGCTATGACAATGTTAGGAGGGCCATGGCATCACTAGCCAATAGGAATTTTTCAGCTCCATTATAATCTTATGGGATCACCATCACACATGTGGTTCATCATTGACCGAAACATCCTTCTGTGGCACACAACTGTACATACATTTCCTTCCTTGTTACTGCTGAGAACCATTCCACTGTACGACTAGACTTGGATTCCAAATCCATTTTTCTAATGCCTTCACTCAGCCTCCGGAAATATCTTTCTGTATATGCTGAACATTAAGCCCAGAAAGACAGCAGCTTTTATGGAATTCTGATGCTTCATTCTATTTTGATGAGAGTTTTCACAGTTCTCAAACTGGGGGTGGGGTGGGGAGGAGTAAAACATGTTGGAATCACGAACTGCATCTGAAGAAAATATTTTAAATATCTTAAAAGAGTGCTTCCCAAGTTTTACAAGTCACAGCACACTCAGAAAATGACCATTGCACGGCGCACGCGAGACACCTTGGTTGGGGCTCTGGCCAAAGGGTTGAAAACATCATTTATCTTAAGCACACTGCGTGGAAAGCTCTGTTAAAATACACTTGAAGAACAAATACTCTTGTTTTAATAACCTATATTTATTTTTACACAATACAAATCTTATGAGCAAATAAAATGATATCTAAAATAAAATATTGATTAAGCAAGCAAAGTGATTTGAAAATTCCCAAAGTCCTAAAACAGTGAACATGACTTTGTATTTTTCTTTAGAGGCACTTAAAATTTATTTTCTGATTAAAAACAAAGAAAAAAATTGACCAATGACAGTGACCTGGTGCCTACGTGCGCCTCCCAGGCCCAGGATGATGCAACTTCTAAGCAGAGGGGACAGTCATTCCAGCATGCTCTTCATGCAACAAATGCTTTCAACCACCCACGGCACCCCAGGCATTCCACACGCAGGGAGTCAGCGTGCCCAAAACAGACAGAAATCCCTGTATGCAGAGAACCTGCAGTCTACTGCGCGAAATTAAACACATAAATGAGTGAAATAATTTGAAGTGTTAGGAGGTAGAAAACATGAGAGACAAAAAAAGGAAGAAGAAAACTGGGGAAGGGCGTTCTGGGACATAAGATGGCCAGAGGACTCAGTGCGCAGGTGCCACTGGACTAAAGGCTCACAGAGGCGAGGAGAGTGCCAGGCAAGTATCTGGGAGAAGAGCGCTCCGAACAGAGAAACAGCGCAGTTCTGAGGCAGGAATGGGCTCACGAACCTGTGGAACAGATCAAAGGCAGGTGAGAAGGAGCGAAGGACAGGTCCAGAGGCAGGGAGCACAGCCCATCCCATGGAGCTCTGCAGGTCACTGTAGCAGGATGCAGTCAGCGAGAAATGTCGTGCTCTGAACATGCACTTCATGAGGAGCACCGGACACATTTCTGGATGACACATTTTGACAAAAAACCTGAGAGGGATCAGTGAAGGGTGAGAAGAGGAAGGATCTGGAAAGCTCGACATAGCAGTCACAGTTGAAGGAACTTGGAGATGTTTGGCCTGGGGGAAGAGGAATTTACTGGTTGCTCCAAGTGGCTGAGGAATTGTCACCAGAGGAAACGTGCTTTTTTGGTGTGATGCTGCAGACCAGACTTAGAACCATGAATTAAAAACAAAACGAAAAACAACAAAACTTTGCCTTAATGTAAGGTTTACCTTTCTAGTACTGACAGTTCTAAGAGACAATTCATGTATAATAGTAACAGTAGCAGGAAGAGCAGGAGTTAATCTCTAGGTATGTGTACTATATGCCAGATGTGATGATAAATACTTGGAATACTATCCCATACCATCCTCCAACAATCCCGTGAGGTCGTGTTATTAATGATGAGGAAATTCAAGCTTATTCAGATTACATGACCTAGCTAGGATCACATAACTAGTAATTGACAGAGGCAGTACTCAAAGCCCACGTCTGTTTGACTCCGGCTCCAAGCTCGTGACCTACATGCTTATATTGTCTGTATGTTTACACAGTGCATAAAATGATCATCTAGCAGGCAGGAAGTTAGAGAGAGGATTTTTGCAAATGGAAGAAAATAAATGTCTTCTAATATTCCTTTTATAATTTAGTGATTATATTTTCCCAAGTATCCATCTTATTTTTAAATTTTTCCTTTCACTTCATTGTTTATAGAAATGTTGCACTTTTTAAAAAAAATTTTGTACTCTTAAATATGGCTAAGTATCAAATAATAATTTCATTATAGAATGTTCAGTTTTAATGCTCAGGTTAATCATTCTCTGGTTTTGAGTAACCTGTTTTACTTTATTCGTTCCCATGTACAGGTGAAGGTAGGCTTGACTTTTCTCAAGTATATTAATTTCCTTGTCTCAGATTTTATATCTGAGGTGATTCAAACATGTCTTCATTTTCCTATGCTAGCTCTGCAGACAAGAACAAATTCTTTTCAATTACACAAATATCTTTCAAAATACAATTGCAAATCAACATTTGGTATCTAAAATACAGCAGGATAGTAAAATATAAAAGTAGAATACAGAAACATAGATTTACACTAAGTCTGAAGTCCACGGAAACCTCAAGATTCATGCCTGGTTTTTCACTCACTGGAGGGAAAAGAAGGGACAAAGGAGAACCGGAGCTGTGCACCCTCCGCCGCACGTCAACCACAACAACTTCTGAGTGGTTGGAAAAGTAACAGAAAATCACTGCTCTGTAGGGCAGCGACAGGCCAATGTAAAAAGAGGTAGTCTGGCAGCCCTAGGGTAACATTTGATAGGAAAAGTGATTAAGTCTACGTACAAAGAATTTTTGTCCATACCTCACACCCATCAGGACGGCTACTATAAAAAAACAAACAAAAACAGAAAATAACAAGTGTTGGCGAGGATGTACAGAACCTGGAGCACTTGTGTACTGCTGGGGGAAATGTTGAATGATGCAGCCACTGTAGAAAACAGTATGGCCAGTCCTCAAAAAATTAAAAGTAGAATTACCATAGGATTCAGCAATTCCACTTGAGTATACAGCTCAAAGAGCTGAAAGCAGAGACACAAAGAGATACTCGTCCACCGATGTTCATAGCCGCATTATTCACCACAGCCAAAAGGTGAAATCGCCCCCAGTGCACCACTGATGGATCAATGGATAAACAAGATGGGGTGCACACATACAATGAAATATGTTATCCAGCCTTAAAAAGGAAAGAAATTCTGACATGTTACAACATGGATAAACCTTGAAGGCATTATGCAAAATAAGATAAGAGAGTCACACAAAAAATAGATTGTATGACTCTACTTATAGGAGGTTCCCAAAGTAGTCAGATTCAGGGACAGAAAGTAGGACGTGGCTGCCAGGGGCCGGGGATGCGGGGGTGGGGTGGGGTGGGGAAGGAGAATGGGGATTTGTTGTTTAGTGGGCACGGAGTTGTAGTTCAGGAAAATGAAAAGTTCTGGGGACGGGTGGTGGTGACGGTTGCACAACAACCTGAATGTACTTGACGCCACTGAACTGTGCACCTATAAATAATCAAAATGGTATGTTTTACGCTGTGTGTATTTTACCACAAATAAAAATAATTTTTTCTCGAAATATTGGTCTTAGTAAATTATGTAGTTAGTTTGACTTGCATTAACATGAAAAATAAAGGCTCCCACTATAATTTATGCCACATATTTTAACTTGGGTCCTTCAAATTATCTATTAGAAAGTCAGTTAATATCAAAATACATATATTCTTGACATAAAATAAAACCAACACAGAAGGTACAAATCTATTCCTACCATTTTAACATTTACTTAGTCCATAGTACTTACAGAAATTTCCCAAAATAGAATCATCATCCCTGAATGCACTCTGGGGCACAACCACATTCAACTGACTCATAAGAGAAAGCTGGAACCCAGACTTCCAAACTGGAAAAATGGCTATGAAAACAGAACAATTTCTGAAGGTACGAGGGAAGGACCTACAAGTGATAGAGCCTACACAGGTACTGTGGACGAGCCACCAAATCTGGCTTTGAATTCCTTAGGGCCAAAACAGAGTGAGAAATATAATTATGCCCTTTTAATTGTCCACAAGGAAAAAATATATATCAGTTCTTTTGGGAAAACAAACTCCCTCTTTGCCCTTAGCTCTAATTCCTCACAGTAATATGTAGGGGAATAAAATTATTTTAATTCTCACCCAAGGATATTTTTCCATTGATTTTTAGATAGAGTGGGAGGGGGGAAGGGAGAGAGAGAGAGACATCGATTGGTTTCCTCCTGCCAGACCCCAACTAGGGCCGGGGATCGAACTTGCAACCCAGGTACGTGCCCTTGACCAGGAGGGAACTGAACTCTCAACTCTTCAGTCCGCGGGCCAACACGCTAACTGCTGAGCTAAATGAACCAGGGCAGGAAATAAGAGTATTTTAGACCAAAATAATCAGTAATGTCATTAAACTCATTTTTTTTTTTAATGCCCCCTCAAAAAAAACTGAGAGTATAATTTGAATTTACAACTGAGGGAGGGTCACTTTTCAGGAAATATAGCATAGATTATAGCATTCTGATCGTCTATAATTTTAGGGTTAAATTGAAAAGATCTAGAGAAATGGTTAAATTCTGTATCATCCCAAAATGTGACCTCTACCAAGCAAAACTGTCCAAAAAGACAGCATTTCCTGCTGAGAACCTACAGACAGGTATTCTGTGCAAAATCTGAAAACACCGATATTCTTGGCCATCTGCTTATTTCTACAGTAGGTATCCTTTTGTCAAACTGAGAAATGAGCTTATATAAGCTACATCAGCTTTGAAACAAGATGGTCTGTATTCTGTAATGGATTAATTTTCCCAGTTCAAGCCATGTGTCTTCAGCACTGAACTTGAAGGCAGAATGCTGGATTTAGCTCTAAGTACAGCCCCCTCCTAGCTACATAAACTTGAAGAAGTAGCTGAACCCTCTACCCAGGCCCTTCTCTCCTCTTCTGTAAAATAAAGAACAGACCAATCATAACAATCATTTCAAACCATGTTTCATGAAGGTGCCTTGGATGAGGAGGTGCTTTTCCTTTTATCTGTCTTACAGACTGGGATCCACCCAAGCCCCCAAACAAAAATGACCACACTAGGTACTCTACAATCTAAGACTGAGTCTATGATTTGAGGATGTTAAACAACTAATGCATAACACAAAGTAAAATAAAAATGAGTAAAAAAAAATAGAATACTCAAAATTAAAACTGAGAACAAATTCACAAGCTTGATTTTTAATTCAGCTGTTTAGAATCCAGAACAACAACAGAGAGTCTCTCTCACAAAAACATTATTAAAAGGGAAGACTGATTTCTCAAGCAAGCTAAAAAAAGGCAGTGTCCTGAATGTAACAAACACTAGGTAAAGGACCAGATGTCACTACAGGCTAGCCTCTGGTCACGGAGGTCACACTGTGTCCATGTTTCCAGCGGGAAGGTTATGAGCTAGCTCCTTCTACCAGAGGACAGACACCTCCCCTGAACCTCTCTCAGCCACTGAGCAGAACTCCTGTGCTTCTTGTCATTCCTAGCACCACCTACTGCTTTCCCATCAGGGTTTTTTTGATCCAACACCCCAGGCCACAAACCACTTATACTCTACTTCCCTGTCCCTGAATTGAGCACAAAATCCTTTCAAGATAGTTTTCTGAAAATAAAACATGGAAAAACTATCTTTGGAAAAACTATCTTATATAAATTGTCCGTTTATCCTTCTCTCATTTGAGCCCCACAGCAACTCGTGAAGTAGAGAGAAGGGGTTTATGTTACTGATCCCGTGTCACAGGAGGAGTGTGAGGCCTGGAACTAAGCTGCTCAGAGTCATATAGTAAGAAAAGGGTCACTAACACTGGAGCCCAAACCTCAGGACTCCAAATAAATAGCAGATTCATATTCTACCACCTAAGCTTTCTTTCTAAGCATTCCCCATAGTCTCCCTGACTTTGTCATCAGTTGGACTGTCTAAGGAATAACAAAGATCCTGTGGTAAATAATGGTGAACCTTTGAGCGTCTGAAAAAAATTAGATACATCTTACCACTTTTTCGTCTTGGCTGCAGGAGCCAAGGTTCTGGGGAGAAGGAAAGAACAAATGGAATGTGTTGAGCAGATTATGGAAAAATCCTCCAAGTACTAGCTTGGGGGGGGAGGGGGGCGGCAGAAAACTGGCGAGACAGAAGAAAAAGTGGGGAAAGTGGCAAGGGAATAATGATCATTCTTCTGCTACCACCCAAGTACCAAGGAATAGAAAAGAAGTTGTGAGGGGTGAGGGAAAAAGAAAAGGAAGTGAGCAGCAAGGTAGGAAACAGAAAAGAAGATAAAAATGCCAAGCAGTGAAACAAGGAAGCGCTGGGCAAGAGAAAAAAATATGTAAGTAGCAAACCCTTTCCTAAGTTCCAGGTGTTGGAAATATGGGAGGGCAGCACCCTGGACTTCACACAGCAGTCCTCCTCTGGGAAGAAGAGGTCTGGGAAGTACGTTAGAAAGCCTGCAAGATAAAGTAATGGACAAAGCTAGCAGTGATTATTCACTAAATTACAAAAAACTAGAACTAAGAAATACATAATTTGAAATCTGGAAAAGAAGAAATTTTTAATAAATTATCCTCTTTCAAGAGACAAAGGATAAGAAATGTACAGGTCCTAGGGGGAAAATAAACTATAAAAAAGGTGATAGAGATTAAAAAACTTTTTTAAAATAAATAAAGCCAAAGACAGTCCTTCCAAAAATAACAAAACAAAGCCTTACTGAGGCTGATTTTTAAAAGAGAGAGAAATTTATTTGGAAACATCCAAATAAATATTAGGAAAAATGGATAAAGATTAGGATAAGGAATACATAATTACAGATCTAACACAAGTTTAAAAAAATAGTTTCTAAAATATTATGAACATCTCTACAATAAATTTCAAACTTGAATGAAAAAAATAAATTCCTAGAAATATATAACCTTGTCAAAACTGATACAAAAAAACTGAAAACTAAAATAGTCCTATAATCATTGAGTACATGTAATAAGTAACTTCTACAAACTTTTCAAGGAACAGGCCATTTCAATTTTACACAACCTCTTTCAAAGAAAAGCAAAGAAGGGAACACTCCCAAACTCTTTTTATGAGGCCAGTGTAACCTTAATAATTCTGAAAAGGACAGAACAAGAAATTACAAACCAATCTCATTCATAAACCGATGCTAAAATCCAAACCAAATCGAGGAAATGTTACAGATAATGGATTATGACCAAATTAGGTTTACTCCATCCAGGTACATAAGGATGGCTTATCGTTAGAAAAAGTCTAAAAATGTAATGTGCCAGCTAAACAGGTTTTTTTAAAGCTTAATAGAAGCAGAAAGAAGATTTCATAAAATTCAATGCCCTTTTCCTGATAAAATTTTTAAAAATAATATAAGAACAAAAGGGAACTTTGTTAATTTGATAAATGGTATTTACTAAATATCATTCTTAACAGTGAGTCATTAGAAGTTAGAAGCATGCCTTTCTTAAAAATCAAGGATGAACATAGATTTCCACCATCTCAGCTTTTAGCCAAAAAAAGTTCTAGTCTGGTCGCCCTACTTTCATCAAGAACAAGAAAAATAAATACAAGATAAAAGGACTGGCCCTGGCTGGTGTGACTCGGTTGAGCCTCATCCCATGCACCAAGAGGTCCAGAGTTCAATTCCAGATCAGGGCACATGCCAGGGTATCGGCCTCAATCCCCAGCAGGGGTTGCAGCCAACTGATTATCCATGTTTCTCCCTCTCCCTTCCTCTCTCTCTTGAAAATCAACAAAAAAAACTCACATTCGTTATTTTAAAAAAAAGGGGGTAGAAGGATTGAAAGAAAGGACCAAGATTGTAATTACTCACAGATTATGATTGTCTACAGAAACAGAATCAGTCTAGCTTCATTATTTCTACTTGCTCACTTCCCATTTACTCCTCTGCCTGCTGCAACCTGGCTTCTTCTATCCTGCTTCTAAAACTTCCCTCAAGGACTGCAAGGACCACCTGGCGAACAAATCTAAGCCACACGCTTCAGCTATTATCTCAACTTCGTGGCCCTCTTGTTTCCCCCTGGTCTCTCATCTTCTAGATTTTTCCTGCCTCTCTGGCTGATTTTTCTCCGTGCTCTCCACTGACTCCCTTTCTTCCACTTGTCTTTTAATGTCATATTCAATCCTTTCATTTCAAATTCTTTCAAGTTATATTTCTCCTAGGATATTATTTACTCCTTCGGCTTCCATCACCACGTTTATTCAGGTGACTCCCAATACTAATAATGCCCAAATTTTTATTGGTCCAGTAAGGCCAACCTACTTGGATCTCATCATGTCCAAAGGGAACCCCTTCTCCCCTACTCCCATTATTTCCTACTTTAGGCACCTTCTATCCGGTGACGTAGGCCCTAAACCTGGGGTCATCTATGATCCCACCTTCTCCCTCCCTCATTCCTCATATTCAGTCTATTGCCAGCTTTTATTTATGTCACTTAGTTTTGAAGTCTTTCTCTGCTCTGTATCTTCCTTTCCTTTTCCACAGTAAACAACTTGGTTCAGACTCTTTATCTCTCTTGAATTCCTATACCTGTTCGACCTGCTTTCAAGGCCTGTCTTCTAATCCTTCTCATAAGAAGCAAATCTGATTAAATCTCTCCCAATTAAAATCTTTCAGTGATTCTAGCTGCCCAAATTAAGATTCAAACTCTTGAGGCTTATTTTACAAAGTCTTTCAAGAAGACTCTGCTTCTGTTCATCTAGCCTTGACATTTCCCCTCCTCTGTTCCAGTCCTAATGAACCATGTGCTAGAATTCATCCTTTTCTGTTTTCTCTGGGTATGCTGTACCTTCACTAAGAATCTTTTTAGTCATCTGGCTCCTATATTAAACTCTAAGTTCTATGAAGACAGACTGGTATGATAGTATCTGACAAGGTAAACATTCTATAAATGCTTACTGAATTAAGGGAAATACTCAAATAACACATAAAGTATACTATATAAAGTAATAGATATCAAGTCTATGGTGGACTATTATTAAAATGTATAGGAGTTACATCCTTAACAATCTGAAGTTAAAATGAGAGAAAAAAATGTATCTGCCTATAATTCACAATTCATCAGCTAGAGTCTAAGTCAGGCACTGCATTCTCTAACAGGAATATGGTAGGAAACAAAACAAACACAATCGCAGGCAGACTACAGTCTTGGTACCATTGTGAGATACAAAACCTTATCAGGATAGATCTTGGGTCCTATCAAGCATGATAAGCCCCCCCCCCCCCACACACACACACACTCTCTTCATGCTACTAATTAAAACCTTATGTATTTTTGTTCAAAACTCCACAAAAGTTATCAAAATAAAAGCCAGCCTCATTTTACATAATTTTTATTTATGTTTAACTGATGTCTTAGCTGCTTCAAAAATTAATTTGTAGCAGTATATTTCTGGATTACATATACAACAAGTTAAAAAATTAGGAATATATGTTGAATAATGCAGACCAAGTAAAAATTCTAAATTTCTAATTTTTACAGGAATCCAAGTTTTCTTTTAATTCTCATGGACCTGGTATACAAAATTATATATCTGAGTGCCAGAAAAACTAATAAGTTTACAAAAGCTTTTTAAAAGGATGTAAATGGCAAATATCATAAATTATACATAGAGCTTAGAGTAGTGTTGCATAATCGTGTTATCAATTATTTTGTGTACATTTAAAATGTACTTGAACTATATTTATATACTACCTTGAATATTGCTACATGCATTTGCTTTTAATATGGAAAATCTAAAAAGCTTTTTCATTTCCTCCCATTCTGCAAGGTGCACAACTGAGGGTAGAGAGATTATGTACGTCACTTTCTCCATCAGAGAAATTCCCTAAAATTAACCTTTAAAGAGCTTCTAAGGGGAGACTAGAGCCCTGCTATTATATTCACAGTGATACAAATTCCTTTAAGATCCCACAGTCTAGTAAAAGTAGTACTGGGATAAAGGCCAAAATAGTTCTCTGGTCTTCATGTTCAGATTAAATATCTACTCAATTAAAACTGAGCTAACTTGCCAAAGTCATCAGCTTCAGGGCTGAAAGCAAACATTATTTGGACCACAGATTAACTTTGGTGTGCCCTCAAACTGAAGAGAAAATTTACATTTAGATTTCCACATTCTAGCCTACACATTACTCCACCAACACACATTTCAAGCATTTTTTTCTCTTTTGAAAAAGATTCCTGCCAAGCAATGCTATGTCTTGAAAATGAAATGCTTTCATTCTGCCTCTGAACCTAATTCAAATTAATACACTTTTAATAGCTTTAATAACTCAAAAGCTGTACTAGGCTCTTCCCTGGCATCTTCCCCTCCTTCCCCCCTCCCTCCAAATCCAGAAAAACACCAGCACAACAGGAAACACAAAACAACTAACCACATGCTTTACACGCTAGGGAACGTGATTCTCCTCTGGTTTAGGCTACAAAGAATGCCTATGAGTAATCAAAAATCCTTAATCAAAACAAAGTTGAAAGCCACCTCCCGACTCCCCAACCCCAGTTAAACTGCCCTTTCTCTCGTCAATCCACTCATGCATTTCCCTTCGTTTTCCTGGAATTTTAGTGGCTTCTGAACAGCGAATGCTAAGTTCATCTCAATGTCAGCCAGGGCAAAGACACGCACAAAATCACCAACTTGGAAGGTTATTTAGGACAATAATGTCTTTCACTGCCTTACTCCTCCCACTCCAGCCCCACTTGACCTACTACCAATATTAAGGTGAAAAAAAAAGTATTATTCCAGGGGCTTTGGCCCCAGGAGCTCTTCTGTGGGAACCCGATGCAAATGCAGAGCTTGCAGGAAGACCCCTTCCCGCACCCCTCCCCACAGCCCACCCATGGCTGCACTTCCCTCCGCACACGTCCAACTATTCTTGGATCTACTCACATCCCTCGATCTCATCTGGCCGCCCTTCCCCCTTCCTTCCCGTGTCCCCTGTCCTCCGAGGCTGGCCCAGCAAAGCCCCCAGCGGCCACACACACCCACCCACCTGGGCCGGATCTGGGGATCCGGGCTCGCGCTCCACCCTGTGCTCCTCGGCCAGCTCCGGCACAAATGCGCTCGGCCTGTTCCTCCACCTCCCCTCCAGCCCAGCCGGGAGGCGCAACCCAGGGTGGCACCGCAAGGTCTCCCTAAGTCACCTTCGTGCAGCAGCGTGGCCCGCCCCGGCTCCAGCGAGGTCCAGCAGAGGCGCGGCCCGCCTGCCCACGGCACCGGACTGCCGGGCCAGAAGTCCGCGCTGTGCCGCTGGGCCGCAGAGCCGCCCTCCAGGGCTCGCTGGGCACAGAGCGAGCGGGCGGCGGGAATGGCCTGCAGCAGGAGGCAGCGCTGCTGCTGTCGTCCTCCCGGCCCTCCTCCCAATCCCTCCCCCCTGCGTCGCCTGGAAGCACAGGTAGGGACTGCCAGAGGGTGGCGAGAGCCTGCCCTGCCCCTTGGAGCCAGCTAGCGGGGCTGCTCTCCGGGAATTTCAGGGAAGGAAGTAAAGAAACTGCTACTCTTGTTCTGCGTGCATCCCACAGAGGCTCCTGCGAGGTCCTAGAGTGGGCTGTGTGCTCAAGCCCTCTGCTGGAGACGCCTGCCCTGACAACTTTCAAATGGCCAGCCCGCCCCTGGGGAAAAGCAGAGAAACCCTCTTCTGGAGTCTTCCACTCAGAGATAACTGCCACTTAGTCTTACATTTAAGAGTTAATGTTTCCAATTCTAAAACAAAGGCTGAGCTGATCTTCATATTTATTGCTTTATATACTTTCTGGGCTACCATCTGAACAATAAGGAAAAACAGCAGTATTAATTCTACTAATGTGAAACCTACACATAGGAAATAGATGGTTTGATTCCAGCCATCTTTGAAGGGTAGACAAAGGCCCAAAGGACAGGAAAACCCACCCCATAAACACTACACTTAGGTGGGATGTTCAGGCCAGTGAAAATCCTGGTTAACAATAAGGCTGGGGCTGGACTTTTTGTTACAACAGTTTTAAACCTTTCTAATGTGTAGAAATCTGTCCTCAAACTTTAGGGAACAGAGTAATACTGAACAAATTGATTATTACTTTGACAAGCTCGTCAGGTCAATTCCTGTTGCAATAGAGGTGGCTGTTTTTGTACTACAGATGCAGAATGTCTAGATACAATGCCATAATCAGGAGACTTTAAATTAATGTCAGTGGGGCTTTATGATATCTTTGAAAGGTCAGTTTGCTTTCTTTCCTTTTTAAATACTAAATAGTATTATATTTCAAAAAGTCTTTTTTGGCACGAAAGGAGCCCTTGCTACAGAATCTCCCTAGGCCCTGAAAATTAGAGAATGAATTCAGTTTATAAAGTAGTACTACACAGCAAAAACAAAACAGTGAACAACACAGACTAATTTGTTTAGAAGGTAATTTACAGAGCACCTAAAATGTGCTAGGCATTGTGCTGAGTAACTACACATAAAATAACTCATTTGTATTCTGGAAATGGAATTTCAGATTTGGAAATGGAATTCCCGAACATACTAATTCATTCAAGGTCAAGAAAGCAGAGTTCACTGGTCTGATGCAAAACCTTCTTTCCTTTCCTTTGTACATTCACTATCCAATCATCCAAATATTTATTAACTGTCTACCACATGCCAAGTACTATGCTAGACACAGATGCTACAAAAATAAGATACAGTCTCTTACTTAAGGAGGATTCACTTTAGTGAATATATAGACAAGTAAATATATGATACAATGTGATAAGTGCTACAATAGCGGAACTCATGGAATAGGAGGGACATCTAACCCAATTTTGAAGGGTGGAACCTGGGATTAGAAAATGGTGGCAGTCATCCAACAGAGCCATCCTGAGAACTTCCTCTAACAGAGTGGGGAATGTGTGTGTTGGGTGGGGGAGAGGGAGTAAAGGGAGACAGACAGCTGAGACACAGGAAATAAAAATGACAGGACTTGATTAAAGGTGGGGGTGAGAAAGAAGAATGAACCAAAGACAGCTCACATGTTTCTGGCTTGAGAAACTAGGTAGTAATTCCTTGAGTTACTCAGTTTTAGATATATTGGTTTTGAAATACCTCTGATATAACCATATGTAAATATTCAAAAGGCAGCTGGATATACTGTTTCATCACTCAGGACAGATCTAAGGTAGAGATATCTGAGTCATCATGGATTTCTGGTTGGAGGAGTAGGTGAGGTCATCTAGGAAGAATGCTGAGTGTGAAGGCCACCCACCGAAACCTAGGGTCAGGCAGAAGAAAAGATGCTTTAGAAGAAAACTGAGGAGGCGCTGCTCTAAAGGAAAGAAGCTCTAAGAGGTGGGCACCATGCAGAGCGCAGAGGAGAATTCTAACAAGCAAGCAGGAGTCAAATACCAGATCCTTGGAAGGACAAGCAAGATAATTTAAAGGTGTCCTCTGATTCAGCAATATGGAGATATTGGCAAGAATGGTTCAGTGGACTAGTTGAGGAATAAAGAAGTAAAAACAAAGTATCACACTTTCAAAAATGGAATTAGAAAGGGATACAGAAGCTGTAACGAAGTAGCGAATTCAGAAGAAGAGAGGCGCTGATTTTGAAGCAGAATTAAAGAGAACAGATACCTCCAATAAAAGGAAAGGAAAAAGATAAAAATTGGGGTGAGGCACTGGTAGGGAGTTGACAGCATGTACAATGATTGCCTAATGTTTACCAAATAATTTTGCTCAGAGTAGAAGGGGATGAGGAAATTGTAGAGGTGAGACACAGAGAGCTGAAGGCCTGAAAGGTGTAAACAGTAGGCAATAAAAAGGAGATCAGGGACACACAATGACTAAAAGGACTGAGCAGCACAGGAAGCTAAGTGAATACCACAGACTACCACGTTACAGGGCTGCAAGTCCACATGAGGGCATGATTTCTCTCCAAAGATATCAGCATCTGGATCAGAGGAGCAGTACCTTTCTGTTGGCCCCAATTTAGTCTGAATCTTTTCATTACATCACAAACTTAGCTTCACTAGCATTGCAATCACACATTTGGGTTACAGCTCTTTAGCAATGAGATTTAACATGGAAGTATAAATATTTTATATGTGAACTTACACTAATTTTAAGTAGGCAAGTTCTCCCCTTGGAAAAATAGGTTTGACTAGTATTGAGGGGAGCTTGATAATACACACAACTAGAAAGGCATCGATGATGGCTTCTGTGGGACATTTCAACCACTTTGATACCACCCTCCGGTGAAGAAAACTACAGAAACAAAACTAATTCATGAAACCCATTTCTAGCCTTTTTGAGTGGAACTCTCAAACAAGGTTAGAGAAAAATCACAGCATTTACATTCTATTATGTTTCCCAAGTATGTCACCATAAAAAAAATCTAGTAAGTTTCCCTTTAGTACATCAATCACAAACTTTATAGTTTATTTTATTGCAGCTTTTTCCCAACACAAGTAGTGTTATTTACAAGTAAAATATGCCTACATAATGCCTCATTTATGTAGAGGCCATATGGAAACCTCAAGTATCTCGGTCACATCAGAGCCTTCCCAAATAAGCAAGCAACACCCACGCACCACAGAAATAGAAGGCCCCGAATCCAGGCACTCGGGCCTGTGCTCACTGTAAACCCTTCAGTTTCTCATACAGAGCCAGATTACCCTTACTGTGGACACAATTTTACCAAATTTGGTTATTTGGTTTTTGTTTCAATAAACAGAAGATTCAAAGAGTAAATCAGTAGGGATCAGTATTCCACGGCTAGAGGCAGGCACACAGTCAACCTAAAAATCAGAGAATTATTTTTTAAACCCATAAGGAGTCATAGAAAAAATAGCCAACAATATCGTAATTAATGCTGTATGGTGACAGATGGTCACTAGACTTATTGTGATGATCACACCGTAAGGTACATAAATGTTGAGTCAATGCTGTACACCTGAAGCTGAGACTAATATAATGTCAACTATACTTTAATTAAAAATTTTAACAAAGAAATCACAGTAGTTATATTTTAAACTCAATAATAATAAAAATTTGGCATATCAAAAACAAACAAAGAAACCCATAAGCAACACAAGAGAATTCAAAAAGCATTAGCAGGACTGGGCCACTTAGTCAAAAACCAGAGTCCTATAAATATTATCTCCTGAAGGCACTTTTCTGTGTTAAGTTTTTTTTTGTTTTCTTTTATCCTCACCTGAGGACATTTCTGCATTTAACTTCAGATAGAGCCAGAGGGAGAAAGGGAAGAAGAGAGAGAGAGAAACATCGATGTGAGAGAGACACATCGAGTGGTTGCCACCCACACAACCCCAACCGGGCCGGGGACAAACTGCAACCGAGGTACGTGTCCTTAGCGGGAAGCAAACCCAGGACTCTCTGGTCTGAGGGCCGACACTCTAACCGCTGAGCCAAACCGGCCAGGGCTGTGTTAAGTTTTAAAAATTTAGCTTAAGAAATAAATGTGAGGCCCTGGCTGGGTAGCTCAGTTGTTTAGAGTGTCATCCCGATACACCAAAGTTGAGGGTTTGAGCCAGTCAGGCACATACAAGAATCAACCAATGAATGCACAAATATGTGAAACAACAAATCGATGCTTGTTTCTCTCTCTCTCCCTTCTCCTTCCTCTCTCTCTAAAATCAGAAATTAAAAAAAAAAAAAGTCATTTAGAATAACTGGCATCAAGAAAAGATCAGCATAAAAACAGTTATGCTGCCCTGGGGATTGTGATCATTTACAGCTATTGGGTCCCTACTTTATACCAGGTACTATATACAAGGTATTTTGTCAGTATGATCTCATTTACTCTTCAAAACACTCTCTTTTTTTGTTGTTGGTCATCACTTTAAAAAGGAGATTGTATTTTAAAATGGAGGTAAAGCTCAGCCGGTGTGGCTCAGTGGTTAAGCACTGACTCATGCACCAAGAGGTCGCCAGTTTGATTCCTGGTCAGGGCACATACCCAGGTTGTAGGCCCAATCCCCAGAGGGGGGCATGCAAGAGGCAGCCAATCGATGTTCTGTCTCATCCATGTTTCTATCTCTCCCTCCCTCTCCCTTCCCCTTTCTCTAAAATCAATAAAGAAAAAATTAAAAATTAAAAATTAAATCTTAGCAGAGCCAAGATTTAGACCCAGGTCCATGTGAGTTTAAAGTTTTTCCACTGCCTTTTTAAATAAAATTTCCAGATAACAGAAATATAATTTATGATGCTAGATAATAAGACATTATAGTACATAATTATTCCACTATGGTCTCAATTAAGCTATTAAATTCCTTGGCTGTAATTCTTAGTCATTTGAAAGAGTAACTTCAATGATGCCGTTTCTCTTTCAAATATTTTTAAGGCTCTCTCATTGTCTATATTCATATTTCTCAGAAGAAAATCGATAAATTCCACTGAGGGTCTCACAGAGTTGATTGTTCTTAGAATTACTGAAAAGGAATCTAAAGAAACTCTGAAAGTTTGAAGCAATAAATGGCACCTACTAAATGATTACTGCAAGCCACACAATATGCTAATATGCTCTATACACATATTCATCTATACACATTTGATCCCCACACCCAATTCTGGGGTATTTATATTTTTTTGTTTTATAGAAATTTGCCCATGATCCCACAACTGGTTAGAGGGAAAGGACTAACATTTAAAAGAGGTCTGTTAGACTTCAGACCAGTGCTCTGGATGACTTTCTATATGGTCTCCCTTACTTGAAAGATGAAGACATCAAGGTTCAAAGAACTTGAAGTAGTCCATCATCACTTAAATAATAAGTAGCAAGGATGGGAACAACACAATCATTCCATAAATATAGTCAATGTTTCTTTAGATAGCACCTCCTCCTTCCCCAAAAAGATAAATCCAATGTTAAAGACACAAACGCTCCAAGACACCACCAGAAGAAGGCAGGCAGAGTGTTGGCATCCTACAACACAAACTGCTGACTTGCACTCAGGGCTGACAGTGTGTCAGGAACTACGCTAAGCATTTTGCTTATATTATCTTATTTAATCCTCATGACATATTTAAAAGGCTAATGAGGTTTATTAGTCTAAACTTTAGGCTAATACTCATACATCTAGATTTTCACAGAGGTGATTATGTAGTCTACTTTTTTAAGCAAATGATTTTAAAATTAGCATAGGTTGGCTTCTCCAGAAATTAAATTATTTTTAATCTAGTGTTCACCTTAAAACTATACATCTCTAAAACAAACAAACAAAATTTTATCACTATATCCATCAGGTACCACATACAAGATGTGAATGAAATTTGGTTTTGCAATGTGAATATCACCTGAATGCCATGACGTGGTAATCTGTGCACTTCGAAGATGTGCTACAACGCTATATCCTATGTAGACTATTCAGATGACTAAATCATAAGCTACAATGCGAAATCTGCAAACCACCAAAACCATGCTGAGAAGGGATGTCTTGAAACAATATTAGATGAATCAACCATTTAAAATGTTTAAACAATTACGTGTTTTCCTGCATTAATAGAATTCTGTTGACTTTAAGTTTAAGTGAATTATGATTTACATATTTTTTTCTTATTCTCTAAATAAAATATATGAAATCTGTGGTTAACAAATATAGTGTTTAACATTTTTATATGAATTCACAGGGTTTCTATTCTAATCATAGGAAAATAAAAATTTAGAACTTTACATATAAGAGAAATGTAATAAAACCATATTTATCTCTCCTGTTTTACCAAAACCTAATTTCACCAAATGGAACACATAAATTGTAATAAGAAATTTTGATGTCAATCTAAAAAGCTGAAGATTATACATATATGTAGAAATTAACAAAATGGAAAAGACTGTCTACAACTACTTACCTTGCATTAAAATAATAAAAATGGGGTGGGGGCATAAAACAAGAAAACATCTATTTCAGGCAACCAAAACACATTTTTCTAACGTTTCAATCTTTAGGAAAGCATTACTAATGGATAAGCATACCACTCTTACTCATATTTGGAAAAGCAAATGGCAAAACTCTGCATGGGAGAGAGCAAGGCAGAAACAGCACAAAACCCAGCTAACCCAGGGCTCGGTTCACACAGGCAAGTATGGTAGTACTCTATTTGCTAAATAAAAGTACCATACAGTTTTCATATAAAGACTTTTGGTTTCTAGAATATTTTCATAACCCTCTTATTGAAACATTTCACTATAAGTAGAACTTTAAAATGTACTCGTTAAACATGGCTACATAAATGAATGAGATGACATGCACAGAAGTTATTTCAGAACCATCCTGCTTAAGTAAGAATAAATAAGCTCTGGGAGCATTTGAGATCTTGTTCCTTGGCATACGTCATCTGTCTGGCTCAAATAAACTATTATAAAAATTCAAATAGGTAATTATCTAAGTTCTAAAATTTGGTGAAGAATGCTTTCATTTCCTTTGTTAATATTGTTTTCTCCTACCTTTGCACATTTTGAAAGTAATGACCCATTGGATGATCCAGTATGACACCCAAACAATTGTGGAAAAACTCAGTTCCGCACTACCTACCCCTTCGTGTTTAGTGAAGAGATTAAGGCAATCGCTCAAAGCTACACAAGTTTCTCTAGAAGCTTCAGAGACAACGTCAACTTTCTGAAGAAATGATGGAAGCATCTCTATAAAAAAAAAATAAAATAAAATGAGTGGGATTTTAAGTAATCAGAGTAAACTACGACCACAAACATTTTTATAGCTACTAACTTCATGTTTTCTTCCAGCCACCTTAAACAAAGCATACAATATAGTTCTTGGGCATCATTAAGCACCTACTATATGCAGGGCACATACATTGGTACAAAAAAAGGGGAAAGAAGAAACCTTGTCCTAGAAAGACTAAAAACAAGTATATAGAATAAGTATTAATAATACAATGTTTAAGAGAAGCAGCTGCCAAGAAGAACTGAGAGCACCAGCTGTAAAACATTGTTTCTTTTAATGATATTCTATGCTAGATAAGTAATATTACTCAAAAGCAAACTGCTAAAAGAGGCCAAAATAATTCCGTGGTTGACATGATGGCTAACACATCTGAAGGTGGCATTAACTTAACTTCCTCTAGTTATTTATTTATTTATTTATTTACTTATTTATTTATTTATTTTTGTTACAGATGTTTCTCCTTTTTCCCCCATTGACACCCTCCTTCCCCTCCCTCCCCACCCCGTCCCCAGCTTTGTTGTCCATGTCCACTGGTTATGTGTACATGCATATAAGTTCTGTGGTTTATCTCCCCATCACCCCCTCTTCTGAGGATTGTCAGTCTGTACCCTACTTCCACGTCTCTGGGTCTACCCTGTTCCTCAGACTGTTATGTTCATTATATTCCACAAATAAGTGAGATCATATGATATTTGTCTTTCTCTGCTTGGCCTGTTTTGCTTAGGATAATAGTTTCTAGGTCCTTCCATGTACTCTCAAAGGATAAGAGATCTTTCTTTCTTACAGCTGCATAGTACTCCATTGTGTATATGTACCACAGCTTTTTTATCCACTCGTCTACTGACTTCCTCCAGTTCTTATTTGGATAAATGTTTCACATAAACAGGTCTTTCCATTCTCAAAAATGTGTCCCTGTAGAGCTTCAGTATCTTTTAGTATATATTTGTCCCTGCCGTTTTTCAATATTTTGTAATACATGTTTAAGTTGGGAACAAAGAAATGATAATACAGTTGGCCCTCCATATCCACAAGTTCCACATCAGAGAATTCAACCAAGTGCAGATCAAAAATACTCAGAAAAGAAATGTTACATTGTTGCTGGCATGTACTATGTAGTTAAGCCTACATGTACAGACTTTTCTTTTCTCATTATTCCCTAAACAATACAGTATAACAACCATTTACATAGTATTTACATTGTATTAGGTATTATAAGTAATCTAGTAAGTATCCAGGAGGATGAGCGTAGGTTATATGCAAATATTACACCATTGTATACAAGGAACTTGAGTATCTTAAGATTTTAGTACCCGAGGAGGTACTGGAACCAGTCCCCCACAGATACAGAAAGGCTACAGTATCTTCCCAGGTGCCCTAAAGAAAATCTTAATCCATTTACCCATTACCAACAAACAATACAGAATGTTGGCAAGAAAAAGCAGCAAAACGCACACACGTCACTTAAAAACCGAGTAAAATGTCATATCCTTTCTAGTTTAATGCAAGGGAAATGTTGTTAAAATAGTTTTGGAATTTATGTTAATTATGCATTAAGATCCTTTAAATGGGTCTCTTCCATCAAATAAAAATCGTGACATTAAGGAAACTTTTCACCAAAAAATAAAAGGATAAAGACTATTAAGTAGTGGCATCCTTTGTACTTCAAATAGTCTTACTTAAAACACTTCTGAAAACATGGCAAACAAGGTCAATAAACAAGAGTAGTCATGTAAATCCAATACCAGCAATTTGCAATCAATTAGGCCATAAAACAGTGGGTCCCATCAAGAACCAAAAATTTTCACATAAGAAATAGAGTAAATAAAATCTACAAGAACACATACCAAATTATCTTTGGCCATATTTTCTATTAATACGTGATAAAATTGTGAACAGTATTCTTCTACATTTTTTTATTTTCCAAATTTCCTATATTAATATGATTTATTTTAGCAAAGAAAAGTCATTTTCTTGGAAAAATTATTTCTCAAAACTCCTAAGCAGAAGTGGGCAACCAAAAGGAAAAGGCCAGAGTGAATGAAGGTATAAACAACCTTTCATTAATATCTGGAAATAAACCAAATGACACTATCATATTTTTTTATCTTATAGAATACAGCTTCCTAGTGTTAGCTATTCTTAATAGCATCCAATTGAAAACTACTATATTCTAAAATAAATTTGATTTTACATACTTTATTTTTCATTTTGAATCTTCGATACATAATGTGAAGATTTCTTCTGTACTTAGTTGCTAAATAGCAAATGAGAATACCATATGCTAGATGCCATATGACTTAAATAGTACCTCAACAGATGTCTCTCACAGAGCTGTGGACTGAGTACTAAGAGATGTACAAGAAAAAACAGACACAGTCTCTGCCTTCCATAAATGTTCTGGGTAATCTAGTAATTTTCCACTTCCGTGGTACAAATGATAGGAAGACGGAAGCATAGTCACTCACGGATGTTATTTCTTTTATTAAATACCATCACATGCTTAATCATTTCCAATTTTGTCTATGTTTCAGATATTTCACAATTTAGATACACATTGACCAGCATAAATCAAACATTAACTGTCAAAAGAAATGTTTAAGAACACTTACAAGTTTTTAAACAAAAGTGACTCTGCAAGCTTGTTTCAAAAGACATTCTAAGAAAAATGTATTGTTTTTATAAGAACCCATTATTGAGAGTATCAAATTCTTCTGTCCAAACAGAGTCAAAAGTTGCCTAGTTTCTCTGCCGATCTAGTGTTTAAACAAGAGTCTGAAATCAGCATTAACTTGCACAGTGGCATGGTGTAAGAGCTGATGGACTCTGCCGAGCATCGGGGGTGAGGCGGACCACACTGGCATGTTTCTTATGTAATGATGTTTGCATATGGTTATCTAAAAAGAAATGAAACTGCTCAACTTCTAAAAAAGTTACCAACTGGGAATCACTGCAAATATGTTTTAGTCATTTAACATTTGGAGACTAAACTGAAATGAATAAATGCAAAATGGCCAGTATGTTACCCTAATTGGCCTACTATAAAAAGTGGACAGCTAATTTTGAGGAAAAATGTTATTTTTTATACTAAAATTATTTTCGAACTCAGGGAAGATACTAGAAGATCATATGTGAAAAGCTTATCTTCAGAGGCATAAAAAGCTCACAATCTGTCATCTTCATGATACACTATACAATTTTTATTTGCGTAAGTTTTTAAACTCTTAAGGAAATATTTGTTTCTTGTTAACAAACTACACCCTAATACAGATGGCTCCCATTGTTCTTCTAATGTAGAAAAAGTCCACACTCTGCCTAATATATACTCGATCCGTTTCAGCAGACTGTTTTCCTGGAAGTATTTGTTTTCCTAGAAATAGTCTTCTATTTTACTGTTCTCCAAACTTTTGTTCAAGATGTTTCCTCTTCCCTGAATAATGGAAATAATCATTATTCATTTTCAGAAGTTTCCCCGCTGAGCCACATCTGTCCAGCGACATCCTAGAACATCCCATGGAGGAAGCAGAGGAACAGAAGACTGGAGGCAGTGTGGCCAGACCAGAGGCTGTTGCTGTAACTTACAGGAAAAATGGCTGTGGCCTGTTTTAGCGTACTGGCAGGGGGATATAGAGAAGGGAATAACATCAAGAGATGCACCAGAGATAGAGTAGGTGTGGTAGAAAGAGAATTTAAGATGACTCCAAGGTTTGGGCTTCGGAAATTGTGTGAATTAGGGAAGCATTCTTTAAAATGAAAAACATCAGAAAGAACACCGGGACAAGAAAAAATATTGACAGGAGAAATAAAGAGGATTTCTTTGTTTTGAGTTGGCAACTTCTGCTTTTCATCAATCCCACCCTCCCCTTGAACTTCTCAATCAGAGGAGACTGCAGGAGCCAAGCTAATGGGACTGTCCTCAACAAAGTCTACCTTTCACTGTCAAACTAGGTATAATCTGTAAACTTTTTTAGCTTATAGACCAAATGTTTAGTGTTAAATATGGAATTCTTGATTTACTCTAGACTCTGGACTTAGCGCAGACTTGGGATCTGACGTCAGGCTGCCTAGAATGAAACCCTCACTTAGGTTTTACTAGCTGTGTGACCTTAGGCAGTTCACCCACGTTCTCTCTGCCTTAGCATACGGACTGCACAGGGCAGTTATAAAGAATTAATACACAGAAAGTACACTGAACAATTCACAAAAGGGGCTGTATGTGTTTGCTATTATCCTACAGAATCAAATTTGTGGGTTATTGATATGTTTTATATTACAAAGAGAATGCAGCACTTGTGGTACCTGGTTGACTAAGCTGATGGGGGAATCATCCCTCTAACCCCAGACCATAAAGATGCTGAATAAAATAATACACAATACAGTTTGAAGGAATGAAGTCCCAGATATGCTAGAAAACAAAAGAAGTCAAGTCTGATTAAACAAGTAGATGCCAGTGATTCCTGGGTGAGGAAGGCCAAGGGCAGAGGCAGATGTCAAGGAGAACACAAACCCAGGGGACGGAGCTGTCACACCTACCCGACAGGAGGAGACCTGGCTGCTCTCACAAGGCAACGGGCGAGGCCTTGTGTAGGGCCAGAGCCCCCGTGGAAGCAAGAATGAAAAAGCCGCCCTTGGGCTCAGGGAAGCAGTGGAAAGGGGCACTTTCTGCCTCTTGCTCTGGGTAGGAATCATGAGAAATAAAAATTCCTAGCTTGTGCCACACCTAAGTATAAAATCCAATTTTAAAACGATTAGCCCAGAACCACAAACACCTTTATAGCCCTAACAGAAACAGACAAAAACCTACTGTGTAGGGCCACTTCCGTAATCCAGGAGGCAGAAAAAACCAGCCCCCTGAAGATAAGCGCGAAGTTATATAATCCACGGTGAGGAGAACAAACCATCCCCAGGGACAGTCAGCAAACAAAACCACAGAATTAGCTTCACAACTACTTGAGACATAAAAACATTCCAAAAAAGACTTCACATTTATAAGTTTAAAATATTCAAGGTAAGTTTAGAAATGCATGTTATATGAAAAAAGCATATCTCTATAGGAAAAGTAAAAACTTGAAAAACCATCACCCAGAATTTCTAGAATTATAAAACACAGTCACAAAAAATTAGAAGTCAAGGATTAAACAGAAACATAAATCCAATTGAGAAACAAACTAACACCAGAAAACAGATCTAAGAAATTACTCAGAATGTAACACAGAAAAACAGAAATGAGAACCCAAGAGGTGGGCGGCAAAATGAGAAGATTTGACACATGTCCACGAGCAGTTCTGGCAGAAAAGAACAGAAAGAATGAAGAAGCAAAATCTGAAGAAACAGACAGTGGGTAAGAACTTTCCTAGACTGAAGAAGATAAGGAATGAGTCTTTGAATTAAGAACAGTGTCAAGCAGCACATATACACACCAACAGAAGTCAAACCTAGAGACAGAATAAAACTGCAGAACACCAAAGACACAGTGAAGATCTTTGAAGCAAAGAGAATGTTAAAAAAAAAAAAAAAAAGACAGATTGTCTACCAAAGAATCATTATTAGACTATCAGGAGCAAGAAGAAGCTGGAATCATATATTCAAAATGCTAATGGATGATAACCAGAACCTAGTGAGAGCGAGATAAAGATTTAGATAAGACAGATTTTTACCACTCATAGACCCCAGTAAAAGGATTACTCAAAGATTTCCCTCAGTTAAGAAAAAAACCCACACCAAACCCAGAGGAGAAGAGCAGGATATAAAAACCAAGGGGACATCTGTAATACTTTCAACAATAAAGATACATTAAAAAATAAATAAAACAAAATAATAAAAACCAATGGCATGAACTGTGGAACCCTGCTGGTGAAAGAATGCAGGACATTCCAGTGCTGATTGCTTCTCCCCTATTTTGTTTCGCTCCATAAGTTTCATTGACTTGTATAATCTTTATACCTACTAACTTAACAGAACAAATTTAGTATTGGTTTCTCCCTGAGTTGAGGAGAATTAGGTTATAAATTTATAAGCTAGATAAGTAGCTTCATTTCATTCACTCAAAACATATATACATAAATATACACATATGCATATATACACACACATACATTCAGTGCTCAAATGTGCCATGAACCTAAGGTGCTGGCACTGTTAATCAGCAAATAAAACAAAAATGTCCTCCCCTCATGGAGTTCCTATCCTCATAGGAGAGGCAGACAATCAACTATACATACATATGTGAGAAGTTTGGTAAGTTGTTTATTTTTAATTTTTTAAAAAATTATATTTATTGTTGAGAATATTCAGATGTCCCTCCTTTTTCCCCCACTGACCCCTCCACCCTGCTCCCGCCCCTCACCCCAGCCTTCACCACACTATTGTCTGTGTCCATTGGTTACGCATGTTATGCATACAAGTTCTTTGGTTAATTTCTTCCCCCCACCTCTTCCCTCTGAGATTTGTCAGTCTGTTACCTGCTTCCATGTCTCTGGATCTATTTTGTTCGTCAGTTATTTTGTTCATTAGATTCCACATATAAGTGAGATCATGTGATACTTGTCCTTCTCTGACTTATTTTGCTCAGCATAATACTTTTCTGGTCCCTCCGAATTGTCTCAAAGGATAAGAGATCTGTCTTTCTTACAGATGCATAGTGTTCCATTGTGCATATATACCACAGCTTTTTTATCTACTCATCTACTGATGGGCACTTGGGCTGTTTCCAGATCTTAGCTATTGTAAAGCAACAAAGAGAAAAATAAACCAAGGTAGGGGATAGAAGTATGGAGGGGAACATAACGTTTAGATAGAATGAGGTATCAGTGAGAGTCCTGGTGGGAAAGAGCTGGCAAATTCCAAGGAGATCTGAAAAGAATTTTAAAAAGAGATTATGCACGAAGGGAAGGAGAGCAAGTGAGCTAACAGAGCCTGGCATGCAGGACAGTTACCACTCCGGAACAAAGGAGCAAACGAAGGGGCAGTGTGCTCAGCCCGTAGGGGTTGGCATCACTAGAATGAGCCCTGGGCCAGGTAGAGGAACCCAGCAGCACAGACCACAGCCCAGCTCGGGGGAACATGGCTATCCCCTGACCTACTGCTCCATCCACCCCCTCCACCAGTCTCCCGGCAGGAGCTCCCATTTGCTGAATGCCCTCAGAATCCAAGGGCAAGGAGGCCCAGGAATGAAGTCTGTAGTGATCTAAAGCCCAAGGGCACCAAGCAGGGCAGAAAATGGATATGGAAAAGAAAGCTGAGGGCTCTGTTTGAGTCAAGACCTGGGGAGGTAAGGAGGTGAGTGCGTACCCTAGACAAAAGCCTCCCATCCAGAGGGACCAGCACAGCACAGGCCCAAGGAAGGAGTCTGCCCAGACTCTTTGAGGGACAGGAAGGCGGCTGTTGAGGCTGGAGGAGCAAACAGGGGGAACTAGGAGATGTGGACAGAGGGAAAGGGACTGGCAGGGTTTGTGGGTCATTAGAATGACTGTCTTTCATTCTAAGTGAGAAGACCCTTAAGCTAATGGGTGTTCTGAGTACAGGACATCATCCACCGATGTTTCAGAAGGATCCCTGGGCAGGAGCTGTAGGAAAAGGGAGAAATCCGAGGGCCAGTCAGAAGGCTGTTTCAACAGTCCATTGGGAGAGACAATGGCAGCGGCAGCCAAAGTGGTGACAAGCGGGTTTACCTGAAACCTAGGATTTTGGTGAAAGAGTTTTAAGTGGATTGAAGTGCTTTTCCTTCAAGACTTTTTCTTTCAGATAACAGAAATAATTCTAATTTCTTTAACCACGGATTCACCTATATACATTTAGTAACATGCAATAAAGTACATGCATTGAGCTGTAAGAAAGAAAGATCTCTTATCCTTTGAGACAACATGGAGGGACCTGGAGAGCATTATATGCTAAGTGAAATAAGCCAATCAGAGAAACACAAAGTGACATGATCTCACTTATTTGTGGAAACTAATGAACAAAATAAGCTGATGAACAAAATAGACCCAGAAACATAGAAAGGAGTACTGGTTAGGCTGACAGACCTCAGAGGAGGGGGGTGGGGGAATGGATGAGATGAACCAAAGAACTTATATGCATGTATGAGTAACCAGTGGACACAGATAACAATGCTGGGGGGGGGGGGATGAGGAGGAGGAGGTCTACGGGGGAAAAAGGAGAAACATCTGTAACAAAAATGAATAAAAATTGGGGGGGGGGGAAGTATATGCATTAAAGATGGCATGTGAGGTGAAATATATTTTCTGGAAAATAATTTATCAATATGTAACAACAGGCTCAAAGATATTAATATACTTTCACCCACAAATCCCACTTCCAAAAATCTTATGGTAATGAAGTGATGTGATCAAATTTAAATACACAGGACAACATTATTTCTAATAGTCAAAAACTGGTTACTACCTAATGGTGAATTTAGGGTTGTATGAGAGAACAGACTGACTATCAAGCCTTCAGGAAGTCTTCCAAAAGTGTTATTAGTTTGGGTGATTTTAATTGTTTTTTGCAACCAGGCTTTGGGTAAAGATAACATAGTAGAGGCTTCAATACTGCGCTCTTTGAGCTGCAGAGGATGTGTTGCCAATGTCAGATCAATGCTGGCATTCGCCCGGAGAGAAATTAGGTTTAAGGTCCACTCATGAAAATGAAAGTAGTCAACAGAGGACATTTCTGACCAAAGACATGGTATTTGGTCAAAGTGTTTACATGGGTCATGGGAGAGAATAATTACAAATAAAGCTGAAAAATCAGGGTGTGGACTGGCTATAAAAGTCCTTAAATGCCAGGATAGAGGATCTGCATTTCCTTCTATCATTTCAAGGACCCATAAAAGATTTTTGCAACAGAAAAAAAAAAAAAATGTATGATCAAAAAAGCCTCTTTCTAAAATTAATCTGGCAAGCAATAATGCAGTATATCACAAAATCGAGTTGGAAGAGTTCCCGAATGTCTTCTGATTCAGTTCCTGTGCGGACGGAAGGCAGGGACAGTAAAGGGCGGGCTGCGGCTGTCATCGGGGTTTGAGGTGCCATCGGGGTTTGAGGTGCCATCGGGGTTTGAGGTGCTAAGAGCGGAACGATAATGGTAGAAGTCTGAATGAAAGAAGGAAACTGAGTCTTAAATTTCAGACAATTTTGTATAAAATGTAAGACGATTTTAACCACAAGATCTGGACTCCGTCCACAAACATTTTAGTTTTTCATCTTCAGACAGCACTGGCAAACGAAGCAGACAGTCTGGAGCAGGATGCGTATCTCGCAGCTTCCTTTCAGAAACCACACGGCACAGAATTATTCTGTACAACCCCTTGGCGTTAAGAGCGACTCCATTACCTTCAACTCTCCGATTCCATTCATGAAATCATCTTAACCCTATTTATTTACTCTTTATATAAGATGTAGTTTTCTTTATATACACCAATCTTTTAGAAAAGTGTTTATAATCGTTGGGGTATAAGTTGATTTAATTTTATTGTAGATATATGAAGTAGGGTTGTGAGATCACAAACATCTCCAAGTTCCCAGATGGCACTGTCCAAAATGAAATATTCTTTTGAGGTATTGGATGTTATATGCATTTCTCTAAGAGCACAAATGACACATGCCATCATTATGAGTGACATGCACAGAGAAAATCTGAACCAAGAGATTTGACTCCAGGTTTTAAAAAAAAACAACTTAATCTGACTGTAGTTCTGATACAATTTTTTTCTTTAGTGCAAGTTAAGCAAATTAAGCTTTATATTTCATCTCACTCTGGTTCTACATCTTTTAAATACTGTTATATGTCTTCTTACTTTTGATGGCTTTTAAAAATGGTGTTTTAAAAGCCCATTGATGGTCTTAGCTACATAACTCTGTATATACTAAAAACCACTTTACATAGGTGAATTTTAGGCTATGTGAATTATAGATAATAAAAGCTGTTATTGCCCTGGCCAGTGTGGCTCAGTTGGTTGTTCCGTGCACCAAAAGGTCGCCGGTTCAATTCCTGGTCAGGGCACATGCCCAGGTTGTGGATTTGATGCCTGGTTGGGGTGCCTGTGGGAGGCAACCGATCCATGTTTCTCTCTCACACTGATGTTTCTCTTTCTCTTTCTCTCCCTTCCTCTCTCTCTAAAATCAATAAAAACATATTTCTTAAAAAGCTGTTATTATTTTAAAAGTCCACTGAGGATGCACAGTCTAAGTAACACAATATTCCAGCCTACAATTAATAATCAAAATGATCTAATTGTTGTCCTTCCCAAAGCAAGCATTACTGATATAAATAATTGTTTGTTAAACTGAAGTAAAGGGATGCCCAAGGTACATGTGGACAGATACAAAATACTTATGCTCGGTTATTCTAACATTAACATTTCTTCACATTCTCTGGGCACATATAAACTGAACCTAGGAGTTCACTGAGGGAAACTAGTTCATGATTAAAATTGACAGTTAATTATAAACTCATAGACAACTAAATCAATTACATTTTAGTGGAGTTATTTATAAAGACGTCATAGTTAATCTAAGAAATATTTTTTTAACTTACAAAGTAATAATGATATTTTTCAATACTTAGATTTTATATTGCATTTTATATTGGATTATATTTGATTTTTGACGTATTTATAGTCAACTCATAATAATTCCTAACTAATGGAGAGTGAAGACACAAAAAGTTGAACTGTAGATTAATAATTAGCTAGACAAGTTCATGTATATATTCATAGAATCATAAAAAGTCAAGACCTGGAAACAACCAATCCCTTCATTCACAGATGAGGAAACTGAGGCTCAGAAGCTCAATGCACTGTTCAAAGTAACAGCTAGTAAGTGGCAGGGCAAGGATTGAAACCCAAGACAGTGTGACTACAAACTCCAAGTCTCTAAGCTTCATAAGCAGAATTCTTATTACATAGCCCCAAAATGTTAACTTTGACTTTGTTTTTTTTCTTAAAAGAATAAAAACACTTTAATCCATAAAGCAAACATTCTCTATAAGTAGACATTTTAAATAGCCCTTTTAAAATTTCAAAATATTTTTATCAAATGGAGTGCTGAATTCAAAACCAAAAATTATCTAAAATATATAGTCAAACAAAATTATAAAGGTCAACATCTATGACAACGGTTCTGCTAAAGAGCGGTGGAGTGTGGCGTTTCGGGTAGTGTGTGTTTGTGTGTTTTACCTTTAGCCACGTCACACTCCTTAATCATTCTGAGAAAGCTGGAAATTTCCCTATCTAGTCTCTGTTGGCATGTTTGTGCTTTCTGGAAAAGAAACAATACAAAAAGACAAAGTTAAAACAAACTAATCAAAGATTTTTATATTACAGATATTTTAATGCTCTATCAAAACTGTCCGTTCATAAGTTGATACACTGTAATAATAAAGACATATTCCTAACAGAGAGAAAATGTTCTCCTTAAAAACTGAATATAACATTTAGTTAATCACAGGCAGATTAATACAAATAAATATTTCTAAATTCTACATACATTCAACATCTGCCGTGTAGATACCATACAACTGTGTTGACTACTTATAATTCAAAACACCATATATATCTGAGGAGTTAGATTTCTCTGATTTATGAACACTTTTAATGAGCTTGATTAAATTCATCAAGAAATTATAAAATACATTATTTTTAAAACTATTTAAAAAATCCAGATGGTACTAACATTTGGAAATCACAAGCTAATATCCATTCAGCAATCCAATTGCACAGAGCCCCCACAAAATCAGACAAATAAGGACATTTTCTTAGTAAGAAAAGCTTATGAAAACAAGGTGAAGTCAATTACAGAAAGCATCTTCCTTGTAATTTGAAATTTCTTCATTTTTAGATCCCTAAAAGCAAAGCATACAGAATTTCATGATGTAAGTTGTATCCCCTCTTAGTATATATTTAGAAGTCCACTTATTACATTAACAATGTAACTTGAGAGTTAATTTTAGTTATAGTTGCCCTTTAAAGAGGTAGAAGAGCCCGGCCGGTGTGACTCAGTGGTTGAATATCGACCCATACACAAGAGGCCGCTGGTTGGATTCCTGGTCAGGGCACATGCTCAGGTTGAGGGCCGACTGATCCCAGTGGGGGTCATGTGGGAGGCGGCCAAACAATGTTCTCTCTCATTGATGTTTCTATCTCTCTCTCCCTCTCCTTTCCTCTCTCTCTCAAAATCAATAAAGAAAAAAAAGAAGGTGAAAGAACTCTGGCTGGTTTGACTGAATGGTTAGAGTAGTGGCCCTTGGACCAGAGGGTCTCAGGTTTGATTCCTGGTCAAGGGCATGTACCCCTGGGTTGCAGGTTCAATTCCCTGGCCCCAGTTGGGGTATGTGCAGGTGAGGCAACCAACTGATGTGTCTCTCTCACATCGATGTTTGTTTCTCTCCGTCCCCCGACCCGCCCTTCCACTCTCTCCAGAAATCAATGGGAAAAATAAAAGAGATGAAAGAATAAGCAAGAGAATTGTCATTGTAAAGTTGGTTATGGCGATAAAAAATATTTATTCTGAGAACCTTGACCTTATTAACATTAGAATCTCAGTGTTGTAGATAGAATAATGTATTTAGCTTTATGAATCTTCCCTACTTTGTATTCCTAATCTTAACTGACCAATCACTGACATTTTTGATCCCCAGTCAGATCTATGTACCCAGGTGACACAGGCAATCACCCTTTTCTCCTTTCTCACTTCATAAAATTGTTTAGTGCTTATGATGCTCAGCTCAACCACAGCAGAATTAGTCATGGTACCACATTAGCGACAGGCAATGTTCTCTTGAAAGTCTACATTACTCTGTCTTGAGCTGTAAAAACACAAAAATATAATTCACTTTTCTTTCGAGAGAGAGAATACCTGCACTATGCCATTTAAAACCCCTTAGAAAGTGAAATGGTATGCTGGATACTTTTGTCAGACGTGGCGTGAATACAGGTTGAAGGCAGGAGAAAAGTCGATCTGGGGGCACTGAAAACATGCACTGCAACCGAATGTAATGCTCATAACTTATTAATACAAATCCTCATTTTCTCTCCATACATATTTAATGCTCCTGCCCATGCACAAGTCCACACTCCTGTTTTCCTTTCTGTGGTGATAGCCAGATGCACAGAAGTAAGAAGCGGCTTCATCTGTAGGCTGCGAATCTCCAACAAACATGACAAACACTCTCCACAGCATCATCCTCAAAAGCTGAATCACATTCTTCTTCCCTTAGCATATCTGAAAGTTACTAAAGTTTCCTTGATTGATGATTTACTAGTTTTAAAAGGTACATAACAGGTCAGCTGGAGAAGGTTCACTCTCCACATACTATTTCATAGTTGGGTACAAGATGAGTCTTGTTATAAACAATGAGTGCCATGAAAGAGGTACAATAAAATATAACACATCCTCCAATTTGCTATAATTTCCTCTTATTATCTACTGGGTATACTATGAAACCCTAAAAGTCCATTTATGAAGGTTAATGCTTATGAGTTCTTTGCAGAGCCCAGCATGGAGTCTTTCTTGACTTCTATGCCATTAGCCTTATGGTGAATAAGGGACTGTTTTTAGGTTTTAATTTTTATTTATTCTGTATCAGTGGGATCCCACTATGAGCAGTGTTCTAACACCCAAAGTGTGACAGTATTTTAAAACCATGTTTCCCGGGCACGGAACACAGAAACAGCATCATACCCACAACACGGGCCCAGGGGCAGCGGGTGCGCGGCTGAGCCACTCTCCCTGCCCAGACAGCCTGCTCCCACCTCCGCCCACCCAGATGTCAGCTGTTGGTTGTGTGTGATTTAAGTTGATGTGAAACTACTTTATGGTCCCCGTCCTACGGAACAGCTTAAACATGTGTATCAAGGAGGTAGGCATCTAACTAGGGGTGGGCAGACTAGGAGAGAGGACATTCATTCCAGGCTATCTGCTACAGATAATCCACATTTGGTTAAGTAAAAACAGAAGCAGACTGCCTTCTATTCCGCAATCCAAAGCCACAAACTACTGAACACAGCGAGTGCAAGAAGAGAGGCAGCGAGGGCAGAGCAGCATGATTCCACCGACTTGAACCTGGAGCGGGTGAAGCGGACACCGCCCCTCACAACAGGAAGCGCAGCAGCGCGGGGCACTGTCTGGGCAGGGGCATGGGCACTCTGGCCGGTGAGAAGACTGTTCTACACCTAGACAGGAGTGGTCCACACACCTCAAACTGAAGACATGAAATGAGTTCAGTTTGTTGTATAAAAATTGTACCTCGATGTATTTTTAAACTTTTAACTAAATACATCGCAGAATCCTGATAACTTTCTTCTTCGTAGAAAACAGGCAGTATTGTGAGTACCGGTACCCCGTTCTCACCTCCATGTCTCCCTGACGCCAGCCAAATCCACATCTTCCCTCAGTCTAAGTCAATCCACAACACAGTTATTCTTTTTGGTACCTGCTGATTATTATGGCCCTGCTCTGTCATCTTCTTAATGTTTTATTTTGGAATAGATATTTACATAAAGTAAAAATAAACAGGAATATATAGAAAAAGGCAATTCTTCCTCACATACCCTGGAGACCCTGTTTTCTCCCTTTCCCAGCCTCAAAGCAAAAACTTCAATAACTTCTCATCTTTCTGGGGATGATCTAAGCCTACACAAGTTTGTGTGTGTACACCCCTACTTTCTTTCTCCCAGGTAATAGCATAGTAGATATAGCATTTTACACCTTGCCCTTTCCACTTAATAATAAATCTTAAATATATCAATAGATATAAATCTGCCTCATTCTTATATGGATATACCAATCTTTTTCAGCCCTGTGTTGAGGTATATTCGTCTTTCCGCACATTCATTTTAATTAAGAAGCACTTACTTATTCTTAAATCAGGAAAGTCTGATATTATTTTTTCACTTGGTTAAAATTTAGCATCATCTGCTCATTACTTCTTATAACAAGTTCAGATCCCGAAGAAGCAAGATATCGTCAACAAATAAAATATCCACTTTGTTAGAACCCCCCCAAATCTAAGACATAGCCCAGGTGTGTCCGATAGAACTTTCTACGACAGTGGAAACATTCCGCATCCGCAGTGCCCAAGGGGGCAGCCACAGGTGACTACTGAGCACTTAAATGTGGCTGGTCGAAATCAGGAACTGAATTTTTAATTTATTCTAATTTATTTAAATGTAAACAGCCACATGTGTAAAGTAGCTATCCGACAGTTCTAACCAATACTGTGTTTGAATGTCTCTTCCAATTTTTATTTCTGAAATATTTTCAAGTTGCCATGAAGCCAATATTTCTATGACTTGTCTTATATTTCTCTCCCTTCAGGCCTAACCTCAAGGCAGTGACAGATAGACAGCTAAGAGAAAATGTTTAAGATTTTGGAGGCCCTCATTTTGGGTGGAAATAAATTGAGACCAAAAGCATCATATAACACAGTCAGATTTTTCAGTGTGAACATATTTTTCCCCTAATTTCTTCTAGGTCTACTTTCTAATCTAAAAGCATGTTGAAGAAATGAAGTTAGTTTATGTTGATTCGGATGGTTTTAGAGTATTCCAGTCCTAGAGCTCCTAATTTCCTTCAGGAAGCCTGGAGGCATCTATAATAGATCTGTTTCACAAACTGGTCTTAGAATTTCCTCGCAACTTAAGAACCCAAAGATCAAGGGCATTCTGAAGCCAGACTCCCACAAGCTACAATTCAACATACTTCAAAGCTCACTTCAAATTTTACTGATTTTAGACCAATCTTCAAGAGGTGAGACAGAGTCAAGATTCACAGAATTAGCATTTACATTCTGTTGGTCAGCCCAGCTGGTGTGGCTCAGTGACTGAGCATCACCCCATGGACTGAGAGGGCTCGGTTTGATTCCTGGTCAGGGTACATGCCCAGGTTTTGGGGTTGATCCCCAGTGGGGGGTGTGCAGGAGGCAGCCGATAGATGATTCTCTCTCATGAATGTTTCTCTCTCTCCCTCTCCCTTCCTCTCTATCTAAAAATCAATACAAACATATTTAAATCCTGTTGGTCAGAGATATGTCTATAACCTGCAAAACCTGAAAGTGCTTAACACCGGCGAAAACTCTCATTGACTTCAGGTGCTGTAAAATCTAGACAGCAAACACTTCATGGTTTTACAATGAACACAGAAACACAATATTCAAATGAGTAAAATGAAAGGTTTGGTTGAGGCTGAGAACAAAAATTGAAAACTATGCTAAAGAAGACATTTCTTCAAGAAAATTTTTTAATGATATGCAAATTAGTATACTTTTATTTTATCTGTAGTTTCTACTAAAAAGGTCTTAAAATTACCATAATCCTGGAAAGATATTGGTATGCTTTATAAGTCCTTCCAGGTTTTATCATTTACCTTATATTGAAGATGGAATAGGGAAGGATTTCTTTTCATTTAGGGAATACTGACTAAAAGTTAAAATATGTAGCAAAGGTTTTTTTTATTTGTTTAACATGATGTTGGCCATACATATTTAAGCCTTCTTTATCTACCCAAACAGTCTTAATGTCATTTAGATGCTCTGGTAGATGTAACTTTTGCAAAGTTCACTGATCTGAAAATTATGTTTATGGTTGGCACATTACACATTAGGCTTAGAAACAGAAGTAGTATTTGTAAAGCCACTGCCAATCAATTCTGAGGAATGTCTTCAATATAACACGAAAGAGCTCAAATTCTTTTATCTTCAGACAGAGTGAGAGGGAGGGAGGGAGAGGGAGGGAGAGGGAGGGAGAGGGAGGGAGGGAGGGGGGAAGAGAGAGAGAGAGAGAGAGAAACATCCATGTGAGAGAGACATATTGGTTGCCACCCTCACGACCCCAGTGGGATGAACTGCAACCAAGGCACATGCCCTTGGCCGAAATCGAACCCGGGACTCTTTGGTCCGTAGGCCAATGCTCTAACCGCTGAGCCAAACCAGCCAAGGCAGATCTCAAATTCTTTAATGATCCATCATAAATTAAGACTAGGGATCAAAAGACTCAAAAGCTCTTTCTTATTTAAATGTATAGGCCTTTAAGCAAACTCCTTAGGTATTAGCAAACAATTTCATTAAAGTTGTTGATTTAGAAACACTCAAATCCTATTTCATTAATAAAAGGGATTCCATTTCGTAGGCAAATTCATATGCTCCGACACAATTATTGGATTGAAACTCATCATCCTTTCTTAGTTATATTTCTTCCAACACAATTCTCACTTAAAAGGTACAGCAAAAACATTTATGCCAAGAAAAAAATACCTATTTCATTTCTATTACAATATATATGCTGATAATTTCTATATGGATAAGGCATTGCTGTCACTTCACATGAGGGCCTCTCCATTCATTACTGACACTTCACCTTACCTCTAATCAATGAAGTTTACAGATTACAAGTGGTTTTAAATAATATTATTGACCAGGAAATGTATCACTATGGTTGCATTATTTAAACTCTAAAATATGCAGTGAAGTCATAAAGGGCAGCAAGTCAAGTTGCAGGTGCTCCCCCTACTGGTGGAAGTTTTCAAATAGAATAACAATCTGATTACAGCAATGTAAAAATTTTAACAAAAAAAGGATACATATAGGCACATGCTCACATCTTTTGAGAGCAATGACATTATAAAGAGAAACAGAATATTACTGGACAAGGAACAATACTATTTCCATGGTCAGAACTCTCAATTTCAAAATCTCACATGAAAAATTTTTCAAAATTCATAGTCAACCTGAAAGACAGAGATAGCTATACAGGCCAGGTTAAGTTTTCCTATTTACCTCTAAGGATTCCTTCAAGTCCACAGAAGAAACCGCATCTTCCTCTTCATCATCAGTCAACTGGTCCTGGGAGCAGTAGTGAGTGCTATAAGCAGAATGCTCATCTATAGCTTCTAGCCAGTCCTGAAATAATCCAAAGATTTCAATGAAAGTGAAATGTATTTTTTCTTAAAAGAGGTAATATGACAATGATCTGGAAAGCATAAACTTTATATGGAGGAAAAAATTATGGCCTAGAAAGAAAACCAACAATGAAATAATGATATACATCTCTTAACCATGACATGTCTAGATAAAAAAAAAAAAAAAATTCCCAGTACTTAAAAAAAATCCTTTGTAAGTTTATATATTCATTGATATTAATACTTAAATACATTATAAAAAGTAAGTAATGGGTGGAGAATTTTTCACTTAAAATGCTAGGTTCTCAAAACTGTTGAATAAGTTACTGTGTAATAATGTATCCAGAAATAATTTTACTAATTTGCAATCATATTATAAACACAAGAAACTCACATCATTTTAAGAGATCCAACAATTGCTTTGATACTTTAACTTTTACTGTTTTTAAAAATTCAGTGACTTCACAAGAAAGACAGAATATTTGCCCCAAAAACACCTGTCTTATTTATTCCTCATTTCTCATAGTATTTCTCAGGGTCAAATTTTACCTTTTTATGAAATGTTGGGACAGTCATGATTTGAATTGTTTAGGGTTCTTTGCAGGGCCAAAGTTAACCACTTTGGAAGATAGATTCTTTCAACCCCTTACATAATTTACAAGAAACAAGAGAGGTCTGTGAAGAAGACTGAGCCTACACTGTAATAAATCAGAACAGCTGGACTGGAGCCCAGGTTCTGTCATTTACAAGCTGTGTGACCTTGGAGATCTTGGGAGAACGCAACAATCTTACTGTTTTCAGTTTCCTCATCTACAAATTAAGAGGCAACCTAAACAGTTAACTTTTTTCTAAAACCAGAAAGGACCCCTTACATAAATAGAATCAAAATGAAAAAAAAAAAAAAATATGAACAGAAAATACCTGCATGTTGATAAAGAACTAATTCATAAGCCAAATTTCAGAAGCTTCATATAATTGCCCCCATTAAAAAGGTATAATCAACAAGATTTTGGATGTTAATAGTTAACTTATATTCTTTATTTTTTCTAAATGTTCTTTAAGTTTTATGAAAGATAAATGAATCCATAAAATTACCTCTCTTGATTGTTGAAGGTTATTCTTAGGAACCTTGAAGCCATGAATAGTGTCATCAAAGCATTTAATAAAGAAGAGGCAGCTATCAGTGGATTTGACCTTGGATATAAAGAAGTCAGTAAGACAACACCACTCATGTACATAAAACAGAACTTTAAAATTAACTATACATAAATTTTAAATTAATATGACTTAATTATACCAAATAAAACAACATGTAAAATAGCAACTGACAAAAACTGGGAGAAAAATGTGTATGTTAGGAATGTCGAAGGCGTTAACTTATGCACGTCAGCTCCAGCTTCCATACTCTTAGTTACCCAAGGCACATACTAGGAGTCCATTAGTTTTAGTTTTATTCTTTCTATTAAATATAGCTTAGCATGCACCTGGACTGTAAAATCCTTTAAATACCACAGCTTCCATTTCTTACTCATACCAGTCTCCTGAACCTTTCCTTTGAGCCAAGTATAGAAAATTCTTTGAACTGAGTGTGAAAGAATGAGTAGATAAGATTGATAAAGAAGGGGAAAAGAACAAGAATATAAGAAATACTTTTTAAAATATCAACTCACTGGAAAGTGAGAGGATTTAAGAAGGGAAAGAGACAGACTTCTGCTTCAGACCCTACGAGAGGACCCCCTCATCCCCTCAAAGAAAGCAATAAAACCTACACACAAAACCAACAGCAACCACCTGAAAGACTGGACGGTGAACGAAAGCGGACAGACATGGTGGGCCAGGGCGTGGGGCACCTTCTCTTGGAAGAAAGGAAACAAGGAGCTCTGCAAATAAACTCGCATCCCCAAGGTTTTTCCACCTGAGACCAGGTACAGTGCAAATGGTGACCAACAGCAAGGGCACATGTGGAAAAACCCCCAGTCTTTCTGTCTTTGGGAATTAAAAAAGCAAAGCTGAAGAGCTGTAAATACTAATGAGAGTAGAAGAATCCCCAAGGGAAAAGAGACAGAAGAGGGATTCCCCAAACTCTGTCTATTTACATCTCTAACTGATGCACAACGAACTCAAAGCAGTTTTTTAAATACAACCTATCTAAATGCTGACTGGAGCTGCTGTCCAAGAAATGGTGTACATACAATCCAAACCCAGCAAGGAAATGACCTGCTGCAACATTTAACAGAGAAAAATGATAGAATCCAGAATCTCCAGAAGTTAACATTCATAACATTAAAGATACAAACCAAAATCACCTGGCACATGAAGAAGAAAGCGGAACACATTCTCAAATGAAATCTAACTAAAAGTAAAAATGGTCAGAATGCATACTAAGGACCCAAATATATACTATTCACAAAAGACAGAAAACACAAAATTTTAGATAGGTGGAAAGTACATAAATAGAAAAAGCAACACTATGCAAACAGTAAGCATAAGAAGGCCTGAGTAGCTATATTAATATCAGGCAAACTAGATTTCAAAACAAAATGTATCACAGGAGATAAAGAGAGGAACCACATAGTGATATTCACCATATGTAAGTATGTGATCAATAATAGAACAAGAAATAAACAATTTCACAAGCATCGTTGAAGATTTTAACACCCTTCTCTCGACAATTAATACATTTGGCCAAAATCAGCAGACATAGAAGATCAAAACACTATCACCCACCACAACCAAATATTTATAGGACATTACAATCATCAATAGCAAAATACACATTATTTTCAAGTGCATTTACTAGGATAGTCTATAAGTAGAGCCATCAAGCAAGTCTCAGTAAATCTGACAAGACTGAAATCATATGGGATGTGGTCAATGACCAAAATGAATTAAATTAGAAATTTAAAACAATATAATCAGGAAAACTCCAGTTATTTGGAAATTAAACAACACATCTAAATATTCACTGATTAAAAGAAGATACACAACAGAACTTAGAAAATATTTTGAACTAAATGATAGTGAAAATACAATCTACCAAAACTAGCCGATGAAAGTAAAATGCAGCCAAGGGAAAAGTACAGCTTTCAATGGCTGTAGGAGTCAAGAAGACAGATCTCAATCAATCATCTAAGCTTCAACCTTAAGAAACTATAAGAGAGAGCAAATTAAACCCAAAGCACGGAGAAATTTCTTTAAAAGAATAAAAATCAATGAAATAGAAAACATAAAAACAATAGAAAAAATTTAATAAAATCAAGAGCTGATTCTTTGAAAAAATTAATGACATTGATAAACTGCTAGTCAGATTTACCTAAGGAAAAAAAGATAAGACACAAATTACCAATATAAAAAATAAAAGAGGGTACAGACCACCTATCATACGAACATTAAAAACAAAAGGGAGCCCTGGCTGGTTTGGCTCAGCGGTTAGAGCATCGGCCCGTGGACCAATGGGTCATGGGTTTGATTCTGGTCAAGGGCACGTACCTTGGTTGTGGTTTGTCCCAGGCCCTGGTCGGGTTGTGTGGGAGGCAACCAATTCATGTGTCTTTCTCACATTGATGTTTTTCTCTCTCTCTCTTTCCCCCCTCCCCCCCTCCTACTCTATCTGATGATAAATGGAAGAAATATCCTCAGGTGAGGATTAAAAAAACAAAAACAAAAACAAAAACATAAGGGAATAGTATTTACAATAAATTTTATAACCTAAAGAAAATGGACTAATTCTTTTTTTTTTTTTAAAGGGGTAATTTGTTACTGAAGAAAAGGAAGCAGACTCTAAAATTTTGTTTCAAATATTTTTTTTTTCTGCAATTGAGCAGCTTAAGCAAAGGTTGGGGGAGAAGAAAAAGGATGGTACTAAGAATCAACAGGAACCTGAACAAATTTCTTGAAAGGCAAAAATTACAAACACCAACTCAAGAAAAAAGAAATTAAATTTGTAATTACAATCCTTCCCATATATCATGACCAACTGGAATTTAACCCAGCAATATAAGTGGTTTAGTACCACTCTAAAGTCTACCAATATAATTAACCATGTTAATAGAATGAGTAAAACCTATGATCATTTCAATAACATGGAAAAAGCATTTAATGAAACAGATTTTAACGATGAGAGCTTTCAGTAAACTAAGAAACGAAAAGAACTTCCTAAACCAGATTAAGAGCATCTATGTAAAACCTACAGCTAGTAACTCAATGATAAAAGTCTCAATGCTTGGCACCTAACAAAAGAAACAAAACAAGGATGTCACCTCTCACTGATTCTATTAAAATTTGTACTGAAGGTCCCACCTAGTACAACAAAGCAAGGCTAAAAAGGAAAGGCATATAGATTGTAAAGAACCATAACAATCCTTATTTGCAGAAAACAGAATTGTGTATGTAGGAGACCCTGAGAAATCTACAAAGGAGCTACTAACTAAGTGAATTTAGCAAGACTGCAGGACATTGGGAGAAGACGCAAAAAAAATGTTTGTGTTTATGTAGTAGCAAAAAATAGAAAATAAAAATCTGAAGTCCATTCATAAGAGCTTCAAAAAACAGATACATAAAAGTAGGTTCAACAAAAAACTATAATACATTGTTAAAAAAATAAAGAAGACTTCAATACATGGAGAAATACAGAATGTTTATAGCTTGGAAGTCTCAATATTGTTAAAAATGCAAATCAAACAACAATTAGATACCACCTCACTCATTAGGATGGCCAATATTTTTTAAAGAGAGAGAGAAAAGGAGGAGGAAATACATGTTGGTGAGGCTGTGGAAAGACTGGAATTAGAGCACGGCGCACTGCCGATGTGAACGTAAACTGGTGCGGCCACGGTGGAAAACAGTATGGAAGTTCCTCAAAAAATTAAAAATAGAACTGCCATATGATCTAGAAATTCCACTTCTGAGCACATACCCAGAAAAACTGAAAATGGGGTCTTGAAGAGATATTTGCACACCCATGTTTACTGCAGCATTATTCACAACAGCAAGAGGTGAAAGCAGTCCAAATGTCCACTGATGGACAAAGAAAAGGTGCTGTGTACATACCATGGAATATTATTCAGCATTAAAAAGAGAAACTCTGGCCCTGGCCTGTTCAGCTCAGCGGTTAGAGTGTCGGCCCTCGGACCAATGAGTCACGGGTTCGATTCCGGTCAAGGGCACGCACCTCAGTTGCAGTTCATCCCCGCCCCTGGTCGGGGTCATGCGGGAGGCAACCAATCGATGTGACCCTCTCATGTTGATGTTTCTCTCTCTCACTCTTTTCCTCTCTCTCCCTCCCTCCCACTCTATCTGAAGATAAATAGAAAAACATCCTTGGGTGAGGATTAAAGAAAAAAAAAAAGAAAAAAGAAACCCTGTCACATGCTACAACATGGATGAACCTTGAGGATAATATGCTGAGTGAAATGAGCCGGCCATGAAAGAACGAATCCTGTATGCTTCCACTCAGGTGAGGTATCTAAAGTGGTCAAACTCACAGAAACCGAAAGCAGAATGAGCGGGTACCAGGGGGTGGGGGTAGGGGACACGGAGTTACGGAATGGGTATACAGCGGTTCCACGGTGCAGTAAAGTTCGAGAGATCTGCTGCACAGCAAACTGAATACGGTTAAAGCTACTGAACTATAATGGCTAAGACGGTAACTTTTATGTTATGAGCTTTCTACCACAATTAAAAATTGTTTTAAAGGGAAAGAAATTCTGACACACGCTACAACATGGACATTATGCTCAGTGAAACAAGCCAGCCACAAAAGAACAAATACCGTATGATTTCACGATATGAGATACTTGGAGTAAAGTCATAGAGGCAGAAAGAACAGGGGCTGCCATGGGCTGGGGGTAGACAGGAATGGGGAGTTGTTTAGTGGGTACTGAGTTGAGTTTGGGAAGACAGAGTGTTCTGGAGATGGTGATGGATGCAAAAGTGTGAATGTCCTTAATGCCGCTGAACTGTATACTTAAAAATCAAGATGGTAAGTTTTATGCTATGCACATTTTACCACATCTTATCTTAAAAAATAAAAAACGTATAATTGTAAACACCTATATTAGGAAAAAGATCTCAAATCATAATAACCTAAGCTTCTACCTAAAGAAACTGGAAAATGAACAGAGCCTGCCTTATAGCAGTCGCTCCAACGAATGCTCATTAGCTTCCACTGACATTCATTGATATTCATAAATGTAGGGTTTCAGTAGACATTTATATAAGAAACAAAAGTTATAAAACAAGGTGAAGCATAACATAGCAGGAGATCATCAATTCCAGAAAAGTTAAAGACCAAGAGATTTTAAAAGGGCAGGAGAAGCAACTTGCTTGTTTTTTGCTTAAGGTAGACAAGAATAAGATAAATAACCCATCTGAGGAAAAACTTAGGTGTTGAGTAGAACAATCGAGCAAGAACAGAATAGAATGGCCAGGATGGCATCAAACGAAGAAATAAAAAGACTGGACAGAGGTTCCCAGGTCTTGGTCTTCGTGAGAGGAGGAAGGGGTTGAGGACTCTGACGGGGTCAGCAGGTGCCAGGGGCTGTGCTGCGCAGCCGGACTGAGATGCTCACACTGAAAACGGGGTGCCGACTCTGAGGAGGGGTGGACTGCCATGGCACGGTGACAGCCCTGAAGGACTGAGGTGGGAAACAAGAGACTATGTCTAGGTTCCAGACTTAGACTTATCTCTGAAGAGGAAAAGCTCGCTTTTTCTCCTGCTTGGTTACCAAGTAAACAGCCAGAAGTAAATTCAGAGCACTTAAGAATCCTGATTTTGACATAGGCTTTATTTATTTTAACACCAGAAGATCTTCCATTGTCCTGATTTACCCATGTACAAATACATACATGTACATGCATATACAGAGGTGGGCAAAAGTAGGTTTATAGTTGTGAGTACATGAAACAGTTTATTTTTATTATTAATTTTTGTATTATGTATTTGTATTGTGATTGTAAACCTACTTTTGCCCACCCCTAGTATATATATGACTACACACACACACGGTGGGGCAAAGGTAGGTTTACAGTTGTGAGTATGCGAAACAGTTTATTCTTGTATTATTACTTATTCATGACTGTATTATTTTCCATACAAACAAATATAAACCTACTTTGCCCCAACCTGTACATACACATATATTTCTTATAAACGTTTTTGGTTCACTCATCTCTCATCCCACAATATGTGAAGATAAATAAAAGTTGAGTAGTTCTATAATGGAGATTCCCCCCATGACTTGCTCTCAAGCACTTTCTACCCCCAACTGAACAAGGCAGCTTAGACAAATGACGTAAGAATCACTTGCCGAGCTGACTTCAGGGTTTGAGCGAAGAGCAGGTGTCATCCTACCGTGCACACTGCTTGAGTTAGGTGTTTGCACCCCTGGCGATAAATCTTACGAACTGCGTCAGGCCTTCAAAATAAACATTACATTATCAAGGCAAAAGGAAAAGAGATAAGTGAAAACTTTTAATTTTTCAACATTTACATGCAAACATTTAATAAGTGTAACGATCACAATACTTACTGTTTCCTGTACCACGAAAGGACACCCTGTTCTAACACCACCCAGAATAATCTCCAGCCAAAAAATCTTGAACTCTAAGGGAAAATGACAAAGATTTTCCAGATTCAAATAACTGATGATAAGAAGTCATTAAGTTGTGACAGTTCTGAGTCTTTCAACGAGACAGTACTACTGAACATGACAAAATGATCAAACATGAACTTGGGTACTGCGTGCAGTCTGACACATACCACCACCACAGGGTGACAGGAACAGAAGAAATGCCAAACTGATAAGATCAACGATGAACACAGTTTATAGTTCTGACAGTACTGTTCTGGATATTTATAGGAAATATATCAGTTGTGGACTTCAAAGACAATTTCCTCAAAGTCTTGAATGACATTCTAAAAAGAGAGAATTATCCTAAATTTATTTTATACACGCATACATGTACACAAACATAGAGGGAGTGCTTGCAAGTGCAGAAGAAATCACTTGCTCTAAAACAGTTAATTACAGAAAATAACTGAACTCTAAAATGCATAGAAATTTTTAGAACCAGAAAGACTTTATATGTGTGCTCTGTGACAATTCAAATATTAAATTCTTCCTAAGCCCTCCATGGTTCAGTGTTCATAACAAAAATAATACCATAATTCTATGATTAAGAAAAAAATGTATTTTCCCCCACTCTGTCTGGTCACCTAAAAGTGTTAGGCCACGAACACAAAAGACGTAACTGCCAAAAGTGGACACCTCATGAAGTCCAGCAGTACAAAAACGACTGCATCACAAAATCCAAGAATGATGAAATCACATAGACTTCAGAAATAATTGAAAAAATTTTAACAAAAACAGAACACCTGATAATTCTTTCCAGTTTTATAATTAAAAAGGTGTCCGCCCTGGCCAGTGTGGCTCAGTTGGTGGGACACCCAGGCAATAAAAGGCTGTTGAGCCCTGGCCGGTTTGGCTCAGCGGTTAGAGTGTCGGCCTGCAGACCAGAGAGTCCTGGGTTTGGTTCCCGCTAGGGGCATGTGCCTCAGTTGTAGTTTGTCCCCGGCCCCGGTTAGGGTCATGTGGGTGGCAACCACTCGATGTGTCTCTCTCACATCGATGTTTCTCTCTCTCTTCCCCCCTCTCTCCCTCCCACTCTATCTGAAGATAAATGCAAAAATGTCCTCAGGTGAGGATAAAAAAAAAAAAAGGTTGTGGTTCGATTCCCGGTCAGGGCACTTGCCCAGGTTGCGGGCTGGATCCCTGGTGGGGGGTGTGCAGGAGGCAGGCGATCAACGTTCTGCTCTCACATTGATGTTTCTCTCTTTCCTTTCCTCTCTCTCTAAAAATCAATAAAAATACATATTTTTTAAAAAGGCATCCCGACCTACCTTCCAGAGAGGGCCTTCATATCGTTTCAGTGCTTTGTAGAGGACCTATTGCAAAACACATTTTCATTAAAAATGCATCTACATATTTTAAGCATTCAAAAGATTTTAATAAAAATTATCACATAAATGTAATCCATTACGACATACCTTATTACCAACAAGAATGTGTTTCACTTCGGCACCCTGGGCAAGGTCAAGGGGTTTCTGATCTGCGTAAAATGCAAGGACAAATGCTGTCAAGAGCTCCACTGCACTATAAATTGATGCCACAATTGCAGCACATAATAGTTTTGTTGTTAATCCTCACCCGAGGATATTTTGCCATTGATTTTTTTTTTAAAGATAGAGTGGAAGGGAGTGGGGAAGGGAAAGGGGGCAGGGAAGGAGGGAGGGAGAGAGAGAAACACCGATGTGAGAGCAGAACATTGATCACCTGCCTCCCACACGACCCCGACCAGAACTGGGATCAAACCAGCAACCCAGGTACATGCCCTTGACTGGGAATCAAACCCAAGACCCTTTGGTCCACAGGCCAACACTCTAACCGCTGAGCCAAAGTGGCCAGGGCGCAGCACATAATCTTTTGTTATTCCAGCAACTCCACTTTTTTCTTTTCCCACAAAATTATCAACTGGAAGTTGCCATCTCAATTCTTTATGGCCTAATTTCTTAGCTAACTATTAAGCCCACAAGTCAGATTAACCTCAGAACACTGTGCAATTTCTGTGATCATTCAAGCTTCCTTGCCTTAAGTCACTGTATTAGTTTCCTGCAGCTGCTGTAACAAATGACCACAACCTCAGTGGCTTAAGATGACACACATATGAACTCTCTTACAGTTCAGGTCAGAATCCATTTCCTTGCCTTTTCCAGCTTCTAAAGGCCACCAACATACATCCCTTGACTCACAGTCCCTCCCTCCTTCTGCCAAGTGCATCATTCCAGCCTCTGCTTCCATCCTTAAATTTTCTCTCTTGACATTCGATCCTCCTGCCTCTTCCCTATAAGAACCCATGTGATTGCACCGGGCATACCTGGATAATTCAGAATCAGCTCCCTACCTCAAGGTACCTAACTAAGCACATCTTTGTGGGGCCATATTCAGTCTACCACAGCCACTCTAACGCTACCTCCCTGGAGAACAGGCAGCAGAGATAACTCCCAGGTGAAGGGTACGATGGTTCACAACGAGGACAAAGGGGAAATGAGATAATGGAGAATGAAACCAGCAAGATATTATGGTAGCTTTCTCAACCTTACACATACATGCAAGCACTCTGGGTTTTGCAAACAACAAAAAACAGAATTTGAAGTTATTTACTGAGTTCTGAAGTGAGCAGGACACTACATGAAGGATGCAAGCTGAAAAAAAAATAATCGCATAACCTCAGATTACTTCTAATTGCGAGAGAAACAAAAGCTACACATAAATATTTAAAACAAAAAAACAGCCCTCCCAAAATAGCATATTAGACTGAAACTCTGTTTATGAAGTAAGGTAATAGATGCTACAAATAATCTGTTTTTTATAACTATATTCTTATTTTATTTTAAGGAATCCACTCCTTTGACTATCATGAAGCCCAGGCTGGGTTACTGTAACGTGTTCTGGAGGTAACTACACCCCAGACTTTCTGGTTATAACCACGGTCTTCTCTCTCTGCCTCCACTGAAGACCCAGACTCAAGAGGCCTCAATCCTGCCGTCCTATTCCTGGAAGAGGCCAAGGCCATCTATGCAGGAGGCCTTTTCAGAGAAGATGACGACTTTGTCTTCCCAGAAGAAAACCCTCTACTTTGTTCTATGAGACAGATAGCAACCCCAAACCACAGACAGGTTGGGACCTGCGCAGGCCTCAATGCACAAAACCCTTTTTATAAATACCAAACACCTGGTATGTGTTGGGCAATCTTTTTATATCACTATCTCCTAATGAGACTCTATTATGCACCAATTAATATTTTAAGCACTAGGGATTGATTTAGCAGTGAACATGACAGAAAAGTGGGGGGGGTATGGAAAAAGAGAAAAACAGACAATAAATTAATAGAAAAGGATATATAGCAGACGATAAACCATGCCATGCCAATATTTTTCAAGTGAACGATCTGACAGAGAATGGAATACCAGTTTAGATTGGAGATTGAGGAACTAATCAGAGAAGGCCTCTGAGGAAGGGGTATTTAAATTAAAAGGAAGAACCAAGCCTTGTGAAAATACGGGGCTGGGGAGAGAGGCTTCATGGACGTGGACAACAGTGTGATGACAGGGCAGGGTGGAGGCGGAAGAGGGCAACCAGGGGATGAACGGTGATGGAAAATAAAATAAGAAAATACAAGTGAAAGGCATTCCAGCAGAGGGAACAGCTAATGCAAAGGCCCTGAGGTAGGAACTATTTAGGGGCAAAGATACAGTCAGAGAGGTAGACAGAGCCACATCATGTGTGGCTTTGTAGGTCAGAACTTTGTGAGCCAGTATAAAGAATTTGAATGTTATTCTAAATAGGATGTAAAGCCACTGAAAGGTTTGAAGTAAAAGAGTAACATGATCTGATTTATGTTTTAAAAATTGTAAGGATAATTGGGGAAATGTGAACTTTGGTTATTTGATGATTCTTAGAAATTGTAGTATTACTAACAGGATAATGCTAGCATGGCTATTTTCTGTAATAACTCCACCAAGATGTAATTCACATACCATACAATTCCCCCATTTAAGATGTGTAATTCAATGCTTTTTAGTATATTCAGAGTTGTGCAACTATCACAGTCATTTTTTTAAAGGAGCCCTTATCTTTTATAAATATAAAACACATATAGATGAAATAACATTAGGAGAGTGGTGATAATTGATAATCCCTGAAAGAGGGTGATGCGTACATCAATTAATAATAATACTTTATTTTTTAAGCTTTGACCATTTTTACAATATATTTTTTTAAACTATCACTGTGGCTGCTGTGTGGAAAATGGCTTGTAAATCTGGGCAAGGGAAAAGCAAGGATAATAGTCACACAGCAGTAATAACAGTCTAGGTGAAAGATACTGGTAGTCTGGACTAGAGAGTTAGTAGCAAAATACAGACAGTAATAAATATGGACAGAAGTCCATGGGTTTCAGGTTGATTTTAAAGGCAGAGTTACAGAACTGCTGATGGGTAAAATTGGGGCTGATCATAGACTCTCTAGTGGGGAAAAACTTTTCTATAATGTAAACTGAGAAATTAATAACCAGTTTAAGTTTCTAGTTAGCACATAGGAAGATGTCTTATAAAAAGGTCTGCCAGCTCTGTTATTTTCATTCTATCTACAGGGCATTGAGAAATTATTCCTTCAGGCAGAGAGGAGGGCGGCAGTGCGATTTCTTTCACAGAATGCTGCCCTAATACCAAAAATAAATTCTGAACTCCTGCCAACTAGCTGAACTCCCCGCACAGAGCTCTCATTTCTGCATCCAATGCCAAGTGCCTGGCACACAGTAAGAATCCAACAAAATGTGTCTGAACTGAATGAGATGCCTCCCTACCTGGACGGGCACCACACCAGTATTTCAGGCCTGCACTACACCTCCTATCAACCGCCACAAAATAGAGCAAAAACAGGAATGAACTGACAGTTCAATTCTGCATGACAGATTTTTCCCTTAGTGGGAAAACTAAGTAAAAATGTCAACACTCCTCAAATTAATTTACAAAGAATGCAATTTCAATTAAATGCCAACAATATTTTTACTAAGAACCTATGAAAATTATTGAAATGCCATCTGGAAGAACAAATAGATAAAAACGCCCCAGAAAATCCTCAAAAAAAAAGAGTGGTAAGGAAAAATCTTATCAGATATTAAAATGTTACAAACATAACCATTAAAAGTGCGATACTGTCAAAGGAAGAAACAGATGCGGCAATGAAAGGACAGAAAACACACAGAGCCAATTCTGTGAATGTGTGGGGAAGGCCTAACAAAACCACGGAAAGGGAAAGACTGTGGGAAAGGGTAAGTGTCAAGATAAGTGACTAGCAAACGTGTCCCATCCTCACACACACTGTCACATCACTTTTCCTGCTCACAACCTTCCCACCACGCCCACAAACAGGGGTGAGCCTCTGGCTCCTTTCCTGAGGTTACCTACCTCCCCCATCTGCCTGCTCTAGGCACCCTGGAAGCTTTCTTCTTCTTCAAATGTGCCAAGGGCTGTCCTAGCCCAGAGCTGCCCCACTTGCTTGCCCTTTGCCCTCAATGCTCTTCGGCCAGACACCCTCGGGCTCACTCCCTCACTCAATCCAGCTCTGGGCTCGGTCACTTCAGGGGGGCTATCCTGAACCCTTCCCAAAGCGACAGCTCCTCCCCACACCATCACTCTCCATCCCCCTCACTTTATTTTACTTTTCTGCATCTTACTGCCCGGCAACATGCGAGTATTTATGTTTTGTCTATCTCCTCCCACCAGAATATAAGCTCCAAGAGCGTGGGACTGCTGGTTGTGCTCGCTATTGGAGCTCCCGTGCATGCAGCGGTCCCCAGCACACAGCAGAGCGGTGTCTGCTGAGTGACTGACTGTTGATTACAGACAAACTAGGGAAAACCAGAATCGAACATTTACCAAGTCTCTAACTAAGCTTGGAAGGGTTAGAAGAAATCAAAGAAGAGGATCAACAAATTTGATTAAAAATTCAAAACATCCTTATTTGAAAAAAAAGACTAAGAAAATTTAATCGTAGGAAAAAATAAAGAAATAATTGTTGTCCTTATCACTGGAGTTTTTTTGGGGGGGATGTATTATGTCACTACTGTAAAGAAGGTGAGTCATGAAGACTGTTTCCAGGGACAATATGGAAAAACTGTTGATGCCTGATAAAAAGTGGGATTTTAATATGTCATATAAATGTAGAATCAGTGAGCCAGGTTCCGTGAAAACCCTTTGAGGATTCTGGCTGGAACTGCTTTGAATTCATAAATTAATTTGGAGAGAATCGTTAGCCTTTCAATGCTGAATTTTTCCCACCAAAAACATGGTAGATCTCCCCATTTTTCAGGTTTTCTTTTTTGTCCTTTAGTTGAGTTTTATAATTGCCTCCATAAAAAATGAAGCATATTTTACCAAATATGCTTCTACTTTTTTCGCTGTTACCAAAACATTACCTTTTTTAAAATTACATTTTCTGTCACAACTAAATCAGCAAGCTCTTTTTCTATTGCCATGATCCCCTTTAACTTTAAACATGCTTAAGTTTATCTTTACCCAAGAAAACCTTCCACGTGGCCACGGAGCCATCCCTCCTGTTCTTAAAGACTCAAAGAAGGAAAACAGCGCTGCCGCTGCGTCCTCGTTTCCTCCTGTCCTTAACCCTAACCTAGCTTTGGCTCACGTCTGTGGAAACTGCTCTTTCGGAAAGGCCCGTCGGGCACCGAGCCACGGGATCCGCAGCCTCTTCTCAGTGTACCTTCCAGCTAAGCCACACGCGTCAACGGAAACATCCTTTCCTCGGCATTTTCTCTCTTCCTTTGGCTTCCATGGAACTGGTATTTCCCTCATGTCTCCTGAGTGCTTCCCCTTTACCATCCCCCAGTTGTTCTTCTAACTTTTATTCCACTAAGAACCTATATCTAAGAGGTACAAGGAAAGCCTCTCTGGGGAAGAGAGTCTGAGCTAACTCAAAGTGAGACTAGGGTTTGTTCACCAGAGGGACAAGCAGGAAGGGGCATTTCTGGCAGAGAAGAGTCCATGCAGGCTTAGGGCGCATGGTGAACCAGAGGGCCTCACGGGTGGGTATGTCTAGAGCTGCACTGTCCAGTATGGGGGGCACCAATCACACAGGGCTGTTCAGCACCTGGGATGTGGCTAGTCCAAACTGAGGCTGCTGCAAAGTGTAAAATACACGCCAGGTTTCAAAGACACAGTACCGAAAAAGAAATGTAAAATATCACTAATAATTCTTTTCATGTTGATATGGTATTTTAGATATACTGCTTTAAATAAAATACATTATTAAAATTCATTCCATCTGTTTCTTTTTACTTTGTTAACATGGCTACTAGAAAATTTAAAATTACATATGTGGATGCCATTATATATCTATTGGATAGTGCCAGTCCGGAGGATAAGGACCAGTCAAGGGAAGAGAGGAGAAGCAGGAGACTGTAGAATTAATTTTCTTTCTCCTTCTACTCCCATGGATGTCAGTCAAGTTCAGGTCGTTATTACCTCTCCCCTAAGACCACTTTAATGGTCTACTGCTCCCTCCCTGCGGTCCGGGACCTGTCACAACCTCTCCTAGATACTGCAGCCATATTACTCTTTTTAAAGCACCTCATCCCTCCACTGCTCATCTAGTTCTTCTTCAGGGCCCCCTGCCCTTTAAATTAAGGGGTAAATAGTCTGGCATTTCAAGGCTGTCCACAGTGCCGGCCTAACTGCTTGTATAGGATTACCTGGCACTGCTACCCGCCACGCACCGGATGCGCCGAACTGGGGCTACACCTCCACTTGGCTTACACGTTCCACCTTAACGCCTCTGCTCATAATCTTCCTCTCCCAAAGTTCTGCTTATCAAAATCCTACTAGAGAATAATGGTATTCTGTTCATATTAAAAAAGAAAAAAATATGGAAGGGAGGACTTTTATCAGAGTTACAAACAGAAGTATTTAGAGATTTTTTTTAAATCCGACTAGGGCTTCAGGGTGTATATCAAATACCTGTTCCTTATTAAGTTATTTCTAACTATCCAAACCTTCAACAAGCATGCAACATGTAGAAGGCATCACGTGCCATACATTCCTCTAGGTGCTGGGTAAGATAAGCAGTAAAATATCAACCCTGCCCTTAAGTTTTCAGGCTAATGGGAGACAGCTACCTATGCCGACAAATACAATGGAGGTGACATGGTCCTGTGGCACCACTGACAAGCCCTAATCCAGGCTGGTGACAGGCAGAGGGAAGCATCCTAATACATGAGTGATACGGAAAAGCCCTAATGGACTGTTCCCCTCTGAATACCCAAGATGCTTTTTGGAGCTTCTCTTCTGATCATCCAATTCAGTTTTCGATACTGTCATGCATGTACAGTTGACACTCTTTATCTGTAGATTCCACACTTGCAAACTCGCCTATTGCCAAAATTTTTTGAAACCCCCCAATTAATACTCCTGGCAATTTCTCAGTCATTCACAGGCATGTCCAGAGTGGGGAAAATTTGAGTCTTCTGACGTACATGTTCGTAGCTGAGGCAGAAAAGGTGATCCTTGCCTTCTTATTTCAGCTCTCAAACTGTAACAAGAGTCCTTCCTCATCAGGGTCTACCTAGTGCCACATTTTAAATATTTTTAGCTGTTTATCTGTGATTTTGCTGTTGAAACTCGCTGCCAAGCATGGTGCTGAAGCACTATCCAATGGACCTAAGCACAAGGAGGCTGCAGTGTGTGTTATGGAGATGTGTTAGATAAGCTTTGATCAGGCTTGTGTTACAGTGCTGCTGGCAGTGAGCTCAGTGGTAATGAATCAGTAATATACATGAAATCAGGAGTTTTTAAACAGAAACACACATAAAACATGGTGCTGGACTGATTAGTAGACAAAAATATTGTGACCAGAGGCTTGCAGGAACCTAACTCTGTACTACCCACCCCTAGGAACAACGCTTCAGTATTCACTAATTCAGTGTTCACGACAGCCTTATAGAGCATAACAGGGTAAATGATGAGACTCAACTGTAGTTATCTCTCCCTTGAGGGTGGAAATCTATCTTAGTCATCATTAGCACTTCCTGTAGAGGATGCATTATCAAACATTTAAGTCTTAACTGGGAAGTAAATTTTAGTAAGCCTATTTTTTCTTTTGTGTGACTGCCTCAACTTCAAAATTAAGTAGGAACCATATAGTTTAACCAAGATTGGATACTAAAACAAAACACTTAATTTTTTATGGTACTGACTTTTTTAATAGCTTCAAAATGACCAACAATGGCTTTCACCAACATGCTTACCATTTTTGTTCTTCAGATTAGGGTCTGCTCCACTTTTCAGAAGCTTTAAGGCACACTGCTTATGAGCCCGGTAAGCTGCACAATGCAAGGGTGTATTTCCTAACTGATCCGAACAGTTAACATCAGGAGGATTGGGTCTGTTGAGCTAACAATTGAAGAAATGCAATGCAGAATTATATATCAAAGACAGACTTTCTCCCATAAAACACGTGAAGGTGTGACAATGTTCAGGGGAAGCCATCCGGGCTCCTTGGCATCTGGCTTCTTGCTCACTAAACCAGCCAAGGCATGTCACCCCCCTCTCCATGCTGTCCTCAAGGTGCCATGAAATCTCAGGTCCCACACTCCGCTGATAACAGACACCACACACTATACCAGTGCCACCCGCCCACGTTAAGATTGCACTAAGATTGTTTGTTCCTACCAGCCTTGCAATTCACATTGTGACAGTGAAATTATAAATCAGTCTACCAGAGTCACTGAGGAGAGTTAAAACCGTAAGTGTTAAATGTGCAAATGTTGAAGTTCAACTGAATTTTTGGTTCCCAGCTCACTTCTTTAAAAAATTCTTTATATAGCCTCCATTTCACAAAGTTAAAAAATGTTTTAGGCACTATGTTTGGAAACCAAAGAGGCCTTTCAAATGAGCTGAAGTAACTTTAAAGCAAATGTCAATGCTTCAGTCTTGAATTTAGGGCCAATTTAGAGTTTCATGTGCAATGAGACTGTGCAGGAAATGGAAACTGGAAAGTAGGTCTCTTAAGAAGAAAGAAAATGGGTAAAGCTTTCAGTCTGTTCTAACATGATACAAATATTCCAAAATATTGTCCCCTCTTTGTATGTTACTTTCTGGAAGTATAGAATATCTTTCAAAAATTGCCCGTCAAAATTAGAGAACTTTACTCCTTTATAGGACCCTATACATTACGCTTCACTATTAGACTGTCCTTACACTAATTAAGTACTTGCCTTGAAAATTCAGATTCTTAATCCATCAGGTTTTTAGTAGGAGGTAGGGGTGCATATCAAAAATTCAGAGGAAAACATCAGCATTTGAAATGTAGCCTAAGTAAGCTATTAGCATGCTAAGTGTTTTTAGATATTTAAAGACTTTAATTGTATTATTAAGAGATCAAGTATTTTAGTCCCACAATGCTACTAAATTATAAAGTTGACATTAAGTAAAAACTTTCCTGAAGTGTAAAGAAATAAAGTTTTATTTTATTTTTTTACCAGAGCTATGAGTTCTGCTGTTTTGCCTTCTCTTGCTGCTGCTAGAAGTAATTCTTCAAGCTTTCTTTGTTGAGTCCTTTCTACAGCTGCAAAAAGAAAAAAATATATATATATTTCTCTACTTCTAGTCAGGATCTTATCAGCAAATTCATTACAAAGATGCTTAAAGAACAAAGTCACAATTTTTGAACTGTAGTTCAAATGCAGTTAGATGTTATTGCTGTTCTCATTGCCTTACATTTCAGATTCAGATTTCAACTTCTTTCAGGTTCAAGTGAATTTGTTTTCAATTCAGAGGTCTTTAAATATATTACTCACTACAATATCCATCACAAATAATTATGAATTATTTTCTTATGCTGAAACACTATTACACATCTGCCTTGGAAAGGTAGATAAGTAGAGAGAAGGGTTCATACCATCCAGAACTTTAGAATGTAAAAAGTAATAAGAAATAGCATTGGTAGGAAAATGTACAAACCATATAAATATATTTAGACTTATATATGCTTACATGTTTCCACATAGGAATACAAATGTATTTCTTTAACAAATACTATAGCACTTGCTAGGTGCCAAGTGCTATTCAAAGCACGTTACAAGTATTAAATCCTCGTAACTACTCTATGAAGTGTTACTATCATCCAATTTTATAGATGAAGAAACTGAGGCCCAAGAGATTAAAGAACTTAACCAAAGTCATACAGAAGTAGAAGAGCTAGGATTTGAACTTGGCAGGCTGGTTCCAGAGTCCATGCTCTTATCACTACGCCACGCAGCTTCCCAAATCACACCTGCAGGGAGTGCGAGCAACTGGCAATCTGATTGAAGAGACTGGAATATGTAATAAGGCTCAGTTCCACTAGATTTGAATTGCTCTGGCCTATAGAAAAGAAGCAATTTCACAGAAAGGCTTAGTGATCCCACTTAAAATGTGTACAATGTCTTGTGCAAATGCCGAAAGGAGGAGCTATCAAAGGTTTCTCAGGTCTTTCTGAGAAATAATGAACACTCATTAATAGTTTGTAATTACTTATGTGCTAACTGTTATACAAGATACTACTCGTGCCATCACATTTCAACTACAGGGAACATATCTCTCGAGTACAGAAAGAGCTGGAACTAGTTCAGCTTTGCCTTAAGAAACTGCTAACATTACTACATGCCATCATCTTCTGGTCTCACGTTTTTATTCCCACACCCAGACCACCCCCTCTACCTCGGAGGAAAGAGGCCGGGTCTCTGCATAGGCTCGCCATGTGCCTTCTTCTGCAGGGATGCAGGCTCTCAGTCTTTCCTCACTGGTTCGATGGCCACTGGCCTGGGAGCTCTCTGGGAACAGCCGCATTCCTATCCCTCTTGCCCACACCTCTGTGACTGCATGTGCTGCCCGGAGTGTCCCTCATCCCCTCACAGTCACTCTTGAGGTCAGGCACCTCCTCCTCCGCTTCTGTGGATCTGAGGCATTGATGCCAGTGTCGGGCACAATGTATACCGGCTAATAAATATTTATTGAATAATCAAATAATGTTTAAAAACGTTGGTTCTAGACTTTAGGGAAGGGAGGCAAAGGGCATCCTGATGTTTCCTTCTAGATTGTCTAGGCTCATAAATGAAGAAAAATAGAGTTTTGGAGTTGAAAACTCTACATGTGTTTCTGTCCTGGGTTTCTGGACATTTCCTGTCCTGAGTCCATTCAGGACACTGCAAGAAGAAGGTTGATCCAGCCAATGAAAAACAAATATTCCAATTTCGGGAGGTGAGGCTTCTGGAGTACTGGTAAGTCTGTTCCTTGACATGAGTGTTGCTTACATGCAGGTGTTCCATTTGGGAAAACAGCGAGTTATACATTAAAAGACGTACACTTTTATCCATACATTCTACAACTCAATGTTTTTTATTTTTTTATTTTTTTGGTACATGCCCCTAGCGGGAACCAAACCTGGGACTCTCTGGTCTGCAGGCCAATGCTCCAACCGCCAAGCCAAACCGGCCAGGGCTCTACAACTCAATGTTTTTTAAAGCAAATACTCCAGCCCTGGTTGGGTGGCTCAGTTGGTTGGAGTGTCATCCTGTACACCAAAAAGGTTGTGGGTTTGATTCCCGGTCAGGGCACATACCAGGTTGCGGGTTCGATCCTGAGTCGAGACACATACAGGAGGCAACCAATCGATGTTTCTCTCTCACATCAATGTATCTCTCTTCTTTCTTTCTTCCCCACCCCCTTCTCTCTCTAAACATATCTTCAGGTGAGGATTAAAATAAAAAGTAAATACTCCATCCAAAAAATCATCTGTCCTATTAATTTTAAATTTAATATGACTATAAACTAACTCTTTATCGTTCTTTTCAACCAGAATACAGAGTTAGTAGGGACTGCAGAAATCATGGTCAAGTCCAACCCGACGAGACAGTCAGATACGTGGCAGGTGAAACAGCAGTGCACCTGCAATGCAGGCAAGAGCCAGGCAAATGCTCTTCATTGACAACAGCAAATCTCTACTGCAGTAAATGATTCAGGCAAGAATTATCAACAAACACTAAAACCAGCGATTAAAAGTTTACTGGGAAACAGGACATGTATAAGGTTCTCCAGTTTTCTCCCCCCGAGTATGCATTACAACAGGGGAAAGGTACCTTTACAGTGGACCACCAAGGGATCAAAGTTAACAGTACCAGGAGTGGAACGAAATGACATCATATGCCTCCTCCGTGACGCACTCGTAAAGGAAACAAGCTCACCTACAGGACATTCCTGCCAAAAATGCATATCCTGAATCTAATTACATGAAAAGAATAAAACCCAAATCGAGGAGCATTCTACAAACAACTGTACACATGCCTTCCTTTCCTTTTCCTAAAGGTCAAGGCCATAAAAGACAAAGTCTAAAGACTTAACCCAGACAAAAGGAGACTAGGGTGATGTGAAAATTAAATGCGACGTGAGATTCCGGACTGGATCCTGGGCTGAGGAAAAAAAGACTCTACAAAGGATGTTATTTGGATAACTGGCAAAATCTGAATAGAAACTATGTGTTATATAATGGTATTATATTAATGTTAAATTCCCTGAAATTGATCATAATAATTATGTGAGAAAATTTTCTTAGGAGATAAATACTGACGTATTTAAGGCCAAAATATCACTATGTCTACAAATTACTCCCATTTCGGCAAAAGAAATGAAAAGTAAATAAATGACATTAAATAATACATAGAAAGATAAGCCAGATGTGGCAAAATGTTAATAACTGATGAATCTAAGTGAAGGACGTACCAGTGTTCACTGTACTATTCTCAAAACTTTCCCACAGGTGGGAAATTTCTCAAAATAAAATTTAAAAACTCAAGTTATATGTAGAAGAAGGTATTCCTCTCTAGTGCCTGATAAGTAGTTATCTACCCTCTCCCAAATACCTCCAATCATGGAAAACTCAGGAAGCCTTCCTTTCAGGGAAACCCAAGCCATTATTACAATACACTGGACCCAAAAACAAACTCCCTGGCAGTCCATCAACTGGCCCTGGTCTACCATAGGGAAGATTATCCCTCCTCCAAATAGCTCTTCAGATACTTGAGCATGATTGTGTTGTGTCTACCAAAGTCTGTCTTTCTGGGGTGAAACATTTCCTGCCTCTATGTGCACTACTCTATGACATGGTTTCTGGTCTACCTATGGTCTGAGTGGGTGGCAGATGTATTCCTACAGTCTGACCCATTGAACATGCTCTCCATAAATGATACTGTATCTGGCTAAGGTGATCTCATCAGCAGAATCACCTGATTTTCTACTTCTATTTTCCAGGCTAGAAACATATTTCATGATAAATCAAAGTGCCTGTAAAGTCAACTAAGCCCTGGGGAAGCCTTAGAACATGTGTTACAACTGGCCACATGACCTGTCAACTTGTCAGGCTAAACTAACATTACAGTCTGTCAGGAGAACCTCAGTTCTGGGTTCCCATCTTGTTATAATTAAAATGATAGAATAGGATCAATGGCATTACCTCATCCTCCCAATTAGATCACAATTCATTAAAGGGCAGGGATCACATTTAATATGTTTGCTCTCCCCAAAATAACACAATACAGTCTTACAGAAGATGTGTCAATTTGTTGAAAAGGAGACACTGTAAATGCAAAAGCATGTTAAGACATTGATCTAAAGATGACTGACAAGTAGACATTTTCTAACTAGACAACAAGTGAGATTTTAGTTCTCAAGGCCAATTAGAAAGTAATAAAAAGATCTTGGCTTTTACATAGCTAAAAATGCTAATAATTAAGAAATCAACCCCCTTTAAACATAAATTTATCTTGCCCTTCTCTGAATTGCAAAGGAAAGAAACACAGGGTATGTGTGAAATTGCAACTCTAATTCAATATCTTTATTCATAAAGTAGTAATTACACAATCTTCTCTTCTCCACCATAGAAATACTACCAAAAAGTAATTATAGCAAAGCCCTGGCCATTCAGAGGATAATCCTAACGCATGATGGCTTCCCAATGTAAGCATCAAAATATTTTTGTCCTAAACTATTTTAGAGAAATCCCTCTGAGTTACTGCAGACTCATATGTCTTAAGTGCAATTTAATCTTTGAAGTTCACAAGGATGAAGCTGATCATCAAGAATTTACTAGCAGCTGGCTAATGGAGCCAGCCACAGCTATGTCCCCCCAAATCAAATGCCTGCCAGCAGCTGTGCCTCCACAGTGTCTCTGTCCTGCACGCCACTCCTCCACTGTCTCGCTTCTGCTGCCTATCAGCCACACTCCGTCATGTCCCTAATTTTCCACTTTTGATAAACAGATTTTTAAAACTTGCCATGACGTTCTATCAAGTGAAGGGATTGAAAGCTTTGAGGAAACTCTCAAATAGATAACTTTGTGTCTCCCAAATTACACTAACTTTAGAGCACAGGCTTGGTGTCATCTCGTTTGACATGTTAGAAGCAATTTCTACTTACATTCTGATCCTCGACTATAATTAAAGTAAATGCTATTTATGTTAGAATCCATAATATTTACCTTCTAGCATGTTTCTAATTTCTTTGTCATGAGTGACTTCTTTTGCTGTCTGTCCACTCCCATTAACAATAGTAGTATCAGCATCATATTCTAAAAGAAGCATTACCAACTCCTAAAAAAGAAAAATTATTTTTAGCTATTATTAAACCAAGATTTTATTGTATTATAGCCCTTTTACAAATTACTAGTTACTACTGAGTTTGTACAATAGAAAAAAGTACTATGTAGGAATTTTCATAACATACCAGTTTTGTCTACAGTAAGGGAATACTAACAAACTATAATAAATTGAATACAATTCAACTAATTGTAATAATTAATGATTGCCTAAACAATTGCCAATGAACAAAGACAACTTCTAACATCTATAATTGATTTTTAAGTAAATTATATGTTTTTAACCAAATTGATTCATGTGATCAAACTGATGTATATTAACAAAGATATTATTCAAATTATAGCAGATAGTACATTCATTTAACATTATTCTTCCAAAGCCTGCTCAAAGAATAATTTCCCCAACAGACCTAGATTTTTAAATTAATTTTGATATTTATAAGAAATAGAACATTATTTTCCAAAATGATATAGACTGAGAGGATATACCACTATTGAAGTAACAGTTTACAATAAAGTATACGATCTCTTAAAGTCAATATTAAACGATGGAGCAAAAAAGCGACATAACTCATATTTACTCTAAGTGGCTAACTGCCCTTCTAGGATTTCAAATATATTAGTCATACTATATACAAGTCCAGTATCACTGGGCCAGTTCAGTTACACAACTTAAGACAGCAGAAATGGAGAAAAATGCAGGGTTTGCAGGAGAATATGAGAGAAATGATGCTTAGTTGTCCTAGAATGCGCAGCACCCTGGGAGGGGAGGTAGTCTACACTAAGGCAGGATGAATACAGTGCTAGTCGATCTAACTCCTTGGATGATTGTGCAATGATACGTATGAAGTGATATGCTATGTCATTCATTACATGTTACATTTTCCCATGAGTTTCATTTTTCCTTTGGGCAGCAAAATTTCCTGCATTCTTTTAGTAAAAATGTGTAAATACAATCTAAAAAACACAGAATGAAAAAACAAAATACTCATTGTCCTAGTCATTATATTATTACTATAAACATTTTAGTGTACTTCTTTCTAATCATTTTTCTATGCATAGGTTTCAGATTTTTTAAAAACAATTTTATTTATATGGTACAGTTGCTTATGTTATACTCCTTTCATCTAATGTATCATGTTTTCCAGGATATTATATAGGGTCCATAAAGAGACTTTTCATGACTGAATATTTTATAAAATGTACTACCACATTTTACAAATAGAGAAATGGTTTAAAAGTCTAATATTTTGTTGTTGCTGTTGTTAATCCTCACCCAAGGATATTTTTCCATTGATTTTTTGAGAGAGAGTGGAGGGAAGGGGAGAAGGGGAAGAGAGAAAGAAACATCGATGTGAGAGAGACACATCAACTGGTTGCCTCCTGCACGCACCCCAACTGGGGCCAGGGATTGAACCTGCAATGCAGGTACGTTCCCTTGACTGAGACTTGAACCTGTAACCCTTTGGTTCATGGGCTGACACTCTAACCACTGAGCATACCAATCAGGAAAAGAAATCTAATATTTTAATAAAGTGTATTTTAATAAAATATCTTAGCCATTTCTTATCATTTTAAAGGTAAAAATTTGGGTCCTAGCTGGTTTGACTCAGCAATTAGAGCATCAACCTGTGGACCAAAGGGTCATGGGTTCGATTCCCAGTCAAGTGCATGAAACTAGGTTGCAGGTTCAGTTGGCTGGGGTCATGCGGGAGGCAACCAGTCAATGTGTCTCTATCATATCAATGTGTTTCTCTCTCTCTTTCCACCCTCTCTCCACTCTGTTTAAAAATCAATGGAAAAATATCCCTGGGTGAAGATTAACAAAAATAAATAAAAATAAAGGTAACCAATTTGGAAGAAGTGTTTTCATACTTTATGTAAAGAGTTCATACTAATAAAACAGAACAACCTACAGAATAATAGAAAATACTTAAAAATCATGTATCTGATTAAGAAAATTGTATCCAGAATATATAAAGAACTTTTCCAACTCAACAATAAAAAGACAAATATTCCAATTTAAAAATAGGCAAAGAGCCCAGTTGGTGTGGCTCAGTGGATTGAGCGTCATCCCATGGACTGAGAGGTCCCGGTTTGATTCCCGGTCAGGGCACATGCCCGGGTTGCAAGCTCGATCCCCAGTAGTGGGCGTGCAGGAGGCAGCTGATTGATGTTTCTCTCTCACATCAATGTTTCTACCTCTCTTTCCCTTCCTCTGTCTAAAAAAATATATCAATAAAAACATTAAAAAAAAAAAAAAAAAGGCAACGCCCTGGCCAGTTTGGCTCAGCGGTTAAAGCATCAGCCCGCAGACCTGAGTCGTGGGTTTGATTCTGGTCAAGGGCACATACCTCAGTTGTGGTTCATCCACGGCCCTGGTAGGAGTCGTGCAGGAGGCAACCAGTCAATGTGTCCCTCTCACGTCGATGTTTCTCTCCCTCTCTCTCCTTCCCTCCCACTCTATCTGAAGATAAATAGAAAAATATCCTCGGTGAGGATTTAAAAGAATAATAATTTTAAAAGGCAAAGATAAAAATGAACAATCAAAAAAGGGAAAGTAGGAAAAATAATTCCATTTATAGTAGCATCAAAGAGAATATAATGCTTAGGAGTAAGCTTAACCATGGAGGCAAAAGATTTGTACCCTAAAATTATAAACATAGCTAAAAAAATTTAAAGACATAAATAAAGGGGAAGACATCTAGTGTTCATAGATGGGAAGACTTAATGTTAAGATGTGAATAATACCCAACGCAACCTACAGGTTCAGTGCAATTCCTATCAAATACCAATGATGTCTTTTTTCCCCCAGAAATAATCTCTTCCTGAAATTCATATGTGATCTCCAGGAATAACCAAAACAGTGTTGAGAAAAGGAACAAAGCTGGAGATCTCGCACTTCCTAATTTCAAAACTTACCTCAAAGCTACGGTAATCAGAACAGTGTGGTAACAGCACAAAACAGACAAGAAGACCAATGAAATAAAACAGAGAGGGAAGAAATAAACTCTCACATATATGATCACATGATTTTTTACAAGGCTGCCAAAATCATTCAAAAAAGGAAAGTCTTTTCAACAGATAGTGCCAGGAAAACTAGATATCCACATGCAAGTAAGAAATAAATAAATCTGTACCTTATACCGCATATAAAAATAAATAAATAAAAACAAAAAATCACCTAGAAATGGATCATTAAAGACCCAATGTAAGACCTAAAACAATAAAAATCGTAGAAGAAAGCTTCATGACTGGACTTAGCAATGATTTCTTAGGATACCAAAAGCAGAGGCAAAAAAAGAAAAAATAGATAAACTGGACTATATCAAAATTTAAAACTTTGTACATCAAAAGGCATTATGAAGAGAGTGAAAAGGCAATTCAGAGAATGGGAAAGAATATTTGCAAATCATGTATCTGATAAGGAGTTAATATCCAAAATAAGCCTGGCTGGTGTGGCTCAGTGGTTGAGCATTGCCCCATGGGCTGAGAGGTTGCTGGTTTGACTCCCGGTCAGGGTACATGCCTAGGTTCCATCCCCAATGGGGGGCATGCAGGAGGCAACCAATCAATGTTTCTCACATCGATGTTTTCTATCTCTCTCTCACTTCTTCTCTCAATAATCAATAAAAAAAAAAGCATATTTAATATCCAAAATATACAAAAACTCATACAACTAAATAGAAGTAAAAAAAAAGAATCCAATTTTTAATAAATGGGCAAAGCACCTAATAGATATTTTTTCCAAAAAAGATATTCAAATGGCCAACAAGTACATGAAAAAATGCTCAACATCACTAATCATTAGGGAAATGCAAATCAAAACCACAATGAGACATCACCTCAGGCCTATTAGAATGGCTATCACCAAAAACAAACAAAAAAACAAAAACAAATCCTGGTAAGAATGTGGAGAAAAGAGAACCCTTGTGCACTGTGGGTGGGGTTGTAAACTGGGAGAGCCTCTATGGAAAACAGTATGGAGTTTCCTTAAAAAACTAAAAAGTTAACTACTACATGACCCAGCAATCCCACTTCTGGGTATATATCCAAAAGAAACAAAAACACTAAAAGATATCTGCACCCCCATATTTATTGCAGCATTATTCACAACAGCCAAGACATGGAAACAACCTTGGTGTCTATCAATAAACAAATGGATAAAGAAAATGTAATAAACACACACACGCACGCACACACCGGCACGCGTGACTACTACTCAGCCATAAAAAAAATAAGAAAATCCTACCATTTGCAACAACATGGATAGACCTTGATGGCATTATGCTAAGTGAAGTAAATCAGAAAGAAATACTCTGTGATCTCACTCATATGTGGAATCTAAAACAACAAACAAAAAACCCAGAAAACCCACACTCATGGAATGAGAGACCAGATTTGTAGTTACCGGAGGCTGAGAATTAGAGGAAGCTGATCTAAAGGTACAAACGTCAGTTACAAATAAGTACTAGGGATGTAATGTACAACATGATGACTATAGATAACACTGCTGTATGGTAAGTTTAAAAATTGCTAAGAGTAAATCTTAAAAGTTCTCCTCACAAGGAAACACCTTTTTTGGGGGGTATCTATTAATATATGAGATGGATCTACATGACGGATTACTGTGTAATCATGTCACAATATGTAAGTTATTATGCTGTACATCTTAAACTGATATAGCACTGAATATCGATTATATCTCAATAAAACCAAAAGAAAAAAAAAAGATGGGGCATGCCAAGCAAGCAGATAAAATTCAGCTAGTCCTGGCCAGTTTGGCTCAGCGGTTAGAGCGACACCCCGAGGACCAAAGAATCTCAGGTTTGATTCCGGTCAAGGGCATGTGCCTGGTTGTGGTTTGTCCCCGGCCCTGGTTGGGGTTGTGCAGGAGGCAACCGATCCATGTGTCTCTCTCGCATCGATGTCTCTCTCTCTCTCTCTGAAGATAAATGGGAAAAAAGTATCCTCAGGTGAGGATTAAAAATAAAAAAGAATTCAGCTAAAATTTTAAATAAATAGTACAGGCTGAGAGTTGGCTAGCACGATAATATAGAACCTCTAAGAGCCACAGACACCCGACCCACTCGCAGGCTCTTCTCCAGTGACCTCCCCCTGGTGCACACACAGTGCAGTGGGGCTCGGCAGGTGAGCAGAGAAAGCCTTCTGCAGCAGCGGTGCAGGTCTGGAGCACAGGACCGGCCTTCAAGCCTTTCTGCCCTAAGGAATGATACCACTGTGGGAAGAGCAGCAAACTCTTTCATCCACAGGCACAGCGAAGATTCTCTCAGCTACGCAGAGGCACCGGACACAAACAGGGGCCCATTCCTGCTATTCCGGGAAGAGAAAGTTCACTGACAGAGAACCACCTCACAAGCCCCTGGACCCCTGTCCCTTGTGCAGGGACACAAGGCCCGTCTAAGGTGAAGGCTGGACCAGGACAACAGAGAACTCCCCCTGTCCTCTATCCCCATCCCAAGATCAGCAAGAGGACAAGCAGCAGCAGCCTGTTAGTGGGGGAGAAGCCAAAGCGTGGAGAGAAACTCTGAGGCACAAGACACACAAGGCAGGCCCAAGCTGGGGTGGAAGGGAGACATAAAAACAAACCCTCCAGCAAACCAGCCTGCACCTTGTGTAGAAGCAACACTGAACTGGGAAAGGAGGGAGCTGACGCCAGTGTTATGCTGAAGGAAAACTGAAGCAGCAATAAAACCCAAGATCAGCTCCACTCCAGACTAGACTGATTCAACCTCCCAAACTAAGAAGTACGTCCATTTCCAGGCCCCAACACGATTTACCTCTGTCTCTACGGTCTTGCAATGTTTAACATAAAGGATTACCAAACACAGCCCTGGCCAGTTTGGCTCAGCGGTTGGAGCATTGGCTCGCAGACCAGAGAGGCCCGGGTTCAGTTCCCGCTAAGAGCGTGTGCCTCGGTTGCGGTTTGTCCCCGGCCCTGGTTGGGGTTGTGTGGGTGGCGGCCAGTCGATGTGTCTCTCTCACGTCGATGTTTCTCTCTCTCTCTTCCTCCCTCTCTCCCTCCCGCTCTATCTGAAGATAAATGCAAAAAAAAAAAGATTACCAGACACATGAAAAGCAGAAAAAATAATCCACTGTCAAGAGACAAAGTGATCTACAGAATGACCCATTAATGACCCAGATGTTGAAATAATCAGAGCATTCAAAATAGCTATGATTATGTTAAAAAGGTCTAATGGGAAAAGGTGGACAACCTACATGATGAGATGGAGAAGTGGAAACTGTAAGGAAGAGTCGAGGGAAAATACTAGAAACAAAAACCAGCAACGGAGAGGAGATAAAGAATGCCTTCAGTGGTCTTATCAGTAGACACCAGAGCAGTGCTGAGGAAGGAATCAGTGGACTTGAAGACAGCTCACTGTAAGTCAGCCAAACACTAAAAGAGAAAAGGGAGGGGGGTGAGAAGGGGATAAGGAATGAAAAGAAACAGAACTGAGCATCATTGGATGATATAATAAGTTACTGAAGCGTTTACATGAGGCAGCAGTTTCTCAGTCTAGTAAAAAAGGGAATGAAGAGGACGAAAGCAGTCTCTGCTACCATTTGCCCACGTTCTGCCAGCCATTTCCATAACTCTCTGCAGGTCCGTGCTCCCTCTCTTACCCCTGTGAGCTCGCTGCTCGTTCCTCTAATTGCACCCACCTGGCTTGTAACGTTTACATGCCACTTCCACGCCGCCACTGTTTCAGGGCCCTCTGGCATGTCCCGCATTGCTATCCCTGAACAGTTCTGCAATGGCATTTTCCTACTGGCAACACTAGATCTCAGAGGACAACCAGTAGTAAGTCCCTTGGTGATGCTGGTGCCCTTTTCACCTGCTTAGGCAAATAATGTACCCCTTGGTAAATAATGTATCCTCTAGGCCCTCTGTGGCACAAATTTGCCACATGCTATCTCCAGTCTAGCACACCTGCTTTTTAAAACCTCCTACTATCTGCAATGGCATCTCTGGCATTTTGACATCTACAATGGGGGCCATCGCTTTGTCCACATGCTGCTAGAAACCATCTAAGTACAAGTCATTCCATCCCATCAAAAGAAATTAATGATGGATGGTCAGATGCTGAAGACAAGGCACCCCAACAAAAGTCATGAGACCTTGTCCAGTTTCTGGACCTAAGTCAATTTTGGACTCAGAACTATTTACTAAAGGAGAGGCCAGATCCTGGACAGAAAGATCCTGCAACAGCCAAGCAAATATACAGTCATGAATCTCCCAGACCATTCATTCCCAAAGAGACCAGTGACCACTTACTCAAGTAACCACATACTGGAGAAAGGGGAACACCCAAACAGTTCACCTCAGGTATAAGGTCTGAGTTGATATTGATGCCAAGAGACCCAAAGTGTTTTCAAGCCCCTCTGTCAGAAAGGAGGCAGGCATGGGGGAGAAATAATTAATGAAACCTTGGCCCAGGTCTGGCTCATGGCGCACGCACTGCGTCCACAGACACGTGCAGTGGTCATCCCCCAGTCCCTGAACACATAACTAGAACACACATACAGTTTCTGGCAAACTCTCACGCTGCTTCCTTGGTCTGTAACATAAGAACCAAATGGAAGGCTCTAAGTGTGCCCTCCCCCATCCCCTGGTCAAGATAAATCAAAATGTCCCATGAGGAGGAAAAGCAGAAATTAATGCTACCCTTCAAAACCTAAGAATGCAGGGGTGACAGTCCCTGTCATATTTCCCTTTGATTCACCAGTCTGACTGTAAAAACCAAATGCAATGTGGGAGATAACAGTGGATTTCCACAAACTGAACCAAAAAGTCCCAATCATAGCCACTCTACTAAACGTGGTGTCTTTGATGGAGCAGGTTAATACTACCTAAGGATACATCATACACAGCAACCCACCTGGCAGGCATATTTCTCTTCTATCCCCATGAGGAAAAAAAGGTCAGTGCCAGTCTGCACCCACATGAACAACAGTCCACATTCACACTTGTGCCTCGAAGCCATCTGGGCAGCCTGCAGCACGCCACATTGGTCCACTTTATCTATGGCGTCATGTTAACAGAACCAAACGAGCAAGAGGCGGCTAGAATGCTGGAAGCCTCAGTAAGACACAGATGGTCCAGAGGGTGGGGGATAAATCTTAGGAAGAATGCAGGGGCTTTGCCATGTCAGTCAATTTTCAGGGATTCGGTCGTCTGGGTCGTGCTAGGACAATGCCTCCAAAGTAAAGAACAAATCATTCCACCTTGCACTTCCCCAAACCGAGGCGGGGCACATGCTTGGCTGGCTTCTTCAGGTTCTGGGGCAGCACATTCCCCAGCCCAGGATAACGCTCTGATCCATATGGCAGGAGATGAGAAAAGCAGCCTGAACACTGGAGTCCTGTGTCAAAGGACCAACAGGCAAGAAGAGTCACCATCTCTGCAGAGGTGACTGACCTTGAACACCAGAAGAAAGTAGGACTAATTACAGTGGGGATGTGGAGGATTATGTTTGGCACGCAAACGATACACTTAGGTGTCTCCTGGTATTCCCTTGTCCTATTTTGACAGTAAATGGACAAGTGGAGCAACCCCAGCCTAAGAAGGGCATGATAACCAAGGGCTCAGACCTCCAGAGATGAGGGTCTGAGTCACACCACCAGGTAAGCCACGCAGAGCAGATGTGCTAGCCAAGGAGAGGAGGAATCTAGAATGCAGAGGAGAGGAGAGAGAAGACGATTCAGGTGTCAACCCCAAGACCAACCATAGCGACAGGGGCTACAGTCTGTCCCACCCATCTTCTCAGCTTCTCCTGGAGGAAAGGCCCGCAGGAACCCTGCAGGAGCTGCTCCCAGAAACGTATGAAGTGAAGCTGAGTGGAATAAATGATGGACGGTGGTCAAAGCTGTGATGCACCACCCAGGTCCCCCGTGAGGAATAAGAGACTTATTATCCCAGATGCTGGGAGTGCCTGGGAAGCAGCCTTTAGTTGTCAGCCACTCCAGATAACGTCATCGGGAAAAAAGCTACCTCATGCAAAGTCATACCCCATACCAGGGCAGCCTTTATCCACTGACAGACCATCCCAGGGGTCCAGCCCTGTCATCCCAAATCAGGTCAGTTTTGAAGGGTCATCTCTTCTGCAAAGTTCCCATGGAGGCTCTTCTTGAGAATACATCCCAGCTTGACTTCAGCCTCTGCCATTGCTGCTCCCTGCCCTCCCTTCCACACCTTCCAGCTGTGATCCACAGCGTTCCGATACACCTGCTGCACACTAACTTCCACTTCAGTCAGTGTACCAGGAAGCCCAACCTACAAGAAGTACTTTTGACACCTGTATTTCAGGACTGTCATTTTCCATTAAATGAAATGTGTCAAGTTGTTTGGACAGTGCCTAATACATAAGCATGAGAAATGGTATCCTAGGGAGCAAGACAGATAAGCTTATATGTTATAAGGATTATATAGTTCTTGCATATGCGAGGTCAGAGATACACAATTCCTCAGCCACAGAACATACAAAACACTTGTTTTAAATGTGTTCTCAGCCCTGGCCGGTTTTGCTCAGTGGTTAGAGCGTCGGCCCGCAGACCAGAGAGACCCGGGTTCGGTTCCCGCTAAGGGCATGTACCTCGGTTGGGGTTTGTCCCCGGCCCCGGTTGGGGTCGTGTGGGTGGTGGCCACTCAATGTTTCTCTCTCTCTCTCTTCCTTTCTCTCTCCCTCCTGCTCTATCTGGGGATAAATGCAAAAAAGGTGTCCTCGGGTGAGGATAAAAAAATAAATAAATAAAAAATAAATGTATTCTCAGCTCTGTCAGAAAATAGTAAGTCAAACCAAAGGTCAATACCACGATGCAATTATTTACTATACTGATTGTATCCCTACTTTAAACTGGTTACAAAAGATGTAAAAACTTCAGAATTCAAACTGCACTTGAAAAATAAAGTAAGGAACAACTGCTAAATACATCTTAAAATTCTGGCATATTAATTCTTATTAAGGAACACTAGGGGTCACTAATGTACCAAAAAAGCCCAAGAGGTCCCTCATAAAATTTTGGGAGCTGTATTTTATATTCCAAAGGACAATAATTTATTTAATTTTTAGAGAGCTACATCGATCAGCTGCCTCCTGCATGCCCCCTACCAGGGATCAAGCCCACAACCCGGGCATGTGCCCTGACCAGGAATTGAACTGGGACCTCTCAGTCCATGGGGCTGAAGTTCAATCCACTGAGCCACACCGGCCAGACCAAAGGACAAGAATTTAAAATGCTACACAATAGCCCTGGCCGGTTTGGCTCAGCGGTTAGAGCATCACCCCAAGGACCAAAGAGCCCTGGGTTTGATTCCAGTCCTGGATGGGGTCGTGTGGGAGGCAACCAATCAATGCGTCTCTCATGTCAACGTTTCTTTCTTTCTCTCTTTCTCTCTCTCTCTCTCTCTCCCTCCCTCCCTCCCTCCCACTCTATCTGAAGATAAATGAAAAAGTATCCTTGGGTGAGGATTAAAAATATAAATAAAATAAAATAAAATGCTACACAATAAACCAAATCCCTGTTAAACTCATCATTCGATTTATTAAATCACACTCTTATTATCATAAGATAATTTATCTTCATGGTAAAAGATTATATCAAACGAAGAATTTAATTCCTTTCATGAGTACAATTAGAAATTAAACTTTTTGCAAAATTCATTCATGCTTAAATATTCAGCACATAAATTTTTAATGTTTCCTATGTGACGTAACCAGTTAGCTTCAGCTACATTTTATTTTCTAATATAAAAGATAATATATTAAATAATATATGCTAATGTTCAAATCAAACAGCAGCCCAACTTAGCACAGTCTCGTGTTCAGAGTACAAGAAAACCAAAGTGTCAAGTAAAGAACCACACATTGATAAATGAACTGGTTTGATCTAGGTAATTACAGAGATGGGCAGTAAGACGTGGGTGGTACCAGTGGATGACACAAAAATGAAATGTGTTAGTTCCTTGAAAGCAAGATTACTGCAATGTAGTAGTAGAGTTAAGACATACAATCACTATAATACAAGGTGGAAGATGCATCAAAGTGCTATAACACACTTGGGAAATGCAGAAAAGCACAGCTTCCTTCCAGCTGCAAGTCAGGAAAGAATTTATGGAGACAGCATTTCAGCTGCACTTTCAAGAATGGGTAGACCTGGGCCATGAGGAAAGAGATGGCAAAGAACTCAGTACATAGCAAAGACTGGGAAGGGCAGGGCTATAAAGAGAAACAGCAGGTAGTTTATTAATGGTCAGGCAAATTAAACTGTTTGAAACCCCAAAAGAGTCCAGCACAGCAATTAACCTACTACCTTCATTTTTTTTACTGATACTGGAAAAGGTCCTTCATTGTCAGCATTAATAAGACTCCATATCTGGTTCACAAGTATCAATTAACACATTCACAAATAGAGCTGATTCATGATCATTTACATAAAAACTAGTCAGCCCTGGCCAGTTTAGCCCAGCAGTTGGAGCGTGGGCCCTTGGACCAAAGAGTCACGGGTTCGATTCCCAGTCAAGAGCACATACCTGGGTTGGAAGTTCAATCCCCAGCCCCGGTCAGGGTTGTGTGGGAGGCAGCCAATCAATGTGTCTCTCTCACATCAATGTCTCCCCACTCCCTTCCCCCCCTCACACTCTACCTAGAAATAAATGGAAAAATATCCTCAGGTGAGGACAAAAAAAATTTAGTTAAATCTAGTTATTAGAATAATGAAAAGTATAAAATAAAATGTAATAAACTTATTCTTCTGTTAATGATAAATATACAAACCTCCAATTACAGATTATAACATAACCTTTAGGGATCACGTTAGAATATGGTCAATAATCAGAATACATAAGAAATATACCCTGGCCCTGGTTGGTGTGACTCAGTTGGCTGGGTGCCGTCCCGTGTACCAAAGGGTTACTGGTTCAATTCTGGGTCAGGGCACATGCTCGGGCGAGTTGCAGGTTTGAACCCCAGTAGAGGGTGTGCAGGAGGCAGCTGATCAATGTTTCTATCTCACATCGATGTTTCTCTCTCTCCCTCTCTCTCTTCCTCTCTAAAAAAATCAATAAAGACATATTTTTTTAAAAAATGAATGAAAACAAAAACACATGTTCCAATTTACTTTATGCAGCTAAGAGAAAAAACTTATTCTTTAAAAAAATGCCTCTACTGAAATAGAACAAAAAACTCAAATCAATAATCTAAGCCCTAAATGAACAAAAAAAGAGAAAGAATAGAAAATGAAAAGAAAAATAATTATCAGAACACAAATCAATAAACAAACAGAAAAACAATGAGGAAAGTCAGTGAAACCAAATGTTAGTCCTTGGAAAAAATCAATAAAATTGATGAATCTTTACCAAGACAAAAAGAGAATACACAAATTACCAAAACCAGGAATGAAACATTACCAATCCTACAGATATGGAAAGAATTATTGGAGAATATCATTAACTTTATGCCAGCAAATTAGACAATTTAGGTGAAATGGGAAAATACCCAGAAAGACAAAATAACCAAAACTGACTCAGGAAGAAAAGAAAATCTGAACATGGCTATATAAAATATTTGAATTAATTTAGTAATTTAAAATAATCCTATGAAGCCCTGGCCAGTTTGGCTCAGCGGTTGGAGTGTCGGCCTGCGGACCAGAGAGTCCCAGGTTCGGTTCCCACTGGGGGCACGTACCTTGGTTGCAGTTTGTCCCCAGCCCCGGTTGGGGTCATGTGGGTGGCAACCACTCGATGTGTCTCTCTCACATCAATGTTTCTCTCTCTCTCTTCCCCCTTCTCTCCCTCCCGCTCTATCTGAACATAAATGCAAAAATGTCCTTGGGTGAGGATAAAAAAAAATTTTTTTAAATAAAATAAATAATCCTATGCAGAAAGTCTAAGCATAGATTACTTTCTGATGAATTCTATCACATATTTAAAGATGAAATAATATCAATCCTTCAAAAACTATTTCAGAAAATAGTGGAGGAAAGAAAACTTCTCAGTTCATTCTATGAAGCTAAACAGATATATCTCAAGAAAACTACACAGTAATCTCTCTCATGACTACAGATCCAAAAAATACTTAATGAAATATTAGCAAACAGATTCCAGTAACATATGAAAAGATTAACCAATACCAAATGGGATTAATACAGGAATGCCAGGTTGGCCTAACATCCCAAATCAATTAATGTAATATACCATATTAATAGACTAACAAACAAAAATCATGTGATCATCTCAAAAGACAGAGGAAAAACACTTGACACCTATTCATAATAAAAATTCCAAACAAACTAAAAATAAAAGAAAACTTTCTCAACCTAATAAAGAATATCCAAAAGAAACGTATAACTAACATTATGCTTATTGGTAAAAGACTAGATGCTATTCCCCTAAGATCAAAACACAAGGCAAGGATTTCTGCTCTCACCATATTTATTTCAACACTGTACTGGCATCTAACTAGTAAAATAAAGAAGGGAAAAAGCATCCAGATAGGAAAAAAAGAAGCACATCTGTCTTTATTTTCAAATTATATAATCAAGTATATAAAAAAATTCTATAGAATCTATCAAAACCTAATAAAACTAATAAACAAGCTAAGTGAGAACACAGGGTACAAGATCAACATTAAAAAAAATTAATTAGCTAGCCCTGGCCAGTTTGGCTCAGCGGTTAGAGTGTCGGCCCTCGGACCAAAGAGTCACAGGTTCGATTCCGGTCAAGGGCACGTACCTCAGTTGCGTTGGGTCCCTGGCCCTGGTCAGAGTCATGCGGGAGGCAACCAATCGATGTGTCCCTCTCACATCGGTGTCTCTCTCTTTCTCTCCCCATCCCTCACACTCTGGAGATAAATGAAAAAAATATTCTCAGGTGAAGATTTAAAATAAATCAATTGTCAAATGCTCAACATCATTAATCATCAGAGAGATGCAAATTAAAACAACAATGAGGTATCACCTCACACCTGTCAGAATGGCCGCCATCAACAAATCATCAAACAACAAGTGTTGGCGAGGGTGTGGAGAAAAGGGGACTCTAGTACACTGCTGGTAGGAATGCAGACTGGTGCAGCCACTGTGGAAAACACTATGGTGTTACCTCAAAAAATTAAAAATTGAATTGCCATTTGACCCAGTGATCCCACTTCTAGGAATATACCCTAAGAAGCCTGAAACACCAATCAGAAAAAATACATGTACCCCCATGTTCATAGCAGCACTATTTACAATAGCTAAGATCTGGAAACAGCCCAAGTGTCCAGCAGTGGATGAATGGATAAAAAAGCCGTGGTACATATACACAATGGAGTACTATGCAGCTGTAAGAAAGAAAGATCTCTTATCCTTTGAGACGACGTGGAGGGACCTCGAGAGTATTATCCTAAGCGAAACAAGCCAAGCAGAGAAAGACAAATATCACATGATCTCACTTATTTGTGGAATATAATGAACATAACAGTCTGAGGAACAGGGTAGACCCAGAGATGTGGAAGTAGGGTATAAACTGACACCCCTCAGAAGAGGGGGTGGGGGTGAGGGAAGAGATAAACCACAGAACTTATGCACATGTATGCATAAATGATGGACATGGACAACAAAGCTGGGGACAGGGTGGGGGGATGGGGAGGAGGGTGTCAATGGGGAAAAAAGAAGAAACATCTGTAACAAAAATAAATTAATAAAAAATAAATTAAAAAAAATAAATAAATAAAAATAAAAATGTAAATGTGACAAAAAAAAAATAAATTAAATAAAAAAATAAATCAATTGTCTGCCTTGGCCAGTTTGGCTGAGAGGTTAGAGTGTCGGCCCATGGACCAAAGGGTCCCAGGTTCGATTCCCAGTCATGAGCACGTTACCTGGGTTGCAGGTTCGTTCCCTGGCCCTGTTCAGGGTTGTGTGGGAGGCAATCAACTGCTGTGTCTCTCTCACATCAATGTTTCTCTCTCTCTCTCCCTTGCACTCTATCTAAAAAAAAAAAAATCAATGGAAAAATATCCTCAGGCGAGGATTAACAAAACAAAACAACAAAAAAAATCAATTGTCTTTTGCCCTGGCTGGTTTGGCTCAGCAGTTAAGAGCATCGGCCTGTGGACCAAAGAGTCTCAGGTTCAATTCTGGTCAAGGGCACATACTTCAGTTGTGGTTCGTCCCGGCCCTGGTCAGGTCGTGCGGGAGGCAACCAGTTGATGTGACCCTCTCTCTCCTCTCCCACTCTGTCTGAAGATAAATGTAAAAATATCCTCAGGTGAGAATTAACAAACAAAAAAATCAGCTGTCTTTCTATACAGTAGCAAACAGAAATTTAAAAGAAAAATTCCATATTAAAAAGAATAAAATGCACAGGAATAGACTTAATAAAAGGAGTACAAGATCTGCACATTGAATACTTCAAAACATTGCTCAAAGAAATTAAAGGTTTAATGAGGTATTTCATGCTTATGGATTGGATGATTCAATATTTTTAAAATGGCATTTCTCTCCAAAGTGAACTACAGATTCAAGACAACACAATTTCTATCAACATTCTAATAGGTGTCTTTAGAGAAATTGACAAGATAGTTCTAAAATTTATATAGACATACAAACTTTAGACTGAGAATAGCCAAAATAATTTTTTAAAAGAAGATCAGAGTTGGAGGACTTATACTACTCAATATCAAAACTTAATTATAAAGCTACTATAATAAAGATAGGGTGATACTGGTGTAAGGACAGACAGACAGATCAAAGGAAGAGAACAAGAAGTCCAAAAATAAACCCTTACATTTATGGTCAATTCATTTCAACAAAGATGCCAAGGCAATCCAATGGGCAGAGTCTTTCCAATAAACAGTGATTAAATTTTAAAATGAGGTATATCCATACAACAAAATATTGTTCAGTCATAAAAAGGAACTAATTACTGATAAATGCTACACCATGGATGAACTTCAACAAGCTATGCTAAAAAGAAGCCAGCTGAAAATGGAACCATGCAAACTTTTGTAAAATAAAATTCTACAAATAGCAAATATCTAGAGACAGAAAGCAAATCAGTGGTAGCCTGAAGCTTGGACTAGAAATATGGAATGAATGCAAACAGGCATGAGGGAACTTTTGGGGGAGGGGGGGTGGAAATGTTCTAAAACTGGATTGTGGTGATGTTTGTACAAATGTGTAAATGTACTAAAACTCATTGAAATGCACACTTACAGCAGGTGAGTTCTATGCAGTGTAAGTTATTCCTCTATGAAGCTGTTCTTTTTAAAAAAGGAACAGTCAGAAGTTCCCCATCCCTGAAGTACAAGCAGAGACTGAATGAGCTCCCATCCAGGATGCTAGAGTGGAAGTTTCCATGACCTTCGTACTTGACCTCACTGTCCAAGGCAAACAGCTTGTGGCCTTTTGACCCCAAGTGCTGGTTTATACATTTTCTCAGTTGCAGTTCATATAGTTATAAAAGAGAAAACGTGTGTGACTGCTCTTCCAAACATTTCACTTGCAAACACTGAATAGAGAACGTTTCTCACCTTTCGTCCTGTAAAGGCAGCTCGATGAAGTGGTGTGTCTCCCATGTCATTTAATACATTTACTTCTGCACCAGCCTAAATATGAAAACGTTAAACATCCTTCACATATTAAAAAATACAAAGGTGAAAATAATTTCTTAAAAATATATTAAATATTTCAAAAATTAAAGTCATTGTTAATGTTGACCAGTTGTCAGTAGTAAAAATAAATTCATTTCATAGTAAAAGTAAATAGTAAACTTCCTGAAAGGTAAAAATCTACCTGATAGTTAAGAATATAAAAAGCTATTTTTCTTTAAAAATCTATACACCTTCACCGAACTTCAGAAACAGTCATATTTTTAAAAAGGCAAACCAGCCCAGCTGGTGTGGCTCAGTGGATTGAGCGTGGTCTCATGGACTGAGAGGTCCCAGTTTGATTCCTGGTCAGGGCACATGTCCAGGTTTCGGGCTCACTCCCTGATGGGGGGCGGACAGGAGGCGACGGATCGATGTTTCTCTCACATCGATGTTTCTCTCTCTCCCTCCCTCTCTCTCTAAAGAATCAATAAAAACATATTTTTAAAATAAATACATTTCAACCATCTCTGAATGAAATACCATATTTTTTCTACCAATTTAATAAGTTTTCATGAAAAAAAAGATGCCACCACTTAAATGTACACATCAATTTTAAGATGCAACCCAACTTCAGAAATGTCAGTATGTGAAAAATTATTAATCACAGAATTGAGAAATATGAAGTCTTAAATTATATGGTATTCATTAAGAAATTCCAGCCCTGGCCGGTTTGGCTCAGTGGTTAGAGCGTCAGTCCACGGACCAGAGAGACCCGGGTTTGGTTCTGGCTAAGGGCACGTACCTTGGTTGCAGTTTGTCCCCGGCCCAGTTGGGGTGGTGTGGGTGGCAACCAGTCGATGTGTCTCTCTCACGTCAATGTTTCTCTGTCTCTCTTCCTCCCTCTTTCCCTCCTGCTCTATCTGAAGATAAATGCAAAAATGTGCTCAGGTGAGGATAAAAAAAAAAAAAGAAATTCTGTAATTTCTTTGACTACTTACGATGTGCTTGGTTATTTTTTTTAACTGTTATGCTCGAAAAACTGAAAATACACAATATCTTCATTAATTTATATGTCCACTTTTGCAATTTTAAAAAGCCAATACTGTAAAACTCAAATCACTGAAAAAATAGAATTTTAATTAATCAGGCTAACCTAATTCATGTAATTAGTAAAGAACAATCTGTGTCTGCAGTGATGCTTTAAATAAGCTATTATGGCTCCACTGGCTTCCCTAAGACTTCTATAATTTCCATAACAATATTTGTTTTTTTCATCTAACAATTGAAGCCATAAATATACCTTTAACAGATCCTGGACCACTTGTCTATGTCCAAAATAGCATGCCAGATGAAGAGGTGCCCAGCCCAAATTAGACTTACTTCTTCCTGAAAATGGAAAAAAGAAGGTATTTTTAGATATACTTTAGGTAATATTACAATAAAATTAATTTCTCTGTAACAGGCTACTTCAGTGCATTGGCCAACGGCTCTCTTTCACACTGCAGGGCTGATGAGTGGGAGGCAGGAGACATGACAGAGTAAAAAGGGTAATGAGCACAATGGATTAGAACTTGTAAGGCTCCGATTCTGGTGGCACTTTCCTAAGTCAATGTCCTCATTCGTCAGAGGGTGGAAGGAGACCTCAGTGGTTACAGTCAAACTAGATGATCCTAGTAGCTGTTGACTCTAAGGTTCTGAGTCTCGAACCATCTTGCCATCACGTAGCAAAGATGCGCTCCTCCTGGCACAGTATTTCATGAAAAGAACCTCTTTGGAAACTTGTAACATAGGAATGTGGAACTGATGAAGAATTCTTCCTGGAGCATTTGGAAAGCCAGTAGCTCTGTAAACAGTGACTGGAAATGGAGTCTTGACTTCAGATAAAATCTCAGGTAATGAGGGTATTAGGTTACCAGAATCCAACTAGAGAACAAGAACCAACATAAAAGGCAATGAAACGTGAGATCCTAGCAGTAGAGCTGAGAAGAGATGTAAAACAATCGAGTGCTGCAAAAGCAGAAACTAATTCAATTTAGGGAAAAAGGGGGGGGGGGGATTCCAGGGGAGACTATAACTTAGACTTGAGATAGCTCCAAAAGTTTACCAGGATTCCACATCAGGCTTGAGAGAACACAGCCTGTGGAATCCCAGAGCCCGCCACCCTGCAGGGCCTGGTCCCAGGGGCACCCCAGGCAGGAGCTGGGGCTTTAAAGCCTGCACTCAGCTCCTGCATTTCAGGTTTGGAGCCAACCTCAGCCACCAGCCTCAGTGTACTCAGAGCAGGCTCCTAACAACTCCCTGAGGGACTGCCACCGCCAACTGTCCCTGTGGTTGTTTAACATTTACCCAAATTCCCACATCTGTTGTCTCTCAAATATGTGCCCTCTGAAACCACAGGCAAGAAATCCTAGAGCCTGTCTATTTCATGGGACATTTCTTTTATTTCTGTTCTTAACTGAAACCTAGCTCGTTCTGATTCGCACACCCACTGGTCCTCGCAGAACACAGGTCATGTAAATCTCATCAAACCCAACGTGTCTGTTCAGTGACTTCCTTCACGTTATAGCTCCTCCTCTCTGACTAAGGCCAACAAGCCATGGCTACAGCTCCCTCAGACGCCTCTCTGCTGCCATCTACCAGCTCCCAGTGGTTCACCCCGCACCAACTAACAGCACACAGTCTGTCTCCCCACCCTGGCAAATCCTGTCTCCACCCTAGAGGTATCTACCACTATTCAGTATCCCGGTGCCTGTTTTTCAGCTTCCCTCATTTCCCACAAACGTTGCCTCTGCTCAGTGTTGGGTACCCAGTCCCAGACCTGGATGTCATTACCATCCCTGAACTCATGAACACAGAAAGCCCACTTTTCCCCAAACTTCCCACTTCCCAGCTTGTAACACAGGCAGACTCCCAGACTGTTCCTCAACGGCTTCAACCCTCAGTTCTTCGTTACTCTTCAGGTATGTGAACACCCACACCTTCACTGCCTTCAATGATCCGGTATGCAGTTCTTGACCCCTCACTTCAGCATTTCCTTACCAGTACCTTCAAAATCCCTTCTTTACTATCTTTCTTGTCACAGCAACCCAGAAAAACCCCAAAGCCTGATAAATACACCAGCTCAATTTTTCTATAACCACACCCAGGTTGGCAAACGGGGACAAAAAAAAAATAACAGAACCTTGTGGATTCGTGGCACCATAAATTCCGGATCTCATATCCTCAACCCTGCTTGGCCATTCTTTTTATAATGCCCTATTCAGGTGTCTCTCCTCTTCCACCAAAGATATTTCAATCCTTCACTATTCTCAAGCTTGTATCCTGGATCCCACCCTTTCCTGTTTCTCAGGCACTCCTTTTTCTCCTTATCTTCAACCTCTCCCTCTTCAGTTGCAAACAGAAAGGAGCAAGCAGACACTTGCAGCTATTCTTTCTAAGAAGCAAAAGCAACCGAGTCCCTCTCTGGTCCAGGGCTTCCTACCAACGACTGTCCTCACTCTCCCGCCTCATGCCAGTTTTCGCTTACTCACTTTTCCCACCTCCCTCCTTTCCATCAGCTCCCACCACCCACTGCAGACTTCACCCCCACCACGTCATTAAAACTGTCCTCAATTTTTATCAATTAAAGGCTGTCACCAAATCCCAGGGGCACGGTCCAGCTGCCACCATATTGCGACAATGTTCAGCGTTGGATACCGGGCCACAAGCCTCTCTGGCTCCCAAGGCCCTGCACCTCTCGGACTCCTCTCACCACCCCGGCAGTTCCTCCTGGGGTTCTTTGGGAGCTCCACGTTCCCTGGTCAGTCCTTCATTGTTGATGCCTCCAGTAATGATATCTCCTAGCCCTTTCCCATCATTCTTTTATGTACTGTTGACTTCAAATTTCATATTTACATTTCCAACTCTCTTCTAGACACCTCCATTTATTTGGATGATACAGGAATATCTCATGCTCAAAAAGTACAAAGCTGAACTCAACATACACACACACACACACACACACACACACACACACACACACACACAATCTAGTCCCCTCCTCCCGTATTTGTGTTCACAACAAATCGCCCCATTATTCACCACATTTCTCAAGTCAGAAATGAGCACCGCTCTTCCTGCTTTCTACTGTCACCTAACCATTGCCTCTGTCCCATCCAGCCCACCATGCTCTCCTCTGTTACTGTAACAGCTTGTGCGCTGGCTTCTTCACACCTAGTTCCACACAGGATTCTGGATGAAGAAATCAAAATTTCCAAAATCCCAAATTACTTTTAAAACACCCTCAACAGGCCTGGCCGGTTTGGCTCAGCAGTTAGAGCTTAGAGCATCGGCCCGCGGACCAGAGAGTCCCGGGTTTGGTTCCCGCTAAGGGCACGTACCTCGGTTGCAGTTTGTCCCCGGCCCCAGTTGGGGTTGTGTGGGTGGCAACCAGTTGGTGTGTCTCTCTCACGTCCATGTTTCTTTCCCTCTCTCTCTCTTTCCCTCTCTCTCTCTCTCTCTCTCTCTCTCTCTCTCTCTCTCTCTTCCTCCCTCTCTCCCTCCTGCTCTATCTGAAGATAAAATGCAAAAATGTCCTCGGGTGAGGATTAAAAAAGAAAAAAATACTCCAAACATTCTTTGTTCTCTTTACTACTTATGGATATCCAAAATATTTTGTTCAAGAATAAGAAATATCAAGTTTAGAAATATTTACAAAGAACAATACCCTACACAGAATATGAAAGCAGCCCTGGTCAGTGTGGCTCCATGGTTAGAGCGTCAGACTGCACACCCAAGGGTCTTGGCTTCGATTCCCAGTCAAGGGCATGTACCTGGGTTGCAGGTTTGATCCCTGGTCGGAATCGGGGCGTGTGCGGGAGGCAACCAATGTGTCTCTCTCACATGGATGTTTCTTTCTCTCTCTTTCTCTCCCCCTCCCTCCCTCCTTTCCACTCTCTCTAAAATAAAAAGCAATGAAAAAATATCCTCAGGTGAGGACTAACCAAAGAAAAAAACAACAAAGAATACGAAAACACTGGGAAACACAGTCATGGTGTTCTGGGTAGTAGTCAAGTAGATAATGCAATGGGTAACACTCAAGTAACTTCATCAGACCTGCAGCAGAGTGACGGGACAGCACTGGACAGATCAGGTACTGACAGCACAACCTAAGTTCTTATTTTGCTTCTAAAACGTATTTCTTGCAGGGCCGGTGTGGCTCAGTGGCTTGAGTGTCGTCCCGATTCCTGGCCAGGGCCCAGGCCCAGGTTGCGGGCTTGATCCTTGATGGGCGCGTGCAGGAGGCGGCCAATCGATGTTTCTCACTCTGATGTTTCTATCTCTCTCTCCCTTCCTCTCCCTCTAAAAAAAAAAATCAATAAAAACATAAAGAAAAAAAAACATTTCTTGGAACACCACTCACACCTTATATACAGTATCATATAACATTTAATATTTATTTTATTTGCAAGAATGTCTCACCATTAGCAACAGAAAAAATCATGCACACACTTATAACATGGTAACAGCTACAAGCAAAACTAACCAATTAGATCCTTCATTGTGCCCCTAGCCTAGAAATGTTGACTTTAACCTTCGACTGCATATGAGCACTTCTCGCTTTTGATTTGACATCACTGGGGTTCCTTCCAAACAATAACATTTCTATGTTGATTGTGTAAAAAGTAATATAAACTGAGCCACTTTAAAACGAAGTCGGAGCTGCCATCCCAGAGGAAATGCCTCCCACATCTTACATCTCAAACCTTTGCAATGTTTTTTCCTTCCCTTGTCACTGTCTATTGTATATCTGTCATAAGAAAGAAATTTTGTAGCGGGCGCAGGAGGGGCGGGTGCACCAGCATAAATCCTATAAACCTGTTCTCCGGGCCGGCCCCACAAGCTGAAAGCCTGCAGATATCACCTGATCGGTATTTATCTAAACAAACCTTACTCTGGGTTACACGCACATGAAGAGAATCTTGGAAGCACACGCAGCAAATTGGAGAGCACAGGTCAAGCATTTAAAAGCCATTAAAAAAAAGAAGGCTCCGGGATAGGATAAGCTGGTCATGGAATGGGTTAGCTTGCACATCCCCCTTAGGTATTAGTTTGGCTCCAAGAGACCCAAGGCTTAACTAAAGCCATTAATGTGCATGTAATAAAAAACTGGAGTTTTTCTCTTATCCTGAGCACTGGCTTTGTGATCCCTGCATATGATCCCGGCAGTGCAGTGACCTGGGGCTTTAGATTACGATCTTTTCTGTCTTTCGTTCAGCCATGACAGCTCTCAGGGGAATTTGTCTTAACATGAGACCTCTCACCCTCTGAAAGTCCCTTCCTTGGGAACTCTAGCCAGTATGTGTACAAACATTTTGGTTCCTCTTCTTGTGTTTTTTTAATGAAATGGATCAGAGCTTAGCCAACATAATTTAAATAATTTAGCCATTCAGGAAAATCTTTAAAGTGCACCTCAAGCCTGTTCTCCCTTTAAAAGAAGGAATTCCAAATCTCTCAGGGTCAATGGAATACATTCTTTGATTGATATGCAGAAACTTCTAAAAGACAAAATCATTAAAAAATAGCTCTAAAAGGATTTGACAAAACTTGGCCAGATGAGCAGGTGCTTTAAAATTTCTCACTGTCGCCCTGGCCGGTTTGGCTCAGCGGTTAGAGCGTCGGCCTGCGGTCCAGAGAGACCCGGGTTCAGTTCCCGCTAAGGGCATGTACTTCGGTTGCAGTTTGTCCCCGGCCCTGGTTGGTCGTGCGGGTGGCAGCCACTCGATGTGTCACTCTCACATCGATGTTTCTCTCTCTCTCTCTTCCTCTCTCTCCCTCCCACTCTATCTGAACAAAAAATAAAAAAAATGTCCTCGGGTGAGGATAAAAAAATAAATAAATAAAAAATAAAAATAAAAATAAAATAAAATAAAATTTCTCACTGTCGCCCTGGCCGATGTGGTTCAGTTGGTTGGGTGCTGTCCCGTGCACGGAAAGGTTGCTGGTTCGATTCCCAGTCAGGGCACATGCCCAACTGTGGGCTTGATCCCAGGTAGGGGGTGTGCAGGAGGCAGCCAATCAATGTCTTGCTCTCACATCCATGTTTCTCTCTCTCTAAATATCAATACAAATATATATATATATATATATATATTTTTTTTTTTTTTTAAATGTCTTATTGTTTGTCCTGCCTGAAACCTGACAAGATATTTTGAAAAATTTAATAACTATGATCGGAAATTTGACAGAATTTAAAAGTCTGATAAGATAGCCTCAGCAACTCCTCAGGCCCTCCTGTGAAAAATCAGGAATGTAGACACAGCCCACATTGTCTGAAATAAACAAATCTAAAGGGAAAATATGGGAAAGGAGAAACTTTTCTCTTTTTTTCTTTACTGATATTAGAGAGAGAGAGGAAGAAGGAGAGGGGGAGAGAGATAGAAACGTTGATGAGAGAGAATATTAATTGGCAGCCTCCTGCAAGCCTCCACTGGGGATCAGGCCCACAACCTGGGCATGTGCCCTGACCGGGAATCGAACCAGCGACCTCTTGGTGTATGGGTCAATGCTCAACCACTGAGCCACACCGGCTGGGCGGAAAGGAGAACTTTTTAAAAAACACAAGTGGCTGAAAAGGTTTCCTTACCTAAGCAGCACACACACACACACACACACACACACACACACACACACACAGCCTCCCTAAAAATTGTTTGTCAAGGACAAATACAAATATTAAAAGTCTTCTCTAAAACTAGTTTAAAAAACCTCAGCCATCTGAACAACAACAAAAAAGCAAATTACTCCAGCTGTTATAATTTAGTGGATTTTTGCCTTATTGTACCTGCCTCACAGCTGAAACTTTAAAAACTAAACTATCAGGTCTCTGGTTGCATCTGTCTATATATGTATATGTATATCTACCTCTAGAAGATATGAATAAAGTTGGTATTCAAAGAGCTCTGTTTAACTGACTTAAAGGACTTAAGCACTTATAAAAATTAAGTAATTTAACAGAAACTAACTCAAATATTCTTCAAGTTCTGAAAAAATATCTGGTATTAAAGCTAATTTAAGCTTTTTTGGTTTAATTAAAACAGATATATCTTTAGAGTTATCAAAATAAAATATACTTCTATGCTACCTAAGCTTACAAATCTATCAAGAAAAGTAACTTGGTATGATAAAATTTTCATAATCTAAACATAGTTAAGAACTAATAAATTAAAGATATAAAACCTTTTAGCAATAATTTGTTGTTATAGTATATGTACTTAAAAATAATTCCTAATGTCCTGGCCAGTTTGGCTCAGCAGTTAGAGCATCGGCCCTCAGACCAAAAGGTTGCAGTCTCTACTCCCATCAAGGGCACGTACCTCGGTTTCAGTTAGATCCCCAGCCCCAGTTGGGGTCATGTGGGAGGCAACCAATCAGTGTGTCTCTCTCACATCAATGTTTCTCTCTCTCTCTCTCTCTCTCTCTCTCACTCTATCTGAAAATCAATGGAAAAGTGTCCTCAGGTGAGGATTAAAATAATAATATAATAATAATTTCCAATATCTTTTAGTATCATAAAATCAAAGTTATGCTAGCTAAATTAAATGATGGAAATCTGCAGAATATTTAAATAATTTCCAAATAAGATAAAATACTGAAACATTAATTGCTAAATGTGCCTAAATTTCCTACTTTTGGTTTCTTACTAGAGAGAAACTAAAAGATAAATTTGGGTTTATTAATGAACATCTCTTGTGACACAGCGAAAGAATGTAGTATTAAAAAGGGAACATAGCCCTGGCCGGTTTGGCTCAGAGGTTGGAGCATGGGCCTGCTGACCAGGGGGTCGCCGGTTAGGTTCCGGTCACGGACACGTACCTCGGATGCGGCAGTCCCTGGCCCTGGTTGGGGTCATGCAGGAGGCAACCAGTCAAAGTGTCTCTCTTGCATCAATGTCTCTCTCTCCCTCTCTCTCTCTCTCTCTCTCTCTCTCTCTCTCTCTCTCTCTCTCCCTCCCTCTCTCTCTCTCTCTCTCTCTCTCTCTCTCTCTCTATCCCTCCCACTCTATCTGAAGATAAATGAAAAATCCTTGGGTGAGGATTAAAAAAAAAAAGGGAATACGTTTCTTGAAATAATGAAATGTATTCATAGATTTGCCAATCTAAAATAATACCGATGTAACTGTTCAAATTACTTAGTTTAGGGTTAAAAATTTCAATATATGCAATTGAAACGAATAGGAATCATAAGGGAAACAACTTTGAATACAAGGGAAGTTGTATATGTGTTTTCAGTAAAAGAAGGTATAAGGCATAACATGCTTTTTTGAGGGAATTACAAGGAAAACTGTAAAAGATTTGTGAAAAGGAATCCTGAGAAAAGAAATTTTATGTATGGTGAAGCTGGACGAGACTGAATGAATTTATTATAAGCTTTAATATCAACAGTGCATTTATATAAAAAGAAAACCATGTTCTTTTATCTGCTAAAAGGGCAAACTTTTCCTCTACAATTTGCATTCTCTTAATAAGAGATTATAGCCCTGGCCGGTTTGGCACAGTGGTTAGAGTGTCAGCCCACCAACCAATGAGTCGTGGGTTTGATTCCGGTCAAGAACATGTACCTCGGTTGCAGTTCGTCCTCAGCCCTGGTGTGGTCGTGCGGGAGGCAGCCAGTCAATATGGCTCTATCACGTCGATGTTTCTCTCTGCCTCTCTCTCTCTCCCTCCCTCCCACTCTATCTGATGATAAATAGAAAAGTATCCTGGGGTGAGGAATGAATGAATGAATGCATACATGAATGAATGAATGAATGAATGAATGAATGAATGAATGAATGAATGAATGAATGAAGAGATTATAAAGGGAAAGCAAAGATTTTTGTGATTTCCTGTGCTTTATCATCAGGACTTTGATTGCTTAGATACACTGAGTCTTAAGTTAAATTTGGCTTACAACTATTTAACTTTCTATATTTGCCTGTCTAGTCTTTAACTGTCACCAAAATGAAATGGATAGGTTTCATAGTGACCTATGATCCTATTTGACCAAGTGTTTTAAAAGTTTTAATGTTTGACAAGCTTCCCCAAATCCCAAAATTAAAGTCTTTTTCTTAACCTGAAAAGAACTGAGATTTTTAAGAAGGATCCCCTGAAATATTTCAAAGGCTATCTCTCTCTTGATAAAAGGGAGATATTAAACTAATTAGGCCTATTTGAAAGGCTAAAATTACATGGGAAGTCCTGTAAGCAAATAGGAAATAATAATTGTTGCATTTGTATTCATATATTATTAAAATGTTCTAAAATTTTCATTAAAATTTCTAAAAATCTAAAATGTCCTGATATACTGTTTTCATTTATAATTCTGTTCTCTTTAAAAATTGTGTGTTGCAGAGAAAAGCAAATTTCTTTGTCAACTGCACTGTAATCAGATCTTTAACCATGTCATTTAAAGGTTTTGTCCTTTACAGAGTCACTGTCTTACTCTGATACCTTTTGCAAATATGTTTCATCTTCAGAGATTCATGGAAAGGACTTTTAAAACTTACTCTAAAACACAGGGTTCTGATAAACTTTCAGATCACACCATTTAACTAGGTGAGGATTTGCAGAACTCTTAGGAAAAACTGGATTTATAAAGCTGCTAAAAAGATAAACAAAAATCCATAACATCAGACTATAAATGGATTGATAAGGATGATTATAATTTTTATGACTTATTTAAATTTTACTTTTTTTAAGATATAAGGAAAAAATTTTTTTCTCCTAAGCTATCTATGACCTACAGCAAATTGGTAAATTATACTTTTGTAAGCAGAATTCAAGCATTTATCTTTTCCACCCTACCTGATCCTTTCAGAATTTGGAAACTATCAGTAAGTGAGTCTTCCTATTTTCATGGCCATGTAATTATTTACAGAAGTTCAATAAGAATATTTTCTTGTGCCCTGGCTGGTTTTGCTCAGTGCTTAAGAGTGTTGGCCTGAGGACCGAAGGGTCGTGGGTTCGATTCCCAGTCAAGGGTGCATACCTGGTTGCATGTTTGATCCCCAGCCCCTGTCAGGGCACGTGTGGGAGGCAACCAATGGATGTGTCTCTCTCACATCAATGTTTCTCTCTCTTTCTCTCTCTCTCTCTCCCTCCCTTTCACTCTCTCTAAAAATCAGTGGGAAAAGTATACTTGGGTAAGAATTAACAATAAATAAATAAATAAATAAATAAATAAATAAATAAATAAGAACCTCTTCTAGTTATAGAACTCAACTGGAAACACTGGTTATATTACCAAGGCTTTGACTAGAATATCATGTTTGAGAAAGACATGCATAGTCTCAGACATGACCAGACAGCTTCAAGGAAGATTAACCTACGGAGCCTCCTTGGGAAAGTCAGCCTGGTGTGCTGCCTGCGGGGTTCCCAGCAGCCTCACCAGGAAGACCTGTGCATTGAGATTTCTCTGCTCTTGCCGTCCAATTAATGAAAGGAAATGAAGCTAAACACCTCAATTTACAACCAGGACATTATGTGTACTGGAAAAGACACCATCAAAGGATTCTATACAACCAAGACAGAAAGGACCATATCAGGTACTTTTAACTAATCGGTATATAGATATAGAAAATTTGAAATTAAAAATTACTAGGAAGTGAAGCAAACAGCATCGGTTGTAGACAGCTGACCCACAGGACAGCCTGTGGCCAGGCCTGTAAAATCTACACTTCATTTTCCTTTTTTCCTTATTTTAGTTCCTTCCTATCTCTCAAATAATATGAGAGGCCATCAACTCACTGTAATAGCTATTGTTTCCTTTCCCTCCTTAATTTCTGCCTAGAAAGATAACTCAGCATTGGACACCATCTTTACACCTACTTCACAGGTCAAAATGTGCAAATGGCTGCACACAGTCAAGGGCATTCAATGCCCGGCAACGTCAAGCCCAACAAAGGTGCCAGATTTGGAAGAATGCTTTTTCCTCAGGCAGGTGTTGCAATGAATGAATACATAATCAGGAACTTATCAAAAGCCTTAGGGGAAATCGCTGGAGCTGCCACCAAAGCAATAACCAACCAGGAAAGATGTTTCCATTCCCTTGCAGGAGTTGTGTCACATAACAGAACCGCTCCTGACCACATCCTAGCTGAACAAGGTAGGGTTTGCCCGTTGTTAATATCTCTTGTTGTACTTGGAAAAAAGACCTCTGGTGGAGTGGAGATGAAACTAGATAAAATGTAGGCAGAAACCAAATGGTCAATACAGTGCCCACTAACACCTCATGGCTCTCTGGTATCTTCAGCTGGCTGCCCTCGGGTATTGCCTCCTGATTCAGATTATTCTTTTAACTGGACTTAACATTTTGTTTGTTATTATAGGAGTTTTTCCTGTTATAAAGTTTTGTTTTACATAGCTCAGTGTTACAGAGAGGCCCCTCGGATAACGGCGCTCAGCCTTGTGAGATAATCGCTAAGGCCCAGGAGATTTCATATGAGAAACTCCAAAGAACTACAGAAGGTGTTTGCCCTAAAGCAGCGGTTCTCAACCTGTGGGTCGTGACCCCTTTGGGGGTCGAACGACCCTTTCACAGGGGTCGCCTAAGGCATAACAGTAGCAAAATTACACTTATGAAGTAGCAACGAAAATAATTTTATGGTTGGAGGTCACCACAACATGAGGAACTGTATTAAAGGGTCGCGGCATTAGGAAGGTTGAGAACCACTGCTAAAGGAACACGACAGTAAAGACTTACTGTGTTCTGATGCTCTTGTTGCTCAAATGTGGCCTAGGTGAGACATGACATACCGGGAAAGAGTTTTCCTGGCGACAAGAGACCAATGATGCTTCTAATAACTGACTACCAGTGTTGCTTTCCAAAGATTACTTTCAAGGAAACACCTCAATCAAAAGGGGGAAATATGAACAATAATATAGACAGAGTCCCTTTTAAATGGGGTTGAAGGTTCCATCCTAGACGAACTACTTTGAACATCTTACTCTCAAATCTTTGGAATGCTAAAATTGGGAAAAATAACACTTGGACTGGACCTAAAGCAGCACTGTATTCCAAACAACTGTTTGTTATGACTAGGACTCAAAATACAGAATGAGCATCACTCTGTTAGCTTATCTGCACCAGTAGAAATTACTTCCTTAGTTTCTTAACACTCACAGCAAGGCCTTCATTCTATTCATGTAATTATTCCCCTTCCCTTTCTCTTAAATACCCCTTGCCTTCCCCTCCTAATTAGAACACTATTTGGGTTTCTGGGTGAATCAGTGCTTCCGATTAGATATTCTTCTGGATCTCAAATAAACCATGTTGCCTCCCACTTTGGCCTTTTATTTTTAGGTTAACAACTGCTCAGCTTTAGTTCTTACAGAAGAATTATAGTACATTTTATTATTTTCTCCATTTCTTGGGGATTGGAAAAACAAATAAGACAGGAAAAATAAATAAATAAATATATATAAATATATATATATAAATATATATATAAATATAAATATAAATATATATATATATATATATATATATATATATATATATATATATATATATATGCCAGGAAAGGTGATTCCCACATGGAAACACTACTCAAGTCCAGTCCCACCCGTCCCTATTTACTTCTAGTGGGCCAACAGCTCATCACCTGATTATGTCATTCGCCTACATTAACCCATATCAAACTGCCCTGAAGACAAAGTCTGACTAACAGGTAGAATGAGGGTGAAATTTCAATAAAGTATTACCATGTCTTTCTCAGTTTTACATTTCTAAGTAGAGGACATTCTGTGAACTAGCCTGAGGCACCCATAGGTGGGCATGGGAAAGGCAGTAGGAAAAGGGTCACTGAGGATATTAAATCAGGAATGTTTTGGGATTCAAAATGGTCAAGATTAAGAACCAGTCTTTCCTGAGGGACAAGAGGATTTTTAGAATTCTTTTAGCAAACCAAGAACCATCTCAGACTATACTTTTTGGACAACCGAATCATAGTTTTTTCCTTGCTGCAATGATAATACTCCTTCCCTACTGAGGGTGAGGCCACGCGGTTTGCTGCTCCAGGACAGGAAGAGAATGTGACACAGCAGAATAAATATCAATCTGGGCCCAGCCGGTGTGGCTCAGTGGTTGAGGACTGACCCCTGCACTAAGAGGTCACTATTTCGATTCCCAGTCAGGTTGTGGGCCAAATCCCGTGGGGAGCATGCAAGAGGCGGCCAATCAATGTTCTCTCTCATCGATGTGTCTCTCTCTCTCTCCCTCTCCCTTCCTCTCTCTCCAAAATCAATAAAGAAAAAAAAAATTAAAATATCCATCTGGGACAGAGAACTGTGGGAAATGAATACATAAGATGAGACACGTGGCTCCTGATCTAAGCCCAGAGCGAGATAAATTGGGGGAACACTGGGAACAGACAAGTGGCAGCTGAGATGCTAGGAAAAGAGCCCCAGAGCTGACCCCTGCAAGGTGGCCACAGCGAAGTAAACTGTAGCACAAGCAGAGGGAAGACCACATTTTGGCTAAGCATAGCTACTCTTAGCTCCTATGTGTCACTAAGTTCCCACATGCCACCCTCAGCCACACTCCTGATGTGAACTAGCTGGCCAAATAAGCACATGACAGAGGCTCAGGGTGACACAAAGCCAACAAGAGCCAAGGTGAGTCTCCTGAGACAGCCCAGGGGCGCCACCTGCACTGTATGATAAACTGAGAGACCTGGCTTGACTTTGTCCCCAAGTTCCACTTTAGCTACAAATGCTTAAGGAGCACCAGGAAGACAAGGGTCACTGAGAAACCAAAGGCTGTACAAACACAGCAATGCTCACCTTTACATTGAAATGCCACCTCAGGGGAGACTGAGGGGAGGGGAGAGGTGACAGGCTCTGGAAGACCAAGCATTAACCAGAAAAGCTACTGAGATTGATGTACCCAAAGACTAACATTTAGTCCTCTATCCTCCCGGAATGAGAAGGTGCTTGTTGAAATACCATAGCCATTTCAGACAATGAATTCTATTTCTCTGCAAACCTGGGTGTAATACGTGCGCACCTTGCCACACAAGGTACATTATGATTTGGCTGCTACTTACCCTCATCCCCTACGAGCCCTTGCCATCTAGCCTGCATCTCACCTCAGGACCTTGACACATGCTGTTTCTTCTATATTGAACCCTCTTCATCTCTACACATCCTTAATATATTACCTTAGAATCACTTCCTCCAAGAAACTAACCCTTCAAATTCCAGTTACATACCTCTCCTGTGAGATCCCATGACACCCTACACTTCCATAATATGGTACATATGTGTAATGTAGACTAGTCTGATCTATTGCTCTATTAGACTAGTCTCAGTGAGGGAAGGGATACTGACTGACATCATCTCCAAGGTACTCCACATGACTCTCCGGGCATAAAGTAAACACTTGAACCTGCTGGTTCAATCAGGAAGAACAAATGGTCACAGCATGCATCTTGTGGGCTCAGGGTCACCTTTGTAGCACATAGGTTTATAATACATGATCATTTTAAAACTGAATCTCAATTTCTCTGACTTAGAGGAAACTAGGAGAAACATTTAACCACTCTTCTGGGGGTTCTTTCTAGGATAAGAGATGGAAATTTACTGCAAGCAAGATCAGAAAATAATGCTAAATAAATGATAGAGTAGTACGTAAGAGAGGGTGCATAAGTAGTAAAACAGAAAGGGAAAAGAATTCATTCAAAGCTTACCTTTGCAATTAATGTCAGCAATGACCTCGTTCTTTTCCACAGTTTCTAATACCTTTCTTACTTCTTCAGAATTGCCATTTCTGGCATGATGGAGAAGCTGTTGTTCTGCTTCTGTGTTCATCTCTACATTAAAAACAAAACAAAACAGCTTTATCTAAGAACATAATTAGCTTTTAGATATTACCTACTAATACAAAAAGGGAAAAGAGCCCTGGTCAATATGGCTCTGTTGGTTGGAGCATCATCCCATATGCTGAAAAGTCACGCGTTCAATTCCCAGTCAGGGCATATCCCAGGTTGTGAGTTCGATCCCTGGTTAGAGTACGAGCAGGAGGCAACAAATTGATGTTTCTCTCTCATATCGATGTTTCTCTCTCACATTGATGTTTTTCCTCTCTCCCTTCCTCTCTAAAATCAGTGAGAACAAATCCTCAGGTGAGGATTAAAAAAACAAAACAAAATTGGGAATGAATCATCTTTATTTTGCAGATAGACACAATAACTAATTAAATACATCAGTTGCAGGGCCAAAGCCTGACCCTGACAGCTTGCCCTCTGTATTATTACTGAAGACATGCACTAGACATTTGGGCAAGTTTCTCAATCGTTCAAAGCCTATTTACTCATCAGCAAAATACAACCAATTGCATGAACGGTGTAAGATTATGTCTATAAAAGCATTCTGTCGAATACAGGTTTCTCTGTTTTGTTAAAAATATGTTTTTATTGATTTTTTTTTATTTTTAGAGAGATAGAAACATCGATGTGAGAGAGAAACATCGATCGGCTGCCTCTTGCACACCCCCTACTGGGGATCAAGCCTGCAACCCAGGCATGTGCCCTGACTGGGAATCAAACCGGGATCTCTCAGTCCACGGGACGATGCTCAATCAACTGAGCCACACCAGCCAGGCTCATGTATTTTTAAAAAATATTTGTATTGAGCCCTGGCCGGTTTGGCTCAGTGGTTAGAGCGCCAGCCCTCGGACCAGAGAGTCCCGGGTTCAGTTCCCGCTAAGGGCATATACCTCGGTTGCAGTTTGTCCCCGGCCCCGCTTGGGGTTGTGTGGGTGGCAACCACTCGATGTGTCTCTCTTGCATCGATGTTTCTCTCTCTCTCTTCCTCCCTCTCTCCCTCTATCTGAGGATAAATGCAAGGATGTTCTCGTGTGAGGATAACAAAAAATATATATATACATTTGTATTGAGTCCGGCCCATGTTGCTCAGTGGTTGAGTGCTGACCTATGCACCAGGAGATCACCAGTTTGGTTCCAGCCCAGGTTGTGGGCCCAGTCCCCAGTGGGGGGCATGCAGGAGGCAGCTGATTGATGTTCTCTCTTATCCATGTTTCTATTTCTCTCTCCCTCTCACTTCTTCTCTCTCTAAAATCAGTAAAGGAAAATATATATATCTTTATATATACTATATACACACACACACACACACACGTAGTGATTTTTAGAGAAGAGGGAGAGGGAGAAAGAGAATCATCGATGTAAGAACGAAATATCAATGCTGCCTCCCACACGCTCCCCCACCACTGGGGACCAAGTCCACAACCCAGGCATGTGCCCCCACCAGGAATGGAACCGGCATGGAACGATGTCCAACCAACTGAGCTACACCAGCCAGGGCTCAAATACAGATATTTTCCAAACAGTGATTATTATAACAATAACTAGACATAAAGTAAAAATATTAACATTCAAATAAAAATATTAAAGACTGAAATGTAAATTAACACATTCAAAACCCATGCAAAAAAACAATCTGAATAGAAAAAACAAATTTTGATAAGGACATTGAAGTGGCATTACAAATAAATTTTTCTTTCATATTTTCTTACCAATTCCAAAACAAATATAGAGGACTACAAAGAAATATAAAGCATTTAGCCTACCAGATTAACAAAATAAAACAAAAAACTAGCCCCGGCCAGTGTGGCTCAGTTGTTTGGGCATTGTCCCATTGCACCAAGAGGTCCTCGGTTCCATTCCCAGTGGGGGCACATGCCTGGTTTGTGGGCTCAGTCCCTGGTGGACAGCATGCGGGACGCAGCCAATCGATGTGTCTCATGTTCATGTTTCTGTCTCTCTCCCTCCCTTTCCCTTCCTCTCTAAAAAATTTAAAAATGTTTTTTAAAAAAGATTAAACACACTCAATGCTTATGTGAACAAAAAATGTGCACTCTGATAAACTGCTCATATAAATGGTAAATACATTACAATTTTTCTTTTTTTGATTTTCAACTAAACAATTTATTTATACTTGTCCAATGAATATAAGGAGAGGAGCTTAAAAGACCAGTAGAATTAAGAGGCTTTTGATTTGTTTAGGGAGATAGGGAACAGAGTTCCTTAGGAGCAAGGAAAACTAGGAGAGATGGATTACATTGCACAAAAGGATAAATGTATGAAATAAGATTTTGGAGGATCTAAACAGTAATTTCAGAAAGGAGAGGAGTCATTTGTCAAGAATCAGCATTATAATTCTATCAAATATTCAATAACGATATTTTTTTTAATCTCTCAAGTTTTTCTACCCAGTTACCTGGTTTCTTTTCACATTTATGGTCCCAAAGTAACCTTTTTTATTATTATTAATTTATTTATTTTTGTAACAGATGTTTCTCCTTTTCCCCCCTAGATACCCTCCTCCCCATCCCACCCCCCAAGCATTATTGTCTATATCCATTGGTTACGTATACAATGCATTATAATTTTTCATATGTTGCAGGGAGAAAGGCAACTATTTGACAATATTTTTAAAATTTCGTAATACACAAACACTGTGGGGAACTTCTAGGAAGATGGCAGTATAGGAAGCATCAGGAATTTTTCTCCCCAGCTAGACAACAAATGCACTAGGAGAATCTGATGTAACACTTTTGGAACTCCAGAATCTACTGAAGGCTTACAACTAACAGGAAAATTCTTGGAAGGTAAATTGTGATTAATGTGGGTGAATTTCAGCTCTTAGCTCAGTAGAAACTATACATCCTCCACCCCCAGCCACATGGCTGACAGCTGTAGAATGTTCCTGGAGCAACCTGAGGGAGGCAGGATTGACAAAAGGACCTTGTCTTCCAAATATCAGAAATCTGTGCTCTGACCAGTGATTGTTGCTTCTGATGATCACAGAAGTGCAGAAAAAAGAGGTGGGAAGCCAACACCCTCCCTCTCCCCCTCCCTCTAAAGTATCTTCCAATCAATTTAAAGGGCCAGAGCCCTCTTTATTCCTCCTTCCATTTTCATGTTTTCCCCTTTAAAGCACCAGACATTAAAGGCTAGGGCACTCAAAACAACTGCATATATAAGGAAAATTAGAATGTGACTGCTCATGCCAAGAGAAAGGCTCAGGAAACACCTACATAGACCTTAAATTTACACCTCAGGCTGACCCTCAGCACAAAGACAGCCTACTTCAATAAAAAATAAAAAAATAAATAAAAAATAGAAAATCCTGGTGAAGGGAGAAAATAGGATTTTCAGAGTTTCCGCATTATTGAATTCAAATGTCCAGTTTAAATCACAAGGCAAAAAAAGATACAATAAAGTATGCCCATTCAAAGGAAAAAAAAATATTCCAACAAAAACTGTCCCTGAAAAAGACCTGGTAACAGATATACTAGACAAAGACTTTAATACAACTGTCTTAAAGATGCTCAATGTACTAAAAGAAGATGTGGAGAAAGTCAAGAAAATGATATATAAACAAAATGGGAATATCAAGAAAGAGAAAACCTAAAAAGAAACCAAAACAAAATTCTGGAGCTGAAAATACAATAACTGAAATTAAAAAATGTATTGAAGGGATTCAAAGATGAATCAGCAAACCTGATGACAGGACAATGAAATTATTGAATCTGAGAATCATAAAGAAAAAAAATTTTAAGAATAGTAAATAGAGCCAAAAGGACCTCTAGGACAACATTTAGAGAACCAACATATGCATTGTGGAAGTCCCAGATGAAGAGAGAGAAAGGAGCAGAGAGAATATTTGAAAATAATGGCTGAAACTTCACAAATATGATAAAAGGCATGAATATAAACACCCAAGAATCTCAATAAACTCCAAGTAGGCTGAACTTAAGGGATTCACAGTGAAAAGCATTATAATTAAATTTTCAAACACCCTACTACAAAAAAAAAGATTCCTGAAAGCAGCAAGAAAGAAGTGAATCATCACATACAAGGGCATCTCAATAAGATTATGGACATATTTCTCTAAAATTATGGGCAGATTTCTCATCAGAACCTTTGGAGTCCAGGAGACAGTGGGCTGGTATATTCAAAGTGCTAAAAGAAAAAAAACTGTCAACCAAGAATCCTATATCCAACAAAACCGTCCTTCAAAATGTGAGAAAAATTAAGGCATTCCCAGAAAAACAAAAGCCAAAGGAGCCCATTACCACTAGACCTGCTCTAGAAAGAAATGCTCAAGGGAGTCCAGCAAGGTAAAACAAAAGGACACTAGATAGTAACTCAGAGCCACAGAGAAATGAAGGTTTCAATAAAGGTAAACACATAGGTAATTATAAAACTGGAATTACTGTAACATTGGTTTTTACTTTTTGTTTTCTGTATGATTTAAGAAACTAATACATTTAAAGAAATTTGTCTTATGGACAAAAAAAAGGGGGCACTGGACTAAATCTAACTGAAAGTAATCTCACAGGGTAATCTGATCATAAATTCCTAACTGGAGAGATCATGGTGGGTAGTCATGCTTCAGGCCTATTACTTATTTAACAAAAGGTTTTGAAGCAAGCCCTGTCCATTGTTATTGTACATCTAGGTTAACACACCTTGAAATGCCAGAAGTAATCTTCTTTTCCAAACCCCTCAAAGGCATAACCACCCTCAAGAAAATATATAATCTTGTAACTATTTGTACCTTACTTTCTCTCACCTTCATGTAATCTTCCTTGTGTTTCCTCCTTAATTCCAGATGAACAAAAGAAACCACAAAACTGACATTCTCTGGAGCATTTAAGACCTTGCTTCCTGGCAATACCATCAGTCTGGCTCAAATAAACTAAAATGTTCTCTACAGGTTTGGCTATTTCTTACAGCGACAGCCTAAAAGTTAGCATTATTATAGCCTTGGTTTGTAACTCCAAATATTGTCTGCTATGTAATTTAAGAGACTAATGCATTTAAGAGAATTATTGGTTTATGGTTTAGGGCATACAATGTATAAAGATAAAATTTTGTGACATCAATCACCAAAAGGGGTGGGGATGGAGCTGTAAAGGGGCCCAGTTTTTTAATGTTATTGAAATTAAGCTGGTATACATTCAAAATAGAGGGTCAATTTTAGGATGTTGAAAATAATAGCCATGGTAACCACAAAGAAAATAGTTACAGAATGTACACAAAAGGAAATGATAAAGGAATTGAAACATTTCAGTACAAAAAAAATCAACTAAACACAAAAGAGAGTAATGCAGAAAACGAGGAACAAAAGTGATAAGGCATATAAAAACAAAGACACCAGTACTCTGAAAGCGAAAGGATGAAAAAATATATTCTATGCAAATAGTAACCAAAGAAAGCAGGAATGACTATACTAATATCAGACAAGACAGACTTAAAATCAAAAAAGTTTGCAAGAAATAAAGAAGAGCACTATGCATTATTAATAAAAGTTTCAAGACAGCAGGAATATATACCAATTATAAATATTTACACACCTAAAATAGATAATCAAAACATATAAAGCAAAACCTATGAGAATTAAAGGAAGAAATAGTTCTACAATAGTTGGAAACTTCAAAAACCCATTCACAATAATGGCTGCAATAACCAGACAGAAGATAACTAAGCAAATAGAGGACTTAACACAATAAACCAATGATATCTAACAGACAGAGCACTCTTCCTAACAACAGCATACACACCGGACACTTTCCAAGATAAGACCATATGTTAGGCCACAAATTAAGTCTCAGTATATTTTAAAAGATTTATATCATATATATCATAAAGTATATTCTATGAAGCTAGAAATCAATAACAGAAGGAAAATTGGGAAATAAACAAAATTGTGAAAATTAAATCACCAATGGATCAAAAAAGAAACCACAAGGGAATTAAAAAATGCTTAGAGCCCTGGCCAGGTTGGCTCAGTTGTTAGAGTGTTGGCCCTCAGACCAAAGGGTCTCGGGTTCGATTCCAGGTCAAGAGCATGTACCTGGATTGCAGGTTCGATCCCGGCCCGGGTTGGGGTCATTTGGGAGGCAACCAATCAATGTGTCTCTAGACACAGAGATGTTTCTCTCTCTCTTTCTCTCTCTGTCCCTCCCTCCCTTCCACTCTATCTAAAACTCAATGGAAAAATATCCTCGGGGTAAGATTAACAACAACAAAAAAGAAATGCTTAGAGACTAATGAAAACACAACAAAACTTGTGGGACACAGCAAAAGTGGTGCTAAGGGGGAAATTTACAGCTAAAAATGCTTACATTAAAAAACAAGAAAGATATCAAATCACCAACCTAACTTTATAACTTAAGGAACTAGAAAAAGAAACTGAAGAGAACAAACTGAACCCGAATATAGATGGAAAAAAAATAATAAAGATTTAAAATAGGAATAAACAAAAGAGAGAAGAGAGAAACAAACAATGGAGAAGCCCTAAACTGGGAACTCAGATGGTTAGAGCAATGTCCCAATACACCAAGATTGCAGGTTCAATCTCCACTCAGGGCACATACAAGAAGCAACCAATGAACGCATCAATAAGTAAAACAACAAATCAATGATTCTCTCTTTCCACCCCGTCTCTCCCTCTCTCTCTCCTTCTCTCTCTTTCTCTCCTTCTCTCTTTTTCTCTCTGAAATCAATTTTTTTTAAATAGAGAAAATCAATAAAACCAAAAGTTGTTCTTTGAAAAGGTCAACAAAACTGACAAACTTTTAGCTGAACTAAGAATAAAAGAAAAGATTCAAATCACTAAAATCAAAAATGAAAACAAGGACATTACTATCAATTCTACAGAAATAAAAAGTTTTATGAAAGAGTACTATGAACTACTATATGCCAAGAAATTGATAACCTAGACAAAATGGATATATTCCTAGAAACACAAAACCTACTAAGACCAACTCATGAAAAGCAATAGAAAATCTGAACAGACTTATAATTAGTAAGGAGATTGAATCAATAATCAAAAATCTCCTGACAAAGATAAGACCTGGACCCAAAGGCTTCACTGATTAATTCTACCAAACATTTAAAGAATTATTACCAATCCTTCCCAAACAGTTCCAAAGCATGAAGTGGATAAAATACTTTTCAACTCATTCCATGAGGCCAGCATCACCCTGATACCAAAGCCAGACAAAGACACTAGAAGAAAAGAAAACTGAAGATCGATACTCCTTATGAACACTAATGCAAAAATTCTCAACAAAATATGAGCAATCTGAATTCAGCAGCATGTTCAAAAGGTTATACACCATAACCAAGTGGAATTTAGTCCTGGATTGCAAGATGGCTCAACAAATGAAAATCAATGTAATACACCACATTAACAAATGAAAGGGGAAAAAACAAATCATCTCAATTGATGCAGAAAAAACATTTGACAAAATTCAACGTCCTTTCATTATAAAAACTAGGACTATAAGGAAAGTACATCAATATAATAGAAGCTTTATGTGAAAAACCCAGTGAATATCATACTTAAAGGTGAAAGACTAAAACTTTTCCTCTAAGATCAGGAACAAGACAAGGATGCTTGCTTTCACTACTTCTACTCAGCATACAACTGAAAGTTCTAGCCAGAGGAACTAGTCAAGAAAAAGAAATAAAAGGCAGTCAAGTTGTAAAGGAAAAAGTAAAAGTACCTCTGCAGATGACATGATCTTATATGCAGAAAACCCTAAAGATTCCATTAAAAAAACTGTTAGAAATAATAAATGAATTCAACAAAGTAGCAGGATACATGTTAACATGCAAAAATTAGTTGCATCTCTATACACTAACAAATAATCTAAAAAAGAAATTGCCAAAAACAATTCTATATACAATAGCGTCAAAAAGCATAAAATACTTACCAATTAACCAAGGAGGTAAAAAAAACTTGTACAATAGGAACTACAAAATGTTACTAAAATAATAAGGCAAATAAATAGAAACACACCCCATATTCACAGACTGAAATATTTAACATTGTTAAAATGTCAATATTACCCAAAGCTAGCCACAGATTCATTACAATCCCTATCAAAATCCCAATGATGTGTTTTAGAGAAATAGAAAACACATCTCAAAATCTGTATGGAATTTCAAGGGACCCAAATAGCCAAAACAATCTTTAAAAAGAAGAACAAAGCTGGAATACACAATTTCCTGATTTCAGAAATTACTACAAAGCTACAGTAATCAAAACAGTATAGTACTGGTATAAAGACAAATATATAGACCAGTGGAATAGAATAGAGAAGCCAGAAATAATCCCTCACATATATGGTCAAATGATTTTTGACAAGGGTTCCAAGACCATTCAGTGGGAGAAAGGGCAGTCTTTTCAATAAATGCTGCTGAAAAAATTAATATCCACATGCAAAAGAATGAACTTGGACCCTTACCTAACACACATTATATAAACATTAAATAGATAAGGGCTTACATTTAGGTCTTTTAAAACAATAAAACTCTTAGAAAAAAGATAGAACTGAAGCTTCATGACACTGGATTTGGCAATGATTTCTTGGCATAGGTAACAAAAGAAAAAAAATAGACAAATTGGGTATCATGAAAAGTTTAAAGTTCTGGTCATCAAAAGACATTATACACACAGAGATAAAAGACAACCCGCAGAATGGGAGAAAACATTTACAAATCATAAATGTAATAAAGGATTAATATCCAGAATATATAGAGAACTAAAACACAACAAAAACCAAGAACCCAATTCAAAAATGAGCAAAATATTTGAATAGACATTTCTCCAAAGAAGATATACAAATGGCCAGTAAACACATGAGAAGATGTTCAGCATCACCAAACATTAAGGAAATACAAATTAAAACCACAGTGAGCCCAGCTGGTGTGGCTCAGTGGATTGAGCATCGTCCCATGGACCGAGACATCCTGGTTTGATTCCCGGGTCAGGGCACATGCCCCGGTTACAGGCTTGGTCCCCAGTGGGGGGCGTGCAGAAGGCAGCCAATCAATGTTTCTCTCTCACATTAATGTTTCTATTTCTCTCTCCCTTCCACTCTCTCTAAAAAAAAATCAATAAAAACATATTTAAAAAAAAACCCACAGTAAGATACTAACACCTCACACTCATTAGGATGGCTGCACTAAAACAAAAACAGAAAATAGTAAGTGTTGGCAAAGATGTGAAGAAAACTGAACCCTTATGCACTATTGGTAGGAATGTGATAAGATACAGCCATTGTGGAAAACAATATGGTGACTCCTAAAAAAATAAAAAATAGAATTACCATATGATCTAGCAATTCCACTTCTGGGTATACATCCAAAAGAATTGAAAGCAGAGTCTTGAAAAGATATTTGCACACCTATTTTCACAGCAGCATTAACAATAGCTAAAACATGCAAGCAATCCAAGTATTCATCAACAGATAAATGGCTAAGCAAAATATGGTGTATATCTATCTGCCTGTCTGTCTGTCTGTCTATACACACACACACACACACACACACACACACACACACACACTGGAGGATTAGTCAGCCTTAAAAAGGAAGGAAATTCTTCAATATGGTACAAATGGATGAACCATGTTAATAATATGCTAAGTGAAACAAGCTAGTCACAAAAATATTATATAGTACTTACAGTAGTCAAAATCATAGAGAAAGAAACTTAAATGGTGGTTGCCAGAGGCCTAGGGGAGAGGGTAATGAGGAGTTATTGTTTATTGGGCATAGAGTTTCAGTTTTACAAGTGAAAGGCACTATAGAGATGGATGGTGGTGATGATTGAGTAATATTATGAATGTATTTAATACCACTGAACCGTACACTTGAAATGCTTACAATGGTAAATTGTATTTTATGTATATTTTACCACAATAAAAAAAATAAAAGTAGCCCTGGCCAGTTTGGCTCAGCGGTTGGAGTGTCGGCCTGCGAACCAGAGAGTCCCAGGTTCAGTTCCTGCTAGGGGCACATACCAAAAAAATAAAATAAAATAAAATAAATAAATAAAAGTAAAAAATACACATATACCATTTTCTTTGTCCAAACAACTCTATTTCTAAGGAATCTGTCCTACAGAAATGTTTACACAACATTATTTTCTAAGAACCATTCATAAGGATTGTATTATTCATAATAGTGAAAAAGGTAGAAACAAGTCCATGTCCCTGAATAGGGAACTGGTTAAATAAATCCTCTAGAGAGGCTAAAAAAGATGGTCTATAGACTGGAGAATGGAAGACAGAATCGACGGAGAATGGAAGACAGAATCGACGGTACAGTTACAAAAAATAGCCACCATGACCCCCAGCCCTCTTCCCTAATCAGCTTTGTTAATGCTAACAATCAGGCTCTTCCCTCCAGGAGGAGACTAAGCTAGTTATAGTCCCTAAAGGAGAACACAGTCTAAGAAGAAAGACACCAGGTGCTCCTAATACATGACCAAGCCAGATGAAACTTATAATAAGTTGGCAGTCAATAGGCCCAACTACTTTCTCAGTGTCCAATCAGCTGTCTAGTTCTCTACTCTTAAACAAGAGCCAATAGCCAAGGATGACAAGATATCTGAACATAAATCCTCTAAGACATGAAAGGCAGAAATCAAAACCAATAGGAGGAAAAAGCAACTTGGCGCAACCAAATTATTCATAGAAAAGGTTGAAAAAAAAAAACCCAAAAACCTAATATCCATAGAGAATAAAAAATATTATCTCCTAAAGCAAAAACAAGATGCCATGCTAAAAATGTCAAACAATAAAACTGTAGGAAAAAAACTGGAAATTAAAAATGATAGCAAACGTAAAAAGCTCAATAAAAGAATTGGAAAATAAGGTTGAGAATCTTTCTGACTCTGTCCTAGAAAATAAAACTGTTAAGAAAATACTAAATATAAGAGAATTAAGAGGACTAATCCAGGAGGTTGAACATCCAAATAATAAAGTTCTAGAAAAAGAAAACAGAGAGAGGTAGACTAAAGAAATAATGCAAAAAAATTTTACAGAATAAAAGGACCCAATGAGAGCTCAGCAATTCTGGAAACTATAGGCAAAAGAAACCCCACCAAGGCATATCATCATAAAATTTTAGAACTTTGGAAACAAAGAAGATCTATAAGTCTCCAAGGAAGGAAAACATATATAAGGTAATAAACAAAACAGCAGAATCAGAATTATTTTTATTTCACCGTAAGCCACAAAAAAGCCAAGAAAGCAATACCCCAAAGTTCTGGAGGAAAATTATTTCCAACCCATCAAAAGTAGGGGTAGAATGGACAGTTTTAGACACACAAGAACACAAACTTATCTCCCATGCATCCTTTCTGAGGAAACTACTACTGGATGATATGGCCCACCAATATTCATAAACCAAGAAAGGAAGTTGTGGGAAACAGAAAATTAGCAAAAGAAATCCCCAGAGTGAAAGGAATGACCCTAAACAGCTGTATGCTTGTGCTAATCCCATTCCTGCCCTCCATGTTCTGCTGCACGATCAGCTGAGGGTACTCAGTCCACCCCCAGAAATGCTCTGCTTCTACCCACCTCTGAGAAGTAAAGCTGGCCTGTGTGAGCTCAGAAGCACACCCCCAGCCAGAGGCCCACTGACTTCCCCTTGAAAGGGCTCACAAAAATGGAGGGGTGCCAAAACCAGACTCTGACCAAGAGACTTATTTTCAGTGTATATTTTCCTGGGAGACTTTATCTAATAGTGACCAAAACAGTTTTTCTTCACACAGCTTTTTAATCAGCTTTTATACTAATCACCTCTGCACTCATTTATGTGTATATTTATTAAAATAAAACATCTGACTAATCATTTAAAAAGTTTAACAATACTTATATTCATTTTTATGCTATTATAAAGCAAAAATACTAAATAAAGAATGTCCATCAATAAAAGTTTGTTCACATAACTATTATGAAACCATTAAAAAGTTTGTAATAGAATTTCTAAAAATATGGAATTGCAACATATTTTTAGCCTGGATATATACTCACAGAGAAAGAATGAGAAAATATATCAGTGGTTACTCCTTGCAATAAAATTATGAATGGTTTTAAATGCTTTCTTTTGACAGTCATATTTTCTCAATTTTCTACAACATAAAGGCATTTCTTTATAAGAAAATGTAAGTTACTGAAGATAACAAATATTTCAGTGAAATTAAATGGACATTTTATCAAACAGTGATTTTCTGTTTTTAGTCATACAAGTACATTAAACAAGGAGTAAGTCTAGATTTGCTAGCATATTACACAAAAAGACTTCATTTAATGCCTCTTACATGCTTTCTAAGAATAAATGAAAGAACTTTTAATGTATCTTCAAGAACATACTAGAAGTTTTTTTTTTAATAATATTATCCTTGGGTTCTCACCACAAGTGGGTTTACAGGGAAAAAAAGAGGTTAAAAATCTATCCTCTATTTAAATAGTCCATTATAATATATTAAACACAACAGTTGGTCATAAATGCTAGGACTGGAAGTAAAATTTATTCAACAAATGTTTCCACCCTGGCCAGGTAGCTCAGTTGCTTAGCAGCGGTTCTCAACCTGTGGGTCGCGACCCCTTTGGGGGTCAAATGACCCTTTCACAGGGGTTGCCTAAGACATAACAGTAGCAAAATTACAGTTATGAAGTAGCAACGAAAATAATTTTATGGTTGGGGGTCACCACAACATGAGGAACTGTATTAAAGAGTCGCGGCATTAGGAAGGTTGAGAACCACTGGCTTAGAGCATTGTCCCAATATGCCAAGGTTGTAGGTTCAATTCCTGGTCAGGGCACATACAAGAATCAACCAATGAGCTCTGGCCAGTGTGGCCAGTGGATTAAGTCTAGTCCCATGCATCAAAAGGTTGCTGGTTCTATTTCCAATCAGGGCACATACCCAGGCTGCACTCAAACCCTGGTCGTGGTGCATATGGAAGGCAACTGATCAATGTTTCTCTCTCTCTCCCTCTCCCTTCTTCTCTCTCTAAAATTAATAAAAATATATTTCTTTTTGTTAATCCTCACCCAAGAATATTTTTCCATTTACTTTTAGGTAGAGTAGATGGGAGGGAGGGAGGAAGAAAGAGAGAGAAAACATGGACGTGAAAGAGACACATCGATTGGTTGCCTCCTGCATGACCCAGACTGGGGGCAGGGATCAAACCTGCAACCCAGGTACATGCTCTTGACCGAGAATCAAACTCAAGACCCTTTGGTCCATGGACCGACACGCTAAGCACTGAGCCAAACCAGCCAGGGCAATAAAAATATTTTATTTATTTATTTATTTATTTATTTTTATTTTATTTTTTTGTTCAGATAGAGTGGGAGGGAGAGAGAGGAAGAGAGAGAGAGAGAGAAACATCGACGCGAAAGGGACACATCGAGTGGCTGCCACCCGCACGACCAACCAGGGCCGGGGACAAACTGCAACCGAGGTACATGCCCTTAGCAGGAACCGAACCCGAGTCTCTCTGGACCGCAGGCCGAAGCTCCAACCGCTGAGCCAAACAGGCCAGGACTAAAAATATTTTTTTTTAAAAAGAATCAACCGCCCTGGCTGATTTGGCTCAGCGGTTAGAGTATGGCCCGCAGACCAACGAGTCATGGGCTCGATTCCGGTCAAGGGCATGTACCTCGGTTGTGGTTTGTCCCCATTCCTGGTCGGGGTCATGTGGGAGGCAACCATTCGATGTGTCTCTGTCACATCGATGTTTCTCTCTCTCTCTCTCCCCCTCCTACTCTATCTGAAGATAAATAGAAACATATCCTTGGGTGAGGATTAAAAAAAAAAAAATCAACCAATGAATGCATAAATGGGACAACAAATCAATGTTTCTCTCCCCCTCTTCCTCTCTCTAAAAATCAATAAAACAAACAAACAAATGTTTCTTGGGTACCTACCAATGACATGGCCTGCTATAGTCACTGAAAGTACAATGAAAGACAACACAGTCCCTGCCTCCCAGAAACAGGGCAAACATGCAAACAATAATCATGTCAACATTTGCCAAGTACAGTAATATACAAGGGACATTGCTATACAGAAGAAAAAGGGAGTGCATAGCTCTTTCCATTAGTTACAGAAAAGAATCATGGAGAAAATGAAATTTAAGCTTGGACTTGAGGAATGAGGAGTTCACCAAGATAACCAGGGTGAACATGGTTTCTAACCTGGACATCCACTAGAAAAGAAAGAATCCTGGGTGAAGATGTGATTCCATTTTGGTCTAGGTGAGGTGGGAAATGGAGAGGAAGCTGTCCCATAAGCGTTTAGCTAAAGCCAGCTAGAACAGAGGAGTGCTGTCTTATGCTAGAATTCAAAAGGTGAGAGTTATCAGCATATCAATGGTTGGACAGGTCATAGGGGTAAAGACCCTTCCCTGGGAGAAGATTAGCATTTAAGGGGAAGGAGGCCAGTGACTAAGATCTGGCAGAAAGGACTAAGTATAGAAAGGGGGAACAGAAGACGGTACTAGCAGTGAAACCAAGAGAGGAGAGTGCTTGAAGGGGGTCAGATGTCTGCGAAATACCAAAGAAAAGGCAAGAAGGAGACCTGCAAATGCCAAGCAGTTTGGCAAGTAGGAAGCCATTGATGTACTCAAGAATTCTTTTGTGTGTGTGTGTGTGGGGGGGGGGGGGGGATGGCACCAGAGTAAATAGAAGATACACTGACCATCTCCAGGACCAAACTGGAATTACAACTAAAATAAAGAAAAGTCATCTAGAATAATCAACTCAAGACCAGCTGGAGAAAACCCTTATAACCAGGGATGTAAAGATGAGCCTAAATCGAGTCTGGTAGGAGGTACAGAAGTGTGAGAGGGCTGGCTGAGCTCCCACAGGCAGCAGTGAGGTCTAAACCCCAAGCTGAGCTCTCCAGCACAGAGTGGCGGAACAGGGAGAAGTGCCCACATAACACCTGGCTGTGAAAAACACGAGAGCAGCCCTGGCTGGTTTGGCTCAGCAGTTAGAGCGTTGGCTGGGGGACCAGAGAGTTCCCAGTAAGGGCACATACCTCAGTTGCAGTTTGTCCCCAGCCCCAGTTGGGGTTGTGTGGGTGGCACCCACTCAATGTGTCTCTCTCACATCGATGTTTCTCTCTCTTTCTTCCTCCCTTTCTCTCTCCTGCTCTATTGAAGATAAATGCAAAAATGTCCTTGGGTGAGGATTAAAAAAAAAGAAAAACACCAGAGCAGAGGTCCTGTCCAGCAGGGGGAGAAGCTGGGAACACAGGCACCCACCTGAAGGGCCAGTGCACTGAATTTCAGCTATAGCCATTCACCTTGGGCTCCAGCAGAGGAAGGGCTGACTGGACTGGAGCTATGTGAGCAGAGTTGGGGGTTCATGGCACTGGGGAGACAGCTGGGAAGGAGGCCGTCAGGAGCCCTATGTTTAGTTATTCCCCCATGCTACAGAAACCATTTTGCTTAGGCAGATTCTTCCCATCAAAGTGGCTTTAGCACAAGAGAGGCAGAAGCAACTGCCACAACCATTGGAATATGAATCTGCCCACTGAGAGGAGTTTGAACCTAGCACACAACTGCAACCTGAGGCTCACTAACTGAGGCTCACTAACTATCAGAGAATACCAACCAGCCTACAGGCAGAAACAAGTCTCTAGATGCTTGAGCCTTGGGCGAGGCCCACAGTTGTTGAGTTTTGTGGCTCTGGAGACTGAGTCGTGAAGGCAGCTGCCTGGGCCTCTGTGCTGAGCCATTAGCCCATGCTGCAGAAACCATTCTTCCCAGGCAAAGTTTTCCCATCAAATCAGCTATAGCCCAGGGGGGAAGCAACTGCTCCGCCCATTGGAATTTCATCCTGTTCACCAGAAAGGAGGGGAGAAGTTTTCACCTAGTACGGAGATGAACCTGAGGCTCATTAACTGTCACAGACTACCAACCAGCCTGCAGGCAGAGACAGGTCTCCAGGTGCTTTGAGCCTTAGGCCTGGATGACTGTCATTGGGCTTCGTGGCTCTGGGAACAAAGCAATGAAGGCTAAGGCCTGGTTCCCTGTGCTAAACCATTAACCCATGCTGCAAAAACCATCTTTCTGAGGCAGAGTTTTCCTCTCAAAGCACCTTTAGCTGAGGGGGAAGCAATTGCCTGACCTACTGGAAATCCTTTCACCCAGCCCACTGCGGGAGTACTTTACGTCCAACTGAGGACTACATCTGAGGCTCATTAAGTGACTGTGACTAACAGCCTGCAGGCAGAGGTGAATCTCTGGGATATTTGAATTTTTGCCTAGCTTGCCTCTCAACCTGGAAAAATAAGACCAGACATTGGTGTTCAGCTTGGTCCCTTCCATAAATACCCAAACCCAGCAGAGGGAGCCACAATCTGAAGAACACTGATATCCATAGGGAGATTTTGGCAGGCTCCAAACTCTGCTGAGACAGCCAAAATGGTGTAACAAAGAAACAAGTCCTAAATAAAAGAATAAGAAAATTCTCTAGAAGGACTAAATGAAATGGAGATAGGCAAGTTACCAGACATAGAATTCAGAGTAATGATTATAAGGATGCTCAACAGCATGAGAAAAGATATAGAAACAATGAAAAACGACCAATCAGAAATCAAGAATGACATAGCAGAAATAAAGAACACATTGTAAGGAATAACCAGCAGATTACAGGAAAGTGAGGACTGATTCAGCGAATTAGAAGGCAGAGTAGAAAAAAATCACTCAATCGGAGAAACAAACACAAAAAAAACAATTAAAAAACAGGACAGTTTAGGAGAGCTGTGAAACAATATGAAATGTCACAACATCCTCATCACAGGAGTACCAGAAGAAGAAGAAAGTGAGCAAGGGTTAGAGAACCTGCTTGAAGAAATGGTGGCAGAAAACTTCCCTACTTGGTGAAAGAAACAGACAAGTTCAGGAAGCACAGAGACTCCCAAGCAAGAAAAACCCAAAGAGGCCCACACCAAGATGCATCATAATTAAAATGCCAAAAATTAAAGACAAAGAGAGAATCTTAAAGGCAGCAAGAAAAAAGCAACAGGTTACCTACAAAGGAACCCCCGTAGGCTGTCAGCTGATCTCTAAACATAAGCATTACAGGCCAGAAGGAATGGCATGAAGTATTCAAGGTAATGAAAAATTAAGATCTGAAACAAAGACTACTGTATCCAGCAAGGCTACCATTCAAAATAGAAGGTGAAATGAAGAGCTTCCCAGACAAAAGAGGCTAAAGGAATATTCACCACCAAACCAGAACTGCAGGAAATGTTAAAGGGATTGCTATAGTAAACAGAAGAAATATACAGAGAGAAACAGAGGCATAAAAAATAAGTACATATCAAATAATCTTAAATGTAAATGGATTCAAGGCTCCAAACAAAAGACACAGAGTAGCTGAATGGATAAGAAAGCATGACTCATATAGATGCTGTCTAAAAGAGACCTACCTACTTCAGAACAAAAGATTCACATAGGATAAAAGTGAAGAGATGAAAAAAATTTTCCAAGCAAATGAAAACAAACAAAAAAAAGCTGGGATAGCAATACTCAATATCTGATAAAGTAAACTTCAAAATGAAGGCCATAACAAGAGACAAAGAAAGTCAATACATAATATTAAAAGGATCAATCCAACAAGAACATATAACCTTGGCAAACATATATGCACCCAATATAGGAGCACCAAAATATATTTAAAACCTTCTGGAATTCAACAGCAATACAGTCATAGTAGAGCACTTCAAAACCCCAAAGACATCACTGGATAGATCTTCTAGACAAAAAAAGTAACAAGGAAACAGGGACCCTAAACAATGCACTAGATCACATACATTTAATTGATATTTACAGAGAATTACACACCCCAGAACTGCAGAATATACATCTCTCTCAAGTGTACATGGGACATTCTCAAAGATAGAACAAATGTAGGACACAAACTAAGTCTCTACAAGTTCAAGAAGATTGAAATCATATCAAGCATCCTCTTGGATCACAATGATGAAACTAAAAATTCAATACAATAAAAACACTCAAAAACATTCAAACACATGGAGGCTAAACAGCATGTTATGAAACAATTAATGGGTTACCAAGGATATCAGAGAAGAAATAAAAAACTTCCAGTAATGTATGAAAACAAACACCACCACAAAATCTATGGGACACAGCGGAAGCAGTCCTGAGAAGGAAGTTCATAGCATTACAGACCTACATCAAGAAACAAGAAAAATTTCTAATAGACTATCTAACCCTATAACATAAATAACTAGAAAGTGGACAAAAAGAAAAACCCAAAGTATGTAGAAAGAAAGAAATAATAAAGGTCGAAGTGGAAATAAATGATATAGAGATTAAAATAACAATACAGTCCAGCCGGTGTGCTTCAGTGGGTGAGCATCGACCCATGCACCAAGAGGTCGCCAGTTTGATTCCGGGTCAAAGCACATGCCCAGGTTGTAGACCCAATCCCCAGTGGGGGGGCATGCAGGAGGCAGCCATTCGATATTCTCTCTCATCAATGTTTCTATCTCTCTCTCCCTCTCACTTCCTCTAAAATCAAGAGCTGGTTCTTTGAAAAGATAAACAAGATTGATGAAACTTTATCCAGACACACCAAAGAAACAAAATCAGAAATGAAAGAGAAGTAAAAACTGACATCACAGAAATACAGATTGTTAGAAAATACTATGAACAATTGTACGCCAACAAATTGGACAACCTAGTTGAAATGGACACATTCCTAGAATCATACAGTCTTCCAAAATTCAACCAGGAAGAGTCAGAAAACCTGAACAGACCAATAACAACTAAGGAAATAGAAGCAGTAATTAATAAACTCCCAGCAAACAAAAGCCTGTGTCCGGAAAGCTTCACACAGGAGTTTTACTGAACATTCAAAAAAAATCTAACACCTATTCTCCTCAAACTACTCCAAAAAATTCAAGAGGAAGGAAGACTGCCAAGCTCTTTTTATGAGGCTAGCATAATCCTAATTCCAAAATCAGATAAAAGACACTACAAAGAAAGAAAATTTCAGGCCATTATCCCTGATGAACATAGACCACAAAATCATCAACAAAATATTAGCAAATGAGATCAAGCAATATATTAAAAAAATTATTCACCACAACCATGTGGTATTTATCCTAGGGATGCATGCTGGTACAATATTCACAAATCAATAAATGTGATATACCACATAAACAAAATGGAAGATAAAAATCATATGATAATATCAATAGATGCTGAAAAAGGATTTGACAAAATCCAGCACCTATTTCTCATAAAAACGCTCAGCAAAGCAGGAATAGAGGGATCATATCTCAACATAATAAAGGCTATATAAAAAAAAACCTACAGCCAACATCATACTCAATGGGAAAAACACTAAAAACATTTCCCTTAAAAACAGGAAGACAGCGATGTCCACTTTCATCGTTATTCAACATAGTACTGGAAGTCTTAGCCACAGCTTTCAGACAAGAAGAAAAAATAAAAGATACCCAAATTGGAAAGGAGGAAGTGAAACTGTCATTATTCCCAGATGACATGCTATTGTACACAGAAAACCCTAAGGACTCCATCAAAAAACTACTAGATATGAATGAATTCGGCCAAGTAGCAGGATACAAAATTAATATCCAGAAATCAATGGCATTCTTATGCACCAATAACGAACACTCAGAAAGGGAAACTAAAAAAAAACAAAAAAAAACCCATTTACCACTGCAACAATAAAATTAAGATACCTAGGAATAAACTAAGGAGGTGAAAGACCTGTTCTCAGAAAACTACAGGACATTGAAAAAAGAAATAGAGGAAAATATAAACAAGTAGAAGCATATACTATGTTCATGGACTGGAAGAATCAACATCATTAAAATGTCCATACTACCCAAAGCAATCTATAGATTCCATGCAATCCCTATTAAAGTACCAATGGCATATTTCACAGATCTAGAACAAATACTCCAAAAGTTTATATGGAACCAAAACACACCCAAATAGCCATGGCAATCTTGACAAAGAAGAACAAAGTTGGAGGGGTCACAATACCAGATATCAGGTTATACTACAAAGCCATGGTAATCAAAACAGCCTGGTACTGGCAAGAGAACAGGTATATAGATCAATGGAACAGAACAGAGAACCCAGAAATCGACCCAGGACATTATGCATAATTAATATTCAACAAAGGAGGCAAGAGCATACAATGGAGAAAAGACAGTCTCTTCAATAAATGGTGCTGGGAAAACTAGACAAGTACATGCAAAAAAATGAAACTAGACCACCAACTTATACCATACACAAGAATAAACTCAAAATGGATAAAAGACTTAAATGTTACCCATGAAACCATAAAAATACTAAATAAAATGTAGGCAGCAAAATCTCAGACATCACAGGTAGCAAAATTTTCACCGATACATCATCTAGGCCAAGAGAAACAGAGGAAAAAATTAATAAATAGTACTACATCAAACTGAAAAGCTTCTGCATGGCAAAAGAAACCAGCATCAAAATGAAAAGGGAACCCACTCTTTGGGAGAACATATTTGCCAATGATACATCAGATAAGGGGTTAATATCCAAAATATATAAAGTACTCATACAGCTCAACAAAAGACAGACAATCCAATTAAAAATGAGATGAGGGCCATCACTGGTTTGGCTCAGCAGTTAGAGCATTGGCCTGTGGACCAGAGTCACAGGTTCAATTCTGGTCAAGAGCACGTACCTCAGTTGCGGCTCAGTCCCCAGCCCTGGTCGGGGTAGTGCAGGAGGCAACCAATCAATGTGTCTCTCTCACATCGATGCTCCTCTCTCTCTCTCTCTCTCTCTCTCTCTCTCTCTCTCTCCCCCCCCTCCCTCCCACTCTATCTGAAGATAAATGGAAAAATATCCTCTGGTGAGGGAGAAAGGAAGGAAGGAAGGGAGGGAGGGAGGAAGGAAGGAGAGGACCTGAATAGACACTTCTCCAAACAGCACATACAAATGGCCAAGAGAGAGACATGAACAAATGCTCAATATCACTAATCATCAGAGAGATGCAAATTAAAACGACTATGAGGTATCACCTCACACCTGCCAGAATGGCTGCCATCAACAAATCATCAAACAAGTGCTGGTGAGGGTGTGGACAAAATGGGACTCCAGTACACTGCTGGTGGGAATGCAGACTGGTGCAGCCTCTATAGAAAACAATATGGTGTTTCCTCCAAAAATGAACTGTTTTTTTGACCCAATGTCCCACTTCTTGGAATATACATATCTGAAGAAACCTGAAACACCAATCAGATCAGAAAGAATACATGCACTCCTATGTTCATAGCAGCGCTATTTATAATAGTTAAAATCTGGAAACAGTCCAAGTGCTCATCAGTAGAGCAGTGGATAAAAAAGCTGTGGTAAATTTACACAATGGAATACTATGCAGCTGTAAGAAAGTTCTCTTATCCTTTGAGATGACAGAGAGGGACCTGGACAGTATTATGCTAAGCAAAATAAGCTTGTCAGAGAAAGACAAGTACCACATGATCTCACTTATTATTTATGGAATATAATGAACATAAGCTGACGATCACAATAGATCCAGAGACATGGAAGTAGGGAACAGACTGACAAACCTCAGAGGGAAGGGGATGGGGGGAGTGGGAAGAGATTAACCAAAGAACTTATATGTATAACTAATGCACACAGAGAATAGTGTAGGGAAGGCAGGAGGTGGGTGGGAGCGGGAAGGAGAAGATCAATGGGGCAATAAAGGGGGAACATCTATAATATTTTCAACAATAACGATTTTTTTTAAAAAAGAACTCTTTCAGTGGACATGACAGAGACAAAAAAAGATTTGGCTAAATTGGGGAGTGAAAATGGGTAACAGGGAGAGAGTAGACCAGACTCCTTTAAAGCAACTTGGTTCTGAAGAGCTGGTGATAGCATCCGTTTTGGAAATTAGATACCTGGGCATGTTTATAAGCTGTGGAGCAAGTGCCAGGAGAGAGGAAAGGCTTGAAAACAGGAGAAAGGATGGATGAGGGAGGGATCCAACAAGATCCTAGAGGAGACTGGAGTAGATGGATGAAAAGCCCCAAATGGCTGCCATTTTCCTAAAAAAAAAAAAAAAAAGTAACAGATTCGTAGGTACCTTAACAGCAAAGAAGACTCTAAGACAGGATGGGGGATTGGGGTGGAAGGAGTAACAGACAAATAAGATACAGATTTTTATTCTAAAATTAAGAGGGGAACAAGGCCAGTTAAATTTCACCAAGACAAAAATAAAACTCCTGTTGCTCTATGCCTATATCCCATACGTATCCATTTTAACATGTCTGATTACAAAATCTTCATACAGCCATTTGGATAGTCTTTCATTTTCAAAGCAGTTTAACACCTTATCCAACTAGTCTATCTGCAGACTGAGCCAACTCTAAAGGTTTGCTGACTGTAAAACTTGGGACTTATTCAAACAAGTAGTACCCTGAAGATAAATTCCAAAATGCCAACGGCATTTTCAATACTTTTCCTTTATCAACTTCTATTGCTTTAGAAAGGTGTGGCGGGATGGAAGGGGACTGAAACTTTCTCCCATCTCCCCTTAGAAACAAGTTTATAAAATCATGTATACATTTAAAACTTAGTTCCATAAACAAATCATTTGTTTGAAGTAGAAAACAGTAAAAATACATTTTTATAGCAAAATAATTTCCCAGTGTCTCAGACACCATCAGAATAACACAACTCTAAAAATACCTGTAATTTAAAACCAAGTAAACATCCTAAAATGGTAACAGTAGAATGAAATGATCTTTATATTCCTTTCAGCTATGCTACAAAGAAATTACTAAGAAAATGTTCCAAATCAAGGCATAAAAACATTCATCGTAGTTTATTCTCTCATCAAAGAAGCTTCATAACTAAAGGTCCTCTGCTATGTATATTAGGCAGCTAGACAGACATGGCAGAACAAGGACGATGGGCCAGGTACAGAAGGTCACCAGGGAGGAAAGCCTCAAGGTTACCTCATCCCCAGGGTAACCTTTCCTCCCCTAGCTTATCTCTGGTCCTGCAGTTTGGAACCCCTGACCTTTCATACAGCTGGTCATACAGTTTAGACCCACTGATTTTTCCTCCCTAAAAAAAATATCTATGCTTCACTTGTATTTCCTCCAGGCCCAGAAAAGCAGCAAAACCAGACAAGTGACACCATGACTGCCTCAGGACCAGCTGCAATGACTAATGACCCCCTGCCCTGGCGCCAACCAATCAGCGGAGACCACAACCCTGAAAGAGTACACCTGGAAAGCTGATGAATATTCTGAGCCCGGCCAGTGTGGCTCAGTGGATTGAGCATCATCCTTTGAACTGAGAGGTCTTGTTGCGATTCCCAGTCAGGGTACATGCCTGGGTTGTGGGCTCAGTCCCCGGTGTGGGGTGCGCAGAAGGCAGCTGATCGATGTTTCTCTCTCACATTGATGTTTTTATCTATCTCTCCCTGTCTCTTTAAAAAAAAAAAAATACAAAATTTTTTTAATTCTACTGAGACCCTCCTTTTGGGGAGCATGCCCACCCCGAGCTCGCCTTCTCACCCATGCCCACCCCCTACCCTGTTACCGTGTTACCACTACCTTCCTCATTCCCAAGCTCCAAGGACCATTCTTTTGCCTTTACTGTACAACTTGTTTCCTGAGCCCATTTCTACCACTCATTTCTTCCACCTCTGTGATTTTCTAAATACACGTTTGAGTCTTGGCTCTGAATTCTTTCCCAGACAGAACTCAAGTACTGAGGTTGCTGAACCCAAGTCCAGTCTGACCCCACCAGTCTTCCTGGGAAGTAGAGAATGCCTATGTCATTTCATTCAAAGTCGCAGAACCGGTTCATGACGTTGGCCTGGGAGCACAGGGAAACTGCAGCTTCTCGTGGCTGTCACAATCAGACACCTTCCCCACTCCTGCTGGCTACCTAGATGCCCACCTAGCGAATAAGGTTTTAGATACTAATGGACATTTTAAGTATTCAGGTCTGCACATGCTGGTAGCAAGAATGGCACACCCACACCTTTCTTCCCTCTGTGGACAAAGAGGGGCCACATACTACATCTAACAAGCTCAGGGGAGGCCTGCGTGGTGGCCTTACCATCTCAGAGACCTAAAGTAATCACATAAGATGGTTTAAAATTAAAACGTTTTTACTAAAAACAGTTCATGGCAGGTAGTCATGTCCTAAGGTAGCATTCTTCCCTAACGAAAGTCAACCTTTACCTTAATTGAGCCTGTCTATTGTCTCTTTGCATCTAAGATAACATACCTTTGGAATGTCCAAGTAATTTCCTTTTTCCAGACCCCTCAAAGCACAGGCACCACTCTGTGGAGACCACAAATCCCCTCAGTTATTGATATGTTAACTGCTGACTGTTAACTATCCTGTATCACCTGTGTAAAAGAAGTGTGTGTCTATCATTTTATTTTTTTCCCAATCCCAGAGGTTTGCCTCCCACCCCCACTCCAACACTTTGCTTTCTCCCACCTCCTTAATCTATCACCAATGGATTTCATGTAACTCACTTGTGTCTTCTCTTGACTGTAATGCAGGGATGGGAAACATCCGGCCTGCAGGCCATATAGGGCGGAGAAATCAATACCAGCTAACATCAGGGGCCTCACCAAATTAGCCTGACCAAATATAGCACGCTGATTTTTAAGTTGGTAATTTTGTATGGCCCTCAAATTATGTTATAAATATCCAAATAGCCCTTGGCAGAAAAAAGGTTCCCCACTCCTGTTGTAATGTATATAATAAGGTGCAAAACTGCCATTCTCTGGAGCATTTTCTCAACTCATTGAGATTTTGCTTCCCAGCAATCATCATCAGTTTGGCTCAAATAAACTCACAAACATTCTATACAAGTTTGAATGTTTCTTACACTGATATTTACTTGGCATAGTGTGGCCGGATTCCAAAGAAGCTCTCCCAGGACCAAACCTCGGACCCAGACCCAGTGCTAGGGTCCAGGAAGGGGCCCATTGTGCCACCACCAGCTCCTTGTTTTGCAATGAGTGGACTTTGGGTGAGTTTCACTTGAAATTCCAGACCTCCCTGTTTCAAGGTAAGAGGCCCTGATTTTATTTGAGCTGTATTTTTTAAATCATCAAGGTTGAACTATGGTTAAGGTCGACAGAACCCAGGCAAAGGCAAGACTGGAGGAAAAATGGGCGACTGGTTTTTAACTTTGGCTTTCGATTGGAATTGCTTTCTGAGAGTCTGAAAAGCAGACTCTACACATCCCAAAACAAAACTAAAATTAATATGGGAAATTATGCCTCCAAGGCTGGAAACTCCCTAACTCCAGCACTCATTAATACTCCCAGAGAGGTAGGAAGCCTTTACTGGAGTACTTTACTGAAATGGGAAGATTTAACTAGAAATGTTATCAACTTAAAACAGCCAAAACTCACTTTTCTTTTGAGTGCCTAAAATAATTATTTTGCATGCAAAATTAGAAAAATGCCAGCTCTAAAATTAAACTGAATGAATGGGGAGCATATCTTGATCTGGAAATTAGAAGTTTCTAGGAGGAATGCAGATAAATTCTTCTCTTTTTCTTTATTGATTTTAGAGAGAGAGGAAGGGACAGGGAGAGAGAGATAGAAACATCGATGAGAGAGAACATCAATTGGCCACCTCCTGCGTGCCCCCCATTGGGGATCAGGCTCACAACCTGGGCATGTGCCCTGACTGGGAATTGAACTGGCGACCTCTTGGTGCATGGGTCGACACTCAACCACCGAGCCACACCGGCTGGGAAAATTCTTCAAAAAAAAAAAAAAAAGAAAGAAATTTTAGAAACTGGCTCTGACCTAAAGTCGGCTCCTGAGGCCAATAGAAGCCAACACCCATTCCTCCCCTTCTACAGCTCCTCCACTATATTTGCTTTTAGAGCTTCCTCGTCCAGACTTGCCTTCCCACTCCCTTCTTTCCCTTCTATCTCCACTATATCTCTCCTCCCCTACCACTCCCTACTGACCTAAGAGAAAATAGAGAAGTTCAGACTAGGATAATCCAGGAATTCTAGCAGCTCCCTTTGAAGAAAAGCTGGTCTCAGGCAGAAAGGAACCGGCAATTGTTCTCTGAGACCCTGATGGGTTCTCAAAAAAATTTAACTGTTAGAACATGTAATCCTGCTATTCTAACCTATTCCAATTACTATACCTACTGGTTTATTGGAGCAAAAACAATAAAATACTAAACAAGGTTCGAGGGAAAACTCCTATAGAGAAGTCTGTTCACTTTAAGGATTATAGGAAACTGATATGGAATTTATAAAAACAAAAGCAAGCATAGAGCTGCTCCAACGACTATGAGAAGGTGTTTCCCCTTCTCCTTACTAATAGTTTAGGAGAAATTAAAATTGCCATAGAAGGGGGGAAATTACTAAGGTCCTTGAAATACTGGGGCTACTTTATCTGTTCATAACCACCCCTAAAAAATAAGCTGGAGTAAAGCTTCTGTGCAAATGGTAGGGATATCTACTTATACCAATCGGGAACATAATGATTTTAAAGAAATCTCCTTCCACAAGAGGAACTGAATGTTCGTTCCAGGATATTCCAATGCAACTTCTGGCCTTTTCCCATCACCAATATCCTTCATGCATGAGCTGGAATTAGGCCCAATAATTTCATGTATGAAATTCCCTATAATTCTCCTATCCTTATAGTAAAGAAACCAAATGGGAAAAGATGGAGATCTGTATAAGATCTCAGGGCTACAAGTGTCCATCAGTAGACGAATGGATAAAAAAGCTGTGGTACGTATACACAATGGAGTACTATGCAGCTGTAAGAAAGAAAGATCTCTTATCCTTTGAGACGACATGGAGGGACCTGGAGAGTATTATCCTAAGCGAAACAAGCCAAGCAGAGAAAGACAAATATCACATGATCTCACTTATTTGTGAAATATAATGAACATAACAGTCTGAGGAACAGGGTAGACCCAGAGACGTGGAAGTAGGGTACAGACTGACAATCCTCAGAAGGGGGGGGGGGAGATAAACCACAGAATTTATATGCATGTACGCATAACTGATGGACATGGACAACAAAGCTGGGGATGGGGTGGGGGGGATGGGGAAGAGGATGTCAATGGGGAGAAAAGGAGAAACATCTGTAACAAAAATAAATAAAAAAATAAAATTAGATAGTTCCCCCCCCCCCCCAAAAAAAGATCTCAGGGCTATAAATATGATAGTTATTCCCAGATATCCTGTGGTTCAAATCCACATACCCTTCTTATCAGTCATTTCTGTGGACTGACAATATTTTGTCAGTAATAGATTTATGTAGTGCCTTGTTCAGCATTCCAGTAGAAAAAGACAGTCAATACCTCTTTGCTTTCACCTGGGAAGATTACAAGTTTACTTGGACAGTAATGTCCCGGGGATATAGAGAGAGTCCCACCTATTGTTTTAGATACTAAAAGCTGATTTAAATTATGTTAAATTTCCTAGAGATTCCACTCTAACCCAATTTGTAGATGATTTAGTTTTATGCTCCAGAAAATTACTAGACTCCCAAAAAGGACACAATTTACCTATTATAACAGCTAGCTATAAAGGGACATGGGTATCAATGGACACGCTCTGATTCTGTTCACCGCAGGTAACATACTTTGGTTATCTGGTATCTAAAGATGGGCTAATAATTAACCCTGAAAGACGCAGAGGAATCCTACCTTTTCTTCAAAAATGAGAAAGCAGCTTAGAGGATTCCTGGGTTTGACTGAATATTGTCACAACTGGATTCCAAATTTTTAATTAATGGCCCAGCCTCTATATGTCTTATTAAAATCAAATTGACCTGACCCAATTCAGTGGAACCCAGAAGGGAAACAAGCTATTAAATCTCTACAGGATTATCTAAAGCTTCCACTCTGGGACACCTTAATTATAAACTAATTTTTTATACATATTAATGAAAGAAATACTTTTAGAAATTTCAACTCAAAAATATGGAGATCATCATAGACCTACAGACTATTACAAGTCAGCAACTAGACTCAGTAGCCAAAGGGCTCCCTACCTGCATTACAGCTATTTCTGCTATAAATATGTTACGCAAACAAACAAAAGATAGTTAAGGCTTTCCTTTGTTTATTATGTTCCCCATTCTACTAAGTCTCCACTGAATTCTCACCACATTTAACACTTTTGTCACCTGACTGACTGGCTCTTGCATTCTGCACCTAATTTCACTAAAATTCCATGTAACAGTCTTAACCCAGCAACTTTGCTACTTTCTTTGCAGGATAAAGACATCCACAATCGCATTTTGCTTACTGACCACCTTCCTATTCCTAGGAATGGTTTATAGAAAACTCCTTATACTGCTGACTTAATTGGGTTTACAGATGGATCTTTGAAAGATAAGCAAGAATGTTACTGAGCTGGATATAAAATAACTTCCATCGTGGACATAATAATGGAAGGTTCTCATTTACCTGAATAAAATCTGCCCAACAAGCCTAATTGTTCTAACTTGGGCTTGTCAATTGGCCAAAAATCAAATAGCCAATGTTTACACTGATAGTAGCTATACGTTTGGTGTAGCTCACAACTTTAGAATGCTGTGGAAGCAGCGAGGCTTCTTAATCTTCTCAGGGCAGCCCATAAAGAATGGAGAATAGTTTTTATTGCAGAATAAAATCTATTTTTGTTTTTATTGCAGAAAGGCAATGAGACGTGGATTTGGAGCTATTGATGAGTGTCTTGTACTTTGTTGAAGGTGTGTTTCTTGAAATGGAAACAATTGGCAATGATCAAAATTCCAGGACATTCTAAAGCTGCCACCATGAAAGCAAAAGAAACTATTTAGCTGATGCTGAGCTAGACCTGTTTTACCATTACCAAGAGAAATGGACAGAGGTTCCATATATCCAAGCCTTTATGGCTCTCAGAGGCAACCCCAACCTATGCACTGTCTATAAACTAGAAAAACGTACCCAGATGGAAAGAAACACTCCAAAAATGGATGAATGGATTTGTCAGTCCATCGACAATATTTGTGTGGCAACCCACAACAATTGTTGCGGTTTAAAAAAAAAACAAAAAACCACCTGGTCGTTTGGCTCAGCGGTTAGAACGTCAGCCCGCGGACCAATGAATCACGGGTTCACTTCCGGCCAAGGGCACATACCTCGGTTGCGGTTCGTCCCGGCCCTCATGGGGTCGTGTGGGAGGCAACCAGTTGATGTGGCTCTATCACATCGATGTTTCTGTTTCTGTCTCTCTCCCTCCCTCCCACTCTACCTGATAATAAGTAAAAAAATATCCTCGGGTGAGGAATTAAAATTTTTTAAAAACCTGCCCTGGCCAGTGTGGCTCAGTAGGTTAAAGTGTCGTTCCATGCACTGAAGGGACATGGGTTCCATCCCCAGTCAGGGCATGTATGGAAGGTAACTGATCAATGTTTCTTTCTCACATCAATGTTTCTCCCCATTCCCCCTTACGATATTAGAATATTTAACTTATTTCAACTATTCCTTTCTAAATTAGTACATTTGGTAAAAGCTACTGAATATCTAGATATTTTGAAATAACATGGAATACTGAAACACTGATTGCTAGACTAGTCTTAAGTTTGCCTGCTTTTGGTTTTTATTGCAGGAAGGCGGTGGGACGTGGATTTGGAGCTATTGATGAATGTCTTGTGCTTTTGTTGAAGGTGTGTTTCTGGAAAGCAAGTGTGTCTGCCAACAGAGGAACCTATGTTTGTAAACGTTATGAAATGTGTTCATAAAAGTCAATCTAGGAAATACGGGCTGCTTACTTTTTGGTTATCATCGGAAACAGATTTCTAAAAGTTAAAAATTCAAATTAACTTGGAAAGAAATTATATAGTTTTGATAATAGAAGATATAAAGTATGGAGATGGATTTTTAAGGGAAAAGGAAAAAAGTGAGTTATTCTCGAATTATGCGTGTGGTCTTGATGTGTATGGTCTTTTGTGTATGGTCTTTACGTGATGTGTGTCTGTGTATTATGTGTGGTGCATTTTAAAGTCTTTTAAAGTTATTACAATAAAATATGCATTTGTTTTGCCTGGATGTACAAATAGGATTTATGTAACAGTCTTTTGGTTAAGTATATTTGACAACTTTCCCAAAATTTAAATTTTAAGAGATTTTTTTTTAACTGAGATAGGCCCTGGAATACTTCAAGGATTTATTCTCTCTCTTTATAAAAGTTTTTACATATGAAAAAAATGCTCAACCGTCACTAATCATCAGAGAGATACAAATTAAAACTACTATGAGGTATCACCTCACACCAGCCAGAATGGCTGCCATCAACAAATCATCAAACAACAAATCCTGGCAAGGGTGTGGAGAAAAGGGGACTCTAGTACACTGCTGGTGGGAATACAGACTGGTGCAGCCACTAGGGAAAACAATATGATGTTTCCTCAAAACATTAAAAATGGAACTGCCATCTGACCCAGTGATCCCACTTCTAATTAATAAAAAAAGTTTTTAAACCAATTAAGCCTATTTAACATGCTTGAAATTACATGGGAAGCTTTGTCAAATTAGTAATAATAGTAACTATGTTCTACTTATATACATCTATTTTTTATTAAAATGGATGTTCCTGAAATTTCAGCCTGCCCTAGGGAGGAACTTGCAAAGATTCAGAGCCAAGTCAAACAGGGAGCTCTCAGGGGTAGCAGCACGCAAGCCAAGAATGATGGTTCTCTGTGGGGGCATCTGGCAGCAGTACTCTAGGTGTCTGTGGTCCACACATTGGTAGTTTATGCATTGTTTCCAAAGCTAAATACACACTTCCAATAAGCCATGTATAGCGTTTTAAAATCTTGCATATTATTTGTTCTTTATACACTCAGACCTCAGTTCTAGAACATCTCCCATCTCGAACAATTTGATTCTCCAAGTTGTTCAGGGAAAAAAATGTCTCAGTTGTTGACCAAAACTTCAGTTTTCTTCTACCTGACAACTCTTTCATGCTGATACCTCAGCATGACAAAGCATCTCTCAGGAAACAACTGCTTTTGTTAGCACCATTTAAAAACAGAAAAAGGCCATCAATGTTGCTAAGGGTGTGAAAGTGCTCACAAAACAACAATCACAGGCAATTGAAGAGGTAGAAAACTGTCCTCCATTGGGATAAACCAAAAGCAGTTAGCCGGTGACAGCATTTCCCAGGCCGTGATATATGAAAAAGCAAAGACACTACAACTGACCTCCTGAAAGACACCCGAGGAATGAGTGCTGAAATTGATTTATTTAAGGTAGCAGGGGGTGGTTTGATAAATTTAAGAAAGGAAGTGTGTACTTATAGACTAAACAGTACATTATACATGTATTGTATGTAAAAAAGGCTAAAACAGGGAGTCATTTCTGGGTCTGGAACGGATTAACTCAATTTACATTATTTTTAATGGGAAAAAAAAGTATTCAGTTTTCGAACAAATAGCTTCTCGAACAGCCTTCTGGAACAAATTAAGTTCAAGAACTGAGGTTTCACCATATACTGAAATTGTGTATTGGATCTAAAAATATGGGCTTTATATTGTCTTTTATGTTATTTTACAGTAATTATTTACCAAGAAACTGTTTTCTTAAAATGTTATATTTTACAGAAAAGCAGTTTTTTTAATCAATTGCATTATAACCAAATCTATAAGCGTGTCATTTTAAGTTTTGTCATTTATAGAGTCATCATTTTACTTGAATGCATTTGCAAATATGTTACATCTTTAGAAAGATCCATGAAAAGGACCCTGACTTACTCTAAATTACAGATTTCTAAGTAGGTCCTATCTTTGACAAGATGAAGATTTATAGAACTCTAAGAAATAACTGAGTTCTTAAAAATATTGGCAAATAATCAGAATAAACAAAAAAATTGGTTATGGGACTAAATGAACTGAGGATAATTATTATTCTTATAACTTTATTCAAAATATCACTGATTTTTTTAACTTTCTGTTTCCCAAATATAAGGAAAACTAAAAGGAGACATTCTGCATTATTATCAAGGACTCACTAACCAGCTTATAGGGCCTGATAAATTAGTAACATTCATTTAACAGTATGCTCGAGGGTGACAGAGACTTCAAAGACAACGACTTACAACCAGGAGATTTCTGTCCATTGGAAAAGACATTAACTAACTACTCTCTCCAACACTGTTGGAAGGGAATTTATCAGGTGCCTAACCACAAATGGACATCTGCCCGTATCTGACACTTGCCTCCACCTACAGTGGAGATCAAAGACTTCTCAAGAATAAGAAGCCACCATCTCAGCCCTGGCCACTTTGGCTCAGTGGTTAGAGTGTCAGCCCATGGACCGAAGGGTTGCAGGTTTGATTCCCGGCCAAGGCCACATACCTGGGTTGCAGGTTCCATCTCTGGCCCCGGTCAGGGCGCACACAGGAGGAAACCAATCAATGTGCATCTCTCACATCGATGTTTCTCTCTTTCTCTTCCTCCTTCCCTTCCACTCTATCTAAAAATCTATGGAAAAATATCCTCTGGTGAGGATTAACCAAGAAAAAAAGACACTGATGAGGCCTGTGTACCTACCAACTAATGTTTAACTTTATTTGTCTTTACCTAATATTAATAATTATTATTATTATACTTGTTCTTTAGGCTTTCCTCAAACCTGTGGATATAGCCCCACTGTTAATAATTGCTGAATAATAACTTTTGTTATTTATTATTACTATTATATTTTTTTAATCCTCACCCCAGGATATTTTTCCATTTATCTTCAGATAGAGTGTGAGAGAGGGAAGGGGGAAGAGAGAGAGAGAAAAACATCAATGTGAGAGACATCGATTGGTTGCCAGGACCAGGGACCAAACCACAACCGAGGTATGTGCCTTTGACTGGAATCCAACTCATGACTCTTTGGTCCGTGGGCTAACGCTCTAACCACTGAGCCAAACTAGCCAGGGCTTCTGTTATTATTAATACTCTTTTTATGGTTTCTGTTTTGAAATTTAAAAGAAATGCTGTTGCAAAAAAAAGAAAATGTATAAATTTTTTAAAGTTAAAAAGAAAATTTGTCCTAATAAGTTGGTTATTTCTGAATGAATAAAAAGAGACAAACTAAGAAGAACAAGGGAAACTGTAAAAAGTTAATGAAAGATATTAAGAAAGGAATTTTATATATAAACACCAGAACCTAATTATGGAAATATGCTTACCTCCTAATCCAACAGACTACTAACTATATTAATTCAGATAGAAGCTGAGATGTCTATAAAAACATGGCCTCTAACTGCTGCTGAGGCACAGGAAATTTACTTTTAAGCTCATACTGTCCTCCTGGCCTCTGAAATTTTAGATAGTAATTGTAATCTACAGCATTATACTCTTACAACCTTGGCCTCGTTTAAAACTTAAGGTTACAGCTTCCAATTGCACAACTAGTGGGAATCAGATAAATAATAGCACCTGAGTGCTTCCAATGAGAAGTAGATGGGCCATAGTAAAACAGGAACCCATCTCACAGTCAGATAATAAAAACTGAAAAGGTGTATGGTATGTCCTCAAACTGTGAATATTATACTAGATGCAAAATATAGAAAAGGGAGACAGGCAACAAAAACTTGAATCATGATAGCTCAAAGATCAGAAATGACCCAGAATATTATTAATAAGGACATAGAGGATCTGACTACCTGTCATTCATCTGCCTTTTTCCTTTGAATAATAATAATTCAACCTTGAATGCCATCAAAGGTTATGGTCTTGCCCCATCCCTGGTGGTCCATCCCATTCAACAAGACAAACACTGACTCTGAGACTTCCTAGGAATGGGCCTTCCTAGCACAGTGGGACCTCATTATCCAACCAAAACATTGGTCATCGATACATCCTTTGAATTGATTTATAACCAAAAGGGGGATGTGTGGACCAAAAGCGGCCACATATTAAACCTGACAAGCTCAGAGAAGGACTGCATGGTGGCCTTACCAACTCAGAGACCTAAAGTAATCACATAAGATGGACTAATATTAAAACTTTTACTAAAAGCAGTTCATGGCAGGTAGTCATGTCCTAAGGTAGCATTCTTCCCTAACGAAAGTCAACCTTTACCTTAATTGAGCCTGTCTATTGTCTCTTTGCATCTAAGATAACATACCTTTGGAATGTCCAAGTAATTTCCTTTTTCCAGACCCCTCAAAGCACAGGCACCACTCTGTGGAGACCATAATCCCCTCACTGTGATTATCATCATGTTAACTGCTGACTGTTAACTATCCTGTATTCACCTGTGTAAAAGAAGTGTGTCTATCATTTTACTTTTTATCCAATCCCAGAGGTTTCCTCACCCCATTCCTCCCACTTGCTTTCTCCTGCCTCCCTAATCTATCACCAATGGATGTCATGTAACCCACTTGCGTCTTCTCTTTTTATTGTAATGTATAAAATATGGTGCAAAACTGCCCCTCTCTGGAGCATTTTCTCAATCCATTAAGATTTTGCTTCCAGGAAACTGTATGGCTTAAATAAACTCACAAAAATTCTCTCCAGGTTTTGATACCATTGTAATTAGCTAGTTATTAATAATAGGAAAGGAGCAACAGGAAGGCCAGAAATTATAGGCATGTTCCCTGCAAAACACTGGGGGAGGGGAAAAACACAGGGAAGATAGACACATACTCAGTAAAGTTGGGGTGATGGGAAAGGTACCTGCCTGGGAACAAAGGTCATTGGCCAGAGTGGGTGTGGCCACAGCAAGCTCAGGAGGATTTGGAATACTTAATTTCTTGAACAAAGAAACTGGCTCTCTTGAGCTCTTAGCACTGAGCTTGACTTCTGGCTTTCGGGCTTTTTTGCTCCTGCTTCGCTGCATTTGCCCATATGGCCCACAGCCATGTGCATCCCACACAATGGGCTAATGGACTGCAGCTAGCCTGATGCTGTACTAGACTTGTCTTCAACATGGAAAGGAAACTCTGGACACTGGCTTTGCTTCTAGCTCTACTGAAACCCCAGCTACACTTCTTCTATGACTGGACTAAGGGAAATGGGACTTTAGAAACACAGGGATTTACTTCCACACAAATAAAAATCACTCATTCTCCAATTTGAGCCTCAGAAACTTCTTTTCTCAGAAGATCATGAGAACTCCAACCCCAGCAACACCCAGTGGGGAAAAGGACCCCCCACTTCATCCCATATCAGTTTCAAAGTTTCCTATGTTGACACCTCTCAGGCTTGCATCTCCTAAACTCTAAGGGTCCCCAGGAGACTTGCAACCGGGGCGGGGCAGGGCAGGGCAGGGCAGGGCAGGGCAGGGGCAGCAATGGGTAGCAGCAGCTCATCCAGGGCCAACCCCTGAACCTGTCTCCAAGAGCTCTTTTCCTCCGACTTTTCAGTGAGCCAGTAACAGCCCTGCCTTGCCTCACTTCTTTCCTATGACGATTCTACAAAACCAAAGCAGCCCCACCTAGGCTCTCTCCTGTCGCTTCTTCTATCCTAAGCCCTTCCTTGTTTCATGGTCCCCAGCTTTAATAAACATACTCTCTAAATAAATAAATAAACAAAATGACATAACGAAACCAATTTTACCACAGGATAATTGATATAAACAAGAGTTAAATTCCTAGGCATCTCACTGTTATAATGAAACGTTATTTGAGGACCTGCTGTACCGCCTTCCCTATCTCTACTATCACGCAAGGAGATGAATCAATAAACACTTAACTGAGAGCCTAACATATTCCAGGTATTATCCTAAATTTTGATGACACATTAATAAAACCAGGCCTTCCACTAGGAGAACGTATACTGTAAGGAAGACAAGTGTACAAATAAATTACTATCCACATTTCTCAAGAAGTCTGACTTGCCCTCTCCAGCCCCACCCTCAACTAGATCTCTTTTATAAACCCTCACATCATCTATTTTTTTTGCCACAAGTCAATTTGTAGACATGCATGGGGTAATTTCTTTGGCTCTGCCTATACTGCACTGTAAACTGGGTTCCTAGTACCTAGCAAGCTGCTTAAAACACAGTAAGAAATCAAATATTAATTAAACAGACAGATGGACAGAAGAATGAATGTGGACTTAGTTCAAGAACAAAGCAATCAAGCTTCCCCACAGGAAGGCCTGAAGGCAACACATTTTTTGAGTGGTACACCTTCATCTAGCGATAAAAAAAATTAATGAAGTTTTTTTATATACTACAGGAAATAAATTAATACCAAAAAAGGAGACATTTTTAAAATACACAGTCTAGGATTATCACTACTTCTTTATTTAATTTGATGTATCCCTAATTTATAAACTATTTAATTTCTGTAATTAAGTTACCTTTAGAAAAAATGCAAAATAAAAGAATCCAACTTCACATGTTGAACAGCTTTTTTAAAACATTCTTTGGAATCATGAGAGCTTATTTCAGAAAAGTGCTTTTGTCTCTGATGTTTAAGCCAAAAGAAAAAGACAAGCAATCCCTTAATGCAGCTGGTCAGAATGGATCTGACCCAAACCCTACTGGCGCACACAGTATTTTTCATGATCACTTTATGTATTTTTTTCAACTGTTCTTTTCATATTCATGCAATTCTAAGCTGTTTTTAGATTAATTAATAAGATTTTAATGGCCAAGAGAATGTTTCCAAGGAAATAACAAAAAACATTTTGGAACTTCAAAAACTGGGAGACTAGAGCCCTGGCCTGTTTGGCTCAGCAGTTAGAGCACTGGCCTGCAGACCAAAGAGTCACGGGTTCGATTCCGGTTAAGGGCACGTACCTTGGTTGTGGTTCGGTCCCCAGCTCTGGTCGGGGTCATGTGGGAGCAACCGGTCAATGTATCTCTCTCACATGAGTGTTTCTTTCAATCTCTCTTCTCTCTCTCTCTCTCTCTCTCCCCCTCTCCCACTCTGACTGAAGATAAATGGTAAAGTATCCTCAGCTGAGGATTAAAAAAAAAACTGGAAGACTAGAGACCATTTTGCCTTGTTTCCTCTCCTCCAAGGTCCACTGAGGAAGCTAGATTTCTAATTCTTAGTTGCCTGGCTGGTGTGGTTCAGTGGATTGAGGAGCATCCCATATCTGAGAGGTCCCAGTTCAATTCCCCATTAGGGCACATGCCCGAGTTGTGGGTTCGAGCCCCAGAATAGGGCGTGCAGGAAGCAGCCGATTGATGTTTCTCTCTCCTATCGACGTTTCTATCCCTCTCTTTAAAAACAATCAATAAAAACATATTTTATAAAACACATGTGGAAAGCAAATTTATACTTTGTTGTTTTATAAACACTGTGGATTACCTAATTAAAGTAGGTATGTATACCTGACAACTCATGCCACCAAATCCCCATTCAATACAGTGGATAAATTCGGTGGCCCTAACTCTGAGATCTTAGCAAAGACCCTAAAACTGTAGTTTAAAGTGCAATCATGAGTGCTCGTTTCAGCAGCATATATACTAGAAAACTGGAATGACACAGAGAAGACTAGCACGGCCCCTGTGCAAGGATGAGACACAAATTCGTGAAGCGTTCCATATAAAAACAAATAAAGTGCAATCATGACTTGTTAAATTTGGTCAGAGGTCTATCATTTTATCACTTGAGCTGCCACTTTTCTTCACTATTCAAGTTTACTTTCTATAGAATCAAAGTAGAAAATTCCTAGAGAAATCGATGACCAAGTTTAACAATCAGCGCTATTTCACCCAAGTATCATAAACTCAAAATATTAAATGTGTCCTTTGAGTTCTTAAAAGTATCTGAAAAGTTAAAATTTAAGAAAATCCAGGCTAACTTTATTCAATCATACATACAACATTTAAGTGGACTTCGTGAAACAGCAGGAAAGTACAGCAGTTTCTCAAAAATTAAACACAGAATTACCATATGACCCACAATTCCACTCCTAGGTGTACACCCAAAGAATTGAAAGCAAGGACTCAAACAGGTATTTGCATACCCATGCTCACAGCAGCACTGTTCACAACAGCCAAGAGGTAAAAGGAACCTAAGTGTCCACCAACAGATGAACAGAAAAACATGTGTTAATACACATACAAGGGAATAGTACTGAGCCATAGAAAGGAATAAAATTCTGATATATGCTACAACATGGATGAACCTTGTACACATTTTGCTAAGTGAAAGACAGGTATATATGGCCCAGCCAGTGTGGCTCAGTGGTTGAGTGTCGACCCATGCACCATGAGGTCGCCGGTTCGATTCCCGGTCAGGGCACATGCCCAGGTTGTGGGCCAAATCCCCAGTGGGGGGCATGCAGGAGGCGGCCAATTGATGTTCTCTCTCATCGATGTTTCTCTCTCTCCCTCTCCCTTCCTCTCTCTCTCAAATCAATAAAGAAAAAAAAAGAGATATTATTCCACTTATGTGAGGTACCTAGAGTAGAAAAATTCATACAACAGAAAGATGATGGTTACTAGAAAAAGCTGGAGGAGGAAGGAATGGGGAGTTAGTGTTTAATGGGGACAGAGTTTCTGTTTACGATGATGAAAAAGTGGTGATGGCTGCACAACAATGTGAATGTACTTAATGCCACTGAATGGTAGACTTAAAGATAGTTGAAAAGGTAATTTGATGTCATGTGTATTTTACCACAGTAAAAAAAAAAAAAAAAAGTCAGGAAGCATCAGAAATACAGCTCTCACAATTGCCTTTGTACTATTTTTTAAATATATTTTTATTGATTTTTAGAAATGAAGGGAGAGGGGGAAAGAGAAAGAAACATCAATGCAAAAGAGAATCATCAATGTGAGAGAAAATCATAGATCCGCTGCCTCCTGCACACCCCCTACTGGGGATTGAGCCTGAAACCCAGGCACATGCCCTGACCGGGAATCAACTGGTGACCTCTTGGTGCATGGGATGACGCTCAAACACTGAGCCACACTAGCCAAGCTAGCTTTGTACTATTAACAAAGCCAAAGAGAGCCTAATTATTCAAAGACTGTTACAACTATATGTTGTGATTTTTTTTTTTTAATTCTCAAATACTGATTTTATGCTTGGTATTACATTAAAGTAACATTAGAAACACACTGTATACTGGGAATTTGAATAGTGAGAAAAATTAAATGTGTTTATAAACAAATACATATATTTAAGGAATTAAATCTTAAAAACATTTTTAAAAATCTATAATGTGCTTAGTTAGCACTGCATTCCAAAGCAGCTAGTTGCTCAGTGGTGTGGGGTTTTTCCAGTATTATATTCTGTTAATATGAGGAAAACATTAAAAATTAAAGTAACTATGTAAAAACAGCAAAAAATAAATTTTGCTCTCAATCACATTAGTTCCTAGCAAACAATCATTAAGTTCTCTATATGTATATATAAAACTATGACATTTGTGATAACACAATTTAATGCATTTTTGTTTTAGAAACTCTACATTAGTAGATTCATATTTAACAATGATTTCAGAGATGAAGAAACTGAGAAGTACAGAGGTAAAGTTACTTGCTGAGAGTTGTATGACATAGAGCCACAACCAGAATCTAGAACTTTTAATCAGAGAGTGAAATAATATTAATGTTCTATTTTTTCATAAAACTTAAATCAACCTCTAAAATTAAATGCCACTGATCCTAATTATTGTTCATGCGTGATCTTTGAGGAAGTTGACTCTGAATTATTATTTAATCTCATTTTAAGAAGCTCTATTTACTAACTGAAATAAGGTATCCAAAACATGGCAATTTAAGGAAAAGATCAGCAAATTATACAGTCTATTTAGGAAACATTCATTTGTTCTTTTTTAAAAAAAAAATTAAGCCCTGGCCAGTTTGGGTCAGCGGTTAGAGCCTTGGCCTGCGGACCAAAGAGTCCCAGGTTCGGTTCCCGCTAAGGGCACGTACCTCGATTTCAGTTTGTCCCGGCCCTGGTTGGGGTCGTGTGGGTGGCAACCAGTCAATGTGTCTCTCTCACATTGATGTTTCTCTCTCTCTCTCTTCCCCCCTCTCTCCCTCCCGCTCTATCTGAAGATAAATGCAAAAAATGTCCTCGGGTGAGGATAAAAAATAATAATAATAAATTAAAAATCATTTAATTTTTAATTCAGTGAAACTTTAACTCTAGCTTCCTCGATGAGACTTTGTGCCCAGATAAAAAACATCATCTCCAACTGGATGTAATTGTAATATTTCATGCTACAGTTTGCAAACCATTGAAGTCAATGTAAATGTTTATACCAACCTTTTATTCACTTTACATTTGACATATTCACATTACCTTCTCATTCATATTCAATATTTACCCACACTGACTTGGATGCCATACATAGTAAAAGAACAATCCTACTTGCTGAATATTTATCTTTTACCTTTATTCAGCTGAAAATGTTAATGTTTATGAAAATTGGTGAAAAATAAGCTTCATGGCTTTGCTTTATGAAACTCTTTTTAACCTTAGATTGCTATTCATTTTATCTGCTTCAACAACCAAGAACTAACCCTTAGATGTACTCCTGATCTGAATTTCAACCTACTACTTCAAAACAGGTTGGATCCTTAAAAACAATCAGCAGAGAATTAGATAAATCCAGTTTTAGATAATAAAAATGCTAGCAAGAAAGTTGAATGTCAACTTTTAATAATAAAATTCCCTAAATTTTAGACAAAATGTATTTAAATATTTCCCATTTTGATTTTATATTTAAAATTGTCTTCCAAACTAATGTAGAATACTGACCAGTTACACACTATATCCAGAAGTTTCTCTTTAAAAGAAAACTTTAAACAGCAGTGTACAAACATGTGGTTACTTTCCATTAGTCATGATAGGAAAATGTACAGTTAAAGAGTGCTTTCACTATATAGTAATTTCCTATCTGTCAGCTGATGAATCCAAGAACTCAGATACAGTAAGTGACCTAGTATAACCTCTTACTAAAAGCATTAAAACTATTTCTTGTATTTGCCCAACTTATTAGTGAGTGAGGTCAGGTAAGTAAGGGAAAATCCAACATTTCTAGGAATCAAGAACATCCTATAATTATAAGGCATTACAATTATCAACATATACTGTACAGAATGCACAACAGTATCTTTTTTGACACTTCATTAATGAATTCTGGCGAGTTGATGTAAGCTGGTGCCCACACTGCTAACACCTGCCCTCTTTCTAGAACTTAAAATAATTTACTTATCATCAATCAAGTTCTGATAACCATCAGTCTTGGCTTGAAAACACTGACCAGGTTCTCAACCACTTCAAATTTCTCACACGCACTCGCTACCTTAGTCTCTCCCCTCCATGTGTTATTAGTTAAGCTGATTTCTACTTTCTACTGACCACTTTTCTCAGTGAATACATATAATGTACAACACTCACCTTCTATTAATGTCAAGAGGTAAGAAATTGCCACCACAGAGTTCCAACTTAAAAATCTGCTATAGATGTATCTGAGTAAAATAAAGACACAAGGAGAAATTTTAAAATTTATTTAATAGACACTGCAACATGTTATCACTCAAAAGAAACTGGTTGTGTTCTTAATTGTTGGTTCTAAACAAGTTATCATTTCCCTTTGCTTTTGGCAGGAGAGCAGGGAGTAATGTTTTTACAGAAGTAACATATCCACCTGCTCTGAATTACAGGTGTAAATACTACTGCAATAATACCTGCAAGACAGCTGCCTCCAGAGGCAAGGATTAGCTACCACTACAAATGTCTGCTGATGAACAGAGACATTTAGTGTCATCTGATAAACAGATTTTGGCAATACCCTATACTGAGTGAGATACAGCTTCAGATAAATCTATTCAACTTGCAGCAGTTAACTCCTATTTTTAATATCAGTTGCTCAATGCAGTGGGAGAGTTGCTCTGCCTGGGAGAAAAGATAAAGATGATAGTTAACTTTTAAAAAGAAATGTTATTGACAGTTTTCTCCCATTTTTTCCTAAATTGTAGATAGAGCCCCTAGTTTAGAACTGGTAGATGAAAAGAAGGTGGATTTTGTAACTATTCTGTAATTAAATTTTGTGTTAAATTTTCAGCTGGGGGATTCATAAATTATACCTACCACACTGGCTGCAAAAAATTTGTTGTATCATGGTTAGAACGCAAACATTGCTAGGCCTCCAAACAAATCAACAAAGTATTTTCCAAATGCTGGCTGAAGAGGTGAGAATATTCCGAACTCTATATCCAGAATGCACCAATTACAATGCTAAGGCTCGTTTTCACAGAAAACCCATCAATGATTTGAAAGCTGATTTAATTATATTACCAGCTATCCACAAAAGCCTAAAAGCTACATTTGCAACATTCAAGCAGTCTTAAGTTAACTTAATATCACAATGCCAACAGTTCATCTTCACAGTACAGTCTGCATAAAGCGACGATGTTGGCAACTGAAAACTAATGTTAACAAGATCAGGACAATGCCAATCAATGGGCCACCGGGTATATGACTCCTTTCTATTGTGCAGCTGCAATCTTTCATATTGTTTCTTAATCCCTTTGGGTCTTTCATGTTTGTCCAATTAACCACGCTGTACACTGTGAGAATGGTCACATGAACAGCTCGTGACTTCCACTGTGAATCAATCCTCCTCATGTTTAGGGGAAACTAAAAATTACTATGCATACATCGAAGTACCGAGAAAGCCAGCAGCTGATGACTTGGTAGGGAATACATGTGGCACCAGCACGAAGTCGCAGCATCACCCGTGGAAGTGCAACAAATGCCAACATCTTGCTACTTTTAACAACGAACTTCCCTGCAGTTCTGAAGCAGCCAGCGGCCGCCAGGAAGCCAAACTCCGTCTTGGAGCCCGGCATCGCATCGCATCGCCACGCCACACTCTGACCATCGTCGGAGACTTCGCGGGAGACCAGTACACACCCCCCACCAGGCGCGGACAGACCTCCCCCAGCACCAGGCGGGTGGAACCCACTGGCCCAGGAACCGGCCTCGGAAACTGACCTACGCGGTCACCTCGGCTCCCAGAGCTCCCGGGATGAGGACCACGACCGCAGGCTTCCCGTCTGCTCGCCCTACGTCGATGAAGCAGAGGTCACCTGGCTCGCACTCCCGAGGACTCGCGGCCCCGCGACGAGAAGCTCTCCGGGATCCCCGCGCCGGGAACTCCTCGGAGCGCGAGGTATCCGGACATCGTTCAGCGCGCTGCTGGCTCCGCCCCTCCGCGCCGCCGGCTCCACGAGCGCGCGCGCCCGCGCCTGTGTTGTTTGCCCCGGGATCGTGCGGCACGTGACCGGCTCGCGGGCCTCGCGGGCCTCGCGGCGCGCGCTCCGCTGCCCGGCCCCGCCCCCGACACGGCACGCCCCGCCCCCGGTCCGCTCGGGTCCGCTCCGGTCCTCCTGGACCACGGAGGCCGGTTCCAGTCTTTGCCAACGGCTGAGAGGAGGGGCAGAGCCTTCGCGCTCCACCCCACCGCGCCCGGACCCGAAAGAGGGGGTGGAACCTACCCGAGGACGCGGAGGCGCTGTGGCGGGGAGAGGAAGCCCCCCAAGCCGAAGCAAATAGAAATACTGGGTTAATGCTCTGTTATTAAACAAATACATCACCCAGCTGCCCAGATTTTTTCTTTCCTGCTTTGGTGGCGGTTTTACCCAGGGCAACTTAATTGGCAGTGTAAATTAGCTACACCCCTTTTTCATCTCACATGACAAAGGATGGTCTTAACCCTGTCCTGAGATAGATGGGAGTAAGGGATGCTTAAAGAGATAAGTATTTACAAAATTTTCTTCACTTCCTTCCCCCATCAAATAACCTATCATGAAGAGTCCACCTCTTCAGACTCAATGCACAACAGGTCTAGCCAAAAGAGTCAACAGCCTACAATGTGCAGGTTTAAACTCTAGTATATTAACAACTTTTTAAAAAATGTGCATAACTAAACGAGAAAGGAAATTTGAGCAAAAGAACAATTTTTCAACTTTCTTGTGTGTTCCAGTGTATTTAATGAACATGATCTTTTGTAATGAAAAATTAATAAATAGGTAACATTTTTAAGGGACTATAGTTTTGTAGTCTATTTAAGTCTAGAAAGGAGAACATACAGGCCAGTTGGTCATTGCAATTACATGTGATAGGTCACGTGGCAGATCTCTTAGAATGTCTTTGGAGAACACAAGCAGCCCCCAGGCCAGCATCATCTTTCACTAATAAAAAAAAAAAGGCACTTGACTAGTACAGTATTTCAACCTCAAAATGTGTGGTAACTAAGGCAGTCATATTTGTCTCGCAAAGAAGAAACCTCAGGGTTTCTTTTTTTAGAGAGAGAGGGGAAGGAATAGAGAGGTAGAAACATCGATGTGAGAGAGAAACATTGGTCAGCTGCCTCCTGCACGTCCCCTACTGGGGATTGAGCCCCAGCCTGGGTATGTGCCCTGACCAGGAATCGAACTGGGACCTCTCAGTCCATGGGAGGATGCTCAATCCACTGAGCCACACTGGCTGGGCCAGGGTTTATTTTCTAGTGATACTGAATTATCTTTACATCCAAAATAAAAATTGACTATTGAAATAATTTTCCACATGATTCCACCAAAGCCTTCATTCTCACTGATAATTTAATTGACTACATTCACCACTCTCATTTTATGTTGTTGTTAATCTTCACCTGAGGATATTTTTCCATTGATTTTTTTTTAGAGGGAGAGTGGAAGGGAGGAAGGGAGGGAGAGAGAGACATTGATGTGAGAGAAACACATCAATTGGTTACTTCCTGCACGACCCCGACCAGTTGGGGATCAAACCTGCAACTCAGGTAGGTGCCCTTGATCGGAATAGAACCCGAGACCCTTTGGTCCATGGGCCAAAGCTCTAACCGCTGAGCCAAACTGGCCAGGGTTACTCTCATTTTTCAATTCACTTTACTCTCTTCTTGAATTTGCAAATGAAAACAGATCCTAGCCAACAGGAGGATGAAGGTACTAGAAGGTAATCATTATAATTACCAATAAGAGAAGTTCTGATCTTGACAAGATCACTATGTAATCAACAATATAAACAGAGTCACTTTAAAATGGAGCCGGAGCTGTCATGCCAGAGGGACTACCTTGCACATCTTCTGCCTCAAACCTTGGAATGTTAAAAACAGGGCAAAATAACCTTTGGACTGGGCCTAGGACAACATTGTGTGTCCCAAGGAACTGTTTGCAAACATAACGAGAAAGCAGTTAATTATGATACTTGACTGAAAATTAAAAACATTGGTTAGAATTAACATCACTATGTTATGTTATGTGCACCAGTAGAAATGCCTTCCTTCTATTAATGTAATTGTTCCTGTTCCCTTTCTCTTAAATACCCAGAACATTACTAATCAGAACATTACTTGGGCTTCTGCCTGAATTAATGATTCCCAAATAGCGATTCTTATTGAACTCAAACTCTTATTTGCCTCTCACTTTGAAAGGTCCTTCCGTTTTTAGGTTAACAACTGTGTGTATTGTGTATATGTATATATATATATATTTTTTTTTTTTTTAATCCTCATCCAAGGCTATTTTTCCACCTCTCTTCAGATAGAGTGGGGGGAGGGAGAGAGAGAGAAAAAAACATCAACATCAATTGGTTGCCTCCCTCATGACCCCCAACTGGGGCGGGGATTGAACCTGCAACCCAGGTACGTGCCCTTGACTAGGAATCAAACCCACAAACCTTCGATCCTCGGGCCGATGCTCTAACCGCTGAGCAAAACTGGCCAGGGCTGTATTGTACTTTTATAGGCATCTTTTTCGTATTTATGTAAATAATCTTTAGGAAAATATATCTCTTTGGCATTTAAATTGACAACTAGTACAGACACTGCAGAACACTGCGGTTCAATGGAACTTTCTGCAATGATGGAAATGTTCTATAATTCTGTCTTGTTCAATGTAGTAGTCACTAGCCACGTGTGCCTACTGAGCTCTTGAAATTTGGCTAGTGTGACTAAAGATTTGAATAGTTCATTTTATTTAATTCCATTAATTTTATTTATTTTTTTAAGATTTTTTTTCCTCCTTTATTGACTTTAGAGAGAGAGAAAGTGAGAGGGAGAGATAGAAACATTGATGAGAGAGAACATCGACTGGCTGCCTCCTGCATGCCCCCCACTGGGGATCGGGCCCACAACCTGGGCATGAATCGAACAGGTGATCTCTTGGTGCATGGGTCGACGCTCAACCACTGAGCCACACTGGTCGGACTAATTTCCATTAATTTTAATTTAAATATCCACACATGGATAGCAGCTACCATATTGGACAGTGCTGTTCTAGAACAACAAAGCAATTACTATATTGTCTCCAGTCATGTCATACTCTATTTTAAGAAACGTTTGGCAGACATAGGATCTCTGCAAACAATTAATATTGTCTCCAAACTCTTCTCTGAGTTTATGAGCAGGTAGATATTTTAACTTTGCAGATTGAGCATATTAAAGTAGCTATGTCATCGCTATCTACAATGCATGTAAGTGGTAATGGAAGTGGAAGCTCTGGATGGACAGAAAAGGGATTTGGGAGTAACTAACACTTTGCCCTACTATTCCCCTGCCTGACTGACCCAGTTGAAAAATAACCGTGGTCTAATAAACTTTAGACCACAATGCACTTCGTCAGACTTGCCCATTGCCTGGTTCAGACTGGATCCGCCTAGGAGTCTTTTGCTGGCTTGTTTCAGGAAACTTAGGAGCCCACAGCTCTCTACCACTGTTCTTCTCCCACATCCCAACAATTCTCCGCAAAATACAGTTCCCTCCAGATTACAGTACCTGATGTTTGTGTCTCTGTTGTTTTGTCTTAATCCTGAAACACCCTCGAATGCACTTCCTGCGTTGCATGTTTTTAAAACACTCCCCTGGTGCCAGTGTGACTTTGAAGTGCTTCGGGAGCACACTAAAGGCTTGTTAAATCTTATTAAAAGGAGGATTTTATGGACTGAGACTTTAGGGAGGGCTTTGGGTAATTACTGCCTGGCATGCTGAAAAGTAGGTCAGATGTCATCAGGCAAATCCAGATAAATTGTTGAGTTTAGGGAAATTAACCATCCCCTACACCTACATATTAACATTGTAGTTATTAACTCCATACCATCAAGGCTATGAGGTCACTGGGGCTTTTTCTCTCATAAAAGCTGTATAATATTTTTTGTCATTTGTGCCATTACATTCAGTTTACTTAATAACTGAAATAAGTGAATTGATATATTTTCAGATATTAAATTATTTTTATCTAGACTTAATTCTGGGCCTGCCCCTCTTTTTCCTCGGGGTGTGACACACAGACAGATGTCTAAGCAACTTCCTTCCACCAATGATTGATTTTGCTGGGTCCCCACACAAAAAGTTTAGAAAGGTCTATATCTCTAGTTTCCTGGTCACAAACACTGACACTGGCTAACTTCAGCACATCGGGGATGTATTGCACAGGACCAAAGAAACAGCTGAAAATCTGGCCTGGCAAGGGCAAGACTAGGGCACTTCTAGAGATCTTGGTACAAGGAGCTAGTTTATAGTTTTTCTAGGGTGCTACCACTGGAAAAGAATAGGTTCCAATTATTTTTGTTTTCCCATCCTTTTGTCTTTCTTCAGAAAAGGCAAAAGAGAAGAGAAGAGAGAGAGAGAGCGAGCCTGAGACTTTTTGGCTTATAGGGCAGAGCAGCTTTACTGATAATTCCACAAGACTACCTTCCATAGGAGATGTAGCTCTCCACCTACACATGCACACACACACACACACACACACACACACACACACACACACACGCACACACTATCCTGGTGCAGTGTTATTACCAGAAGAAGGGGCAATGGATAATGGGCAGCCACAATCACAAAAATGCCCATTACATCCTCTTTTTTGTTTTCAATCAAGCCCTTCTCTTCCATAGCTTTTCCCAGAAGGCATAAGCAGCGTGAGCAATCATTTCAGGCCCACCTTTAGCCCTTAGCTCTATTCATCATAAATATACCCCACTTTCCATCCATAATTATCTGGTCAGGCAGTGTGCCTGACAATTACATCGCCCTTTCTTGGAAGCTTCAGAAAGTCCGCCCTGCCCATAGCCCCCTTTTGAGAGCTGGGAAATTCCTCCCCTTTGAAGCCCCAAGCCCCTATCCCCTTCTCCTTAGCTCAGGATGGCATATACATCTCAATTATTCTATATTTCTATGGGGCTCCAGTATGTACAAATTTTGTTTTTCTCTTATTAATTTGTCTTATGTCGATTTATTATTATTTATTATTATTTTTAAATATATTTTTATTGATTTTTTTTAGATGGGAAGGGAGAAGGGGAGAGAGAAACATTGATGACAGAGAAACATTGACTGGCTGCCTCCTGCATGCCCCATACTGGGGATCAATCCCGAAACCTGGGCATGTGTCCTGACCAGAAATCAAACTGGCGACCTCTCGGTGCATGGGATGATACTCAATCACTGAGCCACACTGGCCAGGCTGCCAATTTAATTATTAAATCAGCCAAAGAACCTAGAAGGGAAGAAGGAAAAGTTTTCTGTCCCTGTGAGCTCAAACCACTTTCCCCCTCAACATCATTACTGTTGGAAGTTCCTCTTACTGAGGCATACGCTGGCTCCACACAGCTCTCACCTGTAAGTCCTCAAAGTGAAGCTGAACCATTCTTCTAAAAAGTCCAAGACAACGAGCATGAGCTGCCTTGGTTTTTGTTTTCTAGGCTTACATTCTCAGATGCTCCAACCTGCCCTCGTGCTCCAACTGGTCTTGTCATTCTGATGCACAGTTTGTACTTTTTTTCTCTTAAAACATACCACCCAGAATTAAGCAAACCACATCTGTACTGTAAAGCTAAAGAGAGTGACCTGTAAGTCTTATTGTATCAACTTTGCTATCTGACCTCTCTCCTGCCCTCTAGTGGTAGCTATTTTTTCAACTAAAAGAATTAGAAAAGAAAGCTTGTAGAAAGGGGAGAGGGAGTGCAGCAAAAACAGTGATATATTGATATACAAATTCTTGGCCCCATGACGTTTATAATCTAATTGGGAGGCAAAGTATACAATGAAGCCCTGGCAGGTGTGGCTCAGTTGGTTGAGCATCATCCCAAGCACCAGAAGGTCACCCAGTTCTATTCCTGGTCAAGACACATGCCCAGGTTTCAGGCTGTATCCCTGGTGGGGGAGGGGGGGAAGGGGGTGCTGATCATTGATGTTTCTCTCTCTCTCCCTCTCCTTTCCTCTCTCTCTAAAAGAAAATCAATAAAATAATATTTTTTTAAAAGTATACAATGAAAACTAACAAAAACAATAAGCCGTAATAACACCCAAAAGCAATAAATAAAATAAATTCTAAAGGACTTAGGAATTCTAGCTTAATGAGGGCTAGAATAGAAAAGACGTTTAGAAGTGGTGTTCTCATTTAGCCTCAGCTTTAGATAGGAAACACCGGGAAACAGGAAGTGAGTACCTTTCACATAGTAAACCTGAGAGACGCAGCAAGAAAATGAAAATGTGGGAGAATACTTTAGGCAAGAGCTTAGGGCTAGAAACAGATTTACGAAATCACCCAGAAATATCTATGACATTGTGTAGGATTACCAATGGATAGCAGATTGGAATAACTACATGTAAAGACTCAACAGAGCAGATAATTTTACATTCATCATTGATCAATATGTTTATTCATTAGTCAGTAAATATATATATTAACTTAGTAAATGACATGATTTTGTTAGTGGATCCATGTGCAAGGCACTGTTTTAGGCTGAGAGATAAAAGATGAATCTGATAACAGCCTTTCCTTCAAGAGCTTATCAACCTAGGAATGCAGATGTGACCATATAAAACTTGTAAATCTGCAGACATACTAAGAAATGGAAAAGAATAAGGACCATAAGAAAAGATCAGATTAAAAAAAAAAAAAAAGAATAAAAGGAAGAAGGCTTTGTTTTGTTTTCCAGCTGGGGCTGTCAGTGAATGTTTTAGAGAAAAGATGGCTTTTGAAGTTAAGTCATTAAGATGGGTAGGATTAACATGTGGAAATGGTTGGAGAAACGACATATTAAACAGATGAAGATGTATGAGAAAACTGACAGGGGCTGGGGGGATGGGATGTGAACATGAAAGGTAGCAAAGGGTCTTGCACAGAGTAGACCACACTGCAAATGCATGAACTTAAACATCAGCTGAATTCTCAGCACTGTCATATCCTTCCTTCCCTGTCAGTTCTGAGCCGTAGCTGGAGGGGTAGGTAATTGAAGAAGTCTTTTAGACACTCAAGTGTAGGTGATAGGTAGATAGTCGAGAGCTCAGAGGTAAGGTTGGACTAGAGCTATACATTTGTGATCATCTGGGTAGAGGTGACTTGAAGCCAGGAGCCTTGCAGGGTGGCCCGGGAAGAAAGAAGAGTAGAGTAAGAATAAAGGGGCTAGGACTGAGCTCTGTTTCCTGCCCTTCACAGCACTTCCTTCCCTCTCCTCAAAGCCCTTCCCTCACCAGGCCCCCTGCACGTTCTCAGGTGACTTCACATTATAAAAAAAACCAAAAGCCATTAGATGAGAAGTGCCTGGATTTCTTACTACCAAACTGACCAGGTTACTTGCACTCAACCCTTTCCTAATGTTCCTTTTCTGTTAAGAGGCACCCCTCCCATCTAGGGCCAGAGCCTCCAACCAAACTCAGGATCCCTCCTCACCTCACTCCATCAACTCCCTCCCTCCTACACCTTCAAGCGCTCAGTGTACCTGCTGCACGAGTGTCCTCTTACCTCTGCCATCTTTAAAAACCCTCCTGCCACAGAGTAGTAGCTTTTCTCTCATTTCTCCTTCAGAATTAAACCACTTGAGAGGGTGGTCTACATTGCCTCTCTCCATTTCTTCTTCACTCTCTCCTCTATTCTCTCTCTGGGTTCTGCTCCCACTATTCCACTAAAACGGCTCCTGCTGAGGACACCAAAGGCCTACTTATTGCAAAACCCAATGGATTCTTACAAGTTCTAATTTGATTTGACCTTTTGGTAGCATTCAACACCAGTGACCCCTTCCCTCCTCCTGGGAATATTCTCTTCCCTTAATTCCCTGAGCTCCTTGTCCTTGGCCCCCTCCTTAAATGCTGCAAGTTCTTCCTTAAACTCTACCTCTCATACCCTTTTTGGGTGAGGTCATGAGCTCCCATGGCTCACTACCCCTCTGTATGCTCATGTCTGTAATTCGGGTCCCAACATCACTCCTGAACTTCTGACTCACACCAATAAATCAAACTCAATGCAACTAAAAGGGCAGTTTCTCCTCTGCCCACTCCCTGCCCCCAACCCCCCAAGCTGCAACCTGCTTCCCTCCTTATATTCTCTTTCTCAGAGACCAGCACTCTTGTTTCTTTTCCTCCATTCTCCCATCCTACCCAATTCCCTACCCCCTTCCACACCCAACCCTAATCCATACTTTGTAGTCAGAGGATGTTTCTAAATTTTAAGTCAGATCAAATAATTCTCTTGCTTAAATTAAAACTCTGCCTTTTAATTGCTTTGGAATGTAGTCTAAACTCCTTAGCATCATAAAGCCTCACAATGTCTTGACCCATCTCTCATCATTATCGCTACAGTATGTTACTCTTCAGCAACTATAAGGAACTTTCAGTTCCTTGTATTGACCAGTCTCTGATACTTAGGACCTTGCTCCTATTGCTCTTTTGTGTCTTGAACTTTCTTCCCCAGCTTCCTCATCCTGCTGAGGCTTATGCTTCATGCACTCTGAGTTTAGGAATCGTTGTTCTCCAAAGGCCATCCTTGACCCCCCCCTCCCCACTGGGTGGTATGTCCCCTCTAAGGCTTTCTAATTTACCTTGTACTTAACTCTGTGCTAACATTTACACACTGTGCTACAAATGCCTCTTTATCTTCATAGACTGGAAATATATTGAAGGCAGAGAATGCCTTGTTCATCAGTTTATTCTCTTTATCTAACAGTGCACGGCATACATTAGGAAATTGTTAGTACACACAGACCCAGGGCAGGAAAAGACCAAACAAAGAGTCAGGCCACTCCCGTCTGGACATTAACAGAGTTTATGAAAGGAAACTTGCATATGAGGTGCATCTTGGGTGGCTACAGGACGAAGTGGATATCTTCTGTGCAACTTGACAGGTGCCAGAGAATTATATAGAATAAAAATGAGGAGAGGTGGGTGCAGATAGGCATGGGTACTAGTATGCGAATGGCAGAAGGTATGGAAATTACTTTACACATTTAACTAGGCCAGGACAACAGTCTGTTCCAGGAGTCAGCACATAGCTGGAGGCAAGGGAGGGATGCTGATTTAAGTCAGAATGAACAATGAACACCAATTAGGATCAGACAGTTTCTAAGGGAAGTTTTGGGTAAAAGATCTTCCCCTCTGGCCTGGGACCAGCTCTCGGGACAGATAATGGTCACGTCATGGAAAAGTCTCTCCTCCACAGAAATCAATAAACATTTGTTGAATTAATGAATGCACGGGGACTTTAAACTATGTCTACGATTTTTTAATCCAAAGTGGGAGGCAGTATGATGAAGAAGAATGTACACAAAATTTAGAATCAGAAATCCAGATTGAATCCCAGCTCTCTCCCACTTAACCAGCTGTCTGACCATGAATGGTTTATATTAACTTTCTGAATAGAGAGCCCATCAGATGCCAGGCACTGTATTGGGTGCTGGCAATGCAAGGAGGAAGAAAGACAGAGTAACTGGTATCAAGGAAGTTGAGTCCAAAACCATGTGTAGTAAGATGCAGGGAGGAGGAAAGACCATTCCAAGTAGAGGGAGAAACGAGAGAAGGACTGCGGGTGAGCAGTCATGTGCCTCATTGTGGGAAGTGAACTCAGTCCAGTAAGGCTGCAGAACAGGCAGCTGGAGAGAGTTGGGACTGGGAGGTGAGACTGCAGAGATAAACAGGAGCCACATCCTGAAGGGTCTTTTACAATGTGTGGTAGAGTTTGAGCTTTATCTTCAAAGCCATGAAGTTAAAACCCCTAAGAGTTTTAAAGAGGAGAGTCCCCATATTGAGTTTCTATCACAGGAAGAGATAAGTCTGGCAAGGTAGAGAATGGGTTGAAAGATGGTATAGAGGCAAGAACGCCAGTTAGGAGGATGTTGCAGTAGACCAGTCAGGAGACAGTAGTGGCCTGAACTTCGGCAAGAACTTTGAAGATGAAGAAAAGTAGTAATAAACTGAATCAAGGAATATTTAGGTGACGGAACAGAAAGAACTTGGTGATTAATTGCGTGAGGGCAGTGAGGGGCAAGGAGAGTGAAGGTGGCACCAAGTTTCTGGTACAGGCAACTGGCATACAGAAGTGTCTTTGCTGAGATAGCAAATACAGAAGATGAAAAGGCTTTTGAACAGAGAACTGACATTCTCAAAGTGATGCTTTACTGAGAGTTCTGTTGGCAGGAAGCAGGAAGGGTGAAAGGGAAACGTCTGGAATCAGGAAAATGAGCTAAGAAGTTCCTGCAGTAGTGTCAGGGTGAGAGGAGATTGCGGGAACTAAGTTGCGCAGTGAAGATAGAAGGGAGGGTGACAGCACAGTAGACAGGGCGTGGTCATGAATAATAGAGGGTCCTGAAGGATAGTAGTCAATAGGTGCATTAGGGGAGCTGATCTAAAGGTCTCAGAACGACCAGCAGCATTGAAACTTGATTCAGTAGAAAAAGATAAAACTTTAAAATATTCTTTTTTTTTTCCTATTGGGATTTTTATTGGAATATATTACGTTTATAGATCAGTTTGAGGAAAGCCAATGTATCAACTATATTGAAGATCTTAACTACAAAAAAATGTGTAATCTCTTCATTTAGTGATCTTTATATTTCAACAATTTTTTATATTTTTCTTTGTAAAGGTATTGCACATCTTTTGTTAGATTTATTTCTAGGTTTTTTTTGTTTGTTTGTTTTTGTTTTTTATTTATTTTTTAAATTAATTTATTTTTGTTATAGATGTTTCTCCTTTTTCCCCCCAAAACACCTTCTTCCCAATCCTGCTCCCCACCCCCACAGCATTTTTGTCTATGTCTATTGGTTATGCATATATGCATATAAGTTCTTTGGTTTACCTCATCCCTCCCCCTCGCCCCCCTCCTCTGAGGTTTGTCAGTCTGAATTGTACTCCTTGCTATGTCTCTGGGTCTATTTTGTTCATCAGCTTATTTTGTTCATTATGTTCCACAAATAAGTGAGATCATATGGTATTTGTCTTTCTCTTTTTTTTTTTTTTTTTATCCTCACCCAAGGACATTTTTTCATTTTTTGTTCAGATAGAGTGGGAGGGAGAGAGAGGAAGAGAGAGAGAGAGAGAAACATCGACGTGAAAGGGACACATCGAGTGGCCGCCACCCGCACAACCAACCAGGGCCGGGGACAAACTGCAACCGAGGTACGTGCCCCTAGCAGGAACCAAACTCGGGTCTCTCTGGACCGCAGGCCGACGCTCTAACCGCTGAGCCAAACCGGCCAGGGCTGTCTTTCTCTGATTGGCTTATTTCACTTACCATAATGCTCTCCAGATCCCTCCATGTCGTCTCAAAGGATAAGAGATATTTCTTTCTTACAGCTGCATAGTATTCCATTGTGTAAATGTACCACGGCTTTTTTATCCACTCATCTATTGATGGACACTTGGGCTGTTTCCAGATCTTAGCAATTGTAAATAGTGCTTCTGTGAACATAGGGGCACATATATTCTTTCTGATTGGTGTTTCAGGCTTCTTAGGGTATATTCCTAGAAGTGGGATCACTGGGTCAAATGGCAATTCAATTTTTAATTTTTTGAGGTAACACCATAGTGTTTTCCATAGTGGCTGCACCAGTCTGCATTCCCACCAACAGTGCACTAGACTCCCCTTTTCTCCACACCCTCGCCAGGACTTGTTTGATGATTTGTTGATGGCAGATGTGAGGTGATACCTCATAGTCGTTTTAATTTGCATTTCTCTGATGATTAGTGACGTTGAGCATTTTTTCATATGTCTCTTGGCTATTTGTATGTCCTGTTTGGAGAGGTGTCTCTTTAGGTCCTCTGCCCATTTTTTAATTGGGTTCTTTGTCTTCCTTTTGTTGAGTTGTGTGAGCACTCTATATATTTTGGATGTATGTCCTGTTTGGAGAAGTGTCTATTTAGGTCCTCTGTCCATTTTTTATTTTATTTTATTTATTTATTTTATTTATTTATTTATTTTTATTATTAATTTACTTTTGTTACAGATGTTTCTCCTTTTTTCCCCCATTGACACCCTCCTCCCCCTCCCTCCCTGCCCCGTCCCCATTTTTGTTGTTCATGTCCATTGGTTATGAGTACATGCGTACAAGTTCTGTGTTCATCGCTCCCCTCCCCCACCCCCTCTTCCGGCAAATGTCAGTCTGTACCCCACTTCCACGTCCCTGGGACTACCCTGCTCCTCACACTGTTATGTTCATTATATTCCAGAAATAAGTGAGATCATATGATATTTGTCTTTCTCTGCTTGGCTGGTTTCACTTAGGATAATAGTTTCCAGGTCCTCCCATGTCGACACAAAGGATAAGAGATCGTTCTTTCTTACAGCTGCATAGTACTCCATTGTGTATATGTACCACGGCTTTTTTATCCATTCATCTACTGATGGACACTTGGGCTGTTTCCAGATCTTAGCTGTTGTAAATAGCGCTGCTATGAACATGGGGGTACATGTATTCTTTCTGATTGGTGTTTCAGGCTTCTTAGGGTATATTCCTAGGAGTGGGATCACTGGGTCAAATGGTAATTCAATTTTTAATTTTTTGAGGTAACACCATAGTGTTTTCCATAGTGGCTGCACCAGTCTGCACTCCCACCAGCAGTGTACTAGAGTCCCCTTTTCTCCACACCCTCACCAACACTTGTTGTTTGATGCTTTGTTGATGGCAGCTATTCTGACAGGTGTGAGGTGATACCTCATTGTTGTTTTAATTTGCATCTCTCTGATGATTAGTGAAGTTGAGCATTTCTTCATATGTCTCTTGGCCGTTTGTATGTCCTGTTTGGAGAGGTGTCTATTTAGTTCCTCTGCCCATTTTTTAATTGGGTTCTTTGTCTTCCTTTTGTTGAGATGTATGAGCACTCTATATATTTTGGAAATTAGTCCCTTATCTGATATATCATAGGCAATTATGCTCTCCCATACAGTGGGTTGCCTTTCCACTTTGATGGTTGTTTCTTTTGCTGTGCAGAAGCTTTTGAGTTTGATGTAGTCCCATGTGTTCATTTTTTCCTTTGTTTTTGTTGCCTTAGGTGATATATCAGTGAAAATTTTGCTGCGTATGATGTCTGAAATTTTGTTGCCTACATTTTCTTCTAGGATTTTTATGGATTCATGAGTCACATTTAAGTCTTTTATCCATTTTGAGTTTATTCTTGTGTATGGTGTAAGCTGATGATCTAGTTTCATTTTTTTGCATGTAGCTGTCCAATTTTCCCAACACCATTTATTGAAGAGGCTGTCTTTACTCCATTGTATGCTCTTACCACCTTTGTCAAATATTAATTGAGCATAATGTCTTGGGTCAATTTCCGGATTCTCTGTTCTGTTCCACTGGTCTATGTGCCTGTTCTTGTGCCAGTACCAGGCTGTTTTGATTACAGTAGCTTTGTAGTATAACCTGATGTCCGGTATTGTGATCCCTCCTACTTTGTCCTTCTTTTTCAAGATTGCTGTAGCTATTCGGGGTCTTTTTTGGTTCCATATGAACTTCTGAAGTATTTGTTCTAGTTCTGTGAAATATGTCGTTGGTATTTTGATGGGGATTGTGTTAAATCTGTAGATTGCTTTGAGTAGTATGGACATTTTAATGATGTTAATTCTTCTAATCCATGAACAAGGTATGTGCTTCCACTTTTTTATATCTTCCTCTATTTTTTCAATGTCTTGTAGTTTTCTGCGAATAGGTCCTTTACATCTTTGGTTAAGTTTATTCCTAGGTATCTTAATTTTTTTGCCACGATGGTAAATGGGATTTTTTTTTAGTTTCTCTTTCTGTGAGTTCATCATTGGTGTATAAGAATGCCGTCGATTTCTTGACGTTAATTTTGTATCCTGCTACTTTGTCAAATTCATTTATTAAGTCTAGTAGATTTTTGATGGAGTCTTTAGGGTTTTCTATGTATAATATCATGTCATCTGCGAATAATGACAGTTTCACTTCCTCCTTTCCAATTTGGATCCCTTTTATTTTTTCTTCATGTCTGATTGCTGTGGCTAAGACTTCCAGTACTATGTTAAATAAGAGTGGTGAAAGTGGGCATCCTTGTCTTGTTCCTGTTCTTAAGGGAAATGCTTTTAGTTTTTGTCCATTGAGTATGATGTTGGCTGTAGGTCTTTCATATATGGCCTTTATAATGTTGAGATATGATCCCTCTATTCCCAAATTGCTGAGCATTTTTATCAGAAATGGGTGCTGGATTTTGTCAAATGCTTTTTCAGCATCTAGTGATATGATCATATGGTTTTTATCTTTCATTTTGTTTATGTGATGTATCACATTTATTGATTTGCGTATATTGTACCAGCCTGGCATCCCTGGGATGAATCCCACTTGGTCATGGTGAATAATTTTTTTGATGTATTGCTGGATCCGATTTGCTAGTATTTTGTTAAGGATTTTGGCATCTATGTTCATCAGGGATATTGGCCTGTAGTTTTCTTTCTTTGTGGTGTCTTTTTCTGGTTTTGGGATTAGAATTATGCTGGCCTCATAAAACGAGAAGGAAGTCTTCCTTCTTGAATTTTTTGGAATAGTTTGAGGAGAATGGGTGTTAGTTCTTCTTTGAATGTTCGGTAAAACTCGCCCGTGAAGCCGTCAGGGCCTGGGCTTTTGTTTGCTGGGAGAGTCTTGATTACATCTTCAATTTCCTTTGTTGTTATTGGCCTGTTCACGTTTTCTATCTCTTTCCGATTCAATTTTGGGAGACTATGTGTTTCTAGAAATGTGTCCATTTCGCTTAGATTGTCGAATTTGTTGCCATATAAATGTTCATAGTATTTGCTAATGATCCTTTGTATTTCTGTGGTGTCAGTTGTTACTTCTCTTTCATTTCTGATTTTGTGTATTAGGGTTCTCTCTCTTTGTTTCTTGGTGAGTCTAGCTAAGGGTCCATCAATCTTGTTTATCTTTTCAAAAAACCAGCTCTTTGTTTTATTGATCCTTTGAATTGTTTTTTTTTTTGGTCTCCATGTCGTTTATTTCTGCTCTGATCTTTACTATTTCCTTCCTTCTACTTGCTCTAGGGTTTTCTTTTTGTTTGCTTTCCAGTTCTTTAAGTTGTGAGGTTAGGTAGTCAATTAGAAATTTTTCTTCTTTCTTAAGGTGGGCCTGTAGTGCTATGAACTTCCCTCTCAGAACTGCTTTCGCAGTATCCCATAGATTTTGCATTGTTGTGTGTTCATTTTCATTGGTTTCCAGAAAATTTTTAAATTCTTCCTTGATCTCCATGGTAACCCATTCATTGTTCAGTAACATGCTATTTAGCCTCCATGTGTTCATATATTTTTGCATGTTCTTGTTGCAATTGATTTCTAGTTTCATGCCATTGTGGTCTGAGAAGATGCTTGATATGATTTCAATCTTCTTGAACTTGTAGAGACTTAGTTTGTGCCCTAACATATGGTCTATCTTTGAGAATGTCCCATGTGCACTTGAGAAGAATGTGAATTCTGCAGTTTTGGGGTGTAATTCTCTGTATATATCTATTAAATCCATTTGATCTAGTGCTTCATTTAGAGTCTCTGTTTCCTTGTTAATTTTTTGTCTAGATGATCTATCCAGTGATGTCAGTGGGGTGTTGAAGTCTCCTGCTATGATTGTATTGTGGTTGATTTCTCCTTTGAAGTCCTCCAGAAGATTTTTAATATATTTTGGTGCTCCTATATTGGGTGCATATATGTTTACCAAGGTTATGTCTTCCTGTTGGATAGACCCTTTCAATATTACGTAGTGGTCTTCTTTGTCTCTAGTTATGGTCTTCAATTTGAAATCTAATTTATCAGATATGAGTATTGCTACCCCAGCTTTTTTTTCCTTTCCGTTTGCTTGGAAGATTTTTTTCCATCCCTTTACTTTCAACCTATGTGAGTCTTTTGTTGTGAGGTGGGTCTCTTGTAAACAACATATGTGTGAATCATGCTTTCTTATCCAGTCAGCTACTCTGTGTCTTTTTATCGGAGCATTCAGTCCATTTACATTTAAGGTGATTATCGATATGTACTTATTTATTGCCATTTTTGTACGGTGTGGTTCTAATTATCTTTCTATTTCTTCTAATAATTATAGCAGTCCTTTTAACATGTCTTACAGTGCTGGTTTTGTGCTAATATATTCCCTTAGCCTTTTTTTGTCTGGGAAGCTCTTTATTTGACCTTCTATTTTGAATGATAGTCTTGCTGGTTAGAGTAGTCTTGGATTCAGATCCTTGTTTTTCATGACCTTGATTACTTCATGCCATTCCCTTCTGGCCTGTAGTGTTTCTGTTGAGAAGTCAGATGATAGCCTAATGGGGTTTCCTTTGTAGGTAACCTGTTGCTTATCTCTTGCTGCCTTTAGGATTCTCTCTTTGTCTTTAATTTTTGGCATTTTAATTATTATGTGTCTTGGTGTGGGCCTGTTTGGGTTCTTCTTACTTGGGGCTCTCTGTGCTTCTTGAACTTGAATGCTTTCTTCCTTCACCAGGTTAGGAAAGTTTTCTGTCACTATTTCTTCAAATATATTCTCTAACCCTTGTTCATTTTCTTCTTCTTCAGGGACTCCAATAATGCGAATGTTATTACGTTTCCAGTTGTCCCACAGTTCTCTTAAGCTATCTTCCTGTTTTTTCATTGTTTTTTCCTTTTGGTTTTCTGATTGATTGATTTTTTCTACTCTGTCTTCTAATTCACTGATCCGGTCCTCTGCTTCCTCTACTCTGCTGGTCAATCCTTCCAATGTGTTCTTTATTTCTGCTATGTCATTCTTCATTTCCACTTGGTTGGTTTTCAGTGTTTCTATATCTTTACTCATGGTGTTGATGTCCTTACTCATGCTGTTTAGTTTCCTCAAGATCATGGGTCGGAACTCTATCTCTGATAATTTGCTTAGCTGCATTTCATTTATCTCATCTTCGGTGGAGTTCTCTTGTTCTTTCATTTGGTATCTGTTTCTTTGTTTCACCATTTTTGCTATCTCAGTGGGTTTTGGAGCCTGCCAAATTTTCCCTGTGGGTGTTGGTGTTCTGCTATTTGTGGCTCCCTCTACTGGGTTTGGATGAGTGTGGAGGGCCCTCCTTCAACACCACTGTCAAGTCTCACTTTCCTGGGTAGATTTGCAAGCTCAGGAAAGGTTTAGTTATGTTCTAGCTTTTTGCCTGGAGGCTATTAGCCTCAGTTACTTGAAAAGCCTTAGGATCTCAGTTGAATGAGAAACTTCCTCAGGTGTTTATAGTGTAAGAGGATTTCCCGAGGGTGGGGCCAATGCTGGTTGTTAATGAGCCTCAATTTGCATTTCTTTACCTCTTTACCTCACCTGGGAATCTCCGAGGGAGGGGTTTCCACAGCTCCGGGAAGGAGCAAACTTGGCTGCCGGTCTGTGCAACTGGGAAGGAGGGGCTGGCCACCACCGTCCTTTGTGGCCACAGCTCAGCACAAACTCTGAGCGCCCTGCAAATCCCAGGTGTCCCCTCAGAGTTTCTATCCAGTCCGCCCTCCCTCTGCCGGAGCCCCAGGTGAGTGGCTGTGGCTATTTAGCACTCTGTCCCGGCCCTCTGCGCTGTGGAGCAGCTGGGGCTCTTAACCCCGAGGGCGGGCGACGCTGCTGCTCCCAGCTAAGGCCGCTGCTCACAGCCAAGGCCGCTGCTGTCCGTGCGCTCCCAGCCCGCCACCCTCACGCGCCTCCGCAGATCCTACCAGGCTCATTCAGTGTCCCTGGTTGTATGGTCCTCTCCCGCTGCTTTTCTGTTGCTTTTTCCCGACGATTTGTCTTTATTTTAGTTGTAATTCCCATTTGATCCTGGGAGATCGTCTGTGTAGCTTCCATTCACTCCACCGCCATTTCTCTATCCCTCCATTTTTTAATTGGGTTCTTTGTCTTTTGTTGAGTTGTATGAGTACTCTATATATTTTGGATATTAACCCCTTATCTGATGTATCATTGGCAATTATGCTCTCCCATATAGTGGGTTCCCTTTCCATTTTGATGCTTGTTTCTTTTGCTATGCAGAAGCTTTTTAGTTTGATGTAGTCCCATGTGTTAATTTTTCCCTTTGTTTCTCTTGCCTTAGGCATTGTATCAGTGAAAATTCTGCTGCTTGTGATGTCTCAGATTTTGTTGCCTACATTTTCTTCTAGGATTTTTATGGATTCACGAGTCACGTTTAAGTCTTTTATCCATTTGGAGTTTATTCTTGTGTATGGTGTAAATTTCATTTTTTTTTTTTTTTTTGCATGAAGCTGTCCAATTTTCCCAACATCATTTATTTTATTTCATTTTATTTTTTTATTCCTTACCCGAGGACATTTTTCCATTTATAATCAGATAGAGTGAGAGGGAGGGAGAGAGAGACAGAGAGAAACATTGATGTGATAGAGCCATATCGACCGGTTGCCTCCTGCATGACCTGACCAGGGCTGGGGATGTACCGCAACCGAGGCACGTGCCCTTGATAGGAATCGAACCTGCAACTCATTGATCCATGGGCTGACACTCTAACCACTGAGCCAAACCAGCCAGGGCCCAACATCATTTATTAAAGAGACATCTTTACTCCATTGTATGCTCTTACCACATTTGTCAAATATTCATTGAGCGTAATGTCTTGGGTCCATTTCCAGGTTCTCTGTTCTGTTCCATTGATCTATATGCCTTTTCTTGTGCCAGTACCAGGCTGTTTTGATTACAATGGCTTTGTAGTATAACCTAATATCCGGTATTGTGATCCCACCTACTTTGTCCTTCTTTTTCAAGATTGCTGTGGTTATTCAGGGTCTTTTTTGGTTCCATATAAACTTTTGGAGTATTGGTTCTAGTTCTGTGAAATATGTCGTTGGGATTTTAATGGAGATTGCATTGAATCTATAGATTGCTTTGGGTAGTATGGACATTTTAATGATGTTAATTCTTCTAATCCATGAAAAGGTATGCGCTTTCACTTTTTAAAATATCTTCCTCTATTTCTTTTTTCAATGTCCTGTAGATTTCTTTGAATAGGTCCTTTACTTCTTTGGTTAAGTTTATTCCTAGGTATCTTAATTTTTTTGCTGCAATGGTAAATGGGATTTTTTAAAATCCTCACCCAAGGATATTTTTTTTCCATTTTTTTTTTCAGATAGAGTGGGAGGGAGAGAGAGGGAGGGAGGGAGAGAGAAAGAAAGAAACATCTATGTGAGAGAGACATATCAACTGGTTGCCTCCCACACGACCCGACCAGGGCCGGGGACAAACTGCAACTGATATACATGCCCTTGACTGAAATTGAACCTATGACTCATTGGTCTGTGGGCCGATGCTCTAACTGCTGAGCCAAACCGGCAATGGGATTGTTTTTTTAGTTTCTCTTTCTGTGAGTTCATTATTGTTGTATATGAATGCTGTTGATTTCTTGATGTTAATTTTGTATCCTGCTATTTTGCCAAATTCATTCATTAGCTCTAGTAGATTTTTGATGGAGTCTTTAGGGTTTTCTATGTACAATATCATGTCATCTGCAAATAATGACAGTTTCACTTCCTTCTTTCCAATTAGGATTCTTTTTATTTTTTCTTCATGTCTAATGCTGTGGCTGAGACTTCCAGTACTATGTTAAATAACAGTGGCGAAAGTGGGCATCCCTGTCTTGTTCCTGTTCTTAAGGGAAATGCTTTTAGTTTTTGCCCACTGAATATGATGCTAGCTGTAGGTTTTTCATATATGGACTTCATTATGTGGAGATATGATCCCTCTATTCCCACATTGCTGTGCGTTTTTATCAGAAATGGGTGCTGGATTTTGTCGAATGCTTTTTCAACATCTATTGATATGATCATATGGTTTTTATCTTTCATTTTCTTTATGTGGTGTATCACATTTATTGATTTGTGAATATTATACCAGCCTTGCATCCCTGGGATGAATCCCACTTCATCACAATGAGTAATTTTTTTGATGTATTGCTGGATCTGATTTGCTAATATTTTGGTAAGGATTTTGGTATCTATGTTCAGGGATATTGTCCTGTAGTTTTCTTTCTTTGTAGTGTCTTTATCTGGTTTTGGAATTAGAATTATGCTGACCTCATAAAACGAATTTGGAAGTCTTCCTTCTTCTTGAATTTTTTGGAATAGTTTGAGGAGAATGGGTGTTAGTTCTTCTTTGAACATTTGGTAAAACTCCCCTGTGAAGCTGTCTGGGCCTGGGCTTTTGTTTGCTGGGAGTTTCTTGATTACATCTTCAATTTCCTTAGTTGTTATTGGTCTGTTCAAGTGTTCTATCTCATCAGTTCAGTGTTGGGAGACTGTGATTCTATAAATTTGTCCATTTCATCTAGATTGTCCAATTTGTTGGCATATCATTGTTCATAGTATTTTTTAATGATCCTTTGTATTTCTGTGGTGTCGGTTGTTACTTCTCCTCTTTCATTTCTGATTTTGTTTTTTTGGGTCCTCTCTCTTTGTTTCTTGGTGAGTCTGGCTAAGGGTCCATCAATCTTGTTTATCTTTTCAAAGAACCAGCTTTTTGTTTCATTGATCTTTTGAATTGTTTTTTTAGTCTCTGTGTCATTTATTTCTGTTCTGACCTTTACTATTTCTTTCTTACTACGTGCTCTGGGTTTTTCTTTTTGTTTGCTTTCTAGTTATTTAAGTTGTGAGGTTAGATAGTCAATTAGAAATTTTTCTTGTTTCTTGAGGTAGGCCTGTAGTGCTATGAACTTCCTTCTCAGGACTGCTTTCGCTGCATCCCATAGATTTTGTGTTGTTGTGTGTTCATTTTCATTGGTTTCCATGAAGTTTTTAATTTCTTCCTTGATCTCCTTGGTAACCCATTCATTGTTTAATAACATACTGTTTAGCCTCCATGTGTTTAAATGTTTTTGAGGGTTTTTATTGCTATTGATTACTAGTTTCATGCCATTGTGATCTGAGAAGATGCTTCATATGATTTCAATCTTCTTAAACTTGTAGAGACTTAATTTGTGTCCTAACATGTGGTCTATCTTTGAGAATGTCTCATGTGCATTTGAGAAGAATGTGAATTCTACAGGTTTGGGATGTAATTCTCTGTAAATATCTATTAAATCCATTTGATCTAGTGCATCATTTAGAGACTCTGTTTCCTTGCTCATCTTTTTCTAGAGGATCTATTCAGTGATGTCAGCGGGTTGTTGAAGTCCCCTGCTATGATTGTATTGCTGTCAATTTCTCTTTTGAAATCCTCCAGAAGTTTTTTAATGTATTGTGGTGCTCCTATATTGGGTGCATATATGTTTACCAAGGTTATATCTTCCTTTTGGATAGGTCCATTCAATATTATGTAGTGGCTTTCTTTGTCTCTAGTTATGGCCCTCATTTTGAAGTCTATCTTATAGGATATGAGTATTGCTATCCAGCTCTTCTTTCCTTTTCTTTTGCTTGGAATATTTTTTTCCATCCCTTCACTTTCAACCTATGTGAGTCTTTTGTTGTGAGGTGGGTCTCTTGTAAACAACATATATGTGAGTCATGCTTTCTTATCCAATCAGTTACTCTGTGTCTTTTGACTGGAGCATTTAATCCATTTACATTTAAGGTTATTTTTGATATGTACTTATTTATTGCCATTTTTGTTTATTGTGATTATATTTTTCTTCCTATTTCTTCTACTAATTACAGCAGTCCTTTTAACATTTCTTGCAGTGCTGGTTTGGTGCTAATGTATTCCCTTAGCCTTTTTTGGGGGTCTGGGAAGCTCTTTATTTCACCTTCTCTTTTGATTGATAGCCTTGCTGGATAGAGTAGTCTTGGATTCAGATCCTTGTTTTTCATGACCTTGATTACTTTTGCCATTCCCTTCTGGCTTGTAGTGTTTCTGTTGAGAAGTCAGCTGATAGCCTTATGGGGGTTCCTTTGTAGGTAATCTGTTGTTTATCTCTTGCTGCCTTTAGGATTCTCTTTTTGTTTTTAATTTTTGGCATTTTAATTATTATGCGTCTTGGTGTGGGCCTGTTTGTGTTCTTCTTACTTGGGGCTCTCTGTGCTTCTTGAACTTGTATGCCTTTTTCCTTCACCAAGTTAGGGAAGTTTTCTGTCACTGTTTCTTCAAATATATTCTCTAACCCTTGCTCATTTTCTTCTTCTTCTGGGACTCCTATGATGTGTATGTTGTTACGTTTCATATCATCCCACAGTTCTCTTAAGCTGTCTTCCTGTTTGTTAGGGCTGGGAACCCAGCTTATTGATAGAGGCTGTTGTTCAGGACATGACCCCAGAACTGGCTGTGTAGGTGCAGAACATGTTACCATTATATAAGCATGACACAGCAGAAGTTTAGGACGTATGCACCATGCACCATCTCGTGCACCTCCCCGTGCAAAGTATCCTGCCACACAAGTCTATAAAAGCCATTAGCTGTTTTGAATAAAGCTGCTGCTGCCGTTTGTTGATCCCTCCTGATGTTGGCTCTACATGCTTCCTTACATCGGGTATCTCACCACAAAAACCCCTCTTGCAAACCCCATCTCTGACACTTGGTGTAGTCGGCAAGATGAAGTGGATAACCCAATGGCCCCTAGCGAAAAGCAGCCCTGGGTAGAGGGATGTGGCCCCCAGCATCCCTGTGGTACCCGGTAGTGGTGTATTTAATAGCCTGGATGCTGCTGGAAGATTGGGACACTGTACATTCCTGGCCTGACGAGATTTGGAAGGCTTTGGAAATGCTGGAACCGAACATTCCTGCGGTGCACCAGGAGGCTGCAGGTGGTGTTGCTTGGATGTTCCTGGCAGTCTTGTGACATGCCAGCTGAGACATGCAGGACCTCATGAACCAAGTGCAGCAGCTACAGTGGAAGGAGGAGGACTTGGAGCAGTGCCTTGTTATGGCTGAGCACATGCTCCAGGTCTGGCTGAATCAGCTATGACTTCTTGTGCCAGCAGTCCTGCTGGTTCTGTATGACAAGCCCGGCCCTTGGTGCGACAGAAGCAGTGGGCTCATGCAGGATGAGGAGAATGTAGCGGTGCCTGAGGTGGCCGAAGAGAAGGCCAAGCCAGACAGCAGCATCTGGCCACTGACATGCCACCAGAGGAGGAGCCGCCATGGCCCAGGGTCTCAGTGCTCAGGAGGAGGCAGAGAGCGAGGAGGAGGCAGAGGCTGGGCCAGGGCCTGAAGCGCCCTCCAAGCCTACGGCCATCAGGGAGGAGGAGGCCAGCTTGATCCCCCGCCTATCCCTGTCGCTGCCTGAGGAGCCCTCACCACTGCCCCAGCTGCGGATGAGGCCCTGGGGGAGCAGGCCCAGGTTGTGGTGGCAGAAGCCTGGTCCAACAGGGTGGGTGATGCGGCTGAGGATGGCAACACAGACGAGCCCTCTTTCAGTGACCCTGAGGACTGTGGACTATAGGGTACTGAATAAGACATTGACCCAGAGAGCCAAGAACAGTTTGCCTTTCCCTGGGAAGGAAGGCAGTAGACAGTCCAAGTCTATTTACCCCAACGCTATTTACATGTGCACTTGTTCCATTATATTGATGATATAATGTTAACCTCTGATTCTCTTGCAGAGCTAGAAGCTGGAGCACGCAGCCTTCAGGAAGCCCTGGCGGGGAAGGGGTGGGCCATAAACGAGGATACTTGGGTGTTTTTTGGTTGAGTATGATGAAGGTCATGCCAAAGGCAGTTATAGATAAGATATTGACCTATCCCCAACCAGAAACAGTGAAATAGTTGCAGATATATTTGGGACTGCTAAGATTCTTGTGAAACTTTATACCCCATTTAGCCATGCTGATGAAACCCCTCCAATGCATGGAAGGGGGAGACCTGGGACTGTCTCCTGTGGTGGAGCAAGCGTTTCTGCCACAAAATGGGTAGAAGCCCAGGCACTGAGTCCTGGATCTGGCTTTGCCATTCCTGCTGACATATAGGTAGATGACTTGGGGTTTGACTGCAGTCTCTGGCAGAAACAAGGGGCTAGGAAGAGTCCTATTGGGTTTTGGTCCCAATTATAGAAGGGAGTTGAGTGTCGTCACTCCCTTATTGAGAAGTAGTTGGAGGCAGTGTATGCAGTCTTATTGGCCAGTAAAAGTATCACTGGTCCTTGTCCTGTCACAGTGCAAATGACCTACCCAGTAGAGGGGTGGCTGTGGTCATGTGCTATTCGATCATGCATGGGGGTGGCCCAAACTCCCACTTTGACAAAGTGGGGAGCTTACTTGGAACAGAGGGCTCAGTTCTCTACTAGCCCCTTGACGCAGGAGCTACACTCCTTGCTAGGACCTATACAGTTTAGGGCAGAAAGGGAAGAGCCCTCTGTGGAAGTGGAGGAAAACCCCAGCCCTTTTGAGGAGGGAAAACCTCCCCCTCTGGCAGATACTGGGTATACTGATGGTTCTTGCTGAGGCCAACTGCCAACGTCGGTGGTTGTGGCCCTGCAACTGGCTACCAGTACTTTTTGGTACAATACAGGAGCCAGACGTTTGAGTCAATGGGCCTAATTAAGAGCTATGTGGATAGTGTTAATGAAAGAGTCTGGCTGTGAGCACGTGTGCACTGATAGTTGGGCGGTATATAGGGGCTTAACCCTATGGCTGCCTTGCTGGGCAGCCCAGGAGTGGCTTACAGGATACTGACCCCTGTGGGGGAAAGATATGTAGCAGGACCTTTGGAATCAGGACCTGAAAGAAGGAGTGGTGATTTACCATGTATCAGGGCATAAGCCCTTGCAGGCCTCGCTGGAAGTCTCGTGGTTCTGTGCTGCAGCCTGTATTGCTGCTGTGGGCTCTGGGCACAAAAAATGCTTTATAGGTCATGTCCCCCACCCCAGCCTCTAGGGGGTGGACTGTTAGGCAGGAACCTGGGTTGTTGATAGAGGCCGTGGTTTAGGACATGACCCCTGAACTGGCTGTGCAGGTGCAGACCATGTTACTGTTATATAAGCATGACACAGCACAAGCTTAGGATGCATGCACTGTACACCATCTTATGCACTGCCCTATGCAAAGTATCCTACCACACAAGTCTATAAAAGCTGTTAACTGTATTGAATAAAGCTGCTGCTGCTCTTTGTTGATCCCTCCTGATGTTGGCTCCATTTGCTTTCTTTGCCTTGGGTATCTCACTGCTGAAACCCCTCTTGCAGTCCCTGGTCTCTGACACTGTTTTTTAATTCTTTTTCCTTTTTGGTTCTCTGATTGGGTGATTTTTTTTTTACCCTGTCTTCTAATTCAATGATCCGACCCTCAGCTTCCTCTACCCTGCTGGTTATTCCTTCCAATGTGTTCTTTATTTCTGCTGTCATTCTTCATTTCCGCTTGGTGGTTTTTCATTTTCAATTGGTTGATTTTCAATATTTGTATATCTTTACTTAAGGTGTTGAGCTCTTTACTCATGTTGTTGAGCTTCCTCATTATATTACTCTGAACTCTACCTCTGATAACTTGCTTAATTGCATTTCATTTATCTCTTCTTCTGTAAAGTTCTCTTGTTCTTTCATTTGGGATTTGTTTCTTTGTTTCACCATTTTGGCTGTCTCAGTGGGTTCTGGAGCCTGCCAAATTTTCCCTGTGGGTGTTGGTGTTCCACTGATTGTGGCTCCCTCTACTAGGTTTGGATGAACGTGGGAGGACCCACATTAAATACCACTGTCAAATATTACTTTCCTGGGTAGATTTGCAGGCCAATCAAAGTTCAGTTTTCCTCTAGCTTTTGCCTGCTAGCTATTAGTCTCAGTTACTTAATGAGCCTTGGGTTGTAGCCCTCAGCTGAATGAAAAAATCCCTCAGGTGTTCAGGGTAAGAGGTTTTCCAGTGGGTGGGGCAGATGCTTGCTGGCCATCTCTAGCTGTTAATCAGCCTCAATTTGCATTTCATTGGCCTGCCAGGTGGTGTTAAATTCCTGAGGGAGGGCCTGTTGCTTCTCCTCAGGGCTCTGGGAAGGGGCTCTTTGAGTAAGATGGCTACTGTCCTGTGAGGGAGTGATTCAGCACAACACTCCTAGTGCCCTCCCAGCTCTCCAAACTCCTGAGTCTCTCCACACAGTTTTCAGTCCAGTCTGCCCTCCCTCTGCTGGAGCCCAAGGTGAGTAGCTGTAGCTAATTTAGTGCTCTGTCCTGGCACTTTGCACTGTGGAGCCAGCTTGGAATTTTAACCCTGAGGGAGCTGCTCACAGCTAAAACAGGTGGGATCCCAGTCTGCTCTCTTGAGCCTCCACAGTTCGTATCAGGCTCGATTTGGTGTCCTCTTTCGTCCCTGGTTATATGGGTTCTCTCCAGCTGCTTTTCTGTTGGTTTTTCCCAATGATTTGTCTTTATTTTAGTTGTAATTCCAGTTTGGTCCTGGGAGACGGTCTGTGTAGCTTTCATTCACTCCACTGCCATTTTAGAATCTCTTAGGTTTTTTTCTCGGTTTCAGTTCCATCCCTGGCCCTGGTCAGGGTCGTGCGGGAGGCAATCAGTTGATGTATCTCTCTCTTTCTCTCCCTCCCTCCCACTCTAACATGAATGGAGTTTATGGGACTGCAAAACTTTAAAGTATTCTTGAACAAAATAGCATTTAAGGAGTATTAGTCTAACAATAGTATGCAAGGGTGCACTAGAACGAGAATAAGGAAAGGAGGAAACTAGAAATAGGGTGAGGAAAGGATGGAGGCAGCAAGGAGACTGGTTATCATTCAAACATAACACTGAGAGAAAGTGGGTATTACTGAGAAAGAAGGTAAGACACTTGGGACTCATTCACTGTGAGGTGTAAAGGAGAGGAAGCAACTGCCATGCACCATGGCACATGGCACTTCTTCAATAATTACAGTCCTACAATGCATGACAAGGCTTCAATCAATCAATGATGGACAGCATATACAGTGGTCTCCCATAGATTGTAATGGAGCTGAAAACTTCCTATCACCTAGTGACATCACAATGTCATAGCACAAGCATTAGTCACAGGATTGTGGAGATGCTGGTGTAAACAAACTTATTGCGCTACCAGTCATATAAAAGTGTAGCACATACAAGTATGTACAGTACATACTACTTGATAATGATAATAAACCACTGTGTTACTAGTTTATGCATTTTCTATACACTACATTTCATTGTTATTTTAGAGTGCACTCTTTCTACTTATAAAAAAAGTTTGCTGTAAAACAGTATGCTGTGTTATGCAGGCAACAGCTTCATACATCTCATGATTGCATCATTTTCTCTTGTGCTTGTTTTAATCTTGTATTGTTTTGTATGGTAGCATACTATTCAGACTTCTAGCCTAGGAGCAATGGGGTACACCATATAGCCTAGGTGCATAGCAGGCTATACATACCATCTATGCACTCTATGATGTTCGCACAATGATGAAATCACCTAACAATGCATTTCTTAAACTGTAACCCTGTCGTTAAGTGATACATGACTGTATTTGTTTACATATTTATCTCTCTCAATCTATGGGCTTCTTGAAATCAGAAACTATGTCCTATTTATTTTTATATCTTTAATAAACAGCCTAGATTATGGCATAGATCAAGTTTCACTAAATTTTCTGAAATGACCGATTTAATGAATAAATATGTTGGAAAGGCAAAGTATATAGGAAAATAAGATAGTTTTGGGAAGATTCTGAATTTGGCTGTGAAACATTGAGCTTAAGATGACATCTAAAATATCCACTTGTAAATGTCTTATAGGTGCTTACAGAAAGAATAAGTGCTCAGAGCTCAGTTGAGAGAAGAAAAATGGAGAGAGGCACATTAAGAAGTATCAGTGTTAATCACTGTCCCCCACTCCCCTACCACCATCTGACATCTGAAACAAACAACACTGACGTCTCAGTGGCTTCATACTACAGTGCAATGTGGTCAGATGGAAGTCTGCTCTGGGTAGTCATTCAGAGATCCGGGTTCCTTCCATTGTGAATATCACCACTGTCAATGCACGGATTCCAGAGTCACTGCAGAAGGACAGAGAATGTAGAGGATTATAATGGAGGTTTTATGGATGGGCCTGGACATGGTTTATATTACTCTGCCTATCTCTTTTTGTTCTCTTCTTGGCTTAAAACCCCAAACTGATTGTTTCTCTGGACTATCCATTTGCCTTCTCAATCCATTCCCTGTCCTTCTCTACTCTGCTCTGAGTCCTGAGAGGCTGGCATCTAGGGTTACACCACCTGAGCCTCCTTGCCCACTGGCTTCCAGTTGGGTTCAGAGAATGAGAGGTACCAGTGAGGAAGAGAGAGGTTTAGGTACATCTATCACATCCTTAACCCTGGTCCTTTGTTAAGCATTTCTGGCAGTGACTGCATTTTTCTACAGCCAGAGTTTCTGTTGAGCAGTCTCTGTTCCATGGGTCCAGCTCTTGCTGGCCTCCAGAAACACTGTTCCTTCAATTCTGTCAATTCTTAACAGCTTCCTGCAGTTAATAGTCCTTGGCTGCTTCTCTATCCCTCAAGGGGTCCATTAACCTTGCCCATACTTCTGTAAATCGTCCCTTCCTTAGTTTCTTTTCAGTTAAACCCTTTGAGTATGCCATTTCTTTCCAGTCAAAACCCTGACACATTTGTCGACTAACTCACATTCATTTCATTTCAATTACCAATGCACTGTTTTTTGAGTGGTTTAATTGATTTTTTCCATCAAAAGAGGTGCAAGTGGCCCTTGCTGGTGGTGCTCAGTGGTAAGAGCATCAGCCTACACACCAAAGGATTGTGGGTTCAATCCCCAGTCAAGGGCACATGCCTGAGTTGCAGGTTCAATCCCTAACTCTGGTTGAGGCACATGCGGGAGGCAACCAATCGATGTGAGACACATCAATGTTTCCCTTTCTCTCTCTTTCTCTCCTCCCACTCTCTATAAAAAAAAAGAAATCAATGGAAAAATATCCTTGGGTGAGGATTAGCAAAAAAAAAAAAAAAAAAAATAGGAGGGGGGGAAGAGGGGTGCAAGTGGCCATGTAGTCAAAATTCTATTTTAGAAACTCATACTGAAAGTCTCAAGTCCACACATTCTATCCCAAGAGAGAATCCTTTCTTTGCATTAGCTTGATCCTGGAAACGGTTATGCATGATAACTCTAGCGTTCATCCATAGCTATAGACACCCCATAAAGTAATTTGAGCCACTCTATTCTCTTTCCCAGTAGTTATTTTTTTTTCTTTCTTTTTATCATCACCTGAGGACATTTTTCCACTTTTGTTCAGATAGAGTGGGAGGGAGAGAGAAGAAGAGAGAGAGAGAGAGAAACATCGATGTGAAAGGGACACATCAAGTGGCCGCCTCCCGCACAACCCAACCAGGGTCGGGGACAAACTGCAACCAAGGTACATGCCCTTAGCGGAAACCGAACCCGGGTCTCTCTGGACCGCAGGCCGACGCTCTAACCGCTGAACCAAACCAGCCAGGGCAATTTCCCAGTAGTTTTGTTCTTCCTTTTCCTGTTGGAGACCTACTGTGTGATGGGAGCAAAACCCTACTTATTATGTACCCAAGGATACAATATTATAGCTGTATTTTCAGTAACATTAGTTACCATTTTTTTTTTTATCCTCACCTGAGGACATTTTTGCATTTATCTTCAGATAGAGTGGGAGGGAGAGAGGGAGGGAGAGAGGGAGAGAAACATCGATGTGAGAGAGACACATCGACTGGTTGCCACCCACACAACCCCAACTGGGGCCTGGGACAAACTGCAACCGAGGTACGTGCCCTTAGGGTGAACTGAACCCCGGACTCTCCAGTCCGCGGGCCGACGCTCTAAACGCTGAGCCAAACTGGCCAGGGCTAGTTACCATTTCTTGAAAGCTTACTACAGGTGCTTCTTTTCAGCACAAATTAGTTAGGATAATTCAGTGTGTTACACACACTTGAAAATAGGTCTTACTGAAAAAGGCACAGTTATGGGTTTCTCTTCATACTTTTTAAGCCTGCTTTGAAATGAATTGCGTAGTGCCTTAATACAAGGTGCTCTCTTATTTAATTTTTTTAAACAATTCTCAAAATAGATATCAACATCTTCATTTTATAAGTAAGGAAACTGAGACTCAAAGAAGAAGCTAAATAACTTGCCCCAGTTCACACAGCTAGTACGTGAGTCAGGATATGAATCAAATAGTCTACTTTGAAAGCCCATGCCTTTAACCTCTATGCTATCTTGCTAGGGCTCAAATTACCTATAAACTATGTGATGTGCTTAGAAATAAGTGGTGGGTAATTATAAAACAGCAGTAGTGAGAAGGAGAGAGAGAATAGGTATGTCATTAAGTAGTTGACTCAGAGATTTGCTTGGCATTTTACAAAGATCATGATTAACAGAAGTACACAGAGGTGACAAGAATAACTTTAGAGAACCAACATAGGTCACAGGAGATAGGAAAGAGAAAGTGTCAGTTTTACATAAAAATGTAGAAAAAGTAGATAAGAGGTGTAGAGTTTCGTTCCACCACGTAGCAGCTGCTGAGTTTTATTTTAGATGGGGGCTCCTCAAAGGTAGGAACTGCGTCTCCCTAATATTCTTGTCTCCAGCAACCATTAGGAAGCTTCCTCATACCAAGCAAGCAAGCAAAACATATTAAGTGGATAGTGAAACTCCATACTGTTTTCTGTATAAAACATTGTGGAGATGTTTACTATAAAATGTGTATTAATTATCGGCTCTGTAAACTCTATGATAAAAATATGATAATATATAATAGCAATACAACATATTATATTATAGTAAAAATAATATTTACTGAATGTTTACTATGTGCTATGAAATATACAAAGCCCTTTACACAGATTAGATCGTTTCATTTTCACAGTAATCCTATGAAGTAGATACTATTATCATCATCCATAGTTATAGACAAGGAACTGAGTCACAGAGCCATTAAGTCACACAACTAGCCATTGGCAAAGTCAATATTTGTACCTAAGCATCCTGGCTCTGGAGCCCTTCTAAAGTATATGAAGAAATTATATACTTATTGCTGCCTAAATGTATATCATATCAACCTCACAAGATAATGTTAAATAGCACTTGGCTAAGTGAGGCCAACAATTTTGAATCTCTTCGGCACAAATTAGTTAGGATAATTCAGTGTGTTACAGTTGAAAAATGCCCAGCTGGTGTGGCTCAGTGGTTGAGCATCGACCCATGCACCAAGAGGTCACCGGTTCTATTCCTGGTCAGGGCACATGCCCAGGTTGTGGGCCTGATCCCCAGTGGGGGCATGCAGGAGGTGGCCAATCAATGTTCTCTCTCATTGATGTTTCTATATCTCTCTCCCTCTCCCTTCCTCTCTCTCTCTCAAATCAGTAAAGAAAAAAGAAAATAGGTCTTACTGAAAAAGGCACAATTATGGCTTTTCCTTTATACTTTTAACCTTCTTCGAAATAAATTGCATAGTGCTTTGTACATAACAGAAAATAGGCATTTGATAAATATTTACTGGATTCAACCAAACTAGTAACTTAGTAGCTTTGTAAGAAAAGTATCAGAAGGCATTAAAAACAAACAGTGGTAGTAAAATATACAAATAATAAATATAAACATAAATCATCATTATTACCTCCTAGATACAATTTTTTGTGAGCTTTGGGAGAATGGCTCAATAAATATTTTCAAGAACACTGGTTAAAATGGTCACTAATAGTCTTTAAATCTTTAAGTGTAGTTGAAAGCATATTTACCTGGAATTCTTTCTTTGAAAGTGTCAGAATGAGTTCCAAATATACTATAGTATTATAATAAGAGGAAGAGAGCTATATTCGTTGGCATTTTTTTCATATTTAGGAGAATCTTAGGCCTGGACATTAAAACAAAAGTTCTGAGAAGACACTTCATGATCGCCATTATATAAAGGTGATTAAAGCCCGTGTTTTTTCAGATTCTATTTCCTGAAGGTAAAACAATCCAAACTGGCGAGGACTAGAATATCTTCTACACCTATCTGAACAGAGAAAATCAGATTTTAACACTTCACAGCTTCACGGGACTCTTCAGTTAGAAATCAAAAAGCCATTCATTCTAGCCTCCCACATCAGATATCCTATCACAGGATGACATGGCAACCCCAGAGACAGCTTGGAATGGCTGCGCTGTCAGGGGTATGCTTAGGCACTTCCTCACTCCTCTTCATGAACCTCTCCACCTCCAGGTGAGCCCTTTCGCCAAGCACCTTTTCTTGTTTGTTTGTTTGTTGTTGTTGTTAATCCTCACCCAAGGATATTTTTCCATTGATTTTTAGATAGAGTGGAAGGGAGGGAGAGAGAAGGGGGTAGCGAGAAAGGAATATCGATGTGAGAGAGACACATCGATTGTTTGCCTCCTGTACTACCTGGACCAGGGCTGGTGATAAACCTGCAACCCAGGTACATGCCCTTGACCAGGGATCGAAACCGAGACCCTTTGGTCTGCGGCAGCCACTCTAACCACTGAGCCAAACTGGCCAGGGTCCCAAGCATCTTGTTGATGCATCCATTCACTAAATAATTTTTGCATATTTACCGTGTGCTGGGGCTGCTTTGGTGTTGGAGACACAATGGTGAACAACAGATATTATGCCCTCGTGAAAGTGTGTGTGTGTGTGTGTGTGTGTGTGTGTGTACGGATCACACGCACATTAAAAATACATAGGTAGCCCTGGCTGGTTTGGCTCAGTTGTTAGAGCGTTGGCCTGAGGACCAAAGAGTTTCGGGTTTGATTCTGGTCAAGGGCACCTACCTCAGTTGCAGTTTGTCCCCGACCCTGGTCGGGTCGTGTGGGAGGCAACCAGTCAATGTGTCTCTCTCACATTGATGTTTCTCTCTTTCTCTCTCCTGCTCTCTCTTTCCCTGCCCTCTATCTGATGATAAATAGAAAAAAATATCCTCTGGTGAGGATAAAAAAAAAAAAGTAAAATAATTGCTGGATAATGATTCATACTGTGAAGAAAATTACGGAGGATAATGGGGCAAAGTGGGAAAGAAACAATCTCTTGTTTGCTGGGAGCTAGCCTGGCTCTCACAGCTAGACTGTAGCGTTCTCCTGTCTAACATAATTTCATGGCACACCAACACGAGATAAGGTCACTCTAGAACTGTGATGGAGGGGAAAAAAAGACTGCTCTGAAATCATGTCTGATCACAGACAAAACCAAGAGCACTGTGCAAACCACTAACACGACCAAGCAGCCCCCTCTCCTAGCTCACATGAGTGAAAGCTGCTGCTTCCCCACCTGCGGCTGTGGCCCCGCTCCGCTCCCCCTGCCTCCCACATAAAATTCATTAAGGTGTCCGACCATTAGAATCACTCCCACTTTCTGACAGCCTCCCATCCAGAGTAAACCCTATTTCCTGGAACACAAACTTCCCTTAAAAAGACCCTCATAAGATCTTTTTTTTTTTTTTTTTTATCCTCACCCGAGGACATTTTTCCATTTTTTGTTCAGATAGAGTGTGAGGGAGAGAGAGGAAGAGAGAGAGAAACATCGACGTGTAAGGGACACATCGAGTGGCTGCCTCCCGCACGACCCAAACAGGGCTGGGGACAAACTGCAACCGAAGTACATGCCCTTAACGGGAACCAAACCCGGGACTCTGGACCGCAGGCTGACGCTCTAACCGCTGAGCCAAACCGGCCAGGGCTAAGGTCTTTTTAAGAGCTGTCCCCTGTGTTGCAAGGTGTGCAGTTTGACCTGTGGCTGGTAGCATCAATAAGCCCAGTGTTGTACGATTACTGTGTTCCCGGCGGTCTTCGATTAGTGGGCATCAACAGGAGGAAGGGGGGAAATTCTTAGTTAGGGTGGTCAGGGAAGACTTTGATGAAGAGGTGTCATTGAGAACTGAAAGGTAAGGAGACAGCCATTTGAAAATTAGGAGAACATTCCCATCAGAAGAAAAAGCAAATAACTTCTATGTTTTGTCTAACTTTTTTTTTTAAATTTTATTTCACATGTATCAGCTACTTTGACCACCTATTGCGTGGTAAGTGGGGAGTTAATCCTATTCTAATGTCTACTTTTGACTTTAAGAAAAGCTTTTAGAGCAAAAGAAATTTGAGGTGTCACATAAAGAGGTAAGGAAGTAGAGTGTGGAAGACACTTGCTCTAAGACAGTGTGAGTGTGTGTGATGCTGAGGAAGGCTTATCCCTCTTTCATTCTCATCCAAGATCCTGGTCTCTGTTGGCTAGAACCCAATCCTTCCTACTTTTTTTTTTTTTAATCCTCATCCAAGGTTATTTTTCCACTGATGTTTAGATAGAATGGAAGGAAGGGAGGGGAGAGACAGAGAGAGAAACATTGATGTGAGAGAGACACATTGATTGGTTGCCTCCCACATGACCCCAACTGGGGCTGGGGATCGAACCTGCAACTCAAGTAAGTGCCCTTGTCTGGGAATCAAATTGAGACCCTTGGGTTGCCAGCCAATGTTCTAACCACTGAACAAAGTGGCCAGGGCTCTGTTTCTCTCTCTATCTCTTTTTAAATATATCTTTATTGTTGAAAGTATTACAGGTGTCCCTCCCTTTCTTTTTCCCCCATTGACATGTCCCTCCCTGCTCCTGCCCCACCCTCTGCCTTCACCACATTGTTGTCAGTGTCCATTGGTTATGCATATATGCATATAAGTTCTTTGGCTTTTCTCTTACCACCCTCACTCCCCTTCCCTCTGAGGTTAGAAAGTCTGTTCCCTACTTCTATGTCTCTGGATCTATTTTGTTCGACAGATTATTGTGTTCATTATATTCCACAAATAAGTGGTATCCGGTGATACTTGTCTTTTCTGACTGGCCTATTTTACTTAGCATAATAATCTCCAGGTCCCTCCATGTCATCTCAAAGGGTAAGAGATCTTTCTTTCTTACAGCTGCATAGTGTTCCATTGTGTAAATGTACCACAGCTTTTTTATCCACCCTTCTACTGATGGATACTTGGGCTACTTCTAGATCTTAGCTATTGTAAATAGTGCTGCTATGAACATAGAGGTGCATATATTCTTTCTGACTGGTGTTTCAGGCTTCTTAGGATATATTCCTAGTAGTGGGATCACTGGGTCAAAAAACAGTTTATTTTTGGAGGAAACACCATATTGTTTTCCATAGTGGCTGCACCAGTCTGCATTCCCACCAGCAGTGTACTAGAGTCCCCTTTTCTACACATCCTCACCAGCACTTGTTGTTTGATGATTTGTTGATGGCAGCCATTCTGGCAGATGTGAGGTGAAACCACATAATCATTTTAATTTGCATCTCTTTGATGATTAGTGATGTTGAGCATTTTTTCATGTCTCTCTCTTGGCCATTTGTATGTCCTGTTTGGAGAAGTGTCTATTCAGGTTCTCTTCTCATTTAAAAAAAAAATTTTTTTTTATCCTCACTCGAGGACATTTTTTTTTTTTTTTGTATTTATCTTGAGATAGAGCAAGAAGGAGAGAGGGAGGAAGAAGAATAGAGAAACATCGATGTGAGAGAGACACATCGAGTGGTTGCCACCCACACGACCCCAACCGGGGCCAGGGACAAACTTCAACCGAGGTATGTGCTCTTAGTGGGAACCGAACCCGGGACTCTCTGGTCCACAGGCCGACGCTCTAACCGCTGAGCCAAACTGGCCAGGGCTCTTCTCATTTTTAAAATTATTTATTTATTTATTTATTAAATTCTCACCAGAGGGTATTTTCCCATTTATTTTCAGATAGAGTGGGAGGGAGGGAGAGAGAGAGAAACATCGATGTGAGAGAGGCACATTGATTGGTTGCCTCCCGCATGACCGTGATCAGGGCTGAGGACTGAGCCACAACTGAGGTATGTGCCCTTGAACAGAATCAAACCGGTGACTCTTTGGTCCACGAGCTGATGCTCTAACTGCTGAGCCAAACCGGTCATGCCCTATTCTCATTTTTTTTTAAAGTATGTTTTTATTGATTTTTTAGGGAGAGAGATAGAAACTTCGACATGAGAGAGAAACATCTATCAGCTGCCTCCTGCACGCTCCCTTCTGGGGATCGAGCCCACAACCCAGGCATTTGCCCTGACTGGGAATTGAACTGGGACATCTCAGTCCATGGGACGACACTCAATCCACTGAGCCACATCGGCTGGGCATCTTCTCATATTTTAAATTGGATTGTCTGTCTTCCTTTTGTTGAGCTGTATGAGTACTTTATATATTTTGGATATTAACCCCCTATCTGATGTATCATTGGAAAATATGTTCTCCCAAAGAGTGGGTTCCCTTTTCATTTTGATGCTGGTTTCTTTTGCCATGCAGAAGCTTTTTAGTTTGATGTAGTACTATTTATTAATTTTTCCCTTTGTTTCTCTTGCCCTAGGTGATGTATCAGTGAAAATTTTGCTATGTGTGATGTCTGAGATTTTGCTGTCTACATTTTCTTCTAGGATTTTTATGGTTTCACGGGTTACATTTGTCTTTTATCCATTTTGAGTTTATTCTTGTGTATGGTGTAAGTTGGTCGTCTAGTTTCAATTTTTTGCATGTACCTGTCCAGTTTTCCCAACACCATTTATTGAAGAGACTGTCTTTTTTCCATTGTATGCTCTTACATCCTTTGTTGAATATTAATTATGCATATTGTCCTGGGTTCTCTGTTCTGTTCTATTGATCTATATACCTGTTCTTGTGCCAAAACCAGGCTGTTTAGATTACCATGGCTTTGTAGTATAACTTGATATCTGGTATTGTGACTCCTACAACTTTGTTCTTCTTTTTCAAGATTGCTGTGCGTATTTGGGTCTTTTTTGGTTCCATATAAACTTTTGGAATATTTGTTATAGATCTGTGAAATATGCCATTGTTATTTTAATAGGGATTGCATGGAATCTATAGATTGCTTTGAGTAGTATGGACATTTTAATGATGTTGATTCTTCCAATCCATGAACATGGTATATGCTTCCACTTATATTTTCCTCTACTTCTTTTTTCAATGTGCTGTAGTTTTCTGAGAACAGTTTTTTACCTTCTTAGTTAAGTTTATTCCTAGATATCTTAATTTTGTTGTTTCAGTGGTAAATGAGGTTCTTTTTAGTTCCCCTTTCTGAGTGTTCATTATTGGTGTATAAGAATGCCACTGGATGTTAATTTTGTATCCTGCTACTTGACTGAATTCATTTATATCTAGTAGTTTTTTGATGGAGTTCTTATATCATTTATTTTTTCTTCTTGTCTGAAAGCTGTGGCTAAGTACCATGTTGAATAAGAGTGGTGAAAATGGACATTGCTGTCTTGTTCCTGTTCTTAAGGGAAATGTTATATATATATATATATATATATATATATATATATATATATATATATATAAATAATTGATTGATTTTTGAGAGAGAGGAAGGGAGAGAAAGAGATAGAAACATTGAGGAGAGAGAACATTGATTGGCCACCTCCCACAAGCAGCTCTTGGTTTTATTGGTCCTTTGTAGTATTATTTTAGTCTCTATATCACTGATTTCCACTTTGACCTTTATTATTTATTTCCTTCTACTATGTGCACTACTATGATTATATTGTGTGTTTTGTTTTTTTTTTTACTAAAAATATGGAACGCTTCATGAATTTGCGTGTCATCCTTGCGCAGGGGCCATGCTACTCTTCTCTGTATCGTTCCAATTTTAGTATATGTGCTGCCGAAGTGAGCACTATATTGTGTTTAATCTCTCCCTTGAAGTCTCCCAGAAGGTTTTAAATATATTTTGGTGTTCCTATATTGGGTGCATGTATGTTTACCAAGGTTATATGTTCTTGTTGGATTGATCCTTTTAATATTATGTATTGGCCTTCTTTGTCTCTTGTTATAGCCTTCATTTTGAAGTTTATTTTATCAGATATGATTGTTGCTACCCCAGCTTTTTTTTCATTTCCATTTTCTTGGAAAATTTTTTTCTATCCCTCCACTTTTATCCCATGTGAGCCTTTTGTTTTGAGGCAGGTCTCTTTTAGACAGCATATATATGAGTCATGCTTTCTTATCCATTCAGCTACTCTGTGTCTTTTGTTTGGAGCATAGAATCCATTTACATTTAAGATTATTTGATATGTACTTATTTTTTTTGTACTTATTTTTTATGTATATGTTTCTCTCTATATATTTCTTCTGTTCATTATAGCAGTCCCTTAAACATTTCTTGCAATGCTGGTTTGGTGGTGAATATTCCTTTAGCCTCTTTTGTCTGGGGAGCTCTTCATTTTGTCTTTTATTTTGAATGATAGCCTTGCTGGATACAGTAGTCTTTGTTTCAGATCCTTATTTTTCATTACCTTGAATACTTCATGCCATTCCCTTCTGGTCTGTAATGTTTCTGTTTAGATATCAGCTGACAGCCTTATGGGGGTTCCTTGTAGGTAACCTGTTGCTTTTCTCTTGCTGCCCTTAAGATTCTCTCTTTGTCTTTAATTTTTGGCATTTTAATTATTATGTGTCTTGGTGTGGGCCTCTTTGGGTTCTTCTTGCTTGGGAGTCTCTGTGTTTCCTGAACTTGTTTGTCTGTTTCTTTTATCAAATGGGGAAGTTTTCTGCACTATTTCTTCAAGCAGGTTCTCTAACCATTGCTCACTTTCTTATACTTCATGTACTCCTATGATGTGGATGTTGTTTCATTTCATATTGTCTCACAGCTCTCTTAAACTGTCCTCCTGTTTTTTAATAGCTTTTTCTTTTTGTTTTTCTGATTTAGTAATTTTTCTACCCTGTCTTTTAATTTGCTGATCCAATCCTCAGCTTCCTCTGATCTGCTGTTTATTCCTTTCAGTGTATTCTTTATATCAGCTATGTCATTTTTCATTTCCACTTGTTTTTGTTTGTTTGTTTGTTTGTTTGTTTTTTGTTTTTGTTTTTTTTGCATTTATCCTGATAGAACAGGAGGGAGAGAGGGAGGAAGAGAGAGAGAGAAACATCAACGTGAGAGAGACACATCGACTGGCTGCCACCCACACAATCCCAACTCGGGCTGGGAGTGAACCGCAACTGAGGCACGTGCCCTTAGTGGGAACCGAACCCAGGACTCTCCAATCCACAGGCCAATGCTCTAACCATGGAGCCAAACTGGCCAGGGCTCCACTTGGTTGTTTTTCATTTCCAATTGGTTGATTTTAATTGTTTCTATGTATTTTCTCATGTGGTTGAACATCCTTGTAATTATTACTCTGAACTCTCTCTGATAAGTTGCTTATCTCCATTTCATTTAGCTCTTCTTCTGGAGAATTCTCTTATTCTTTTATTTGGGACTTGTTTCTTTGTTTCACCATTTTCGCTGTCTCAGCATGGTTTGATGCCTGCCAAAATCTCCTGTGAATATCAATGATCTGCAGTTTGTGGCTCCATCTGCTGGGTTTGGATGTGTATGAAATGTCTGGTCTTACTCTCTGAGGAAGAGTCACAGTCCGTGCAAAAACTCAAATATACCAATTATCCACCTCTGCCTGCAGGCTGACTGTTAGTCTCAGTCACTTAATGAGCCTTAGGCTATAGTCCTCAGCTGGATGTCAACTCCACCTTCAAGAACAGTGGGGTGAGAGGTATTCCAGTGGGTGTGGCAATTGCTTCCCCTCAGGCTAAAGCTGCTTTGATGAGAAAACTCTGTCTGAGAAAAATGGTTTCTGCAGCATGGGTTAATGGCTCAGCTCAGCAGAGGAACCAGGCCTCAGCCTTTACAGCTTGGTCACCAGTGCCATGAAACCCAACCTCTGCAAGCCAGGCCAAAGACTCAAAGCACCAAGAGACTCATTCCTGCCTGCTGGCTGGCTGGTAGTCGCTGACATTTAGTGAGCCTCAGGTTGCAGTTCTGTGCTAAGTGCAAACTCCTCTCAGTGGGTGGGGTGAGAGAAATTCCAACTGGTGGGGTAGTTGCTACCCCCTCCTCTGCTGGGCTAAAGCTGCTTTGACGGGAAAACTCTGCCTGAGAAAAATGGTTTCTATATCATGGGGAATGACTCAGCATTGGGCTCCCAATGGCCTCCTTCCCAGCTCTCTCCCAGCACCATGCACCCCCAACTCTCTTCATGCATCTCCAGTCCATTCAGCCCTCCCTCTGCCGGAGCCCAAGGTGAGTGGCTATAGCTGAAATTTTAGTGCACTGGCCCTTCAGGCATGTGCCCATGTTGCCAGTGCCTCTTCCTTCCAGGCTGAAGTTCTGCACTCATGTTTTTCACAGGCAGGTGTTATGTGGGAGCCTTTTTCTATTCTGCCACTCTGTGCTAGGGAGCCTGACTTGGGGTTTAAACCCCAGATTTCTCAGGGGGAACTTCTCACAGCTGACATATCCCTCAGCTGTTGCCTGTGGGAGCCCAGCCAGCCCTCTTGTGCCTTCGCACCTCCTATCAGACTTGATTTGGGTTCCTCTTTACATTCTTTGTTATAAGGGTTCTATCCAGCTGGCCTTCAGTTGGTTATTCCAGATGACTTTTCTTTATTTTAGTTGTAATTCTAGTTTGGTCCTGGGAGATGGTCAGTGTAGCTTCCATTCAGTCTGCCGCCATTTCTCCCTCCTCTCCTTCCTAAGGTTTTAACACTAGAACAGATTTTTTTTTTTTTATCCTCACCCGAGGATATTTTTGCATTTATCTTCAGATAGAGCCAGAGGGAGAAAGGAGGGAAGAGAGAGAAACATCGATGTGAGAGAGAGACATCGAGTGGTTGCCACCCACACGACCCCAACTGGGGCTGGGGACAAACTGCAACCGAGGTACGTGGCCCTAGCGGGAACCGAACCCGGGACTCTACGGTCCACAGGCCAACGCTCCAACCCTGAGCCAAACCAGCCACGGCTAGAACAGATTTTAATAGAAATCCACTAAGAACTATAGCATCAAACCTTAAAATATTTTTTATTTTCAATTTTCTCCTCAAATGAGTTTTTGAATAGCTATAGTGGCTATAGCTGAAATTTTAGTGCACTGGCCCTTGTTGACAGGCACAGTCCATATTGGCACACGCTGCTGCCACCAATGAAGCTGTTCTGAAGGACAGAGATTTGTGTGCTAGACATGCCAGGCTCTTCCATGCAACTTACTGAAGTACTGTTCTCTTATTTTTACCCCTTATGTGCTAAATAGAAGTAAATATACATATGCTAAGAAATTTAAATGGGCCCTGGCCGGTTTGGCTCAGCGGTTAGAGCATCAGCCTGCGGTCCAGAGAGACCCGGGTTCGGTTCCTGCTAGGGGTGCGTACCTTGGTTGCAGTTTGTCCCTGGCCCTGGTTGGTCGTGCGGGAGTTAGCCACTCAGTGTGTCCCTTTCACGTCGATGTTTCTCTCTCTCTCTCTTCCTCTCTCTCCCTCCCACTCTATCTGAACAAAAAATGGAAAAATGTCCTCTGGTGAGGATAAAAAAAAAAAAGAAATTTAAGTGGTACAGAAAGATCTAAAATAATAAGCAAATGTCAGCAAACCTGATGTCTTCAAACTCACTAAGCAGTCACATGAATAATTTACAAACTGAAGTCAATCTTGGAGTTTATCTGAAAATAATTCTCAGGCCTCTGGAATCATGTTATTTTTCTCATGTATCACCTCTGTTGCAGAGGAAAGCCATGCAGTCTGCTTCTTCTTCTTCTTAAAAAAAAAAAAAAAAGCAACATGTACACTCTACTCAGAGACAGCAAGTCCAGGAAGCATCTTGGACTTAACGGATCTGGTCGTGGCTCCAGAGGGAGTCTGTGGTATCATCCAGGGGCAGGTGTGGCTCAGTTGGTTGAACATTGTCCAGTGCACAGAAAGGTTGCCAGTTTGATTCCTGGTCAGGGCACATACCCAGGTTGTGGGCCCTATCCCTGGTAGGGGGCGTGCAGGAGGCAGCTGATCAATGTTCTGCTCTCACATCAATGTTTCTGTCTTCCTCTCCTTTCCTCTCTCTCTAAAAAAAGATTAAAAAAAAATCAACTAATGAATGCATAAATATGTGGAACAACAAATCGATGTTTCTCTCCCCACATCTTCTCTCTCTCTCTCAAATAAAAAAAAAATAAGAGAGGTAGCCAGGAATATACTTTGTGTATTATTGTGTTTAAGCATTGGGGAGCAAGTAAAGGTTTCAAGGAAGGAAAGACACAAATAGACTTGTGCATTTTGAATTATTACTCTGGCAGAGGTGGAGTGTGGGAAGCAGGATTTTGCCACCTCAAACTGTGTCTCTTTGATATAAGATTTAGGCTGATTATTTTTAAGAAACAAAACTGCATGATGAGCTTTAACCTTTCCTTTAACTGCCTAAAAGAATTTAGATAAAGAGCTTGGTCCTGGAAAAATGCTATCACCAGATATATCTACAAATAATATTGGCTAGGTATGGGCAAGGCTTAGAGATCAAAGTCCTCTCTGTGTCCCATTGTCTCTTCATGGCAAACATTTGTTTACCAAATATTTGTTTTTCCATCTCCATGTGAATTGCCTTCCTTCCCTTTGATGACCCAGACCCCTACCTCTTTCTCCTTAGCTCAGGATCGCATATAAGCCTCAACTGCCTGACGCCTGTGGGCCTCATATTCTTATGGAGTCCCCATATCTATAAAATTAAATTTGATTTCCCCCTGTTAATCTGTCTCTTATCAACTTAATTCTTAGACCAGACAGAAGAACTTAGAAGTGTAGAAGAGAAAATTTTCTTCCCCAATAGGAAAATAACCTAAAAAGGCCCCAGATGGAATTAGAAAGACTAGGAAAGATGCAACTGAAATCAAGGTTTGGCCTCCTATCACCACAAAACCCAAACTTGTGAGACAAGGTGCTGGTGGAAAAGGAAAGAGGTTTATTCAAGTGCTGGTAACCTGAGAAGATGGGAGACTCTTGTTGCAAAGCCCTTCTCAACATCTCAGTGCAGGCAGAGGTTTTTATAAGGAGGGAGAGGGAAAGCAGAACAAAGATTAAGGAGAGGAAATTGAAAAGATTTCTATGTGCAGACCAGCACAGTCCATTCTGATAAGAATCTCAAAACTGGTCAAGTGATGGTCTGTTGCGCATCATCCAGGTCTTTGCCATCCTCGTTTTATGCTATTCTGGTTCTGTGGTTGAAGGTCAGCAAATCTCCCGGAACTGAGATGATTGAAATTTGGAGTTTGTATCTTCTGAAGTTAGTTCCTAGGATTCTTATACAAACATACTATTTATTTATAAGCTACATATTAGAGTCAGCATTTACAGAAACAATGTCAAAAGAATGGTGGGGTGGGTTACAATTCTCCACTGTTACAAAGATATGAGGAACTACCCAGCCAGTGTGGCTCAGTGGTTTGAGTGTTGTCCCGTGGACTGAGAGGTCCTGGTTCAATTCCTGGTCAGGGCAGATGCCTGGGTTGCAGGCTTGGTCCCCGGTGGGGAGGGGGGTGTGGGAGGCAGCTGATCGATGTTTCTGTCTCTCTCTCCCTTCCTTTCTCTTTCTAAAAAAAAAAAAAATCAACAAAGATATGAAGAATATAATCATATTAAGTATAGATGAAAAAGGGGCTCTATAATAAATCTAACGGAAAGTAACCTCAAAGCCCTGGCTGGTTTGGCTCAGCAGTTAGAGCATTGGCACATGGATTGGAGTCATGGGTTCGATTCCAGTCAAGGGCACGTAACTTGGTTGTTGCTGGGTCCCAGCCCTGGTCAGGGTCATGAGGGAGGCAACCAGTCGATGTGTCCCTCTCACATTGATGTTTCTTCCCCACTCCCTCCCACTCTATCTGAAGATAAATAGAAAAATATCCTTGGGTGAGGATTAAAAAACAAAACAAAACAAAAGTAACCTCACAGGGTTATCTGATCATAAATTCCTAATTGGGCAGGTCATGATGGGTGGTCACATCCCAGGCCTGTAACTTCTTTTTTAAAATTTTTATTTACTGAATTGAGAGAGAGAGAAGGGAGAGAGAGAGAGAGAGAGAGAGAGAGAGAGAGAGAGAGAGAGAAAGAGAAACAAAGACAAACATCAACTTGTTGTTACACTCATTAATGCATTCATTGTTTGATTCGTGTATATGCTCTCACCAGGGATTGAACCCAAAACTTTGGTGTATGGGATAATGCTCTAACCAACTGACCCACCCAGCCAACTGGCCTACCCAACTTCTTTAGTAAAAGGTTTCTAAGCAAGCCATGTCCATTCTGCATTTAGGTCAACACACCTTTGAAATGCCAGAAGTAATCCTCTTTTCCAGACCCATCAAAGGGAGCATATAATCTAACACATAATCTTATTAACTATCCTGTACCTTGATTTCTCCCACATTCATGTGATCTTATGTTCCTTCCATAGTTCCAAATGTATAAAAGACTCTGCAAAACTGACATTCTCTGAAGCATCTGAGATCTTGCTTCCTGGCAATATCATTGGTTTTGTTCAAATAAACTCTTATAAAAATTCTCCATAGGTTTGGGCGCTTCTTACATAGACATATGGAGTCAGAATCATCAGAACTTGCACTATGAATATGGAGGGAGTAAAAAGGGGAGTACAACCGCCAGGTTTCAAGCTTGGGCAATTATTGATGCATGAGTGTAGGGGTTGCCAACTAGTGAATGAGAAAGCTAGGAGGAGAAACACATTTAAGGAGAGTTTAGGTTTGAAATAGAAAGTTTGAAGGAAGACATCCAGGAACTATTTGGGTAAATGAATGTGGAAATTGGCAGAGTTTGGCTTAGAGATACTTCATGTATCCAAGTCTATGTTACTATTTGCAGACCATTCTCAGTTTCTGTTTAAGCAACTGCTCAGTTGATATTAAGTACGGTCTTTTCCAACGGAATTGTCTAAAGTCTTACTGTCTTCTAATATGTTCTCCAAAATGAAGATTGCTTGCTACATCTGTTACTTTAGTAATTACTTCTCTCCTCTTTCCAAAGTTCTTTTTGGGTCTTTTTTTAGGGTTCTCTGTATTGGCCACATGCTTAAGCACTCAGAGAGACAGGGAGGGGTTTTGTTCAGTTCCCTTTGGCAGAGTCATTTCTGTTTAGAATCTGAGCTCAAAAGACTTAAAGGCTCTACCTAAGGAAACAGGAACCAGTAGAAAATCATGGATGTAATCTGCAGAAGGAAAGATAGACTTGGTTGATATTGTTAAAAAACAAACAAACAGGCCCAAAATGATGTCACTTTTGCTAAGCCATGTCACCAAACCAAACCTAATTGTAGTTTCAACCTCTTCCACAAGTGGAATTTTAAACCAATCAGTCTGGAATTTCCTGATCAACACTAGTGAAGAAACCTGCCTAAGACCCTCATGTCTTCTGCTAAAGGAAGGTGTTCCTGCCTAAAATAATCTACTCTTTTAACTTCTTAGTCTCACCCTCTTTCTGCCTATGAAAACTTTCCATTTTGTACAATCCCTTGGAGCACCCTTCTAGTTGTCAGATGGGATGGTACTCAATTCATATATCACTTAATAAAGCCAATTACATCTTCACATTTACTTGGTTGAATTTTTTCTTTAACACTATGATATGTGGTAAGAAAAAAAGTGATATGTATAATAAACTGGATAATTGTGGTTTGTTTAGAAGGTTAACTTTTTCTGTGCATTGTCTTGTTACATTTTAACGTGGCAGTTTTCAAATTTGGGTTTAAACTCTTTGAGAGGCCACTGGGAGGGAAGGTTGCTGACCAGTTGGGACTTTGGGCACAGCACCATTATTTCAGCCAGAGCAACTGTATCTATTTTACATTAGCTTTCACTGAAGAAGGGTTGTATGGCTTTTTTTTTTTTAAGGTGTGAAAACCACTATTTTATGCAATAGAAGCTGTAAGACATATAGTGAAATCAGTGACAGATGAGGTCAGAGTGAAGGAAGGAAAGAAAGCTGTTTAACAATTGATGGACATCTAACTAGTGTTAGGATAACTGAGGAAGGTTTCAGGCAACCTGGAAATGCACAGTGGCCAAACCCCTCAGCACTTCCAGGCAAATTCCTCATCTAGAAGGGAAATACCATGATGGAATGGCTGCACCATGGACCCTGGTTGGAAGCTTGGTTGGGGCTTGAAACTGTTTTTGCTCAAGATGAAGAAAAAATACACTGTCCAAACCACATAACTGGAGGGAAGGTATGTGATTGACATCACAGAGGACTGAAGCCCTGCAAGCCCTCTCTTTGAACCAAAATGAGTGTACATGTGCAGATTTATGGAGACAATTATAAAGGGGTTATGCCATGTGACAAAAGGAAGTTGACAGCTGTGATGTCAGAGGAAATTAATTGCATAAAGTTCCTTAAATGGGCCACAATTTTTCTGCCAATATTTTTCTCCATCTGGAACAACTTGCCTTTCCTTCTTCAATGAGCTAACCTGTTCCACCTGTTCTTCTACAACTGAACTCAAGAATTTTCCAGTACAAGTAGCCCAATAAAATTTGGAAGGATTACCCTTCTTTGTGCTAATAACCCAATACTAGGGCATAATTGTAGTCCATTTGAATGTTGATTTACTTTTGTTCCCCCAAATCTTAGTTCCTTAAAGGCAATACATGACATCTGATCCTCACCTCCAAAGCTTAGCGCAGTAAGAGCCTAATAAACGTCTGTTGAATGAATGAATGAATGAACACACAAGGCTTATATTGGAATCCCTCACAGTAACTGGGGGAGAATTCTTTACAAGTACTTATGCAGTGCACCCTTGACTCAGAAAATAGTTTTTAAAAGAAATTTAAACATGCCTATGATTAAGGAAGAAGGGAGAGAGGAGAAATGTAATATTTTGAGATTTGTTCGTGTGCGTGAAGAAAATGAGACAAGAGGGGATAGAATGCCTTTCAAGTAAGAGATTAGGTGGCTTGATTCGAGTGCCTCCAATAAAGTAACTGATATAATTCACAACTAATGTATTGCGGGTAGGGAAGAAATGACACAAAATGATTCAATTTTTTGGATAATGAAACAACGATCCCTGTGTTGACTGGCGTAACTAGCGTCTTGTACGCAAGTTGCTCCCAGGCAAAATGTCCAAGAACACCAAGAACACCGATACAGCAGTGAGCAGGGCAGTGTTCCTGCACGCTTCAAAATCGCCTCCTGCCTTCTCCTGCTGGGCAGTTTTTGGTAAATCAAACCCATCCTCGCTCAAATCAGACACAATATCTTAAAATCCCTGCCTTGGAGCGCAAAGACAAGTCTGGGGCTGTGGACCGCGGCCGAGTCCCTCCCCGGTGAGTGGCGGTGACTCCCCGTTGCCCGGGGTCCCGATGGTGCCGAGGCCGCAGTGGGCGAACAGGAGCCCCCAGGCCCCGCGAGTTTCCAGGACAGGAGCCGAGGACTCAGCCGCCCCTCAGGAGACAGGGCTTCCAGGGGCCCGCCAAGGGCGAGGGGTGGGGCGGGAGACAGGCCAGGGCTGGGGGCCCCGACTACCCGAACCCCCTTCGCCACCTGCCCCGCAACCCGGAAGCAGATGTGGGCTGCCGGGCGGCGGCTGGCGGTTCCGGGTCGGGCGGTGCCGCAGCGCTCTCGGCTCTGCCGCAGCGCCCCGCCCCCGCGCTCCGGACCTGGGCTGGTGGCGGCCACCTGGCCGCTCGGGGGCCACATGGCTGAGGGGGACGCAGGGAGCGACCAGAGGCAGGTGAGGCCCCGGCGGGGCGCCGACCTCCGGGCTGGGCTCGGCCTCGCCTCGCCGCCCCGGCCTCCTCCGCCGCGGGGCCCTGCGCCCGCCGCTCCGGTCCCGCCGGTCCCGCCCGCACCGCCCGGGCGCCATTTGCTCCACCGCGTCCCGTTTTCCCGGCGCGCGGCCTCCGCCCTGCGCTCTCTTGCCATCTCTTGCCAGCCACTCCCGTGTGTCCTGGGCTGGGCCTGCCGGGATGATGTCTTCGTCAGCCATCAGCACGCGACTGAGCAGCTCAGGGCCCGAGACAGAAACACGGGTTCCGCTCCCGCCCTGTCTCCGCCGGGTCACCTTGGACAAGCCACTTGAGAAGCCCGATTTCTGCATTTGCAAAATGGGCAATAATGACACAATTCCTGGAGTTCCTCGAGGGCCTCGTGATTCTTATTTTCTCTTGGTATTGAGCTTTCCCCTGTGCGTGGCTCACGTGGGCGCTCATAAAGCTCTTCCTATGAGGACAGAATGAGATGATACAGAGTTGAATGCATGCTTTGCTTCCCATTTCACCTTTAGGTCCGGCTGTTTTCTTTTTTTAACCCCAGACCAAAAGAATAATTTCTGAAGTCTTTTGATTACCAAAAAACTGAACCAACTACCCACTCTCATGCCAAATCTAAAACAAAAACAACGATGGAGATACCCAGTAGGAATATGGGGCTAGAGTCGGGGTGGGATTACCTGTTTAAAATGAAAAGGTGGAGCAGAGAAGATATGGTTATTCTTTCACATGTGACTCTTGCTACAGGGTATTGGAATGCACACATATTTTGGCTCAGTAGTGGCCAAACACACAGTGTGTAGTAGCAGGGCTGGTTCCAGTCATTGCAATAGCATCTGGCAACCACCCAGAGTAGAACATGGTGACACGCAGCTAAGAATGTTTGGCAGTGTTCATTTAGGGATCCTGCATCCTGATTGGTAATGTTAAGGGCAAATACCTTATAAAGGAATAAGGAAAACTCAGGTTTTTAGCATATGCATATTTATTGACTTTTTTCCTCTTCCTTATCAACTTCTTTCAGAATGAGGAAATTGAAGCAATGGCAGCTATATATGGCGAGGAATGGTGTGTCATTGATGACTGCGCTAAAATATTTTGTATTAGAATTAGTGACGATATTGATGACCCTAAGTGGACACTTTGCTTGCAGGTATTTCCCCCTGCCCCCTTCTTTACAGTCATTTATCAGTTACATCATTGACTCTATATGATTGACTGCTATTGTATTTTCCTAATGACTACTCTTGTGTGACATTTTCTAAATTGTCTTTTTGTTGTTATTGGCTTTTGTTAACTATTGGTTATCTAAACATATGGGTAATTACATCTCAGATCACTCTAAAGTCACTCTTTAATTGATTTTTCCTCTCAATTATTTTAATTATGTAAGTGTTCTTAATGTACCATTGACAGACTTGAGTTTCACTTCCTCTCATTATCCTGTCCAGAGGATCTAAACCTAGAAGACAACTGACATTTAAGAGGAAGAATAGGTTAGTAATTTAGATGGTTCATAGAGTAGATACTCATTTCTTTATTAATTGGGAATCAGTTGTGGTTAGGATAAATAAATGGAAAGATAACGTGGCTTTCTGTTTTAATGTTTATTCTTTGATTGCTGCCTACACTTTCAACATAAGAGATGCCAAACTGAGTTTTTGTCAGTATTTGTTATTATGATAATTCTGTTTTGGACAAAAATCTGTATGGTTCTCTAAGTGTTAGCTGATAATGTATTTAACCATATTTAGTAGGATTTTTTATTTTTTTAGTATTTCCTCAGAAAAATCCCTGGAACATGTTATAATGCCACTCCATTCATTTAATGTTATGGGTACTGACCCTATTTCAGTTTTTCTTTTCCTTTCAACTTTGTCACCCCCACCCTTATTTTCTAACTTTTGTTGCTTTTATACTTTCTTTGCAAATAATTAGCTCCTTCTTAAAAATGTGGCGTCAGTTATTAGCAACATATTTAAAACAGAAGCATAAATATGAAGAGGGAATTGTATCTTGAGATTTAACAAAACAATTGTTTTGGCTTTTAGTTTGGCAAGTTAGAATTTGCCCAATGACTAGCTTTATAAATAATACTATTTTTGAATCATGAAATGTAAACATTTGTTTTTAAACTGCTTTGTAGGTGATGCTACCGAATGAATATCCAGGTACCGCTCCACCTGTTTATCAACTAAAGTAAGCTCTATTTTCTTTTTGTTTTGTTTTTTTAATTGTTGTACCTTTTTAATTTTAACATCTCTGAAATCAACATGGTTTTATTTATTTATTTATTTTTGTTAGTTTGTCTTGTTCATTAGATTCCACATATAAGTGAAATTATCTGGTACATGTCTTTCTCTGACTGGCTCATTTCACTTAACATAATACTCTTCAGGTCCATCCAAGGTAATATTTCCTTCTTTTTTTACAGCTGAGTAGTATTCCATTGTGTAAATGTAGCTCTTTTCTATATTTATTATTTATTTTTGTTAATCCTCACCCGAGGATATTTTTTCCATTGATTTTTAGAGAGAGTGGAAGGGAGGAAAGGAGGGCGTGAGGGAGGGAGGGAGTGAGAGAGAGAGAGAGAAACATCTATGTGAGAGAGACACATCGATTGGTTGCCTCCTGTACAACTCCGACCAGGGCTGAGGATTGAACCTGCAACCCAAGTACATGCCCTTGACTGGGAATCGAAGCTGAGACCCTTCAGTCTGTAGGTCCATGCTCTAACCACCGAACCATACCAGCCAGGGCTCTACATTTATATTTTTATAAAAATCATTCTTTTCAAGGATTATTCCTCTATACTGTACATTGTGTTTATAAAATATCATTCTTATCAAAATATATGTAGAAATTCCTTTTGGGCTTGGTATAGAGCATTTAAATAAAAAATTAAATTATATAAAAACACAGTGAAGTATGTTACTTAATATTTGTCTATAGAGATGAGGAAGGAACTTTAGACATACTAGTAATCTAGAAACCTTGGCCTGTAGCGTTTCTCCTAACCTGGTTCTGCCACAGGTCGAGCCACAGTTCCTTGGCATGCCTCTGCCTAAGACTACCTGCCTTCCAGGAATTATCCATGGTGCTTCTGGTGCTTCTTTCTGCCTGTTGTTGTTGAGGAACCATCTTCTCAGCAGCCAAAGCTTAATGTTAATGAGTCATGACCTGTTGATTGCAAGTAGTCTTTGATCAAACTTGCCTACTTGACCTACTAAGATGTATAAACCTGTGTGAACAGAATTTCATTGAATCGCAATTACTAAATTTTTACCTACCAGGGGATTGTTTTTAGTATAAGTGTTTTCAAACCATAACAATAAAATTTGCTGTTAATAATGGGTCTGTAATTTTAATTTTGTATTTATTAAAAATGATAGATATAATTATAGAATGCTTATAAACATAAATGCCCTTTTCAGAAAAAGTTAAAATTTTTTACAGTCATGTGGCAACCAGCTAATTTGTTAGAGTTGTTTTGAGACACCACTTAGAAAAAATTGGTAATTCTTAATAGTGTGGCAAATACTTGAACCTGGCAATTTAGATTCTGAAGCCTGTTCTGCCACTATGTAAACTTGGGCAGTTTTACGGTATACTGTGAACTCACTCCTGTTTTTTTAACCATATTTTAATTGGATAAGTATTGATGTTGGCTTCATCATGGTTTCCTGGGAGGAATAAATGAATTAATGCCAATGAAGCATTTTTGAGCTGTATTGATTTAAGATAACACTTTATAAGATAGTATTTCAATGAAAAGAGATAATTTCTAAAAGTTAAATGTAACTAATTTGTGATATAATCCACAATTTATATTTGAAATGTAAACAGAATCCTCAACTAATCTTTTTTATTATCTTTTATTTAATTTTAGTGCTCCTTGGCTTAAAGGGCAAGAACGTGCGGATTTATCTAATAGCCTTGAGGAAATATATATGTAAGTGACAAGTGATTAAAAAAATTCTGTTAGTGATTCTGTTGTGGGCTTTTGTTGGAAATGTGATATGTAGGGGCCTTTTCCAAAGTTTTTGTTAGGCTGCCTTTTTTATTTTTCTTTTTTGTTAATCCTCACCCAAGGATATTTTTTAGAGAGAGCAGAAGGGAAGGAGGGAGAGAGAGAAAGAGAGGGACATCTGTGTGAGAAAGACACATCAATTGGTTGCCTCCCTCATGTGCCCCAACCAGGGCTGGGGATCTAACCTGCAACCCAGGTACGTGCCCTTGACTGGGAATGAAACCCATGACCCTTTGGTCCGAGGGCCAACAGTCTAACCACTGAGCCACACCATCCAGGGCCGGCTGCCTTTTTATTAACAAAAAGGATGCAGTTGAAGAGTCCTTGAAAGATTGCTTATATAATTTTATATATATAAAGCAATCATATAATTTTATAAAAACAATCTTATATAATCTTATATATTGCCCTTGACCAGGGATCAGACCTGCAACCTAGGTACATGCCCTTGACTGGAAATTGAACCCGCGACCCTCCAATGTACAGGCCAACCCTCTAATCACTGAGCCACACTGGCCAGGGCAAATCCACTGTATTTTTTACTTTTCTATTCATTCCACAAATAGTCTATGGCAGGTGCTATACTAGATCCTAGATACATATAGCAAAAACAGAAATGCTCCCTGTTTTCATGGCATCTAGAATTTACTGGTAGGAGAGAGAATACCTATAACATTGTAAAAATAATTGTAAAACTGCAGCTGTTATAAGTTCTGTAAAAGAAAGATATTAATGTTTAGTACTAATTAAGTTTGAAATAAGACCTGACTTATTGTAGGAGGTCAGGGATAGCTTATTTGACTTAACAGCTGAGTTACTTAGGTGAAAATAACTCCTGTGAAAGGACACAGCATGTGCAACAGCTCTCTGTCAAGGAGCTTGGCACATTTCAAGACACAAAATAATGGTGGTATAATGGGAAGAGAGACCAGGGAAGAGAAGGGAGCTTGGTGGGGAAATGACCTGGTGAGATAGGCAGGGAAGTCATGTAGAGTCCTGTAGGCCATTTAAAGATTTTTGTCTTTATCCTAATATCCAGGGAAGCAGAAAAGAGTTTTAAATGGTGTGATACCATAATAATACTTTTATTTTGAAAACACCTTCAGTTTCTGTGCGGAGATTGATTGAGAGGGAGCAAGAATAATAGACGTAGGCCATCAATTGGGAAGCTAATGCAGTAGTCCAGAGAAGATATGACTGTGATTTGGATTAATTTTTTTAAAATATGTTTTTATTGATTTTTTTAGAGAGAGAGGAAGGGAGAGAGAAATAAAAACATCGATGTGAGAGAGAAACATTGATCGGTTGCCTCCTGCACACCCCCTACTGGGGATCGAGCCTGCAACCGGGGCATGTTTCCTGACTGGGAATCTAACCGGGACCTCTCAGTCCATGGGACGATGCTCAATTCACTGAGCCACACCAGCCAGGCTGGATTAATTTTTAATAAAATATATTAAGTTAGTAAAGCAAATAATGCTCTGGAATATTAGTTTTACTGTAACCCACGAATTGGTAAGGATTGTCTTGTATGTTCTATGTGGCTACCCCATTTGGTACAGTGAGTACTCTCCCTTTGTATCCCTGGGATCTAGGGCAGGTTTCTTTTTCTCCCAAAATATTTAATTAAAAAATGGTGTGATACTATTTGTTTCTTCCTAGAGGAAGTGTGGTCTTCTTTGACTTCCCAGGTTCACACTTGACTCCTGAAGTAGCCAAGAACTGGACATACCAATAGGGGATGTCTCCATTTAGTGATTCCATCATCCTCAGCATTTAAGTATTATTTATTTCCTCAATTAAATGTTTCCTGATATCTATCCCTAACCTTATTGGCCACTCCAAATTTTGTGCCCCCAACAAACTTCTTTCTGTAATCCTTTATTTATGAGTATTTACCAATTTATATCCCCCATTAAATAGAATAAAGTTTCCAAATTTGTTCACCAGAGATGTTGTAATTGTATTTCATTTTTTAGTTTTCACTTGGCCTCTGTAAATTGGTGGAGTTGAACACTTCCTCTTTCTTGAAAATTTTCCCGCACTTGGCTTCTGTCATGTTAGTCATATTTATCACTAAAATTTTTCTCCTACCTATCTATGCACAATGTTATGCACTCTGTCTTTCTCTATCCAAAAAGTCCCCTCCCCCCTTTACTAAGAGATATGCTCCCATAGGACACAAATTACGATTCTCCCTAACTAGTTCAGTTGAACTATTTTAGGATTAGGAAACATCAGAAATTGTAAGCAGTTTGTTCTAAGGGTAGAATATGGTTCACACTGTCTTCTTTATTAAAAATGCTTGAATAGCCCTGGCCGGTTTTGCTCAGTGATTAGAGCGTAGGCCTGCGGACCAATGAGTCTCGGGTTCAATTCTGGTCAAGGGTAAGTACTTCGATTGCGGTTTGTCCGCGGCCCTCTATCTGATGATAAATGGGAAAGTATCCTTGGGTGAGGATTAAAAAAAAAAAAAAATGCTTGAATAAACCAAGTTCAAAGGTAGCATTTTCATACATGTGGTCTAAATAGAAATACGCATTCTGTTTTTATTTTTATTTTTTTTTCGCATTCTGTTTTTAAAAGTTTTCTGTGACAACTTTTAATCATCTTTTTCTATAAAATTCCAGCAGGGGGCAGCAAGTGAAAAATATTGATCTTTGAAAATTAAACCTATGAGATAAATGTATGAATATAGTTATTTAATGTTTATATTTTCATTATGTTCTAAATATTATAACTATCTAGATTTTCATATTTAGCATCATTTTGAATGCTAAATTTGATTTTTGCCTAGATAGGAAGATAAATTCTAGTTTAGGGAGGTAAGAAGTCAGAAAACTAGCAGTTTCTCCATAAGCATTTATTGATTATATCCTATATGCTGGTTCTCTAATAGAAATTTAGAATTTAAAAAATAAGAAAGATGTGTACCAATACAATATTGTGACACAATTACTGTGAGGTTTGGATCAAATGCTATAATAGCATTTTTTAGAGATTTTAGCAACTAACTCTCCGGGCATGTAGGTGAGGTTGTAAAGGAGGGTTCCATTGTGAAGGTGACTATTGAGGACAGTGGTTGCCAGGTAATCCAAGGGGGGAACGTTTTCTGATAGACGGGAACTGCATGAGCCAAATCATGTAGCTGTGAAGCAACCTGGCATCTTCAGAGTTCAGCAAGTAGTTTAAGATGCCAGGTATATAGATTGAGGTAGGTATAAGGAGAAAGAACCTGTAAGCGGGATTAAGGAGTTTAGGCATTATCTTGTGAACTCTAGGAATTTTAGGAAGGGGAATGATTTAATCAGGTTTGTGTGGCAGTGTGGAGGATAGGCTGTGAAATAATTTGAAGGAAAGAATAGAGCAGTCAGTAGCTCAGGAGGGAGGTGATGGAGGCCTTTATTAAGGCAACAAGAATGCCAGTGGAGAAAAATTTTTCTATTTATCATCAGATAGAGTAGAAGGGAGAAAGGGAGGGAGGGAGGGGAGGAGAGAGAGAGAGAGAAACATCTATGTGGGAGAGACACATTGATAGGTTGCCTCCCGGCACAGCCTGACCAGGGCCGGGGATGAACCGCAACTGAGGTACGTGCCCTTGACCGGAATCGAACCCGTGACTCTGGTCTGTGGGCCGACGCTCCAACCACTGAGCCAAACTGGCCAGGGCTGTTCCAGACTTTTTATATTTAGCTACTTTACCATAATTTAACTTCATAAATAAAAGCCTGACATCCCACTCTATAATGAGTTCTCAGATTTTACACCAGAGTCTTTAGGATTTAGCTGGCTTCCTCCAGAACTGTTGGGAGAGTGGAGGAGTGGCAGAAGGGAGAACTCCCAGCTTTTGTTTGTTTTAATTTGTTTCTAATTCTGCCAGAGGTTTCATTACAGCAGTGGCAAAAGTTTGAAAACCAAATCCTAGTGGATAGTTAAAAGATAAGAACAATTGTCATAAGAGAAAACACAAACACAACAGTAATAACAACAAATTTAAAAAAACCCACCATCTCTGGTAAAATTTTGGAGTCTAAGGGAAAGAATAATTTTCATTTTCTTCACGAAACCTTTCACACCCACTACAACTTCCTTCCACTGGATTTCAGTAAGTCATGTTAAATACTGGGGAAGAAGGAGGCATCCATCAGTGATGTTGGGCAGAAGTGCTGCTATGTATTCTTCTGTAGGAGGCCACGAGGAGAGGTGATTTGGAGTTAAGGTTTAATTTCTTCTTAATTATTTGGAAATGTTACTTATTAATTGTTACAGTTCTTCTAAAGTATATCCCCCCCAACAAAATCTGAATGTGAATGGATATTCACAGGGATGATTTTCCTTTCTCAAAGGGTGAATTAAGAAAGCATTTTCTACATGTCTTCTATATGTTATAGTAGATGTTCAGTAAACACTAGATATTAGTATTACTGCTTTTGGTGATGATGATGTGAAGTATTCAACAGAATGAGATTATGAGATGGAAAGAATTACATATAAAACCTTACATTTGTAAGGATAATAATTACAAACACAAATAAGAGACCTAGTTTTCTCATTTCCTACCATACCCCCAGGGCTGCATGTAGTGCTCCCTTTACAGGCCCTTAAAGATTTGTTGAGTGAATTAAGATAGATTCACTTAAAAAGAAACTACTATTGTAAAGTAAGACAAGATGCTCTAAACCTCTGTTTTATAGATGAGGAAACTGAGTCTCAGAGTTCAGTACTCTCAGAGTTCAGAGTACTTGCCCAAAGGCACAGCTGCTTGATGGGAGAGCTAACTGTAGTGGGGAACCTGAGCTTGACAGTAAGTCTGCATTCACATTCTAGCTCTGAGCTGCTTATTGCTTGTGAGACTGTCTTAGACAAGTTAACTGATCCCTCTAGGTCTGTTTTCTCATTTGTACAATGGGGAAATGATCCTACTTCATTAGACAGTTATTAATGTTAAATGTGTTGATACAGATAATGTACTTTGCACACAGTACATACTCAATATGTTTTTACTTTTTTCTGTCTCTATACCTTTAAGTCTTAATGAGAAGAGGGGATAGGAGTGGGAAATGTTTAAAAGAAACTCAACCAACATTCTCAGTTTTTAAAAACCTTTCCAATTGATTTTTGTTTCTTCTAAAAAGACAGGTTACCACAGAACACAAAGGTTCGTTTTAGTGCTAAGGAATCAGGGTGAGATGGGGAAGATTTGAATGATTTGAACAGTGTTTTCTACTCTGTGTGTGTTTTGGAAGTTTCCTTTGATGGGTGCTGATGAATGGTGATAAAGAGAAATAATGGTTTCAAGGGAAACTTTTAGAGGAAGTTGGTAAGATGTTGTTATGAAATGGTGTGGTGATTTCTTTACAACTTATCTAAAATTAGTGTCATTCCCTAACTTGTAGGGGTGGGGGACCTTTTTTTCTGCCAAGGGCCATTTGGATATTTATAACAATTCGCGGGCCATACAAAATTATAAGTTTAAAAATTAGCCTGCTATATTTGGTCAGGTTAATTCGAGGGCCTTCTATAGCCCGAGGGCCAGATGTTTCCCACCCCTGCTGGAAAGAGTAGACACTAGGGCCTTTATTTTATTGCTGTTGTGATTATTTAACATAACTCTGTGGACATGAACCGTGACACATTCTTTTTCTCAATGATCCTTTGAGATGGATTTAATTATCGGAGGCAGCCAGACATTATTTGGAACCAAAATGAATCAATTTGGGCAAGAATATTTTGTCAAAAACAAAATATGAATGTAAAATTGTTGCATTGATTTGCTTTTAAGTCTTGTAAATTGGCTCTCTGAGGGAGTTCCTCAAGTGCTTTACATTCTTCTTTGTTGAAATAAGTATACCAAATGATAACTGTACCAGATATGTGGCTTGAAATTGTTTAAAAAGTTTAGGAAAGCAAGCAATGATGGGACATTAATACTGAGAAACTAACTTGCATTTACATCTATCTAATTCATCCAGTTCAAGTTAATAAATTTTCTTTCTCTTCTTTGGTTGCAACATTTCTGCTTATTTTAAGTAAGCAATGTTCATTTTGGAGCCAGTTGGAATTTTTAATGTTGATATAAACTATATTAAATACTCATCCATGAATGTTAGTAAATCTCATGTTTTTAAAAATTCCTTTTTAAAAAGGCATGGCTAGATGCATATAATGTCTTAGATTGTAAATATGTCTGTATTTTTTGAATTTGAGAAGGACAATATTTTAAATAACATTTTTCCCCCTGAATTTTGTTTAGACAGAACATTGGTGAAAGTATTCTTTATCTGTGGGTGGAGAAAATAAGAGATGTTCTAATACAAAAATCTCAGATGACAGAACCAGGTAAGATTGAAAAATATTATGTGCCATTTTAATTTACAATAATTAAATTTTCACATGGATATTCTAATTGAAGTTTTTAACAAAAATCTGTATTCTGTTTTATAGTTTACATATGATAAAATATACATTTTCTGGAAAGTTCATTTATCCATGTAATTATGGTTCTTTGTATAAGGTTTAGCTTCTTTGGTTTAATATGATAGCCTTATAGAAATAGGATTTTATGGTTAAAGAATGCGGATCAAAAAATCTCCTTTCTTTGACTATTGTTAAGGTAATATGTACATTCTTCATGAATCATTAGACTGTATAAGTTAGACATTATGTTTATAGAAAAAGAACTTTGAAAAACTTATGATATTTAGGATATAAAAATTGACTTTGAAATTTGATTTTAAAAATTGAATTGTAATTCATATACCATAATTATTCACCCTTTAAAAATGTATAATTGAGTGACTTTTAGTATATTTCAAAGTTGTGCAGCCATCACTACTGCGTAATTTCAGGACATTTGAAAAATGATATTTTGCTCTATTATTATTATTATTTTATTGAATCATTAAGTATATGATGACAACATGGAAATTTCTAACGTTTCTTATTTACTTTGCTAGTCTTTGTTTCACTTACCACAAAGACCTTTTAGAGAGGAAAGTAACTCTATTTAACCTGATTTTATTTCCAAATAGAGTTTTACTGTTATCATTGATAGAATGGTTTTCAATTTGGAAAAATAGGAATTAAAAAAAATACCCATTAGTTTATTTACAAATGTATTAGAAGGCGGACTTCCTTAGAAAATCAGTGTATATTTAAAGTCAATAGTATATCTTTTTGCAGAGCATTTTACTATTTTTCTGTGGAAGCAAGTGTTTTTACTGTTTCCATTAAAATCAAAGATATAAATAGTGTGAAGATATTTTGTCCATGTGACAAACTTTTTTGAAGTAACTTCCTTAACTTTTTATGATCCATAAGTGATTTTATAGCATTTCAGGGCATCTATGAGAAAAGTAGTCTCTAAGAAGTACAAATTGGTTGTTAAACTGACAAACCTCAAATGGAAGGGAGGGTGATGGGAAGAGATAAACCAAAGAACTTATATGCATATATGCATAACCAATGGACACAGACAAAAGTGTGGGGAAAGGCAGGAGGGGGACAGGAGTGGGAAGGAGGGGGTCATAGGGGAAAAAAGGAGGGACATCTGTAATACATTCAACAATAAAGGTAAGTTTAAAAAATTTTGATTTTTGCCAGCCCACCGTTCTAGAGTGTGGGGTAATTGTAAAAATGGAATGCATACCAGTGAAAATGTATGACTTTAAAAAGTTTGGGGTCACTCAACTCTTAGGAAATTAAAAAAATTACTGATCTTAAAAATATTTTCCCTTTCCCACCTATATTCATAATTTAGTGTAGCCACTCTTCAGATTTTAGAGTTATTGATTTGTTTTATATTTGTATAATTTTTAGAAATTTTGTTTGGAATGTTTTATCAAAAATTGTTTTTTTGTTTTTTTATTTTTTTTATTTTTTTTTTATCCTCACCTGAGGACATTTTTTGTCCAGATAGAGTGGGAGGGAGAGAGAGGAAGAGAGAGAGAGAGAAACATTGACGTGAAAGGGACACATCGAATGGCCGCCACCCGCACGACCAACCAGGGCCGGGGACAAACTGCAACCGAAGCACACGCCCCCAGCGGGAACCGAACCCGCGTCTCCCTGGACCGCAGGCCGACGCTCTAACCGCTGAGCCAAACCCGCCAGGGCGAAAAATTGTTTTTGTAGACTTCATTTTAAAAGGGGAGAGGCAGGGAGGGAGGGTGTGAGAGAGAGAGAGATACATCGATATGAGAGAGACACATCAGTTTGTTGTCTCCTGCATGACCCCAACCTGTGCAGGGGATCGAACCTGAAACCCAGGTTTGATCCCCTTGTCCGGGAATTGAACCTGTGACCCTTTGGTCCACGGGCCCACACTTTAACTGCTGAGCCAAACCAGCCAGGGCTTCAGTAGAAAATTATTCTTTATTATTACATATTGTTTTTTTCTACTTTAGAACATTAAATTTTTAAATAATTGTATACAACTATTAACATGTTTTAAAAATTCTGAACTAATTTTAGACTTACAGAAAAGTTGCAGAAATGGTACAGAGAGCTTGTATCTCTCACTGTGCTTTACCTAATAACATCTTACATGACCACACTATCATCATCAAGAAAAGAAAAGTAGCACTTGTGTAATATTAACTAAAGAGCTTATTCAAATTTTACTAATTTTTACACTAATGTGCTTTCGGCTTTTATAGGATCCTGTCCAGGATTCTATGGTACATTTAGTTGTTATTTTTTTCTTACTCTCTTCTAGTTTCTAAGCATTTCCTCAGTCTTTCTCTGACTTTTCTGACCATTTATGACTTGACACTTTTGAAGAGAAGTGATTATTTTGTAGAGTGGTCCTCAATTTGGGTTTGTTCGTTACTTTCTCATGATTGGAGTAAGATTAGACATTTTGCTAATAATACCACAAAAATGATATTGTATCCTTTATAGTACACTATATCAAGGAGCTCATATCAGTGTGCCGTATTATTGGTGAGTTTTACCTTGACCCCTTGGTTAAGGTTGTATCTGCCAGATGTCAGCCCTGCAAAGTCCCTGTTTTAGTCACGGTTCTCCAGAGAAACAGAACCAATAGGAAGTGTATGTACTTTTGTGTGTATGTGTATTTAAAAAAGAGAGAGAAGGAAGGAGAAGGAGGTAGGGGTGAGAAGGAGGAGGAGAGAGGGAGAGATTGACCTGATTGTGGAGTCTGGCAAGTCCAAAATCTGCAGGGCAGGCTGAAGCCCGACCTAGGCAAGAATTGATGTTGCAGTTCAAGTCTGAAGGCTGTCTGCCGGCAGAATTCCCTTTTTCTCTGGGTAGGTCAGTCCTTTTTCTATTAAAACCTTAACTGGATGAAGCTTACTCACATTATTGAGGGCAGTCTGCTTTACTCAGAGTCATCTGATTTGAATGATAATTCCATCCAAGAAATACCTTTATAGAAACATCTAAAATAGTGCTTGACCAAATATTTGGGTACTGTGACCTAGCCAAATTGACATAAAATTTATCATCAAAGTTACTCTCTTTCCCTTTGTAGTTCATAAGTATCTTGGGAGAGATACTTTGAGGATATGCTAATATCCTATTCCTTCTTAAACTTTCACTCACTAATCTTAGTATTTATTAGTATATCTTGTCAACAATATTTATTACAATATTTAGGTGTTTGCCTAATGATGGTTCTCATTTCCTGCTTTCCTTCTACATTTATTAATTGGAATTCTTTTGTGAGGAAGAGATGTCTCTTCTCCCCATTTATTTATTTGATTATTTATTTATATTAGCATGAACACATGTATTATTTTATTCCATGGGTTAAAGTTTTATACTGTCATTTTTTTGTTGCTCAAATTGTTAAAAGTGTGTTAGGAGTTCCTTCAGGTAGGCTCCTGTGTTCCTTTGATAAGCTTCCATCTTTTTTTTGAGCATTTTAAAAAATCTCTGGAATCACAAAATATTCCAGGATCATCCTGTGCTATCCTCGCTCCGACCCTGGAATCAACCACTTTTCGTTGAAGCCCTGATTCCTTCTATTGAAGAATGATGTTTAGAGACCAAGTTAACAGTTTTTAAGTGGAACTCCTTACTGTCTTTGTAGATCACTCATAATGTCTCATATCCACATAGACCCAGAGGTAAAGAAGAAAACTGAGGAGGAAGATGTTGAATGTGAAGATGATATCCTTTTAACCTGCCAACCAGAAATCCCAGTTAAAGCATTGGATTTCGATGTCAGTGAAAATCAAACAGGTATAATGTTACTAACTAGTTTCTTTTGAGTAAAGTAGGATGGTAATGTTATGAATTGTTTTGGGAATGGTTTAGAAATTTAGTAAACTCCCACTTAAAATAGTTATTAATTTGCAGAAAATTGAGTTTTTTTTCCCCTGCCTGCTAGCCATTTTGGTGTTTGCTGGGTCTGTCAGAATGGTGAGGAAAAAAATGGAAACTTATTTTATTTTTTTGCTACTTTCCAGAGTTTTGAATAGTGATGGGAGAAACTGAAACTAAGAAAAGCTGTGTTTTCAATTCACATTTCAATTCACACGTTTCTGTTTTGAAATTCTCAGCTGTTTCCTGGTGTCTCAGAGTTAAATTCTAGTTTATACTCACAAAATAAATATCATAATTGAACGTACAACCACTGAATTAAGGCTAGTAAAATGCCTTTAATTTAAGATTTTAACTCTTGCATAAGCCAATTTGTTCCATAATCTAGTGGTATTCAAATTATGAAAGGTAAATCAGTTCTATGTGAGAATCAGAAAGTGTGTTCCATTTTAATATATTACAATTTTGAATGATATCATGTTTCCTAAAGACTCTTTCAAAACATGATAGACCAGAGGGAACTTTTCATTCTCTTTGAAGTTAAGCAGTTTTCTATGCCATTATACGGTAGCTTTCAACCAGTACTATGAAGGTTTAAAGTTCTTGCTTGGTGTCTGAGGACTAGTGGAAGGGGATGAAGAGGAAGTGAAAGAGTAGGGGAGAGGATCCAGGACTCCTACCCTGTTCAGTCTAAGTAGCCCCCATTTTATTCATTTATCTTTGTGGATTTGGCATTAAATTTCCTTTGGGAAACAGATTAAAAACAGATCCACTATTAGAAGAGTGAAAACCACAGTCATAATAAACGTCACCTAGTTCATATGGACCTTAGTACTGTACTAGTACAGTGGTCACAATCTGTTCAACAGGAGGACACTCTCAGGGAAGGTAAAACATCCTGCATAAACCGGGTTTCTGTGCTAGTCCTACCACACACCAGTGCAGTGGTTTTTGGAAAATTGTTTAAAGCTCTTCAGAAATATTTTTACATGCGTTAATTGAAGTATTTCATCAATTGTAAGGCAAACTGACCTGGTAAGATACAACAGGTCAGTGAGTAGAAATAGGTAAAAATTTTAATTCTTTTTTCCTGAATAACTTTTCATCCTAAATGAGGCAGGTACAGCAGCCAGGATGGTTGATAAGTTTCTCTTTCTCTCTTTTTTAAAAATTGAATTTATTGGGGTGACATTGATTAATAAAAATGTATAGGTTTCAGGTGTACAGTTCTATAATAGATCATCTGTATATTGTATTGTGTGTTTATCACCCCAAGTCAAGTCTTCTTTCATCACCATTTATCTCCCCTTTACCTGCTTCATAAGTTTATTACTAGAGTTAAGGGTAAATTGGTGGTTCTTAAACTTGTTTAAGAGGTAGAATAACTGGAAATTATGATACCCTATGAAATACCAATTTGGTGTATTCTTGACATATTTAATTCAATCCTATGAAGTAAGAACAGTTTTATTAGCAGAAGACATTATATTATAGCTGTATAAAATAATGTCATAGGTTTCCCAACCCTGAGGTCCATCAACAATAGAATGGATAAATAAATTATGGTATATTAGCAGCTGTCAATCTTGTTTGTCTCAAGACTCCTTTATACTCTGAGTCATACCAACTTATGCTATTGCAACAGTCCAGGATTTGAGTCCCAACCCACCACTTTCACTGGGCGACCTTGGCAGGTGAAAATCATTTATAAGTCAAGTAGATTTATGTGCAATATATTTGGAAACTTTTTACTTAAATTATAATTTAATTTTAATAGACAACTATTAATTGCTATTTGGGTTGATTTGCCATATTATTTACATTTCTTTCCCAGCTCTCCCCCTCCACCCATATCATTGCCTGTTGTTTTAGAATATGAATGTATGAATTTAAAAAATAATAGTAATATAATTCTTTAAATTTATAGAAATAGAAGAATTACCTCCGATTGATCATGGCATTCCTATTACAGACCGACGAAGTACTTTTCAGGCACATTTGGCTCCAGTAGTTTGTCCCAAACAGGTAAAGTCACTATGTCCAGTTCACTTTGATGTTGTTTCACCAAAGTAATTCAAGTAAATGGTTTTGCAATAATGCCCTTATTTTTACTGTTACTAATAGTTTAATTTTCATGTAAGATCAAAACTATTTGCTCATTTTCCTACTCCCCAAATTACTGTGAATCATGGAAGATTTCTTTTGTTTCTGTTTGTCACTGCTTTTAAAATTGTATCTAAACTCTGATTAGCGCTTAACCTTCTAATGTATTTTCAAACAAGAAAAACCCAGTGTGGTGCTGTAGAAAATTATGATGTTTAATAGTTTGTTAAAAAGAATTATTTATGCCCTGTCTGGGTGGTTTAGTTGGTTGGAGTGTCATCCTGTACATCAAAACGTTTCAGGTTCACTTCCCAGTCAAGGCACATACTTAGGTTGTGGGTTTGATCCCCTGTCATGGCGTGTACGGGAGGCAACCAGTTGATGTTTTATTCTCTCTCTCTTCCTTCTTTTCTCTTTAAAATTAAAAAAAAATTGTCCTGTCTCATGAGAGTTCTAGAAAACCAAGTCTGTTCTATTGTTGCCCAGTTAAGGGGTCAGTGCACAGACTGGCTGAGCCTGTTCTATCCCACTTGGATTCCTTCTCCTTTCTGCTTCCTGACCTTAGGTGACTTGATTTCCACCAAAGGATAATATCAAATGGGAGGCTTTCATTTAAATATATATATATATATATTTTTTTCCCAATTGATTTTAGATAGAGTGGGAGGGAGGGAGGGAGGGACAGAGAGAGAGAGAAACATTGATGTGAGAGAGACATATTGCTTGGTTGCCTCCCGCACGACCCTGACTGGGGCTGCATTGAACCTGCAACCCAGGTACGTGCCCTTGACCGTGAATCAAACCCACGACCCCTTGGTCTGTGGGCCGATGCTGTAACTCTGAGCCAAACTGGCCAGGGTGGGAGACTTTCATTTAAAAACTATGTTCCTAGGTCTTTGTCTTTCTTACTCTCTTTCAACAGAATCATTTTCTTCTCCCTTGCTGCTGCTATAATATACCCTAGTTTAAACTTTATTGACGTAAGGGACAATTTCATTACTACCTATAAAGTTAAATTAACAAAAAAAAAAATAAAGTCTCATTAACTTAGCATAGTCTCTTCCCTTTGGCCTTACAGCTGCTTTATTCCCTAAGTTCTTCTGAAGCCCTGACCTATAGAGATACAGTTCTTTGTGCCAGGCTGCCCTTTCACCCTGTTTTTTTTTTTTTAAATTCTCACTCAGCGATATTTTTCTTTCCATTTATCTTCAGATAGAGTGGAGGGGCGGGGGTGGAGAGAGAAGCATCGACGTGAGAGAAACACATGGACTGGTTGCCTCCCGCATGACCCCGACCAGGGCCGGGGATTGAACTGCAACCGAGGCATATGCCCTTGACTGGAATCGAACCTGTGATTCTTTGGTCTGCAGGCTGATGCTCTAACCGTTGAACCAAACCCACCAGGGCTCACCCTGTTTTTTAGTCTCTGGAAGAGGCAGTTCTTTTCTTCATGGGCTTTTGGTCAAGATAACAGCTTTTGGTGCAAGCTTCTGGGCTTTTCTCTCAGGAGCCCTATTTTGCTCTTGGCCCTTTCTCATAATCTTTTTTTTTTTTTTTTTAATATGTTTTTATTGATTTTAGAGAGAGAGAAAGGGAGAGGGGGAAAGAGAGAGAGAGAGAAACATCCACGAGAGAGAAACATCGATCAGCTGCCTCCTGCCCGTCCCCTACCTGGGATTGAGCCCACAACCCAGGAATTGAACCAGTACCTCTGGGTGCATGGGACGATGCTCAAACAACTGAGCCACATGGGCCAGGGCTACCTTTGCTCATAATCTTATTGTCAGGATCCTCCTTAGATGTTCTGTTCTGAATCTGTTCACCCTGGATCCTTTTTCTGTTTCTGATTATATTCACTTAGACTTACAGTATCATAATCTGCGAGAGCTGAAATAAATCTTAAGAGGTCAATGTCTGTATGATTGATAAAAAATCTGAGCACACAAAAGATTAAAAAATGATAAACATAAGATTGTACAATTTCTGATCCAAATTAGTCTCCCTGACTCCAACTCAGTCTTCCCTGCCTCCAGTATTTCTTGCATACTCCTTGCCAGTTGCCTTTCTAAAAAAGATCTGACCGTGTGTCTCTCCCCAGGACCCCCTCACATAATCCTTACTTCCATCGTCTACAAGGAAAAATCATCCTTGTTGTACAGAGTGCTTTGTGATATGACCCGAGTTTTATCATTCCTTATGATCACTTCCTGAACCTTTCTCTCTCTCTCTCTTTTTTTTTTTTTAAATTACCTTCTTGATTTTAGAGAGAGAAATATTGATGTGAGAGAGAAACATCAATCGGTTGCCTTCTGCATGCGCCCTGACCAGGGTTTGAACTTGAAACCTGGGTGGTACCCTGTCTGGGAGTCGAACTCGCTACCTTTTGGTGTATGGGACACTGCTCCAACCAACTGAACCTTTCTCTTCTATGTCCCTGCTAGGGTGGCTAGATAAAACACAGGATATGTAGTTATATTGGAATTTCAGATTAACATTATTACATGGGACATACTTATAATAAAAATTGATTTGTGATTGATCTGAAATTCCAATTTAACTAAGCATTCTTTATTTTTATTTGCATGTTCTGTTTCTTTTGAATATAATGGCTTCTTCCTGCTCCATCCTTTCTTCCCTTTTGATGCAGAAAAAAATTGTCACCTCTTTTTCAAGACTTGGCTCATGTTACTTCCTCTATGAACCTTACAGGACTCCCAGAGAGCACTTGGGTTTTATAAAATGTGGAACATACCATTATTGTGTACCTATCATACTGGATACATAAATTTGGTAAATTTTCAGAGCTCATTTTTAGAAATTCTCATGATCACATGTAAAATACTCTACATGGGGAAACATTTTTCATGTTTAAGTACCCGAGTCATGGTTAGTGCTCAAGTATTTTTTTGATAATTGGTGTTTAGAAATCAGGTCTGTCATTTTTATACCAATTTTGAGTACCAGATTCTGCCTGTGAAATGAGGAGAAAACTTTGGAAATGGCTTTTTCAGAGTGTAGAAGATTCTTTAAATAACTTTCAGTACCACAGTTTCATATCAGTATGCTTTAAGATATTTTTCTAGTATTTATTTACAGAGAAAATAAAATATATATGTTTATTTATTTGTATTACTGCTGTTTTTAAGGTGAAAATGGTTCTTGCCAAATTGTATGAGAATAAGAAAATAGCTAGTGCCACCCACAACATCTATGCTTACCGGTGAGTGAACATTACAATTTTAGGAATGTGTAATTTGTAAAAAATGGGAGAAACTGATGCATGATTTTAAAATAATAACTATTATATATTTTTTCCATTGTAAAAGTAATTGTGCAGAATATTTGGAAACTTCAGAAAAGAAAAAAAAATCAAAGGGAAAATCAGTCATTTTCTACCATTAAATATAACCAATTACATTTTATATATTTTCTGTCTTTTCTATGCAGAGTTTATCTTTTCAATGCTTTGCTCTAGCATCCTATCTTTTCTTAATTTACAAAAACATTTTTCCATGTTGTTGTAATTGCTTTATAAACTTTATTTTAATGGTTGTGTAATATTTGTCTGAGGCTCCAAACTGCAATTTATTTAACCATTTCCTTTTTGTTTTAATTTTTCATATGTTTCACTATTATAAAGAATAGTCCATTAACATCTTTGTTTACTTTTTAGATTTTTTCCTCAGGATAGGTTCTGGTTGCTCAGATTCTTTTCTGAAATGAAATGGGGGTATGATTAAAAAGGAAGAAAGAATAGTTTCCTAGAAGTAAAATTATCAAAAAGTCTGAACATTTCTGAAACCAATACATATTGCCAAACTTTTATTTCAGTTTTTCTTTGAAACCAATTTATGCTTCCATTAGCTGTGAATTAAGGGTGCTGCTTTTCTGCCTTTTACTTTTGAGTACTAAGGTTTTATGCAAATCTTTGCTAATTTGTTAGTAAAGAGATGAAGGGTATATTATTAAATATGCAAATCAGTTCAGACTTAAAAGAACATAGTTTAGGACTGAAATAAATCAGAATGTAGACAGGGATTTGGTGCAAATTTAAAATGTGATTGAGACTATTTGCAAAATCTAGGCTATCTGAAACTCAGAAAACTAAAAAAAATCCATCACTTTGGGTAGGTGAGTTTTTAATATTACTAAGTCACATCTCTTTAAGTTGTACAACTTACAAAAAAAATATTTGCTATATAATTCCAGAGTATCAATGGACAGAATTTTGGTGTTTTCTTATGAGTTTGGGAAATCAATATAAAAATGAGAAATTAGACTATAATGTGCTGTATTAAAAGTATTAATAGTTACCATTCATTCATCCCACATGTTTATTGAGTGCCTGCTCTGTGCCAAGCACTTTAAAAAGTTAATTCTGATTATTTCAGCAACTCTGCCACTATAGAAAGGTCAACTTTTTATAGATCACATAGTTGTTAAGTGGTAGAGCTGAATTTGATAATCTAATTTCATTTATCTCTATTTTATCCCTACATGGCTGTGAGTCTGCACCTTCAACAATTGCTGTACATAACACTGATTTTAAATTATCAAAAAATTAAATAATGTGCCGGATATTCTATTTCAAGCCCCAGATTTTTGGGTCTTTAAGTTCTTGTGAGTATTTTTGTCCTTTTGCATATTCATAGATGATCACCTGTCACCTCTCACAAATGTTAGCGTGGCTGTATGTAGCAGTCCCTCCACCTCACTGCCTTATAGAATTGATACTTGGGAATGAAAGAGATGAGCTTGTCAGAATTGTGTCAGATGGGACTAAAAAGGCACAACGTGGAGGCTTGAAAGACCCTGTTGGGAGTAAAACGAGTGACCTTTATTTTGCACATGGACTTTGTGTATTTTGGATACTTAGGGTCCTTTTAAGGTTTGGGGGCTGTGTTCCTGCTTTGGCGGTGTGGGGCACTCTTCAGGCTGCTGGCACACACTGCTGTCACATACCACATCGTTATCTTTCCGGCACGTGTGGAAATGTCCATGGTGTTTCATTTTTTAAAACCTAACTACTGATTTATCTATTCATATTTTCTTCATTTGTTCCATAAAATTATTATGTTAGGTTATAATTATATGTAATTACAAGCCTAATATAAACCAGCCACTGACTACTTTTTGCCTTAAATTTGCTAATAACATTTTGTTTTATAGTACTAACTTTTTTTTTGTTAAATCCTCACCTGAGGATATTTTTCCATTTATCTTCAGATAGAGTGGGAGGGAGGGAGAGAGAGAAACATCGATGCGAGCGAGACACATTGACTGGTTGCCTCCCACATGACCCCAACCAGGGCCGGGGATTGAACCGCAACCAAGGTATGTGCCCTTGACTGGATTCGAACCTGCTACTCTTCGGTCTGCGGGTCGACGCTCTAACTGCTGAGCCAAACTGGCCAGGGCAATAATACTAAATTTCTTTTCTTCAAATGAGGTCAACTCTAAATAATAATACAGCCTGGTCATAGTAAGCAGGCAGTAAATATTTACTGAGTGAATGAATAGATGAATTGATGGATGGAAAGATGAATGAATGAATGATTGCTAGAATTAATATAATTGACAGGTGTATAGATAAAGTAGTATCTGGCTTTTTATGGCCATAGCCAGAAAGGTAGCTTTGCTACAATTGTCTAATCCTAGTAGATGGTACCATTTGTAGGCGCCTAAGAAATCCACTGTATGGCATACCTTAACTGGCACTGTTTTCTTTTTATACTTGTATTTATTTGTCAAGATTATTTTACTATAATGTAGCCCTACATTATTATTCCAAATGCTAACTTTCTAGATAATTTAAATGGGTAAACATACCATGACTTATCTCTGATATTGATAATTATCTAGGGTAAATTATAGAGAAAAATAAATCTTACAATTCTTACTGAAAATGGGAAGATAGAAAAATACTTGATGGCTAGAATAAGATGTGGGAAAAGATAAAATACTAAATTTTGTTGGTTTTATCACCTCCATTGTTTTTATATGGTTTTTGTCTCTTTCATAGATCTTAGAGTCTTTGAAGACAGGAGTATGCCTCTTATTTCTTTTATATTATTTCATAGTACCTATTATGTGTAATCTTTCTGTATATTTTACTCTAAATGTTTTTCAGTGACTTTGCTCTGTAACCTCATAGCTTCAAAGTTAAATGTGTAAACTCACCTTTCATAATCATACCATTTCTGATTTAAGGGAGACACCCTTGATTCCTAGCTTTCCCAAATATAAAAAGTAGAATGTACTAGATAGTAAATTATCAGTGAAAATATATTTAATATATAGTTTAAGAAGGATTTTTAAAAACAAATATGCTGATTTTGAAAGTAAATTGATTGCAACTAGTATGAAGTATTTTGAGGTTTCACAGTGTAACACTGTTATATGTATTTCTAGAATATATTGTGAGGATAAACAGACGTTCTTACAGGACTGTGAGGATGATGGGGAAACAGCAGCTGGTGGGCGTCTTCTCCATCTCATGGAGGTAAGTGTAACTGAAGTCCTGTTAGTCCTGTTCTGGGAGCCATAACATTTCTCAACAAAACAGAGCTCCATTTAGGAATAAGTAAATCAGCTAGGCTATATAACATGAGATATATTTGGTTTAATTAGTAGTTATTTTTTAAACACTGACACAGAAAATTTTAACCACTGGATATGGGGCAGAAAGCAAAGAGTTAATAATAAGTGTGTTTTCCAGCTCTTTCAGTCATAGACTGTAGAAGATTGTCTTCAGCTTTGGAAAACCTTCTCTTTTTTTTTTTGACAATTTTCTCCCTTTTATTTTTTCCGTTCTGTCTTCGTGAAATTCCTGTTAGTTGGATATTAGACCCTCTGGATAGATCCAGAGTATTTCTTTTTTTTTTTTTTTTTTTTTATTAAGTTGTCCATCTCATTGCCTTATGTTCTGAGACATTTTCTTGATTGTTTCCTAAAATTTTTATTGAATTAAATTTTTTTTTTTTGTAGTAACCATGTCTTTAATTGTCAATAGTCCTTTTTGCTCTATTTTTCCTTTTTTGTAGTGTGCTGTTCTGGTTTTAGGGATGTAATATCTCCTAAAATTTCCTGAATATACTAATTAGTGTTTTGGTTTTTTTTTAAGATGTTCTCTCAAATTTTTTCTGGTCCATTTTAGTTTGTTTATCTTGTCCTTTCTCTTTCATGCTGCTGGATTTTCTTCATCTGTCTGGTGATCATTGATTGTCCATTAATTTTAAGAATGGATTGTTTTTTTTCTAAGGTAGTTGCTATAGTTTCTTCTGCTATTGTATGTGGAGGTTTGTTTACTAACCTTGATAGAAACTCTGTGTGGGTCAGGCCTGCAGACTGATGGGCTTCACATTAAGGGAAGCATTTGACAAATGTCAAACTGAGGAAGACCTTGCTACTGGTAGGCACCAGCAATTACTCATGCAGCCCCAGTTCCCTCTAGTAGTGTGTTTGAAAGCAGGGTTTGTGTTGTTTGGCACAGGGGTAAAGGCTATCTAAACAGCTTTTCTACTTGAAGTCACCAAGAACTGGAACCCTACCTGTATGATTTCCCCTTTACTCTGCTCTGTCGCCCCAAAGTTTGGAATTTGAGGACACTATGGAGCACAGTATTTGCTTTCCAAATTTTCTTCTCATGTATAACATTCTGACCCGGAATTTCAGTTAGTGATTTCACTCTGCTCACTCATGTGGTTCTGTCATTAAAGTCATGGGGAAATTTTATGTGCAATTTTATATATGGGTTATTTCATTTACCTTTAAAACTCACATTTGTATATGTCTGTATGTGTATCTAATTATGGTTCTGAAAATAACAGATTTTGAATGTGAGAAATGTCCTGGTGGTAGTATCACGCTGGTATGGAGGGATTCTGCTAGGACCAGATCGCTTTAAACATATCAACAACTGTGCCAGAAACATACTGGTGGAGAAGAACTACACAAATTCACCGGTAAGAGGTCATTGGTATATATCTACTGAGTTTCTCACCACTGCCTGTGAAATTAAAAAAAGAAAATATTAAGAAGGAATCAGAATTTGTGTGGTGCATTAGAAAAACCTTTAGACTAGGAAACTGGAGACTTAGGTTCTATTCAAAACCATGTGACTGGCCAGTTGTGTGACCTTGGGAGGATGACTTCGTCTCCTCAGACCTTAATTTCATACATTCATAGAGTTTTATAAAAATCTTAAAGACCAATTCGTTTTCATTCCCTAAAATTGATGCCCAGAGAGGTTGCAGCTGATGCTCCAGTGAACTAGATATTCTTTAAACCTATAAAATTCCAGCATTTTCTGTTTTTGTCAAAGCATCTCCTCTTTTCCCTGGGATGCCTTCAGATGTCTTCTTCTGTTACATTTTGAGGGTTTTTTTGTGTTTCATATTTTGTAACTACGTTCATTTCTATTGTATTTAAACTTTGCTGCCTTACTTTAGAAAGTGGACAATAGAATAATATTGAAATTATTTAAACATAAATCTGTTAGATAAATGAGTGTTTTCCTTGATTATCCTTGATTATTTTATAAATATATAAATAGACAATAAATGAAAGTGCTGTATAAAATAGAAAGATGATACATATCAAAGTCATTATACTTTCATTATTATACATATTTTATATGATTAGATTTAAGGTTCCTAAGCCAGTATCTTCATGTAAATGGGGAGATACCACATTGATTTTTATCTTTTTTCAGGAGGAATCATCTAAGGCTTTGGGAAAGAACAAAAAAGTAAGGAAGGACAAGAAGAGGAGTGAACATTAATGCCTGAAACTATATGAAAGGTTAATTTGCCTATAATTATATACAAATTCCACACTCATCAAAGAATATATTGTGCAGAGAGGGGCCCTGGACCACTCAAGTCGGCCAGTTCATCATGGACACCAACATTATCTTTTCTTCTTTGGTTATATCATCTGCCAAAAATAGAGAATTTGTGATATATTCATGTGTGTTTCAGGCTGATTCAGAAGACTTAATTTGAACTTAATCACCACTTCACCTAATTTTAGGAAGGTAACAGTTGCCCAGAGCAGTACCTGAATTAACTGTCCATTTCAGTACATGTCAAGTGCCTTTGTTAGGTGGGGAAGAGATGTCCCTGGAGGAATATAAATACCTGATTGCTTGTCATCGGGATTCTCATTTTGTTAAATGAATATTGCCTTTTACTGCTCTTTATGGCTTATTGGAATAGGAGCTCGCTGAAGATTGATCTTGGAGAGTTTCTTCTTGTGATTTTAGTTCATAAGTATGTCACTTTTCATTTTATAGTGTTCATCATTGAGTAGGGGATGAAGTTAAAATTCAGGTGTATCCATCTGCAGCTTTGTGCTGAAGTAATTCATCTAACATATTTGTTAATATAAGTGTTTTGCCTCAATTTCTGTTGCAGATTGGTGATTGTGAAATTTCAAAAAGTGATTTTCTAGCCTTTATCTTTTTTGTTTAATTCTTGTAATGTGAAGCAATACATGTGGCGTGTCAGTAGTCTCCTCCTGCCCCTGAAATGTGTTGGTGTCATATGCTGGTTTCTGTAAACAACCTGGAAGTACCTTTTTTGTGATCTTCATCGAGGAATTAGAACTGCTAGAACCTATGCTGTGGTTAAGGAGACATAAATGGGCTAGAGGTGGCAGGACACAGGTGCAGGGCAAGGGTGTGTGTGTTATTATAGAAGTGGGATGCACCTTCCCATCTGCATTCTAGCCATCTTTCTCAGTTCTGTGACTTTGTGGAGAGAAGGAACAAACCTGATTGGCCGAACAAAGACAATTCCTCTTCTTTCCCATGATTATCAGTTCTTCCTTTTCATCAGTGTTTTCTGTTCCTTCTTTCATCTGTAAGTTGTGTGATTTACCTCAAGGCATCCAGACAATACATTTACCTTTGAGATATAACAAGTCATTAACTGTTCCCTCTCAGATAGGATCACAAACAGTTATTAAAAGTTACAGATTTACCTGAGATTCCCTTCCAAAGAGAGGGAGCAGAAATTAGGAGGCAATTTGTGATGGTGCTTGAGCCCGGAAAGCATCAGACAGAAGTGGACACAGACAGATTTTTTTCTTTATTCTCTGATGTTTTACCTTTAAAAATAAAATCAACATCCTTATTTGGTATTTTTTTTTTTTTTGCATTGTGATAAAGCCAATTTATTAAGAAAGTAATTTATTAAGAAAGTAAAACATGCAAGTTTATTAAAGGAGCTAGGAAGCAAATCTATTATCTGGCATAACACGCGCCGATGGGTGCTCAGCTACTCTGAAGAGCCAGTGGGTGGGGCTTTCTGCCTTATATACTTTTATGTCTGTTGATTTTTAAATTCCTCTGCTGAATATTTTGGTACCGATTAATTTTCTTTTTTATTTTTAATAAGAATCTAATAAATAGCTTTACACTAGGATGGATTCTGAGAAATAAAATCTAAATTATATTTGTTGTGTGTTTAATGTTGCCAGTTATCAGGTGTCATCAGAGGATGATATATATGTATTTAGAACACATCAGATTCCATGAAAAATTAAGTATGTCCTATAATATCTTAAAAATTAAAGTTAAAGACTATTAATTAATATTAAAATATTTTCAAAATTTTGGCATATCAAACCTGTGATAGAAGATATAAAACAGTAAGGATTTGGTGCTGCAGAAAAATAAATGTGAGTTCATTTTTCTGTACCACCAAATTAGAATTTCTTTCTTGCTGATTTACCTAATATTTATTTAGGTCTTTATAGAAAACCTTTATATCTGGGATCTCATTTTTCTTTATTTAAAAACAATCTTAATTTTGCTTCTTTCTACAAAATTATGAATCACATTTTCCTGACTGAAAAACCCAACCTCCTTTGCCCAAAGTCAATTAGTTAAGGAGAGATCTGAAAGTCTAATTCTGGAACCTGAGTTATTGCACACTCTATTTATATGAACTCCTAACTAATAATATCTGTTTGTCTCTATTTTAAAATGTATCTCGATTAGAGGATTTTCAAATTCTCCAAATAATTTTCTATAGCTAAATCTACGTGGTGGCATATTTTGTAGTATATTATATTAGTTAAACATATTCTCCATATGCCAGAATATAAGAGCAGGTAGCATCTACTTTTTACAAGGGAATAGCAGTATGGTGTGGAGGTATTTATCATGAAACGGAGCCTATTGGAAGAGAGCTGGATCAAACCAATCACAACTGAGAAAGAATAGTGTGAAGCAGATACTGTTTATAGGGAAGGTGAAATTTATTGGGAAAATTGTATAATCACCTTGAATTCCATTATCTAGAGATAATCATTAGTAACATTTGGTATGCACATCCTTCTATTTTTTTCCTACGCATGATTTTGTATATATGCTATTTTTCTTTCCATAAAAATGGTATTAAACTGTATATACTGTTTTGTATCTTGATATTTCATATAGAAATATATTGTTAACATTTTCCATTTCAATAAATATTATTCTATGGCTTAATTTCTTGTGGCTATATCATATTTTATCTTCTGGGTATATCATAATGTACTAACTTGTTGCTGCTTATTTCCAGTTTTTAAGTTTTTTCCAATTTTTCACTTATAAACAACTATGAAAAAAAGTATTTATTGTAGATTTTTATATATTATCTCTGGTTACTTTCCTAGGAAAAATTTCTAGAAATGGAATTTCTTGGTTAAATGTTTGTACATTCTAATAACTTGATTGGTTTAGACAAATTACTCTATAGAAAGTTTATCAGCTATACCCGCATTAGCACTGTGTTAGAATATACAGTACTTAGAATACCAATCAAAGATGTGGAAAAAATAGGCAGTCTCGTAGTTTGTACCAATAATTTTTAAAATTGATCTTTTTTGTTCTCTCTCCCTGATTTCTGACATCAGAATTAATTTGGTCTGTTTCGACTTTTTTTTTAAGTTCAAACACACAGTATGCACCCTTGTTTAGGCTTCTTTAGTTCCAACATTGTGTGGGATTCATCTAGTTTGTTGCATGTAACAGTTTCTTTTTTTTTATCACTGCATAGTATTCCATGGAATGAACATGACAATTTATCAATTCTGTTTATGGATGTTTGGGTTTCCAGTTTGAGGCTATTACAATTAGTGCAGCTATGAACATTCTTGCACACGGCTTTTGGTCAGCATATATACACATTTCTAAAACATGCATACCTAGAAATGGATTTGCTGAGTCATAGGATATGTATATGTGGAGCTTTAGTGTATACTGCCTGCTGATGTGCTGGTAAATTTTAAACAACTGGCTCTGGGGTGGATGCTGATTTATAACGTTTGCCAGTTCTTGTGGTGTAAATACCCCCATTCTGTCCAATTTCAAGCTACCGATGTGAAATCAGTTGACTCACAAAATCCCATACAATTGAACAGTCACTTCTTGTGCACTCCAGCACCCACCATCCATACTGCCAAGCAGTTTTCCAAACCAGTTACAACTATCTGCACTCCTGCCAGTAGGGAATGAGAGTTCTAGTGGCTGCACACCCTCAGTTAGTATGACCTGACTCATTCCACGTGTGCCTGCCATGTGGTTTGCAGTGGCATCACTTTGTGGTTTTAATTTGCATTTCCCTGATGACTAATGAAATTGAACTCCTTCGGTTACTACATTTTATACCTGAAGCAATTAATCTTGTAATGACACATTTCCCACTCCTCGCCACCTTCCAGGAATGGAAATATGGAGGTTTGTTACTAAGTTTGATTTTGATTCAGACACAGAAATTAGGTTGCAATTTTGCATATCTGAGCACCTAGTCTGTAAATTTCAAAATTTCGTACCATCCCCCCTGGTTACTAAGTATGTGAATTTGTAGGAAATGTAATCATTTTTTGCTCTTCTCTAATTTGTAAAAATGTAGATGACTCCTCCCTCTCTGAGATAATATGGGAGTTAAATGAGTTGCCTTCCATGGTGCTTTAGTATGTAATAAGCATCCAATAAAGCCGTCAAATAATAGCTTTTCCTCACTCTTTACAGGCGATCTTTCCCACCTCTTATTTAAGATAGGATATTTCTGAGGATTTTAACACAACCTAGAATTTTAAATTGACATTGAGGTTACCAAGTTCTTAAGCTCTTCTAGGGAGGCAGTTTGGCATGGTAGCTTAGAGCTGGGTCTCTGGAGTCTGTCAGGCTTGAATTCTGTCTTCGTTTTGCACACCTTGCAAACTGGGGCAAGTTATCTAGTTTCTCTGTATAGTTTTGCAAAGCTTAAAATGCTGAGCAGGCCATGGGTTGATATTGAAACGCTGCTTAGTTACAGAGATACAGTGGAGAACTCAATCTATCAAGGACTATAGAGCAAGGGTTGGCAAACTTTTTCTGTAAGCAGCCAAGTAATATATATTTTATGCTTTGTGAGCCATCTCTGTCACAGCTACTCAAATTACTGTAGTGTGAAAGCGGTTGTAGACAACATGTATACTTATAATAGCATAGCTGTGTTCCAATAAAACTTTATGGATACTGAAATTTGAATTTCATATATTTTCATGTCATGAGATATTCTTTTAATTTTTTTCAACTGTGTATATGTACAAAGGAAAACGCTCTTCCTGTGTATCTTCTCTACTTTCAAAAACTCGACTCAGAATATTTCACTTCTGACACTGGATGTGTAGATTTTTCACACATCAAGTAATTTCTGCAAAACATGCTTGGTGTCCTACAGTTCAATTCAGTTTTAACACTGTTCACCTGGAGATAGTATCAGATCCCACAGGCTAAGGGGCTTAGTCCTACAAGGCTGCCCTTGCTCCCACTTCAAATGTCAGTGGCAAGTCCAAGTTATTACCTGTGCTTCAGATCGACTGACTATAGTTTGGAGGTTCCCACGACCCCCTCCTCCAGTTGGTTGATTTGCTATCGTGGCTCACAGAACTCATGGAAACATCTTGCTAGATCACTGGTTTTTGTAAAAGGAAACAGCCTGATGGAAGAGATGCATAGGGCAAGGTATGTGGAAAGGGGCAGGGAGCTTCCATGCTCTCTCTGGGCTTGCCACCCTCCCTGCATCACCACGTGTTTGCCAACCTGGCTTTATTACGTAGGCATGATCAATTAAATCATTGGCCCTTGGTCTTGAGTCAACCCTCAGCCCCTCCCCTCTCCTCTCCTGAGGTGGGATGGGACTGAAAGTTCCAATCTTCTAAGCACTGTTTGGTTCCCCTGGCAATTAGCCCCCATCCTTAGGGGGTTTCCAAAAAGTCACCTCATTAACTTAAACTCAGGTGTGGTTGAAAGGGGCTTGTCACGAATAACAAGACACTATTTTACCTTCATGACTCTGGAACTGTTGCAGGAACTGATGACAACAGACCAAATATTAGAACAAGTCTTCTCACTTAGGAAAGTCCTAGGGTTCTAGGAGTTCTGTTCTAGACATGGGGATGAAGACTAAATATTTTTAATAATAAATCACAATACCACAACATAGAAAACCATTCTTAGCTCAGGGACCAAACTATGGTCTGTGAACCATAGTTGGCCAACCCCTGGTGGAGACCAGGTAGAAAGAGGGGCAAGTTAAAAAGTAAATGTTAGCACGTAGGGTTTTGGGTTTTGAGCCCAAGGAAGAGGTTTTTTTGTTTTGTTTTTTTCCTATTTAGCCCATATTTTGAGTTGTATACTGTTAGGGGAATGTTGAAGTTAATTTGTATGTCGAGACCCACAAAATGGAGGCTGCCCCAGTGGTCTGGCACACATCACAAATCCAAACCTAAGTCAGCCTGCACTCAGTGGGAAACACCTGTCAAGGAGACCTAACCTGCACCAACCACAGTCCTCCAACTCAGCTTTAGCTAGCTTACCTTACCTAGAAAATAGGACCTGCTAGCCTTCTAAGGAAATCCCTGACCACCTTGCCTCTTCCAACATTCTGTAAAACTCACTCTTGCCCAAAATCCCTTGGGAAAAGTGCACCCCTTCTTGTGAAGCACTGTACTCCCCCAACCCATACATTGTTTCCCTTGAATGAAGGACATGAAACTCATTATCAAATTGTAGTATTTTTGTCATTTGACAGACAAGAGATATATCACAAGTATGTGGTTTTTTAATCCTCATCCGAGGACGTTTTTGCATTTATCTTCAGAGCAGGAGGGAGAGAGGGAGGAAGAGAGAGAGAGAGGAACATAGATGTGAGAGATACACATCAACTGGTTGCCACCCACACGACCCCAACTGGGGCTGGGGACGAATTGCAACCGAGGTACGTGCCCTTAGCGGAAACTGAACCCAGGTCTCTCTTGTCCATGGGCTAACGCTATAACCGCTGAGCCAAACCGGCCAGGGCACAAGTGTTTGTTTGTAATCAAGGAAAAGTAGATTTGGAAGTCAGAGTTGGATTTAAAGTTTGCTTCCACGCCTTGGACATGGAAGTCATTTTGGACAAGTTACTTAACTTCTATGAGCCTTATTTCCCTCATCTGTAAAATGGAGCTAGTAATCCTTCCTCATAGGAATTTTGGAGGGTTCAATGAAATAAGGTGTGAAATGTCACTAGTCTAAAGCTTCACACACAGTGGCAACGCAATAGATGATGATGATTAGTATGTTTCTCATTGTAAAATAAGTGAAATCAGATTGGTCTATAATCAATAAGACCCTGGTGTTGAAGAGTAACTGAATATGCCACCCTAAAATACGTCTCTTGACATAGGATTATTTTGAGCTGATTATTTCAAGTAACTGCAGACATAGCAGAAGCTCTGAGAACACAGTAGAAGTTACCCTTTAGAAAGGGAAATCTACATTCATACATGAAATTTACATTAGAAAGGGGGTCTGTACCAGGAAGAGAGCTATTATCACACATAACTTTTTCATACCTTGCTAGGCTAGGCAGCCTTTGCTTAGCAAACAGTTCCTCTGCTTTTGTGTGAATGGCCTCCCCTCCCACTCACTCTCTCACCCCAACATCTCTTTTGTGTTTAGATGAAGATGGTATTTAGAGTTGTGGCTTGGCGTTTTAGGAGTCTCACTCATTTTTCCTGTGTATCTCCCATGTGTACATGAGGTATACATGTTAATAAACTTCTATTTGTTTTTCCCTTGTTAATCTATCTATGTATATTTATTACCAGGAGTCTTAGCCAAGAACTCAGAAAGGTAGCGGGAAAATTATTTTTCCTCCCTTACAGTGCAAAAGGATGTCAAAAGAAAAGCCGATTGAGAGATGATGGTGGTTGGAATTGAGTTGTTGCTGGTGGGAAATGGGTGGAAGTGGGTGGATTTAAGATGTATTTAGGAGGTAGAACTGAGAAAACCTGGCGATTGAATGTGAGCAGGCTGAGGAAAAGATGGGAGTTAAGATTGGCATTTAGATACTGGGCTGGGAAATTGGGTAGAGATGATGCCAGTTAAGTCAAATCTGGTTCCCTAATTGGGAAGCCATTTCACTGCCACTTAGATGCCCTTGGTCCCTTCATTGCTGTCGCTCTGCTGTCTTACTCACTTCCACGGTGTATCGCCACGGAATGCCGCCAGCCTGGATGTAACACTTTGGTTCTGGCTGACACAGATGCATTAGGTTGGACAAAGGGGAAGCCAGACCTCAGAGAAACTGGACTTCCTGAGGAAAGAACCCATAGGAACTTCCTTGAAAAGAAAAAGGCAGTGACCAAACAAGCATGGTGGGATGATCCCAAGTCAAAATGTAGCTGCTGTTTGGAACCCAGACAGGAAAGTAAGTCAGGAAACCAGTAGTGGGATGCAGGAAGGAAGAACGTTGGCTTTTGCAAAGCTGCGATTCTCAGGACGTGTGGGAGGGTGTGACGAGAAGTCCCAGAGGAGCCTTCTCTTCTTTAACCAAGAAACCCCACTGTACGGTCAAATAGAGCAGCACACCTTGAAGCCAAGGCGTAATTTAGTTTTAACTGTGAAAGAAGGGTTGTTGGCAGGACTGAATAATTTGTCAGAGGTAAACTCTAGAACATACAGAAGAAAAATATGGAGAAGTTTGAACTACATGTTTAAATTGCATCATTCTGAAGGAGAGAGATTGCTCCATGACATGACTGCTACTACCAGAGCCATGAACCAGATCCAGGCTACCACAGAAATTGCTTTCCATAAATCCCCTGTGCCTTTCGGCATGCTGGTCCTGGAACGGGCCACTGCATGGAAGGTAGACACTTTCCCTTATCTGGGGCGGGTTGTGCACCAGCATTCCTGTCCACCCTGCCCCGTTCCATGTAATTCTTTAGCACCTGCCCACAGGTGCAGACACCCAAGATGCACCTCGTATGTAAGTTTCCCTTAATGCAAACTCTGTTAATTGCTAGACAGGAGTGGTCTGCCTCTTTCTATGGTCTCTCCCTGCCTTCTGCTTGTTGGGTAGATTTTCAGTCTCAGAGCTTTTTCCTGGGTCTGCATGTAAGAACTATCATGGAGAAGAACACAGAAAGAGTATAGAGTGCCAAGAAAAATAAGACCATAGTAATGGATAAATAGGCATCAATGTTGATTGTCTTTTTTGGGAAAATTTTTCTTCTTTTAAACCCTGTATTTCTTTCCCATTTTTTTTTTGTTTTATCTATTTATGATTCTAGTAATAATATGTTTTAAAACTGATAGGATTCATTGGATGTGACACCAAAAACACAGGCAAGGAAAGTACAAATAGATAAATTTGACTATAAAATAAAATAATTTTTTTCCATTGATTCTAAAGAGAGAAGAAGAGAAAGAGAGAAAAAGATTGATGGGTCGCTTGCTGTATGTGCCATGACTGGGGATGGAACCCATAACCTGGGTATGTGCCCTGAATGGGAATCGAACCCACAACCCTTCGGTGCACGGGACAACACTCTAACCACTGAGTCACACCGGCCAGGGCAAAAACTTCTTTCCGTTAAAAGGCACAACCTACAGAGTTAAAAGGCAACCTATGTCAACTATATATCTAATGAAGGGTTCATCTCCTTTGGCCTTATTGCTGTAGCTCCTGCCTGCTGACCTCCCACCTGCCAGCATCTGCAATTGTTCATTTAGATGATTAATCAGTGTTCTCTGAATTCAATTGGATATATATTCCCATAGTTTTCTTCCTAACTCATGTCTTCAGTAATAGCTCTATCCTGTGAAATTGGAATCAAAAGACATAGCCACATTAGTATTGTTCCATAGAGTTACAGTTGGAGTGTCTATCTGTTCATCCATTTTGAGAAAACAGACCACTCTCAGGAGTAACAGTTTTTTTGGGCTGACTGTTGTCATGCTTACTTCTTGGTTATTCAAAAGAGATGATTTTGGCAATCAGAATTCTTCACACAATGGGCATCTGAGTCAAAGCTAAGAGAGAATAATATTCTCTTGCTCTATGCTTCTCTTAAGGCACCAAAATTATCTTAGATTTTCCATTTTGTAACACCCACTTATTAGCTACCCTCCCCTCAGCAATAATTTCACCTTTGTTCTATTTATCATCAAGTCACTGGGCTGGTCTATATTGCTGGTAGTAAATTGAAATATTCCAGAGTTCCCGTTTGGTCTAGTCAATGGGATTGTCTCTTCCACAAGGCAACAACATTTGTGTCAGTCCCAATTCAGCAAAGTGCAGGGGCTCGATCATTCATTCCTTCATATCTTTGGCATTTTTGTATTTAGGTTCAAATTAATATACATATTACCTTGTTTTAGAATAATACTAGATTTTGGCATCCTTAATAATAGCTCTGGTTTTAGGGACTATGAGATCCACCATTGAAGAAGAAAATTATGGTGAAGGAACACTTGTATGTAAATTACATCCCTTATCACTTTCCCTCTAATTCTACCACAAAAGTGTAATTGTCTATGTAATGGAAACACACTTTTAGTCTTCCTCTGCATCACAGAGTCCGGATCGGTGTTTCTGGGCTCTCGGCCCCATCTCCCCAGCTCAGGGAACCAGCTGGGCTCCTTCTGGATGTCTGCTCGCTCCGTGCTCTGGAAACTCAAGGCAGTGAGCTGGGCCACTGCGGGTCTCACTGAACTTTCCTCCCTCCCTCACCTGGACAAGGGCCAACGCGCAGTGCCTTGCGAACCGCTGTTTCATATATGCTGTCCAGTTTTTCACTGTTTGATGGGACGGTGAATTTAGCCCCCGTTACTTCATCATGATCAGAAGAGACTGTTCAATTGGATTTATGGCAGTTTTAAAAATGAATCGCATTTGAACCTAATTTATTACCTATATAATGTATCGAATATATAATATTGCTCTCTATTAATGGGAAATGGATGAATCACATTAAAATGTTTAAGATAAAAATTTTACTGTCTTTTAGAAGTAATTATTTTCAGTGTCAAAAGGGAAACTGTTATGACAGATTTCCTTTTCAAGAATCAGGTAGTGCTGCTATCAGTTCTTAAATCTTGAAAAACACATTATGAGCAGAAGACTATATATATTAGTTTCAAAATAGGACATACACTTGTCAGAGTTGCCTGGTTATATCGAGCTTCATCAGTTGATGTGATGTCAGCTACTAATAGCACAAATACTTCACGACCAAGCAATGTCATTGCTTTAGCATTTTTAATGGGCTTACTAGCTTTTGCTATAATGCTGGGAAATGCCATCGTCATTTTAGCTTTTGTGGTGGACAAAAGACTTAGACATCGAAGTAATTATTTTTTCCTTAACTTGGCCATTTCTGACTTCTTTGTTGGTAAGTTACATCTCTTTATTTAAGATAAACTTTTCCAATTATAATTTATTTCTAAAACCTTAAAATAAGCTTTTGTTATTTCAGGGGATTGTATGAAATTGGGAATGATTAAAAACAAAAAGTTTAAGGATTAAAGTTCAGGGGAGTCTACACGTATGGCACTTTAGGGGACTACTATATATATATATATATGTAAATTTGTAGGGAAAATTTTCATCTGAAAATAGTTTATTTTCTTTTTATAGTATAAAAATAAGTTCAGAATATTTCCAAAATTGTTTAATCTAAAAGTTATTTGTTTCTGAAGCTATTTTCCTTGTATGTTTAGGTTTATAAGTATTCCTCGTTTTTATTTTTTAATCCTTACTCAAGGATATTTTTCTATTTATCTTCAGATAGAGTGGGAGGGAGGGAGAGAGAGAGAGAGAGAGAGAAAGAGAGAGAGAGAGAGAGAAACATTAACATAAGAGAAACACATCAACTGGTTGCCTCCTGCACAACCCTGACCAGGGCCGGGGATGAACCGCAACCGAGTTACGTGCCCTTGACTGGAATCGAACCCACAACTCTTTGGTCCACAGGCCGATGCTCTAACTGCTGAGCCAAACCAGCCAGGGCTATAAGTATTCCTCTTTAAGTAAGCATAATTTCCTTAGTATCACAGTGTTGGAGTAATAGGAAATAATGTATATGCTGGTAACCAGCACAATCAGGGAATGGGATATTCAGGTCAATTAAATAGTATGGCTAATAATATTATTTTGTGATATGGTATAAAATACCATAAAATATACCCAACACTAAACCACCTTGTACGTGATATGGTATCATAGTATTTTAAGGGATCATAGAAATTAAATTAATTTTTCCTTGAAAACATGCACTTGGTGATTTTTTACTTCCTGACGATCATCACTCTTTCACAAAGCTTATAATAAGTAAATGTGCAGAAGTGTCAGCTGATGATATTGTTTTATAGGAGCTTTTAGCATAATTTAATCTGCCATTGTCTATAGCTACATAAATACTTGCATTTATATTAAAATAAAGCAATATTCATAGAATACTTAGTATATTGCCTGGAACACGGTGTGTATCTTTCTTTTTTTAAAACATGTTTTTATTGATTTTTAGAGAGAGAGGAAGAGAGCGATAAAAACATTGAGATGAGAGAGAAACATCCATCAGCTGCCTCCTGCAGGACCCCCACTGGGGATCCAGCCCAGAACCCAGGCATGTGCCCTGACTGGGAATCGAACCAGGACCTCTCAGTCCATGGGAAGGTGCTGAATCCACTGAGCCACACTGGCCAGGCCAGTGTATATCTTTCTAAGTGTGAGCTCCAGGCTTCCAGGCTGGCTGTGAGCAATGGCTGTGTGGGGACAGTGGGGGATGAAGTCAGAGTGGTCAGAATCTGTATAGTGAAGGCTCTTGAATACTAGTATGATTCTGGATTGGAGTTTATTCAGCAGGCAATGTGGAATTAAAAAAATTTAAAGCAGGCGAGTGATTGGATGGATCGAAGCTTTACCTAGAGACATCAGAAGAGATAAGTAGGTGGGAGAAGCTGGAGCAGGGGGCAGCTTTGTTTCAGAGATGATCCTATAGCAATCTAGGTAGAAGTCATGCGGTAGGTGAGGCTCAGCTAGGGTGAGGGTGGAAAAGAGGTTTGGGGTGCAGAGCTGCAAGAGTGGGTTCACTCAGGAGAAAGAGAGAGATGAGTCAGAGATTGAGTTCTGGGGACTAAGAAGTATAAAACTCAATAGATAAGAGGAACATTTTGGGAGGGCATCTTCTGCTCCCGGTGTGGCATTGACAAAACTCCTGGAGGAAATTTCTAGCTGGAGAGATTGATTTAGGAGTCATGATATAGAAATGACAGGGTCACAGATAAAGGTGGCTATCCACTATAGGAGTATTAAAAGAATGCAACAATTTCGCCATTTCTCTCCTCAGTTCTGCCCCTCCAGGTCACCAATGTTAAGAACTTGATGCAAATGCTTTCTTATCATTCTCTATGCTCACATAAACCACATATAAGTTTGTGTATTTATGTAAAAATTGCTTTATGTAAATATAAGGAATACTCTGCTGTGAATATACGTAGCCCTCTTCTCTTTCTTCATAGAGCTGTAGAACTTTTAGATGATACTGAGACTTACAGTTGATCATGTAATTTGATTAACTGAAAAGGAGGGAGGCCCTGAATACCTGGTGGTAGGGAGGGATGGGGTAAATCTATACTCACCGAGAGCGAGGCCGAGAGCTTTGCACAAAGATGGTTCCAGATAACAGTGGAATGCCTCCATCTGTGGCCCCCCACCACCGTGGCCTGAGCACCGCACCATAGAGGTGTGGTTTATCTTTGATTGAGAAATGGCAGACTTCCGGTCAATATGGCAGTGCAGATAAACTCGGTACTCGCCTCCTCCCACAACCACATCAAAATTACAACTAAACTACAGAACAAACATCCTTCAGAACCGCCTGACATCGAGCTGAATGGAAGTCCTACAACTGCGAGATTAAGGAAGCAGCCACATGGAGACTGGTAGGAGGGTGGAGGTGTGGACGGGCTGGACCCCACCCACATGTGGAGGATAAAAATCAGGAGGATAGCCCTGGCCAGTTTGGCTCAGCGGTTAGAACGTCAGCCTGCGGTCCAGAGAGACCCGGGTTCGGTTCCCGCTAAGGCCACGTACCTCGGTTGCAGTTTGTCCCCGGCCCTGGTTGGGTCGTGTGGGAGGCAGCCACTCGATGTGTCCCTTTCACGTCGATGTTTCTCTCTCTCTCTCTCTCTTCCTCTCTCTCCCTCCCACTCTATCTGAACAAAAAATGGAAAAATGTCCTCGGGTGAGGATAAAAAAAAAAAAAAAACTCAGGAGAATACCTCTGTTGGGAAGGTCCCCCCTGAGGACTGAGGGGTCCCTGTCCCACACCAGGCTTCCAACTCAGGGTTCCAGTGCCAGGAAGAGAAGCCCCATAACTTCTGGCTTTAAAAACCAGTGGGAACTGAGGCTGAGGGAGGCTGAGGCTGCCGGAGCCCCAGGCAGTTCCTCTTAAAGGGCCTGAGCATGGACTTACTCGGACTCGAACCCTCCAGGCTCCAGAGTTGGGGAGGCAGTTTGAAAGTCACCAGAGACATACGAGGAAGAGTTTCCCAGACAAGAAAAAGCTAAAGGAGTACATCACCACCAAACCAGTATTATATGAAATGTTGAGGGGTCTTCTTGAAGAAGAAGATAAAAAATATGAACAATAAAATGGCAATAAATACATACCTATTGACAATTGAATCTACTAATCAAATGAACACACAGAACAGAAACAAACTCATAGATATAAAGAACTTTTTGTTGGTTGCCAGATGGGAGAGGGTTTGAGGGGAGGGCTGAGAAAGGTGAAGTGATTAAGAAGTAGAAATTGGTTGTTAGACTGACGAACCTCAAATGGAAGGGGAGTGGGTGGGAAGATAAATCAAAGAACTTATATGAATATATGCATAACCAATGGACACAGACACTAGTGTGGGAAAGGCAGGAGTGGGAAGGAGGGGATCAATGGGGGGAAAATGGGGGACATCTGTAATACTTTCAACAATAAAGATAAATTAAAAAAAAAAGAGAGAGATGTCCCTGCAGATGGAGTTATACACCAGTCCTGCTGGTTCCCCTCCACCAGCAGGTGGGTGGGAAAAAATTTGGCTTTGCTCTTGACAAGAGCAGTCTAGCATATTAATCTACTGGCCTCATTCTTCACATATACCCTAACCCAGCCAGCTTCCTCTAGAGATCACTTATTTAACACAATATCTCGAAAATATTGCAGGGTCCATTCCAGATCATTGCAATAAAGTGAATATTGCAATAATGAAAGTCACATGAACTTTTTGGTTTCATAGTGCTTATAAAAGAACTGCACTGTTCTTTCTCACTCTATGGAAGAGATGAGTATGTGCATGAAATATGCTCATTTGGGGAAGATTGAAAGCTACAACTCTGGGCTGAAATATAATAAATGTTTGTTTTGAAGGTACTTTGATATATCTCAGGTGAACCTGGTGACTTATTTTATACCATAGGCGTGTGTGTACACACACACACACACACACACACACACACTCACACACTTTTGAGATGGAAGGCACCATAAGGAAGTTTAGTTATCATAAAAATATAGTTGAAACATAAGCAAGCGGGCAATTTGAACTACTTATAAGAACTGACTGCACAACTCGTCATCTCTATGGTGTCTGGTTTCTCCCAATTGTATGTAGACCTAGGTACAGAATACTACGTTCTGCATTTCCTTTCATTGGTTCTGAAACCACACCATTGTGTCCTCATGGTATTACTGGTCCAAAGCCTGGGTGCCTGATGCGTCAAAAGGCCAAAACTCAAAGCATCAGAGTTTGGAGTGAGGAAATGTTTACTGACCAAGAAGGTGCCGGCTGAGAAGATGGGAGCCCTAGGAGTTCTTCAAGTCCAGCTTTAGAAACTAGAGTTCAGGCTTCTTTTATGTCAAGGGGACGGGGGAAATGGGCGGGGCTAGTTTAATAAAAACTCAAGCCCCAAGCAGAATTTTTCTCATGATTAAAGCAGGAACTACTAGCTCGAAGGCCATGAGAACAACACAAGCTTGAACAAAGTGAAGTCAGAGAGACTGAGCCTTTCACTCTGTTACAATGGTCTTTGGTCTGGGGAAGATTTCGTTTCGCTTGCCTCTTCCTTTCTTTTACCTTTACTATGGCTCTTTATACTAGGCTAGCTTGGTTCTGATATTTTAAAAATGACAATTCCTCTTAAAAAAAAAAAAAGGCTGCCGTGACCTATTCACCCTCCACTTCCCATCTCAGAATCCAGACATGGGCACCTTCAGGTAGAGTCCTGGCCACCGCCCGCCCACCTCGGGCAGCGCCACCCGCAGATGGCACCGCCCAGCCACCCCACAACGCGAGTATGGAAAAAGAACCAAAACTTCCAAGGCCGTGTTTTTTCTTTTCTTAAAAGTACTTTAAAAAGGAAAATTTGTTTGTGTATTTTATTTACATTTTATATTTTTGTACGTATTGTTAGGGGTCAGCCCTGTTTAATGATCTTGGGACGACCACACCAGCCTTTGGAGCGTTCTCTGTCCTCCTTCTGACTTTACCTGTGGTGTGACCATGTTCATTATAATCTCAAAGGAGAAAAAAACCTTGTAAATGAAAAAAAGCAAAACAACAACAAGAAAACAGATTTATTCCAAGCATTCCAGTAACTTTTTGTGTATGTATTTAGCTGTATAGTAAGTAGTTGGTTTGTATGAGATGGTTAAAAAAGCCAAAGATAAAAAGGTTTCTTTTTTCCCCCTTTTTTTGTCTATGAAGTTGCTATTTATTTATTTACTTATTTGGCCTGTTTGATGTATGTGTGAAACAATGTTGTCCGACAATAAACCGGAATTTTATTTTGCTGAGTTGTTCTAACAGCAACAAAAAAAGACAATTCCTGCGAAGTGCCTGATAAAATATAAAGACACTCAACAAAATAAGATTTCAACTGAGCTTCCACTTCATAGATGGTTTTCAGTGAGTAGTGTCACCTGTCTGAAAGGTCAATGCAATAAAAACCCCTGCAAAGCCCAGGGAGAAGGAGCCCGGCTTGGTCGTTACTCACAGTGAAGCGGGTTGTGCTGAGCAGTTTCACTTGTGTGTCTGCGGTGAAGGGTAGTGGTTAGATCAGGGGTTCTGAAGTCACATTGCCCGGTTTTGTTTGGGGGGTGGGAACGGCACCAGTGTTGCAACGGCGGGGCCCTGGGTTCAGCAACCTCGGTACTTGAGTTCTGGCTAGGAAAGAATTCAGAGCTCAGACTTAAACTACAAGAGGACATTTATTTGGATAATCACAGAGGTAGAAGAAGTAATTTGTAGAAGAAGTGGGCTTAGGAAACAAGTTATAGCGGTAAAGGAAGGGCCCTTGGAGCTTAGAAGTGAGGAAGGTCAAGGTGATATGCCTGAGGGAGTGGGGAGGGGGAGAGGGAGGGGAAAGGCACAGGTGTGCTCCCAGGAGGGAGAGCATGCTGGGTCCTCCATCCTAAGGGTTATAAGGGTGGACATTTTAGGGGAGGTCCCAGGGGATGATCTTAATAGAGTATTCATCAGCTTTCCAGGTGTGTCCTTTCAGGATCAGGTCTCCACTGACTGGTCAGCACCAGGGCAGGGGGCATTATTCTTGTCTGGTTTTGCTGCCTTTCTGGGTCTGGAACTGAAATACAACTGAGGCCTAGATGGTATCCCTAGGGAGAAAAGGTCAGGGGTCCAAACCACATGACCAGCAACATGCTGGGGGAGGGAAGGTCACCCTGGGGATGCGGTCCCACCCTACAGTTGTCCTTTGCTAGGCACCCCTGGTGACCTTCTGTACCTGGCCCATCGTCTTTGCTCTGCTCACGTCTGTTTAACTGCCTACCACAGTTTCAAATCCATCTTTCACTTACTAGCTAAGTGAACCTTGGGCTAATTCTGTCTCATTTTTTGAGCTTCAGGTTCTTTATTTGTTAATTTAGCATGGTCCCTACATCACAAAGTTCCAATGAAGGTTAAATGAGATGATATATGTAAAGTACATAGCACAATGTCTGGCATATAATAACTGCACAATACGTGTTAGCTGTTATTAATTTAAGTTAAATGTATAAGCCACTTTGATCAATTCTACATGTTGTGAAAAATGCAAAGATTGACTTAGAACATGGTCCCAATCCTCAGGAGAAACAAGTTAAAAAATGACGACAATGTAAAGTAGAATGTTTTTCTACACAAAGGAGGAAAGGACAAGTAACGTGCTAGGAAACCACAGGTGACCCAGAAGTCACTTCTGCCAAGGAAGTTCCAAGAAAAATGATAAGGAAAGTCATTTCTTAACTGAGTGAAGAAGAAAAAGGAAGTAAATAGGCTTCTCAGTAGAAGAGAGGAAGGCATACCCTGGCCAGTTTGGTTCAGTGATTAGAATGTCAGCCACAGACAGAGGGTCACAAATTCAATCCCCAGGCCCAGTGGAGGCACCCAATCAATGTGTATCTCTCACACTGGTGTTTCTCTCTCTCTCCCTCTCTTCCTTCCACTCTATTTAAAGAAAGAGAGAGAGAGAGAGAGAGAGAGAGAGAGAGAGAGAGAGAGGAGGACATTCTAGGAAGAAAGGATGCTGTTGGCAAAAGCAAAGAGATGTGAAATGTGAGATGTTTGGGGATGAGTGGCCCATCTGTTTGGGTTGGATTATGAACATAAAGATGATTTGTGCTGTATGTGGCTGGAAATACAGGTCAGGACCTGAACTAAATTTGGAAAGTAATGAGGAGCCATTGAAGGTATGAGGCTATGACAACTATTATAAAAATGGTATTTAAAGAATGTGTACAACATCCTTCCTGAGTTTGTTGATGAAATACTATAAATTTCTAAATTATAATCAAGCCATTTTTAGTCAATTCATATATGTCATCGTGTTGTGTACTACGCCTCTTTGTTTTCATTGATATGTTCTATTTTTTTACCCTTATTTTTTCCCTGTATAGGTGCGATCTCCATTCCTTTGTACATCCCTCAATATCTGTTCGGTTGGATGCCTAAAGATACAGTCTGTGCTTTTTGGCTCATTACTGACTATCTTTTGTGTACAGCATCTGTGTATAACATCGTACTCATCAGCTATGATCGATACCAGTCAGTCTCGAATGCTGTAAGTCAAACCATTAATTGATCTTCTTTAGAAAAGTATGTACTTGTCAATTTTGGGTCCCCAAGCAGAACTTTTTTAAGTCTAATTTTTTTGTTTAATTAACACACCTTAGAGGAACCTGATTATCCTTTTGTTATCTGGCACTAAGTTCGCACTGACCCGTAGTGAACATTTTCTGCATGTGATTTGACTAAGTCATTGCCCTTCGTACTACTAAAATGGGAAGGCATTGGGGAGAATCCACAGCAAGTTGTCAGAAGTGGTGTACTGAGTCCATAGCGGACTGGATATACATGAGGTTCACAGTAGGTTTATCAGTTCCACTTCTTAGACAACTTGAGACCTGAATATTTTCCTCAGGGTGGAACTTGGTGGGCAAGTAGAAAGACTCCCAGACTTATGAATGTCACGAGAAAACCGATTTTGAATGGCGAAAGGAAAAGACAGTATACAAGGAAGCTACAGTTTATAAAGTGGGACCAACCAGAAAGGTCAATTCTCAATGCCAGTTTAGGACTCACGCCAAGAAAGCCTGAACTTACCCAAGATTTGGAATGGTCTCATAAACAAGATAAGTCTTAAGCAAGCTAAAACACAATATCGGCAATAGAACAAGGGGAAGAACTTGTCCTTGATGCAATGAAGGACAAGGGGTTAAAGGGGGCCATAGAATACCAAGGCAGTGATCTGAAATCTTTGAAACCTGGATGGGAAACTTCCTTCACTCTTTAGTCCCAGGGACCAAGTCTTTGGGAGACTACTGTGTGACAGAGATTTTGCTAAGTGCTTGGATAAAGAAACGAATCAGCAGCCTGGTCGGTGTGGCTCAGTGGATTGAGCATCATCTCATGGACTGAGGTCCCGGTTCGATTCCTGGTCAGGGCACATGCCCAGGTTTTGGGCTCGATCCCCAGTAGGGGGCATGCAGGAGGCAGCCAATTGATGTTTCTCTTTCACATCAATGTTTCTATCTTTCTCTCCCTTCTACTCTCTCTAAAAAAAAAAAAAAAATCAATAAAATAATATTTAAAAAAATGAAATGAAACAGTTTCTATTTTTGAGATGCATAATAGTCCAATGTGGAGACAGATTCATAAACAGAAGATTCAGTGCAATGGACTCGGTGTAGTGCTGGAGGCACTGAGAGGGCAGTGGCATCTTTGGCCTAGGAGGGCTGTGCAGTTTGGTGGCAGCAGGAATGAGAGGGTATATTGGATAAGGCAAGGGTAAACTGCTGTAACTGAGACTCCAGAATCTGAGGTTCAAACAAGATAGGATATTTTTCTCTCTAGTCCAGTCCAGGGAAAGTGGGAGTCTCTGCTCCAGGAACTCATCCAGAGACCCAAGCTAGCGGGGAGACTCTGCATCCAACTTTTACTAGAAAGAGACCTATGGTCTCTGCTGCAACTGTTTAAATCTGCTGTTGTAGCACAAAAACAGCCATAGTTACATGTAAAAAAAAAAGCGGGGGTGGGGGGGCGACTCCAGTGAAACTTTGTTGATCCAGACAAGCGGCGGCATTTGTTCCCTGGACAGTAGTTTGCTGAACCCTGCTGTAGGTCATGATCTTCCTCAGTGTGGTCAAAGTCAGGTTGCTGTGACTCCAGGTTCTAGAAAGGAAGGGCAAAGAGCAGACGTCTAGGGCATGGATTTTTCTTTTAACCAAGTAGTGCAGAATAACATAATCATTTCCACTCAGAAGTAGCTTCTAGCTGAACCACCATATGGCCAGGAAGAAGGGGTGGATGGGATGGTTGAACAGCCAGACACTTGGCACCAAAGTCTACTGCAGTTTGTATTGGACAACCTATGGAAGGAGTACAGAGCAGGTTGGACGAGCAATTCAGATGTCTATAATCTCATGTTTTTCAAATGGTGAATCTTGACCCATTATTGAGTCATGAAACCAGTTCAGTGGGTGGTGACCAGTAGCTTTTTTTTTAAATTGAAAAATATGGAAAGGAGCAGAATAAAGTAGAAAAAAAAATTAGAGTATAGAATATCAGAGTACCTTGCAAATTGTAAGAGTATTATTTTATGAATATTTTTATCTGTGTAGTTGGTTATGACTTCCTTTAAGTCACAGTCAAAATGTTTGAAAAGCAGTTTTAAAAAGCCTTTTCCAATTTTCTTTCTTTCTGGGTTAATATTTCTTTTTAATCTTCACTGGATGTTCCTAAGACTTGCTTCACTGAATGTTCAAACTCTTGGGGCTACCTCAGGTTTGTGGGAAAGTAAAAGACATCTTGTCCAGTTCGAAAAAAGTGCTTAGAGTTTAGAGAGATGATGGGTGATGTCCAGAGGGAAAATGGGTGGGTTTGTTTCCTGGTCTTATTATGTAATTTTTATTTTTTAATTACAGTTGCCATAAAATGTATTAGTTTTAGGTGTACCATTGTGTGATTCGACATTTATATAACATATGAAGTGATCACCCCGATAAATGTAGTACCCATTTGATGCTATATATAGTTATTACAATATTATTGTCTATATTCCCTAAGCTGTACTTTACATCCCCATGACTATTCTGTAACTACCAATTTGTACTTCTTAATCCCTTCACCCTTTTCATCCATCACCTCCAACCCCCTCTGGCAACTGTCAAAATGTTCTCTGTATCTATGAGTCTGTTTCTGTTCTGCTTGTTCATTTACTTCGGTTTTAGATTTGACGTATAAGTGAACTCAGCTGGCATTTGTCTTCTCTGTCTGATTTATCTCACTTAGCACCATACCCTCTAGAGCCACCAATGTTGTTGCAGATGGCAAGATTTCATTCCTCTTTGTGGCTGAAACATATTCCATTGTATATATGCATCACTTCTTCTTTTCCGTTCATTCTTGACGCACACTTAGGTTGCTTCCATATCTAGGCTATTGTAAATAATGCTGCAATGAACATACGGATGTAGTACATGTATTTTTAATTTAGTGTTTTGGGTTCCTTCAGATAAATACCCAGAAATGCACACCAAGACCAGATGCTGCTTGTTTGAGATATTTTAGGAAAGTCAGCAGCATGAGCCAAGATAGGCTGTTTGTATGGAAAAGCCACTGGAAAGGGCTTGGGTGGGCCTGAAAGTTGGGTGGGGTGGGGTTTCAGGGAATCACCAGGGAGGGGCGAGCAGTGTGAGGCAGGGTGATGGAGACTCGTCTATGGCGCCCACCTGCAGGCTTTGTGAGGGGAGCTCAGAAAAGGAACAATGGCCTCTGTCAGCACTTCTGTCTGGGACAAAGCTGCCCCTCCAGTCCTTGCCCTGATGCCAGACAATTCAGTTCCTCCCCATCTGTCTCTGGCAACTTTTGAGCTGCTGCCCCAGCACCGGAGCTCAGAGAAAGTGAATTTGAGTAAGTCCATGTGGGGCCTTTAAGAGGAACGCCTGGGACCCCAGAAGCCCTCTGTCTCACTCGGCCACAATCCCCACCGGTTTTCACAGTCAGAAGTTATGGGGACTTCTCTTTCTGGCACTGGAACTCTGGGCTGGGGAGCCTACAGGCTGTGTGAAACCAGAAGGAGTCCGTCAAAGCCGACTGGAGCTTGTAGGACGTGGTCACGGGGAGACTGGCTCTTGCAGGAGACAAAAGTAAGGAGAAGCATGACAAGGCAGGGCTGTGTGCTGAGCCGGGAGGTGGGGATCTGACAATAAGCTGGAAAAGGAAGGCTCCACGCAGGTGGCCGCACATGATGAGAACGCGCAGACAGGTTTTCTGGAGGGGCAGCTTCCAGGGCTGAAGCAAGAGCAGGTGGGCGAATGTAGAACAATACAGCTGGAAGGAATGGAAATGAAAATGTATGCAGAATTAAGATGGTAAGAGGAGAGTATTTCTTTACCTGCAGATGAAAAAGGAAGCTTGACAGGAAAATCAGGACCATGAAAAATATTTTTGTTGAGTAAGAGGCAATATTCTGAATAATGGACGTGTTCTGTAGTGGGTGAGAGGTGGGCCACTGACTGATTTCAGGGAGGTTACTCCAACGGTCTTGAACCGGGGTTCAAGCAATGCTGGAGCTGTCTAGCTCTCAAAAATGCTTTGCAGATACGGTGAGATTGGCATCGTCTTCTCAATTCCCTGAGATGTCCATTATCCCATTTGACCTTATGCATAATGGAAAAGAGATCACTTTCTAGCATATTGCATCATCTTATTACAAAGGCTGAACAGAGCAATTAAAAAACGAAATGCAGTTTTATGACCATCTGGGTATTGTTACCATCTTCATAATCATTAGATTTAGTGCAAGAGATGTATTAATCAGTGGCGTGAGAAGCAGAAGGCGGACAAGCCTATCATACATGGGAGCTGATTTTCAGCACCATATGCATTTTAGCTTAGCTTAGCCGCAGAAACACCAGTAAAGTGGGAAAAGAACATGCCCCAAACCACTTCCCTGAAGTTTTAAAAAAAATAACTCGGTTTAAAAAAGAAACAAGACCAGTTTTATCTTACTTCTAGTCAATTCTTGAGCCCTTCCCAGCATGTACGATCCATCAGAGAAAGATAGTGCGTGGCAATGTTGCACCCTTTCAGTGAAAAATGATGGAATGTGGTAGAACGAGACTTAAAAATTCACAGAGAAGTAGAAGAGAGCTGGTGAAAAGGGAGGCATGTTGTCATTTCATTTCTTTCCCTTCAAGTGAGGAAATCAGAGGAATGTGGAACATTTTAGCTAGAAGAAAACTTACTACTCTAAAACAGGTCCCTTTACAGAATTCTTGGTTCAAGCTTTCTCCCTTAGGTAGAGTCGTGGTTGTCTTGGGCATCTTTAGATTTCTTACAGAAGATGTTCCTGAACATTTCAGGACCTATCAAAGCTCATGGCTCCTGTGACCTGAGAGCAATCCTCACTCAGAGAACCTCATTTTCCCGTATGGAAACCTGTCATTGTGAATAAGTGGATCTAGAACATTCTTCACCCTAAAGAGGACAGTGGCACCCACCATGGCCATGTCTCTCAAAGCGGCTAGCCACCATAGCTTTGGCACTGTTGTTGTTTTTTTAAATGTTTTTATTGATTTTTTAGAGAGAGAGGAAGGGAGAGATAGAAACATTGGTCAGCTGCCTCCTGCACGCCCCCTACTGGGGATCGAGCCTGCACCTTGGGCATGTGGCCTGAGGGGAATCAAACCGGGACCTCTCAGTCCATGAGAAAACGCTCAATCCACTGAGCCACACCGGCCGGGCTTTGGCACTGGTTTTTATCAGGTGGAAACCTTTACAGAAAGAAATGATTTGGTAATTCTCAATCACACCGTAGCATCTCTCCACAGCAGGTTTACACTTCTTTCTTTCTTTTTGTGTGTCATCTTCTTGTAAGTGATGTTTTTCTTCCTCTTTTTGATCCCACCTTAAAAAATCAGCATGAAGTGCGGAGTAGATTCTTCCTTTATTAGAATCAGGAAAGCCAGTTGTTTTCAAACTTTTTTTGACTGTGACTACAGTGAGAAATGCATTTTATTTATTTACTTATTAGGGTGACAGTTGTTCACAAAACCATACAGGTTTCCAGTGTACAACTCCAGAAAACACCATCGGCACGCTGCATCGTGTGCCCATCACCCAAAGCAAAGTTTCTTTCCATCCCCATTACCCCCTCTTTGCTCACCTCTACCTACCCCCCCGCTTTCCCTCTGGCTATCACCACACTGTTGTCTCTGTGTACACACACACACACACACACACACACACACACACATGCTTTTTTGCTTAATCCCTTCACCTTTATTCATCCAGCCAAGAAATGTATTTTATACCGTGACAGTGCATGCATTTCTCTCTATATACATTTATCTATATTCCCAAAGCAAAAGTTTCATCAAACATACATACTCTTACAATGTGTGATGTGCACTGACATGGAAAATTCTACTTCATTAAAAAAAAATGCTGGTCATGACCCAGCTGGCAGATTGGAAAACACCGTGAAAAAAATGCACCCAGTTTCAGTTGTTTAATAGTCCAGATTTTGACATGTTCTATAGTGTTAAGAGGTTTAACATTGAGGGTTACACCCTTCCTCTTGAAAATCACTAAGAAAGTCTGCGTCTGGGTCCAGGCTCCATTGCCATTGAACTCTCTGTCCTGGCCCGCACCATGTTACCCAGGTCCAGTTGACGTCCTTCCCTCTTGCACATCCTGAAACACCTGAGGGCCTATGTATGCTTTATGCAATCAGCATATGGTTTATAATACTGAAAATGATTTATTTGGCCTCTTTTAGGTCTCGTACAGAGCTCGACAGTCTGAGACCTGGAAGATCGTAGCTCTGATGCTGGCTGTCTGGGTGCTCGCCTTTCTAGTGCATGGGCCAGTGATAATTTCTTCAGAGTCTTGGAATCCAAAAACAAACCATTGTGAACCTGGATTCATCTTAAAATGGTATGTCCTTGCCATCACATTATTCTTGGAATTCCTGGCCCCAGTCTTCTCAGTGGCTTATTTCAACATCTATATTTACTGGAGCCTGTGGAAGCGTAGTCATGTCAATAGGTGGCAAAGCCATCGGGGACTCACTCCTGCCTCTGCCAGCAACTCTGGACACTCGTTCACCGGTGGCCTGTGTTCACCGGCGTCTCCTGTTGAAATGAAGAAAGTAGTAGCATCCCCTGATGTCAAGAGACTGGGAAAAAAAGTCAGTCTCTTATCTTTTAAAAGGACCCAGAAGAACAGCAATATAGCTGCTTCCAAAACAAGTTCCTACTACTCCTCAGATAAGCTAACTCTTCACCAAAAGGAATATGTTGAACTGCGCAGAGCCAGAAAATTAGCCAAGTCACTGGCCATTCTCTTAGGTGTTTTCATCATCAGCTGGGCTCCTTATTCTCTATACACATTTGCTCTTGCAGCTTGCCACCCAGGCCAGCGTGTGGAAACATTTGTGTACTATATCACATTTTGGCTTCAGTGGTGTAATTCCTTTGTCAATCCTTTCTTGTATCCGCTGTGTCACAAGAGTTTTCAGAAGGCTTTCTTGAAAATATTTTGTCCAAAAAAGCAACTCCTATCACCACAAAATCAGTCAGTGTCCTCTTAAAGATAATTTTATTGCTTACATACATTTTAGTCTGACTCTGACCTCAATGAATTTTATCTGGCTTTCATCTTGTCCTTTCCACTCTACCGAGAATGTCCGTAAAATTGTAACACTGGAAATCTTAAAAAAAAAAAAAAAATCAGAACCTGACAGTCAAGGGAAAATTATTCTGTTGAATAATAACAGTGTAATCAGAAACTGAGAATAATATTCTTGTAAAGTCATAGCCACAAAAGCACTGTATTTTTTCTTAGTCATTACCTCTTTCTTGTCTTTTAGATCTTGATAAAACATTGCTGGTAAAGGTCAATAGTTTTTCTCTATGTTCAGTGTTTGCTACAGTCTTAAGTAAATTTCCCCTTTTATTTTATAGTGATGAATACATGTCAAGTTCTAAAACTAGTCTCTAAAATATACAATAGGAAAAGGAGCTATCATGCCTTCTTTACTGGGTGTGCTAGTCTGTTATGATCACTGGGCAGGCGAGTTGGGGTTTTTTCCTATTTTTTTCCTGACCTCTTCTCCAAACTCCTACATCAGCTAAAACTTCTCTGAGAAAATATGAAAGAAAGAGAAAGACTGAGAGATGAAAACGAAAGGACTGTATGATTTTAAACCTGATGTACCTGGTATAACATTCACAGAATTTGTGGGTGTCAATTATTATTACTAAAATACCTTTCTGTATTTATTTGATATCTTTAACTCATGTGCCTACTGCTTTCAATTGCAGTGCTTGCAATTATGCGGTTAAGAAAGGTTATACCTTCCTGATGAGTCATGTTTTATTCTGGTGAATAAAATTATTCTGGTGATGTTTTGTTCTTTTTGTCATTATTAATTTTTTTCAGTGTTCTTTGCCTGTCTTAGTCATAACATTTCATTTTGATTCTATAGCTAATCTAATCTCTTCTAGAAGGTTTTATCAGTGTTCCCTCTATAACCTCCGGGTTCTTATATAGTTTAGTCATTTTCATATTTCTCAAATCTTTTAAACCTTTGATTAATTTCAAACACTAAAATATAAAAATATTTTAAGTACATAAATGTTTAGAAATGCATATAAATTTTATATACATTCTTCCTTGCATTAGGAGATACATATTTATTTATTTATTTTTTTAATTTATTTTTTTATCCTCAGCCGAGGACATTTTTTCATTTTTTGTTCAGATAGAGTGGGAGGGAGAGCGAGAGAGGAACATCGATGTGAAAGGGACACATCGAGTGGCTGCCACCCGCACGACCAACCAGGGCCGGGGACAAACTGCAACCGAAGTACATGCCCTTAGTGGGAACCGAACCCGGGTCTCCCTGGACCACAGGCCGATGCTCTAACCGCTGAGCCAAACCGGCCAGGGCAGGAGATACATATTTAGAATTCAATAGTAACTTAAAAATTTTGAGAAATAAACCCTCATAAACGCACAACTTTTTATAAAGTTGTTAGTTGTCAGCTGTTGGTTTTAACATTTATAAATTAGTAGGTATGAATTTCTTTTTTTTTTTAATCCTCACCTGAGGATATTTTTCCATTTATCTTCAGAAAGAGCGGGAGGGAGGGAGGGAAGGAAAGAGAGAGAGAGAAACATTGATGTGAGAGAGACACATAGACTGGTTACCTCCTGCATGACCCCACAGGGGCCAGGGATGAATCGCAACCGAGGTATGTGCCCTGGACCAGAATTGAACCCACGATCCCTTGGTCTGTGGGCCGATGCTCTAACTGCTGAGCCAGACCGGCCAAAGCAGTATGAATTTCATATGATTCACATGATCACTGGAGACTTGAATGCTCATCAAATGGAGTGTCCTATGAAAACTTTTACCAGTTGAACCTCAGGGAATCATGTCTAAATATTGATATGTATTTTCTAAAATTAGATAAGATAATATGTATTGTACTTTACTTGATTAAGATGTCATCAATGTAAAACATACTCTTATTTTATTTACCACTATAAAAGAGAAAATGCTGCAAACTGTCTCTAAAACAATACTTTAAAAATTATATTGAGTCTGGCCTGTGTGGCTCAGTGGATTGAGCGTTGTCCCATGGACTGAGAGGTCCCAGTTCGATTCCTGTCAAGGCACATGCCCAGGTTCCAGGCTCAATCCCCAATAGAGGCGTGCAGGAGGCAGCCGATGGATGTTTCTCTCTCACATTGATGTTTCTATCTCTCTCTCTCTCTAAGAAATCAATAAAAACATATTTTAAAAAATTACATTGATAGTAAATCCCATTCTGATTTCAAAGTTGTTGAAAAGTGAGCGATGTGTTTCATAGAAGTACTGAAATATATGTACAATAAATATACAGAATAGGGCTAATCCTCTATGAAATGAGAGTTTGAATAAATAAACACTTAAAAAAAAACTTCACCCAAGGGTATTTTTTCCATTGATTTAAAAAAAAAATTTTTTTTTTTTTAGGGAAACAGTAAGGGAGGAAAGGAGGGAGAGAGAGAGAGAGAGAAAGAGAAACATCGATGTGAGAGAGACACATCAATTTGTTGCCTCCCACAAGCATGCTGACCAGGGAGGGCTAGGGACTGAACCTGCAACCCAGGTATGTGCCCTTGACTGGGAATCGAACCCTCGACCCTCTGTCTGCAGGATGACACTAACCACTGAATCACACTGGCCTGGGCAGCAAACACTTTTGATAGTATGTTCATGTAGTCATTACACAAGTGTTTATGGAGAGTCTGTCGTGTGTTAGCTACTTATTGCAAAGATGTCTGTGAACCTTGCCAACATGACTGAGACTCCGTGAGGTAGGAATTTGACTTCGAGCTCTGTTAATACAATGCTAGGCACGCCATAGGCGCTCAGTAGGTAGTTGTTGAAAATGCATGCGCTAGGCATTTTCCTTAAAAATAAGATATAGCCCTGGCAGGTTTGGCTCAGCGGTTAGAGCATTGGCCCACAGACCAGAGAGTCCCGGGTTTGGTTCCCGCTAAGGGCAGTACCTCGGTTGCAGTTTGTCCCCGGCCCCGGTTGGGGTTGTGTGGGTGGCAGCCAATCGATGTGTCTCTCTCACGTCGATGTTTCTCTCTCTCTCTTTCTCCCTCTCTCCCTCCCTATCTGAAGATAAATGCAAAAATGTCCTTGGGTGAGGATAAAAAAAAAAAAAGAAAAGTTAAAAAAAAAGCGTAAATCCTAGTTTTTAAATTCAAGTATTTTAAATTTGCACTGGAGGAACTTTAAAATGATTTTCATTATAACAAAGTAATCTGTGCATATCATAAAAAGAAAAAGATAATAATCCGGCTGGTGTGGCTCAGTGGTTCAGTGTCAACCCATGCACCAAGAGGTCGCTGGTTCGATTCTCAGTCAGGACACATGCCCAGGTTGTGGGCCCAATCCCCAGGGTGGGGGGCTCGCAGGAGGTGGCCAATCGATGTTCTCTCTCATCGATGTTTCTATCTCTCTCTCCCTCTGACTTCCTCTCTCTCTAAAATCAATAAAGGAAAAAAAGAAAAAAAAGACAATAATAAAACAATTCCTATATCCAAGAAGCAACCATAATTATTAGTTTGGTATAGCTGTTTCTAGAGCGAAAAAAATGTAATCCCATATTTTAGGAACACGTTTGTATATCTAACCTACTCCCTAAAATTTCACATCTTCAGGTGAATCCTTTCTTAAAATGAAGACAGTTATTTTACAATAAGAAATTACCATTCCCTTCCCCAAATACAGCTGGCTCTCAAATACTTATTCAATTTTAAATTTAAAATACCTAAATTTAAATGGACTTAAAATACTTTAATACATAATATTAAATTTTCAATAAATATTAAAAAATTTTTAAATATGTATTAACTCATTTAAAACCCAGACCCAACCCCACTGCTGTAATTGGCAGAACATGGCAGAACATTCCTCAGAATGTGGATCTGAAGTGTTGGCTTCAGTTGGCCTGTCTAGAAATAGACCAAGAAGAGTAGAGACAGATTTAGGGTTTAGGGTTTAGGGATATAAATGCCAATTATGACAGACTCCTTAGGATTAAGCTTTTTGTGAGTCATGAGGGCTTTAGGTATAAGTGACAGAACAATTATAAGTATTTTGCAGAGGTTACTTTTGTGGATTTTTGGTGACTACTTTCCTGTACTAAGGATCTTGGCATTTGAAGAAACTATATTTTCACATTATTATTTCAGAAAAATAGAATTCTAGCATACAAAGTAAACTTTTTGGTCTAATAACTGTTATCAGGGTTGAGTTGAGAAAACCATGTTAATTTCAAACAGAAGGGATTTAATACAGGGAACGGGATAACACAGGATACTGGGAAGCTAAAAGACCAACGAGTGGCTGTTGACATAACCAGACATTAATAACTTAAGAAAGCAGCTGCCATCTTCAGGGATAGAGAGAAGTAACAGGGAATAAAAGAATCTAGGATCTTGAAGTCCCTGGAGAACTGATGCTTGGAGCTCTGACTGATGCATGATGCCCAATAGTTAGGTTTGGACAACCAAAGGGTTGAGACCAGCTGGTGCTCAGACTCTCACGGGAGGTAAGACAGGACAGCCTCAGTTGCTGCTGGTACTTCTGATGGGGCACAGCAAGGCAGAAGCATTACTGGGAAATGATGCTGGAAGGATGCCTAGTCAAGCTAGAAGTGCTAAGTGAGTTTTCCTCTCAGTACCTCCCGCCTTCCAATCTCTTGCTAGTGCCTTCCATTAGTGGAACCTAATTGAAAGCCAGTTGTCGCGGGAGTCTGAGAAATATATGCCTACCAGCCCCAGCTTAGAGCAGTGTATAAAAATGTAGGCTTGAAGCTAATAGGCAACAGATCATTGGCAAATCCCATCCCATATTTAAGCATAATAAAGTAGAGCTTTGTCTTTAGGGACTTAACATCCACAGTTCTAACTGTATACAAGCAGCCTGTTGGTCCATAACATTGTAATTTATAATTTTCTTAAGGCAAACATTCAACTCATGTACCCTTAAGCTGGTATGCTGAGTGATTTGGCGCTAAGCCCAGCATCCCCGCTCTTGACCTCTATTCTTATCCCGTGCACTGCAGTGCTGAGGGTTCAACATGTTTGTGTTGGTGATGGAAGTGAGGGAGGAATGACGAAGTCCAAGTAGGGAACTCAGCAGTGGGTCAGCCCTAGAGTTGGTGGTTTCACTATAATTTCATAGCAGAGATTCCAAGCTGGTGGTTCCCGGATGTATCTGGTCTATAAGTGATTTTGTTCTTATTATTTAAAAGTTGTGGAATTTAACATTAAACTGAGATTTCTCAGGCTTTTCTGAGAAATCAGAAGATCAAGCAACAGTGGGCCTACATTCCCTCGAGAAAACAATTTGCCGACTCTGAGTAGTGGCTGCCTCTGGTAGACAGGGAGAGAGACCCTTCAGTCCTCAATTCCACTCTTCTTCATTGTGTCACTTTTCTTTACCTGTCTGTTCCCTTTAGGCATCTGAATTGCAATCTCTGTTCTATATGTAAAAAGAAAAAGTGATTTATAAAACTATTTGAGTACCCCAGAAAGTACAAACATTGCCTTTTGTGTTGTAAATTTTATGTTTTGGGCCTTTTCAGTTAGGATTCTTTGGTTACAAGTGACAGAAACACAATTTGAACCACCTGGGCAAAAGTGAGATTGGTTTCCGTTACCAAAGTGCATAAGGGCAATGGTGGGAGGCACTCCAAGGATGACTAAAACTAGAGACTCTGTGACAACTTTATCTTATACTGTGGTTTCTCCTCAATGAATGCTCCTGTCTTTCTTGATCAGATAGGAAGAAGACTTCTCGTAGAAACAGTGAGAAAAAAAATCTGGAAAAGATAATTTGAGTGTCCAGTGGGTGTCTTGTGTGGATATCCCAGGATCAATCTCTACAGGCGAGAGTGGATAATTGTACCGCTTACTTGGGTCAGTTCCCCTTCAGACTAGTGTCTGTGTGGTGGGGAGGTAGGGTCAGCCCCATTCAATCTATGTGACCAGAGAGGGGGAAACAGTTTCTTCAAATGAAAGGAGATATGGTTACCAGAAGAAGGGGGTGGAAATAATAAATATCTGTTTCAAGGGGTATTTAAAAATTGGGGACATCTGATTATCTTCCTCATACTGTGTAAGACAACCCAAATGGCCACAATTCTTTACCACACCCTTTGCAATGTTACTTTGTAATTCTTCTCATCAAGAGGGACTAGCTTGGCCCAATAAACTGCTACCAATAGGCAGTGAAAGTAACATCAAATCAGTGTAACCTAGGCCTCATGAGGACTGTGCACATCTGTTCTACCTCTTAGAACCTTGCTCAGCTGCTAGGTGAACACGCTCAGGCTAGCGTATTGGAGGATGAGAGACTACGCGGAGCAGAAGCAAGCCCATCTTAGAGAAGCCAACCTCCAGTGACTCAGCAGCTGATTGAGGATGCATGGCGAACAGGCTAAACAAAACCAGATGAAAGAAGCCTAGCATAACCCAGACCAGAAGAACCACTCAGCTGACCCAGAGACCCCTGAGCAATGATAAGACACTGTATTTGGGGAGTGGTTTGTTATTCAGCAATTGCTAACTGACATGTCAAGCACTTACCCTACTGTGTATTAAACATAACATCTAAAAGTTGAGTGCAAGAGCGAAGTAGATATTTACATTATTCGTTCTTTTGTGGGAGCTGAGACAAAATATATAAGCATTATCCTAAAATAGAACAGAATCTTCTTTAAAGGTCATGGCTACTTCTCTATAGGAACAAAATTATTTAGTAGCAAAGATAATTGATTTTGAATCATTATAAACTATAACATAACAATAGTAGGAGAGATGCACCCATGAGTGGAAAGTTGCATCATGGGGATGGAAGATAAATGGCATCACAGGCTACAGCAAGCTGTTCTTAGCTAGAGCTTAGTCTCTCCTTTGACTGCCTCAGTCTCTTCAAGTTACCATCTCAATTCAGATACTGCAACCTAAAGATTGGTTATGCACTTTGTTTTAAATAGTCTCTCTTTTTTTTCCTTGATGCTCTTCTCCTTGCTCATGCCTGTAGACATTTCTTTACATGCTTAAATTTCTACTATGGAATAAGAGAAGAGAGAGGACCATGAATCAGCCAGTTTGATTAATGATAAGTATCTCTGCAGTAACATTTTGCAGGAAAAGTTGGGTAACTGTTAGTTAACCAGAGCCTAATCTGGGTTCAATCAGACCTTAACTGACCAGGTGAAGGGAAATGCCCAACCCTATCCCCTATATCTCACCACCACATCTCTAAAGATTTATTTACAGCAGTTCCTTTTATACAGTACATCATGTCTGGCTATCAAGAAAAAATTACAAGGAATACCAAAAGGCAAACACACACACACACACACACACACACACACACACACACACATACACACACACACACACACACACACACACACACACACACCACAGTTTGAAGAGACAGAGCCAGTATCAAAACCAGACATAGCAGGGAAGTTGGAATTATTGGCACTCCCCTCCTCCCACAACCACATCAAAGTTACAACTAAACTACAGAACAACCATCATTCAGAACTGCCTGACATCAAGCTGAATGGAAGTCCTACAACTACGATATTAAAGAAGAAGCCACATGGAGACTGGTAGGAGGGGCAGAGGGTGGACAGGCTGGTCCCTCTCGCACGTGTGGCGGATAAAAATCAGGAAGGACACCTTGGCTGTGAAGGTCCTCCATGAGGATCAAGGGGTCCCCATCCCATACTAGGCCCCCCAACTCAGGGTTCCAGTGCCAGGAAGAGAAGTCCCCATAACTTCTGGCTGTAAAAACCAGCAGGAATTGAAGCTGAGGGAGGCTGAGGCTGCTGGAATCCCAGGCAGTTCCTCTTAAAGGGCCTGAGCATGAACTTATTTGGACCTGCTCCCTCCAGGCTCCAGCACTGGGGAGGAAGCTTGAAAGGTGCCAGAGACATACAGGGAAGAACTGAATTGTTTGGCATTGGGGCGAGAGCTGGAGAGGCAGCTTTCTCCTGGACAGACTTGCTGTCAGAGGCCGTTGCTCCTTTGATGAGCCCTTCCCTGGGACACCAGCAACCTGGCTCACACTGTTTGCTCCAGCCTGGTGATTCCCTGAGGCCCTGCCCCAGCCAACTTTCAGGCCCACCCAAGCTATTTCCAGTGGCTTTGCCATAGGATTGGCTTGTCTTGGCTCTTGCTTCAGATTTTCCTAAATTCTCTCAAACAAACAGCATCTGGCTTCAGTGAGCCCCATATCTCTCATTGAGTGGCCCCAGGCCTGGCACTAGAAGCAGCCAACCTTGGTTCACAGCTTGGCTTTGCCTGGGCACCTCCAAGCCCATTACAAAAAACAGCCATCTGCAGATTGATTTGTAGCTTATGTCTGGTGGCCCCGGGTAGAACACAGGCAGCAGTTGACCTTGCCCCAGAGACAGCACACCCAGTGGACAGCTTCAGACCACGTCAAAGCACCACCACCCAACCACTTCCACAAGTGACACAGTCAAGGAGTGGACTCAGTGGGTACCAAGCCCTGCTGAAGTAAATCTTGCTCTGTGTGGTGGGCCCCTGCACAGCTGATCCTCCAAGGTAGTCAGAAGGCAGTGGGTAGTGGGTACAGCCAGTCCTTGCAGCTGATCAGCCTGAGTAAATTCCTCCCATTGACCTGCCAACAGCAATCAAGACTCAATTACAGCAGAAGGGTATACAGTCCACACGAAGGGTGCATCTCTAGGGCCCAGCTGGGGTGATCAGGGAGGCTGTACCACTGGACCCCACAGGACACCTACAACAATTGGCCACCCTATGAAGCCTAGGAGACATAGCAACTCTACCTTCTACATAGAAACAAACACAGGGAAGCAGCCAAAATGAGAAGACAAAGAAACATGTCCCGAATGAGAGAACTGAATAAAACTCCACAAAAAGAACTAAATGAAATGGAGATAAGCAATCAATCAGATGCAGAGCTCAAAACATTGGTTATAAGGATGCTCAAGGAACTTAGTGAGACCTTCAAGGAACTTAGTGAGAACATCGACAACATTAAAAAGGACCAGTCAGAAGTGAAGGATGCACTAACTGAAATAAAGAATACTCTACAAGGAATCAATAGTAAAGTAGGTGAAGCCAAGAAGCAAACCATCAATTTGGAATATAAGGAACCAAAAAACACCCAATCAGAACAGCAAAAAGAAAAAAGAATCCAAAAAAGGAAGGATAGTGTAAGAAGCCTCTGGGACAACTTCAGGTATACCAACAATCACATCATGGGGGTGCCAGAAGGAGAAGAGAGAGAACAAGAAGTTGAAAACCTATTTGAAAAAATAATGACAGAAAAATTCCCTAACTTGGTGAAGGAAACAAACATACAAGTCCAGGAAGCACAGAGAGCCCCAAACAAGATGAACCCAAAGAAGCCCACACCAAGACACATCATAATCAAAATGCAAAAAGTTAAAGACAGAGAGAGACTCTTAAAAGCAGCAAGAGAAGAGCAGTTAGCTACCTACAAGGGAGCTCCCATAAAACTGTCAGCTAATTTCTCAAAAGAAACTTTGCAGGCCAGAAGGGAGTAGCAAGAAATATATGGAGTGATGAAAAGCAAGAACCTACAACCAAGACTACACTATCCTGCAAAGCTATCGTTCAGAATGGATGGATATATAAAGAATTTCCTAGACAAGAAAAAGCTAAAGGAGTTCATCACCACCAAAACAGTATTATATGAAATGTTGAAGGGTCTTCTTGAAGGAGAAGAACAACAAAATATGAACAATAAAATGGCAATAAATACATATCTATTGACAATTGAATCTACAAATCAAATGAACACACAGAACAGAAACAAACTCATAGATATAAAGAACTTTTTGTTGGTTGCCAGATGTGAGAGGGTTTGGGGGAATGGGCGAAAAAGGTGAAGGGATTAAGAAGTAGAAATTGGTTGTTAGACTGACGAATCTCAAAGGGAAGTGGGGAGGGGGAGCAGGAGCAGATAAACCAAAGAACTTACATGCATATATGCATAACCAACGGACACAGACAATTGTGTACGGAAGGCAGGAGGGGGGTGGGAGCGGGGAGGAGAGGGTCAATGGGGGCAAAAATTGGGGACATCTGTAATACATTCCATAAAAAAGACACGTTAAAAAAAATAAGAACAAAAAAAAAATAAAAATAAATAAAACAACTAAGATGAATATGCTAAGGGCTCTAATGGATAAAGTAGACAGCATACAAAAAGAGAGGGGCCATGTTAGAAGGAAGATGGAAATTCTAAGAAAAATTGTTGTACCTGTTGAAAAAATGTACCTGTTGAAACATTTTTCAGATGTTCACCTTTACCTAAAATTTCCAGTAGTCAAGATAAAGATGTAAAAAATATGGTTTTCCTCCTGTCGACAGAAAAATAATATTGACTAAGTGTTTCATCACCAAAAAGGATGTATTTGGGAAAAAGAAAGGGGTGCAATCCAGTACATGCAGACAATGCAAGCCATGTGCTCACTCTGGCAAGAGGGAGGGGTATTTGTAGAAGGGAAGAGGAAGTTAGAACCTTAGAGCTTTATTATAATAAACACAGACTTCTTCCTGTAGGGTTCTCATGATTACATAGAGTGTGTAATCCTCCCATAAGTCCTAGCATCTCCCATAGACCCTCCCGACTGATTATGTTTGCTTAAAGTTTCAGTTAGTCTTTATCATTCTGTAGAAAGGCACTTATCAATTCCTTCTTAGAAATTGGTAGACAAATGGTTTTAAAATTATTACTCCATCCTTCCTGTGCCCTTGGCCCAATCTAGGACATCTGGGTCATGGCCAAGGTGGTGGTTAGTGAACTGGTTGGATGTTCTGCTCTTGCTGGCTTCCCATTTCTGGAATCCAACTGTTTTGAGTTCAATACTTATTTTGAGGCTTTGTTCCTCTGGCTGCATGGGGCTCCGGCTGAGCTAAAGACCCTTATTTTTTCTGAGCTAAGAATAGCTCCCATGTGGATACCATGGTCTACTCCTCAGTATTCTTCACTCTCTAGACATTCCTGAGGACCAGGAAAGGATGGCCTGGAGTCTGAAGGCGGAACTCCTCTACACCATTCTTTGGACTGAGGAGGGTCTGCTGCTTTGAGATAATAGCTCTAACCGCGTTCATACCAGGCAGTGGGGTCTGGCGGACAAGTTAGGCAGAGTCCTTGCCTGTAAAGAAGTATGTATCAACTGGCTTGAAATTAACAGGGGCACACACCCAAATGCAGTGAAGTGACATAGCATAATAAGTTGTTTCTTTTATAGTGATATTTATAGGGATGCAAGAGAGGGCAGTGCCCCTGCAGCTGTACTGCTACAGAACTGCCTGCCGGGTCCTTTATCTTTCCTAGTAATGTGTCCTTCTTCTGGACCAGTATAGACAAGGCTTTGACTGGAGAAGACTGAGTAGGATTTGCATGGATAATGATAAGCAGAAATGTATGTACGAGGCTTCCTCTCTGCCAGACAGCATTAATTAATTCTTTAGAACAGTTGGTAAAACAAATACGGTTGTTCTTCTTATTCCACAGATGAGGAAACTAAATAATAGAGTAGATGACTTGCCCCAGGTGGTACCATCAGCAGGAAATGAAGCTAAAACTTGCATTTAGGGAGTCCGAAACTAGAATACAGATACTTAAGCCCCATCCCACACTGCCTCTCAGCACTTAGGAGGTCTCTGCTCACTTCTTCCACGCAGAAAAGTTAATGAGTCAGAAGGAGGTGAATGTAGGTGGACCGAACAAACCCCAGAATCAAATCAAATCAATACAAAACAAATACACATCGACAAAACCCAAATCTAAGGGTGTTTTTCCCCCATCAATGACAGCAGTCTCTATTTTCTCCACCAGATGGCAGTGATTCCACATAGTTTTTCTCCCTTTTATTTCTGTTTGAGCTGCCATTGACTAAACAAATGGGTAATAGAGTTTTGTGTTACATTTTAAAGAAATTTGATAAAAGCCCTCTCACGTGTCAATATTTTACATTAAAGTAAACTCATAAAATTAAGTTAAGGCTACATCAACTCTATAAAAAAAACAAAACAATGACTTCTTTTCCCCTTCTGGAAGGTAAAGCCACATAACGGTGCTCACAGAAAGGCACACATGTGTGCACGTGTGTGTGCACGCACACACACACACACACAGACACACACACAGACACACACACACATCCACCTCCTCACACACATCTTCCCACAACCCACAAACACATACCCATCCCTGCACCCACACCGACCCACACATGTTCATATCCGTCACGTGTACTACACAGACACACACATTCCAAGAAGTGGCATATATTCTCAAGGAATCACTTAAAATCTCTTAATACTACAAGGGAAGTATAAGAATTTTTCTGTGTCTATTTCATTAGTGTCATTTGCTTATTTTTCTTTGTAAAAATATTACAAATCATTGGCTTAAAAAATCATTGCATTTCAGGACCTCCAAAGTTTATGAAAAATCTTCCTTCCCCCAAATTTACTAAAAAGAGTAATTCTTTTCTCATGTTACACGTACACAAACCCATGCCCATCTTGCCTACATGATTATTTTATCAGCATTTCTTACATCTACTCTTTACATTTCTTGGTGATCCCCCAAAGTAGCTGTTTATTTCTCATTGTAATAGTTGTACCTGGAAGTAGACAAAACTTAACAAAGGCAGCTCATGACCCACTAACTTCAAATAATCTTCATAAAAACAGAATCTTCAAGTATTTTCTCCGTTTAAGAAAGCACCATCAATGGGCTAAATTTGGTACTGCAGCTCAGTTCTAGTTAGTGCCCAGCTCCAAAAGGAACAACAGAGCTTCTTTTGTAATTGTATGATCAGGATGTAAAAAGGAAATTAATTTTAATCACAGAATAATTTCTAATTTCATGTTACACCATGTTCCAGGAGTCCAGCCACATTTAAAATCTTCATCTTTCGCCCGGCCGGTGTGGCTCAGTGGTTGGGTGTGTGTCCAAGAGGTCGCCAGTTTGATTCCTGGTCAGGGCACATGCCCAGGTTGTGGGCCCGATCCCATGGAGGCGGCCAATCGATGTTCTCTCTTATCGATGTTTCTATCTCTCCCTCTCCCTCTCTCTCTCAAATCAATAAAGAAAAAGAAAAAAATAAAATAAAATCTCTATCTTCCCCCCAATTTTCCATATTATTTAACTGGGGCATCCTTCACTCTCAAACTTTTTCTCTTCTGAGACTGCCTTTGATATTCTAATGGAATTAATGAAGGAAATAATGTACAATTTGATAAAAATTGCTCTATCGTCACCTTTTCAGGAATTAATCAGTTTCATAATGTGGGCATTATTTATGATTCACAAGATAAACCTACTACTGAAAATTGCAGCTGTTAAAAAAGCTAAGTGTTGGGAGTGACTTTTTACATTTATTCAAAATTTTGACACACTAAGACGAACCCCAGACACTGTTGGAAGACTTTCATTCCATCTCTATCAATCAATATCTGTTTCATTCATTAAAATCTTGTGAGCTTTTGTTCTGCAACTTGTGGAGGAGAGAAATTTATTTGGGGAAGAAAAACTAGGAAGAGGAAGAAAAAGAAAGGAATGGATGATAACTTACATTTGTTTTCCTGGCTTATATTTGGGCTCCTCTGGAGAGCAGAATGAGGACCAAAAGTTGATGGAATTATTTTACTTAAGGGACTCGGGAGCTACCAGGCAAGGGGAGATCCCAGAAGTTGAGAGAACATTTCAAGAGAGACTTTGTGATCCTCTTGGCATAAGAGAGCTGCCTCGGTGACCAGATGTCAACATGTGACAGCCAGGAAGGAAGCCATTCTCCGCCACACTTCAAGGAACCCAGCATTGTTCTGACACTGCTCTGTCATTCTGGACTCTCGGGAGACAGCACGTCGTCTGGGGTCGAGGGGATTCTCCTGACAGCACGGGCAGCACTGGGCCTTCCTCATCCAGGGGCTTTGTGTGTGGTGACAAGGACACAGGCAAACCAGAGATGGAAAAGAGGATGGTCGCCTCATGCTGCCTGGAGCCGACAGCCTGTTTTGTGGGCATGGACAAAGGTGGGCAAAGGCATATCTTTGAGGAAGTCACAGGACGGGTTCAAAAAGGCCAATGTCTGGAAATCAGACAAATGTGGGCTTAATCTATTATGATGTTGTTTGTTTAAAAAAAATTAAATCTCTCATTCTGTATATACAGGGTAGGGCAAAAGTAGGTTTACAGTTGTGAGTATTTGAAACAGTTTATTCTTGCATTATTATTTATTAATTATTGTATTATTCTCCATATGAACAACTGTAAACCTACTTTTGCCCCACTCTGTATTATGATATATGTGTATATATGTGTATACATACATATATCGGTGTTTATTGACATATACATATATATGTTTAAAATACTCACATGCTAATGAGCTCTGGGATATTGAGCAACATCTACACAGGTAACCAGCAACTTCACTAATAACCCTCGTTGCCCACAGTACCGTGGGAACGGGTCTAATTTGGATAATTCTCCCCTTTGCAAGAAGTGGACAGAGCATGGAACCCACTCTAGCACCTATGTCCCAGCTGCACCCAAGGTAGGGTGGGATGGAGAAGGGGTATAAATATGGGGAGACAGGCTGAAGAGAATGTTTGCAAACTCAGGCCTGAATTAACTGTTTACTTCTAGAAGTTACTTGGGCATCGATCAGGGTTAACGTGGGACTTCGCTCGTTGTGAAAGGCACACATTCGTTTTCACTATAACATGCAAATGTCTAAAGCCACTGAAGCACAGAGATAGGAAATAAATGTGGTGAAACCACGGACCGGTGGCCACGTTCTCTGCACATCTGGGCTGCCTTTCCACACAGGCCTACTTCAAGAGGAGCTCTGTGCCTGCGAGCTGCCCGGGGGCGGCTTCCTCACCCCTCATCACATTCAGAGGTGGGCAACACCAGCTTTTGAATCAGGAAGCAATTTTAAAATCAGTCATGTTTTGATCCTGTGGGCCTGGTTTTGTCTGATTAATAAGCTATGCTTTCAAGGCTCTACCCATTTCCTTCCCTTGGGGAGCCCCCTCCCCAACACCGCCCTCCAAGTGTCTGCAGACAGGACCCTCCTGTGACCCAGCCCAGCAACAGGATTCCTAGCCGCCCTGCCCAGGCCCAGCCCAGTGCGCCCTGACCTTGCCAGGAGGAATGTCTCTTTGCAGCTTGAATTTCCTTCCTGTCTACCTCCAGGCCTTGACTGCTGGCCACGCTCCCCTTTGACCACTCTGAATAAATCTTCCCTGCATCGCTGACAGCTGCTGATTTGACTTCTTTCTTATTTTTTTTAATTGAAAGTAAACCTTCAAAGCGGCCCAGCCACCTGAGAAGCTCCGCGGAGGGCTGCAGCTGGGCTGGTGAGCCTCAAACAGAAGCCCTGCGTTTCCGAGACCCTCTGCCCTGGGGGCGGGGAGGGATCGCGGGGCTTGGCGGGCTGCTGGGGCCACTCAGCTTTCAATTTAGCTTTTGCATTAGAAGGAATTGTGGACATGGGAAAGGTGGTTGTAGACTATTTGAAAAGTGCCTGTGTAACCTGAGAGAGAGGTGGATGGAGAGAGGGGGTAGCAAAGGAAGCGGGGAGGGAGGGACAGGGGATGGGGGAAAGGAGGGGGAGAGGGAGCAGGGAAAAGGAGGGAGGAAGAGGAAGAAAGGGAGGAAGAGAGAGAGAAAAGAGACCTGTAAAGGGAGGTGTAAGTTTACAGGTAGACTGCAATTTCAATTTATTTATAAGAGAAATCTGGGGGTGCCTTTATGCTGCCTGGTTAGACTGTTGGGGGTACTTTGCAGAAGGAAATTAATTTTAAAAAGCGTATATATATTTAACAATCAGTGTGTAACAAAAAGCAACACAAGGGATGGCACTGAGTTAGGAGTCAAGATTCTCAGTAAATATTTAGAAAAGTTGAAAAAATAAAAGTTGAGAAACACCTTTATATATGTGATCTAGATTCAACAATGGTTAACATTTTTCCATATTTGTTTTATTTTTAGCCTCTATGTATATGTATTCACACACACACACACACACACACACATTTTTACTGGACCATTGGAAAGTAATTTACAGACATTACACTTCACCCCCAAATACTCCAGCATGCATTTCCTAATAAGGACATTCTCTCATATAACCACAGTACAATCATTACACCTAAGAAAATGGAAAATATTTCCCTAATAACATTTAACATTTAGTTTATATTAAAAGTTCTTCAATTGACTTTAAACTATTGTCTTGGCTACTGGGCATAATGCTGCGATAAACATATATTCTCATGAATAAACATTTTCAAATTTTTCGGGTAGACACCCAGAAGAGAGATTGCTGGGTCATATGGTAGCTCTATTCTTAATTGTTTGAGGACCCTCCATACTGTTTTCCAAAGTAGCTGTACCAATTTGCGTTCCCACCAACAGTGTATGAGGGTTCCTTTTTCTCCACATCCTCTTTAACACCTGTTATGTTTTGTCTTATTGATAATAGCTATTCTAACAGGTACGAGGAAGTATTTCATTGTGGTTTTGATTTGCATTTTCCTTAAAGCTATAGAGTTTATTTTTTATAACAATTTTAGACTTTGTTGACTTTTTAATGTAAGCACACCCCTATGTAACCACTTACCAGATTGATAAATAGAATATTTCCATCATCCCAGCAGGTTTCCTCATGCCCCTTTTCTGTCAATATCTCTTTCTCCCCATCCCTCAGAAGGGGCAAGGATTTGAAACAATAGAAACTCTCAGATCTTTTGGTTGGAATGTAAATTGGTTTAACCACTTAGGAAAATTGTTTCCCAGTATCCAATAAATTCAACATATACTGACTCTATGACCCAGCAATTCCATTCCTTAGTATATACTCAAGAGAAATAATTGCATATGCCACTAAAAGACCTGCGCAAAAATGCTCATAGCAGCTTTATTCATAATTTCTGCAAACTGGAACTATCTCAAATGTCCATCTGTAATAAAATGGATAAATAAATTGTGGAATATTTATACAAAGGAATACTACACAGCAATAGAAAGGAGACAGGTACCAAATCACACAATAGTTTAGGTGAAATTTAGATGCTATGTTGAACAAAACAAACTGGATACAAAAGAATACATATTGTACGAATCCTTGTAGATGAAGGTCAGAAACAGGCACAAATCAGCTGTTGTGAGAGTAGTCATTAGTCTCCTTTAATTAACAATCACTAATTTTTTCCACGACAGTTTGTTTTGAAAAGACAGGATGAATTGTTTTGTAGAATCCCTCACATTCCAGATTTGTCTGATCATTTTCTCATTTAACTTATTCCTTCACAACTGGGAATCCATGAGAAAATTAATCTGTATTGTCCTAAGGCATCCAATTTATATAATTTTCATCTTGTACATCTAGAATGGTACTAGTCATGTTCCATTCTTGGGATAATTGAGCAAATTGTCAACTCATTTTCTATGATCTATGGTTCAGTTGAGGAACCCTAGTTGAGAAAGGATTCTGAAAGTTTACGTTTAAGACTTTCTAGGGTCAAGTTAAATATTTTTAGCAAGAATATTTTGCAGGTGGTACTGTGCACTTCCTACTCTATCACACTGAGAGGCATTTAACATCAGGTTGTTCCACCGTTAGTGATGGGATGTGGAGTTTGATCACTTGGTTAAGGTGGTGACAGCCAGTTCTCTCCATTGTAAAGGACGTTTTCCCAGGTCTCTGTGGCTTAACAACCTCATTTGTCAACATGAAGCACTCAGAGGTCAATATCTCCCACTTGATGAAATAATTTCTTTCCAGCAAATTTGGCTGCAAGGTAAAGTTGCTCAAAGCAAAATGGTTATTTTACTTATAGAGTTTCTCCCTAAAATGGGAGCTTCATACCATGAAAAATATTCTTAATAGTAATAGATCATTTCTAATCTTTGAGATTTTTAGATAACAAAATGAATTACCTTTCTACTTGAGGGACTTTGATAAACATGACATTTTGGCTATTAAGATTGCCTAAACTCAAGACATTATACTGCATTTATATGTGTTCTGGTGGTGATAAACATTATGTGAGGTTGTGTTTAAATTATTGACAGAAACTAAATTAAGGATTTCATATTTATAGTCAGCTCTTGAACAACATGGGTTTGAAATACATGGATCCACTTATATGTGGATTTTTTTCTCAGTAGTCAGCCTTTGTCTCTCCACTGAAGAGTCAAAGGTTATGTGTGGATTTTCAATGGCACTGGGGATGAGCACCCCTAATTCGTGTTCAAGGGTCAACTGTACCTAGATCTAAGGCTTAGTAGAGATGTGTTTCAAAGCATTTAGTAGTTTAAAAAATTACTCACTTCTGTACTCTAACTTAAAGGAGGAAAAGTATTTTAAGCATGATTATCCACTGGCTTCAAGGGAAAGAAATAATTTCAAGTGACTTAGATGGATTTTGTTTGGGAAAAAAAAATCATCACACCAATCCGGAATAGTTTGGTGGAGAAAACCAAAGGTCAAATCTTACTTACTAGCTCAGTAACCATGGCCAACCCACTCTAAGCCTTGATGTCCTAGGGCAGATTAAAGATGGCTGCAAATCGGTTGATATTTCCCCTTTTAAGAGGTCGGGTCCATGTCTGTTCCCCTGGAACATTGGTGGGCTTTGTGACTGCTTTGACCAGTAGAATATGGCTGAACTGATGTAGTGCCAGTTTCTGGATCCAAGCCTTAAGAGGCTGGGAACTTCCACTTCCTGTCTTTTGAAACAGGAACACCCACTTTTTTTTTTTAAATCCTCACCCAAGGGTATTTTTCCATTTATCTTTAGATAGAGTGGGAGGGAGGGAGAGAGAGAGGGGGAGAGAGGGAAAGAGGAAGAGAGAGACAAACATCGATGTGAGAGGGACACATCGACTGGTTGCCTCTTGCATGACCCCGACCAGGGCTGGGGATGAACTGAAATTGAGGTACATGCCCTTGACTGGAATTGAACCCAGGACTCATTGGTCCATGGGCCGACGCTCTAACTGCTGAGCCAAACCGGCCAGGACAGGAACACCCACTTTTGAAATCTAGTCGCCATGCTGTAGGAAGCCCAAGCAGCCCTGTGGAGAGACCCATGTAGAGAAGAACTCTTTGCTGACATGTCTGATTGAGCTCCCAGCTGACAGCCAGCCATGTGAAAGAACCATTTTTGGAAGTGGATCCTCTAGTCTTCATTGAGCCACTCCATTGAATGCTGCATGGAGCAGAGGTGGCCAGCCCGGCCAAGCACTGCCCATAATTACAGATCGGTGAGAAAGTAAGTGAGTGTTCTTCTTAAGATACTAGGTTTTGGAGTACTTTGTTATCCAGCAAAGATAATTGCAGCAATGCTCATTTGCAAGATGGTGATAAACCTGCTTGACTTATATACACAGAGAGAGACAGGTAGGAAAGATATAGAAGGGGGGGTGGCGGGAAGAGATTGACCAAAGAACTTATATGCATATATATATATATAACCAATGAACACAGACAATAGTGCAGTGAAGGCAGGGGCGGAGCAGGGAGCAGGGGGGTCAATGGGGGAAAAAAAGAAGGACATCTGTAATACTTTCAACAATAAAGATACATTTTAAAAAATTGCTTTCAAAGTATAAAGCAACCCTATGCCAATGTAAGGTGATAGTCTCTGCAGTAACTAATAGAATGGAAGGATTCTATAAATATTACTGGCACAGTACTCTAATTTTTACTCACCCCACCTCCCGAAGTTAACACAAAAACCAGGTACTTTTTTTTATTGTGGTAAAGTACACATAACATAACATTCACCGTTTTGACCATGTTCGAGTGTACAGTTTAGTGACATTAGTACATTCACGATGTGGTGCAACCGTCACCACCCTCCATCTTCAGAATCCCAGTTACTTCTGATAACGGGAAATGCATCTTCTTAACAAGAGGAATTTTCTCTTCTGAATTTGAAGTGAAGTGAAGTCATCTCAGCGTGGTGTGATGATGATCATTTAAGGAATGAGCTCATGTGCTGTAAAGATAGGTTTCCGGAGAGACTGTTAAGAATGGCAGCCCACACATTCAATGGAGCCTGAGAAAGCTCCCATTCTTCTCAGAGCCATTCCGTTCCTGCACAACTTCAATTAGTCATTAGTCAGCATGGGGGTGGGGGACTATTTAGAGAGAAATGAGCACTTATTAAAAAGGGCCAAGAGAGCAAGTTTTCAAAGCTAGAACTCTCCAACCAAACCGTTTTATATATAAGCAGGCCCTCTGGAGTTAGCACACATACCTGCACCTGGACCCCACCTGGACATAATTAGTTTCCCTGTGCTCACAGCAGAGAAAACACCAAAGAAAATGATGTCAAAAAGACTGAGCAATCTGTCATGATCTCTGCTGCACAATTAAAGCAGCGTGTTTTCCATGAGAATTATGTAACAGAGATGACTTGGTATTTAGATAGCCAGGACTGGAAAACCATCTGGTTATGTTTGACTTTCATAACTCTTATGTCTGTTTCTTGAATAATGTTGTATACTTTGGGATGGAAGTCATAGCAAGGAAAGATATTGAAATGCTCTCGATTGATCTTTAAGAAGATCTTTTATCTACTTGCAAATTAAAACATTCTGAGCCGGACTTTTAATTCTAAGGAAGGAGGATCCTTAGTGCTGGAGGACCAAGATAGGAAGTAGGCAGAGACTGGGTGGATGCGTAAGTCACAACTGCATGTGTGACGCTGGAGAATAGTTAGTATACCATGAAACAAACAGGAAAATGTGTTCCACAGCCTTAGGTGACCCATCTCCTGGCTTTCTTCCTGGGCCCTGAATGTCCAGGATGGCACATCATCCTCCTCTTGCATATTGAAAGGAGGCGGTGTTTTCCTCACCAGAGGATTTCGATGCTTACTGACCAACCATGGGGTACCTAGCTGTCCTGGTTTTTTGGACTCAGAGCAATAACTAGAAATAATTATTAAAATTAGACACCGGGGGTGTCTGAGATTGAGTCCCAATCACTGTGGAGCTCTCCCTCCCCTTCCAGGCAGAGCGCCTCACCCTCCCCTCCGCCAGAGCATTCACCACAGTGATTGTGTGCTGGCTGCCCCTGGGGACCACATTTCTTAGGACTGATGCTCAGATTCCAGCAGCAGTTAATGGGTGCCTGTCAATTCCCTGCCAGCCCACTAAGTGCTGCCACAGGTCCTCCCTCACAACCCCGGGGAAACTTCAGTCCCATTTCAGAGAGGAGGAGAATAAGGCCCCGAGAGAACGCATCCTTGGTGCAAGGCCTAATTATGAGCCAGGCCTTCAGGTGTGAGTGATTTATTGTGGGTGTGCTCTTTAGGAAAACTGAAGGGAGTGAGGGAAACAGGAAAGGAATGGGAAGAGGCTGAGCAAAGTGTGGTCTTAGGTCAAGTCTAGCCTTGGCCTGCTGAGGGTGGAGGGCAGGGAGAGGTCTTCTGGAGCCTAAACGTGACTCAAAAGTTGTCCCACGGAGGCAAGGAATTTAGTTGGGCCTTTAGCCCAGAATCAGTCATTAGCAAAGGGGTATGGGCCATGGGTAGTGGGTGATGTCACTGTCCAGGCTCTTGGGCCAAGACAGCGGCTGTCAGCCAAGGAAGGCCAAAGGTGGGGACCCTTACCAAGGGGATCTGGGAGGGGCACCTGTGGTCAGTAAGTGGGGAGCCCCATATGATCCCAGGTGTTCTGACTATTACTCACTTCCTGAGTGCACGCCACCCACTCCAAGTCTAATTTGTTTTGCTGTCTTTGGCAGGTCTTGCCTCTCCCATGCCTGTGACAGTAAATGACCCAATCAAGACATGTTTGTTCCAAAAATTAGTGGATAAATGAATAAGTATTCGCTGAATAAAGGTGCAAAATGTTGTGAGGATTTAGAAGAAAGAAATGAATTCTGACTGGGAGAAGGGAGAGGAATTGGGGATGGCCCTTTGAAAGATGAGTCGGTGGGGAATGTGCAAAAGGAAATGTCCAGCTGGAAAAGGGCACATGGGCCTGCAAGGGTATGATGTAAACATCATTATTTGTGAAATAATGAGTAAATCTCAAGGCTTAGTTTCAGATGGACCTGTAGATATTATTTGGGTTAGATCATTGAATCTTTCAACAGATTACTAAGAGGTTAAAAGTTCATTCTTTTAAAAATATGATTTAATTCTTTTCTTATGCTCTTCTGTATTTTCAAATTGTCTGCAACTCACACACACACACACACACAATGAAATGAATGTTCACACTGTCATTGAGTGAAGGTGCACTCTCATGATGTCCCTAGACCTTGGTTCAGAAAACTAGAGAAGGCTCCTTCAGGGATGGATGTAAGTATCAAACAAAGTTTATTCTTAGTCAGTGGAAACCATGCAGACCTTCAAGGAAGGGGATGATGTGATTAGAAGGTATTTCTGGATGTTGTGTGGCAGCAGTTTGAAGAAAGAACTGGAGAGATGAGAGATGGGCATCTGGGAGAGCAGTTTCAATTGTTCAAGCAAGCGATGACAAAAGGTGAGGCATTGTTGATAGAGACGACAGACAGTTGAAAGTGGAATGGAGAGGATTTGGTGATTGGATGTGAGCAACAAAATAGGAGGCATCAAATTTAGGTCTGACATTTCTTGAGTGGACGACTGGGAGGACGTTGGCACCATTAGCATAGATGAGGAAACTGGAGACAGGTTTTGGAGGTGGATGGTGAGTTCAGTTTCACATGCACTGGGCTTGAGATAAGGGATGGAAATTCTAAGTGAAGAAGTTTAAAGAAAGATAAAAGTAATTTAGAGAATTCTGAGGAGTGAGGGCTGGAGATATAGACTGGGGACTTGTCGGCCATAAGTTCAGGGTGAGGAAGAAATAGGAGGGGAGTAGATTAATTGAGGGGAGACACAGAGTGAGGCAGAAACTGTCCTGTAGCTCAAACCCTGGGGAATCTCTAAATTCAAGGAGCAAGTTAAAGAAGAGAAGCCATCACCAGAAACAGAGGGAATAATGTTCTAGAACTCAAATGAGGAGGAAGATCCAGAAAGAGGCTGGTTAAAATCCTTCACAGAGATGAAGTATGACTAGGATTGCCAGATAAAATAAAGGGTGCCCAGTTAAATTTGATTTTCAGATAAACAATGAAAAAATTTCATTTGTTTTTCTATGCAATGTTTGGAGCATACTTATATTGAGGACATCCAAATATTTCATTGGACATACTTAGAAATAAAATAGAATAATGAGTAAAAATTGTTTATCTGAAATTAAATTTAACTGGGCATCTTGTATCTGTGTTTGCTAACTTTGACAACCTGAAAATGACTTGAAAGGAAAGATATCATTAGTGAACTTGGGAAAGTGTCCCAGTGAGCTCAGTTCTTTTAGTCTCCTTTGTACTGATGGGCAGGTGACAGGAGCCCTACAAAGGGTCCTGGCTCTATTATGAATAGGGCTCCAGGTTTGGTTTCCTATATTCCTGCCTGAATTTCCTTCTCCATGTTGTTGCATCTCTGCCTCCAACTCCATCATCACCATTCTGCCTTCCCGCTCTGCATGAGCTATTTCACTGGCCTTCTTTCTTGGTTACTAGATGTCACTGAGCCCTGAGCAGTCCTCTTTCACTTCAGGTTCACCATGGCAGGGGGCGGCTAGTGAAACAAAGGACTGCATGGGTTTAAGCAGAGTGTATGGGATGAGCAACTGGAAAGGGTGAATTTAAACTACTTTGTCAAGGACTTGTGTGGTGAAGATATGGGAGGGTGAGGGAGAGAAGCAAGATAAGAAACTTAAATATGTTTGTGACTTCAGAAGGATGAGACAGAGAGAAAGGATAACAAAGGTGGTGGGGGCATTATAAGGAAAGACCCTAGCAAAACTGAGAGGGGGTGGAGGTCAGCAATGAGGGGACATAGTCTTGAAGAAGAGATAACAGGAAAGGATTCAGAGATAGTAAGTGAAGATAAAGACATATTGATGGGGAAGAGAGACTTGAGGAGCCCACATTAATTGCCTTTATTTTCTCAGGGAAGAGGGAACTAGCCTTACTGGTTATGATACTGAGTTGGTATGCAGGTTGAGGGTTTGAAAAAAGTACATGTATTTGGTTCTTACTGGCTTCAGTTTCAGAAGTTGAAATCCTCCCCCCGACCCCGATATTTGTCTTCAACTCTGGGAGATTTCCTTATGCATGTGAGATAAACTATATTTCTGTTATGTGCCTATACTGTATTGTCTTCAGGAGTGACTCACCAGTTTGCTTGATGTTGTCCATTAACAGGAACCGAGCAGCATGTTTGCAAGATCTGTATAATCTTAGGGTCCCCACCACCCTCCCTCAAGGTCACCGGGCCGCCAGAAAACATCTGTAATTGAAGCTGACCTAGATGAAGTTCCTTAACATGTGGTGGTGTCAGTGTATTTTCAAACCTATATTGGACAATCTCTTTCTTCCTTTATACTACTACTTGTAAAATGGTTACTCCAGACTCTAAGAATAGCAGTGGAGCTCAGCACACCTATTAGGATGGCTATAAAAACAAAAATGGGAAATAGATGTTGGTGAGGCTGTGGAGAATTGGAGCCCTAGGACATTGCTCTGGGAATAAAAACCAGTGCAGAGACACTAGGGAAAACAGTCTGGCAGTTCAGTTCCTCAAAAAGCTAAATGTAAACTTACCATATGACCCAGCGATTAAAAGCAGGAACTCGAACAGATACTTGTACACTCATATTCATTGCAGCATTATTCACAATAGTAAAAAAGTGCAAACAACTCAAATGTCCACCAACAGATGAATGGATAAATAAAATGTGGTATATATTAATACATACAATGGAGCATCATTCAGCCTTAGAAATTCTGATGCATGCTCCAACATGGATGGACCCTGCAAGCTCTATGCTGGTGAAATGAGCCAGTCATGCAAGGACAAATGTGGTATGATTCCACTTATATGAGGTAACTAGAATAGGCAGATTCATAGAAATAGAAAGTAGAATAGAGGTAACGGGGGGCTGGGGAGGGGAATGGGGTGTTTCTTAATGGTTACAGACTTTCTGTTGGGGTGATGAAAAACATTTCGGAAGTAGTGATGATGGTTGCATAACATTAAATATAATGAATGCCACTGAACAGTCTACTTTATAATAGTCAAAACGGCAAATTTTGCATGATATATATTTTAACACAACTTAAAAAAAGTAATACTGTAATATACTAGAAACCATTAAATTGTACACTTAATATGGGTGACTTGCATGGTATATGAATTATATCTCAATAAAGTAGTTGCTGATACCTTAGGGACACTTTTCCATAACTCTGCATTCCACAAGGAGCATGAAAAACCTGAACTGGAGAAAAAATAAAGCTTGAGTCATGGGGGAGGGAGATCACGTCACAGCTGGAAGAGATTCAGATAATTAGCTCAGAAACCTGCCATACTTAAGGGGAAGTATGGCTGAAGGCCATGGGTATCGCAGAGGAAGAGTAGGTGGTTCCGAATCATATTATTTTTTTTAAATGAATCCTCACCAGAGGATGTGTTTTCTATTGATTTGAGAGGGGGAGAGAGAGAGAGAGAGAGAGAGAGAGAGAGAGACATCAGTGTGAGAGAGAAACATCAATCGGTTGACTCCCATATGTGCCCAGCAACGTAGGTATGTGACCTGACCAGGAATCGAACCCAAAATCTTTTGGTGTACGGGACGATGCTCCAACCAACTGAGCCACACAGCCAGGGCCTGAATCGTATTTTGTATTGTATTGTATTTTGTACTGTTATAAGTAGAGTAATACTACTGAAAGGCAACTCTACTAGCATAAGATTCTTTAGTGAGAAGTCACCAAGTGTAATCATTACACCGGTTTTGGTTTGCAGTTTGAGAACAGCCACTTTTCGGCTGGCCTGAGAAGCAGATATTTGAGTTTGCGTTGAGTGTGATAAGTCACTTTGTCCTGCTCTTCTGTGTGATGCCGTGTCTGGGATGGAGGGTTATTGATTTTTTGAAATGTGCATTTGGAGTTACAGGAGAGGCCATCCAGAGTGTCCACAATGTCACTGGAGGAGACAAGACCATCTATCTATTCAGCAGCAGCACAAAGCTGCCGACACCAAGAAAACAACAATACATCCCCAAACAGATCAAACAGCTGCTCATCAGTCTGGTGCAAGCTGCAGGTTGCCTGACTAAATTACTGTCGACGAGGCGGATGAGCACAATTTGTCAGTCAGCACTGAGTTTAAATGAGCAGAGATGCACATAAAGCCGGCAATGCAATTGTAATTAAGAATTATAGGCATCAAGTTTCAACTAGTGCTTTCTTAAGGCAGGAGTGACTGAGCTCCGAGAGGCTTAGGGGGGGTCCAAAGCAGAATTAGAGCCAGGGCACGGTCTACCTAGAGGCCTCTACAGTTTAAACAGACTGCCATGGAGGAAAGCAGTGTGTCGATGATGGAAAACTCATGAAAACTCAGGCTCTATTTCTCCAGTTTGCTTAAAAAATATTTATATCACACATATTAAAAAAAATAATGATTAAAATAATAATAATTATTAAAATTATTAAAATTATCATTATTAAAATTATCATTATTAAAATAATAATTATTAATCTGGGTTTCTTGAACCCACCACCCAGATTAAAAAAAATAGAACATCTTGATTTGTGTTCATGGTGGTTGAAATCATTGTGGGAGTTGACAAATCGCTGGCTGCCGAGCTGAGTGAAATTGAATAAGTGTTGAGTGCTGACAATGAGTTGGTGCTGGGCCATGTAAAGATGGATAGAAACAGGCTTGCTTCAGAGAGTCTGCAGTCTGGAAGGGAGAAGAAGATGACAACGCAATTAGCTCCGCATCCCCTGAATTCACGCGGAGAGCAGAGGTGTCAGGAGCGAGGCTGGAGTGTTGTTGACGCTCAGAAGAGGGTGGGTCAGACTGGCTGGGAGGGTTGTGAGGGGAGGAGCTTAGAGAAACCTTAGTGAAGAAAGTGGCACCTGAGGTGGACATCAGAGGTAAGCAGGAGTTTTAAAAAATGAGACAGGGCCCTGGTGGTGTGGCTCAGCGGACTGGGCGTCGTCCCATGGACTGAGATGACCCCGTTCCATTCCCAGTCAGGGCACATTCGGACTCGATCCCCAGTAGGGGTCCTGTGGAAGGCAGCCAATCGATGTTTTTCTCTCACATCGATATTTCTATCTCTATTTCCCTTCCTCTGTCTCTAAAAAAATCAATAAAAACATATTTTAAAGAATATATAAAAAATAAGCCCTGGCAGGTTTGGCTCAGAGGTTAGAGCATTGGCCCACAGACCGGAGAGTCCCAGGTTCGGTTCTGCTAAGGGCACGTACCTTGGTTGCAGTTTGTCCCTGCCCTGGTTGGGGTCATGTGGGTGGCAGCCAGTCAATGTGTCTCTCTCACATCGATGTTTCTCTCTCTATCTTCCCCCCTCTCTCCCTCCTGCTCTATCTGAAGATATAAGCAAAAATGTCCCTGGGTGAGGATTAAAAAAAAAAAAAAAAGAATATATAAAAAATGAGAGAGGTTGGGAGGGAGGGCATTTGGGTGGAGGGACTTGACACAGGCAAAGACAAGAATGTCTTAGGACTGTAAAAGAAAAAATAAATTAATTTCTAGAGTGAGAGAGTAGTGGAATATAAAATTGCCGTGTCATTATGTCCTTAGGAAACATTCCGCCCTCGAAGGGCTAACTTTGCTTGTCAACTGAAAACTCAGCACACCCAGAGTCGATCTTATTTAGAAGGATGTGGGAGGAAAAAGTGTTGGTTTTTGCCCACTCATCATCTATTTTACTTTTCTAAGGGCACCCTACATTTATTTAGGCAAATACCTCTTCCCCAACATTAGCCGATGTAGTATAACATGGGAGTGGCTCTATTTTTTTAGCTCCCGGGTTAAACCTTCTAGCTGGAGTTGATTGGTTCAGATAAAGGAAAGTGGCCAGTTAGGGCCAATGAGAACAAGCCCAGGGCTTCAGGGAAACAGTCCAAGAAGTGAAAGGTTTTCTTCCCTGTTGATCATAAAGTTAAGAAAATGCGAGGGCTGGGGCTTCTGCAGCTATCTTGTCATCATGTTGGGAGAGCCTGGCTCAGAATGAATTAAACACATTGAGGCAGGGTCAATATTCAATATTTGATAGGGATATGCCATAAAAGCCAGTCAATCTGAATGAACACCAGGTGTATGCTACACTGGGGTTCTGATTGGAGGAACTCATAGCTGAAAAAAAAAGCTTTACTCGAACAAAAATACTGTCATGTAATGGTCTATGATTTTACATGATCTTGCCACTTTACTCCTAAAACTATTTATAATAATTTCCTAAAATCATCAAAAACCCAGATCATATTCAGTTTTCCCTTGTTGTTTAAAAATCCTTTAACAGTTTGTTTTCTTGACTCAAGACATAAACAAAGTTTTAGTATTTTATTGCTATTAAAAAGGAATCTTTGTGGTAGAACCTGTTAAACACAATGAATGCAGGAAGTCATGGGTTCAAATTCTGGCTCCTCCACTAGCTGTGACTTCAGACAGTCCACTTAACCTCTTCACTTCCCTCAGTAATATCTAATTCAGAGGTTGTTGGGAAGATTCCATGAAGTGGAAAATGATCAGTCCGTGTGACTAAATGAGGTTACTTTGTGTGTGATGGTTAATTTTATGTGTCAATTTGCTAATTTTATATGCCACAGAGTACCCAGATATTTGGTCAAATGTTATTCTGGGTGTTTCTGAGAGGATATTTCTGGATGAGTTTGAGATTTAAATCTGTAGACTGAGTAAAGAAGACTGCCTTCCCTAATGTGGGTGGGCCTCATCCAATCAGGTGAAGGCCTGAATGGAACATAAGGCTGACTTTCCTGAGTAAGAGAGAATTCTTTCTGCCCGATGGCCTTCATGCTAGGATATTGTTTCTTGTTGCCTTTGAATCTGAACTGAAACATTGGTTCTTCCTAGGTCTTGAGCCTGCCAATCTTTGGACTAGAACTACATGATTTACCTTTCTGGGTCTTGAGCTTACTGACTCACTCTGAAGATCTTGGGACTTACCAGCCTCCATAATGGCATTAGCTAGTTCCTTGTAATAAATCTCTTTACACACACACACACACACACCTTATTGGTTCTGTTTCTTTGGAGAACCCTGACTAACACACTTTGTAAGAAGCACCCACATTCTGTGGACAATCGCCCTCATCTGCATAGCTCCAGGACATCAGCCCCCTCCCCCCCTCCTCATTTTTCCTCCCTTATTTCTGAGCTTCCTGAGGGAATATCTCACCTGTGCTCATGAACAGTCTTCCCACAGCCCTCTACTTGTTGCTGTCTGCTGTGTGGCAAAGCAAGACCCCACTGCAGGCACTCTTGCCCAGTTCTTGCTACCCAGAAGGTACAAAACCCCAGTGGCCCTGAAGGCTCACCACTTAAGTCTTATATTTCACAAAGTCTCTCAAGAAAACAGCACTCCCAACTTCTGCCCCCAGCTTCTTAGTGCAGGGCTCAGACCTGGTCCCGCAGGCTGGGCTCAGAGCCGGCCCTGTATTGCCATGTTCATTTCAGCATCTCTCCACCTCTGCTTGGCTACAGGCACCATTCCGCTTGACAAAAAGATCACTGGGGCTGCTGGGGGCCAGCCAGACACTTAATCCCCACTTGAGCTCAACTATGACATTGGCTGCTAAGCCCCTTAAATAGTTGGAACTCAATGTATGCTAGTTCTCTCTTCCTTAGGTTCAGAAGTGAGGTGATTGCAACTTTACAAGAGGCAGTGTCAAGACAAGAATAAAGTCAGTCTTTCTCCTTTTATTAGTATGTTCAAGGACTAGATCTGATTACACAGTCTGGGGAATATTTTATTAGCTGAGCACATTTTTGGATAGAACCCTCCAACTTTATGAACATAACTGTTTTATGCTATTTTATTTTAAAAGTAAATGTTAGTGACATTTAAAATATATTAGGTTTGACCACGTGACATTGTTTTTATAGGTAAAAAACAGTCTCAACCTAAGTGAGAATCATTTGTAAGTGGGGAGTTTCTGTCATTCCTGTAAGGGAAGAGAACAGGATGGATTGTAAGCAAAACTGTATCTAGGATACAAATCTAGGTCTCCTATTCTTTCCTTCCCCTGTCCATAACTCCTCCCAGTTTCCATTTCCCATGTGCAAAATGCTGCTTTCTGAAAAACCTGACTTGGTCAACCAATCCAAGCTTTCTCTACCTGTAGACTCCTGAGTTCTAATATCACCTTTCACTTCTCCTTAGTAGGTCAGTCTTCAGCCTTAGAAGGATAGCAGTCTGATTAAACATTTCTTGCACTTAGGATGTGAATGACTGATAGCTTTGTTTAACATTCTGTAGTATCATTAGTGCCAGGCACAAATAGTCAAATTCTCTTCTCCTGTCGGGCATAAGGTTGGGTCACCTTTCCATGTTTTCCTTTTTTTGCTGTCCTTTAGAAGTTAGATATAATCATATGCCTTGACTTAGCCAATATAATCTGAATGGAAAGAACACATGTCACTTCCTAGAGGAAGCTTCAAGAAGGTAAAATTTCAAACACTCACTCCCTTTCAACAGTAGGGGTGATTGTGAAAGTGTGTGCTTAGGTGACCTGGATTCCCAAGTGACTATAATAAGCAGAACCCTATGCCAACTCATCACTCATGTCCCAGCCAATTAGGTCAACACATGGTAGGGGATGGTCTAATCCACACAGCTATTTAAGAACTCAAAATCCTTCCACCTATGCTCACCCTGGGGCAGGGTTTGGAAAACTATGACCTGTGGGCCAAATCTAACCTGCTTTTGTAAATAAAGCTTTATTGAAATACAGGCACAGCCATTCATTTACATATTGTTGATGACTGCTTTTCTGCTACAATAGTAGAGTAGTCATGAGAGACTTCATATTACCCCAAACCGAAAATATTTAGTCTCTGGCCCTTTATAGATAAAGTTTGCTGGCTTTTGCCCCAGGGCCTTGGAGGTTTCCCCTGAATCCTCTGAGTTTAGCTGGCAGATGAAGAAAGAGAGGGATCAGGAAGGATTGCGTGGGAGGTTTGGTAGCCCAGTCCTGAAAGCAGAGGATACCACTTTCCAATGGATCCATGAACTCAGTCACCTGGCCACATTTCATCACAAGGGAGGCTGGGGTATATGGTTAGCTGTGTGTCTAGGAGGAAAGGCAATGATCTGCCACCTCTGCCTATGTGTGCAGTCAGCTCAGCTGCTGTGCTCTCCCCAGTCAACCCCAGCTCCGGCAATAGCTGTTGAAAATAAGAGTGATTCCTCAGATCTTGCACTAAGCGTCCTTGCTCTGATCAGCTGTAGTAATGGAGACAACCCTGTCCTCACTCAGGGATGACCCACACATATCCATCCACCATGAGTAGTGTTGGGTAGGGTCCAGCTGAACCACTGACTTCTCTCTGTTCTGGGGATGCACCATTGTTGAGCAGTTCTGCATCACAGCGCGAGAAACTATAGTCTGGCACTGGAAATGTTTTGATCTCATACTTGGAATGCAGAACACAGTAGTATCAATCTCTGAAAATCAAAGAAAATCTTGTGGGAGTAGGTTAGGTCCAATGAATAAAATTATATAAAACAATTTCATACTTGACATTTACTGAGAGGGGCTTAACTTTTCCTACATATTTTAGTCTGTTCAGCTGGTATTACTTATTCATGTCTCTTTCCCCATTTGGTTCACAATTTATCTTTTGGGAGCACAGAATTAAACTGTAAAAATGTATGTATGCTAGACACTGTTTTATGTTCCATCAATGGAGAAGTCATCAAAATCTGTAGCAGAATAAGATTCAGCTTATTACAGGGCTGATTTAGTTGAAATAAAATGTGATGTTTAACTCAGAGAAGCTAGAAAAAATGAGATTTAGGAATATGGAGTTGAATAATCAGTCAGAGAAATGACAGTGGTTTCTTTGTCAATCTCCCAGTTGAAAGAATATTAGGACATCAAGATTATGAATGGCCGGAGCCAAGTGACGATTCATGATAACCCGACAGGACAAGATTGGCTTTTGATTCCAGTGATAACAGATTGTTCCCTAACACTGATGGAGTTAAATCAAGGGGATTCAGTGTTCTGTGTTATATCATTTTGTTGCACTGTCGTATTTAATGGTAGGGAAAGAATGAATGAACAATGAATTAAACACACACACACACACACACAAAACCCCAACAACCCAAGAGAACAAGGTAGCTTCTGACACAGACCACTTTGACTAAACATTTCCTCAGATATTCTCTAAGATGAGAAGTTTATACACAAAAACATGAATGAGAGAAACTATTTTGGGAGGGTGGTTTGAGAAGAAAAAGCCAGAGAGTAAATGTGAAAAGCAAGCTGAGTGGCTTAAAACAACCAGAAATTTATTCTCTCACAGTTTGGGGGGCTAGAAGTCTGATCAAGATATTTGCAGGGCCTCACTCCCTCTGAAGGCTCTAGAGGGAGACCCTTCCTTGCTTTTTCCTAGCTTCTGGTTGCTGGCATCCCTTGGCTTGTAGACACATCACTCCAACCTCTGCCTCCATTGTGACGTCTCTCTCTCTCTCTCTCTCTCTCTCTCTCTCTCTCTCTCTCTCTCTCTCTCTCTCTCCCTCTCTCTCTTCTCTTATAAAGACCAGTCATATTGGACCAGGGTCCACTGTAATCCAGTATGGCCTCATCTTAACTTGATTATATCTGCATTAACCCTATTTTCAAATAAGACCACATTCATAAGTTCTGGGGGTCAGGACTTCAACATGTCTTTTTGGGAAACACAATTCATTCCACACATTTAGTAACTAAAGTCATCTATGATGGTGTCACGAGGTGGGTACAACAGTCCACAGGAAGGAAACATCCTCTTGGAACCATCACACAAAATGCAAAACAGATGAAAAAATAGATCTTCAGTAGGGCTAATAATGACAATAACAACAAACCTTTACCAAACGTTCTATGCCAGCCATTCTAAGAATTTTACATGTTATCTTATTTAATTCTCACAATGATCCTATGATATAGGTACTTTAAATAGCCCATTTTACAGTTTAAAAATTGAGGCATAAAGAGGCAGATATGAAATTGAGAAAAACAAAAAAAACAAAACATCCACCAAAATAATGGAAAGAGGGGCATCGGTTACAGGGTAATCTTGGGCGGGGCCAGCCCAGTGCATTCAGAACAAAGATGGGGCTCACCCAGGGCAATTTGGGACACTAGTAAAGCCTCCTGACTGGAACCTTTTCCCCTTTAGATTTTCCTACATGTTGGAGGATGCTTGAAATTCCACAATAGAAACTTTATTCATTTAACAAAAGACTTAAATAGCAGTTGGGAAGGAATATCGAACATTCTGTTATAAACTGTTTGAGTCTGTGCTTGGAAATCTCTAAGCCTGGGCATTGATTGCCCAGGCCACAGATAATGACATATAACCTGATGATTTACTTACTGTTCCCATCCTCTAAAATTATCCTGAAAGAGGTGTTCTTTTGGGTGATTATAGATGAAGATATATATAATTATAAATCAGGAGATAGCAGTTGAGATCACAATCTTGGAACCGAACAGCTTACATTCACATTCCAGCTCTGCTCTCTAAGCCTTGTGACCTGGGGTGAGTGCCTTAGTTTCCTCATCTATAAAATGGGGGTGATAATAAAAGTGCTTACCTCATAGATCTGTTGGGAGTATTGAGTGTGTTAATATGTGCTTTAAAACAGTGTCTAACATGTAGTAAATATATAATATATAAGCACTTGCCTTTATTATTACATGTGTTATAGATGAGAGCAATAATATACGACACGATGTTTTGCCTTTTATTGTTGGACACTGGAGAAGGTGCCAGACAATGTGCATTAGATGGGGAAGTTGAAGGCTCATCATTTTATGTGCAGATATTGCTGCTAGATATGCCTTTAGTTTTTCTGAAACACAAGGTCATTGTGGTACCCAGAGGGATCTGCCAGCCCCTCAGGACGGAGTCATCACTTTGCTTTGCTTCTTTTCATCTTTGATCAGCACATTATGGAATTTTATGTTGCCCAAGAAAAAGAGTTCAAAATATTTTTTTGGTTCTATGTGGTCAGGCTATCAGGCTGCATTTAGGGTTTCCCTTCCCCAGCACCGACCAGAGTAGGCTAAGGATGAATGTCCCTCGTGTAGGCTGCATCTCGTCTGAGCTTATTAGCTGGTTATTGGTCAATGGCAGGACCTCAAGAGGATGTGACTCACTGATAAAAAAGGTGAGCCCTGCTTTTCCCAGATGAGTTTGCATTTCAGAACTGATAATTCGTGAGGTGAGTCTTCACCCTTTACCTCCCTGCAGTGGAGATACTGCTACCGCTGTGGGTGTTGAGGAGTTCCCTATCACTGTCGATGAAGAGTAAGTGACAGGACAAGAATGTCAACAACTATATCACAGAAATGCCCCTCTAATGACCTCTAAGTTGTGACGCAACTTAAGAGTGTGTGGGATGGATAAGACACAATAAGCACAGGCTGCAAACAAACAAACAACAAAAAATAAATAATAAAAGATAAATTCGACCACATCAATATTAAAAGCTCCGGGCTGGCAGCATTGTTTCTTCTAAACCATTGCCCTCGCAGCGAACTTCCCGGGCCCCAAACACCTGCAAGCCCCAAGCTCCTGGAGCCAGGCCCGAATGGCCCGGGCTTCTCCTGGCTGGCCAGCACTGCGGGATGTAGGTCTTTGAATTTGAGAACACACTCCTGAGCTGGTCATTTCTTAGGACACAGCCTTTCAAAGGGTTCTTTCACACATTCTGGCCAGTTCCCTAAAACATTCCTAACACAGGCTACACGGTTAACGACAGCAAGGCAAGAGCGGCTCTCACAGGCACAGGTGCAGAAACAGTCGGTCCCTGGTCATGAATCGCCATCCGTCCTCTATCCTGTAGGATCGAATAAAGCTGCCTTTCAAAGCCACCAAAAATAAAAAATAAAAAAATTAGAAGCTTTTGTCCATCAAAAGACACTATTAACAGAGTGAAAAAGCAACTCACAGACTGAGAGAAAATAACTCCAAATCATATAGCTGATCACGGGGCTAATATTGAGAATATATCAAGAACTCTTGTAACTCAATAACAAGAAAACAACCTGTTCAAAAATGAGCAAAGAACTAGAATATTCTCCAAAGATAAATGATCAGAAAGAACATGAAAAGAAACCCCACATCACTATTCACTAGGGAAAGTCGAATTCAAACTTCCAGATACCACCTCACACCCATTAGTGTGCTATCATAACACACACACACACACACACACACACACACACACGTACGTGTTGACGAGGATGTGGAGAAAACGGAACCTTTGTACAGTGCTGGTGGGAATACAAAATGGTGCAGACATGATGGAAAACAATAAAGTAGTTTGTCAAAAAATTAAAAAATAGAATTATTATATGATTTAGCAATTTCACTTCTGAGTATATGCCCAAAGGAATTGAAAGTAGAGCCTTGAACAGATGTTTGTACACTCATTTTCACTGCAGCATTATTCACAATAGTCAAAAGGTGGAAACAACCCAAATGCCCATCAACAGATGAATGGATAAAATGTTGGGATATATATATATATATATATATAATGAAATATTATTCAGATTTAAAAAGGAATTAAAAAATGAAATTCTGATACATGCTACAACATGGATAAACCTTGAAAGCATGCTAAGTGAAACAGGCCAGTCATAAAAAGACAAACACTGTATGATTCCACTTACATAAGGTACGTAGAGTAGAGAAATTCACAGAGACAAAGTGGAATGGTGGTTGCCAGGGGCCGGGGGAAGGAGAAACAGGGAGTTAGTGTTTAATGGATACAGAGTCTCAGTTTTGGGAGATGAAAAATGTTCTGGAGATGGCTGGGGTGACAGTTGCACCACAATATGAGTGTACTTAAGGCCACTAAATTGCACACATAAATTGTTCACATGGTAAATTTTATGTGTTTTTTACAATTTAAAAAGAATTTTAGAAAGAGTGTACAGGAAGGTCTGGTGTCCTCAGTACCAGAAACCAACCCTTCCCTTTAAGGACTATCTTCGGGCCCGGCCGGTGTGTCTCACTGTTTGAGCGTCAACCCATGCTCTAAGAGGTCGCAGGTTTGATTCTGGTCAAGGGCAGGTACCTCGGTTTTGGTTCGTCCCTGGCCCTGGTCAGGTCGTGTGGGAGGCAACCAAGCGATGTGTCTCTATCACATTGATGTCTCTCTCTGTCTCTGACTCTCTCTCCCCTTCCCACTCTATCTGATGACAAATGGAAAAATATCCTCGGGTGAGGATTAAAAAAAAAAAAGAATTATCTTCTGCCCTGGCTGCTTTGGTTTAGTGGTTGGAGTGTCAGCCAGCAGACCAAAGAGTCCTGGATTCGATTCCGGCCAAGGGCACATTCTTCGGTTGTGGTTCATCCCCGGCCCTGGTCAGGGTCCTGTGGGAGGCAGCCAGTCGATGTGTCTCTCTTAGGTTGATGTTTCTATCTCTCTCCCCCTCCCACTCTATCTGAAGATAAATGGAAAAATACCCTTGGGTGAGGATTTAAAAAAAGAATTATCTTCCAATGAGCAAAGTAATCTCATATCCAAGGTGGGTTGCAACACGATCAGCTCATTTTGGCGTCTGGTCTCCCATTTCTTTTGCTGGCAGCTCCTCAGCTCAGAGCAGTGCTTGCAGCTTCAGGAAGATGGGGTGCTGCTTCTCCCCAGTGCCTTCACCACCATGGCCTGATGGCCCTTCTGAAACCCTCTGTGCCAGATGACCCCACCCCTTGCTAACGCCCTCATTCCCTGCCCCACTGCTGCTTTCCAACCCCATTATTCCTTCTGTCTTTATTAGTTGGCCTTCTACTCTAAGAGGCTTCTTTTCTCCCTCCCTCTTGTCCTTCTTTCCTCCCATCAGTATGTACTTTCAGAATTTTATTTTATTTTAATGCTTATCACTCATTACTATTTATTTATTTTGATGCTCAAATTGTTCCCGATTTGGCCTGTGGGAGCTCCTTCAAGTTTGCTTCTGTGTTCCTGTCTCGTCATCATTTTTTGAGCACTTCCTTGCTTTCTGGCACCACAAAATATTCCAGGAGCATCTTTAACTTTCCCTGCCCCAGGCCTGGAACCAGACTCTCCTTCAAGGAGCTCTTGGTTCCTTTTAGTGGAGAATAGTCTTCATCAATCAAGATGTCAGTTTGTTTATTTATTTTAATGTAGCCATAAAATCAACCTACTTCTGGTCAATGAGAAAATGAATTCTTGCTCTGCATAAAGAATTGCAACCATCACCCTGGCCTTCCAGGGGTATATGGGGTACAGGTGTACAAATCTTCTGGAGGCCTCTGACCTCCGCCTGCCTCTGCCAACTCATTTCCTCTTTCTGGGGACAGACAGCCCTCCTAGGGCATCAGCGCTGAAATCTTTGCCACACCCCTGAGGCTTCCTGCAGTTATGGGTTTCAAAGGCAGCTGAATCAATGTGGAATTAATGCAAAGAGGGTGAGAAAGAAAACCTCAAGCCATATGACAGAACCTCAGACTCCTGGGAAACAAAAAAGGTAAGTAAACTGATAGAGAATTGGGGTGTTATTAGGAGAGTTTATGTTCTGTTTTGAAGTCACAGTTTTGTTCTGTTTTTTTGTCCTCACCCGAGGTCATTTTTCCATTTTTTTGTTCAGACAGAGTGGGAGGGAGAGAGAGGAAGAAAGAGAGAGAAACATCGACATGAAAGGGACACATCGAGTGGCTGCCTCCCGCACGACCAACCAGGGCCGGGGACAAATTGCAACCGAGGTACGTGCCCCCAGCGGGAACCGAACCCGGATCTCTCTGGTCCGCAGGCCGACGCTCTAACCGCTGAGCCAAACCGGCCAGGGCTGAAGTCACAGTTTTGAATTAAAAAGCAAATGTCTTTGTCATTAGTGAGTAAGGGGGCCAGAGATTGTGAACAAGGACCCACGGATTTTAATGTTTATTAAACATTTTTCTGATTACTATAGTAAAAAAAATACACTCTTCTTTTGGAAAAATTGGAAACTATGAAAAAGTGCAAAGGAAAAAAGTTTTCCTATAATCCCATTTCTCAGAGATAATTTTTAATATTTTCACATGTTTTCTATGGTTTTTACTTAGTTGAGATCACAGTGTATAAAAATTCTCTGGTTTGCTTTTTCCCCTAAATCACATTGGAATAGGCAGTTAAACAGACATAAGCAGAGCAAGGGCAATAGGCCAGGCACAGGTCACCAGGGCAGAAAGCCCTGGGTGCCTAGCAAGGGGCAAAACCGAGAAAACAAGGACCTCGCCCCCAGGGTAACATTTCCTCCCCTAGCTTATCATGTGGTTTGGAACCCCTGACCTTTCATACTGCTGGTCATGGGGTTTAGATCCCCTGACTTTTCCTCCCTAAAGTTAACATCTTAGGCTTCAGTTGTATTTCGGCTCCAGGCCCAGCAAAGTAGCAAAATCAGACAAGTGAAGCAGGGACTGCCGCAGAATCAGCTGCACTGACTGAAGACCCCCTGCACTGGCACTGAGCAATCAGTGGGAACCTGGACCCTGAAAGAGCCACCTGGAAAGCTGATGAATATTCTATTGAGACCCTCCCCGAAGATTCCCACCTGCAAGAGAGAGATAAATATCCTCAATGCAAAGAATCCAGTGAGCACTCTCCCCCAGGGAAGCACACCTGAGTCATTCCCTTCCCCCTCTTCTTCCCTCCAAGGGACCCCAGGAGACTTGCAACCAGGAGAAAAAAGGGCAGCAGCAGCTTGTCCTGGGCTAACCCCCTGAGCCTGTCTCCATGGCCCCCTTTTCTCTGACTTCCCAGGGAGCCAAAGCAGCCCAGCCTGGGATCTCCTGTTGCAGCTTCTATGCCCTTCCTCGTTTCACCGTCTGGGGTGTGTTTTTGCTGCAGCCAATAAACTCTTGCTGGCTTTGCTGCACTTTGTCTCTTGATTACAATCTTTCCTTCAAGAATCAAGCTCTCTATCGTCTTGCAGGTAACATTATCATCTAAGCACATCCTTGTGTTGTTAAAAGTGCTTCACAAACCTTATTTTTAATGGCTGCATAATATTCCACTATAAATGTAATATTATTTCCTTAACTGCTCCATTGACATTGGCTATTTAGGTTGTTGCCATATTTCCTATTTATTAAAACAAAACAAAACAAACAAAAACCCTTGTGAGGAGTATCTCTGTGCATGTACTTTGGTCTGCATTTCAGATTGTTTTCTTAAAATAGAGTCTTAAAAATGATCTTATGTTTTTAAAGTATGAATATGCTATTTTATCATTTTAAAAATAGTTCAATAATTTGAAATTATTTTAGTTATTTTTATGAAATAATACAAATATGTGTAACATACAAATGAAAAAGATACAAAATGTTGTACAGTGACACTGAGTCTCCTTTCCACTCTGTCTCCCAGCCACCAAGAGGCCAGCCTCCGTTTCTTGATTTTCCTTTCAGAGAAATCCTTAATATTGTGAGCACATATGTCCTGGACATCATCCCATGTCAGCACATAAAAGAAATGCATTATTCTTTCAATAGTTGTGTAATATTTGAGTGTATGTCTCCTGTTGATTGACGCTTACATAGATTCTAATCTTTTCCTGCTGTAAACAGTACTATACTGACTATTACTGGATAGACCTTATTTTCCACAGAATAAAATACTAGGAGTAGAATTGCTGGGTGAAAAGTTATGAACATCTAGCATTTTGATAGGCATTACAAAATGTATTTCCATCGAGGTTATATCAATTTATATTTCTATCAGTCATATGAGAGAGGAGAGTCTATTTTCTTATTTCCCCTATTTAAATAATATATTAAAATGTTTTGATCTTTACCAATTTAAGAGGTTAAAATGTTATTTCATTATCATTTTAACTTTTATTTTGAGTGAGGTTGAATTTTTCAGCAGCCACTTATTTCCTTTTGGGGGACGTATTTTTGGGAAGTGTTTTTTTTTTTCGGGGTAGAGGTGGTTCTTTTTTCCGTATTAATTTGTAGGCATTATTTTTATATTGATGAAATTTTAGCTCTTTGATTGTTATTTGCAAGATTTTTTTGTCCAGATTATCTTTTCAGGTGTTTATGTTATTTGCTTCCCCCAACCCTGCCATTTATAAATGTTTTATATACATGATTCTATCTCTCTACCTTTTTATGTTAATGATACTGAGTTTTTTCATATACATAGAAAGCCATTCTCCACTTGGAGATTTTAAATATATTATCATAACGAACTGTAGAAATGATCCCTGAAAGTATAGTCTTAACATATCAGGGTTACGGGCTTGATCCCCAGTAGGGGGCGTGTAGGAGGCAGCCGATAGATGTTTCTCTCTCACATCAATCTCTCCCTTCTATCTCTCTCTCCCTTCCTCACTCTAAAAAAAAATCAATAAAAACATATTAAAAAATTATTCTAGCTTTTTAATATATTTCAACATCTAGCATAACTAGTCTTCCTTCTTTGTTGTTCTTTTTCAGATTTTGCTTTTTTTTGGTCATTCTTATCCATTTATTTTTTCCAGAGAAATATTAGAATTATTTTGTCTGTGTTTTTTCTTCTTTTCTTAATCTTATAATTGTTTTCATTAGGATTGTTTTAGTTCATTGATTAATTTGGGGAGAAATGACATCTTTATAATTTGATTTTCTCTGTTTGGAAATGATTGTCCTTCCTTTTGTTTTTTGTGTATTTACCCTTTCATAGGATTTTAAAGTTTACTTTATGTAGATTTTGCACATTTCTTGCTAATTTTATTCCTAGATATTTTAAAACTTTTTCTTTCCTATTGCAAGTGGGGTCTTTTCCATCTAAAAATAAAACTGGTAGTTGTATACTAAATATAAATTTTTAATCCTCACCAGAGGATACTTTTTTCCATTTATCTTCAGATAGAGTGGGAGACAGAAAGAGAGAGACATTGATGTGAGAGAGACACATGGATTGGTTGCCTCCCACATGACCCAGACAGGGCCAGGACTGAACTGAAACCGAGGTACGTACCCTTGACTGGAAATGAACCCGTGACTCTTTGGTCAGCGGGCCGATCCTCGAACTACTGAGCCAAACCAGTCAGGGCAGCTATTAAATCTATGTCATAATTTTGTTGCTAGTCATACTATGACTTGTCCTTGATTTTAATAATAGTTTTGCAATTGATTCTGTTGGCATTTCTTGATAAGTTATTAGACCATTTCAAGTAATAATTTACTTCCTCTTATTTATGCTTCCTTTCTTTTTCTTGTTTTGTTATATTGGCTATATTTGCAGATATATATGTATTTACAAACTAATGTTAAATAGTAGTTGATATAATGGACATCTTTGTTTTGTTTCTCATTTTACTGAAAATATGTATAGTATTTTCCCTATTAAACATAATGAGAGTTTGGGGAATTAGATAGACATATTGTAGCATGCTAAGGAAGTATCCGCCTTTTCCTGTTTTGTTAAGAAATTTTTGTAAAAAATTAAATGCACATAGTGACATTTTAAAATCTCCTTTCAACATTTATGGAGACAATTGTGTGAATTTTCACTTTTGATCCATGGATGGATTTCTTAGTATTTTTGGAATAATTCCAATGGTATCGATATGAAAAGCTCTGGATCCCTACTGCTAAATTGCCTTGTAGAAAGATTACATTGGTTTATAATCTCACTGTAAATGTTTCAGAGCATCCAGCAGACAGAGTGTTGGGAAAGTGATCAGTGGTCTTCTTCAGTGACAAGTTACCCCTGAAGAGGTGAGCAAATATTCAACCTTAGTCCATTTCCGGGAGAAAACCAGCCGAGAATAAGCACTCTGAATCTTTGCAACACACAGCTATGCAACAGAAAAATTTACAACCCACCCACATTGAACCACGATGCCTCTGGCATAGGAAACACTGTTTTGGGTACCTAAGAGAAGAATCAGGTATATCAGCCAGGAATGCAGACAAGCCAAGTCTGACTAACAGAAACACAAAAGGAAATGCATCTCCTTGTGTAACTTGGAAATCTAAGAGGGTAGATCTGACGTTAGGGACAGCTGGATCCAAGGATACAAACACTGTTACCCAGCACAAACACTGTGCTGTCTACAGCACAGCGAAAATGGGCACCAGCCGCTCTAGGTTTATGTAACCCTTCACTGTTCTTGAACTAAGAAGAGACACACGTTCCCTCCTCATGTCAAAATAATTCTTGCAAAAATACCCACCTTTTTCTCATCACTTGGCCCAGGAAATGGGGTCATTTTGATTTTGATTTGATTTGTGTTTGCCTCTGCATTGGGGAAGCAGAGCAGTCGACAAACAGTAGATGACCACTGGGGTAGTGGAAGCAGAACTTTCAAGGAGCTTCCTGGCATTTGATCAAATCTTCACCCTGTGTGATGGAAGTAAATATTTTCTGTTCAAGTTATGCAAAAGACAATGATACTTTAAATGATCTGAATAGCCTTGGAAATTTTAATATTCTTATCTTCTCTCAGCCAGATCATGGGAGGCCAGCATCCTGCCTATAGATATGCTTGAATATTATTTAAAAGCTCATTAAATTAAATATACAAAACCTTGGCAACGCGGGATTGCCACGAATTTGACTGTTATCTGTCAAGTGTCAGGAAATATTTTGTGATGTTTTCCTCGACAATGACAAAGAACATAAATTGAAATTAATTCTTTTTAGTTGATTAACTTCGTGGCAATGTGCATATACTTTGGAGGTTAAGGATATTGGGAAAACAGGCATCCGTCGAAGAAGAAATCGAATAGAAAGACTTGGAAGAGGAGAACTCACAAATACAAGTGAGAGATGTTTTGACAGTAATGGGATTATCAGGGCTGAATTGGCTCTTACATTGTGTTCATTAAGGTTGTGTGTTTCTTGGAGGTTTATTAAGACCCTTGAGAGGAGACTAACAAATTTCAACACAGAGAAATAAGGATACTCATTTAGGACTGTAACATGTCTCCCCTGAGTTTTTTTGAATGTTATTTTTGACACACTTTTTTGGCATTTTGACACGCTGCAGTTGTAAATCCAGTCACAGCACAGTACTTCCATTAGGCAAAAACAACAGCGTTTTTTTTTTCTTTTCTCTTTCTCTAGGCAAAAAAGAGTTTAAAGTGAGATTTGAATTGACTTTCAAGAACTCTTCAGCGAAGGGAAAGGGTTGAGAAGTTAAGATGAAGATAATTATTCGTGTGAAGAGAGAAGGCTAGGCCCCTCCCTACCTCCTTCTCCAGGAACCCAATCTCTACCAGCTGAGTCACTGTGGGGCACGAGATCCCAATAGCGGCACATCCTTGACCTTGTCCTCAGGCATTTTGGAAAGCAGAAGACCTCACACAGGTACTGTTCATTTGCCAGAAGATAGAGGGAGTTTGGCTTTTTGCCAGAGAAGAAACTTTGAGTGTAGCATCTCAAGGTTGCCGACTGACTACTGTAATCTAAAGTCTTTGACAGTACTTTAGACCTTGAGGAAAGTTGGGATGCGGAGAAGCCATTTCTCCGGTGTTTCGGGGATAGCTAAACTCTGAAGCCAGCGCTTACCCTACTCCTTAATCTCTTCTATTCCAGCCATTCTCTTTTCCCTCGTCCGCGTGAATAATGGAATGTAAGGCGCTGAGTTACTAAGACATGCACAGCGTGTGTCCAGTCCTGGGGAAGTGGGGTCATGTACACTGAGCCCGCGTCTACCTTGCACATAGTTAAGCCTAGAGACATGCTCTTAACTTTCTCGAGCTTGCGTTTCCCAATTTATAAAATGGGGGTAATTATACTTACCTTGAGGGGTCATTGTGAGGCTTAATGCACCCAACACAATGTTTAGAATGCACTAGGTGTTCAATTAATGTTGGCTTCTCTTTCTCCTTCATTTGCGGGCAATGAGATGTAAACATATGAAAAAGTGATTAGCAGTAATGAAAATAGTTGCAGATACAGAAACTTCCCATCTAGACCCCATTCATGAAGATAAGCTGTGACTTTGGAAGATCAAAAAAGTATTTTCTATGGTGACGCACACCTTACCTGACTCAGCCGTGGCAGAGCAATGGTCCTTGCTCAGCAAAGTATGCAAGCTGGTTGAAGAGAAAATACAAGTTAGATGAAGTTAACTGAATTAAAAGAATAATGGGCTAATGGAGGAGCGAGATAGTAGTATCCTGCAGGTAGAACACCTGGGCTCAAATCCTGGCTTTGCTTCCGACTCTTTGATGAGCTGTTTAACTTTCTGTGCCTCATTCTTCTCATCTGCGTATGGGGATAACAGGGGATGACAAGCTGAGGGTTAATTGAAGTGGTGAATATAAAGCATGAGGCAGTATCCCATGATACTGCATTCTAAACATTGTGTTGGGTGCATTAAGCCTCACAATGGCCCCTTGAGGTAAGTATAATTACCCCCATTCTATAAATTGGGAAGTGGAAGCTCAAGAAAGTTAAGGGCATTTCTCTAGGCTTAATTATGTACAAGATAGAAGTGGGCTCAGTGTTTCATGACCCCACTTCCCCAGGACTGGCACAGTGTCAGGACACTTTATGTTAGCTATTACCAACAATACAAAATACAAATGTATGCAAAGTTGGTGTTTGCAAGTTTGTGAGGGACAAGTAAAGGAAACAATTTCTAACACAATTCAGAGTGTTTTTCCATACCTGTACAGATTGTTCCAAAAAGTGTTAGGGCATTTGGGAGGTTGCTGTTTGGAGGGGATTTAACCAATGGCTAATGTCCCTGCTTCCCTCACCTCACGCTGTAGATCAGCGCCAGCTCTGTGCATGAAGCATTATTCATACTGTCTCTTTACACAGCAGTTAACCTTACTTGTCACCGCTTCCGGTGGGAGATCAAGAGCATTGAAATTATGGAGGTGGCACAATAAATCATGGTCACTTCTTGACATGGCCAGACAAAGCAGCTGGAAAGAGCCTCTCCACAATGTCAGCTCAAAGTTGAAATGCAAAGTTTTAACATCTTAATTTTCTCCTTTTCTTTTATTGTCATCCTGATTTTTTCCTCCTTCCCCCATGACTCAAATGAGTGAATAGGAGATTGATCTTGGCAGCTTGGTGGGTTAATTCACCATGCATGGTTTTGCTTTTTTTCTTCTTCTTCTTCTTTTTTCTCCAAATGTGAACATTATGATTTATGAATGAAATAATTGAGCAAACCTAACTTGAGGTAGTGGAAGAACTGTTTTCACCCATGAAATCTCAAGTTTTAGTCTCTTGATTTCTAAACACCAGTTCCCTTAGGCTATATCACCAGGACCTAGCAGTGCACCCTGGGATGTAGCAGGTACTTATCAAGTGTTTGGGGAATGAATGGAGGGCTTGTTTTTGTTTCTCGTGTTCTTTACCAAGATCTCAACTCACCCCTCAAGTGTCTCCTACATATTGACTGGTTAAGCAGAAGAATTGCCTTCTTGGTTTAGTTCTTGTCATATCCCACTTGGACCCAAGGCCTTTGACTTTAGCTATATCCGTGCCCTTATGAGGTCTTAGGATCCTGACCCATCTCCATTCAGATATCTGTTTCCTTGGGTCCTAATGCTGGACAGTTGGATTTTTTGAAAGCTATAAATCTCTCCCTAGAAAAATGTGCAAAGCACACAAAGTTTGGCATATGATATTTTGGGGGGACCTTTTGGGAACACATTTATGGATCTGAGATAAAGACCATGCCTTTTGTTATTGCCTGTTTGAATGTTGATAGCTGCTGCTGGGCTCTCTTCTTGAAGGCAGGGAACAGGGTCTTTCTCAACTTCTATTCAGTTCTTAACACACTACAATAGGGCTTCTCACCACCCCTTGAAACTGCCCTGCAGAAAGGCAGAGTGCCCCAAAGGCTACTTAATTGCCAAACTCCATATCCAATCCTCAGCTACTTGAAGGCTTGGCAGCATTTAATGTTATTGTCCACTCTTCTTCTAGCTCTCATTTTCTTGGCTTTTGCAACACCATTCTTGGACTCTTCTTTCTTCATTTCTTTCCTGGCTTCTCTTTGTCTGCTCTACCTTTAAATGCTCATCTTCCTAAGAGCTCTATTCCTAGTCCCCTTTCCTCACACTCTATATCCCCCTTCTGAGGAATCTCATGTCTGTTCATGATTTCACTTACCACTGTACACAGATGACATCCATATGTATGTCCCAGCCCAGACCTCTCTCCTGCACGTTCCCCATCTTTTTCTCTGAATCTGCCTGTGGGGTGGTCCACTTAGATTTTCTAACATACTCATTAGAGGGAGAATACTTATTCTTCATTTCTGATGTTTTCTTCCAATGGGCAGTCATACTTATTAGCATAACAATTCTAGCCTCTCCCAACTCTCTCTCCAGTTTGGAGAGGAGAAACCCCCCTGATTGGTGAACTGCTCTCAGACAGCATGTGCTCCTGATCACTCTTGACCTGTAGGGGCCAAGGCTGGGTACCTACCAGAGGAACCAAAGGACACACCATCCTCCCAAGGTGAGGAGGGTGGTCGAATTCAGTGGCTCCATCTTACAAAGTCCACTTGCCTACACGTGTGCACTATGTTCCATATTATCAACTTTATTTGAAACAAAGGGGACATTTTGATCTCCTATTTGCTTTACTCTTCTGTTTTATTTCTTAATTAGTTCAGAACTCCAGACTTGGAAAAGATGTATATTTGGCTAGGGTAGGTAAGTGGTGTTAGAACTTTCAAGTGTTAATGTTATCCCAAATCATCATGTTGTCATACAGGATTTTTTCCTCTGGAATTTGCTTCTCCTCTGGTTTCTTTTATCTTTCTTAATGCCAGATCTCTCTCTCTCTCCCTCTCTCTCTTTCTCTCTCTCTCTTTTCTCCTAGTTGTCTTTCTGAAATTTAGCTACCTGTAAGAAATATTTTCTGAAAACACCTTTGATAATGTGATTTAACCTGTGATAATGAAAAAACAGGGAGATTTCATCCAGTTTGCCCATTCTGTCTTGAGAGTACAAAGAACAATGGGTTCTTTTAATGACTATGGAGGGAGAAAAAGAAAGATTTCTTAGTCATGGCTGTGATCCGTGACCTTTCTCTAGATTTTGTGAGGCAGTCCAAAGGAAGTAGAAAACAGATCTTGCTCTCATAAAGTTGATCATTTTTAGGTAGGGAGATTGCATAAACAAAAGATATATAAAATCACAAATAATGCTAAAAATATCAAGATATATAAGAGATCTACAGGAAGGATTTCAAACTGAAATGAGAGTGCCGGCATGACTGGATGGGGTGGGAAGGCTGAACATGGGTTAGTTCCTTGCACCCATTAACTACTGTTCTTTTCATTCATGGAGAAAATCAATGCATTTGGAATAGGTCAGACCTGACTTACACTTGCCTTTGATATCCAAATAAATTGCTTTGTAACCTAAGACTTCTTAGTGTAAGCTCTGTTCTGCTTCTGTGCTGGCTGATTTAGACACTTTGGTTGGCTTACTCTATAGTTATGGACATGATTTCCTGTTTCGTTTAATTTTTCCCAAAGATTACATACATCCTGACCTAATACAAGCAAGTATGGACTCAGTCCATAAACAACAAGAAATATAACATTCTGTATTTCCTTTAAATTAATATAAATCTGCCACTGAGCCCCTATTCCACGGGGTATCGGTTATTACTAAGGCTCCCAACCCTGACTTGTGCCAAGGATTTGGGACTTAGAGCCTGGGCATCAGAGAAGACCATCTGGTCAGTGTTCACCAGTCTGTTCCCCTGACTGCAGAAACTCGTAGTGTCCTGGTCTGTTACTTGAAAGCAGTGCTCAGAGCAGAGGAATCCCAGAGGAGGCTGAGGACTCGCTGGCTTAGGTCTGTCCTCTCGAGGTGTCCCTCAGAGCTATTCCTTTTAGGTCTTATCACCTTTCTGCACTGAGAACTCACTCAATTCTCTCTTCATTTCCAAAAATATATTTTGCTGTATTGCAAGCTGAGTACTATCCCCACAAAATCCCTATGTTGAAGTTCTAACCTCTAGCATGTGAGAATGTTACTGTATTTGGAAAAGGGCCTTTAAAGAAGAAATTCCGTTAAAATGGGGGTGATTAGGGAGTGCCCAAATCCAGTGAGACTGGTGCCTTTATAAGAAAAAGAGGTTAGGACATAGACACAAACAGAGGAAAGACCATGTGAAGACATAGGGAGAAGAAGGCTGTCATCTACAAGCCAAGGAGGGAGACCTCAGAAGAACCAACCCTGCTGACACCTTGAACTGGATTTCCAGCCTCCCGAACTGTGAGAAAATAAATGTCTGTTGTTTAAGTGCCCCAGTCTAAGGTCCTTTGTTATAGCAGCCCTAGCAACTAATACACTTTGTATCCTTTTTTTTTTTTTAAATCCTCACCCGAGGATATTTTTTCATTTATTTTTAGATAGAGTGGGAGGGGGAGAGAGAGAGAGAGAAACATCGTGTGAGAGAGACACATTGATTGGTTGCCTCCTGCATGACCCCAACCAGGGCCAGGGACCGAACTGCAACCGAGGTACATGCCCTTGACCAGAATTGAACCTGAGACTCTTGGGTCCTCAGGCTGACATTCCAACTGCTGAGCCACACCGGCCAGGGCATCGTTTTTTATTCATTTTTTAAAATCAACTCAAGCATTTACAAAAGGAGGAAGAGCCATGGGCTTTGAATAACTTCTGTTTTTCCTCTCAAGTTTCTGTGGCAGGAAAATAGTGAGAAGGTTGCTATTTGGAAAGAGCAGCAGAGTGGAGGAGGAGAGACAGATGCAGTGAGAACCCAGGCAAGGTGGTGTCTCCATGAATTATCCTTCCACAGCTGCCTTCTGTTCCCCCACCTTTGTTTTTTGGCTCCTGCCTCTTTTTCTCTTTGTGACAAACAGGTTTCCTTGCCTTATCTTCTCCTCCATCCATCCTCATTAAGTACCAGTTCAACTGGTGCAAAGTTCTAGATGTATAATTCTCCTTGAACGGAATCACACAGGGAGGACTGGAAAATTGGGAGGCAATGACATATTAGATCCAAGGTGACTTCTGATCACACTTGTGTCCCAGGAGCTGAGTGGTGTTTTAGGGGACTTGTTCGAAATATGATTAGTCAAAGGTTATTTTATAGAGACATCCTCAATAGTTACTGAGGCTCTGACCAAGCTGTTAACCAATCAGCCATCTGATTGTCAGCCCAGTTTCCACATTCATATTAAAAGTCAATCGAAAAAGACAGCATTTCCAAGCAGTCTATAGCCTACTTTATTTCCCTTCCTTTCTACCATCCCATGATTTTGGTAACTCTAATACTCTGATTGAAAAAAAAAAAAGTTGTCTGATGATATTAAAATGCACAGCCACTGATAAACTATGACTAGTTCTTGGCTTTTTGCAAGAGCTGGGAATATTAAGATGTCATTAAATATTTTATCTTCCTTCCTTCATGCTATGGCTTGAATGCTGTGTTCAAAGTTATTATTCAGTGATGCTGGCAAGTCTCTTCTCCTTTGAAGCTTTTCTTTACAAGAGCATGTAATATTCATTATTACTCTTTGCTGCCTGCTTTTTTCCTCGACATACTCTTCTCCTCCCGCAAAATATTTTACTGAGGGCAAATTCTTTTAGGTAGGACATATGTATCATAGGAAGTTATAAGTAAAAACAGCCAGATTTTCCATGGAAATTGGTAGGGTGTATTTAGAGTAAAATGTGTTTTGGGGGTGGTGCTCTGAGGTTATATGTGTGTATGACTTTCTGAGATTGGGTCTGTAGGTGCAGGTGTTATGTCTTCTATATGATGGGAGAGTTAGGGAGCAGACTGACTACAGAAGGAGAGAAGCCTTGCAATGGAACAGCAAGAGACAAGGAGTAAGAAGGGGAAGTGTTTGCAGAGCTATGAGTCACTGGGTGGTGTGTCCAAGTTTCCCTCCCTAGTGACTACTTTCTAAAACATTTTTGTTGAATTTATTGGGTGACATTGGTTAATGAAATTACATGGGTTTCGTCTACAATTCTATAATATATCATCTGTCTATTGTATTGTGTGTTCACCATCCAAAGTCAAATCTCCTTCTGTCACCATTTGTTTACCCCCTTACCGTCTTCTACCTTCCCTCACCCCCCTTCTTTCCCTCTTGTAATCACTATACTGTTGTCTGTGTCTGAGTTGGGCTTTTTTTTTTTGCTTTTGTTTTTTGCTTAATCCCTTCACCTTTTTCCTAGTGACTATTTTTAACAATGAAAACCATCCATGCCCTACTTGGAAGGGCTCAGGCATTGCTCTAATAAAGGTAAGAAAGATGGAAAAACATGAATTCAGGTGCCTTTGAGGTCCCAGTTTGATGCTGCCTACTTAGGAAGCTTCCCCAGAAGGATTACATTTAAGACTTCAACCCAACAGAGCTGCCCTTGAACAGGTTACTTTTGATCTCAACAACTGATCATGTTTCTGTCATTGATATGGTCAGTTGGAAGCTTGACGTCATGATGTAGGCTCACCTCTTCCAACTAGACAGGGTCCCGTGCTGTGCATGTCTGCCTTCCGATCTTACCTCTGGCTTTCACTGACTTCTTATCCTCATCTACCTTTGCCCCCATTCCCTCACCTATTTTATTCTTTTGTAATGTACATACTTTTGTAAGTTGCCTGAAATCTTTTGTGGATTGAGGTGAGGGTAAATATAGACAAAGAAAGAAAATGAAGGATGGAGTTTTCATCACACCTGACAGTTCTGTGTAATAAGATATTGGGAATTTGGCCATGACCAGGGACTTCTCTTTCCAAAGGAGTTTGTATTTGGTACTCATTAGACACTCATAGCTATTTTTAGACACTAAAATTGGGACACCTGTTCTGAGGTAGGGTCTGACACAATGACAACAGGACAGAATTGTGCTAAGAGGCATGCTAAATAGAGGAGGAACAGTCATAATATCTACAGAGTAAATAATACACAGAGAGCAAAGAAGAAGCCAGAGAAGCAAAAGGAAGAACATACATTTCTACAATTGAAAAATAATTTAAGTTGTATTTGACCAGTGACAGATAAAGTAATTTGAAAATACATAACATTAAACTGCTACTTAGACATATTTTTTAAACAAGAATAAAACCTATCTTTTGGATTGGAAAAATTTAATAATTTATATAAAAAAGACTATCACATGTTTCTCCTTTTGCATGCCAATAGAGAGCGCATTTTGGGAAGTGTATTTCATATCTATTCCTTAAACTGTCAGATCTGACTGGAAATCCTTTGTGAGTGCTCATTCTCCTTTTAAGAACAGATTGTTGCCCGGCCAGTGTGGCTCAGTGGTTGAGCGTCGACCCATGCACCAAGATGTTGCTGGTTCGATTCCCGGTCAGGGCACATGCCTAGGTTGTGGGCCCGATCCCCAGTGGGCGGCATGCAGGAGGCGGCCAATTGATGTTCTCTCTCATCAGTGTTTCTATGTCTCCCTCCCTCTCCCTTCCCCTCTTTCTAAAATCAATAAGGAAAAAAATTTAAAAAAAAAAAGAACAAAAAAAGAACAGATTGCTTCATGACAAATACAGTATCCCCTGAATGGTATCAGTGGGATTTTAACTCATACCAGGACAAAGAGGTAGGTTTTGGCTAGCTCTTGGTGACTTGGCATTTCAGCTCTAATTCTGAATTTTATGAAACACCAATACTTTTTAAACACAGAGCAGAAGTAGGGCCACGCCTTTCTCCACTGTCCCAGGAGGCTCACGGCCGTCAGCCTGCATTCCAGTGCACTGTCTCACAGCCTCTCCGGAGGGTTCTGGAGTTAATGAAGTAAATAAAAATCTCCGAGCAAAATGATTTCAGTTTCTGGAGGTAGAGTATGCTGTGTGGGATGATGCCCAGAGAGGATGCCATAATCACATGTCCCAAAGGCAGAAATATTTGCTCAAGGTCTAAGCTAGGGCTGGTGTGAAAACCTTCATTCTAATATGCAGGAGGCTTTGTGTGCGCGTTGCTGAAATGCAGTTCTCCAGCCTAAGTAATGTTTTAGGCAGCATATTGGCAATGCAAACATTTGAATAAAAGCAGAGATGGTATTAGTCACAATCCACCCTGTGCCCAAATCTTTAGGGATGTGCGTGCATGCAGCGCATGCTAAAATACACCTAATCGAATCACACCAGAGATGGAGAGGCATGTGCTCATATAAATGTCAAGTTGGGACATAATTTAGCTGATCTCTGGGGTTTATCACTATTGCCAGACTTTCTCTTTATTCGATCTGGTGAAGCAAATGAAATGCGTCTCTTTGGTTCCAAACTAGGTAAGAGCAGGAGATTAGAATCTGTGAGTTTCTCATTTGGATACAATAATCATGCAGCCAGCCCTGATTTAAGGAGGCTGCAAGGTCCACTGTGTGCATGCCGGGGAACAATAGAAACGAACCAAGGTCATGTTATCTTGGTCTAGCCGTTATCTACTAGTTGGTGGTTATCTCTTTGACAACATTATTAGATGTATTAAAGGTAGTGGAGCAGAGGTTAATTAAAAAACAAAAATAAAATTGTTCTTAAATACTAGCGGGGAGAACTCTCTGTATACTTCTGGCCCTGGTCATTATTCTCAGCCATGTGGGAGCTGAACATCCAATTTACTGCATTTGATATGCTTAGATAAGGAGATCTCATCCAGAAAGACAAGGGCCTCTGTGAAAAAGACCACACGTCAGGAAAATCTGGGCTTCATTACGCCCATGCTTCGGACTTGGAGAGTACATCTTGAGGAACAGTTTAGGATGTCGTTGTTAACTGGGGTGACTTTGCCCCGCAGGGGACATTTGGCAATGTCAGGAGACATTTTTGGTTGTCACATTTGGGGGAATGAGCGTTACTGGCATCTACTGAGATGAGGCCAGGGATGCTAATAAATATCCTGCAAAGCAAAGGACAGCCCCTCACCACAGTGAATCGTCTGGCCTAAATGTCAGTAGTGCTGAGGTGGAGAAACCGTGGTCTAGTGGAACATTTATATTCCTTTTCCTTACATACAGCATTTACTGAACTAAATGAATAAAGAGGGGGGAAAAAAAGAGCGGCTTGTCTCATCTTTCTAAATAAATGCAAGTTATATGATAACTGGGATATTAGTATTCTAGGTGTGCCATAGAGACAAATTTTCAGCAGCACTCTTCCCGTTACATCACTAAGCAGCAAAGCAAACGCATTATCCTGAAGTTGCAGAGCAGACGGAGCTTTCTAATGGCACGAAAGAGGTAAGAACAAAACACAAAAAATGAAGCTTACAGAGGTCCTGTTCACAATACGAAACAGGCACATCCAGAATTTCAATGTGCAGCATCTTTAATCCGATGCCCCTTAAAATTCATTTTTCGGAATAGTTACAACTAGCTGTTCCAATCATGCCTATATTCATAAGAACATATTTCAACTTCCTCTATATGTAGATCCAGAAGGGACCATTTATAGTGCGGTGGGGTATTGCATAAAGCAGTTGATGACTTGGAAATGGACCATTTCACAAAGTGGTGCTGTAAATATTTTTATTCAGCACACCAAGTTCTGGCTGGCAGGGCCAACTCTCCTTGCCTCTGCTGAGGCATGCACATTCCTCCTTCCAGCCCTGCCTCTGTAGAAACTGCTTTCTGCATCAACAGCCTCTGTGTAGCATGGCAAAGACTTACAACCACCACCAACTGCTTCTTGTCGTAGTTACAGGCGAAAAATTAGTTCCCTTCATTTGCGAGCATCTCGTATAACTGACTTCTAAAATTAGATAGCTTTTTTTTTCTTTTTCATGTATTTTAATCTTGCAATTTGGTTTTAAGAGAAATTATTTCTATTTCGTGGTAATAGCTGCTCCATCATGCAAACCAGATATACATTCACATGATTGTTGGTACTCTGATCAGACGGCACTGATACTTTTTAGGCATTATTATTATTTTTTTGTTATGGCTTTAGTACCTGCTGGCTATTTTATTTTTTATTAAAAAAAATTTTTTTTTATTAATTTATTTTTGTTACAGATGTTTCTCCTTTTTTCCCCATTGATACCCTCCTCCCCATCCCCCCACCCCGTCCCCAGCTTTGTTGTCCACGTCCATCGGTTATGCATACATGCGTATAAGTTCTGTGGTTTATCTCTTCCCTCCCCTCCCCACCCCCTCTTCTGAGGATTGTCAGTCTCTACCCTACTTCCACGTCTCTGTGTCTACCCTGTTCCTCAGACTGTTATGTTCATTATATTCCACAAATAAGTGAAATCATGTGATATTTGTCTTTCTCTGCTTGGCTTGTTTCGCTTAGGATAATACTCTCTAGGTCCCTCCATGTCGTCTCAAAGGATAAGAGAGCTTTCTTTCTTATAGCTGCATAGTACTCCATTGTGTATATGTACCACAGCTTTTTTTTTTTAATCCTCACCCAAGGACATTTTTGCATTTATCTTCAGATACAGTAGGAGGGAGAGTGGGAGGAAGAGTGAGAGAGAAACATCAATGTGAGAGAGACCCATCGAGTGGTTGCCACCCACACAACCCCAACCAGGGCTGGGGACAAACTGCAACTGAGGTACGTACCCTTAGCGGGAACCGAACCCGGGACTCTCTGTTCCGCAGGACGACGCTCTAACCGCTGAGCCAAACCGACCAGGGCTGTACCACAGCTTTTTTATGCATTCGTCTACTGATGGACACTTGGGCTGTTTCCAGATCTTAGCTATTGTAAATAGTGCTGCTATGAACATGGGGGTACATATATTCTTTCTGATTGGTGTTTCAGGCTTCTTAGGGTATATTCCTAGAAGTGGGATCACTGGGTCAAATGGCAGTTCAATTTTTAATTTTTTGAGGTAACACCGTAGTGTTTTCCACAGTGGCTGCACCAGTCTGCATTCCCACCACCTGCTGGCTATTTTAATCCTACAAGCTAAGCTTGTGTGAAGTCTACCTGGAAATCTCTGAGGTGACCAGTGTTCCATAACATCTTATGTGCAGAACAGCATAACTACATTTGACTTTATTCTAATGATGTCCATTAGGGCCCCAATTCTCACGAGGCTTGGGTCCAATTAAATGACTCAAACAGGGAGGTTGCATAGCATAGAGATTAGAAGGACTGGTTTTGGAATTGTGGCTCTAACACACAGTAAATAATGTGGCTATTGAATAAGTTTCTTAATTTAAAGGGTGTCAAGTCTCTTCATTTATGGAATGTAGATCATAAGACTGCCTAGGTGGTCATGAGGATTAATAAGGGCCCAATAAACGGTAGTTTTGAGAAAATGAGAAATGATGTGCCATTCATTGGAGACCTCCCCTCATTATCCTCCTCCCTGACAACGACAAGAAGTCCTGGTCAGCAGTGAGAGCTGGGTACCAAGTCTTTCATAGTTCAGTCTTCCTTTTTCTATATCCATTGAGGAATTGGTCAACTTTTGTTCCACTCCTGATCTGTAGATTCTTACGACTGCTCTCAGAAAAGTGCAGAAATTCTTGTCTCTTCCAGCTACCGAATAGCTGCTCTTTCTTGTACTACAGTTTCCCCAAAATCTGAATGATTTCTCGGTGAGCTTAAATCAAACACTCTCCTCTCCTCAGCCTTCTGAGTCCCCAGGTTTCACCTCTGCATACTGTGCTCAAACCCTCTCAGGCCTGATCATCTTTCTCATCACGGTCGGGTGATGGGCCTTGTTTTTTCTGACATGATCAGAAGTCTGGGATCTGGAAAGAGCTGCTTGGCATCTCATGATGCTCCCTTGTGTCCCACTCTGCCCTTCCAAGGCCAGTTCTCTCTCCTGTTCCTTATCTTTTTCCTGGTGACTGGTCTGGGTTGGCCCATGTTTGGACGTGACTGACACTATGAAGCTACTTCCCCAGCTGGAGGCGTTGGCTACCGGTTTCACCCTGTCTTGTCATTAAGGCCTTAGCTTCTTTCTTCTTGATGATTGAAAAGGTAGAGCATGTCCCATTTCCTTCATAAGAGATAGAGGTAACTGCAACATTTGATAGCAATCTTCCAGATTATGAGTAGTTTTGGATAGGAAGAGTGTTTGTCCATCATTTAATCCTCAGAGCCAACCATGTAGAAAGTGTGAAATAGATGTTTTCCAAATGAATGTAGGGAAATGTAGACAGTGGAGTCCCTTTTTGGTTTTGTATTGTTTGGGATGCTGAGTGTTCTTTGAGGCAGGTGTGGAATAGGTAGGGTTTATGAGAGGGTGGTCAGAACATTAAGGCCTTCTGTGATATTTAAGGCAGTTAGAATCTCTGTGACAGGTGACAGGAAGCCACTGAAGACATTTTAGCTGTGGAATGCTAGCTACTTATTAAAAGGTATCAACATGTCTAATTATTTTAAAAGCTGCTTTGAAATAAAAAATACTCAGAGAAAATGATTTTAAATTGATTTTTATTTAAAATAGTTTTGTTTCTATATAGAAGCCTTTTATATGTAATGCAGTAAATGAACTCAGATAAGAATGTGGCTGACACCCATAACTACGCATGCAGAAAGTCTCTTTCTTTGGTCTCAGATTGTGCCTTTCTCTTTCTCTGATACTTGGTCTTTTGGACCTTGAGAGGAATTACTTGTGAGAACTGAGGGCTGAATGCATTCTAGGATGCCAAGCTTGCTCCTGGGGCGTCGTGGGGTTAGGCATTACCTTCCGGTGCAAACGGCGCTTTGCTAACAGGAGCACCCATGAGCAGGAAGCTGGGATCGTGCTCCTAAACATCTATTTCAGCAATTTAAAAAAAAATCCTCACTCGAGGATATTTTTCCATTTATGTGCAGATAGAGTGGCGGGGGTGGGGGGTAGACATCGATGTGAGAGAGACACAACGATTGGTTGTCTCCCGCACGACCCTGACCAGGGCTGGGACTGAACCACAACCGAGGTATGTGCCCTTGATTGGAAACGAACCTGTGACCCTTTGGTCCACCGGCCGACGCTTTACCTACTGAGCCAAACCGGCCAGGGCAGCAATTCTTGAATCTCACAAGTCTTTATTTTAATCTAGATGGCAGCCCATCTGCACAGATGACATAGTGAAATCGTTAAATGAATTCACACGCACACTCTTTAATTCACTGTGGGTTGTAATGTTGACATTATCGTATTTCACGCAGGGAGAAGAATATAATAATTGCCCTAACAATGTATATACATTTGTCTTTTAAAGAGTTAACAATTTTCCAGTAGTGGCTAAGAATTATCTTCTTAACACAAATGTGTTATTGTTATAAGGCTTTATGATCTTTTGTGCTAATTACAATTTAAGGAAGAAAGTGACCTGAAGTTTTCTGTATTTTCTTGTAATTCGAATCTCAAACATATCAAACATGTTACTGTTACCAAGAATATCATCTTTTCCTACATTTTTCCACAAGGTTACATTATGATAAAGTTTTATGAATTAGAAATAATCATTTTTTGCCATTTTTTACAGGCTATGCCAAAATGCCATTTTATGTGGTTTAAAGATTGTCCCCCCCCCCCCAGGTGGACCCAGGAGAGAGTAGGACAAGATTATTTGGGCAGTATTTTTAAATATTTTGCTTTGTTTGCTAGTACTGCATCAATATTTTATAGTAAAAGCCTTTAAACAATAAAGATATTTTCTTTGTAATTGATTATGAAAGAAAAGTATTTATATTGAATACAATTTTCTTGTTGCAAATATTTTATTTAAAATGAGATAAGTAATTCAAACTACAGCTTATGCAAAACCACTGAGCAAGATTGTACAAAAGGCTCGTTAGATTGACCCCTGCTAAGTCTGGCTGTCACGACCCAAGGGAATGAAGGGAGAGCTGTCTGAACTGTGACCTTGGGGGCTGCCCCTTGCCACAGGCTCCTGTTCCCTTCCCCGGAGCCCCTGCCTGGTAGTGGGTCCGCCACTGAACGCCTGCCACAGCTCAGTTAGCGCATTTAATAACTACGCATGGAGGTCTTCAGTGTTAACTACACAGATATGGAATTTATGTTGATCTAGCCCTAAACACTACTGTGGTTCTAGCCTGTTTTACTCTCAGACCAGCAAGATCATTCCGACTCTCCTTCCTGCTGGTCTGCAGATGCAACCTTGAGGGGCACAGTCCAGGTCAAAACGGGGTTCAGCAAACCCACCTAATCCTTAACTGGCAGATCCTTTGTGATATAATGCCTAGAAAATCCTCAGTTCATTCATTCATTTATTCACAGAGTAAAAAAATATCTGACCACCTGCTATATGCCAGATACAGTGCTGAGTGCTGGGGATGTGAAGCAAAGAAGCCAGAAGCCGTACCCTCAATACAGTCCTCTGCCTGAGAGCATTAATCTGGCCTCATTCTTTCAGCTCTCCTTTCTTTGTTTTCCGTTTGACTTATGAAATACCTTCTCTCCTTTCTTCCTCCGGTGCGTGTTTATGGCCCGTCCTCACACTCTGTGCTTCCCGTGGCAACTCATTGCTGGCTCCAATTTGGCAGGTAGTTTATTACCTGCTCCATTTTATAGACAAGGCAGTGGTAGAGAGCTCTTTTTTCTGCATTTGAGCAAAGCCTGTCTTCAGACATCAACGCTACAACCTGGGAGACAGAGAAAAGTGTTTTCCTGCATTTGAGGACACACAGTTCAGACCTTTCTGGAAGTTCGGAAGAACCCCAAATTGAGTTGCTCAAAAAAATAATTTTCCTGGTCTAATTAATTCTAGGTTGGGGGTGCAAATTACCAACCTCATCCAGGTATGACTGACTAGACCACTGGATGTCACTGTTGCTCCATATAAACACTGCGGGCACAGCGGCTAGGCTCTAGGATTTGGGAGGTTTTGTAGGTCTGTCTGCATTTTTAACACTCTTTCTTTGTCCGATTTGCATTACAGTCACCCAGAGTTTCTTTGAAGGAAGGTTGGCTTATAAATAAGCAACTCAACAAAGAAATAAAATTCATCTTACCAAGGAGTAGCCCTGTGGTTGATGATCTGGTTACTTACAAGTCGTCCTCAGAATAACCCGAGAGAAACGCATCGTTTCCCCTTTGTCTGAGTACCTACATTGTTGAGAGTGGGTGCCACACATGGATTTAGCACAGCACTGGAACTGAAAAACCACATTTTAGAGATCACCTCTTCCAACATTCGCCTGATGCAGGAATCCCCGATAGGACCTGGATGAACAGCCACCGCCTCTGTTTGAACATCCCCCGGAGACTGTGTTCACAGACTCACCAGAGGCTTGTTCCAGCCAGAGCGCTGGGATCCAGCTGGAAGGGATCGAAAGATCCTTTTTCAATTCATATTTTTGCTGTTCTTTCCTGAATGCCTTATGATCTTATGTACTTTTTTTTGCAAAGGATGCTGTCGGAGTTCAGAGGAGGGGGCTTGGCCCAGCCCAGGGGCTGTGGGAAGGATCAGCTGGGGAGGGTTCTGTTCCCGGAGCAGGCTAAGTGAGGCCTGGGAGAAAGGCCGCGGGCCTTCTGGCCTCCTTTAGATCATAGAACACGGTAGATGCTTGCTCTGGCTGCTCAGAGACGGCGTGCTCTTCACGGGGATGCCCTTGGTAAGCATAGGAGTTCGACGAATTCAACAGTGGTTAAATTTAATTAATACAGTTCTCTTCCCCTAGAGCTATGTAAAGGTGAAATCCCATAATTGAATCCTAGTTTTGTACTGGCTTCTGGTATAGAAGTGCAGGACCGGTGCTACAGAGAGGCTTTGCATTTTAGAGCTAGGAGAAAGCTTTACCTGTGTCTGCTCCCTCACCTGCAGCCGTTCCTTCAGTGGCGACTGCGGCTTACCTACCGGCAGGAGTGTCTCTTTCCGACACCCATTCCCTCATTAAGAAACCCCAACTCAGAGCCTCTGTCTAGGGAAACAGAAGGTGGAAGAGACGAAGAACCCCCTGAATTTTTACAAGCCCCAAGATCCTTAGAGACAAGATGCTTTTCATCCATTACTAATGGACACTTGGCTTTTTCTTGTGCTCCTTTCTGGTTCAGAAATGCCTGAAAGTGAATGCAGCACCTATACTCAACTCTTAGCTGGGCCTCTTTCTAGTCCTGTCATCAAAAGGAAATTAATGAATTTCTTTAAACTTCAGCGATCTCTTTTCAGATTGAAGACAACAATAATCATAACATCGACCCTCCAGGGCTGTGCTAAGGATTACGTGAGAATGCAGTTAAGGGTGTGTAGCACAGTGCCTGTATATGACATGTTCTCCAAAGAGCCCTAGCTACTAATAGGGAGTTGGATGAGATGACTCAAGAAAGGACAGAAGAAACTTGAGGTTGACACTGTAACTATAATGAGGGGCCCCACAGAGCAAATGACGATCAAGGTGTTCACTCCTGTAATAAGCATTTTTGAAAGCCTTTTGTCAAGCATGATGTAACAAGACCCAGTCTCGTGTTCAGAGAGCTGAGAGTCCAGTGGCTGAGACATACCAACAGGTAAGTATAGTACACGGGGTGGTGCAGCTGCAGAACGATGGCCAGGGCTTAGACAGCACCAACCAAGCACAGAGACTCAGCACTCCATGCATGAAAAGTTAATTTAATAGAGGTATCCAATTAAATTTTTTTCACTTGTTGGATTCTGTTAGGGCAAAATCTGGGAATTTGGACTGTGGTAAAGAGGCGCTGTGTGAACACGGTATCGTAGATGGTCATTGTGCCATTCCAGGATGCGGAGCTGTGAAGTAAGCAACATACCTGAAAGGTGTTTTGAAAAAAATGAGATTTTTATGTTCCTTCACCATATACATGTTTATGTTCAGAGCAATGAAATTAAGATCGCCAGAAGGACAACACAAGCGCATCCGTATTTCCAGTTGACAATACCTTTCCCATCTGAATATGCTTTCTGTCCTTCTTGCTGTGCTTTTACATAAATCACCTCAACGTTTAAACCAGTTTAAGCTTTATAGGAGTACATACTGTGTAGATTAAGAAATATGAAGAATCAATTTCCTTGTACTCAACTAATTATTGTGGTGGTGCTATTTAAATTGCACACTGGTACCATCGCCCCTCAGGCTACATCCTTGAAAAATGTGGAATGTTGAGCGATCATTTTTATCTTCTCCATCGAAAATGTTAATTGCAGCCAAGACTTCAACATTTATTTACCAGCAGCATATTTTACAACTCTTCATTTAACCAGTGTGATCGAGGACCTACAGTGTACAAAGGACATCAAACACGAAACTACAAATGGAGTCCCTGTTTTCACTTAGCAAAGGTCAACACCAGATTGCTTCTGTCAACTTGTTTGCTTGCCGGGACGTAGACGCCATCTGCATAGAGGCAAGAACCTGAAGTGCACGTTTCTTGGAACAATTGTGAAAGTTTATACACATTGGCAGAAAAAAGCAAACATAAAAATTGAAGTATCCAGGTTTTTGATTATATTTATCAGGGGGATCCTAGCAGAAAGAAAGAAAGAAAAAAAGTAGGAAAAAAACCCTCAGATCTTCCAAAAATTATATGCAATAAAGAAGAAATATTGAACTGTGTAGCCCACAGAACTTTTATTTTTATGAATTTATTTTTGACAAATAAAGATTGTGAACGTTTAAGGTATACAATGTGATGTTTTGATATTTCTATACATTGTGAAATGATTACCACTATAAAACGAATTAACCTAACCATCACCTTCTGTAGTTACCATTTGTGTGTGTGTGTTCTGAGAACACTTGAGATTTACTTTCTTGGCAAACTTCAAGGGTACACTACAGGATTATTAACTATAGTCACCATGCTGTACATTAGGTCTCCAGAATTTACTCGACCTATAACTGAAAATTTGTACCTGTTGATCAATATGTCCTCTTTTCTCCACCCTTCATCCTCTAGCAACCACCATTCTACTCTCTTACTATGAGTTTGACTTTTTAAAATTTATTCCACATGTAAGTGAGTTCTTGTGATATTTGTCTTTCTATGTCTGGCTTATTTCACTTTGCATAATGTCTTTGAGGTTCACCCACGTTGTTGCAAATGTCAAGGTTTCCTTCTTTTTTAAGGCTGAATTATATGTATACATACACACACACACACACACACACACACACACATATATATGTAAATATATAATATATATCACATTTTTTTTATCCATTCATCTGTTGACAGACAATTAAGTTGTTAATTAGATTATTTCTACATTTTGGTATCGTGAATAATGTTACAATGAACATGGGCATGCAGATATTGATTTGTGATAATAATTTTATTTCTTTTGGACATATACTCAGAAGTGGGATTGCTGAATCACATGTCACTCCTGTTTTTTAGTTTTTGAGGAAACTACATGACCTATCCTGAAGAATGTTTCATGTGCTCATGAGAAGAACATGTATTCTGCCGCTGTTGGATGGCATGTTCTTGCTATGCGTGTAAGGGCCATTTGGACTAAAGTGCTGTTCAGGTCCAATGTTACCTGAACATTGATTTTCTGAATAATCTATCCTTCGTTGAAAGTGGGGTATTAAAGTTCCCTACTATTATTGTATACCATCTATATTTCTCCCTTCAGAGCTGTTAATGTTTGCTTTACATATTTAAGTGCTCTAATGTTGGGTGCATAAATGTCTACTATTATTATTTTTCTCTTGATGAACTAACTTTTGTCATTACATAATGACCCTATTTGTTTCTTATTACAGTTTTTGACTTCAAGTATACTTTGTCTGATATAAGTATAGCTACTCCGGCTCTCTCTGGTTTCTGTTCGCATGGGATACCTTTTTCATCCCTTTACATTCAGCCTGTTTGTTTGCCTGTAACACCGACATGAATCTTATAGGCAGCATATGGTTGGGTCTTGCTTTGTGTTATTTTGTTTTCTTATCCATCTAGCCATTTTATGTCTTATGATTGGAGAATTTAGTTCATTTACATTTATAGTAATTATTGACCAGCCCATAGAATGTTTTGAAGAGGATGGAGCTTATGTTGTGAAAAACCCCTCCGTGACAAACTAGATGTGTCTAATATACAAAGAGAGGGCAGAATCTGAATTTGGGCATAATGCTATAGAGAGGGAGTTTAATTTCTCCCCATAACAAAGACATTGAGAATGGTCAATTTTCAAAACCAGTCTGGGTTGGAGGAACCATAGACTGACAGAAGGAAGGAAAAAGGTGGGGGAGAAGAAACAGGAAGATGGCATTGTGGCTTGTAATCCTGTGCCCTGAGAGGGAAAATCCTTCATGGGGGCAGGTCAACAATGAATGAAACAAGCGTCACAAGCTTGATATAGTAGCCAAGCCCCCTCCTCTGAACTCTGACAGCATCCTTTGCATCCTTCCTTCAGCTCTCAACCTTCATACCCATGTCTTACGTAGGTAGTTTTTTTTTTTTTTTTTTTTTTTTTTTTTTAACAAAGGCAGAGTTTTATCACTAGAAAAGCATTACCATGGGACCAGGGTGATACAAGAAAGACCTGGGGGAAAACCACAAACTGAGCTATTTAAGGAGAAGCTCTGGAGGACATATAAACATGTTTATTTGTTGTACTGAACATTTGAGGTTGGTTTTGGACTTCTGTAATCCATAGAATGTAGGTTTGAATTGCTCTAACCTAAAGCGTAATGGCAATATAGACTCACGCACCTAATATTTAGAGCACACAAAAATGACAGTTATTCTTCCGTAATGACTGACCCACTTGAACACACTGGATGATAGCAACTACCACAACAGCACAGAGGAATCCCATATTGGTGCAGGAATTGACTGATAAAACAGTTCTGTTGACTCAGTTGAATTGCCTGGCTTCTACTTCCCTGGCAGCTTGGAAAACTAGAAGGCAGTAAATTCAAATTCACCAAACGAATGAGAATCAATTTTATGCAAAATTATTCATTATAAAAATATTTCTTGACAACTACATCAAAGTTACAACTAAACTATAGAACAACCATCATTCAAAACCGCCTGAAATCAAGCTGAACGGAAGTCCTACAACTACGAAATTAAAGAAGCAGCCACACCCAGACTGGTAGGAGGGGTGGAGGTGCGACAGGCTGGTCCCACACCCATGTGTGACGGATAAAAATCAGGAGGACACCTAGGCTGGGAAGATCCTCCCTGAGGACTGAGGGGTCCCCGTGCCACACCAGGCACCCAGCTCAGGGTTCCAGTGCCAGGAAGAGAAGTCCCCATAACTTCTAGCTGGAAAAACCAGTGGGAACTGAGGCTGAGGCGGCTGGAGGCCCCGGCAGCTCCTCTTAAAGGGCCCGCGCACGGATTTACTCGGACTCGCTGCCTCCAGGGTCCAGTGTGGGGGAGGCAGCTCGAAAGGCACCAGAGTCATATGAGGAAGAACTGAGCTGTTTGGCATTGGAGCGAGGGCTGGAGAGGCAGCTTTCTCCTGGACAAAAGTGCTATCAGAGGCTTTTGTTCCTTTGGTGAGCCCTTCCCTGGGCTGGCAGACAGCCGCCATATCTGGGACTCCAGCAACCTGGCTCACACTGTTGGCCCCGCCCTGGTGATTCCCTGAGGCCCCGCCCCACCCAACTTTCAGGCCCACCCAAGCTGTTACCAGTTGCTTTACCATAGGATTGGCCTGTCTTGGATCCTGCTTCAGCTTTTCCTAAATTCTTTCAAACAAGCAGCATCTGGTCTCAGCTAGCCCCATACCTCTCGCTAAGTAATACATAGAAACAAACACAGGGAGGCAGCCAAAATGAGGAAACAAAGAAACAGGTCCCAAATGAAAGAACAGAACAAAACTCCAGGAAAAGAACTAAGCAAAATGGAGATAAGCAACCTAACAGATGCAGAGTTCAAAATACTGCTTATAAGGATGCTCAATGGACTTAGTGAGAACCTCAGTGAATTTAGTGAGGGCCTCAAGAGCATAAAAAAGGACCAGTCAGAAATGAAGGAGGCACTAACTGAAATAAAGAATAGTTTACACAGATGCAATAGTAGAGTAGGTAAAGCCAAGAAGCATACCATCGATTTGGAATATAAGGAAGCAAAAAACACCCAATCAGAACAGCAAAAAGAAAAAAGAATCCAAAAAAATGAGCATAGTGTAAGCAGCCTCTGGGACAACTTCAAGTGTGCCAACATTCGCATCTTGGGGGTGCCAGAAGGAGAAGAGAGAGAACAAGAAATCGAAAACCTATTTGAAACAAGAATGGCAGAAAACTTCCCTAACTTGGTGAAGGAAACAGACATACAAGTCCAGGAAGCACAGAGTCCCAAACAAAATGAACCCCAAGAGGCCCACACCAAGACACATCATCATCAAAATGCAAAAGGTTCAAGACAAAGAGAGAATCTTAAAAGAAGCAAGAGAAAAGCAGTTAGTTACCTACAAGGGAGTTCCCATCAGACTGTCAGCTGATTTCTCAAAAGAAACTGCAGGCCAGAAGGGAGTGGCAAGAAATATTCAGAGTGATGAAAAGCAAGAACCTACAACCTAGATTACTTTATCCTGCAAAGCTGTCATTTAGAATTGATGGCCATATAAAGAGTTTCCCAGACAAAGAAAAGCTAAAGGAGTTCATCACCACCAAATCATTATTATATGAAATGTTGAAGGGTCTTCTTGAAGAAAAAGATAAAAAAATATGAACAAACGAAATGGCAATAAATACATTATCTACCAACAATTGAATCTACAAACAAAATGAACAAGCAGAACAGAAACATTCTCATAGATACAGAGAACTTTTGTTGGGTACCAGATAGGTGGGGGCTGGGGGGAGGGGTGAAAAGGTGAAGGGATTAAGAAGTATAAATTGGTTGTTAGACTGACAAACCTCAAAGGGAAGGCGGGTTGGGAGGTGGGAAGAAATAAACCAAAGAACTTATATGTATATATGCATAACCAATGGACACAGACAACAGTGTGGGGAAAGGCAGGAGTGGGGCAGGAATGGGGAGGAGGGGGGCAATGGGGGAAAAATGAGGAACATCTGTAATATATTCAACAATAAAGATAAGTTAAAAAAATTTCTTAAAATTTCTCTACTATGAATCTTATAAAAAATAAAAAGTTAAAAATATTTATATAATTATACTTATTCTAAAGGTCTAATCTATAAAATGTCTCATTAAGAGCCATATTTCTGTCAAGGTTAAAGGTGGGAAATGAAGCTAAGCATTATTGTGAAAAAATATCAAAGCACCCAAACTGCTTTTCTTTCTTTTTTTAAAAATTTTATTTATTTATTTATTTGTTTATTTTTATTAATTTGTTTTTGTTACAGATGTTTCTCCTTTTTCCCTCATTGACACCTTCTTCCCCATCCCCCTCACCCCATCCCCAGCTTTGTTGTCTATGTCCATTGGTCATGCATACATGCATATAAGTTCTGTGGTTTATCTCTCCCCCCAAACCCCCCTCCTCTGAGGCTTGTCAGTCTGTACCCCACCTCTATGTCTCTTGGTCAATTTTGTTCATCAGTTTGTTTAGATCATTATATTCCACAAATAAGTGACATTTGTCTTTCTCTGCTTGGCTTCTTTCACTTAGCACAATACTGTCCAGGTCCTTCCATGTCGTCTCAAAGGATAAGAGATCTCTCTTCCTTAAAGCTGCATAGTATTCCATTGTGTACATGTACCACAGCTTTTTTATCCACTCATCTACTGATGGACACTTGGGCTGTTTCCAGAATTTAGCTATTGTAAATAGTGCTGCTATGAACATAGGGGTACATACATTCTTTCTGATTGGTGTTTCAGGCTTCTTAGGGTATATTCCTAGAAGTGGGATCACTGGGTCAAATGGCAGTTCAATTTTTAACTTTTTGAGGTAACACCATAGTGTTTTCCACAGTGGCTGCACCAGTCTGCATTCCCACCAGCAGTGTACTAGAGTCCCCTTTTCTCCACACCCTCGCCAACACTTGTTGTTTGATATCAAACTGCTTTTCTTAATTGAAAATGGTATACGGTATAGTCTGAAAACACTGAGATCCCCAGTAAGGCTGACCTAATATTCTACAAGTATTAGCCGAGACCCACCCCCACAATGGGAATTTTAAAATTCATTTTTGAATGGATGGAGACTTTATAGTAGAAAATGTCACTTCAACATCAGTTATAATATATACTAAATGAAGCGTAGCAGAACATGCCACCTCAAAACATGCCACTTCGGCAGAAAGATTATTTTGAGCCGAAGGCAACTGAGAAAAAGATGTAGATACAAGAAAAGCTCCTGCCCTCCCCCTATTTGCCTAAAAGCAGGTTGTCCTCTCCCCTTGGAGTCACTCACCTCTGAGTACTCCTGTGTGTATGCAAGGTGCACATGCTGAGAACTTCTGTTTGTTGCTCTTTTGCTCATCTGCTTTTTGTCCATCTAACCTGCAGAGTCCTAGCCAACGAGACTACATGTTTTCTCCCTTCCATATAGGTTCTGCTCTATAGGAAAGGAAGTGTATGTGATACAAGTAACGCCTGTTTAATAAGAGTATTGAAGAAGAAGATAAGATGTCCAAGTAATATATCTTTAAGAAATCTACATTCAGCTGTTCTAGTTTCCAAGAAGAGAAATATCTTTTGTTCAATCTATATTGTTTAGATCCTTTCCTTTCCTTTCCTTTCCTTTCCTTTCCTTTCCTTTCCTTTCCTTTCCTTTCCTTCCCTTCCCTTCCCTTCCCTTCCCTTCCCTTCCCTTCCCTTCCCTTCCCTTCCCTTCCCTTCCCTTCCCTTCCCTTCCCTTCCCTTCCCTTTCCCTTCCTTTATCCTCACCCGAGGACATTTTTCCATTTTTTGTTCAGATAGAGTGGGAGGGAGAGAAAGGAAGAGAGAGAGAGAGAGAAACATCGATGTGAAAGGGACACATCGAGTGGCTGCCTCCTGCACGACCAACCAGGGCTGGGGACAAACTGTAACCGGGGTACGTGCCCCTAGCGGGAACCGAACCCGAGTCTCTCTGGTCCGCAGGCTGATGCTCTAACCACTGAGCCAAACCGGCCAGGGCAAGATTATTTTCTTTTCTTATAAAATTAGTAACACACACACACACACACACACACACACACACACACACACACACTGACTACTTTGTGAAGGCACCTTTGGAAGGCAGATGTAGATCTTATGGAAGCAGGTGGCCAGTGCCATCACCATGGCAGGGAGTAGGTGGTGAACCCAGGAGTGGGAACGCCATCCCCCAGGTTTCCCCTTTGAGGGCTACAACTGTCCTGTCAACTTTCAGAGGTCTCGAATCTCGTGAAGAAGGTACTTTGGACCCCATTTGTTTTCCTTTTCTGTCTCTGTGTTTGGGAAAGGGGTTTCAGAGGAAAACAAATTAAAGAGTGTTTTTGAGAATTGAAGAATTTCCACTAGGGCAGCACAGGCAGAGTTTTTACTCAGTTGTTTGTAGTTTCTTCTTCGTTCTTCTTTTTGAAAATTCCTCCGTTAAAATGGGTGTCTCAATAGTTATTTTTCTGTTCTACTTAAACATTATTGTATTCTGGATTCACATTTAACACAGAGAATCATTTCAGCAGATTTAAAAGTCTTTTCAAAACTTGACTTCCATTGTTTGAGTATGCAGACACACCATTAATTTGGATACAATCTTGGGTATTTGCCAAACTGTCACAATTTTTTTTTTAAATCCTCATCTGAGGATATTTTTCCATTTATCTTCAGATAGAGTGGGAGGGAGAGAGAGAGAGAGAGAAAGAGAGAGAGAGAGAGAGAGAAACATTGATGTGAGAGAGACACATCTATTGGTTGCCTCCTGCACGACCCCAACCAGGGCCAGGGACTGAACAGCAACCGAGGTACATGCCCTTGACTGGAATCGAACCCACGACTCTTTGGTATGTGGGTGGACTCTCTAACCGCTGAGCCAAACCAGCCAGGGCCAAACCGTTGTACTTTAAAAAAAAATTACATACACAAGAAATTTTAAGTAGAATTTCCATTTTTAATAACCACTGGAATGACTCCGCACAATGTACTAAATTCTTCCTGGAATATTATTTACTGTGGTGAGTTTGAGTATATGGGGTTTGTCCCTTTGGATAGGAGCACCTGCTAAAGTGAGCAGTGACAGGGGTCCCTGGACCCAGTTCCAATGTGTGTTTGGAGGTTTCTCCATATCAGTGAGCCATTATTGGATGCCAGCTGGGGATCCAAAAATTCCACTCAGTTCTGGCACTACCTACCTGGGGATAGGATCAGATCTATCGGTGAAGGGCTCAACCCCACAAGACCGCCCTCCACTTCAGAAACAGGCACAAGCCCAGGGTGTTACCAGTGCTTCTGACTGTCGGGCTACCAACTGGAGGTTATAACACCCCCTCCAACTCAGAACGCCAACTGCAAGTACAAGTTCTTACCTGAACTTAGAACCTGCCGGCTAGAAACCAGAGGTTCCCACAACCTTCTCCTTGGGTTTGATCAATTTGCTAGAATGGCTCACAGAACTCAGGAAAATTGGCTAACTCACTGGATGACTGATTTATTACAAAGAATATTAAAAGATACAAATCAGCCCTGACCAGTTTGGCTCAGAGGTTAGAAGGTCAGCTCGAAGACTGAAGGGTTATAGGTTTGATTTCCAGTCAAGGGTTGCAGGTTCAATCCCTGCCCTGTCAGGGTCTTTAGGGAGGCAACCAATCAATGTTTCTCTTTCTCTCTCCTTCCCTCCCCCTTCCACTCTATCTAAAAATCAATGGAAAAATATTCTCAGGTAAGGATTAACAAAAACAAACAAACAAACAAACAAACAAACAAACAAACAAACAGAAAAGATACGAATCAACAGCCAGATGAAGAGATACTTAGGGCAAGTTCCCAAACAAAGGAGCGTCTGTCCTCGGGGAGTGTGGGGTATGTGGAAGTGTTCTGGGTCCCTAATGTGGAAGCTCTCCAAACAGGGCCAATGAGCTGTTTTCTTATGGAGGCTTCATTGCTCAGACATCATTGACTAAGTCATTGGCCACTGGGGACTGATTCAACCTCAAGTCCCTTTTCCCTCTCTAAATAACTGGGGGTGTCACTGAATGAAAGTTGCAATCCTCTAACCCCATGGTTAGCGTTAACATAACAAAAGACACCACTGGTGCTCTCATCACTTAGGAAATTTCCAGGGGTGTGGGATTTGTGAGCCAGGAACTGTGGATGAAGACCAAATATATCTAAGAAATATATTTTGGTCATCTGAATGACCAAATTTATATATTTCACATAATTACAGTATTGTAGGCAGTGAAGAAGTTCATGAAAGAGGAATTATCATTATCATTATAATCACATAAAGCTGTCTAGGTATATATATTTGATAACAAACACATATACATATTATGTATAATACATGTATCTATGTAGCTAATCTATCATCTAAAATCTCATGATCAAGGCTGAAGACTCCTTTGGAGAAGTATAGGAGGATCCATCATGTACCCCTTGGCTGGATTTAAAGAAAGCTGACCCTAGCCAAAATCCTGAGGATAGAGTGTGGTTCTGCCCCCTCTTCATCTCCTTTCCTGAATCTCTTGCCCCTTTTAGTGTTCCCTATGCATTGGATGCTATGTTTTAAGCCACTGCTATTTAGGAAAGAAAGGATCTAAGCCAGGGAATTTTCAACTTCCTAGGCCCCAAACCCAAAATACATGGAAGGGATTCACAGAGGTTTTGTAGGAAATTTCTAGGCCTGGCCTTACCTTATCTCCCACCATTCCTTTCTGCCAGCTGAATGCCTAAGAGTGCAATGACCTTGGAAGCTATCTGTTGAAGATGGCAGAGCCCTAAAGTGGGAACGAACCTGAGTACCTGAATCACCACTTAGAGTAGAGCCATCTGCTGAGCAGGGGCACCTATTTTGGACTTTACATGAGTGAAAAATAAACTTCTGTTGTATTTGAGCCATACTACATTTTTTTTTTTTAATAGGAGCTAGTTACACTAATTAGTTATAGGGTTGATAGCTTTCTTTGGACAACTGAAGAAGCCCGTAACTCTAGAGAGTTAGAAACCCTTGACTCATATGCCAGAAACATAGAAGTTATAGAGTGTTTTTGCTGGAATCAACCCAGGTTTCTTAGCTGGAGTCTTGGGTGCAGCAGATTTGGTGGGCTGTAGGCTGAGGATGCAGGGAGATGTGGACTGGTCCATGTGTGGTGGGTGCTATGACAAATGTCCTCTGTAGGAAATCCTCCTCTCACCTAAATCCTCCTCTCCCTACTCCTGATGAAGACATCTGGATGTAGCCCAACCATCTCACCTTCTACCAAAGCCCAGATGCTGGAGTCTGGCCCCAGGTCTCAGGCGGTAGATATCCCTGATTAATTTAAGCTGTAATGTTAGTGAGTGGTATGTTATTATTCCTGCTGTAATATTTGCATTAAAGGAAACTTGAAGGAAAGGACATTTCTTAATTCCAGATTCTGGTTAAGCCGGATGTCTCTTCACTGTATTTCAGGTGTTTTGGAAGCTGGATGCAGAAGGCATTCTTAGGAGATTTCAGGGAACCCCTGCACCCACAGTATCAGGTACCTGCCTATTCTGCCTGTATAAAGCCATTCACAAAGCCAAAGAGCCACATGGTGAAGAGGGAGTGACTACTTCGTGTCACCTGAAGCAAACAGAAATAATCTGATATATTGGGGCTATTGCATTGAAACCAAAGGGCCAAGTAGCTTTGCGATCAGAGAATTGTAGATTCTGAGCAGCCTTTGAGGAGGCCTTCAATAGGGGATCTTATTATTTTTCATTAGCTAAGAATGAAGTGATTTGGGCGCCAGTATTTTTAGGCCCAAATTTTAATTAGCCATACTATTAGTTCCTATTTTCTTTTGAGAACTTAATAACGAATTGTGCAATCGAATCTCCTGAAAATTGCATTAGCAGAATGTTTTTTATGCTGCTATAAATTAGGCAAGATAGAGCGGCACCTTTATTTTTCTCTCATTTCTTTTCTTAACACACACATTGGTAGACGGCAGGATTTATAGGGCTCATTACCTCATTTCCTGCCTAGGCCTTTCCTGCCCATTTGCTTGTTCAGTTTCATAACTTTTTTGACGTCTGGGAGCCAGTGAATATTTTCAGGCTGCCTTTACCTCAGGATTTGAGACGGTACCTAGAGTCCAATTGTTTTAGGTGTTGCTCTGATTAACACCTTCCTCTCAGGGCTTTTAATCCTGAAAAAGCTGTGGCAGTTGGGAAATCGGGGTCCGATGTTCACCAGCCTTGGGAAAGACGAAATGATGTCCCCAGGCGGCGTTATCTCTGGAAAATAGCAAAGCTGCAAAAAACGATGTGTAAATTCAGTCAAAGGGGTGCAATGAATTAATGAGGGGTTAAACGGGCAGAGATTTAAGTGGGGTGGGTTCGGGGGTGGGGAGGGGTGCTGTTTGTCGGGGGAAAGGACACACGTTTTTCAGGTTGGCAGTTGAGGAGTTAAGCTTTTAGGAGTGCAAAGAGCAACAGTTAAAACCATCCAGAGCCCCACCAGCAGTTCTGACCTTTATCTCCAGGGTCCAAATCCAGACAAGGGTCTTAATTAGCTGCAGAGAAATCTAGAGCTCTGGCAACATACCGCAGACATTAAAAAAACAAAAAACCCCAAACCAACCAGTAAATAAAAGAGCCTTTAAAAAATCACAGAAGTTAAACAGGAGCAACATTTATATAACCTTTTGGTGTTTCTGTTTCCCAATTTCTCACTTTTTTTTTCTGGTCTCCTTATACCATCTTACACTTAATTCTTTTCCATAAGCTTCATCTTATGCCTCTTTGTTTTTTAATCTGTTCATAGTCCCTCAAATCCTTTAGAGGCTTTCTTTGCAGTGTCTTTATTTTCACTGTGTTTTAGAATAAAAGTAATGCATATTTATTATAGAAACAATTTCTAACAATATAAAATGCATAAAGTAATAAAGAGCCTCCCACATAGCCAAGATTTTTTCCTATGTGTTTTATATAGATGTGTGCGTCTAATCATATATATACACACAAAAATTTTAATGAAGAATTATGTGTATGATTCTTCAACTTGCCTTATTTATACATATATTTTGTTGTATTTCCACATTGCATTTATGTAGATAGTATGCCTTTCTATATAGATTTTTTTTTATTTTAAAAATTCCTGCATGATTTTTTAAATCCCTGATTAGAATATTTTTAACTGTATGTCCAATCAGATGCATGTAGGTGCTATGATTGATAAAATATGATTTTATTTATTGGTATAGCTTGCCTATTATATTGGTATATTTCTCTGTACATTATATTATAAGCATAATCAATGTTACTTTCTGCTCTTACCATTCTTACTATTTCAATCTTTTGTTCATTCAAAGGATTCCCCCCCACCTTAAGTCTGTTTTATGATTAGCTTTGTTTTATTCCATTCTCATTCCATTTTGTCCTCCTCTGCTGGTTTGGAAGTTATATGCACTATTTACATTCTTTTAGTCTTTACCCTAGAAATTTTTACATGCGTATGTAGCTTAACATAGTCTACATTTATTAACTTTGCTGTCTCGTCAGACACTCAAAACCTAAGAAGATAATCTCTGGTTATTCCATTCTAATTTACATGCTATTGTTTGGTCCCTTTGGCTCTGTCTTGATTGTTTCATAACCCCACAAATCGACATTTTATTATTTTTTTGCAGTTAAATGATTTTCTTTCCTTGCTATTCCTTTTTGCCTTCTTGCATCCAGATACCACTCTGGTATAATTTTTGCTTTCCCTAAAATACATGCTTGAGAATTTCATTTTGTGAGAGTTGGTAGAAAATGCTTTGGTTGTTTTTTTTCTCTTGGAAATTGTATTTATTTGATAGTCTTATTTTTTGATAGTTTTTAAAATTCTGCATTGAGAGTTATAGTAGTCCCCCCTATCTGCAGAGTGTGTGTTCCAAGGCCCCCAGTAGATGCCTGAAACTGTGGATAGTACCAAACTCTATATATCTTGTATTTTTCCCATATATATATACCTATGGTAAATTTTAATTTATAAATTAGGCACAGTAAGAGATGAATAATAACTAATAATAAAATAAAGCAATTATAGTAATATACTATAATAAAAGCTATGTGAGCCCTGGCTGGTGTGGCTCAGTGGTTAGAGTGTTGCCCATGCACCGAAGGGTCAAAGATTCGATTTCTGGTCAAGGGCACATACCTGGGTTGCAGGTTTGACCTCTGGCCCTAGTTGGGGCGCATGCAGGAAGCAACCAATTGATGCGTCTCTCTCACATCAATGTTTCTCACTCTCTCCCTGCCTATCACTCTCTAAAAATCAATGGAAATAAATTGCAAGTGAGGATTAGCCACAACAACAAAAAAACCATGTGAACGTGGTCTCTCTTTCTTTCAAAATATCTTACTGTATTGTACTCACCTTTCCCCTTAAAGGAAGCACTTTCCGGCTTCTCTTTGGCGTATCTGAATTGCCAGCACCACTATTCTTGCCTTTTGTGACCATTGTTAAGTAAAATAAGGGTTACTTATTTTAGTTGCCATCTTGGTTATCAGACTGACTGTCACAATATCACAGTACTCATGAGTACTGTGATATTGTGACAGTCAGTCTGATAACCAAGATGGCAACTAAGTAACTAATGGTTGGAGAACATAACAGGGTGGAGACTCTGGACAAATGAGTCATGCCCTGGAAGGACAGGGTTGGACATCATGGGATTTTTATCATGCTATTCAGAACAGCATGCAATTTAAAACGTGTGAATTGTTTATTTATGAAATTGTACATTTAATATTTTTGGACCATTGTTGACCATGCGTATCTGAAACCACAGAAAGTGAAATCGTGGATGATGGGACTACTGCATTTGCTCTCAGTTCGTTGAAGATACTCGACTGTCTTCTGGCTTTCAGTGTGGCTTGCCATGAATTTAACTGTAGGCAAGCTCTCTCTCCTCTCTCCTCTCTGGTTGCTTTTAAAGACCTTTGTTTTGGTTTTGGTATCCTTTCTAGGATGTGATTAGTCAATATTATTTTTATTTATCCTTCTTGAGCTCACTGGGCGTCGTGAACCTGAAGGAAGGTAGATGTCTTCTATTTGGATACTTGCTTCCCACTCATTTTCTCCAATTTCTTTTTCTGAATCTCTGACTGGATTTATTTTAGGTCTCGCTCCATCCTCCAGGTCTTTTGTCTTTAATCCCTCTCTCACGTTTCCTTATTGTTGCTTTTCTCTGTGCTGCATTTGGGTCAGTTCTCTCTCTCACTCTTTGAGTTTCCAGTTCTTTCTTCAGTTTTTTAAACTGCAGGTTTATCAACCTATTGATTTAAAAAATTTTAATTTTACACTTTAGAGGCTTCATTTAATTTTCTATAAACATATTGGTAATATTTTATAATATCTTGATCCTTACCATAATTTTTAAAACATTAAAAAATTTCTCTAACTATGTAAACATGCTCAGTTTCTAGTCACTGCCTTACTATTCCAATATTTGCAGGTTTGTTGTCCCAATATTTACGGTTTGCTCTTTTTTGCTGCCTGCTGCCTGTGGTTTGTGTTTTCTCATGTGTATAGTGATTGCGAACTCATGTTTTTGGCAATTTTATTTGTTCTTTGAGGTCTAAAACTGTTTTGCCAGAGAGGATTTGTGGATTCCCTGACCAAGACCACTTCAAAATAAATTTTTAGTGTGAGTTTTCTTAGGCTCTCGCAGTCCTGAATTCTAGCCCCAAACATGCATGAAAATAGGCTTATGTTAGAAATTGATTGGGGAGAATCTTCTTTTTTATTCTCTAACCAGAGATAAGGCTAAACAGGCAAGTATTTCCACTATCTACCTCTCATAAACCTTTTTGAAAAACACACCCTCTGAGGGTGTCACATTTTGGGAGTCTGAACTTTAAGTATGTCCCCTGCCTTGCTTGGCCCTAGGTTTTGTTTCCTTTTTTGCCACCTACTGTGAGTAAGACCCGAGATCTAAACATCCGGGAACCTGCATATGCCCCTAAGCAAACCGTGACCTCGGAAATTGGTCACCTCGTTGAGTCTGAGATTTCTCACTGGGTAGGGCTTGGAGGAATCCCACTTTAGTCTCACCAGCTTGGCCATGCATTTTAAAAATCCTTTTTACTGCATCAAAATTAAAAACGTCTATGCATCAAAAGACACTATCAACAGAGTAAAAAGGAGAATGGGAGAAATATTTGCAAATCATATATCTGATCATTTATAAAGATATATAATATATTATAAATATATGTGTATATATATACATTATATGTATGCACTTCTACACTACATATAAAAATATATAACGGCCCTGGCCGGTTTGGCTCAGCGGTTAGAGCGTCGGCCTGCGGTCCGGAGAGACCCGGGTTCCGTTCCCGCTAAGGGCATGTGCTTCGGTTGCGGTTTGTCCCCAGCCCTGGTTGGTTGTGCGGGTGGCAGCCACTCGATGTGTCCCTTTCACGTCGATGTTTCTCTCTGTCTCTCTCTTCCTCTCTCTCCCTCCCACTCTATCTGGACAAAAAATGAAAAAATGTCCTCAGGTGAGGATTAAAAAATAAATAAAAATAAAAATATATAATGAACTCCTACAACTCAACAATAAGAAAACAACCTTATTAAAAATGGACAAAAAACTTGAGTGTTCTTCAAAGTAGATATACAGATGGCCAGGAAGTACATGAAAAGATGTTCAACATCACTAATTAGCAGGGAAATGAAATCAAAACCACAATGAGATACCATATCACATCCATTAGGATGGCTATTAAACAACAACAACAAAACAGCAAATAAATACTGATGAGTTGTGGAGAAATTGGAATCCTTGTACACTGATGGTGGCACTGTAAAATAATACAGTTGCTATGGAAACCCGTATAGTAATTCCTCAACAAATTAAAAACAGAATTACCATCTACTCCAAGTACCATATGATTCTATTTCTAGGCATATACTCAAAAGAATTATAAGCAGGGACTTCGACAGATATTTGTATTCCCATTTTCATAGCAGTATTACATAGCCCAAAGGTGGAAACACGTAACGTCCAAAACATGAATGAATAAACAAAACATGCCATCTCTATACAATGGAATATTATTGAGCCTTACAAAGAAAGGAAATTCTGCCTGACCTGTGTGGCTCAGTGGTTGAGCATCGACCCATGCACCAAGAGGTCACCGGTTGGATTCTTGGCTAGGACACATGCCCAGGTTGTGGGCCAAATCCCCAGTGTAGGGCATGCAGGAGGCAGCCAATCGATGTTTTCTTTCATCGATGTTTCTCTCTCTCTCTCCCTCTCCCTTCCTTTCTCTCTAAAAATCAATAAAGAAAAAAATTTTAAAAAAAGAAAAAAGAAAGGAAATTCTGGCCTGGTCGGTTTGACTCAGAGGTTAGAGCATCAGCCCATGGACCAAAGAGTTGTGGGTTCGATTCCAGTCAAGAACATGTGCCTTGGTTGCGGTTTGGTCCCCAGCTCTGGTTGGGGTCATGCGGAAGGCAACCGATAGATGTGTCTTTCTCACATTGATGTTTCTCTCTCTTTCTCTCTCTCTCTCTCTCTCTCTCTCTCTCTCTCTCTCTCTCTCTCTTTCCCCCTCTCTTCTCTCTCCCTCTCTCTCCCTTCCACTGTGTCTGAAAATAGATGGAGAAATATCCTTAGGTGAGGATTTAAAAAAAAAAGAAAGGAAATTCTGACACATGCTACAACATGAATGAACTTTGACAACCTCATGCTAAGTGAAATGTCAGTCACAAAAAGACAAATATTGTATAATACCACTTATATGGGGCACCCAGAGTAGTTAAATTCATAGAGACACAAAGTAGAATGGTGACTGCCAGGGGCTGGAGGGGAGAGGGGAATGGAGAGAGGTCATGGAATTCCAATTTTGGAAGATGGAAAAGCTCTGGAGATGGATGATGATGATTGTTGCAAAACAGTGTGAATGTACATAATTCTACTAAACTGTACATTTAAAATGGTTGTGTTCTGTATATTTACTACAATTTAAGAAAAATGCTTTTATATTTATTCAGCATTTTTCATGTTCCATTCTGAGATACCAGTCTTCCATAAGGTTGGAATTAGGAATCCCGTAGGACTGACTTCCTCTGTGTCCACAGTGTCTACTAGGCTCCCAGTTTTGGCTACAGATGGATGCCCAGCCAGATTCCAACACTATGGAAACCAAGATCGTAACCTAGGAATTCAACATCCTGCATGACTGAGTGGTCCATGGTGTTCCTTTCCATTATTCTACATCACATTCTTTGCCCATCTTAGACATGATTTTACATCACATTTTTAAACATTTCATGATGATCTTTAGTAGCACCAACTCTGCAACTCTTCCTTTGAACAGTGGATACATATTTCACTTTAGAAAAGCATGGATACATTTATGTCAGAATAATTTGACTGGTTCTTATCACACATGAGCGCACATGCGTGTGCAGGTGCTGTCTTCCTCCCTCCCTCCCTCCCTCCCTCCTTCCCCTCCCTCCCTCCCTCCCTCCCTCCCTCCCTCCCTCCCTCCCTCCCTCCCTCCCTCCCTCCCTCCTTCCTTCCTTCCTTCCTTCCTTCCTTCCTTCCTTCCTTCCTTCCTTCCTTCCTTCCTTCCTTCCTTCCTTCCTTCCTTCCTTCCTTCCCTTACTGTGGTGTGCTAGGCACTACCTAGGCATTAGGGATACAGAAGTAAAAAGATACATTTTCTTTCCAAATTCTAATGGGGAAGAGACAGTACTCATATCAGCAAATAGATAACCCTGGTAGTTTCAGGTAGTAAGTCCACAAAGAATCAGAATCAGGGTAATGGGCTGGAGTTGACAGTGAGAAGGGGCTGCATTGGCTAGGGTGGCCAGGGAAGGAGTCTTTGGGGATGATATCTGTGCTGAGCCCTGATGTTAATGATGAGGGAACTGTGCTACTATCTGAGGGGAGAGCTTTTCCTGAAAGGGGAACAGCAAGGGCAAGGAATCGGAGATGGGCTTACTTTGGTTATTTCTGTAAATCCTATCAGGGAAACCTAAAACCCAGATAATTTAGCATGATGAATATTAACCTTAATGTACGAAAAAACTTCTTTAAAAGGGTGTTTATGAAATAAAAATAGCCAGACCACCCATTTAAATCAACATCAACAGTTAAATCAACATCAACTGAAATCAGTCAGCCTTTTCCGCCACCATTTCAGTCTCTTTAAGCAATTGGAGAACACTTCTTTCCCTTCTTGCTCTAGTGTGCATGTATGTAATAGGTAAGCTGTGAGGGCTATAATGGTTTTGTTTAGGTCTTTATAGCGATGACTAAAAATAAATAGCAGGTGTCTTGAGTAGTTGGAGGATCTGAAGTTTCCAGTTTGTGTATATCACTCAAATTTACCATATAACTGCAGAAATATCACCTCTTTTTTATACTTTTTAAACAGAAGTCACAGGAATAATCAGACAGATAGCATATAGAACGTCAGTCAATTTGCCAGTTCAGATTTTCTTTTATTGGGGACAAATAATAATCCCTGAATATGCTCACATTTTGTGTTTCTGATTTATATACTACCCAGTTACTGCCCCATTTAATCTGCTCACCTGTTGTTGCTTTGTTCTGAATTTCATGGCTGTTATTTTAAACTCTCTCTTGCATATATTTCCGGAGTGAGGCTGATTACTGCCACCCCTTGGTTTTGGGGAACTTGGAACACTGCCACAGTGTCTGAATTGCCTGAATAAAGAAAAGTAGGTCCTGTAATTATTTTATTTTCTCCCCAGCATGTATTGATGACACATGCATAGGGTGCTTTCTCTATTAGGTTGGCTGATCCCTCTACTGTGGTATTAATGCCACTGTCACTATGCTTGAAGCTGTACTTTGTTAGGCAACTCTAGCATGGGGAAATGTGTCTTTAATATGTCTGCAGTAGCTACCCACTGACAGATGTTCTCACATGCTTGCTGATGTCACGACTGGGGCTCCAATAAAGCCCGGGAAATTACAAGAAAGAAGAAAGTGTTAGTTGAGGCTCCAGAAGTAGAGATTATAGAGGCAGACAACAGGGCATTTTGAAAAAGGAAGCCCACCAATATATTAACTTTCCTTGAGGTCTGATTCCCCCCTTCCCCACCCCCAAACAGGGATGCATTAAAGATCCAAACTATTAAATGTGAGAAAATTCAGTATTAAAATAGGTATTCTTTCAGGTGCTCATTTATGAAGTAAAACAAGCATACATATAAAAACAACACTAAAAATAAATTAAGGTGGTCTTCCCCTTCTCCATCAAAAAATGCATATCACAGTGTTTACTTGGTAGGCCAATTATTTTAAAAACTGGGTTTCAAGGAAAAAGTCGCTCTCTGGCAGGGACCTTACATGACAAGTTGCGTTCCACAGTGGATTAAAATGGTCGAGAGGAGATGCTAACATAACTTCAACTACAGCAGTGTGAAGACACCGCTGTAATAATTCATTTAGAATGATGACACCTGAGACCTAATTTAAAAGTCCTAGATGAATACCAGTCTCACATTCAACCCCGAGGGCTGCTGCAGACATACCTAAGAAAGTCTAAGAACCATAGTGAGTCTAATTGAATTGGATTTAAACGGACCGTTGAGATGGCCTCACTGAGCTCTGGGGAATTCGTATTGTCTATACTGTATCAGAATCACAGCTTGAACTGAATAACTGGTTACATTCAATCATGTTACTGTAACTCATGCTTGAGGTAAAGGGGAAACCTTTTGCTATCAGCAAGACTGGATGGAAAACAATTTCAAATCACTTTAAACCCAGTTGGCAACTACTTTGCCAATTATGGAATCCGGTGGGAAAGGTGTGTGCGAGGGCTCAGGACTAAATGATTTATGTCAGGCATCTGGGCCTCGGGAGGAATGAGGGAGAGTGTGTGGAGGAGGGGCACGTGGCTAATTATTTCTCCTAAGAATACTTTAGCGAGGTAATTTGCGCTTGCAGATGAGTCACACGGCAGGCTGGATAAAAGGCGAGGTAAGCACAGAAAGTCCTAAGATCCCATTTAGAGATGGATAAAGAGCGAACGGAAGGATTCAATACACTTTCTCATCTCTTCACTCTGAAACATTTGGAGATATAAAATAGAAAGAGCAAGCCCAGCTCCCGGTTCTAACGGGCAAGTTGAGATCAAAGGCTGTCATTTGTACTGCAGATATTGCATTGGCTCCTTTCGAACATTGTCACTGGCACAGATGACTGTGTAAGTCATCAGAGGGACAAGTGTGAATCTGGGGCTCTTCATAATGACCCCTCTTTTCTTGTAAGTCCTAATTTATTTTTGATGACTTTGGTTTGTAGAAATGAGAATTCCAATACTACCCAATGCCTTCTAAAGAAGAATGTCACCATTCTCTGGGATTCATGTAGGAAGCTGTCCAGCGGAGAAATTATTTTGAACGTTATCCCAAGAGTGATGAGTTCCCCCCTGCTCCACCCCAAATAAAAATAAAAGTGATGACAGAATTTCACTACTGTAACTTACGGTGGGGGCATATAGGTGTATTGAATCGTCTTTTCAGATCCTTTCATTATCTGAAGGATTTTAAAGGTGTTTTAGTAATCTGGAAGAGATGATCAACGCTATGATTATATGAAACCCAGCCCTGGGGCTCTTGTTAAACTCTCATGCAAGTGTGCTGGTACAAGGCTGATACTCTCTTGCTTTCTCGTCTTTCCCCTCTTTTTAGCAGCTGCCTACCATCATTACAGCTAATCTAGCGGGTTAAACTTTTGGGCTAGCTGGCGGCTCTGAGTAGCTCTCTAATGGTTTCCATTGTGCATGTCCCTAGAAAACACTTCTGACCAATGAACCCCTAACTGCAAATGACACAGGCAAGCTTCACTGGAAATGGCACCACTGAAGGGAACCTTGCGCTCATTTGGGATGTTTCCTCACTGGGGAAAGAAGGCCATTTCAACAGTTACACCGAAGGGATGTTGTCATGTGGCACTTGCTTTTCCAAGGCACTGAACAAAGCAGTGGGGTGGTGTTTGCCCCTCGTGCTAACTGTGTGCTTAGCTGTGGAATGTTCAAGTAAGAGTCCCAGCATGTCCATAAGAGATGGAGAAATAGCAGCCTCCCCAGTTTATCCTCGTACAGAATGGAGAAGGTGGATGTCAGACAATCGAAACTAAAGCAGGATCCATGTCTGGAACCAATCTTGTTCAAGTGCAGAGACTGTGACAAATGGGAGGTAAGAACTGTCAGAAAGGGGAGGGTGACACGATGGGCAAGGACCCTGGGGCTGGTCGTTGGGAGGGCTAGATGCTAAGTCTTGGCTGCAGCCAGAGCGGTACGGTGGCTTTGGGCCCCTCGGGTTCCTCTGGAACACGAGGAAGGTAGAGCAGGTGGTTCCCCCTCATTTAACAACTGTTCGTGTCGTGTTCAGTTGGTGCCAACGTTTGTGCCAGGCAATTGAGAGGCTGTGAGGATAAATCCAAGAGAGTTCATGTCCTTTTGGATGTATGGGACAACAAGGCTAACACTGAAAGAATAATGTTAAGGTGATGTATTTTAGGGAGTGGCAAGTCCACCGAGCTGTGGGAAGATGTGACCAAGTTTGCGGAGCTGGGGAAGGCTTTTTGAGGGAAGTTGTTTAGGTCGAGACTGAAGATAAGCTTTGGTTGAGATGGAAGGATCAAGAGGATCTGGCCAGGAAAAGACGGGGGTGGGATGAGAAGGAGGACATTTCAGACAGACAGACAGACAGACAGACAGACAGACAGACAGACAGGCAGCATTTGTGAAGGCTCTGCAGCAACAAAGAGGTGGAGACTGGACTATGGAACATGGAGGAAAATGTGGGCCGGGTGGAGGTTGCCCGCGACGTGATCCGCATGTGGACCCCATCCCGAGGGCAATGGGAAGTCATCGTAGGGTATTCCGCTGCAGGCTAGAGTTGATATCTGAGGTTCCCCCAGTCACACGTGGCTGCTGGAAATCTTTAAGCCCCATCAGAAGGATTCAGTATTCAGGGGCAACCCAGAGAAGCCGATACAAAGCAGTGAGCCCAGAAACGCACCTCCAGTCTGAGGTCGTTGAAACCTGCCCTGTAAAGATGGGTTTGGGTAAGCAGGTTGGACTTGCAGCCTCTGGCCCTGGCTTCCAGGGCTGAAATTAGCCTGGCCCAGACGTTGGGGCATACTCTTCGCTTCTCTGTTGGACTTACCAGGGGGGTTTTCAAAGAAATTAAGAGGTTGTGTTATATGCCCAAGACTTCTTACCAAGTGAGATGATATGAAACAGAGCCCTTCAGAACTTTGCACTTTTCTTGACCACCTCCCTTAAGGCAAGACTTCCTGAGCCTTGCATTTGCAGTCACTCTAGGCCTCCTGGGAACAAAGACATGTGACAGCAACTGGATGTCATTCAGAGGGACCTAGCATTAGGTGGCCATAGAGCGATGATAATCATTTATGGAGTGCTACTAGGTGACAGTGTTTGACATCCCTTCCCCCGTTTGAACATTTGAACAAGCCTGCTAAGCTAAGTAGGGTAGGTATGCCCACTTACCCGACAGAGAAAGGGCGCCTGGGAAGATCGGCACCCTGTCCACATCACACAGCCGGTGGAAGAGCTAGGAGTCCAACTCAACATGGCAAACTCCCAGATCCAGACTTTCTCAACAACCCCATGCCGTCTTCCATGGAAATGTCTGCTGGGGGAGCAAAGGGAGAATTTAAATCTCTCAATGTTGTTGCTACACCTTGCTTTTGAGTAGATGTATGTACAGCAAACCCCAACGCGTGGTGCAGCCGTCAGTCTCTGTAGAGGGACAGGTGGAATGCAGGTCTGTGGGTGGTCCGAGCACGGCAGGTGCTGTTTGAGCTCACCTGTCCCACTCAGGCAGCATTAGCCAGTGTAGGTTTGTTTCTGTTGAATCTGCACAGTTGTTTTTAAAACCTCACCCGAGGATATTTTCTATTTATCTTCAGATAAAGTGGGAGGGAAGGAGAGAGAGAGAAAGAGAGAAAGAGAGAGAGAGAGAGAGAGAGAGAGAGAGAGAGAGAGAGAGAGAGAGAGAGAGAAACATCTAAGTGAAAGGGACACATCGACTGGCTGCCTCCCGCACGACCCCAACCAGGGCCGGGGAAAAACTGCAACCGAGGTACGTGCCCTTGACCAGAATTGAACCGAGACTCTTCGGTCCGCGGGCGGACGCACTAACTGCCGAGCCAAACCAGCCAGGGCTGCACAAAGTTTTAATTGTCCTCTGCCCCTCAGAAAGATGGACCTGTGGATGCTTTGGGAATTGTCCTCTTTCAGGAATAACACAAGCTGTTTCCTGTATAGATTTAGCAGCACCTGCATTTGGAATCTCTCCATTCTCTGGTCTCCAACAGTAACAGCAGGGGTTACTGACCCCAACCCTCACCTGTGAAGGAAGAGGGACGAGAGAAAGTTACCTCTGCAATAATCAGAACGAGGATGTGATTTTTCAGTTTTTCTGTATGCTCTCTTAAGGAAGGCTATAGGCCCTGCTTAAATATTCTAGAAAAAAAAAATAAAATAAAAATGGAAAAATAAACTTCCACTATTCCCTGTTTTATATATTTTCCACTGAATCCACTGGGTGACATTGGTCAATAAAATTATATAGGTTTTAGGTGTACAACGTGACACCACATCATCTGTGTGCTGTACTGTGTGTTCAGCACCCCAAGCCAAGTCCCCCCCAGCACCACTCATCTCCCCCAACTGGGAAAAATGTGCTTTCAATATTCCCTGTTTTCAAAGAGTTGTTTCAATTTTCCTTTCAAGCAGCTATACAAACTTGATTTGAAATGAAAACAAATATTGTCCATAGTCCCAAATCTCCTTTCAAGTTTCCAGTCTTTTGTCATTATTGGGCTGTTTTCCTGATAGAATAGAGCCCAAGAATTAGGTGGAGAAGAACTGTGCATTCAGAGACTAAATCTATATCACTGTGATGTAAGCATAGATGCAGTTCCTTTAAAGCATGTACAATACAAATTAAGTGTTTAATTCTGGGGGGCAGAATTAGCATGGCAACCTTTTTTAGTGATAAACGATTTTCAAACTTCTTAAATTTTGAAAAAGACACCCAGAGAATAATCAAACAGCAATGTAGTGATATGTCAGTGTCGAGGTGAGAGTCAAATCTGATAGTGTTTCCCCTCAATGTTTCAATTGCACTGATATTACCTGGAAGGGAGGACTGTTTTGTATTATGCATTAAGAGAAGACAACAGACTCCCAAATGGAGTTGCTTATGCTAAGCCCCACATCACCACACCAGACTTAATTACAGCTTCGCCTCCCCCAGAAATGGAATCCTAAACCAGTCAACCAGGAATCGTCCCGTCAGCACCAGTCAGTCAGCTTGCCTGCTAGACCCCTGCCATACCCTAAAGGAAAACGACTTTGCGGAAACCAACCTGCTTTTTTTTTGCCTAGGACAATTTCCTTGTTTCTGTTCACTTCTGTCTATAAAAGTCTTTCATTTTGTACAGCTCTTTGGAGCTTGTTTCTAACTGCTAGATTGGATGCTGCCTGATTCATGAATCACTGAATAAAGCCAATAGATCTTTAACATTTATTCGGTTGAATTTTGTTTTTTTAAACGTATGTAATAGAAAGCCCAACTTTAAGCTATGATGAGAGGTTCAGTTCTGTTAGATCATACAAACATCGGACAAGTTTCCACCCTGGATTCTACATATGATTTTCTCTGGATTAATGAACTTGACTTCCTGTATTTCTGGGCAGGAAAGACCTGTTTGAGAGGGTGCAAAGCCTGCAAGTCCTGGTATTTCTCCCACAGCATTTCGCTGCAGGCATCTTTTGTTTCTATACATATATTTCTGTTTAGGGTTTGCTGAGAATTAAATTTGTCATTGTCATTCACTAATTCATTAGCAAAAATTGGTTTGTCAGATCATTTGGATGGCACATTATAAAGCTGAGAGTGAGGCTTGAGGGAACAGGACAGTGAACTTGGATTGGAGAAGGTGAGAGGGAAAGGCTGGAAGCCGGGACAGTGCTCCCAGGGAGACCTCTTCCTTCCTTCGCCCCTCCCTTCTCTTTCTTTTATTCCTTCCTCCTCCCTCCCTCTCATCCTCTCTCCTTCCTCCGTCCCTTCCAGCCTCTCTCCCTTCTTCCCATCACCCATTCATCCCACACCTATGAAATATGTACCAGGCATGATGCTGAGCACAGGGAATAAAAGATATGTGAGTCAGAGTTGCCCTGTGAGCAGCCTCCGTCGGGCAGGACAGGGACTCGCGAAGAGCAGATGGCCACACTGACCGCTGGGTGTGCTGGGCAGGCTCGGGGAACCAGCCCTCTCCCTGGTCTTCTAGGGAGAGGGCCCGCAGTTTACACCATGGAGTTGGAGTCGGGCCTCACCTCCTGGGCCATTTCCTAGGAATGGAGCACATGGGTTGGCGTGGAAAGAGCTCCAAGGTCAAATGTGCCCACTCAAAAACGCCCACCCACCTGGAAACAGGACACTGTATGGGTGTTCGCAATGGCTCTGCCACTCCCCAGCTGTGTGAGCTCAGCCACGTCACCTCACCTCTTGGGCCCCAGGTGCCCGTTACTTTAAAGGCCTGGGCTCAGGTGCCCTGCTGGGACCTTTCCCATGGCTGCAGAGACTCCAAGTGGATGCAGCAGAGTGCTTGTCTCCATACCCACGCTGCTCAGCATCGAGCACTCTGGGAACTTTTCTGGCAGGAGTTTGAAAACCTTGCACGTTGAAACCCAGTTTCACTATTTCCTCGCTTTACTTTGCAAAGAGCCAGGGCATTTTATTTGCTACCCACTGCTTAATTGTGGCAACTCTCAGCACAATTAAGGTCTTATTGAGGAAGAAAAGGCTTTGATCACCTTTAACAACCCTTGGAAATCCCTCTAAGTGCCTCTGCTAATTCTCACCTCTTTTAATAGTGTGGATATGCTCAGTCACCCCTGTCCCACCCTCTCTCAGACCCTGCCTATGGTTCCCCAGGCAGAGATGCTCGCTGGCTTCATTAGCTTGGAAGCTATTGTTATAATAATATCTGTGATATCAACAGCATTGGGTGTCCAATAGGAGCTTTAGGGAGCGGACAGGGCTATGAGAATGTAATTCCCAGCCTGAGCAGAGGGCCTCCTTCCACCCTAGGTGGTGGAGACCGAGGAGCGAGAGTCCAGCTGCTTTCAGCCCAGGGAACACAGCGACGACGACGGGCTGCGTGGGAATGGAGAAGTGAGGACACGTGCTTGTCTAGACTCTGGTGGTTCTTTCAGGGGCGCAGAGGAGACTTGCCCACTGGACCTGAAGCCGGGGGAGAACCTGTATGGGCGCAGGGCTCTGTTCTCCCACTCAGCCACCCCCACTCCCCTCTGTCTGCCTCCCATCACCGCTGCTTTCCTCCCAGGAATAAGGTTCTGACGGGGCGGTGTTTCAAGGTACAGCGCATGAACGGGCAGTTGCAGGTTAGGCCACCGGACCAGAGAGGCCTGTGATTGAAGAGGTGGTGTGTTACTCATAGTTCCCGAGAGGAGGGCTACACCCTGTGCTGGACGGCCTCAAGGGGAGGCACCTGGAGGGAGAGAGGAACTCGGGCAGGAGCCTTTGTTGTGGTTTCCTCAGAAAGGAGAGGGTAAGGTGGGGTGGACAGGGTGAGGATTGGCCAGTTCGAATGGTTTCAGTGCGCTCTGGGGCAGAGGGACTGTCCCTGTTTGTCCGGTACCCGGTCCTGGAGTGCTGAGAGCAGGTGGATAGTGGCCTGGAGTGTGAGAGCTGATAAAGGTGGTGGGGCTGTGGGCTCTGGATTGGTTGATTTGTACTTGAAATGCACAGCCAAGCCCTGGCTGGTTTGGCTCAGCGGTTAGAGCATTGGCCCGAGTTCCAGAGAGACCCGGGTTCGGTTCTGCTAAGGGCACGTACCTCAGTTGCAGTTTGTCCCTGGCCCCGGTTGGGGTCGTGTGGGGTGGCAGCCAGTCGATGTGAGAAAGACACATCAATGTTTCTCTCTCTCTCTTCCTCCCTCTCTCCCTCTCCCTCTATCTGAAGATGAATGCAAAAATGTCCTTGAGTGAGGATAAAAAAAAAGAAAAAGAAATGCAGGTCCGAGGACAGGTTTTTTTATTGTCTCTAGAAATTGACTAACCCTGGTAAGGGCAGTCCCTCTAGGATCAGCAAGGCCCCAGATGTCAAAGCAGCAGAATACAGAGGAAAAAAAAAAAAAAAAAGACATGGTCAATGCATGGGGACATCATGGCCTGATACAGAGCTCCAGGCCAGGGTCTTAGGGGTCATCCATCCTTCCTTGTCTTTCCTCCCAGCCCCAATCCATTATCAAGGAACACTGACTCTACTTTCAGTGCACACTTTTACTCAGTCCCTACTCTCCACCTCCACTGCTCCTACCTGGTTCAAGTCTCCGGCATTCCTCATCTGGGCTGCAGCAATACTTTTTCAACTGGTTTCAACTGTCTACTCTATCTATCAACTGTATATCTCTGCTCAGCAGCCGGAGGGATTTATACATCAGATCTTTTCATTCTGAACACTACCTTGTTTAAAGCCATCCAGTGCCTTTCCATTGCATTTAGAATTAAACCCAAACTCATTTCCATGGTCCACCAGACTCTGCCCCCTACCCCCTGGCTCTCCCATCTCCCCCTGTACTCCAGCCTCACAACCTGCAACATATTAAGCACCCCCAGCCTTTTCCTCCTGCTCCCATGATATCTCCTCACTCTTCAAGTTTCAGCCTAAATGGCACCTCCTCGTAGAGACTGATATCTAAACATCCCTCCCAGCCTGTGTGGCAGAAACCTGCTGATCACTGATTGCAATGGTTACCTGACTGTTGTTGATTTATTTTCTGCACCACCAGTAGACCAGCCTAGGGGCATAAAGCATACTTCTAGGGTTAGAGTGTCATGTTTGGAGTCTGAGACACTGTTTATCAGCTCTGTGGCTTCAGGCTAGCTACTTAACCTCTTTGAGCCTTAGTGTTCCCATCAGTAAAGTGGGCATAGTGAGTTCCCATAGGGTACCCATAATAAGAATACCCATTAAGATACTTGGGAGGATGACATGAGATGATCCATGTAAAATACATAACATGCAATGTATTATAAAGATGAGCTATTATTATCATTGCGATCCAAGCTCATAAAGAGAGGAAACCTTTGTCTTGCTCACTGCTGCCCCCCCTCCCCAGTCCTTCAAACTGCCTGGCTCTTGGAAGACTGCAAAAAATATAATCTGTGCTTTATAATGGGCGAGTGGCCCTCTTTGGCAGTGTTTGGCTCAGGTGCAATCCCACAACCCCCCTCGCCAAGTCTCTCGCAACCACTAATCTATTTTCTGTCTCTACAGATTTGCCTTTTCCGGACATTTCATATAAATGGAATCATATAATATGTGGATTTTTGTGACTGGCTTCTTTCATGTAGCATGTATTCAGGGTTCATCCATGTTGTAGTGTGTTTCATTAATTCATTTCTTTTTATTCCCAAATAATATTCCATTGCATTGTATCACAATTTATTTACTCATTTAACAATTGATGGATATTTGGGATGTTTCCACTTATTGGCTGTTATTACCAATAATGCTGCTATGAACATAATCCATATACACGGTTTTGTGTAGAGGCATATTTTCATTTCTTTTAGAAATGAACCAAAAGATGGGTCCTATGATAACTCTATGTTTATCATTTCGAGGAATTGCCAAACTGTTTCCAAAGTGACAGCACCATTTTACTTTCTTTACCAGCAGTTTATGAGGGCCCCACTTCTCCACATCTTCAACAACACTTGTAGTTGTCTGTCTTTTTTAAAAGTCACAGCCATTCTAGTGGGTGTGAAGTGGGTTATTGTGGCTTTAATTTTCCTTTTCCTAATGACTAATGATATTGAGCATCTTTCCATGTGCTTATTGATCAATTGTGTAATTTCTTTGGAGAGATGTCTATTCAGATCCTTTGCCCACTATTATTATTTAAAAAAAAATTTTTTTCTTTATTGATTTTAGAGAGAGAGGAAGGAAGAGGGAGAGAGAGATAGAAACATCGATGAAAGAGAACATTGATTGGCCACCTCCTGCATTCCCTCCACTGGGTTGCCCATTACTTTATTTGGGTCATTTATCTTTTTATTATTGAGTTGTTAGAATTCTTTGTATATGCTGGAAACAGTTTCCTTACCAGATATATGATCTGCAAAATTTTTCTCCCATTCCATGGGTCATCTCTTTACTTTCTTTCTTGATGGTATCATTTGCAGCACAAAAGTCTGTAATTTTGATGAAGTCTAACTTACCTATTTTTGTTGTTGTTGCTTTTGGTATAAAATATTTTTAAATATCTCATTTTAAAAAATGAACATGTGCATTTAATAAAAAAATAATACATAAGAGAACAGGAAGAAAAGAACCTACTTCCACCCCCTGACTTCCAGTCTCTCAGTTTTCCCCCAAGTTGATAACTTAGTTTCTTAGGACTAGGCACGGTCCATTGCCTGTCTGTTTCTTCACAGACAAAGCACCATGTTATTTTAATTACTTAGCTTTATAGTATCTTTATATATATAATGACCCAGTTTTCTTAATTATTTTTCGTTTTCAGGATTGTCATGACCATTCTTGTAAGTTTATTAATTTACCTAAAATCAAAATTCTATGTTGTAAAATTTAAAATTACCTTTATATGTATATATTTTGTATCTTGTAATTACAAACATATTTTTTCTCATATTTAATTTGTTAATCAGCTGAAGTTATTGATTTTTGTATATTAATTTAGTTACACCAGATTAATGAAGTTTAAAAATTATTTTTAATTTTTTTTACATTTGATATTTTTTAGATTTTCTAATCAAATATTTATATTATGTACACATAGTGATAATATGCTTTTCCTTATTAATTATTTATATCTTTAATTTCTTTCTCTTATCTAATTGTTTTAGCTAATGCCTATAGAACACTGTTAATTAATAGTAGTGATAATGAGCATTTTCATTTTGCTTCTTCTTTGGAAGGATTAATTTTTTGTTTGTTTTTTCTCATTATGCACAATACAGGTTTATGGTTCAAGATAAAACCATACTCTATTACACTACACTATGCTACACTGCTCTGCCCCTGACATTTATGAGATCTGGGGCAGGAGTTCACATGGAGGCCCACGTAGCAAATCTGTATTTTAAAGTTATTAATCCAGGTAAAAATCGTAAAGTAAAATAATTATTTATCATGGAAAACATCCTTCATAAATATCTGGGAGCCAGGTTCAAGTACAGAATTTCAGGGCTCTTCAGAATTTGTGCTGGAATGTAGTGGTGTGGGGAAATCCATGCTGCTTAGCTTGCTCTCTTTCTCATCTTTTCTAGTTGGACCCAAGTGAAGAGGCCTAATGCTCAACTCCTGCGTTAGGATACCCCACCAAACTGCTAAGCTCTTTGGCCCCTTGTAAACATCCACTCTTTGATCATTGCCAGGACCTGGGGTTGTACATGGTGGTGGGGTATGATCTGTCCACTGAAGGATGCACCTAGGGAAGAGACTATGCTGTCCCAGAAGTGGGCTTGGGGACATTTGGGTAGGGCATTCTGTGGTCCTGGGTAACTTGAGGGTAGATCAGCCATGAAAGGGTGGGGAGTGGGCTCCAAAGCATGGGGCCCAGGGAAGGATGGTACTGAGTACACAGCATGTTAAAAATCACTTTAAGGAAGTTATCTTCTAGCCCTGTGATTATTAAGAGTGTCTGTCAATTATGGGTGCTGAATGTTGTCAAATGCATTTTCGAATTCATAATATAATTATATGATTTTCTCTTTTGTTCTGTTGAAGTGGTTCATTATAGTCATAGATTTCCTAAACTGAACCATCCTTGCATTATTGGTATAAGCCCGACTTGACTTTTGTACATTTTAATTTCCTACAGCTATATTTAAAATTAAATTGAAATATAACAAGGCTACCTCAAAATAGAAAACAACAACAACAAAATAACATCTGTAAGAAAGCTATCTAAGTTAATTATGAGAATACAGCAAAAACTCGATATACCAGACTAATTCGGGTGAGGGGCTATCTGTTAAAGCTGAAAGTCCATTATATAATAAAGTAGGTTTTCCACATGTGTATGTTACAAAATTGACAAATTAGTCAGTTACCTGTTTTTACTTATGTAGACACGTTTGTGTAATTAAAATGAAATGTATGAAAAGCTTCATTTCACAGAAAAGTTTTCTATATGTATTACTGTAATTTTAAATTTAAACTGAATAGGTCTAGTAAATGTGTGCATTCACCTGTCACTGAGAGTAAACAGATGCATATGGCTGGGCGTGGCTTAGCGCACATGGGAACACTGGCCAGCATTCATTAAAACTGCTACAGATCCCCTGGCCGGTTTGGCTCAGCGGTTAGAGCGTCGGCCTGCGGTCCAGAGAGACCCGGGTTCGGTTCCTGCTAAGGGCATGTACCTCAGTTGCAGTTTGTCCCGGCCCCGGTTGGGGTCTTGTGGGTGGCAGCCAGTCGATGTGTCTCTCTTGCATCGATGTTTCTCTCTCTCTCTTCCTCCCTCTCTCCCTCTCGCTCTATCTGAAGATGAATGCAAAAATGTCCTTGAGTGAGGATAAAAAAAAAACTGCTACAGAAAGTCAAGTCACTCAGCAACAGAACCAATTACTGCTTGCAAGATGTGATGTGATCATGTGCTAATCATTCACCAAATATTGTTTATGAGGGGTGACTTGGATTTAAATCTATAGACTGTAGTTGTAGATATATAATATTTATTTATATTGGCAAAATTACTAGTGCTTTTCCCCCCAACATATGGCCTATTTGCTAAAATTTGTTAAAAATAGCAATGAATTAGTAACAAAAAATAACCTGTTAATTTAATTATAAGCAATCCAAAGTCCATTAAATCGAGGTCCACAAAATCGAGGATTTATTGGACTCAGAAATATATCCTAGAAAATGGTGTTTTACGTAGAATTTAAGCTCGAGGTGTTAACATGACGAGGAGGTGAAGCTATGACAGGCCTTCAGCCCCTGCTGACAGCCATGCTGGTTCCTCTCGTGAAAATCAAGCTAGTTGTTACTTTTGGACCAAGGGCAGATATGTCACTTGCTAATGAGAAGTTTATTTGGCTTCAGCTCTGTTTTGAATAACAGAGCAAACTGCAATATAAAAATCTAAAGCTCTGGAAAAGTGAGATTTTTCTTGAATTTAAAGATTGCAAGGATGTTTAACAAAGTTATCTTACCACCCTTTTCTTTTTTTTTCATCCTCACCTGCGAACATGCTTAGAGAGAGGAAGAGAGAGAGAGAGAGAGAGAGAGAGAGAGATCGGCTGCCTTCCATACGCGCCTCGACTGGGAATTGAACCCACAACCCAGGTATGTGCTCTGACTGGGAATCGAACCAGCAACCCTTCGGTGCATGGGAGGACGCTCAGCCAACTGTGCCACTCCAGCCAGGCTCACCTTTATTTTATGTTATATTCTCACCTTTACCAGGGACTCACTTAAGATTTCCAAAAGCCAGCTCTGGCCTGATTACCTGTGACTTGTCATAGTGGTCTTGGTAACTTCATTTATTACGAAAGAAAAACATGATCAGCCCCAAGTCAGTGAAACTGTTTCATCACCACTTAGTTTAGCTATCTCATTTTGACAAGACTGTCTGAACTTTATTATTGTTGCTCCTGTGCCTTCTGTGATGTTTCTGGATACTAATTTATTCAGTATCTTCTTACTGAGGTCTTCCCTATTGCTTTGCGAAGACATGAGGTTCCTGAAGGTGATGAGAGATTAGGATGAAGTGTTTGCCTGATTTCCCTTATAACACACTGTCTGGCACCTAGTCGATACTTAATGAATGTTTGTTGAATAAAACATTTAAAGTACCATACCTTCTTCATAAATATTTACCCTTTCTTTCCCGCTTTAAAAAACAATTCCTCCTACCCCAGCAAATAAAAATAAGCTTTGTCTTTGTCAAGATAACTAATGAAGAATTGCCTTTCACTTGCAGTGAAGGTGGGGTGTGTATATGGATTTCTGGCACCTACTTGGGGACACTTTTGAACATTTGGATTCCTAAGCCATACTTGGAACCTACTGCATGAGATCTCTGGGGCTTGGACAGGGGACACCTGCTTTGGAAGGAGCTGCCCCCGTGAGTCTTTCTGCACATCAAAGCTTTGGGCTGGAGTGTCCCAGAATTAATCTCCAGGCATCGGGGCACAGAGCAGTCAAGAACTAGGCTGCAGTAGCTCACCCTGCTCCAGAAGCAACCACCAGCCCACCGTACCCAGCACTCCTTTGGATTTCCAAGGCTTTTTCTTCAGGCACTGGTGAAGGAAACACGGAATGTTTCTTAGTGGACACTAATGAACTTTCCCACATTTTCTAACCAGTACTGGTGACATGGTGTATAGATTGCTTATAATGAGCACTTGTGACGTAGCGTCTGGCTGCATACAGGTTTTGTAGGTGGTAGCTGAATAGGATCAAACTCTTTGCCCAAATTCATGCCATACCTGTTTTAATGAAGTAAAACCACAGGGAATGAGGCCAGCAGAAGCCAGATGCCACTAGTCCTCCAGCTGAGGTGCGGGGCTGAAATTCTGCTTTTCGTGCCTGAAGGTTTGTTTATATGTATTAAGGTCATTGACTTCCAGGAAAGAATAATTCTGAATCTGTTCGTATTTTATAAGTATCAGAATACTAAAAGCTCATTTTAAGGTGGATAATCAACATTTTCAAACGACTTGCTCTGTTTTACACTCCAAACCACTGTGCATCCTGTAGTGAAAAATAAACAGGATAAAAAAAAGAGAGAGAGAGAAGAGCTTGCTTTAATTGTTATGATGAATTTCTTTATCTTTATTTTCAATGGAAAAAAATCTACTCTAAATTATGTGATTTCTTTTTTTTAATTATTATTTATTATTTATTTATTTTTTTATTTAAATCCTCACCCGAGGACATTTTTTGCATTTATCTCCAGATAGAGCTGGAGGGAGAGGGGGAGGAAGAGAGAGAGAGAGAGAAACATCGACATGAGAGAGACACATCGAGTGGTTGCCACCCACACAACCCCAACTGGGGCCGGGGACAAACTGCAACCGAGGTACGTGCCCTGAGCGGGAACCGAACCTGGGACTCTCTGGTCCGCGGGCCAACGCTCTAACTGCTGAGCCATACTGGCCAGGGCAATTATGTGATTTCTTAATGTTTGGTTTTGGGAGACAAAATACAGAGCACATTCATTAATTTAGGCTGTGGAAAGAAAAAGGTTTCTTTCCAGAGATTACATTTTGCTATCTGGGTAAATAACTTTTTCTTTCTAATACAGAAAAGTATAAAGAAAAATTAAAACTGCATCCTAATAGTTCTATTGAAGCCATTTAACATAGAAGCTTGTTTTGGGGGGAGAAGAAAGTGGAAAAAGGAGAACTTTTATAGGTTGCCTGCCAGACATTGTGTTGTTCAGGTTAGTCAATCTCCTTAATTTGCCCAACAACCTTATGCGGAAGGCATCACCACCTCTTTTTTCCAGAGCATGGGATTCAACGCTCAGAAACGCGAGTTCACTTGCTTGGGTTGGACCAACTACTCAGTGCTGAGCTACACTGGTTTGTTTTCAAGTCTCCTCTGCTTAGCTCAGCCACTGAAAGATGAGTGTTTCCTTTCCGTACATATGAAAGTAGTTACCAATTCCACTTTGATGTGTCTACTCTGATGGGTGAGTGTGGTCTGAGGAGGAGTGTCCAGGGTCTCTGTACTGACAGGGACTTGAAGGATGCTTCACGGAAGGGCTCCTCGGTGAGAAAAGAAAGCTTTGTACAAACACCTTTCTGAGGAAAAATATATTATTTGACTCAATTCTGTTCTGACTCAGTGCAGGGGTTAAACATGATGATAAAGACGAAGGCAAAACCTGCGATTGCATTTAAAAAATATAATTCCAGATGGGAAGTTAAAATGATGAATATCATTTTCTGAAGATGAGTTTAAAAATTCATTTTCTTCTGCTTGCAAGCTGGCCTCAGGCAAAACAGCATTTTTATGTTTCAAGAGACACGCTGAAGTCAGGGGAGAGCCCCTGTGGTGTGGTGGCAGTGGGCACGCTGTAGGTCAAGGGAAGGTGGGTCTCTGGCACATGTGTTTCCAATCTGTTTCCTCTCCTGCTCGTGCCCTGTGGGAAAGAGGCTGCATGGACAGGAGGAACAGTGGGGGGAAGTCCAACACAAAGAACACACAAATACAGACGGCACTGCCAGTCTCACTTGGCTCCTTGAATGTTGTGACTCTTTTTCTTTGCTTTGCACGGGGAGGTGGAATCAGGGCAGAATGAGGCGCTGATGCTGGCTCGATTCTTTCGTAAAACTACTGCCTCCAAAAATGGTGCCCAGCACCGTTAAGCCCCATCACCTCGGGTGGTGGAGGGAGGCGGTGATGAGGGAGCTCGGTGTCCCTGCCTGTGCTGGGATCCTTCCCACAGGCAGCGATGAGGCTGGTGTGGCCCTGGCAGTGCTTAGCCCTGGCTCTTCCTTGGACCGTGTGGCAGAGTGCAGGCTCTCCCAGGGCCAGATGGTGAAGACGGTGAAGGTGACTTCTGGTGCTCCAGCCCTTGTTTTTCTCGTATTCATTTCCCTTCTCTCGGTGCCTATATGCCCTTAACACATATTCGTATCAAAACTTGCTCTTGCTTCTCGTACTGGTCTTCCTCATGTTAGGTGTTCAGGCTTCTGATGCATACAAACGATTTTTAGCTGGTATTTAAACAACTACTCTTTATTTGAATAGTTAGTAATTTCATGTCTACCAAAAAGATTAAATAAAATCCTGATGTGTTCTGGATATTATTGTGTAGGATGTTGTTTTAGATAGGGTAAATACGGGGCTACTATAATAAAGGCCAGTGTGTGTTCTTCAACACCACCAAGCATTTAAGTTACTTCTCACACTGTCTGCCTGGAAATAGCATCAGAGCCTACAGGTTAAGGGTTCAGTCCTGTAAGACTGCCCCTCGCCTGTACTTCTGATGCCAAAGGCAAGTCCAGGTTGTCACCTGTGCTTTAGACCAACTGGCTGGAGATTGGAGGTTCCCACACTCCCCTCCTCGGGTTGGACTGATCTGTGAGAGCAGCTCACAGAACTCAGGAGAACATTTACTTGTTAGATTACTGATTTATTATAAAAAGATAAAACTCAGTAACAGCCAGCTAGAAGAGATGCATAGAGTAAGGTGTGTGGGGAGCTCCAAGCAGATTCCATGCTCTTGGAGACTCCCCTCTCCAGCATCACCACGGGTTCCCCAACCTGGAAGCTCTCTGAAGCCGACCTTATGGGTTTTAAGGAAGGTTTGATTGATAAAATCATTGGCCATTGATGACAGAACTTAATCTCCAGCCCTTCTTCTCTTACTTGGAGATCAGGGGGTGGCGCTGAAAGTTACAACCCTCTAATCACTGTGGTTGGTTCCCTGGCAGCCAGCCCCTATCCTCAGGTTACCAAAGGGATATGCAAAATAGCATCATTAACATTACAATTTCCTTAGGAAATTCCAAGGGTTTTAGGAGTTCTGTGCTAGGAACAGGTTGAAGGTCAAATATATATTTCTTATTATACATCACAATATCACACAAAGAGATCCCCCCAATACAATATCTTACATAGGAAAGACATTTATTGATTTTCAATATAGCTCTTTGGAACTTGGGTCCCATATTTTTTCCATTGTGTTGCTTTGTCTTCCTTTTGTCATTGCCCTTCTCGGAGGGATCAAAGGTGCTGCATGATTTTGCTACTTCTAGTTTGTCAGGAGAGGAGAAGAGGAACTTCATGGCAAGGATTTTGCACGAAATAAGTGGAAGTGAAATGTATGACTTCTGCTCACCCTCTGTTGTCACTGCACCCTTCTGCAAGGCAGAGTGAGCACCTGCTTCCCAGCCAGAACTCGGTGGTTCCTGATGCTCTACTGCCTCAAGGATAAGGGCAGAGCGGAAACTAGGGGGTAGCTGGCAATCTCTACTGCAGATTAAAAGGTTAAACATGAATTTGGAGAAAACTAATAGGTAACAAATAGTACAAATTGTACACAGATGGCGCAAATATTGTAAGCAGGTAAGGGAATAACTAAGGCTTAAGAGATGAATGATGGATATGGCTTAAGGCCTTCCTTATGTCAAGGGTATTTGCTTTTATTTATTTATTTAAAAATATTTTTAAAGTATTGTAGATGTCCCCCCCCCTTTTTTTTACCCCATTGACACCCTCCGCCCCATCCACTGCCCCCCCAGCCTACATCGCACTGCTGTCTGTGTCCATTGGTTATGCATATATGCATGTAAGTTCTTTGATTTATCTCTTCCTGTCCCATCCCCCCTCTGAGGTTTGACAGTCTGTTCCCCACTTCCATGTCTCTGGATCTATATTGTTCCTCTGCTTATTTTGTTCATTGTATTTCACAAATAAGTGAGATCATGTGATATTTGTCTTTCTCTGATTGGCTTACTTCGCTTAGCATAAAACTCTCCAGGTCCCTCTGTGTCTCAAAGGATAAGAGATCTTTCTTTCTTAGCTGCATAGTACTCCATTGTGTAAATGTACCACAGCTTTTTTATCCACTCATCTACTGATGGACACTTGGATTGTTTCCAGATCTTAGCAATTGTAAATAGCACTGCTATGAACGTAGGGATACATATATTCTTTCTGATTGGTGTTTCAGGCTTCTTAGGATATATTCCTAGAAGTGGAATCACTGGGTCAAACGGCAGTTTAACTTTTAATTTTTTTGAGGAAGCTCCATACTGTTTTTCATAGTGGCTGCACCAGTCTGCATTCCCACCAGCAGTGTACTAGAGTCCCCTTTTCTCCACACCCTGGTTAGTACTTGTTTGATGATTTGTTGATGGCAGCCATTCTGGCAGGTGTGAGGTGATACCTCATAGCCACTTTAATTTGCATCTCTCTGATGATTAGTGATCAAAAAAGTGAAGTGTACCAGAAAGAGGCTGGGCTTGGATGCAGTGGCATGGTCCTAGCCTTCCCCTCTTCCCTGTGCTGTGTGTTCTGGTCCTGACGCTAATCTACTTTTGACTTTGAGTAGGTCATAATTTCCTTTCCTAATGTAATCTGAGGTATTACGTTAGGAAATAGGAGGTATTGGATGAATGTTGAGACCTCTTTCATTGTTAAAGTGTCTGTGAATGTCTTATTGTAGAACTCCATCCTCAACAACATATAGCAGAGGACATTTTTTGGATGGAGTAGAAGTGTGGGCATCCCAGCACCTCAGAAATCTGTCACCTAGGTGGGTTGTGTGTTCTCTCTCTCTCTCTCTCTCTCTCTCTCACACACACACACACACAGACACACATGCACGCAGAGTGACGAGATCTTTCATTTGTGACACCATGTCTGCTAAAACACCTCCTCAGCCCACTCCTTTCTGCCTGCTCCTCACCTCCAATATGGTACCTAAGAGATATCCCTCCAAGACAGTTCCTATCATTGCTGGTAAGATATGGTCTTTATTTTTCTCCTGGAGAAATTCTGGAGTCCATTTTTATTCTCCTCTTGGGAGGAGTGTGACCATTTTCCTTCTGCTGGTCAGCAATGAGAGGCTCATGACAGTGTGATCAGTGGAAGTGTGCTTACTGCAGGGCACCCCACAGGGAAGGAGAATCCCCTGTGTTTGGCAGTAAAGCTTCCCTTAGGGGTTCATTGGCTTTGGATTCTGCTTTCCTTCCTGTTCTGGGGATTCTTTTCCAAATAGACATTGAATAGTGCTCAACTGGGATTTTTATAGAGCTATAGAAAGAACATATAGAGAACAAGATGCTAAATTCAAGAAACATGTCCTGGCTGGTGTGGCTCAGTTGGTGGAACATCGTCTGAGAGGTCGCTGGTTCAGTTCCCCATCAAGGCACATGCCTGGGTTGTGGGTTTGATCCCCAGTAGGGGGCATGCAGGAGGCTGCCGATCTACGTTTTCCTCTCATAAGTGTTTCTCTCTTTCTTCCCTTCCCCTTCCTTTTCCTGTCTCCTTTCCCCTCTCTCTAAAATCGATAAAAACATCTTTAAAATATATTTAAATTCAAGAAACATGTAATGAACTCATACTATGCTGGGCACTACTCTAGGTACAAACAAGACATGGTCTCTACCTGAAACTGCTCGTGAATCTTTCCATGAGAGTTCAGAGGCCCCCTGCCCTGGGACAGCAGAATTGACCACTGACAGTTTTCAGATGTTTTATGGAGCTCTTGATTTCTGGAGAAACTTGACAAGGATTCACGAGTTACTTCACAAATGAAATTAAAACTTTGAATATGTGTATGAACTTGTAAGTATTCTCCTAAATTATAAGGATGGTAAAGAAATAATTTTAAATCTAATTCCTTTATATTCTTTTTGCATACAAAACTTCAATCAAGAATGATCAAGGATCACAGTAGGAAATTGAATATAACTGTTGTCATTTATAGCCTTACATTTTTAATTCAACTCTTTTTTTATTATGCACAGGAAAAAGGAAAGAAGGATGTTACCATAACAGTCACAATTCTATCCTAAAGTCTTTTCCCATAGTGTCATTTTATTGTTTTTCTAGTAATAGCAGTAACAATAACAATAGTAAATGAGGCAGCCTTTTGTAGGTTTTGAGTGTGGATTCCGGAGCCAGATTGTCTGTGTTTGAATTCTAACCCTAGTCATGTGACTTGCGAGAAGTTACATCAACTCTCTGTGCCTTGGTTTTCTCATTTATAAAATGGGGATCATAATACTACTTTTTACATTGTTGTGAGGAAAATAATTTAATATTTCTAATACATTCAGACCAATGCTTGACATGCATTCAGTATTGTAGAAGTGTTTATTAAATAAATAAATAATTAAATAAATACAAATCCCCTTAATATTAAGTATTGACTTTAAGGGGGTATCAATTAGTATTTGTTATTTGTATATTGTGTGTATATGTTTATATTTAAACTTTTATCTCTTGATCGAGTTTGTGCAATTCAATATTCATATATAAGTGTCTATGACTTTAAAAGCTTTAAAAGTTCTGTAAAACCTCTGGACTAGGAGATTTCTAAAAATATCATTAAAAAATATCATCAGCCCTGGCCGGTTTGGCTCAGCAGTTGGTGTGTCAGCCTGTGGACCAGAGAGTCCCGGGTTCGGTTCCTGCTAAGGGCACGTGCCTCGGTTGCAGTTTGTCCCTGGCCCTGGTTGGGGTCGTGTGGGTGGCAACCACTCGATGTGTCTCTCTAACCTCGATGTTTCTCTCTCTCTCTTCCTCCCTCTCTCACTCCCGCTCTATCTGAAGATAAAATGCAAAAATGTCCTCAGGTGAGGATAAAAATATATATATATATCATCAACGGTCAATAATTTAGTCATTCTCTGAGTGCAGCAAAATTATATGGGTTCTTATATAGGCATCAGATTTTAAAACCAGGTCTGATGCACTTTGTAAATCTTAATCACCGCTGTGAAGTAGGCAGTTCTCCTTGTCCTCTCTCTCTCTCTCCCTCTGACTGATTCATTGATTAATGCAACTAATATCTCCATGTGGAAAACACTGCGTAGGCGTGGTCAGAGAATTCGTGAATGTATAAAGGATCTCACAGTCCAAAAAGGGAGGAAGAAACCTCCATTGCTATAGTATAAGGAAGCAAGTGAGAGTACTCCGAGGACACAAATGAAAGGCTACCATATTTCAAAAGAGAAAAATTACATCCAAATAAGCGTCAGTGAAAAGACGGCATGTGAAATGGGGCTTTAAGGGAGAACGGGGTTGATCCATGTGGAGCTGGGACAGGATGCAAAGGAAGGGACACAGCCAGGTCAGTTCTTCACTTGTTGAGTTGGAAGTGCCTGTGGGCATCCAAGTGGAGGGGCCACGAGGGGCCAGGCACTTCTTGGGGAAGTTAGGGGAGATGTGAATTGTCACCAGCCCAGAGGTAGGGGTTCAGGCATGAGAGCTGATGAGAATGGAGAAAGGGACTTGTTCTGCTTCTTCACCTTCCAGGGTTCTTTTCCTTCTCTCATTTCAATCCCGTTCTCTTACTGCTCTTGGATTCTTCTGGTGCAGATGTGATCTGTTTCTTAACTATTTCATGAAAGTGTCAAAGATGCAATGCTTTATCTTTGCATGTTGAAAAGGATGCTAAGGGAGGCCAGTGCTGAACTCAAAGTTTAGCAAATGAAAACTTCACGTGAGAATTTTAGGCCATGTGGTCCTTGGCTGGGAGAGAGGTTTTGGGTACCTGATAGGGTAGTTGTCTTTCTGTTGTAGTTCAGAATACACTAAGAAACCAATTCATTTGTTTTTATGAATGACCCTGCTGGTTAGGAATGTTAACACCCTCCACAGCTGGAAAGCAAAATTTCCTTGTCTTACTCTCTGGTTCCCCCTACCCCAGAAGCATTTCCCTGCCGCCTTCAGGGTTAACTTTTGCCTCGCTGTGAGGCTCCCTATCACATCTTGATGAAAAATGTAGCTAAACAGCACTCCTCTGCTTAGCTCTGATCCCAACAGGGAAATCTGCCTTCTACACACCTACGCACATAGAATTAGGGACCCCCGAATCATAAATGCTTCTCTGCATTTTTCCATGCTGCTTCTGTCTCTCTTTTCCTTTTTTCTTTCTTCTGCATTCATTCATTCATTCATTCACTCATTCATTCATTCATTCATTCCCCATTTATTTGTGACGACTATATACAAAATACTCTCTGGAGCCATCAAGAGTAACAGGTATTCGAGATACGTTTTTTGTTAAAGAAGTTTATGGTGTATTAGGTATGATGGTCATTAATGCTTCACCAAATGGTCCTGGTTCTTTCCTTTTCTACACACGTGGTAGAAACATGTAGTCGAGGTTATCCCCATTTTACTATTGAGAAAACAACTGTTCTGGAAATTTAAGTAATTTGTCTACTGTCGCTCTGCTGGGGTTCACCTGACACCGAAGTCAGCGCTGTTCCTGTTGCGTCACACTGTGTTTAAGGTGGCTGGGTATTTTGATAAGTGGAGTTTTGGCAGAGGGCATTCTGGGTTGAGAGAGCAGGAGGAGCAGAGAGGTGGGGGCGGGAAAAAAGCCAGATGTGTTTTGGAAGCCGTTAATTAGATAAACTGAAGTCAGATGGAAGGGACGGCTGTGTGCCAGGAGGTGGTGGGAGGTGAGGCTGCAGCGCACAGAGCCTTCACTGTCAGCATGAGGAATCTGGAACTTCTTCAGTTTCGACTGGTACGTTTTAATAAATGAGTCATTTCACATCCCGGTTTGTATTTATCGATTCTCAGGAGAGTTTTTCTCCCTTTCTATTAGAAATACACAAGATAAAATGGTCTAAAATGGCAGATGAGGGGTTTAAGTGACATATTAACTCACTAAGCACTGTGCACGGTCTAGGTGCTGGGGGAACATGATAGACAGGATAGTGACCTGTCTCTGAGAGTGGACATTGTAGAGATACCAGGGAAATGGGGATTAATCAATGGAATAGCTTATAGCAGAGAATTTCCCTTCCCTTCCCTGGAAGACAGACTCTCATCTATCTTGAAGAAGTTAATAATGAGGTTGTCTTATTTTATTAAATAGAAAAGGAACAGAAACTGGAAGGAAATTTTTTTTAAAAGAGGTTAAAAGAAAAGGCTCTAAAATACCCAGAATGTATTGAATGCGTAGCCTATTGTCATTCAAGACGGAGACTCAACTGGCAAGGGATTGTATGTTTGAGAGCTTCTTCCAGAAGAAATAGTGTAGAGTAACTGAAAATCATGCAATTAGATGGAGCTGCAGTTCTGGCATCTTGCTTGAAGCCTGCTGGGCTGTAAGACATGTGACTGAAGGTCAAGGAGGGTATGCAAGCAGATATGGATTAATAAACACACTGGAGTGTGTTACTGAGATAGTAATATTTGGATTATAAAACACTTTTAAAAACTATTTGAGCCCATGATTAATTGAAGCTCACAAATTTCAAGCAGTGAAATGTGTTTTACTGAAATTGCTATTAAGAACTCCTATCAGCTATCCGATTCCTTGATTTCCCTAGTGAATTTTATAATCTAAATTAAACAGAGAATGGTATAAATTTTCCCTTTTTTGGGTAGCTGATTAAAACCAATACCATCTCAATATACTGTTACATAGTGGTTATATCTGACTCTATGGAACCATTTATTACGTATCTGATTACTTCCAGTATTTTCATGAATTGATCATAAGCCAATTTGAAAACTCACTTATCTCAAATAAGTTCAGTAATAACAGAATATACTGCCTGTAAGAATTATTAATGAAATAAATCAGGATGCATGGAAATTAGCATCTCTCTTTGTATAAATTATGTTGTCATGAGACTGTACATCACTTCCTGAAATACGTGTTTACTCCACATATAATCTGTGGTACTGATCTCATCACCAATTCATAAGTACGCCTGAATAAGGGAAATTCTATTAGGAACAGATTATTTTAAAAATATTGTTTCAAAGAGAAAAGATAATATAAACATGAAAATGAAGGGACTAATATCTGGATATAATTGTAAAAATATCTAAAATGGCAATATCTTTATTAAAATAGCTTTCATTTCCACATAAGCATGTTCTCCAAGGCGCTGGGTGTTTGTTCCGACCCTCCTCTCCTCTCCCACTGCCGGGTTCTTCTCCATGGGCGGGGAAATGTGCCTTCCCCCAGTGCTCAGGAGAAGGTGACACCCATTTCTATACCAAGTTTCCAGAGATTTTTTTGAAGGTCCAGAGAAGAATATTTACTCTCGATGCGAGAGTCAGCTGGATTAACTTTATGTAGTGTCTCTGACAAACCACAGAACAGTGGGGAAGTGGGTAATTAGGGGCTAATTGTGTGTTGCTTAATTCTCCCTTTGCCCCTTACGTAGCTCAACCTGCATAAAGTCTAGGACCCCTCATTCTCTTGCTGGTACCCTGAAGGGCTGCTGCTGCCCATCTCCTTACCTCCATGGGAATATACGACAATCGGAACAGTGGGCTACCTTGACTTTCAAGTTCACGGTGCTTCACACACTCTAGTCAGTTTCCTCGTGAGCGTGTGGAGTAACCTGGCCGGCCACAGGAGTCCTTTCAGAACCCGGCATTTTACTGCTCGGCTGTGATCGCGCTGAGGGCAGTGGTCCCTCCCCGCCGCCTCTTTAGGATCTCTCCTTGTCAAGGTGTGATCTATTTGTTGTCTGACAGTTGCCTCCTCTCTCTCAGTGTGTGTGTCTCTCCCATCTTCTTATCATGACCATGCATGGCTGTGTTGACTTAACCAAAGGATCTGAGTCTCTGCGGGTTGGTGGGACGAAGCAATGCATCTAAGTGATGCTATTACCCAGAGGAGGGACTAGCATGGGGTCGGCGACAGGAATACTGAAAACAGGCCGAAGAATGTGTTCCCAGGTGGGCAAGAGGACAGGAAGATACCTGCAAGCCAGAGATCTGACTTTGGGAGGACGAGCATCTGTCAGGGGTTAGGAAGTCCTGCCAAGGAGGAGCAATCTCTATGCTACGTGATAAATTAAAAACAGCACAGGACTGATTGGACAAAGGCCAGCAGAAGGCTGTTGTACTTAGAGGACAGATGTAAAAAAGAATCATAAAAGAACTGTTTATAGAGATAGAGGAAAACAGACAGTGTCATAAAAGTTGAGAGAGCAGAGTACTGGGATAAAAGAGAGGACTGGGAAAGGGGTGTTCTGTGGCACGGAAATCACTGCTGGGGACCTGCATGTGGGCCCCAAATAAAAAGAGACACCACCCTTTTCGAGAGATTAACTCCTAACTCTTACAGGGTGCTTTCTTAGTGACTGCTTAAATTTCTTTTATTTTTTATTTTTTATCCTCACCTGAGGACATTTTTGCATTTATCTTTAGATACAGTGAGAGGGAGAGAGGGAGGATGAGAGAGAGAGAGAAACATCAATGTGAGAGAGACACATCGACTGGTTGCCATCCACACGACCCCAACCGGGGCTGGGGACGAACTGCAACTGAGGTATGTTGGCCAGAATCGAACCCGGGACTCTTTGGTCCATAGGCTGACGCTCTAACCACTGAGCCAAACCGGCCAGGGCTGGAAATGTTTTTTAATTGAAAAGTAAGTATCAGCCCCTCTATGTACCTGACATTGTTCTAAGAAGTGGAGATAAATGGTAATAAAAGAGACAAGATTTCCGCCCTGCGAGGAGCACATGGTCTCAGAAAAGGAGTTCTATGAAGAAAAATGAAGCGGTGATGGGGACAGCTGGTGGCGGAAGGTGTTATTTAGATAGGGTGGTTAAGGAAGTCTCACTGTGAAGAGACATTTGAGCAGAGATCTGAATGAAATGATTCACAATGGCAAGTTTTGAATGATGTTGAAAAAGCCTTTAAAAAACAACATTTTAGAGGCCATGCATGCAATGGTTGTCATGGAGATCGCAAATAGATACCTACAGTGTGAATGAGAAGTTATTCCAAATGTTATGTCTATTTTTATATTAAGTGTACTTGTGACTTAAATTGAAATTTCCTGAAACAGCGAGAAACATGGATTCAGAAATATTCAACCGTGTTAGATGACACAAAAGGGCATAATCAGAGATTACATCGACATAGAAGACACATGTGAAGACCCTGATAAATGTTTCATGTATGTGTTATGGATTGAATGTTTGTGTCCTCTACAAATTCAAATGTTGGAGTCCTAAACCCTAATGTGATGGTGTTAGGAGGTGGGGCCTTTGGGAAGTAATTAGGTCGTGAAAGAAGAGCCCTCATGATGGGATTAGTGCCCTTCTAAGAAGAGACACCAGAGCCCTGGCCGGTTTGGCTCAGTGGTTTGAGCATCGGCCCCTGGACCAATGAGTCATGGGTTCGATTCCAGTCAAGGGCACGTAGCTCAGTTGTGGTTCGTCCCTGGCCCTGGTCGAGGTTGTGCAGGAGGCAACCAGTCGATGTGTCTCTCACATTGATGTTTCTCTCTCTCTTTCTCTCCCTCCCTCCCACTCTACCTGAAGATAAATGGAAAAATATCCTCGGGTGAGGATTAAAGAAAAAAAAAAAAAAGAAAGAAAAAGAAAAGACACCAGAGAGCTTGCCCTCGTCTCTGCTTCCCGTCCTGTTAGTGGGCTCCTGGTCTGCTGACACCCTGATCTTGGCCTTCCTGGCCTCTAGAACTGTGAGAAATAAATGTTGTTTAAGTCACTCAGTCTATACTAATTTAGCAGCCTGAACTAAGACAGTTTGTGAGCGTGGAAACAAGTCATGCCCCAAATTAACATATTTATATACCCTGATGTTTAATCTGTGTGGGAATGTAAATGTATAAATTATACATTAGAAGTACAAATTTTCCATGATAACTATATCCCTGAATTTTGTCCATTAAAAAAATTGTACATCTTCTTTTGGATCTTTTCATTGGCTCATATACGAACGTAGTAGGTAGACCAGACCTGCGGACAGATTAGGTATGGATGCCAAGCGCTGCCCTTTTAAGCCTGCTGCAGAATTGAGCAAGGCACAGGCGCTCGATGACTGGAAACCTGGCTGAGGCTTCTATCTCGAAAACAGATTCTGTAGACTAACGTGCACGTTAAACCACCTGTCCAGTTTTTGAGCAGTCGAACTGCAAGTCTGAGAAGTGGCCAGGACATTCTCTGCTCTGTGTGCATGTGACTGTCTGAAGCAGAGGGCATTGCCCACAGGAAACTTTTGCCCTCTCTGTTGTCCAGGCTGGATTACATGAAGGAAACTTGTCTTTATATGCTTTACTTCCTGACGATAGTCTGATATAGGCAGAGCAGCCTCAGCTAGAGTGGGGAGAAACCTATGTATGTGATTGAAGGAACCCCAAAAGCCTCTCAGACCTAATACGATATCTTCTGTGCCAGTGTGACAAAGTGCCTGAAATCTACACCAATAGGCATCTTAGAAACAATTTGGGGTCCAGCCTCTCTCATGCCCATCATTCTTTCAACTTCCTGTGTCAGATCTCTTACTAAAAAGTCAGATGTGATTGGCCAAGAAGGGGATACCTGAACCTAGTAACACTTTAATGTTAGTTTATTTACCAGGTTGGTTGATTATAAACCTAGGAAAGGCTTACTACAACGGGACAAGTTATGAACTAAGTTTGAGTGGCCCTGAATGGAACCATAGTCTCGAGGGCTTTAGGAAGCTAAGGGTAGATAGAGGACTTCGGGACTTTGGGGGGAGCAGAAGCATCTATTTGGGAGGCAGAACCCTAAGAGGATCCCAGTGATCTTGTATCATCTCTTCCCCTTGAGTGCGAGTGGAACCTGTGAATAAGATGACACATAGCTCCTGTGAGTGGTAGGTTACATGGTAAAAGGGGTTTTTGCAAATGTCATTAAAGTTCCAAATCAGTTGACCTGGAGAAGGAGATTATTCAGGTGAATCTGATCTATTCACAGGGGCCCTTCCCATCTGGACCCAGAGGCATGAGAAGATTTGATGTGTCATAACTGGCTTGATGGTGAAGAGGGCCCCATGACAAGGAATGTGGGAGGCCTCCAGGAGCTAAGAGTTATGTCCCATTGATACAGCAATAAAATGAGAACCTCAGTCCTTCAGCCACAGGAACAGAATTCTGCCAACTCCAAGAATGAGCTTGAAAGTACATTTTCCCCTGGAGCCTCCAGACAAGGACTCAGCCTGGCTGACACTTTCACTCAGCCTTGGGAGACCCTAAGCTGAGAACCCAGCCACAGGTGCTGAACTGCTGACCTGCAGAACTGCAAGTTAAAAATGGGTGTTGTTTTAAGCTTGTGGTAATTTGTTATGCAGCAATAGAAAATGAATATATTTTGCTAATATTACAGTTTTTGCAGATATGAACATTGCAGTTGCATTATTCTCCCCCTTTTCAGACAAGTCAGTCAGTCAGTGAGTAATGTTTAATTTTGTTGTTGTTAATCTTCACCTGAGGATACTTTTCCCATTGATTGTTTTAGATAGAGTGGAAGGGAGGGACGGAGGGGAGAGAGAGAGAGAGAGAGAGAGAGAGAGAGAGAGAGAGAGAGAGAGAGAGAGAGAGAGAGAAACGTTGATGTGAGAGAGACACATCAATTGGTTGCCTCGTGCATGCAGGGATCAAACCTGCAACCCAGGTATGTGTCTTTAACTGGGAATCAAACCCGCGGTCCTTCAGTCTTCGAGCTGATGCTCTAACCACTGAGTCAAACTGGCCAGGGCACCAGTGAGTAACATTTAGATTAGGTCCTTGTATTTTGTGGCTGGGGAAACAGGGTGTGGGGTGTCCTTCCATTTCTTGTACCTTTATTTTACAATGGCTATATACGGGCTATGATATCATTCAGTATTAGTGAGGCTTGTTTGTGTTTTCCAGGTGGTTTTGCACAGCACAGGGACTCCAGCACTAAATAACACATTTTGACCGCCCCCCCCTCCCTTTCTTATTACTCTTTTCTCAGTGTCTTGCTTTGTTTCCAAACATCACACTGTTCTTCATTTCAGCTCTGTTGCCCTGGCTTTTAAGCCATCTATTTTCATCCTGAGAAAGCACTCCAACCTGTAAGGACCGCATCTCATGGTGCCAGAGCATGGTTGGTCCTTGTGAGGCAGGAGAGTAAGAAGCTAGGGAGATTCCTTGACAAGTGGAATAAGGGAAACTGAGACAATATAATTAAACAGGCCAAAACTCTAATTTACAACAGCTAATGAACCACAAGATTTTATTTTCCCCCAACCAAGGACACTTAGGAGCAAATGGTTTATATATTCCAGACCATCCAGGGGCAGAATGGCCTCGGTCCCAGTTCCTCTTCAATGACGATCTTGATGATGCTCTTTAAAAATGAAACTAACCAGAAAATAACCCCTGACTCCTTTATACCCACATTTTGATGAATCAACATATTGAAGAGCACACCTGAAAAGCTAATGAATATTCTGTAAGACCCTGCCCTGAGACTTTCCCGAGGATTCAGGCTGGCCAAAGGGATAAAAAGCCTCAAGACAAAGGAGCCAGGCAAGCTCTCGAAAGAGCATGCCCACACCTAGTATCTTTGCTGTTTTCTCCTGAACTCTGAAGGACCCCATGAGACTTGCAATCAGGGGAGCAGTGGGCAGTGGCAGCTCAACCCATGCTAACCCCCTGAACCTGTCTCCAATGCTCTCTTTTCCCTGACTTTTCCTCTCCTGTTGCTTCTCCTACCTTAAGCCCTTCCTGTGTTTCACTGTCCCCAGCTTTAATAAACACCTGGAAATCTTTCCTACACAAAGTGAAGAGCCCACACACTACTGGTAGGCCCTAGGCAGACCCGCCCTGAGCCTAGACTTTATCCGGTAACACCTGCCCTGCCCAGGTGTGAGTTCTGCTTTCTAGCCCATGTATTACCATGTGGGATTCCCAGCAATCTGTTTTCTGGGGGCCTCTCACCAGTCTCTTGAACCCTCTATTCTCCAGCAGCAGTAATAGATCAGTAGTGGTTTGATTTTCTTCTTAGTCACAAGTGAGTGAGAAAGACCCACAGGCCTGGCAGCATAAGGACGTTACCCAGCCAGTGCATTTGCTAGTTGTAGATCCCAAGCCCTGAGGCCCAGGGGTTGAGCAACTAACTGCTCAAGGTCATCCCAGGAACTCCGCCTCTGAAGTCCATGGCCAGCCCCAGCTGGACAGGCAATCCATGCTAATTAATTATGATGACAGATCTGGGATTTAAAGTTCTGAAACTGGATCCCAGTGCAGGTGAACTACAAAATCCATGTATTGATATCTATACACATGATTCAATCAACAAGGTCTTGAAGGTCACTGAAAATATTCGAATTTTAGGAATTGGTTGATTCAACAGCTACTTTGGATTATGGCTCAGTCTTGGGCTCTCACTCATACCTCACTCTTTTAGGAGAAATGAGAATGGGTCAAATTAACTGCTCCACTATGTGGGTGAGCTAGTTGTTTTCTCTTCTGTGGCTTTCATTCCAGGTATTTCCCTTCACCTGAAAGTTTCTTCAGCAGCTAGATAGATAGACAGAAACATAGATGGATATTGTGATACCGTAAGAAATGTGTATTTGATCTCATCCCTGACACAGAGCTCTTAAAACTCTTGTAATTTCCTGAGTGATGGTGTGAGAAGAGGGCCTTTTGACCATTCCTGAGTTTATGGTAATGAGGTGTATCTTGATGGGCCCCCTAGGTAGCTTCAGGGTGGGGGCTGGCCACCAGAGGAACTAACCCTATGATTAGAGGGTTAAAACATTCAGCTTCATCCTCGACCTCCAGGGAGGGGAGAGGGGCTGAAGAGTGAGTTAATTGCCAATGGCCAATGATTTAATCAAGCATGCCTAAGTAATGGATCTTCCATAAAAATCCTAAATGATGGCATTCAGAGAGCTTCCAGGTTGGTGAATGCATCCATGTGCTGGGAGGGGGATGACACCTGAATACCAAAGGGACAGGAGTTTCCATGTTCGGGACCCTTCTGGACCTTGCCCTTCATAACTCTTCATTTGGCTGTTCATTTGTATTTTTTATAATATCCTTATAATAAACCAGTACTAATAAGTGTTTGCCTGAGTTCTGGGAGCTGTTATAGCAAATTATTAAACTCAAGGAGCAGATTGTGGGAACCCTTCATTTGTAGCCAATTGGACAGAAGTGTGGGTAAGCTGGGGAGCCACTTCTTGTGATTGGCATCTGAAGTGAGGGGCAGTGTTGTGGGACTGAGCCCTTAACCTTGGGGTCTGTGCTAACTCTGGGTAGTCAGTGTCAGAATTGAGTTGGTATCCACAGAGAACTGTTTGGTGTGGAAAACCCACACATTTGGTGTCAGAGTGCTGTGAGTAGAAATAGATCATATTGTATTGAGGAAAGAGTGCAGAACAAAATGGAGTCACCATAGCTACATTAATAAGATTACTTACATCAGAATGGACTGAAAATGAGGCATAGATTTTATTTCACTTTAGCTAGCCTGGGAACTTAAACTTTTGAACTTTTCAGTTGTACATCAATGCCTGGATATATCTATATCCAGATATATCAAGAGGCTTCATATTATATATATATATATATATATATATGATATATCTATATGAGATGATATATATATAGAGAGAGATATAGAGAGATATATATCTACCTCTGTCTCTGTCTCTGTCTCTGTCTCTATCTCTATCTCTATCTCTGTCTCTATCTCTGTCTCTGTCTCTGTCTCTGTCTCTATTTTGATATAATTTAGGAAAGGATGTTTATGTTTCCAGACCAGTGGACATCTGGAAAATCACCATCTCCAACCAATCCAGAAGCTAAGAATGCAGGACTGATTCTTTTCAAGAACATACTTTTCACTATAAAAGCTCTTAATTTTTCTTTTTCTTTGGAACACTCTGGGTGTTGCCTGGCAGTATTTACTGACACTTGAATAAAACTTTGTCATTCAATTCTAGTAAAGCCTCCTGTTTCATTTATGCTTGGTTGATAGTATACACTTACACACACACACACACACACACACACACACACACACACACTTAGAAACAAACTCATATTGCATGTGCATATTATATACTACTCAGGAGAAGTGACATCCATATACTCTCTGCCTTATTATGTAGTTAAGTCTACATCATATGGTACAAATAATAATGAGAAGAAGGTGAGATTTGCTAAAGCAGGGAGGAGGCATAACTCTTTTTGCTCATGTATGTGCATGTTAGTTGAATGGTGCTCTGTTGAGTGGCTTCTCTTCAAGTTATGGACTCAATGGGCTTGGCTCAGGCTGTGAGTTGGACTCAGGTTTGCTTCATGAGTATTCATTCTGGGGCCCAGGAAGAGGGGCAGCAGCAATCTGATAGGGATGTCTTCTCAGGGCAATGGTAGAGGGACAAGGGAGCATGTAGAAGCCTATGCTGCCTCTAAGGCCAGGCTCAGAAGGGTTACCCTATTGTGTCTGCTCACATTTTATTGGATAAAGCAAGTCATGTGACCGAACCCCCAAGTGGAGAGGTGGGGAAGTATACTCCTGACTTGGAGGAAAAAATATTTTGAACAGCATTCTAATCTATCCCAGGAGGAAAGCTGAATATATGTGTCTGTCTGTCTATCTATCTATCTATCTATCTATCTATCTATCTATCTATCTATCCATCCATCCATCCATCCATCCATCCATCCTGCCTCTTTAAACACATAAGCACCCATACAGCACATCCCTGAAGTGCTTGGACATTTAACATGTATGGACAAGCAAACAAACAGAATCCCGAGCAGTGTTCGACTGTTCTAGCACTGTAGCTTGTCTTGTATTCACTTCTTCTGCTATTTATTCTGGCCTTTCCACATTAATTCAGGTCACTCTCTGTTAAAAAATGAGTCAAGAGTGTGTTTCAAAGAAAAATGTTCTCTATGAAATATTTAAACATGGTTAAAACTACCAGCAACATGGAATTGAATGTTTTATGTGATAACTGGCACTCACATCTTGGTTCCCTTCGAGTAGGAAGGAAAGAAAAGTGGTGGTAAACCCCTGCCCTGTGTCTATTACTCAGTCACCTGGAGGAATTTTAGGGTGGATTTTGTTGCTATGTACAAAGCCAAACACCCATACTGAGATGTTGGGCTCTCTCAGAATGTACAATGAGAGGAACGGAAATTAGAGTTTCTAGTACCGGTGACTCTAATGAAAGGATTGAGGGAAGAAGTGGAATATGTGGGGGTGTATTAATATTTACTGAGAATCTACCACATGCTACCACGCTGCTTGCTGCCATTTCATACATGAAGGAATTGTGGCTCAAAGAGGTAAAGTAATTTATCTAAGTTCTAATGGTTAGAAAGAGGTGAGCCAGGGTTCACATCACAAAAGTCCATGCTCTTAGGAATGCCACTATATTTGTGTATAATTGCATTTCTTTCCATATTTCAATGACTGGAAGCTTACTGCTTATAACGCAGGTTGTATAGATAACTCATGCTTGGAACAATGACCTTTCTACTGATAATTTCTACTAGTACTAATCAGCAACCTCTTGTCTCTGACAGGTCTTTAAATTCTCCTTAGTCTTCTCCAGGCTAGTTCCTTCAACCCCTTCTCAGATGACACAGTATTCAGTTTTAATCACCCTAGTTATCTTTTTTTTTTTTTTTTTTTCAGATGAACTCTATCTTTTCTTAGGTGGCAAAGAACCAAAAGCCAGAAGAATCCTCAAAAAGGGAGACAAGACCACCTACTTTATCTTGGTGCTACTAGGGCAGGCAGCTTCCTGTTTGGGAAGCTGGTTCATTACTCTGCACGGAAGTTCCCCTGGGGGCAGGGGCTGCATTGTTTCCATGAGCTGTTATTTATTAGCCAGGCATTTATTATATACTTAAGGAAGAGACATAGAAAAGGGAGGATAAGCCAAAAGAGAATCAGAAATTATCAAATTCCCCATACCTGTTCCCTCTTCCCTGATGAGTATGTGATGGAACATCATAATCAATTAGTCCCTGGACATCTCAAGAATATAGTCTATTCCATTTGAACTGCTAAATAATCATGGTGTGGATTTATGAATAAATATGAAAATGATAAAACTTGAAGACAATGGAAAAGAAGAAAAATAGCATTCTTCGGGGAAATGGACTTGCTCTCTCTCTCACAAATGCACACACACTCTTCGTGGCTTGAAAACAGCTATAAAACAATATCTTAGCTTGTGTAGGGAAGAATCTTTCCCATTTCTTTTGGTGTTTCAACCAAATCCACACCTTCACATGGTGCTTTGCAGAGCACATCTACCTGACCATGTGACTACTTTAACGCAGACCTCTCTGTATTTGCCACAGCACCCAGCCTTGAAGTTGCTTCTGTCTTAAATGCACCAGTCACCACTCGGAAAGAGACTTTGACAAAGCCCTATATCACAGGTCAAATTGGGCCCCTCATTTATATGTTGAAGTCCTAACCCTTAGCCCCCCAGAACGTGACCTCATTTTGAGACAGGGTTTTTACAAAGCTATGAAGTTAAAGTGAGCCTTCATTCAATATGACTGGTGTCCTTGTAGAGGGAAATTTGGATATAAAGACAGACATACAGAGGGAAGACACCGTGAAGAGACACAGGAAGAAGGCAGCATCTATAAGCCAAGGAGAGAGACCTGGAACAGATCCTCTCCTCACAGTCCACAGACAGAACCAACCTTACGAGCACCTTGATTTCAGACTTTTCGACTCCAGAACTGTGAGACAATACATTCTGTGCTTTAAGCCACCAGTTTCTGGTCCTCTGTCACAGCAGCCCGAGAAAGTGAATACATGCATTCAGAAATGCACAGGTGCGTCAGGTGAGAGGGAGCGTGGGAGAAAGAGAGAAAGAGATTAGTTTGGGAGAGTTTGATTATCTCACAGTTTGTGTGGGTGGCAGTGGCTCCGTTAAGGAGCGGAGTAGGGATAACCAATCAGATGTCTTGCATGAGGTCACTGCACTACATGTTCGGTTTATTTCAAACACAACAAAAATATCAATGATCAGCTCAATATGAAAAACAATTCTAAAATGAGATTATTTTCACTTAAAAAATAATTGTTTTTCAGTTGGAAGATTGCAGTCCACAAATACCTGGGCAGACATGCCAAAGGACAAATGTTTCTTTGTGGGAGAATTTGCATTGTCTGGTCCTCCCCTGACCGGTGGGTGGCTCCCCCCGCCCCTTCCTGCATTCTTTCACAGGGACTTCTGGCTGAGGGAGCCCTGGGCCCTCTGAGAGCAGCTGCTGTCAATTCCTCCGGGTGGAGATTTTGTCCAGGCTGTTTCATTCTTCTTCCTATTAAGAGGAACTGCCAGGATGTGTTATGTCCAGACAACCACCTTGTGGAAACCCAGAAAAAGCTGCAAAATAGAAACGAAGTAATCTCCTTGAAGTGGCTTGTCTGGGCTTTCTAAGGTCAGCAGGGAGGAGCTGAACTGCACAGCGCCCCCCTCGGAGATCTGAGTGGGGTGGCGGGAGTGCCAGGCCGCCTGCCCCTGCCTGCCTCCTCACACCCTTGGAAATCACAAAGAGCCTTTCTGTCCACCGCGGCCTGTGAGTGGGCTTTCATCATGGGTACCGGAGACCCGCCACTCTTAGGTAATAAAGGACGCGAAGATCAATCCCGCAGGAGAAGACTCCAAGTTCCAGAATGTCCCTTTGTCCAGAAACAGCTGTGTGGAATTCAAGACTATCCAAGAATGTAAAGATCACAGGATCTCTTTCTTTTATTGTCTACTTGTTCGCCTGGGCACCACACTGTGCTTCTGCCCACCACAGCGAAGGCCCAGGCCTCAGGTTAGAGTTATTCTTTTCTGTGGAGGCTCAGGCCAGTTGTTAACCCTCTCCTTACCTTTCCTTCATTTAAAAAAAAAATTTTTTTTTTTAAATAAGCATATAAAACATATATGGACACTTTAAAGAGCAATACCTGTGCACCCATCTCTAACTTAAAGAAATAAATGTTTTCTTCTTTTAGGGATATTGTCTTAATAAGAGAATCTTATTTCTCTTTGGGATGCTATCTTTTGACGTGGCTGTGCTATCCAGTCAAGCTATGAGGCTCAGAGGCCATTAGGGTGTGAGAATAACTGACGTGGGCGTTGGGCTGTCCTCCACTGGTAAACCAAATGTCAGCAAGCCAAGGCACACTAGTGCAGAGAATCTCGTTAGTTGTGTGAATGCATGTAGTCCAATTTAAAAAATGTCTGTTTCAAGGTTGGGAAAAGTGTAACTATGTAGATTAAAATTCATTCATCCATCCATCCACCCATTCATCCAATATTGAACTTATTGGTAATTCATTAATTAAATGTTTGTTGCATGCCTATGTAGCAGATACACAATAAACAAACCCAGAAGGAGTGGGAGGAGGGCAGGAGAAAGGCCAGGAGCAGAGCTAGCTTCTAGCCAGTTTCCTTTGCCCAAGTCAAGGATCCTTGACCTTTTTCTTTCTTTCTTTCTTTTTTTTTTTTTTAACTTATCTTTATTGTTGAATGTATTACAGATGTTCCTCATTTTTCCCCCATTGACCCCCTCTTCCCCATTCCCGCCCCTCTCCTGCCTTTCCCCACACAGTTGTCTGTGTCCATTGGTTATGCATATATACATATAAGTTCTTTGGTTTATTTCTTCCCACCTCCCAACCCGCCTTCCCTTTGAGGTTTGTCAGTCTAACAACCAATTTGTACTTCTTAATCCCTTCACCTTTTTCACCCATTCCCCCAACCCTTCCCATCTGGCAACCAACAAAATTTCTCTGTATCTATGAGAATGTTTCTGTTCTGCTTGTTCATTTTGTTTGTAGATTCAATTGTCGATAGATATGTATTCATTGCCACTTTGTTTGTTCATATTTTTATCTTTTTCTTCAAGCAGACCCTTCAACATTTCATATAATAATGGTTTGGTAGTGATGAACTCCTTTAGCTTTTCCTTGTCTGGGAAATTCTTTATATGGCCATCGATTCTAAAGGACAGCTTTGCAGGATAGAGTAATCTAGGTTGTAGGTTCTTGCTTTTTATCACTCTGAATATTTCTTGCCATTCCCTTCTGGCCTGCAAAGTTTCTTTTGAGAAATCAGCTGACAGTCTTATGGGAACTCCCTTGTAGGTAACTAACTGCTTTTCTCTTGCTTCTTTTAAGATTCTCTCTTTGTCTTGAACCTTTTGCATTTTGATGATGATGTGTCTTGGTGTGGGCCTCTTGGGGTTCATCTTGTTTGGGACTCTCTGTGCTTCCTGGACTTGTGTGTCTGTTTCCTTCACCAAGTTAGGGAATTTTTCTGCCATTCTTGTTTCAAATAGGTTTTTGATTTCTTGTTCTCTCTCTTCTCCTTCTGGCACTCCCAAGATGCGAATGTTGGTATGCTTGAAGTTGTCCCAGTGGCTCCTTACACTATCCTCATTTTTTTGTATTCTTTTTTTTTTTTTTTTTTTTTTTTGCTGTTCTGATTGGGTGTTTTTTGCTTCTTTATATTCCAAATCAATGGTTTGCTTCTTGGCTTTACGTACTCTACTATTGCATCTGTGTAAACTATTCTTTATTTCAGTTAGTGCCTCCTTCATTTCTGACTGGTCCTTTTTTATGATCTTGAGGCCCTCACTAAATAGTGAGAACTGAGGTTCTCACTAAGTTCATTGAGCATCCTTATAAGCAGTATTTTGAACTCAGCATCTGTTAGGTTGCTTAACTCCATTTCGCTTAGTTCTTTTCCTGGAGTTTTGTTCTGTTCTTTCATTTGGGACCTGTTTCTTTGTTTCCTCATTTTGGCTGCCTCCCTGTGTTTGTTTCTATGTATTACTTAGCGAGAGGTATGGGGCTAGCTGAGACCAGATGCTGCTTGTTTGAAAGAATTTAGGAAAAGCTGAAGCAGGATCCAAGACAGGCCAATCCTATGGTAAAGCAACTGGCAATAGCTTGGGTGGGCCTGAAAGTTGGGTGGGGCGGGGCCTCAGGGAATCACCAGGGCGGGGCAAACAGTGTGAGCCAGGTTGCTGGAGTCCCAGATATGGTGGCCTCTGCCAGCCCAGGGAAGGGCTCACCAAAGGAACAAAAGCCTCTGATAGCACTTTTGTCCAGGAGAAAGCTGCCTCTCCAGCCCTCGCTCCAATGCCAAACAGCTCAGTTCTTTCCCATATGTCTCTGGTGCCTTTCAAGCTGCCTCCCACACGCTGGAGCCTGGAGGGTGTGAGTCCAAGTAAGTCCGTGCGCGGGCCCTTTAAGAGGAGCTGCCGGGGCTCCAGCCGCCTCAGCCTCAGTTCCCGCAGGTTTTCCAGCCAAAGTTATGGGGATTCTCTTCCTGGCACTGGAACCCTGAGCTGGGCGCCTGGTGTGGGACGGGGACCCCTCAGTCCTCAGGGAGGATCTTCCCAGCCGAGGTGTCCTCCTGATTTTTATCCGCCACACGTGGGTGTGGGACCAGCCCGTCTGCCTCCGCCCTCCTACCAGTCTCGATGTGGCTTCTTCTTTAATTTCGTAGTTGTAGGACTTCCATTCAGCTTGATTTTAGGCGGTTTTGAATGATAGTTGTTCTGTAGTTTAGTTGTAACTTTGATGTGGTTGTGGGAGGACACGATACCGCGTTTACCTACGCCGCCATCTTGACCGGAAGTCCTGACCTTTTTCTTATGGACATGAAACGTGTTGACCTCTCAGGGTGGGTAGATTGTAGGTGTCATATTACAGGGTCAGCTGTACCACTTCTGGGCTCTAATCGATTAGGGATGATTTGTCGTCTTAGATTCCCAGCTCTTCAACTCTCACCCTACCACCCCACCACCGTTCCTCAATCTAGTATAACCTTGAGAGGGACCTTACCCCACACTGTGCCCGCATGTCTTCGGGTGCTGTCTCTGAGGGTGGCACAAATGCCACAGCTCTGGAGGAGCCCCACTTTCAGCTGGGCCTGCTCACAGAATTGTATGAACACCTGTCACTCAGTGGAGTGACAGTTCCAGGGAATGAGATGACCAGCAGCTCTGCCCTGGTGGGAGCTGGGAGCAGCAGAATTAGATACAGCTCATGGGGCATGGAGTAGAGGGGGTCGGATAAAATAAACTCGGTTTTCCCTAGTTTACTGGTTCCTCTTTGAAGAAAAAAAGGATGTGATCATATATATATATGTGCGCTGTGTGTCAGGCACTGAGCTTGGCTCACTATAATTTCATCTCCACAAAATCCCCTAGGTAGCTCTTCTTCCCATTTTACAGAAAAGGAAACGGAGGCTCTGAGAAGTTAAGTGTCCTGCCCAAGGCTTCACAGCCCAGAAGTGATGAGGTTGCTATTTGCACCCAATCTTTGTTCACAGCACTGTTCAGTCTCTTATTGAGGGCTTGACCACCCTTGACAGCACTGCTCCAGAATGTTCTATGGCAAGTCATTCTGTTTAATACACATGCCTGCTGCACCCTGCAGTGCCCATAATTCTCCACTGCTCAGGCACAGCACGGAAAGCAGGCCTGATTCAGGACAGAATGGCAAATTGGTCAAGTTTTCTATTTGCTTCTTTTTTTTTTTTTTAAATCCTCACCCGAGGATATTTTCCCAATGAATTTTAGACAGAGTGGAAAGTGGAAGATAGGAAGGCAGGGGGAGAGAGAGAGAGAGAGAGAAACATTGATGTGAGAGTGACTCATTGATTGGTTGCCTCCTGTACAAACCATACCAGGGCTGGGGATCAAACCTGCAACCCAGGTATGTGCCTTTCACTGGAATCGAACCCATGACCCTTCGGTCCATGGGTCAATGCTCTAACCACTGAGCCAAACTGGCCAGGGCTCTATTTCCTCCGTAATCTTTTACCCTCTTCTTCCTTTTTAATATTCCCTTCTCTTTGAGGTGTCTGGTGTCCCTGGCACAGTGGGGACTCTGTGGACTTGGGATGGAGCCCTAGCTCTATAACTAACTAAGATTTCAGGCAAGCCTTAGTTTCCTCACGTGTAAGATGGGGTCCATGTGGTCTACCATGCATGGGAAGCAGAGATTCTCGCTCTAGAACCTGGCATACATAGTAGAAACTCACCACATGGCGCTTGGTTTTTAGGACTTCGGTCCCCTCCTGCAAGGCGCTGTCTTGTCCCTCCCTCCCTATGTTAGCACTTGTGCCCAAGGCTTCATCTTCCTGTCTCTCCCGGATCCTCCTTATTCTTCCTAAGGCATTTGTGACAAAAGTAGAAAGGGTAGCTCCCTCTGGCAACATCCTTGCATTTTAACAGGAATTTTCTAGAAATAATAACAGCCCCCAAAATGAACCTCTACTGGTGACATTTCAGGCAAAGTGATGGTCCAGTGAAGAACACATTTCTGGGCAGATGGATGTTTACTGATTCCTGAAATCTTGATGATGAGCCCTTTGATGCTCTTCCAACACAGACTCCATCCTGTCTTCCGTGCTTGGCTCCACATGTGAGCATGCTGATGAAAATTGGAGGAACATATTAATAAGGAACCATTTTAAGCCTGAAACCCGTTAGTCTGCTTTTGTACTCTCTCATTATTGTACTTACTGTATGGTGTGTATGTATTGTGTCGCATGCATCTGTCATTGTGTTACCAGAGTGCCCCAGGCATTAATAGAGCTGAAACCATCAAACCAGGGAATTTCCAAACTGGGAGTTCATTCTTCCATAAAATGTCATGTCCTTAACAGGTGCTGATATCTTGAAGCTAACAGCTCACTTTACCCCCACCCGAATGGTTCTTAGGGCCAAAGTGCAATGCATGATCCTTTAGCAATTACTGTGTTTGGTCACATAATGACAAATCTCGAGAAGTGTACATCTTACTGTGAGACCAACCAACCAACCCTTAATCCCATAGACTCCAGATCAATTTCTTTTAAATCATGAGCAAATACTGTGTGTGTGTGTAATCGCTCTTGAAAGAAACACAAATGCCTGGAACTGCTTTGGGAAATTAATCACACATGCACACATGCACACACACAAAAGATGTCACTAAAGGTTACAGTCTCTGACTTTTCACGAAAAAGAGTCTTAAAATTGACCGGGCCTTTAGCAATTATTTAAATTCTTCACTGAGGTTTCCAGAGGGGAAGAACAGCCTGGCTTTCACAGCCAGTGAAGGAAGAGTCAGGGTAAGGACCCAGGTCTCTTCATTCCTTGTCCAGTGGCCAGGAGTTCATCCTTCTTCCCTGCCCTCCTTCCCTCCCTCCTAAGTTCAAGTTCGAGTTTCTAGAGATCTTCTCCTATTCCCACATTGGCTCCCTTACTTTCTTTAGGTCTCTGATCAGCTGTCCCCTTATTGTGTCAGCCCATGCTTGAGCACCCAACACAAAGTAGCACCCCCTCTTCAGTGCTGTCTATTCTCTTTAGTAGTACTTACTCCCATCTTGTTTATTGCCTGACTCCTCCAACTAGAGTATAAGCTTCATGAGAGAAAGGACTTTGTTTTGTTCACTGCAAAATCTGCAATGCCTGCAACAGTGCCTGATGCATAGTAGGTGCTCAATAAATATTTATTGAATGAATGGATGAGCGTCTACAGTGAAAAGCAGAGGCTGCAGAAATAAGAGTGAGCAAAAAACTTCAGTGCCTACCCTCATTCCAGCTTGGAGGAAGAGCCTTACATCCTTACATCAGTAATCATATATTTGTGATAAATTCTACAACAGACATTACAGGGTGGGGGGGTGTCACATGAGTGACTTGGTCTGGGAGGTTTATGACAATAGTGGAAAAAGACCACACACACTATGTCTGATCATTACCAAATGGGGCTATGGATCGTATTGATCCTCAATGGTATTTGAACGATGTTTTGTCAGACCAATTTGATATGGTTGCTGGCTGATTTGGTTAGAGAGACCAGTTTAGTCTCTGAATAGGCTGTGTCTGGTTAAGAGTTTAGAGACAGGGTGATCCTCTAGGTAAGATTGTGTAGATACAGTTTATTGTGCCTGTCCTAAGCATTGGAACCTACACTTGCGTCGCTGAATGGTTTCTGAATAAATTTATTCCAAAGGGAAGGCAGCCCTCATATTAATGTCTCCCTTGGGAAATGTAGTCAGGAGAGAAGGCTAGCTAGCTACCAGAGTGGCCACATGATGTCGCTGTTGCTTAAAAATGTAGAGACACAAAACCCATCCAGTGTGAGGCCCAGTTTATGAGGGAAGTTTCAAGAAGATGGAAAATTGTCTTTTTCCAATAAGAGGAACACTTTTATACACTTAAAAGAGATTTCTAACCATAAAAACACCCGGCCTATTCCCCAAGGTCACTGTTTTATTTTTATTATTATTATTTTTACTTTACTCAGCAATATCAAATCTATCTTGATCATACCCAGTGATTTCTTCTGAAGAATTTAGAGCACCCTTACGTCTGATATCTTACATGCCCTCAAAGAGATTTAAAATGTAAATGTTTCATTGAAACACTATAAAAACTGCAAGAATAAAGATGACATTGTGAATGGAGTACGATTACTTCAGCTTTCTGAACTGGAGTCCATCTCTAAAAATGGCCACCTAGATAAACATAGATTACATCTATCTATGTTTCCCAAACCAACCTGGTTTATTTCAAATTTGTCCATTGCGTTTTTAATACTTCTCTCATTTTTGTTTCCTTTTTTGCTTCTTAGATAATTTATCTATCTATCTATTTTAAATTGTTTTTGATTTATTTTGTCCTTTTTTAAGTTCATTCATTCCTCAAACATTTACTGGATAGCTGTTATGAGTGAGACCCTGTTCCAGGTATTATAGAAGACAGAAAGTAGGTGAGTATATCATCTCCATATGTAGGGCTCTTAAAATCTTGTAAGGTGTAGGACTAATTCACAAAAATGATAAACGGAGTGGTTCATGCATGTATTACTATACAACAGATCCTATGCCAAGCTCTTTACTTGCATCTCATTTAAATCTCATGACACCTCTCATTAACCCCATTTCACAGGTGGGCAAATTGAGGTGTAGGGAGGTTCAATCATTTGCCTAAGGCCACACAGCTGTGTGTGCTGGAGTTGAGATTTGAATCCTGGTGCATTTGGCCACAGAGCCTGAGCTATGCTCTACTTTCAGTAATATTAGGCAAAATAAGGTAGGTAGATATTAAAACATGGAAATCTAGATGCTATGGGAATTACTATCTGGATAGGTTCCATGGAAGAAGTGGCATTTGAGATTGGCTTTGAAGGATGAATAAAATTTTCCCTGGTAGAAATGAGAAAGAAGACTCAACCAAACAAAGGTTTAGTTCTTACTCCTGATATATTTACAAGACAAACTGGCAAGGGGTCTCGGTTCCATTTGTTGACTCAGGGACCCAGGCTGAAGGGCCACTGTCTGTAGTTGCACCTTCTGGAACATGAGCAGGAGAAGAGAGAATGTTGCATGAGGATTTTGCTACATTTGCTTGGATGTGACTCATATCACTCTGCTTACATCTCATTGGCCAGAACTGGACACATTCTCCTGGTTAACTGCAAGAGGGCTGGGAATTGTAGGGAACAGATGGAATGCTGGTGAATATTTGGTCTCTTTCCTACTATTGTACTGCTTCCCTGGAGGTAGCGAAGACATTCATTGTTGTCCAGATTTAATCAGTGAGTAGACTTGAGCACAGAAAGTCTCACTCACTGAAGATTGCATGGTCACCTTGGTCATAGCTGCCAAGGAAGTGTGGAATAGGCAGCTGCTGACGTGGCATTATTTCAGGCCCCCCTTTCGTCTTCTCCCCCGTGTCTTTCTCCCCTCCCACGATTGATTGACAAGGTGGGAATTCTACGATTTCAAATGGTGTTTTTTGGCTTAAGCCCTGGATCCTTTGCAAGTTATTATAAAATAGTGTTTAGAAAAATACCATATTGAACCCAAACCACAGGCTCAAGTCTCTCTTTCTCTTTTTTATTAAAAAAAAATTGAGTTTAATTCTATACTGTTAAGTAGGTAGATAAGCTTTTTTATTTTTATTATTATTTTTTTTATCCTCACCTGAGGACATTTTTGCATTTATTTTCAGAAAGAGTGGGAGGGAGAGAGGAAGGAGGAGGGAGAGAGGGAGGAAGAGAGAGAGAGAGAAACATCGATGTGAGAGAGACACATCGAGTGGTTGCCACCCACATGACCCCAACCAGGGCCAGGGACAAACTGCAACCAAGGTACATGCCCTTAGCAGGAACTGAACCTGGGACTCTCCAGTCCGTGGGCCAACGCTCTAACCACTGAACCAAACCGGCCAGGGCTAGATAAGCTTTTTTTTAAAAAAAATCTTTATTGTTGCAAGTCTCTTTTGGAATGATGAGATGGGAGTGGAGTTTTCTAGTACATATAAATAAGCAAGCAAATGAGATTTAACAATGATACTCTCATCTGGCACCAGATGTTTCCCAACCTTCTCCAGAGGAAGATCAATTTACAGGAGGGCATAGTTCTCTCATCTACCAGTGTACCTCCATTCAAGCCTATTAATGGTCCCGTGGAAAACAATCTAAAGACGGACCCATTGTTGCTTATGGTGAATGGAGCATTTGTTTGTTTCAAGTGACATACAAGGTAACTCCCTTCCAAACAGCAAGGCTCTTACCCACGTGAAAAAAAAGAAAGGAACAGCCAGATTTGGTTAGTGTCGGAGCCACATGATTCAGAGATATCCTTGATAATGACAGTTGCACAGCTGGATAATTAATCAAAGTAGGAAGAGAATATAGAGCACTCTCATGCACACCGCTCCATCCAGTCTCCGCGGGATCAGGCCATCATCTGTTTATTCTCCTTTGGAATGGCTGGAGATTATTCAATTATTCAGTAGCTCCTCTCCTTGCTGTGATGGGATGTATGGTTTTTAATTGGCACCAGGGTCTTTCGGTTCCTATGAACTTTGCTAGTCACTCTTGTGATTTCAGTCCCTGGAAGCCTGAATGTTTATCTTCATCCAGAGCTGGGCCCAAACAAAGCACCCTGAAGTACCAATCAGCGTTCACAGAGCAGTTCTGCCGAGCACTGGGTAGCAGAATCACAGAAACCTGAGTTTAGTCTGGCACTTTTTCTTCCTACCTGTGTTGTTCTTGGCAGAGAGTATAGGATAACAAAGTCTCTGTTTGGTATGCATTTTCTCTGCCATTATGGTTAATTCCGTAAATGTTGTCTTTTCCTTAAGGAGAGATTTTTTTGGTTTTAAGTTAACTGGTGTATAAATATTTGCCTTATGGTGTTTCACTGAAGTGCTTTTTGGAAAATCAATTCAGTGTTTCTGATATAGAAATACGATGTTTTTTCAAACTTTGGAGAGAGATTATTATAACTGTGCAAAGACATTTATTATAAAACAAATTACCACCTTCTTTAGGGCCCTTGAACATAAAGTTACCATGAAATCTTATTAAGAGGGCTGCTTTTACCATTAACTCCCTAAATTTTTGCCCTCTTTAGCAGAATTTTTCTCCTGGAGACTCAAATTCTTCCAACCTTCTGTATTAATTAACTACAAATGTTCTTTCCCTGCTTGGTCCCTGCATAGCCCCCTCAGACATGTTCTTAACACTTCGCTGCTAATAATGTTGTTCCTCTGTCTGATCATTTCGAGAGTAACAACTTCTCACAAGTCCAACCACTTGCTCTGGTTTTCAAGGCCCCATTTAACTTGACCTCAGTAAATGACCCTGAGTTTTGTCTTGCTAAGAAACACCTTTTCATGTATCTCCTTCTGAGCGCCCTGCCATCAAAGCCAGGTTCCCAGAACAGCTGCATCAGGGCCACCCGAGGGCCCCTTAACATCAGAATCTCAGGAGCCGCCTTGCCCTGCTGCATTTTAATGAGTTCCCAGGTGATTTCTGAGCGTGTTCCTTTGAGAAGCCCTGCCCAGGACATTGGGGCCACATTCTCACCTCCATGCCTTTGCATATACTGTTCCTGCTGCCTGGAATGCCTCCCCTTCTTCCCCCACTTAGGTGGATTTTCTTCATCTTTTGGGGGCTGATCAGCTGAACTTTCACTTTCTTCCTTAGCCTTGTCATGGCATATTTTAAAACTGAGTCTCATTTTGGATTTAGTTTTTGAGGATAGACCATTAGGTAAAAATCACATAGCATCAAAAGTTATCCTTGAAAACATTTAAAATTGCCCATCAAATACAGCATAGATGTCCTAGTATATCAATGCTACCTGTTTACAATCTAGCCATGGCAAATTGTCTTCCCTAGTCAGAACACACTGCTATTTCTTTTTTTTTTAAATTTTTTTTCTTTATTGATTTTCAGAGAGAGAGAGAGAGAGAGAAACATCGATGAGAGAGAACATCGATTGGCTGCCTCCTGCATGCCCCCCACTGAGGATTTGGCCCACAACCTGGGCATGTGCCCTGACAGGGAATCAAATCGGCGACTTCTTGGTGCATGGGTCGACGCTCAACCACTGAGCCACACGGGCCAGGCGTCACACTGCTATTTCTTTAGCTGAGTACCAGGTGTACTGAATGACTTGTGTTTAGGTATCACACTGTATGGAGAGCATGTCTCCCTGACCTCCAGTATGTATAGCTGAATTTGCATAGGTTAAATACATGTAAGAAGTAACTCCCCTGAAGCCAGGTCTTATACGTGTTCCACTTGTGTTTTTACTGCCATGCTGAGATGGATCTGGTCAGAGCAGACGTGAATTCTTGGGACTATTTAGAAAAATATGTTTTGAGTTCTTTTGAACCATTCCCGTTGCATCGAAGAAAGGATCCCAAATACTCAATACCTTAAAAAAATAAAAGAAGAAAAACATTTTCTAATTTATTGTAAGGCTTAAGTGGAATGAGAAAGAATCTGTATACAATAGGGAAATGAAGCAAGAGCAAAGAGAATGAGGAGGAGAAACTAGAGGAGGGGGAGGAAGGGAAAACAAAAAAGAAATATATGTTATATTTCTTTATAACAATATAAATGTTATATAAATATAAATAATATAACATTTATATTATGAAATAAATGTTATATATATTTCATTGTGTATAAAGTTTAAACAGTAGAAAATACATTTTAGGTAGGCTAATGTTGCCCATTATGGACTTTTTATTTTATTTTATTAAACTTATTGGGGTGACATTGGTTAATAAGATTATATAAGTTTCAAGTACATAATTCTGTAATACATCATCTGCATATTACATTATGTGCTCACCACCCAAAGCCTGTTATGGACTTGTGTCCCCGCAAACATTATATATTGAAGCTCTAACTCCCCAGTGTGACTATATTTGGATATAGTCCTTTAAGGAGGTCATAAGGTTGAATGAGCTTACAAGAGTGGGGCCCTAAGCTGATAGGACTGGTGTCCTTATAAGAAGAGGAAGGGACACCACATCTCTCTCCCTCTCTCCACAGTGGAAAGGCCATTGGAGGACACAGTGAGATCTCAGCAGCCATCTGCAAGCCAGACAAAGGGACCCCACCAGAAACCAACCCTTTGGCACCTGGAACTTGGACTTCCAGCCTCTTGAACTGTGAGACAATACAGTTCTGTTGTTGGAGCCGCCCATTCTATGGTATTTTGTTATGGCAGCCTAAGGTGACTAAGACATTGCCTGATTAAGATCAGCATCCTGAAGACAGAATGGATGGAGGTTTTAAGCCCAAGTTCTCATTATTTGGTATAACAGCAGTGTTATATATATTTCACTGTACAGCTGTTGGTCTGTCCATCTCAGCAACTGCTTCCTGCTTGATAACATTCATGAGCAGAACTTGTTAATTTTTACAGCTGTTTAGAGTCTAATGAGCTGCAGCCTCCAAATATTTCCCAATGCATGTCAGGCTTTCAGATGGATTCCACTGCCTGCATCCTGAAAAAGGTCACAGCGAAACTGAAATGCACAGTTTGCTGGAGTAACGACGTTATTGTGGAAGTAAGGCGGGGATCTCAAGTAGCTGTAGTTTTACTTTTTAGCTAATAAAACATTCTCCCAGTAAATGAGAGCAGTAAGGGTGGTCTCCTATGATGTAGCCTTTTCAATAAGGTGGTAAGTTCAAAGTTTACGTTCTTTCTTTTTCCTTTAATGAAAAAAAAAAAAAGACCATAGGAGGTAAAATTCAAAGTGCAAAAATTGAAATATAAGAGAAGTGGAAAATGTGAACCTGAATGTGTTCCTCCTCTAATAAAGGAATCGCTCCGACATCCAGATTCAGGATGCGAAGTGGCCGCCGGAGGAACTTCTTGTGACCTTATGTTGGATGCACTCACTTCTAACTGTTCTGCGTTCCACTATTTTCTGCATCTAAGAGCTGCACAAATATTGTATTAATGTTATTTTATAGTGGGGTGGGGGATGCTGTGGGGGGCTTATAGAGCTGGGGGTCTTGGATTTATTCTCTCTAAATTGTGTTTTGCTTTTTTCTTGGTTTGAAATGTGTCCAGGTAGCCACATTGCTGGGGAAAATCACTTAAAGCATGTAAGTGAATACATTTGTGAAGCATAACATTTCACAGCCCCAAGCTTCTTCCACTGAAAAATTTAAGATGCCAGAATTTAGACGCCAGAAGTATGAGTCTGATCGCGGCTATATCGTGGAGTGGAGTGAGCTTTCTGAAAATCAGGAGGTTTGAGTTTTACTTCCATTTCTACCTCTAATGACCAATGTTTGATGGTTAATTTTATGCATCAACTTGGTTGGGCCACGGTGCCCAGATATGTGGTCAAACATTGTTCTGGATGTGTCTGTAAGGGTTTATTTATTTTTATTTTTATTTTTAGATGAGATTAACATTTAAATCAGTGGACTTTCTGTAAAGCAGATTGCCTGCCATGATGTGGGTGGGCCTCATCCAATCAGCTGATGGTTTGAATGGCACAAAAAATTGGTCTCCTCTGGGCAAGAGGAATTCCGTCAGCTGGCCTGATCGGCGGCATTGTTTCTTCTCTGGGTCTCCAGTCTGCTGGTCCACCCTGCAGATTTGGACTTGCTAGCTAATTCCTTAAAATCAATCTCTTTCTTTCTACAAACACGTCCTATTGGTTCTGTTTCTCGGAGAATCCTGTCTAACACTATGTAGTCCTGGTCTCGTTCTCTCCTCGCTGAGACTCAAGTGTGCAGTCTGTGAACAGAACAACTGCCCAAACTCTCAGGTCTTCCAGACAGAAAAAGAGCATGACTGAAAAACCTGCTAATTCTGAAATGTAAACTTGTTATAATGAGTAATAAAGTAAATTTCAGAGAGGCATTAGATATAAACATGAAAATGCCTCCTCATTTCTTGACATTTCGCTTAAGATCTGAGGCAGTTAGAGAGTCTTTGTGATAGTGAAATACACACATCTTCAGCATAGTTCCCCAAATACAAGATATTCTGGCTGGGTTCTGTCGCTGAGTCTGACTCCTCCTCTCCCTGCGCCCCCACCCCCAACCTCCAGGTCAGAGTCTTACTCTCCTACCCAGCCTCCAGCACCTTGCAGGCATTCTCCTCCTTCCAGGTGCAGGCTCAGACCTCCCAGTTCCTGAGCCAGGCATGACCAAGGCAGGTAGAGCATCAGCTGACTCACACCCCAGCTGGCATCCAGAGATGAGAGGCTGGGCACGGCCACCCACTCCATCCCACTGCTGTTTGTCTATTGTGTGATTATTCCTTTGATTCTTAATCATTTTCCCTGGCAGCAAAACTCACACCGATTCATTGTACAATAGCACACATACAAAAAAATTACCCATTGTGGTATGTAGTGATCATCACTATTCGTGTTTTGATGAGTTTTATTCCTCTCTAATACAGGCAATGATACAATCTAGCCTTCTTTGCCCTCTCTCCCGAGGATAATCTTGTTCTAACGTACTTGGGGAAGGGAGGTTTCTCAGTTTCCAGTCCCGGGTCAGTTACGGTCACCACATACGTAGGCGTGTTCCGGTTGTGCACTGCCGAATCTGGGAGGCAACCCATCCTTTCACTGCTGATCTTTTTTTTTAAATCCCCACCTGAGGATAAGTGTTATTGATTTTAGAAAAAGGGAGATAGATAGATAGATAGATAGATAGATAGATAGATAGATAGATAGATAGATAGAGAAACATTGATCGGTTGCCTCTCGTACACGCCCCAACTGGGGATTGAACCCTCGAACCCACAACCTAGGTATGTGCCCTGACTGGGAATCGAAACTGCAACCTTTTTCAATGTACAGCAGTGGTTCTCAACCTGTGGGTCGCGACTCCTTTGGGGGTCGAACGACCTTTTCACAGGGGTCGCCTAAGACCATCGGAAAACACATATTTCCAATGGTCTTAGGAACCGAGACATCGCTCCTCTATCCATCTCCAGGCAGGTCCGCCCACATGCAGATATGCCCACATACAACATGAGGAACTGTATTAAAGGGTCACGGCATTAGGAAGGTTGAGAACCACTGGTGTACAGGGCGATGCTCTAACCAACTGAGGCTCCTGGCCAGGGCTCACTGCTGATCTTTTAAGTTTCTAGTGACCCTACCATAGGCTTTTGTGGGATCTGTTCCTGACTACCGTCCACTTCTGCTCAGCAAGGACTCTCAAAGCTCTAGGTCTTTTGGAGAAAGTTCTAAAGTTCTGGTTACATTTAAATTCTCCTCTTCATCCTATCTTTTCAGGCATATCCTGGGAACCTAACTTTTCACATCCAACAAAGGCCCAGAAGGTATTATCTTAAAAGATCAGTTTCCTTCCTAAGAAGAATTCTCTCCTCTGTGTGTGTACAAATTCTCAGAATGAAAATAAAAAAGGTGATGTTCTATATTTTCTTTATTGGTTGTTCTTTTTCTCTGATGTTTGCATTTTCACTCATGGCAAAAAGATGGTAAACTTGGCCTGAAATACTGTTTTGGGATACGTGCAAATCGGGCTTTCCATTTCCTACCTGGGTGGCTTCATGGTGATTAGGGAGGATCCGAGGGCTGGTCTTTGTCTCTCCCCAGGAACTCTTCTGACCTCGTCAAAGATGGCCTGTTGTCTTTGTTGCCATCGTGTTAGAGTGAGCTTTGAGGTGCCAGCTGGCGTGGCTCAGGAGTACTCCTTTTCCCTGGTCAGTGTCAGATGGTCCTCCTCCTGCTGGCTCAGCTCTACCTCAGCTCTGCCATGATACAGATCCTCTGAGTCCTGGCCACGGGTCTTCCAGGAGCTGGCCTAGCCTTCCCACTCCTCGGCCTCTGTTCCAGGGTCGCCTGCAGCTCCTCATGGCAGGAGGCTGGCCACCATTTGCATCCTCCCCTGGGAGCATGCAGGAACACCTGAAGCATTCCTTCTGTGTCAACCTGAAGCCCAGAGAGATCCTAAAGCCCTCCTCTCACTCAACATGCCACACTGCTAGCTCAGGACTTATGGGCTCCCTGGGTGGGCAACTGGGATGCCCAGGGACTAGGGTACTCAGATTTAACACATACAAATACAGGTCACTCAGTTCATTTACAATTTCAGATAAACAACAAACAATTCTTAGTAGAAGTATGTCTCATACTAAAATATTGTTTGTTGATTATCTGAAAATAAAATATAACTGAGAATTCTGTCTTTTATCTCACAGCCCTACCAGGGACCCAAGTGGACAGTGGGGTCCAACCCCCCCTCTGCCTTGGGTTTTCGTCATTTCCTTTGCATGGAGCGAGGGTCTGTGGTAGCCTCTATAGTCTGATGAGTTCCTGCTAATTCTATCCCTCCATTTGAGATACAACATTTTAAAACTATGCTTATTTATAAATTAGAATTATATTGGAAATAGAGCTATATAAATCCACTTCTTATTCACTTAGCATAGTCATTTTTTTCCAAAGCATGATTTTTAATGGCCAATGAATATTATATATGGCTTGATTTTTGACTGGGTTTATGATATGTTAATTCAGAAGTGTTTACTGAGAAGCTCTGGTGTATTAAAGTATTGTTTTGGTGCTGGGAATATACAGTGGTGCACAAGTGAGAATGTGTCTACTTTTACAGAATTTACATGGCAGAAAGACAGATAACACACATAATAAGTAAAGAAAATGAGTTCAGCCCTGGCCAGTTTGGCTCAGTGGTTAGAGCATTGGCCCATGGACCAATGAGCTGTGGGTTTGATTCCAGTCAAGGGCACGTACCTCAGTTGCGTTCATCCCTGGCCCTTGTTGGGGTCGTGTGGGAGGCAACCAGTTGATGTGTCCCTCTCACGTCGATGTTTCTCTCTCTCTCTCTCCCCCTCTCTCCCATTCTATCTGGTGATAAATGGAAAAATATCCTCAGGTGAGGATTAAAACAAAAAAGAAAGTGATTTCAGTTTATCATGAGTGTTATGTGGACCACAAAGCAGTAACAGTGACTGTATGGGGTGGAGGTGGGAACAGTACATGTGCCATTCACCCTTGGCTTCAACGGACTGGTCCAGGGAAAGACATGTGATCCAAACTGGGCCAATAAGAATCCTTCCTTGGGCTAAGAGAGAGGTCCAGGAAGTCTCGCTGTGAGCAGTGGTTGTAAGATATAAAACTCAAGAGCTGGAAAAAAAAAAATTCAAGAGCTGGTGGTGGCCATGCTTACCACTACATGAAGAAATAAAAGGGGCCCAGTGAAGGGATGCCATTCTCTGTCTCCCTACATCCTCATTACAGTCTAGTATTCCTTGCATAAGTTGCTTTTGATTTGGCAGAAAGAGTAAAAGGGACAAAGTCCATATCTGAGTTTAATGCGAAGTGGAGGAGAGGGTGTGGGCAGAAGATGTAGGTGGTAGGTTGATCCATAAATTGACCTAACAATGGAAGCAAGGGTTTGGAACAGAAAGCCTGGGCTAGGCAATGGACTTCTTAGAATTGCAAAATGGGACTTGGGGGCATCTCATCTAGATCTTAAGAGGTATGAAAACCTTCATAATACCTCGATTACATATGATAAAGTGAATTTCTCTTCAAAATACACTTTTTTTCTTTCTGACATCATCACTTTAATTCAGGCCTAGAGGTTTTAATCAGACAATAATCTGTATGACAGTCCATTTTATCATTTACCCTTGACATTTTTATGTCTCTTTTCTCCGGCTAACTATAGAATAACAACACATCCAGGACTAAACTGAGATCAGTGACAATGTGGTTACAGTCAAATTGTAGTGATGGGTTTCTTTTTCTTTATTCTTTTTTTTTTTTTTTTATCCGCACCCGAGGACATTTTTGCATTTATCTTCAGATAGAGCGGGAAGGAGAGAGGGGAGAAGAGAGAGAGAGAAACATCAATGTGAAAGAGACACATTGACTGGTTGCCACCCACATGACCCCAACCAGGGCCGGGGACAAACTTCAACCGAGGTACATGCCCTTAGTGGGAACCGAATCCGGGACTCTCTGGTCCATGGGCCGACGCTCTAACCACTGAGCCAAACTGGCCAGGGCTCTTTATTACTTCTTTAGTATCCACAGAACTGCCCCCACCAGTAAACCAGTAAATGCTGCCTTGAAGCTTTCATGTTTGCTAAAGGGATCTATGGTAGGCCAGCTTGAGGTTCATGACTAGCCTTGCTGGGCTCTTTTCAAGTTTCTTGCAGTCCTGGCTGGAAGAGTGGGACTCGTGCGTGTACTATATAGGACAGATGGCCTGGTTTCCCCAACCTGATTGGACTTGGAGCAGACATGTGACTCAAGCTGAGTCGATCAGGTTCTTTCTCTCAAAGTGCTAACTCTGGAACTCTGAAATATCTTAGTGGTGATGACTGTGATGGAAGGTCTTAGGGATTCAGGGGCCTGGACAGCCACGACACTGCCCTCACAAGAGAGGAAAATCTGTGTGGGGGAGGGAGAAGCAGTGTGGAATTTTTCAGAAAAATATATTTTCTTCTCAAAATGGGTGAAGCAATAAAGTAAAAAATTAATTATGTGAGCAAATATGGTATAAATTAAAGATATGCCTTTCTTAGGAGGCAAGCATATAGATTAAAAAGTTGTGAATATAAAGTATCTAATAATAACAGGTAAAATGATATTTGACTATTTTTTTAGATTAGGAGGTACTGCAATAAAAAATAACTCCTTTAAACAATGTCTTGTGTGCACACAATAGATTCATAAAGTTAATTCTAGAAAGGAATATCTAGTACAGAGATCATCCAGTACTACAAAGACCAAATCTCATCCATGTCTACCTTCTGTGGGCTTATACCACTAGGACCAAACTCCCCTTCAAGCCTTACCACCCATCTGCCTTTCTGGGTGTGCCGCACTGGGGTACTCTCCATTTCTTGAATGTGTCAGGCATTTTGTCCTAGGTCTTGGAAGATGGGTCTTGGCGGAAATGAAATCCAAGGCTCTGGTAGGGTGGGTAAGGGGAAATGTGCTTTGAGTTGGTCCAAGTCAAAAGCTAAAAGCTGACTCCTATTGTGGGCTCAGTTGGTAGATAATAGTGATGAACTGAAGAAGCATATCTAGCTCCCAAGAGATGATGCCAGGCTAAACCACAGTGTGCCCCCTTGACTCAAGATACTTTTACTTAGATACCAGCACAGACATACCTTCTTCTACACATAATCTGCATAAATACATGAGTGATATGGTTAGAAAAATGCTTAAGAACAATTAATTCCTTGCTGCTAATGTAATTTTTGCTTTCATTTTCTTGTCTGTTGGTTGTCCCAGGTCATTGTTGTCAGCCATCTGATCCTCTACACCAACTTGACCTTCACTGGTGCTTAGAAAGCTGATGTTAATTACTCAGTCTGACCTTACTAGATGGTTCTAAATAGCCTCACTTTCCAATAGCTCCTCCCACTCCTGACCTGCTGTGAAATTGCCAAACTCTACAGTTCTTCTCCCCCGTCCTTTATTTGAGTAGATCTCAATGCACATTTAAAAAGGACACACAGTCCCTTGGAAGCTGTGTATCCAATTTCTAATTTACTCCTTAAGAGCTACACTCTCTGGGTGAATGTGACAAGCTGAGTTCTTAGCCCACAACAAACTATATCAGAATATTAGACAGACCTCCCTGCACTCAGGATTTGTAAGTGCTGCTTTCCATTTCTAAGTAACCATTTATTTGTTAAACATTAATGCTTGTAATATTTTGGTCACCAACTATCGTTTTGTTTCAGACATATATCAGAAAAATCTGTATAGTATAATATTGAGACTGATTGAAAGTGAACACATTCTTTTTGGAGATGAGGCTGAAAGAGATTTACTCCAGAACTCACTGAATCCATAGTTAATTATGTAGTGCCTTGTGACAATTCCCCTATTGTTTATTTCTTCATTTGTTCATTCATTTATTCATTCATTCATTCATTTAATATCTACCAAGAGCCATCTGGGCACTAGAGATAACTCTGGATCCACTGGTCACAACACAATAACTACAGTAATAGCAAAATAATGAGACAACATTTGTTGAGTTCTTATAATGTGCCACAGGTCACACTATTTTATAATTAGTGAATTATAGCAACTTATCCAAACAACTTCATGTTACAGATGGGAAAGTGCCATTATCTCACAGAGATAAGTAACGTGACCCAAGGTTACACATTCAGGACACGGTGTCCGACTCCAGCACTTTCGGTTCCACCAGCGTATACACGTGAATATGACCAGCTCATGGCCTGAAACAAGCCCTAGACCCTTCATTTCTGACCCAGCCGGGCCTTGGCCATCAGCCTCAGCAGCAGGTCACATGCTCCAGCAGCTGTGAAGGTCTAGGGCAAGGGTCTACATTCAGGTGTTGGTTTCTTCTCTCTTCCTGCCTGCTGCTCTGGGTTATGGAGGCCATCAGACCCTAGGTTCCTGTCCTGATTATGTACTCAATTGTATTTGCTGATTTGACTTTGTCTTTGTGAAAATTTCCAAATGAGGTTTATTTATTTTCTAATTCCTCTTTCCTTATCCCATGAAATGATGCCAGCTCTTGCACACTTAGCATCTGAAGACGGAGACTATCAGGACCTTGAAAAAGCACAGGGCTGCTCGCTGTGGAGATCATTCCCAGTTTCTATTAAAACCTCACTTTCCTCAGTTCATTGAGTCTGGAGATAAAGATGAGGTCAGTGTATCAAGGTGATGAGTAGTTACTGAATATTGAACCCGTGGCCTATTTTCCATATTTTGAGCTAGATTTGGCCATTCTTTTCTTTGTCCTCAAAGTTAATAAGGCATTTCTGCACTTTCATTTCTTCCTTAAAAATCTTTCATACTTAGGAAAAAAGGTAATGAGTCATGAGCAGAGTGCAAATCCCCAAAGAATGATTAACAGTGGGTGTAGTTAGAGAAAGTGCATCAATTTGGTGAGGGAAAATCTTTGAGAAGACTGCATCTATTTCTAATAAATCAGGAGTGAAGTACCAAGTAATAATTGATGGATTGTGTAAATTTATTTAGGAAAGCAGAGAAAAGCCTGAATCTAAATTTGTACTTAAAAAAATTAAACATTTAGCATGACTTAGTCTGTTCAGGCTGCTGTAACAAAACACCATAGATTGGGTAGCTTTATAAACAACAGAAATGTACTTCTCACAGTTTTAGAGGCTGGAAAGTCCAAGATCAAGGTGCTGGCAGTTTGGTGTCTGTTGAGAACCCATCTTCTTGCTGTGTCCTCACATGGCAGAAGGGGTGAGGAAGGTCTCCGGGGTCTCTCTCATAATCTCATTCTTGAGCTCCACCCTCATGACCCAGTTACTGCCCAAAGGCCCCTCCTCCAAATACCATCACAGTGGGTAGTAGGATTTAACATACAGCTTTTTTGGGGCAGTGAAGGGTTGGGCACAAACATCCAGCCAATAACATAGGAACAAGAGAAAAATTCTGACAATTTTTCAAAAGAAAGCTGTAAAGGGGGGTTCCTCAAATGTCTGTGCCTGGGCCTGCTTAAGGGAGCTCACTTCTCTCTTACAAAGACCCTCACTGCTATGGGAACATTGTTAAAGTCTTAGGCATCACATCCTTGTTCAAGTCAGGAAGAAGGGCTCCAGTGATGAATATGTCTTTGTTAATAGAGCAAAATGCCACATTATTTTTCACTTATGTCTCACTCACCAGAAGTTCTGTGTCATATGACCCCCTTGAGCTCCAAGGAAGGCCAGGAAAGCGAGCAGGTAGCTCTTCCAGGCTATTACAAAGGTAGGAAGAGAAGGGGCTTGGGATTGGGTATTCTGTAAGCCATGAAGAGTACCTGCCACCCCTCCTCCCTCATTCTCTCTGCCTCCTCATGCTTAGCTCAGTGCTTAGACAAGTCTCGCCTCCCTCAGGACGCCAGCTCTGCTTCTGTTCAAACTTCAAAGGCTCCCTTTACTTTCTTAACTCACAGGGCCCTTGGGTTCATTGTCATATCTCCTCAACCAACTGAAAGACCCTGGAGGCAGGACCTGCATATATGTCTTTGCATATCTAACAGTATTTGCTACCAAGCTTGGTACATAGTAGAAATTGAACAAAAGCTGTGCTAGAATGGTAGGCTGTGTCTTTGCTCTCTGTAAAATATTAAGCAAAATTTAATGAACATTACAAACATGAAAACAATCTCCCTGTCAAATCCTTATCTATTATTCAAAACCAACTTGAAATACCACTTCATTCATGAGGTCACACTCAATCCCTCTTGCCTGCCCTAAATTGTCTCTCTTCTGAACCTTTATACTATGTGATAAAAAGACATTCATAATGCTCTACCCATTTTCATTCCCTTTCAGAGAACTTATTCTAGAGTGGGATGCAGTATGTGACTTTGCCTCCTTGGCCCTGGCTGCACTGACCACAGTGGACACCTGACCCATGTTCAGTCCAGTTATGTTCTTTTCCCGGGAACATGTCGTTGGAAACAGAGACCTCGTTATTCTGATGGTGTTGTGTTACTGGTACTAAAGAGATCATGTAGAGTTATGTTCAGAGTGCTTGCATAATGGCCTACCCATCCCACAAACATTGATTGATTGAAGGCATACCATGTGCCCAGTATCATTGCATGAAGGAATAGGGAGCAAAATCAACCTCACGGATCCTCTATTCCAGTGGTGAGACTTCCTTTAGCCATGTGCAGGCAGAGTTACAGAAGAGCAGAGACCAGGAGGCTAAGAGGAAGGCACTCTGCAATAAAGAGAACTGAGCAGATGGGCAAGAAACTGCAGCCCCTGGGGAGGGAGACTTGGGATTTCAGCTCATAGAGTTTCCTTGGGGCCTGGTTATACTTCTATCACCACCCCTATTTTTATTGTTGCTGCTATTACTAGTTAACCTTTATTAAGCGCTTAGTATGTTCAAAGCACTAGGCTAATCTCTTGGCATGCATTTGATCGTTTCAATAGCCTTATGATCCAGGAGCTTTTATTATCTCATTTTATATGTGAAGAAGCTGAGACTCTGGGATGGTAGATGAGTTACTTCAGAACACCAGCTAGTAAATGACATACGAGGAACTTGAAGTAGGCTGAACTCTTTGCAAAAGGGGCCCATCATATTTGTCTGCATCCTTAAAATATCCTTGCAATAAACTGGCTTTGTTGGGTGCCTGTTCCTTACAGGCAACAGATACCTTAGGTAACTGGTTAATGTAGCTCAGACTGGAGGCAGCAGGATCAAGTAGTTCTCTATCTTTCTATTATTATATAAAACCACAGGTATTTTAAATAGAATCATAGCAAAATAAGCCCCCTCTTGAAACTTTTCAAAGTGAAACATCCATGTAAGTGTTTTGGCTTGAACATTCCTTTTTGAGTTCCGTGATTACAATGAGGGGTTCCCACTTTGTGAGCATCTGAGCTCCGGCCGGAGGAGTCGGAGGGAGGTGGGGCTGGGACAGAGTTACTACGAAGTGCACAAATCCGTTTGCACACCAAGCACGGTCTGTAAATTCACTAAATAATGCATCCTGCACACACATGGCCATGTGTTCCAAAGGTATGCAAAGATAGTCAACATCAGTGAAATAAAGACTCGTGTAAAGTAGTTGCTGAATTAATACTAGCTTTTTGTCATCTAATTTCTATATCAACAGATGCTATGGAACAATATGAGTCTTCTTATTATGGAATTAAAAGTGGATCCTCATAATGAAAAGTTGCGAATCACGACTGTGAATTATACCAGAAGGGTAACTGGGTGTTTATAATGGGGAAGGCAGACATGTGGTTGCTTGTGACTCACTCATTTTATCCAGGTGGCAGCGGCTCTTACTGACAAGGACACTCTTTGTGGAAGATCCCGATCTAGCCTCACATCCTCATTATAGTGACCAGGAAGCCACTAACAACCTTTTGGAGTTAGCTTATGAAATGTTGCCATTTTTTGTTTAGAAAATGAAAAAACTCATGTTTAATGACTATCTCTTTATATTTCCTAGGGTCCAGAAAGGACATCAAAGATCAAGAAGCTAATTTGATCAGGTAGGTGCTGCTTATGTGGCTGTGTGTCCTTGTTCTTGAGTTACCAAGTCTGGTGCCTTATTTGTTTCAGCTTGGCAAGTGAGTACAACAGAGCTCACCTCTGTATAAGGCATTAATTAACGGACATTGTGGAGCTTCTGTGGAGAGCAGGTAGCTGAGGAGAAAATGTTATGGCATAATTGAAATTATAAGTCTTTTAACTCCCAAAGCAACAGAAATCTCCTCCCCCACCTTCAATGGTGGGATTATTATTCTCATCCCATTTAAAAATAGCATAGGGTCTGTGGTAGGATGCTGTGGATGTTCTCTGGAGCTTTGATCGCTAATGACCTCATCTTCAAATGGTCAGTGATAATAAACAAGGAGAAGGGATTTCCAAGGGGGCAGAGCATTAATAAGGTAAGATTTTAAAATTAAATTTTCAAGTTAATTAAAATGTCCAAAAGTACAATAAAACTGCAGAAAATCTGGCAAGGGAATGGCAGCAGGCCTGATTAATGCAAGTCAACTGTCTTCTGAGGGTAATAGTAATAATGATGAGATTATGGATGTGGAAGAACCTGCTAAAGAGAAATGTGATGTATGTGGAATACAAACTGCGTCCCAGTTACTATTTTATGGTGCACAATGGATCTTATTAAGGAGGAATAGCTGTAAGAATTACCACCGAATTGCTCAATAAAAGTATTGTGTAATTAACAGTGTTGTAGCAGCAGCTGGAGCAATGCCTCCCATTGATATTCCATAGTCTCCATTTATTTCCAGTTTGCTAAGGGGATGTGAGTTCTAACTAAGGCTGTTGATTTATCCAATCACTCAGCAAACGTTTATAGAGGAGGGCCCAATGCTCTGAGTTCTGAAGGGTGTGAAGATGAGCGAGAGGCACTGCTTTTGCCCTCAGGGGCCTGTGTTCAAATAGGGGAGTTAAAATAGGAATGCAATGAACTTGAATACAATGCAGATTATTTTGAAACCTTCCATGAGAGGTCAAAAGAGAGAGAAATTACTTATGGTAAAAGAAATTTAGCAAAGGCACTGAAGAATATGTAGCATTTGAGAAGGGCTTTGATTTTGATTTTGGTAAAGATAATAATAATTTTCTACTTTTAAAGTTCTTAAATGTTTGAAAAGCTATATGGTATGTAATGCCACCCTAGCAAGTAGGAAACTATGGAGGCATATTTTGGGTGAAGAGTATAGTCAAAGTAAAGAAAGGGGGCCACAGATCGATGATATGTTGAGAGAGACACAGAGACAGAGGTTGGTACTTGAAATGGAAGCATGCAATGCCATGCAAATAAGTTTGTGCGAAGGGGACTTTGGGCATTTTGGCATCAGGCAGTTATGACTGAGCCAGACCTGCTTGACTCTAACTCTGGCTACATGGTGGAGTTGGGGGATGAGAAGCAGATCCTAAAAATCATTTAGTCATTGCAACAATAGAGCATGATGGGATGATGGGGGCCTCAACTTATGGGACAAGTTTTGTGAAAGTGAAAAGTTGTCAGTAACACTGTAGAGGCAGAACTAATACAATTCGAATGAAGAAGAGGGAGAGGTCAGAGTTGGCCATAGACTTTGAGTCTGGGTTACTGAAAAGATGGCTGGATGAATGTCAATACTGTGGTGGATGAAAGAACATTGGGAAAATAACGATGACATGTTAGTACAAAGATGATGCACCTGGAGAGGTACTGCATCATCCCACTGAGGTCAGCTTCAGTAGGAGGCTGAACTTGACTTAAGGCTTCATATATCCTGTAATAATATTGGGATTAGGTGCTATCAGATTGTGCCTGTGAGATAAGCCACATTGGCATGGAGTAAGATGCTTTTCGGGCATGTGCGGAAGACGATTTAGACATTATCCATTTGGGCATCAATGTAGTTCAGGATCATTAAGAATGACAGCTGAGCTTTTTCGTCTCTGAGGTGAAGACAGGGTTGTGTTAAGCTCAGTGCTGAGGTCCTGGAAGGATTCTGGGCCTAAGATACTGGGATACAACTGGTCTGTAGCTTGGACTTTATAAGGTCATCTTCAGGTCTCTTTAAATTTCTTTTAGCAATAGAGACTGCATTCCAGACTTCCTTTTTTATTGGGTTGCTATTTTTTCTGGCTATATTTTCCTCATCCAGCTGCCTTTGCTTCTGGCATCAGAGCTGGTGGGCACAGAAAGTGTTGAAACGTGGAAGCCAGCTGACTTGCCCAGAGTACGATGAAGCAGAGCCACTGAAACGGAGGTGAAGAATTGCCAAGAAATTTGAGCTGGGGGAGAGGATAGTCTGAAGGCTCAGATTCCACACTGGGCTCATAAACTTTGTTTTCAACTCTCTGCCTCCTCAGCCCCTTGTAACAGTTTTACCAGTAAAACATCGAGTTTCTGACTTTGTTACTTCTCAAATCTGTCCCTACCTCTGTAGCTCTGAGTCTAATTCCTAGTTTGGGTCCCTGCCTTCTTCGGTAAGGACTAGTACAACCTTCTCACTGGCTTTCTGCATTTTGTCTTCTCTTCCAAGCTATCTGTGCACTGTACTGTATGTTATTTTCATTTTGAAGATTCTCCAGTGTCTATATGGCTCCCAGGTGCTCCTGAATCAGATTTAAAATCCCAGTCCTGGCCTTTAAGGCTCTCCATTGTCATTGCCCTCGCCAGGGTCCTTGTCACTGGCTGCGACCCCACTCCCCTTTGCTCTTGTTGGTAAACAGCCTTACCGCACTCCACACAACACTTACCCGTGGCCACATCAGAGAAGCTACAGGAACCACTCCTCCTTCCTAAAATGTCATTTCTCTTCTTCTCTCCCACATACGCTTTAAATTCTTTTCTTTCAGAAGTTTTTTTTTTTTCTTCAAATTTTTGAAATGTTTTTATCGATTATTGTAGAGAGAGAGGAAGGGAGAGAAAGAAACTTCGATGTGAGAGAGAAACATCAATCGGCTGCCTCCTGCATGCCCCCCCACTGGGTATCGAGCCTGCAACCCGGGCATGTGCCCCGACCAGGAATCGAACCAGCACCTCTTAGTCCCTGGGATGACACTCAATTCACACTGAGCCACACCGGCTAGACCAGAGGTCTTTCTTGTTATGACCAAGTGAGCTATTTCTTAGAATGAGTGGCATATATCTTTGTCACCTTAAATGCAAGTGCACTGAATGAAAGTTACCATATACTTCATCCTTAGCAGGCCTGAACCAATCTTACCCCTTTTATTAAGTTTGATTGATGGCTTTTTCCTCCTGCATTTTTAGCTCTACTTTTTTGCTAATGAAAGAATTAGTACACAATTAAGCATGGTCTCCTAATAAATGTAGAGCTTAGAAACATGGTTTATAGAAGACCGTGGAACTTTCCAAAGGATACGTGGGGGAAAAAAGGTTCTATGTTCACACAAATATGGAAAACCCTGGATTAAACAGAGTGAAACGAGTTTCTTTCTGGAGGACTATTTAGGTATTTTAATTACCAAGAAAAGGTGGATGCTGTAGGATCCATCAGAATTAGTTACAGTTCTCTCCTTTGTTTCTTTGTTATTGCAATGAAATGTAAATTTCAGCAAGAGATAGAGACTGATCAAAAGAGGTATGATGGTCTTTTATTTCCTACACCATGCAGTGCTGTGTAGTTCTCAAGAAAGACCTGGGTGTTTCTCACCCTCTGCCTGCAGGGGAAAGCTTCAGGTCCCAGAAGTGTTCAGGCCCGGAGCCCTAAGGTCACTGTGTCCTTGGGGGAGGATGACTGAGGACATGCCTCCTTCCTGAAGCCGTGTTGCTCCCAACCCAGCACCAAAGGGCCACCATCCTGAAAAGGGGACTGTGGTCCTCATCCTGGCTGTTTTCATCAGGACGAAAACTGCAGGCCAATGGTGACAGCGAAACTCAGTACTCTTGCCTCATTTAGGGCACTTAGGGCAGGACCTTCCCCCTTATTTTTAGAACATCTAAAAAAGAAAACCTGGAAAAAAGAAGATCAAGCAAACTTGAACACTGGAGCAACCTTAAGCATCTCTTTATTTTGATGATACACTTTTATAAGGAAAACAAAGATTCAGATGACCAGGAATGTGTATAATCACATGAAAGAAATCACAAATAGCAGTATGCATTTAAAAAGACAGAATTATGAAATGATGTATCAGTGCTTAGAATGGGGCTACGGGAAGTGCTGAAAGGTAGCAAAGGCAGGAGATAAGGCAGACTGTCACCCATGGTAAATGTCTGCAAATGGATACTTTTTAAATAAACAGCGTTATTACAGGTGATCGTTATGAATGTCAAAGCCTGCACTTCTAGGCTTTGCATTGTGTATACGGGAAGAAATATGACAATCCTAGTTAATTAGACAGTAGACCCAAAGCCCTTACATTTGATGCATTTTGCTTTGAAAATGGGCCTTGTTCTTTAGCTTCATTTGCAGTTCTATGTGAAGACTGATAAATTAGTGTTTATTAATAAAACGTAATTTAGAAAAAAATTAAAAAGCAAAACAAATCTGACTTTTTCTTTTTCCCCCCAATTTTTATTAATGTATTTTTGTTACAGATATTTCTCCACCCCCCCCAAATACCCTCCTCCCCATTCTGCCCCCCGCCCCAGCATTGTTGTCTATTTCCATTGGTTATGTATACCTGCATATAAGTTCTTTGGTTCATCTCATCCATCCCCCCAATCCCTCTCCTCTGAGGTCTGTCAGTCTGAACTGTACTCCTTTCTATGTCTCTGGGTCTATTTTGTTCATCAGCTTATTTTGTTCATTATATTCCACAAATAAGTGAGATCATGTGGTGTTTGTCTTTCTCTGATTGGCTTATTTTGCTTAGCATAATGCTCTCCAGTTCCCTCCATGTCGTCTCAAAGGATAAGAGATCTTTCTTTCTTACAGCTGCATAGTACTCCATTGTGTATATGTACCACAGCTTTTTTATCCACTCAGCCATTGATGGACGCTTGGGCTGTTTCCAGATCTTAGCAATTGTAAATAGTGCTGCTATGAACATAGGGGTACATATATTCTTTTTGATTGGTGTTTCAGGTTCTTAGGGTATATTCCTAGAAGTGAGATCACTGGGTCAAATGGCAGATCAATTTTTAATTTTTTGAGGAAACACCATATTGTTTTCCAGCAAACCTGACTTTTAAACAAGGAGGGATTTTCAAGGACAATCACAGCTTCTCACGCTTTGTTCCCTCGCTGTTGGTCTGTAAGTTGCGTGTTCCGGCTCTCCCTGCCCCTCAGCATTGTCCATCTTGCTCAGTGCCCAGGAGCCTCACCTACAGATCCCTCCACTTGCCCCTCTCCTCTCACTTCCCTCCCTGTTTGGGAGAGAGCCTGGGGTACTGGTGTGGTGCTCCTCACTCTCTTGTGTCCTTTTCTGGAAGAGGCTGGTCCCACTGCGACCCCGCCTCTCTGGGCAGCCCCTCCTCAAGGCTCCAGCACTCACTGGCCTCCAGGAACACTCCTTTCCCTCTCCTGGGCTTTCCCTTCCCTCCGCCCACAGCTGTTAAAGCCTCTTGAACCATCTTGAATTGGATCTGATTTCTTGCTGGACCCAGCTGGTACACTATATTTTCAGGAAAGGTACAGAGGTCCTGGCTGTTCCTCAGGTAGAGACCATCAGAGAGCAATGACAATTTATTACGGCTGCCTACTTCCCAGGACAGAGGGCATGCTGCTGGATCTCACGCCCACAGGAGGTTTCCGGGTCCCCCGGAACAGTGGGCTCTGGCATGCTGCCCTCACCCAACCTTATGTGACCACAGAACCCCCTTCTGGTGGGGATTAGTGTTCCACAGAACCCATTTTGCAAGGCCCTAAGCCAGACTGTATTTCTTTTTTTTTTATCCTCACTCGAGGATATTTTTCCATTTATTATCAGACAGAGTGGAAGGGAGAGATAGAGAGAGAAAGAGAGAGAAACATCGATTGGTTGCCTCCCTCACGACCCCAACCAGGGCCAGGGACAAACTGCAACTGAGGTACGTGCCCTTAACCAGAATCGAACCCACGACTCTGGTCCGCGGCCGATGTTCTAACCGCTGAGCCAAACCGGCCAGGGCGACCAGAGGGTATGTCATGGGGGTGTGGGTGGGGGAGCGTGGGGCAGGTTTGGTGGCTTGCTGGCAGCAGGTGTTCAGGATGCTGATGGAGGTCATGAGGAAGCCATCTGTATATTTTAGAGACGCCCCTAAGTACGCGTCATACAATCTGCTCTCGACCTCTACTTCTTCAGCAATGTCTAAGTGAATCTTCACTTGATCTGAGGGATGATATATGTATATATATTTTTAATCCTCACCTGAGGATATGTTTTTATTGATTTCAGAGAGAGAGAGAAAAACATTGATGTGAGAGAAACATTGATTGGTTGCTTCCCGTAGGCGCCCCAACCAGGAATTGAACCCATAGCCTAGGTATGTGCCTTGACCATAACCAAACCCACAACGACCAACTGAGCCACTTGGCCGGGGTCGATATACTGTAGCTTTGGAAACACATCCTAGTAAAAGAAGAGGACCAGTGAGAGTGCAGAGGGCCTGGTAGGGTTCTTGCCTCCTCCCAGGAGATGGACATGGCCCAGTGAGAGGAGCCAGCAGAGAGCAGTCGGGCCCGCGTCCCCGACCTGCTGCTGTCCTGGGCCCCAGGGAATAACACTAGGTACGGGAGTGTCAGCGCCCCTTTCACAGAACAGCGAGCCCACGTGATTTTGGTAAGTGTTGGGGAGGGTAGGCATATCGGGCAGGAAATGACTTAGTAAAGAGGCGTTATTATCACCAAGGACAGAGTGCAATGGTCACAGGCCAGGTTGTCTCTTCAGAAGGTCAGGAATGAAGCCATCGTGTATAAAGGGGGGGGGCAATGGTAGTTCTGAGTGAACAAGAAAACACTGTGGAGTCTTGGGAACATAGCAGAGCCCCCTTGACCCAGGCTGGCTGTCTGTCTCCCCGCTTTTTGTGGAGATAGCTCTCCTGTAACTCTCCTAGAGCCCCTGTGAAGCCCTGTCGCTGTGACTCAGTGTTCACTCCGACGACATCCTGGAGCGTGGCCCCTTGCGATGCTCCCGGCTCTCCCTGGTTTTCGCCCCGCCTTGCAGCACTCCTGCAGCTGAGTTACTCTGCTCTCGTCTCCCCCAGAGTCATACAGTAGAGGAACTGCTTTACCTTGAATCCTCCTGCAAACAGAGGACACCTCTTTGTGCAAAGATGAATGGATTACTGGGAGTTGAACTGTAGTATCTTGTGGTCTCTTCCAGAAGACCCCCCCAGGCTGGTGAGGCAAGCAGCCCTCGCTATCCTACAGGACCTGCCAGGCATCCTGCCGCCTCCTACAAGGGACAGCTGCCTTCTCTGTGAGTGGTGTCCCTGGAGCCGTGCAGCCTGGCAGCCTGGCAGCTAGTGCTCCCCACGAGGGCCAGCCGTCCCCATCCATCACGGACAAGGCCTGGTTCATCATGCCTCGGGAAGGAGACTGCAGGGTTAGAGGCTTCCATTAGCCTGGCCTCTCTTTTCCTCCCCAGCTCCGGAAGGGAGTTGGTAATCCAAACAGCAGAAAGCGACTGCTGCATGACCATTTCTGCACTCTGGCCCAAGCCTCTGCCTTCTCGCCAAAGCCCCGGGCAGGGAGGAAACGGGCGGGGCTCTCCCTTCCGTAAGTATGCCTGATTGTTCTTCCGAACACTTCTTAGGCTGAGCCTCGGCTTTGCAGCTGTCCCTGGCCTCATTCTAGGGTAACCCACTTGCTCTGGATTGGCCAGAATGTTCCCTTTTTAACACTGAGCGTCCTGTCTCCCGGGAGCCCCCACAGTCCCAGCAAGCCTGGACGGCTGGTCACCCTCCCCCAAGCCCCCTTCCCTCTGAGCCTGCGTATCTGTTCTTGCACACCTCACACCATGTATTCCGGTGTCCTCTCTGTCAGACTGTGGGCTCCAGGGAGAAAGGGGGTTCTCTCTGGCCCGTTTTTATCTCCCCTTGTGCCTGGTGCTAGTAGGTGCCCTATAAAAATTTGTTGAGCATGAACTGCTGCTCACGGCGTAGGTGCTGGGTGAACAGCTCTGATCCCCATTGATGTCTCAGGAGCTGGCTGGGTAGAAACTTCCACCGAAGAATTTGTGCATGGATGCCTCAGCACTCCCCACAGACAGGGTCCCTGCTTTGTTCCTGACAAGGAAAACTGGGAAACTCAAACTTTGCAATGATGATGGTGCCCTCATAGTCAGGAATCGCTTCCTGTAACAGATAAATTTTTATTATTTAATAACTATCGACTTTTTTCTAAACATGTATTGTAGAAAAACTAAAAAAACACAAAGAAGAACATATAATAACCCACAATACCATCATTGTAGAAAATTATTGTTGCCCAGACTGTGTGACTCAGTGTTTGAGCTTTGACCCATGCACCAAGAGGTCGCCAGTTCGATTCCTGGTCAGGGCACATGCCCAGGTTGTGGGCCCAATCCCCAGTGGGGGGCATGCAGGAGGCGGCCAATCAATGTTCTCTCTCATTGATGTTTCTATCTCTCTTTCCTTCCCCCTTCCTTTCTCTCTAAAATCAACAAAGAAAAAAATTATAAAGAAAAAAAGAAAATCATTGTTATTTTGTATATCTCCTTTGCAAAACAAAAATTAAATAATAATGTTGTAGACTACTATCAAGTGAACATTTCCCCTTGTGTCTCAGTCCATTCATGCTGCTGTAACAAAATACCATAGACTGGTTGGCTTAACAACACACATTTATTTCTCACAGTTCTGGAGGCTGAAAAGTTTGAGCTCGAGGCACCGGCAGATTTGGCACCTGGTGAGAACCTGCTTCCTGGGTCATAGAGGGCCGTCATCTCTTGTGTTCTTACATGGCAAAAGGGGCAGGAGCTCTCTGGGGTCTCTTTAATAGGGCACTAATCTCATCATGGGGGCTCCACCCTCATGACCTTCTCTCCATCATCACTTTGGGGAGTGGGTTTCGACGTGAACTTCGAGGGACACGAATGTTCAGTCTGTGACACCTTGTCAGTAGCATTCTTCTACCACATAATTAAAAACATATGTTTAAGAATTTTTGTAAAGCTCTGGCCAGTTTGGCTCAGTGGTTAGAATGTCGGCCTACGGACCAGAGAGACCTGGGTTTGGTTCCCGCTAAGGGTACTACCTTGGTTACAGTTTGTCCCCGGCCCTGGTTGGGGTCGTGTGGGTGGCAGCCACTTGATGTGTCTCTCTTACATTGATGTTCTCTATTTCTTCCTCCCTCTCTCCCTCCCGCTCTATCTGAAGATGAATGCAAAAATGTCCTCGGGTGAGGATAAAAAAAAAAGAAGTTTTGTAAAAAAAAAATCCAGGATTCAAATTTTTATTTATGCATTCTTAGTATGTTGAGAAATTGAATCATAAGACATATAAAATTAATATATGCTGATGTTAAAAAAAAACACCAAGTCATGGGAGAGAAAAAAAATCCCACTGTGTAGAGATATTTATCATTAACACTTCAGTGTCTTTTTTTTCCCAGTTTTTCCTGTGCACAGACTCGCATTCTCATGCACAGGCAAACACGTAACACTGGCAAGGTTGAGCATCTCTTCATATGCTTACTGGACATTTGAATTTTTTGTTTCTGAACTGTTTGTTCATGCAGTTTGCATTTTTTTCTGTTTGGGGTTCAATTTTTCATATGAATTCATAGGGTCATTTTAGCTTATTAGAGCTATTAAACATTTCGTTTAAAATGTTTAGCCATGCCCTGGCCGGTTTGGCTAGGCGGTTAGAGCGTCGGCCTGCGGTCTAGAGAGACCCGGGTTCGGTTCCTGCTAAGGGCACGTACCTCGGTTGCAATTTGTCCCCAGCCCCTGTTTGGGTCGTGCGGGAGGCAGCCACTCGATGTGAAATCCCTTTCACATTGATGTTTCTCTCTCTCTCTCTCTTCCTCTCTTTCCCTCCCACTCTGTCTGAACAAAAAATGGAAAAATGTCCTCTGGTGAGGATTAAAAAAAAAAAAATTTTTTTTTTAGCCATATCTCATTTAGAATTTAATTTCTTTTAACCATTTTTAAAAATCTTCAGAACTTTAAATTTTAATGGAGTCTAATATACCAATACTATCTTTTTAGTTTCTGCCTTTGGCTTAATGTAAGAAAGGCCTCGGCCACCTCTAAATGGTAGAAAGCATCTATTGCTAAATATGGGTTTCCTTTTTGTTCAAACCAATTTTTTAAAATATGTTTTTATTGATTTTTTTAGAGAGAGAGGAAGGGAGAGAGAGGTAGAAACATTGATGTGAGAGAGAAACATCGACTAGCTGCCACCCACATACCCCCCACTGGGGATCAAGCCTGAAACCCAGACGTGTGCCCTGATTGGGAATGGAACTGGGACCCCTCAGTTCATGGAATGACACTCAACCCACTGAGCCATGCAGGCTTGGCTGGGTTTCCTTTTTAAATTTTAATTTATTTTTTATCCGCACCTGAGGACATTCCCCCCCCCCCCCTTTTTTTTGTTCAGATAGAGTGGGAGGGAGAGAGAGGAAGAGAGAGAGAGAGAGAAACATCGACGTGAAAGGGACACATTGAGTGGCTGCCTCCCGCGTGACCCCAACCAGGGCTGGGGACGAATCGCAACCGAGGTATGTGCCCTTGACCAGAATTGCACCCGCGACTCATTGGTCCGTGGGCCGATGTTCTAACCGCTGAGCCAAACCAGCCAAGGCTCCTTTTAATATTTTAATTTTTAATCTATCTGGAATTCATCTGGCATAAGGAATTATGCAGTGAGGATCCAAATTTACTTTTTCCCCCAGAAGGCTAGCTGATTGTTCCAACATCTTTTTCCCTTTAATAAGAAGTGTCAGCTCTAGCATATATATGTCGTGTTCCCATTAATGTTATCCTCTAAAATATTCTAAAATTGCAGTTTTGCTTTTTTTACCTTAACCAGTGCAATTTAGAATGCTCTAATCTCTAACGAGTACTTCATTTGTTGTTTCTTTCCATGACATTAATGTCTTTATAGCTGGTTTTATTCTGCTGTGGTCAGTGAATATGGTCTGAATTAGCTGGACTTTATTAAGGTTTCCTCTGTGATGTAATATGATTCAATTTCTACTTTGTAAATATTGACAAGATGATATGACCTCTATATAGTATGGACTTCTCTCTCTCTCCTCTCTTTTATATCTAGAATTTCTATCACTGCTAACCGTGTGTTTGTGCTTTTTCAAAAGAGGTTTTGAGGTTTGGAACTTGGTTTGACCTTTATGTTAAGTAACTGCTTGATTTGCTAGAGAGAGTTCTTTTTTCCCTAGTTTTATTGAGATATAATTGATACATAACACTGTATAAGTGTAAGATGTACAACATAATGACTTGACATATGTATATATTGCAAACTGATTACCACAAGTTTAGTTAACATCCATCATCTCATATAACTACAAACACTTTTTTCCCCCCTTGTAATAAGAACCCTTAGGATCTACTGTCTTAGCAACTTTCAAATATACCATACAGCAGTGTTAACTGTACGCATCATGATTATTTTATGAGAGAGTTCTGCACAAGGTTTTGGTGTACAATTTTTAGATAATAAAAACATGTCCTTTTTCTTTTTAAAAAAATATTCTATTTCTTTGAACCATGCTGAGTTATTTTATTTTAGATCTATCTCATATATAGAATACAGTTGAGTTTAGTGTTTTGATTCAATATGAAAAAAATGTTTCCCATTGATAGCTTTATCCTTTATGTATGGTTGTTATATGGGCTGTATTATTTTTGTTGTTGTTGTTTGTTTGTTTTTGTTAATCCTCATCAGAGGATTTTTTTTTCCATTGATTTTTAGAGAGAGTGGAGGAGGGAGGGAGAGAGAGAGAGAGAGAGAGAGAGAGAGAGAGAGAGAGAGAAACATTGATGTGAGAGAGGCACATCGATTGGTTGTCTCCAAGGGCCAGGGATGGAACCTGAAACCCAGGTACATGCCCTGGACTGGAATCGAACCCGTGACCCTCTGGTGCTTGGGTGGCATTCTAACCACTGTGCCATGCCAGCCAGGGCTATGGGTTGTATTCTTATTTAATTTGCATTTGTGGTGGGTGGTATAACTTGTTCTTAGTTATTCATCCACTCCTCCACTTGGCCATACTTCCTATCGAGCAGAGTGTACTCTCCTTGCTCCGCTGACTTTGGGCTTTGCCATGGGCTTGCCCTTACCAATGCAGTGTGGATGGAAGGGCCAGTGGCCAGTGGTGAGCAGGGGTTTTAAGAAGCACTTTGAGTTTGGCGTATCCCTTCTGGCCCTCTGCATAAGAAGCTCCAGACAGCGGCTGCCTCTTTATCTGGGGATGTAGAAGACCTGTGAGCAAGAAATACATGCCTGTAGTGGTAAGTCATTGAGATTTTGGGTTATTTATTACTGTTTTTGTTCCCATTTCTCATCCACTCTTTAATACTATTTTCTTCCTTCCTCCCCTTCTATCTGTTCACTACCAAAAAGCCATTAGCAAGCTGGAATGAAGTAGGCATCCTAACAGGGACCAGGGCCTGTGTGCAAGGGCTGCCCGGGGCTGAGAGATTGCCATGCACTGGGAGATTGAGACATATACTGAGGATAATGGGATTCGGGTCTCGTACTGCTGGGAAAAGAGAAAACATATGTGGGAATGGAGAAAGGTAGAACTAGAGTTGCCAGATTTAGCAAATAAAAATACAGGCTACCATTTGGCACATATTTATGCTAATAATTCTTTGTTGTTTTAATCTGAAATTCAAATTTAACTAGTCTTGTATTTATTTGACATTCCTAGCTAGAATAAATCCTGTAGTGTTGGATTGGAATATGAGGAACCAGTGTGAACCCATAGTTTTTAATATATAGAGATACATAGATACATGTAGATGTAAATGTGTGTATTGTGTGTGTGTGTGTGTGTGTGTGAGATGTATACATACATATATTCTCTAGCTATGTCTCTCAAAGGGATTAGGGACAATAACACCCTAGTAGCTATGAGCATACTTAGAATCCAGTTCTTAGTTTCCAAACACTCCTAGGAGGCTTAGTTCCTTTACCAAAATATATATTTCAACTTACATTTCTTAATTTATTTCCAAATAACGTATTTAAACGTATATTTATCAAGTTATTACTTCAGAATGGAAGCAGTATTGATGGATTTTGGTAGATAAAATGAAGAAAGTGGTATACTTACCCTTTCTTCTGCTTTCTTTTGAAGATGCTCTGAGACTTTTGTCCTGTGTTGTGTAGGTTTTTCAAGAATAACCCTTACATATTGTTGGGGAGCCATACTAACTCCAGTTCTTAGATTTAGCAAAATGTTCAGTTTCAGTGTTAATTCCATTTCTCTCAATTGATGAACTTATTGTTCAGTGTCTAGGGAGGGTGCTTAGGTGCCAATACGTCCTGATCTTTGCATATTTTATGTCTTCTTTTTTCAAATATATATATAAAACTTTGTACGTGTTTTGGTTGCCTCTTTTCCTCGCATATTGTAGACATTGTTCCACTACTTTTTGCCATTTGATGTTTCTCAAAGGAAGTCTGAGAGTTATCTCCTTCCTTTCTGATGCCAGTAACTTACTGCTTCTGCCTGAATGCTTATTGATACTTTCCTTGTATTTGAAATTCAAAAACTTGCCAGATTTGGTTTGCTGTGAGTTGTTTCTTATTATTGTTTTTATCTGGAATAGAGTGAGCCTTCTGAGCTCTAGATACAAATCATCCTTCGTTTCATAAACATTTTCATCTACTGTGAATTTAAATATTGTTTGTTGCTTTTTTTTTTTTTGGTGGGTATTTCACTCTGGCATACTATTTATTTATGTATTAGATCTCCATTGTCAGTCTGCCACAACAACCATGATCCATTCAATTGCTTTCATCTTTTTAATTCTTTTCCTATTCATTTTGGGTAATTTTCATAAACCTATGCTCTGTCATCAGAATTCTATAGATTTAATTATAATACCTTGTAATACCATCTTAAAATTCTATGCTATTTTTTTCTCAAACATATTTACTTAACTCCTCTAATTGCCTTTTCGTTCCAGTATATCTTGTTCTATCATCTTTCATTGCATTTCTCTGATTACCTTGGGAATGCAAAGTAGTTGTCTAAAAACTTGTTTGGTTTCCTAGATTAAATAATCACCTAAACTGTTCTTTATCCACAATACACTAGTTTTCATTCCCTCTTTTTTTTGTTTTTGTTGCAAAAGTATTGTTTAGGTACCATGATGGTCATTTTTGAATAGGGAAATTTCTATCCTGGATGACTATCTGTTCTAAATAGTTTCTGTAGAGTGTCACTCTCTTCCTTATCTAGTCACTGTTGGGGTCCTTCCTGTCCTTGTTGATCTGGAGCCTGGATGGTCAGTGTTCACAGTGTCTATTTAACCATTGAGCTGCCCGAGGAGTGTGCACATGAAGAAGGGGTGTGAGAAGCTGTAGTCAGGAAACTGGTTTTTCCAGTAATTAAATCTTCCTTTTATCCCTCAGTAAATATTTTAGTTTTTGGAATAGCTGGTGTCCAAGCAGGACACAAAAACCATTTGAGCACTTTAAGCAGAGGGAATTGAATGCCGGTTACATGGGTGGTGAAAGAGCTGAGAGGGCAAACAGGGCACAGTGAGGTGACCCAGAGATCGGCAGGAAGTCCCCACACAGTAGGCTGGAGCCCGCAGCTGGGGTCCCCTGGCAGAAGCTAGATGCTGGAAGGCGTTGTCCAGAGGGAGCTGGAGCCACAGAGAAAACTGTCACTAGCGAGCTGTCTCCTGAGGCACAGAATGAAGAGGCAAAACACTCCAATGTCTTCTCCTACCCTTTAGTCTCCCAGCAGGGCCTCCCATTGGCCCAAACCTGCCAGAAATAGCTGACCCAGGGGCCCAGAGAATGCAGCCTGGAGTAGTCAGCTGCTGCGTGGTCAAGGCCAGAGCGGGGAAGGTGAGAAATGGATCTGAGAGCAACAGGTCAGGACTGCACAGGTGTTTTCCTCCCATACCGGTTCTCCGTGTGTATGCATGTATGTATTCTACAACACTGAAACGTTGTAGGGCCCTTAGAGAATCCAAAAAGGCTGTGTTGAAGATACCACATGTGACATTGCTGCTGTATTGTGACTTCTACTTCGCTAAGTCTGTGGTAACCTGTGTGCTGTAGGAGGCCCGCGCTGGCCTCTGAGCCGATTGGCACATTTGCAGGATGTGAGCTGGTGGATGAGCTATGGTGGGAGCACTAGGCCAGAGCAACTGGCAAATGCTACAAAGCAAGCCTACCCAGCGATTGGAGAGCCAGGTGTTAACCATGTGCCAGCACAGCGCTGGTGGCAGTCCACCGTCATCCAGGTAATCAGAACAGAGTTCGTAGGGGCTAGAGTGGTGGATTAAATGGGGATATCATGGTGATCACCATTCTTGCATTCTTTAAAATTTTGATGATGACACTAATTTTGGCTATTCTCCTTGGGATATTATATTGTTTTATGTTTACTATCTTGGGTGGGGACAGTGGAGACATTTCAGAGGTGTCCACTTTGCTTTTCCCATTACAGTAGCTCTTATTCCATGAATCAAGAACCTGATATGAGAATTCTGTCATTTATCATGTATGCCCATTCCAGTTATATTCTTGGGTATGGAAAAATGATCACTGGATAGGTCTATGGATCCAGTGGACCCATAGTGAGTTGGATCTGAGTCATGACTGGACTCTGCATTCCTTGACCGTAATGGAGGGCGCAGTGGGGCTTTGGGTCATTGGGAATCTAAACCAACTCAGACCCTGGGTTCAACAGTCCTTGCAGGTTCCCGTTTCCTACTGACTGTCTACCTGAGTAAATGTCCTAGATCACTTTGAAGGAAGAAGCGGGAGAATTACTACTGAATTCACTGGCTGTGGCATGGCAAGGTCTTTTCATGGGGACCTGTCTTCTCCTTCAGTCATTCTGGAAATGAGAATTGGCTCATGTCCAGAAGCCTGGCAAGCAAGCAATCATGACTTTTCATTTGGGCGGCTGCCTGCAGACTCCCGATCAGCCATTCTTGATTTCTTTAGTTGGATAATTTGTGTAATACCCTTGCTGGCTGCCTATCAATCTTGCCCCTAGGAACACCATGTTCTATATACCATCTCCGCAGTTCTCTGAGAGTCCCTGCTGCTACTCTGACCTTGATTTCATTGTGAGAACTGTGTTCACCTTGCTTCGGATGGTAACACACTGCCACTGGGCCTCTATTATTTCACGATTCCCATTGCTTTCAGTGAGCTCGGTTCTGTAATGCTGTCTCCTACTCTTGGCCTTGGCTAGAGAAGACAGCCACTGCTAAGCTTCCCAGTAATGCTAGTGTCCCTTTCACCAGCACATTTCTTACCTCTCTGGTAAAAGGATGTCCTTTGGGCCCTCCTGTGGCACATTCCTGGCTGGTGGGTGGTTTCTGGACTTACCTGGTATACCCCTCAAGCATACCCACTTCTTTGAGCCTCCAGATCCCTTTTGAGACCATGTGCCATATCCATTTTGGTATTTCGAGTTCATTGGACCACTCACATGGATCATCATATTATCCAAGCTTCTAAGAGCCATCTGAGCAGTGGGGTGCTTGCCTAGACTTGTGTATCATGGGACAGTGCTCGGTGCTGATAAACTCCTTTATTCAACTTTGTATCTCTCCGTATCCATTCCCACGTATACCTTCCCCACTCCTGCTGTCACGTATTGGCCGGATCTTGCAGCTCCTTTGGGGTATAGTCCCTACCCTCCCTTAGCTGACCCAGCACACCCCAGTTAGGGGGTGCTGAGATTTCACCCTGTTATCTATCTTGTTCTCAGGAAGGGCAGTGGGGGGCAAGCGTGATCTTTTAAGGCACAACATCAGGAGACAGAAACCACACAAGTAATTTAAGCAGAGAAAATGTAATCTAAAGAACTATTAATTAGTACAAGATATTTAACTACGAAAAGGAATGAAAGAGGGCTCTAAGGAATATAGATACAGCACACGTGGAAAGCAGCTACTACTGCCAGGGCTGAGGGAGCACGCAGGAGGGAGACTAAGAACTCAGGGATGTGTTCTCCATCCAGACCTCCCTGGATACCTGGAGAGGGCATGGCAACCAGGGGAACACAGTGCTGGTGGTGAAGAAACTTACTAGAAGGCACAGCTTGAGCTGGTCTGCAGGACCAGCCCACTGAGTGGGAGCGAATATTGCCAGGGGCTGTAGGGCAGAGGGGAGCTGGCCCACGAGGGCTGGTGAGGTGAGTACCACCAGGCCTCCAGCCTGCTGCTCTGCTGGCACGATGGAACCAGAAGAAGCCCCTGCCCTGGCTGTGGCCTTGAAGTCACTCCAGTGCCCTCTACTGACAAAGACATTGCACCATGTGAAAGGGAGAAAATGGTGAGAAGGTCGAGCTCCAGGATCACAAAGTGTGACTGCTGTCCTTGGAAAAGCCTGCTTATAAGGTTAGCTCTTAGCTGGCATCTGGAGACTTGGATTTGGGAGAGCTCCCACCATTCTCAGAACTGCGAAGAGTGGCTCACTGTACCTTCACTGTTTGTACAAACAACATGGTTTATGACAAACACCTGCTTTCCTTCTGGGAGTCTGGAATTTGGGGATGTACCAGGCAGAGGCTGTCTGCACGACCAGCCCCCAGTAAAAACTCTGGGCACTGAATCTCTAACAAGCGTTCCCAGTTACTAACATTTCATATGCGTTGTCACAACTTGTTGCTGGGAGAATTAGGGGCATCCAGTGTGACTCCTCTGGGAGAGGACCGTCGGAAACTTGCACCTGGTTTCCTCTGGACTCCACCTTGTGCACCCTTTTCCTTTGCTGATTTTGCTTTGTATCCTTTGCCATAATAAACCATAACCATGACTATGACGATATGTGAATCCTAAGAGACCTTCTTGCAAGTCATGAAACTTGGGGGTGGCCGCTGGGACCCCTGACACATCAATAGAGACACCTGCTTTATTCGAGGCCTCTGAATGATCTTCAGGCTAATTGGGGGCACTTCAAGCAAGTTGAGCGGGCCTCTTCCATAGGCCCAGAGGGCTCAGGGGAGTCAGGGAGCTAAACATTCTCAACTGCGTTACTCAAATATCCCCATCGCAAGTCTCAGGATCTGACACTTTCCCTATTAGGGCCCTGATCTCGGCAGAGGAAACTTTCCAGCAGGAGAATTCAACTTTCTTTGACACTTTGCTACGCATGGTTTCTCAGGTCCCTACCAGTTTGCTTGAATTGTTGAATAATCACCCCGAGCTTGTCGTAATCTTTCTTGAATAAATCCGAGGCCCTCAGCAACAGTACTCAGTTGAACACATCTCTCCTGCTTCTCAAGGTCCAGAGGTCCTGCACCGGGCTGTGCACCCTCCACCGCCAGTGGGCATGTTGCCGGCTCCTCCCCTGCAGCGCACCAGGGCCTGTCTCTTCTCCGCCCACCGCCGCGGTGGGCTCCTCGTTCTCATCCATGGCTGACCCAATGTCCCAGCTCCAGCATCCCTATGATTCCTCTGTGCTGACTAGGATGTAATTGTACACGTGTAACACTTTTCGGAGCTTACTATGTGATTGTACATGAAGGGTCTCCTTTGTTTCTGGAACTGTCGTGCAGGTGGGCAGAGAAGTTCTGTTATCTCCATTCTCGATCGAGGAAAGGAAGCCCCTGAGGTGTGACTAGCCTGAAGTCAGGATTCTACGGAGTGGCAGAGTCAGACAGTAAACCCAGATTTTTCTCACTCCAAGGAAGTCCTCTCTTTGTTTTCTACCACTTTGTGCTGCCTCTCCAAAGAGCGGCACATCTTGGCTCCTGTAGTAGGTGAGGAATTTGCTTGGTTTGCATTTTCTTCTTCCAACTCTTATGACCATCTTAGTATTACGTGGGTTGTGGCAATCTCTATCAGATACTTAAAAACATTTCTTTTTCTTTATTAATTTTAGAGAGAAGAAGGGAGAGGGAGAGAGAGATAGAAACATTGATGAGAGAGAACATCAATTGGCCGCCTCCTGCATGCCCCCACTGGGAATTTGGCCCACAACCTGGGCATGTGCCCTGACCAGGAATCAAACTGGTGACCTCTTGGTGCATGGGTCAATGCGCAACCACTGAGCCACACCGGCTGGGCTCTATCAGATACTTTTTACCCAAAAGAATCAAGGGCATATGAGAGTGATGCTTGTCAACCTTTACTGTGCAAACCAGTCACTTAGGGACCTTAAATGTTAAAATGTACATTCTGAGCCAGGGAGTCTGTGTTTGTGACAAGCCTGCAGGTTGCCACTGATTATTCTGGTTTTCGACCACACAGAAATGGCTAGGTTCTTAGTAGTTCCTGAGGAATTAAAGCAAGAAAATTTAAGAATAATGACGTGTCTTCATTTTCAACTTTTCCATTTGGTAAAATGGAAAATAGTTCTCCATAAGAATTCACTCCATAAATACTCTTGTTTTAAAAAAAAGGTAACAAAAATTAAAGCTGCAAAACTTATTAGAATGAAACCAGCCATAAGATTAAAATAATAAATGATAACAGGTTCATTCAAGCATGTGGTTGGGGAAGCTCATAAATAGGGAGGTGACTGTCCCGCACTGAAAATACACAGTTTTGCAAGGATAAATAAAAAGACACAGCTAAATTTTGACTGATCCATGGAGACCAGCGTAAATGATTTTGGAGAATCATAGCTGTACTGGGTGATGTTTACAAGACTCAGCCCCAGATTATTAAAAGTTTCCAAGTAGACCTCAGGGAAGTCTCAGGCTGTCTGTGATACACTTTAGAAATCCCTCAAAATGACATCCTGCCAAATGCCCGTCCTCGGGACCCCCGACCTTGTGCAGTTTCTGCGTTGCCCAGGTTTGCTCCCACGGCCATAGCCCTTCCTCAGGCCGCGTGGGCCAGGGCAGGCAGCGGGGGCTGGAGCAGGGCCTGGCCACCCAGAGAGGCACTGTCAGGGTTAGAAACTGGGGTAAAGCCCACAGAAGTCTAAAGTAGTGATGATCTTGGAAACAGATCGGCGTCTTAATCCTGAGACATCTGATGGCCTTATTAACGCATGTCCACAAAGCCTACCTCTGGCTTTTTCAGGAAAAAAAAGAGAGAAAAGGAAGAAAAAAAAAACAACAAAAAAAAACAGCCAAAAGGCTTTTCAAGTCACTCCCCCTTTTCTCACTCTTGTCCCAGACCACACAGCCAGCCTGCGCAGAGTCCTTTTCTTGACTGCTGTGACACTCAAATGACAAAATATTTCCATTCAAAGTTTTGGGCGTTTTCCCTCCCTCCCCTCTTTTCATTTAAATGACACCGCATACGTGTGGGCTAGTGGTCTTTTTAAGGACTTTTCCCTTCAAGAAGCAATGCTTCCAGGCTGACAATTCAATGTATTTATTTATTTGTCTACCCATCCACCCATTTATTTATTTGTTGTATAAGGTAATAGCTTATGGTACTTACCCAGTGCCAGCTGTTTGCAGGATGCCGAGAGCAGGTGGTCTGGGAGGCCTCTGATGAATTGCAAAAGACACTCACCAGCTGCCGACACTGTGTGTAATGAGCAAACCTGCAAAAATCTTTATTTTCAATTGGATTGTACCTTTAAGTAAGCAAGGGAGACAGCCAGTATAACTACAGACCATGACCAACAACCCACATAAACAGTGTGCAAACACAAGTGATTAATGTACCAGTATTTCAAAACATCTAAAGCTAATGAGTCAGATTTACTAGGGTGCACAAAAGAGGGGGAGAGAGGGTGGGGGAGGAGAGAACAACTTAATGGGCCTTAATGGCCTTGAGCTGAAGCCTAAAAATTCTCCTGCCTTCGGTCCACGGTGCTGTGGAGCTAGTAAACAAACACTCTGCCGGCCCATGAAGGCCATTTCCTTGCTGGCCATTCAGGGGGCTGTTCCAAGCTTGAGGACAGAGTGAGGGGAGCGAGCTGGTGACCACTGCACCCTCCAGTGATGTCTGATGATAAGCGGGGATAATGGGTTACAAAGACATTAATAAGGTAAGACAGAGGGGGGAGGTTTATTAATTTTTCAAGTAAGTTAAGATGCCCCAGGGCATGGTAAAAGTGTAAAGAATCTGGTGAGCAATGAGGGGCTTGGCTGATTAATGCAAGTCAGCTGTCCTCCGAGGGCCATAGCTATAATGATGAGATTATGGAAGAGCCTACTGAAGACAAATGAGACGCATGTGGAATAGAAACGAAGTGTCCTAGTTCCTCTTTTGGAGTGCATGGTGGATTTCCAGTAAGGAAGAACAGAGGTCCCCACGACAGCCTGAGGAGGTGCCCGGCCCGCGGATGAGCTTGCTGTGCTCCAGGGCTGGGCTCAGGAGTTCTGGGCCGGCCTGGAGAAGGGCTGACCAGGACGCACGCCGCAGAGTCCCTTTGCTCACAGGCAGGTGGAGCGGGGCTCGGTGCCTCGGTGAGGGGTCTGCATTCACTGCCCTGCACAGTGTTCTCCTTGCAGTGCTACCTTTTCCTCCAGGACGTGTCAGGAGCTGGGCTTCCTCCACCCTTCAGGTGCCCTCCAACGACTTCTGCTTTGCTGCAGCTGCTGCCTGATGAGTTTGGAGCCGGAGAAAAGGACACTGGGATTATTTTTCTTTTCCTTTGTGAGACTGTGCACTAGATTTTATATTTTCTTTCCGAGCACTTGTCGTCTTGCTGCCACTTCTCTGCGTGGGTGCCACCCCGGCATGCCTCTCAGTCTGCAGCTCGCACTGAGGCAGAGGGTGAGGCAGGCCCCACTCAACACCGCATTCTACACCCGTGTGTGGCCGTGACCCTTGAACGTCAAAGTGCTGAATTATTTGAGGAGCTCCATAAAAGGCAGCTTCGTGTCCTGGCCTCCAGAAAGTTCAGGTTAGGACCCAGGAAAATGCCTTTTTAACAAGCACTTCATAAATAGCTCGATGCTAGCGGTCTTCAGATGATAGTTTGGGAAACACTTGAAAAGGATATGAAATCGACTAAGGGTTGCCTCCAATAGGCTCTTCTGAATATCAAAATGCCTAAAATCTCACTGTGGATGATTCACTCCTTTACACTGGTTCACTACGACTTGAGGAGTTTAGGGCAAAATGTAAGCTCCCTCTCCCCACCCTCTCCCCAGGCAGGGTACCCCTCACATCATTTTTAGAAATGAACATCTTAGTGTGAGTATAATTATCAGGTTAGAACAGGACCATCAGAGTTGTGGGATCAAGTTTAAAAGGAGGAGACAAGGAAGCAGAGCATAGCCTGGAAAAACAGGGCTGTTAGTGGGGCAGAGAGGAGGGGGAGGGGAGGAGGCAGTGGGTGAATCTATCAATTACTATTATTGTTAATCCTCACCTGAGGATGTTTTTCCATTGATTTTTAGAAAGAGTGAAAGGGAGGGGAAGGTGGGAGGGCAGAGAGAGAGAGAGAAAGATCAATGTGAGAGAGACACCTGATTGGTTGCCGCCTGCATGTGCCTGGACCAGCAACCCAGGTACGTGCCCTTGACCGGGAATTGAACCCGAGACCCTTCAGTACATGGGCCAGCATGCTAACCACTGAGCAACACCTGCCAGGGCTCAATTACTATTTTTTTGATAGCACAGAATTTTATTCAAATGAAATCTAAATGGAAACCCCAATATAGAAGCTGATGAAGTGATAATTTATTAATACACACTTGTTTTATTTCAAATTTACAATGATCTTTATAAAGTCAATAAATTATAAAAGTGAAGGTATGTGCATGATCACAAACATTAGAAACTGGAAGTTACAGATAACCGTTCCAGCCTTTGATTAGCTTCTGTAATCAGCAGATTCACTTAGTTGCAAATTATGTTTGTTGACAGCTGGCTTTGCAATTTTGGGAGACCTCCTTAATCAAATTGATCTGGATTCTTGCACGAGAAATAACAGGACATTTTTATTTTAAAGTTGGGTCACAAATTTAAAGTGCTCAAATTTCTCTTATAGAAAAATCACCTGAAAAGCAACCACCTAAGGACATGGGACAACCTGGCTTTCTATTGCCCTGCAGCAAGAGGACCCCACGCAGGTCCAGGGACCCTCACTTGGCATTTACCTGGGTCCTTCACTCACGTGCTTTGATGTGCACTTCTTATATAAGTTATATGAACAGTCACACAGGCTGAATTTATAAAAATACCAGTGTAGCCCCACAACGTTCCTATTCAATGACATAGTTACTAGAAACCGCAGGAGAATCTTTATTTTTAAATTTGCGCAAAACGATTTACTTGGTTAGCACAAGTTCACATGTGTTAAAATTTGCAAAGTTTCCAAACTTACAATTTGTACTGAATTTACATAAAATGTAATGTAATATGCATTTGCATGTATTACATTTATGCACACACACGTTACATGTATGTACACTTAAAGGGAAATATACATTAAATTTATATTAAAATGTGTACGTTTTTTAGGAGGTGGAGGGAGAGCATGTGAGATAGGTGTCACATATGTGAAATACGCAATTGGATTAACATAAAATAAGTGTAGGATTTTTAGAGCCTCCCTGAGGAGCTAGGATTTGAAAATCACAGGCCCGAGCCAAGACTTTGCTCAAGACAGACCTTGTCACTGTGGGGGCGGTGAACAGCAGGGACTGGGCGTTAGCAAATGTCTCAGAGCACCTTTGATTGGCACTGGACTTTGCCTTCTCCAAGCTATTTGTGTAAGAAGATCCAGTTAGAAAACAACAGCAAGAAGTAAAGGAGGGGAAGAGGAGGTGTAGAGAGAAAAACAAAGGGAGGCAAAGAGTGAGAGAAGCCTGGATGGAGAGGTTAGTCCCAGCATGCATAAAGATGAAGGGAAAAAAGAGGGACTTGGAAACATCTGGAAGGATGTGAGAGAAGAAAAAGAACAGGATATGGGATGGAAGGGAGGAAGGGAACGCAGCAAAGACTTTGAGAGGGTCTAAATTACAAGAAAATGTGGACACAATCCATGGAGTCTGTGCTGGCGCCGTGAGCTTCCTTTTATTGCTCTGGCCGGAGAGCAGGTGCTCAGAGGACCTGGCCTTGGAGATCCGCGGTGGCTCCTGGCCTGACACCGAGGTACACAGCGCTTGCTCGCTCCCATTGTTTCTCTCTGCCTGCTCCCTGCGGCCTCTCATCTCTTCTCGGCTCTCTCCCACGTAGCCCACCAAGGCCTGGCTACCCAAGTAGAACAGACTTTCATTTTCCTCAGGTTCACACTGTGCATACTGACTAACCCACTTCCTGCCACTCGAGTGGCCCCTCTCCAGCTCCCAGCACCTCTTATCTCTATGGTAACGGAAGACATGACGATCATCCAGATTTTGCCTCAGAGACTTGGGCTGTACAATCAGGTTTTCCTGGGGTAGCTTGTCCTTTTGCAGTTAACCCACATGCCTGGGGAGAAGAGCTGCCCCCAACAGGATGGCGGGCGACAGCCTCCAGATGTGGGCACTTGGCAAGTGTGAGCTGAATGTCTCCATAAAGACGTGATGTAATTAACAGACCTTGGCAGCTGGAACACTTCAGCATCTCACATTGATTTTCCATGTCTCCTATTTACTTTTAGTTTTTGAACTGTCTGCCTTGACAGGAAATCAAAGAATTATAATGGTGTGCATGGGGGCCATGATGCTGGGTCAGCGCTTCCTTGAGAAATCCGGAGACTAATCAGTTTATTATCACTCGATCATCCCTTTCACTCCTAAATTAAAGCTGTCTTCCAAAATGCTGGAAATATCCATTTATTTGGGGATATTATAAAATCAATGTACTATTTTAAAATTTGAGAGGAGTATTAAGAAAAAAAAAAGAGTAGGCTTAAGGTGATGTGAGTTGACTCTGTTTTCTCCTTCAGGTTCAACGTGAGGTTGGCAAAGACATTTGGGTGCGGAGAGACAGAAGGGCTATGTTCACCCTTCCCAAATTTCACGCGCTTGGAAAAGTTACCTGATGGAACCAAAGAGAGGAGCCTTGTTCCAAGTTCTTTTTCAATCACTGAAATTAAGGAAATAATTCTTCCCATCTGTGCTTATTCATGAACTTCCGTCCGATGCTGGGTTGGCTTTCTCAGTCTGGCACTGTATTTCTAACTCACTCAGGTGAACGTCAGATTCTTGGGTTAATTTCACTTTGGATTCCTTAAAGCTCTGGAGAAAATAGCCAGAAAGCTGGGGTTGAGATGGAGAAACAGGTCTCCACCTGAAGCTGGCGGGCTTCAGGTTTGTGTTAATGACACGCCTCAGGCTCCATCGATGGTGGCGTTTTCAAACTCCCTGCCTTGGCAGGTTCCATGCCTGAGTCACACGGCGGGGATGCATTCTTCTTTGTCTTTTTACTGACTCAGGTAATATAACCCCTGTGTAAATAATTAGGAAACTAGAGAAAGGAGAAAACTTGCTCATAGTTTTCCCACTCAAGCACCGTAGCTATTATTGTTTTGGAGCAATGACTTGGGGTCATTTTCAGATGCCCAGTTTTGATATGATTCTAACCATAATGTACAAACAACTTTGTATTTTGCTTTTCCACTTAATACATGTCAGAAGCATTTCACCATGTTATTAGCTTCAGTAAATATATTTTTAATTGCGTCCCGAGCAACTGAAACATTTCAGCCCCTCACATTGATTTTCCATGTTATCCTGTGGAAGTAGAGACAGCATAGTTATTGAACTACTGTTGTATTTGGGGACTATAGATCAAATTCACTTTTCACTCTAATACATCCCATTATAAGCATCTTTATACATAATACTTTTCTTTATATAAGATACATTCTTTGGGATAAATTCTCAGATATTCCTGGGTCAAAGTACATGAGTGTTTTATGATTTGATATTTCTGGTTGCTCTTTAAAGTATTATACGAGTTTATGATATCACCTAAAATGTTTGAGGAATCGTGCTTGAAAAGTCTTTTATCTAGTAAATAGGCAGTACCGAGAACGTTTTATGTGTGCAGTTTGATGATGCTGACAAGTATCCTGGAGATAAACATTTTGGACTTCAAAGGTATTCCCCTGCCCATTGTGTTTAATGTACAGGAGTGCCTTGATTATAGCCATTTCTTGTACGTGTGCCATAGAATATGAATTCTTTGGCTGCAATGTTCTATCTCATCAAACCTCATAAAATGAATTAGTGTCACACCCCTCCGTTTGGCTGTGAATTTAGAAAATGATACCGATTTCTCTTCCATATTATATAGAATTTGGTGGGTATCCCCTGGCTGGAAACAGCACCTTTGGAAAATAGGAAAATACCAAGTAGATAGAAAGTACATTTTCTGGTAAAAGAATACGAACCCAGAGAGATGGAGTGAGAATTGTACCACAGAGTCCCAGCAGCAGATGTTTTGGGTGTTGAAACTCCCACTAGAACAGCTGCAGGAATGTAGAATCACATCTGGGTGTGTGACGCGGTTGCATCATTACCTACCGACAGCAAAACAGCCAGATGCTTCCAATTCATTTTAAGGACCAGGCTTCAGGTCTGAACCTGTGAACGGCTCTGCTTCCCGACCCAGGACTTATCGATCGCCCAGGCAGTTGGTGGAAACGTGGTCTCACGGGCACCTTAAGGACGGGTCTTCTCGGCCACAGCAGGTAGAGGCAGAGCACAGCTGCTGCACACCCAGACCGCAGCTCGAGGTCTGCTGTGTGGCTGAGAATAAAGCCATCAAAGCAATTCCACACAATGGCTGCTGCGTGGCTTGTCACCGATGCACGAGGCTTCTGAGAGCTTATTCTCTTTTATTTCTCCTCCAGTTCTTCAAATTCTCTCTCTCACGCAGAATTGAGTACCTCTCTGTCTCACTCTTCTGCTCTTCCCTCCCTCCATCAGTCCACCAATCCCTCAAGTGCAAGTTTCTTTCCCTGGCAGTTGAACAAACACTGCATGATCATTACAGTAGCAAAGGATTCTTAAGACTTTTGGACCAATACTGTGATTTTTCAGTACATAGCTATTTTCTTGTGTCATTTTCCTTGTCTTGTACTGACAGTTGCTAGGAGAGTCGAGGTACAGTGGCTCCTGGTGACAGGGCTCCAGCCTGCAGACAGACTGATCATAGCCCTCAGCAGCCACCTCCCCCCCACCCCCAATTAAGTAAAAGCGTGCAGAGCAGCTCACCGGCCCCAGAGGGAAAATCATTCAATATATAAATCTCAGTCCCAGGAGAAAAAGGTCATTCAATGTATAAATCTCAACCCTCATGTCGGTCAAGGGACAGATTTCTCTCAGGAGAAGACTGCCCACCCACTCCATTCCGTGAGGGGAAGCTGACAAGAATCATTTGTGAAACATGGAGACTCATGCGTTAGATTCAAGTTAACAAGCGCTCTGAGAAACACATAATAACATTTCTAAAAAACAGTGAAGTATCTCGTTCTGTGAAGCCACTCAGATCCATAAGGTGCTTCATCTCCCTTAGCCATCGTGAGTTGGTTACAGTTACCTTCTTTTTTTTTATTAATCCTCACCCGAGGATATTTTTTCCATTGATTTTTAGAGAGAGTGGAAGGGAGTGAGGGGGAGAGAGAGAGAGAGAGAGAGAGAGAGAGAGAGAGAGAGAGAGAGAGAGAGAGAAACATCGGTGTGAGAGAGACGCATCGATTGGTTGTCTCCTGAACTCGCCCCAACGGGGGCTGGGGCTTGTGCCCTTGACCAGGAATCAAACCTGAGACCCTTTGGTGGATGACACTCTAACCACTGAGCCACACAGGCCAGGGCTACAGTTACCTTCTTGTAGAACCCTCACATTTATTATTAGAATATTTTTATTATGCCAAAGAGGCAAGACTTTCCTATGGGGCTTGTGAGTGGTGGAGGCCAAGGAGGCTGTCTGGTCGGCCCTCCTGAGGTTTGGGTCCACCTGCTGTCGTTCACACTCCTGGGCGGGACCCTACCGTGGAAGGGGAGCTCTAAAACACAAAAGAGCTTTAAACATGGGTAAGAGCCACCAAAGCAGTTTTGGGGAGAGAGAATTAAGGGAGAGAATAGTCAAATAAATGCAGAGTTGGACCCAGGTTTAAAAAAAGAAGAAATAATATTTACTGAGTGCCTACTATGAGCTGGACAGTGTTCATAGTTTACAAAGTTTACAGCTATGAAATCAGTTTAATGTTATGAAATAGGTGCTATGCTGCTATTATCCACTTTTATACAGAAGGACACAGAAGCTCAAGGAAGTGAAAGGACTTGTCCGAGGTTTCAGAGTGGAGTCTGTCTCCAGATTTGATGCAGCCAACCCCCACGCTCCCCGTGCGTCTTGTCACACTGCCTCTCTGGCCAGCCAGTGTGCCCGGGCCTGGCAGGACGAGGCTCACCCCAGGACTCTGGGCTTCTGGTAGTGAAGGTCGTCAAACGTGGGTGACTTTTATATTGAACAGAAATGATCCTAGTATTGAAGAACAGTTACAGTGTTCACATCCATCGTGATCTATGCTGGGTATCTGCTGTTAAAACACTTCTCACTTAGTAATGATAAGATCAAGGAGTATTTATTGAGGTGTGTACTCATTGTTGTAGGAGGAGGGACTGAGACGTACAAGATGTATATCTGACCTTTGAGGCGCTTATACTCTTGCGAGGGAGAGGAAAGATTAAAGAACGTTTGAGATGATGTAAGAAGAGCTGTAAAGGTTTATATATAATGTGGAATGCTAAAGGGAGACGTCCTTGGGACTTAGTGGGCAGAGTGAACACTTCAGCTGCTGAGGTTCAGGAAAATATGTTTGGGAGAGGGGAGGATCTGAACTATATTTGGAAAGGTGTAGTGGACTCCAAAAATAGAGTAAAAGAGAAACATTCCTGGGATTTGGAATTTTGAGAAAAAGAGTGAAGATGAGAAATGATGTCATGTTTGGGGAGCAGCCATTCCGTGTCGAGCATGAGGCAGATGAGGCTGAAAAAACAAACTGGAATCAGGTTGCAGAAAGTCTTGTTATCCTGCTCCAGGAAAGTGGGGATGAGGACATGCTTGTCAGCTGGGGCTTTAAATAGTGGGCTTCCCAAACTCAGCCAGGAGTATGTGAACCAGAAGGACTGAAGTCTGAGTTCAAGGGCAACTTAAAAACGCTATGTGCTTTTTAAATTTTTAATAACCTAGAACTTTTATCAACTATATGGAATATTGTCTTATATACTAATTGTGGGTTGATAAGAGTATTTTTTTTAGCCACCTTCTAACTCAACGAAGAAGGATGCGCCAAAGGATGCCACGTGAAACCTTAACCACAGAAATACCTGTACCAGAAGTGGCCAGTAGAGGTTTATGATTTGCTCTTCACCATGGATTTATTAAAATCGGAAGAAAAGACATGAAAAGAGGAAATCTGATTTGGCCTGATTTAAGGTCCATATTGGAAATTCAGTAGAGTAACTCTGTGGCACGAACAGGCAGCCCGTTGAGCAGAACCTAAAATGTTGTGAAATGGTACCCTACCTATGGGAGAACTCACCTGAGTGGCCACCCAAGAAGACTTCTGCCCATGAGGCAGCTCCTCCAGCAGTGTCTAATTTAGATACAGTTAAGAGTTCAGAGCAACAGCTCATCTCAAGAACGGTCATGACACCTGGTCAGGATCCGTGATCTGCCTGAGGTCTCTCACTCTTGTTGTGAATGGCAGTGAGACCCGACACCAAGCCTGGCTGACATTTCTGCTACTACCTCAGGACTTAAGAACTCCTTTTTTTTTTTTTTTTAAACTTTTTATTTATTTTTTAACCCTCATAATTTTCCATTGATTTTTCAGATAGAGTGGGAGGGAGGGAGGGAGAGAGAGAGAGAGAGAATCATCAATGTGAGAGAGACACATCGATTGGTTGCCTCCCACACGACCCTGACCAGGGCTGGGGATTGAACTGCAATGGAGGTACATGCCCTTGACCAGAATCGAACTCTCAACTCTTTGGTTTGCGGGCTGACGCTCTAACCACTGAGCCAAACCAGCCAGGGCATGACTTAAGAACTTCTTCTTAGGGGCTTGCTGTCTATGATGTCTCCTAGAGGCAAATCTTCTCAGGACTAAAACACCAATGCCATTGTTCAAGGAAACATACCTTCACTGTGGATGGTCTGAGGAGTAATCAGGTATAGTCATACACAGGTAGGTAATTAATTACAAGGACCAAAGATTATTGAAAAGAGTTGGGGTATAGCTCTGGCCAGTGTGGCTCAGTTGGTTGAAGCATTGTCCCATACACCAAAAGGTTGTGGGTTCAATTCCCAGTCGGGGTGCATGGGGAGGCAACCAACCCATGTTTCCCTCTCACATCAATGTTTCTCTCACTCTCCTTTCTCTCTCAAATCAATAAAAACATATCATTGGGTGGGGATTAAAAAAAAGAGTTGGGTTACATTTGAAGTAAAACTTAGATCCTGTATCTCTGTGTCTACCCACAGGGCCTGTAAAACTCCAGGGACCACCACTTGCTTGGGTCTGATGTGGATAGTGTTCCCCGAAGTTGAGCAATTCAGATTTGGCTCACAACCATCTCAGGTTCTTCTTTGCCAGTCTTTCCCAGAAGTCAGTACATTTTCCTTAGTTTCGATGTTGTTTTTCTCTCAATCCTAGCCAGAATCTTTTCTGTATAATCTCAGAGCAATTTCTTTCTGCCTAATTCCCCAATGCTCATCTTCCATTTCTGACAAAATAGCACCTGTGTCTGGCTCAGCCTGGGTTTCCCCTCATGGCTTCTAGGTTCTACAGAAGCCTTCCAGATTATTTATTTAAACTTTCTTAACTCTCATTCTCTCTCTCTCTCTCTCTCTCTCTTTCTCTCATCTACCTATTTCTGTATATTCATCTATCTAGTTTTATATTTGTTTAAGTAATCTATATCGACACACTTCTAAAAAGCATACCCCTAAAGTCTTGAAATCAAAGCCAGCAGCACCCTGGTTCTAATCGCCCCACCTCCTAGTCACTCTGTATCCATTGGCAACTACTTCTAGCTCTTTTAGCTCATTTCTTATGTACCTACATATTTATAAACAATTTGCTAATATTGTTAAATTTTGATTTATTGATTTTAGAAATTATTTATTTCATATATGGTCATGATAGTGAAGCTTTTCTAGAATCACTTCCTTCCCCTCTCCCTTTCCTCTAAACATTTTTATAGCTCACTAGTTGAGACCTTATTCAGGGTTTACCTTATTGTGGCTATGTCAATATTGTTTGCTGCTGAGCCAAATAGACACTATATTTACCTTTATTTTATTGTACAACTTTCCCCCAAAAGTTAATAATTGCCTTCCCCCCATTTGCTTAATATTTTATGATTCTATCACTAATTTTCTTCAAATCCTCTGGAAGCTGTGTAAAATGTTTATCATGCAGTTTTCCACAAATTGGATATTTCAGATCATCTAAAAATTCTCCCACCTGTCCCCACCCCCCGCTTGATGAATTTTCTCCTGAAGTTCTCCAATCCCCTGCAGGCTATGTTGGTTGTTCTTCAAGCTCCTTGCACACTTGTCTTAGGATTCCTCTTTTCTGGTTTTCTGGGATTTATTTTCTGCTCTCTCCTTTCCTGGATTCCAGTTTTCTTTTTCCATGATGACTGTGGAAGGATTTTGGTGACACACTAATTACAGTTAACACCAGGTAAGCACTAACACCTTGAGAAAGGGTTTATGGGAGGTCTAATTTTTCAGTCTGTTTTTAATCTGACAATTTATTTGTTCTACTTTTACACTTGATTTAGAGCTTGGCTTGATATACTGTAGATTGAAATTGTTTTTTTATGCAGAATATCGAAGGCACTGCTGTTTGTCATCTGGCCTCCATGTTGCAAGTAAGAGACATGAGGCCATTTTTATTTTTTCGCAAGAGGCTCTCTCTGCAAACTAGATCATTCGGACACCTGGTGTTCTGAAATTTCTTGGTATTTGTTTGTTTTGTTTGTTTGTAAATACACTGTGCCGGACACTCTCTGGAAACATGTCTTATAGTTTTAGGAAATTAAAACAACTGTTTATTTCTACCCCTTTGTTTTCTCAAAATTTTTTTTCTGGAATTGCAGATGTTGGACATACTAGGTTGGTTTTCCAATTTTGTTTTCTCCCCTTTTGCCCATTTCTTGGACTTTTTGAGCAGAGTTGCTTAACTTTTTCTTCCAAGTGTTTTATTGAATATATTCTATTTTTGGTATTATATATTTAATATCTCAAACTCTCTTTTGCTCTCTGATTATTCTTTTTAATTGTGTCCTACCTTGTTTCATGATTGTAATATTTTTTCAAAACACTCTGACGATAATGTTTGTAGGTTTTTTTTAATATGTATTTTTTTATTGATTTTAGAGAGAGAAGAAGGATAGGGAGAGAGATAGAAATATTGATGAGAGAGAACGTCGATTGGCCACCTCCTGCAGGCCCCCCACTGGGGATCTGGCCCACAATCTGGGCATGTGCCCTGACTGGGAATCGAACCAGCGACTTCTTGGTGCATGGGTTTATGCTCAACCACTGAGCCGCATCGGTCAGACATGTTTGTAGGTTTTAAATTTTCTTTTAGTTTTTCTTCTGTTCCCACTATTGCCTCTATGTCCTCTTAGCTCCTTAAAAATATGTTTATGTGTTTAATTCTCTTTTTTCATGTTTGAGGCCTTTTTCAAATGTCTACTGATCATTGAACATCCATTTGTGGTTAAGAACTGATGCAATTTGAAGCCGATCAGAAACTTGCAGGAGGTGGCTTGGTCCTCGGTAACTGTTGTCAGGAGATAACTGGCTCACTTGATAAAGAATTTTTCATGTGGAGTCTGTGAATCTTTTCTCTAGGTCCAGTCAGTGTCTTTGGAGAATTATCCCTTATGCTCCTGCCTGGGTAGTATCTATCCAGACACCCCTGTTCTGGGAGCAGAGACAGGAAGGGTGCTTGGAAAACAGACTTTTGCCTAAGCGCTTTGTTTTCAGCTAGCACCTGGCTCCCCATCTGCTATGCCTGTTGTTTCCTGAGTCTGGAGATTCTCGAGTTCTCTGCAGAATCCATTCTTGCCCTCCTGGAAGGGATGAAGCAGGGACGGGTTGGTGGGGCCAGTGAGCAGGGCTGGTGTTTGGGGAGGAAGAGACACATACATACTGCATATGCAGACTTTCAGTATCTCTGCGGGAGCCCAAGCTGCACCCTAGCTGCAGATGAACCAGCAGGGTCCAAATGCACAGCCTTTCCAGGATTCTGTAGGTGCACCCCATGTTCTTAGGTTACAGCTTCTTCCACTCTGCTGAGGCAATTGCCATTCCTCTATTGCTTTTGATTTTCCCCAAAATGTGCTGACAATTCTCATTCACTGCAGTTATGTACCTGGTTCTCTTTGACTTGTGGGTTTACATCTCTCTCTCTCTCTCTCTCTCTCTCTCTCTGTCTGTCTATTGTCATTTATCTATTTATTTATCTATCATCTATCACCTATCATCTATCTATTAGCTATCTATCATTTACCTATCATCTGTCTGTCTATATATTTATCTATTTTTCTATCATCTAGCTATTATTTATATATATATACCATCTGTTTATTTATCTATCTATTAATCTGTTTATTATCTATCTGTCTATCTATTTTTTAATTCTTTCACTGTCATTTCCTTCAGGGTTTGGATGGGAGAAGAGATACTACTTACCATATCTGACCAAAATTTCCTTCTTTTTTACCTGAATTTCAGAAATCACACATAGGAGATTTCAGGCACAGAGAGGACCATAATTTGTAGTTACTGCCTAGTTTATAGGAAACATTTTCTTTGTGTCTCAGAGCTGCCCCCTACCCTCCGCCCCAGAGCAGCCCTGCTAGGGAGTTGGGTCTACTGGCCTCCAGGATGGTTCCCTGTGCCTGGGTCGAATGGGGCCAGGGCCAGAGGACCTCAGGGAACTGTCTCCCCGTGAGCAGCTGCTGGAACATCAGGACTAGGAGCAAGGGAGACAGGCTTCTGGGATGGCTTTTGTGTAATTAATTGAGGTCTGGAGCAGTAATTTTCCTATTTATCCATAATGCGCATACTCCAAACTGTTCCATCACATTTATTAAAGGGAGTAATAAACAAAACAAACAAACCAACCCGCGGTTACATTTCATGGAAAGCTTATCAGACAGGAAAGGCTTTTTCCTCTTATCTGCCTCATTCAACATGCGAGCAGGCTGTGAGAAGTGAATATTTTTCAAGTTCTCACAAGGTGTCCTGGAGAGACCTGGACAGAGCAATGTGTGTTACAAGAAAGCAATAAACACAAATAACAACAACGGCAAAATCAAGATTTAGCCATTAAGATAGTGCCATACAGAAAAGTATTGTAAGAACAAAACAACCATAATAAAAATCCACCTGTCCCGTAAAAAAACTGACAGATAAAACCCACTCTTTTTTTTTTTTTTTTTTTAAATCAGAGGAGAAAATCGTGCTTCGAGTGGCTGGATTTCAAAGATCCTTAAGAGATTTATTAGGAATTAATTTATGATTAATTTTTTAATCTCTTCAATATTCATTAAATGTCATTGTTATGTTATGATAAATACAGTGGCATCAGTAGTGAATTAAAAACAAGGCTTAGATACACTTCTGTTTCTTTTCAAGCAAAGCTTTGTAAGCATTTGGATGCTGCCTGAAATATGAAAGTTCCTGTTACAGATTGAATTGTGCCTCCCTCCAAATTTTAGGTTAAAGTCCTAACCTCTAGCACCACAGAATGTGACTGGATTTGGAGATAGGGCCTAGAAAGAAGTAAATAAGGTTAAATGAGGTCCTGTGGGTGGACCCTAAACCAATCTGACTGGCAGCCTTATAAGAAGAGGAAATTTGGACACACAAAGGCACCAGGGATTCGTGTACACAGCAGAAGGACCATGTGAGGACACAGAGAAGGCAGTCATCTGCAAGCCACGGAAAGATGCTTCATGAGTAACCGAACCTGTCGACACCTTGATCTTGGACTTCTGGCTTCCAGAACTGCGAGGAAATGAATTTGTGATGTTTAAGTCACCCAATCTGTGGTTTTTTGTTATGGAAGCTCTAGCAAAGTAATGCAGTTCCTGGATCTGTCTTCTACCATATCCGATTTTAACTATAACAAAGAGCATAGCAATAGTAAGAATCACACACTTCTAAAAACCAACTTCTGCTAATTAATAGCTGAAAATCAGGTATTAGATCATGATTGCTAAATGTATCACACATGGGACTGCTTTGGCCCCATCACCTGTGAGGTGAAGATCGAAGGTGTTGAACTGGCCTGACTGGCTTCCAGAGTGGAGCCTCAGACTCTCGGTTCCTCTCAGGTCCTCAAGTCAATCAGGGCAGAGGGATGTCCATGCCTGGAAGGCCCCAGCATGGTGGGCTTGCCTGGAATGGAAGGTCTGAAAGGAGAAGGGAGGAGTAGATTGAGGGAGTTCCTGGTGGTGGGTGTCCCTGATGGAAATGGATTCAGGGGCCAGTCTGCTCTCACATACCACTGGCACAAAGAGAAGCAAACCTGGGGGGTTGGAATGCTGCAATGGACAGCTTGAGAAATGGCTTCCCACCAAGATCTTTGATTGGTAGAGCCTCCTGGTGGCACCTGAGTGATCTGATTTCTGTAATTCAGCCCGAGGGAGAACGGAAAAAAAGCACAGCATTCATTCAGCTAGATACTAGAAGTGCTTGTGTTTGGGCAACTAACTGGGTTGAGGAAACAATGGCGTCGGCCCGTTTGCAGCCCTAAACCTCATGGTTGCTTGTTGTTACAATTTATTCAAAGCCAGCAAAGGAAGTCAGGGCATCACGTTTGGGCTGTACTCACCATCACGGAGTATGTCACCCTCACTGTTACCCTAGTACTCATGTTGACCAAAGCCCTAGATCAAAAGAGTGAACAACAAAGAACAATAAAATTGAGGGGTGGGGGGATGGAGAGAGAGAGAGAGATGAAGAGTCAGAGGGAAACAGCAAGAGACACAGAGAAAACACAGAGACATGAAGACAAAGAGGGAGACAGAGAAGAACCATAGGCGACACACAGAGAGAACAAGCAGAGTCACAGGGAAAGCAAGTCACAGTGCTGGACCTAAGATCTGAGAGTTCCCTGGATCCCACATCAGATCTGCTCTCTTCTCCGCCTCTCATCCCATTTAAACCCCAGTGACGTGTCGTGGCTTAGGAAAGCCTGGGGAAGTTTGTACTTGCAGTGCGGTTTCTAATGCCCTGTTAATTCACTGAAGTAGGACAAAAAGAATATAGGAAGCAAGTTAGTTTTTTGAGGTTTTATTTAAATAGATGTTTATGCCTGAGATTCATCCATGTGAAGTGGATGTCTCATTCAGGCAGGAGAATCAAGTGAAGAACTGAAATCTGAGGGTAGCCAACAAGACTGGGAGCAAGAAATGTTCCTTCTTCTTAAATGAGTCTTTATTGCAAGAGAGCTGCTTTTTCTGTGGTGCTTGTTAAATACTGTATTTATGCGGTGTATTTGTATACAGTGGGATTAAGGGACCAAACTGAATTACCAATGATGGTTGCTTGAAGGAGTGTTTGACTGGGAGATTTACATAGCGTTCTTAATAATCTTTTAAATGTATTTATAGAATGTTATCATTCTGAACGTATAGCGCTGCCATCCCTTAGGAAAGATGCTTTCTATTTGAGGACCACCAGCTCTGCATGTTGATTTGAAAGGAGATAAAAGAGCATCTGGCCACCCTAGTAAAGCCTGCACGTTCCCTCCCTCTTCATTATGCAGAGAGCTGATGCAGTTTTTGCTTCTCTCCTACTTATACAAATAAAGAGAACGATTTGGGAAATATGTCATGCTGGCATTAAACACCGCCAGTCTTGCTGGGTTGAAATGTACACGTTCCATTGACAACAATTATATTGTATAATCAAGGTTTTGGTCCCCAAAGTCTGATTCGGAAGCTTTCCCAAATACTGATGAGTTTATGGAAGACATGTTAAAATAAATATACCCCTCCCATCACCCCTTAATTCTCCACCCCTTATCCCCCACCCAAAAGTACTGCCAGTGCTGGTGCCAGTGACTTGGTCCACAATGTATGCGGTGTTCAAGTGCCCTCTAGTGTAGCTGTGGCTGAGATTAACATGAAAATAGAAAAGAAGCTTTGAAATGGCAGATGCCTGGGAGCAGAGTCATCAGTGCATTCATGCATTCTATGGGGGCTCCTGTGTGGGATCCATGTGAAAGAAACTGGGTGCAGGTAGATGACTTGGAATGACACCTCCAGAATGAGGCTCTCCATGTAATGTTATTATGCTGCTCTCCATCATTCTTTGTGTGGGGCTCTCAATTTAGGTTTAGGTGGAAATTTCCTGAGGCTTATGCAGTCTTGGCACACACATATGTGTAAACAGCCATGGGGAAAGGGCTAATGAAGTTCAAGCCCTTGCACTTGGGAGCACCTCTTGACCCTGTGGCCTCAGCACGTTTTACTCTCCCAGCAGCTGGAGAGAGCTCTGACCTCTGTCTCATCGGTGAATGCGGCTGGTGGTGACGGTAATGGATTTCTAGGGGCAATTAACACAGTGACAGGGTTTAGAAATGATGGATTATGACAACACTCCCTGCTATCAGGTTTTTTCCTTTGATGACCACCTGGCTATCAATAATGGTTTCCCCAGCCAAATCCTACATTTCTACCTGTGGTCAAGACTAAAGAAAAACAAATAGCTGAAAATCCAGGAGCAGACTCACATCTTAACCAGGAGAAGAATTGTCAGCCCACGTGTCCCAGTGACACAAATCAGGTGTAGGGGAAGAGGGAGAAGGTTAGAATGAGGCACCCCTGAATCAGCAACACCAGTCTGGTTAGATACAAGTCCAAGTACATGGGGTTTTCTTTTCCAGTTCTCTCTTGTGGGGATCTGGGAACACAGAAATGATGTGAAGATCAAGAAAGGTCCTCTTTCTAAATTTGTATAAGTATGACCATTCTGAAAAACGCTGTGGCTGGGAAATTTGGGTGGTGGCTGCTCCATTATTCCCGAAGAGTGGTTGGTAGGTGCTTTTAAAATAAGACAGCAGCCCTGGCTAGTGTGGCTCAGTTGGTTGGACGTTGTCCTGTGCACCAAAAGGTTGCTGGTTCAATTCCTGGTCAGGACACATGCCAGAGTTGTGGGCTCGATCCCCGGTAGTTGATAGATGTTCCACTTTCACACTGATGTTTCTCTCTCTCTCTCCTTCTCCCTTCCTCTATTTCTAAAAATCAATAAAAAGTCTTAAAAAAACACACAAAAAAGACAACAGATTCCAAATGGAGTTGCTTATGCTAAGCTCTACATCACTGCACCATGCGAGACTTAATTACAGTTTTGCCTCCCCCAGAGATGGACTCTTAAACCAATCAGGAATTGCCCAGTCATCACTAGTTAGGTAACCTGCTTGATAGACCCCTACCATCCCAGGAAAGTGAGCTTGCAATAACCAACCTGCCACCCTCCCCAAAAAGCTTCCTTGTTTCCACTCCCTTCTCCCTATAAAAGCCTTTCATTTTGTACAGTTTCTTGGAGCTCCTTTCTGTCTGCTAGATTGGATGCTGCCTGATTCACGAATCACTGCATAAAGCCAGTAAGATCAATTTTATTTTCTAACAGTGTGTATATGTGTTTCCTTGCCAAAGGGTCAAAATCAACTAGATTTTCTTCCAGAATTGTAGGATTGTAGAGGTACAATCCCTAGGCAGGCCTACAAATAACACAATTCTGTATTTAGTTACTCTTCAAAATCCCCAGGGAAAAAATGGCTCGGGATAGAAAATGAAAGTATGTTGAAAATTTTGTAGACTTCCTACAAATTTGGAAACATGAACAAGCTGTAGAAGTGAAAATGTTGAGGGGTTGAACAGATATAAATGCACTAACTCATATAAATATTGAGGTGAGTAGTGCCAGATGAACTGTTTTGGGAGACCCTTGTGACAGAAACTATTGATTATTTATTTCAAGTCAACCACCTCTTCTTCCTTCCTAGGAAAACACTGCATTTATTTAGAAATTGGGTTTACAGGAGCTTCAAAGACCTTTCTGTAGCCCTAGAGGCAAATGCTGATTACTGTAAGACAATTGTGGGTAGTGTACAGGAAGCCTCTGGGAAATGTCTCCCTTGAAATACATAAAGAGAAGCATGAGAGGAATGCCTTCTTCTTTACTGGATGGTGTGTCTGCATGTACCATATGGGATTCTAAAGCCAACTTGCAAATACAAAGGAGGGCTTTGTCAACCAGCTGATCATAGCAGAGTGGGAAGGTGCAAAGCCCCAGCTCCTGGGAACCGACCCCCTCCAGACTTTCTGCTACATAAATAACGTAACACATTTTTCTCAAGGTTTAAGCCACTTTTCATTGGATTTTTTGTTACTTGCAACTGAAAGTATTTCCACGGATATAACCACTGTTTGAGATAGTAAGCAATAAGAGTGTTGTCTTTGAATAATTAACATAATCAGAACACAGTACTGACAAAGTAGTGAAATAAAATGAGAATGTTGAACAACATAGCCTTTAATTCTCACATACCATGCTCTACCTCCTTGGATCTTTCTGTCATGGAAGAAATTAGTGATAACAAAAAATGTTTATGAAAACTCTTAGGCTAAAGTATTGAGGAAACTTTGGGCACTGTGAGTGAAATGTTCTTTATTTGCAGTTCACACACTTGTGAAATTCAGACATTGAAACTCTTACTTTACAGAGAGAGTGAAATATATTGAGACCTCTGATTAAGCAGACCAATAATTATAATTTACAAGAAACCTATAAATTGTTTCCAATTGATATATTTTGAGTTATAATATTCTTTTTAAGAATATTCATCCAAATGTCATCTTGAACCAAGCTATTAGTATATGACAATTACCCTAAAGGTGGAGTTGAATGTGAATTTTCTGACTGGTGATCATAAATAATTAAGTAGGGTTTTCTGGGGCGATTTAGGCTATACTTTGTAATGTAGGTGTGTCATTTATAATATACTAATGAGGTAATATCCTTTTTTATTTACTTTAACATTGACAGCCTTGATAAGGGAGAAGAAATTACGAAATCTGGATGTATATGAATAGAGTTTACTGTTGTAATAACATAAACTTTAGGAGAGGTTAATTAAATACATATTATGTTTAGGCATATTGGTCATCAGTGACAAACAGTTCACAGAAAATGACTGTAATTATGTGGGGAACTTATTCCTAGATTTCCAAGTCTACTTCAATTTCAAATACTCTGGCCTATTGTGAGAACAATGAGAACTTGTTTTTGGCTTGGGGAATATGGTCTGCCGGAAGATACAGTGTGCAATAGCTCTACCCTGCAGCAAGCACTCAAGTTGTGTGTGGGGATGAAGGGGGAGGAGGACGTGGATGCAGGGAAATGGGGCAGAGACCCTGGATCCACAACCCAGGGGGACCTTTCCCTGGACTTCTCCACACCCCCAGCAGTGGTCACCTGCTTCCTGAGGGCACTGGGAATGCTCTCCTCTCTTTTCTCCTCAGTCATGCTACCCTTCACCTTCTGCTTCTGGGAAGAGGTTGCAGGGCAAGTTTGGCCTCTTCACGGATCCCACCCCACCCAAAACTTGGGCTCCATCTGTCTTATACACTCTTCTGTGAGAGTGATCAGTACATGGGAGGCAATGCTGGAGGAATTAAGTCATGTAGGGAGCTCTTAAAACCAGTACCTTGAAGTAGAGCCTAAAGAATTGTGCCAGAATGGGTCTCACTCCCCTCTTGACTCCTCGGAAGAGGAGGCTGGAGAGAGACATTTCACACTAAGAAGGTAAGATTTAACTCTAGGGAGGGACACCAGGAGAAAGAATGGGTTTTATAGGCAGACACAACTTGTTGTGTGACCTTGAACTTGAACATTGTTAAATCTTAGTTTCATCTGTTCTGAAAATGAAGATTATGGTGCCCTTGCACAATTGTCAAGGTCATCAAGGTCAAATTGATGAATTATGAAGGAGAACCCAGCACAGCATCTGGCTCATAGTATCCAGTAACTATTGGAAAGGAAATCAAGGGCATGTTACCTGGTGATTTAAGAGTGACACGAAAATATGCCTAAAAAGCAACATAAATATGAAGAAAGGCTGTGTTCTGATAAAATGCAACCTGAAATCTATCAGATGACAAAATGAATTACAAGACACAGAAAACCCAAGGATCTAATTGCCACACTAAGAGATGAGCTTTAACTTCTGTGATGTGCTGGAAAGTTTCATTGAATAAGCTCCTAAGAAGATGGCTTTTTGAAGCCCTGTTTATGATCTAGTGGCTGCATTATTCAAGAGTTAGTGTCCTTTCCCCTGTGTGTCTTGAAGTAGACTATGAATCTTACATTGAGAATCTCTCAAATGAAAAGCATTTTTAGGTGTTAAATTGGAGGTTTTTCAAGGTAAGTCTGTCCAGTTAGTTACGTGCATCAGTGGAAACCAAGCTGATCTACCCTTTCTGCAATTTTCTCGTCAGTTTAAGGCAGTTCAGTGAAATTGTTTCTCTGTATGATTACGTTCCTGATACTGATAAAGTGCATGCATTGTCTAGTTGTCCTGTTTTATGGGTTTGTTTTCTTCCATGTCTCTGGATCACTTTAGGAAAACAAGACACTTTAAGTGAATCACTGAAGTTGTCTGTAGGATTGTTTTTCTCTTAAGAATGGAGAGACTTTCCATTTTCACTCTGAGGAGTAGAGAGTTGAGAGACAGTATTGGCACTTGAATAATATCACTGAAACAGGGATGAAAAACATCATGTGCTGATCGCTGAGCAGATCAGGCCAAGTCATGAAACACAGAGCATCACTCTGGACTGAAGGGTGAACATGCCTCTGAGACACCAGCAAGATTTCAGTTAGCCTGAGGACATTTATGGAGGGCGGTGCGATGCACAGAACGCTGGTGTTGGAGCCCATCATGACCTCTGTTGAGATGGTGGGGTGAAATGTAAACTTTCTACACTCCTGCCTGCTGAGATGCCTTTCCTAGGGGAGAAATGTTCCCTGGTTGGCTGTCTGGGGACATGTCTGGTATCTTACTCATGAGAAAGTAATTTAAAAACAGAAGAAAGTGAGGAACCTCAGACTTTGGCCACTAAAGCAGATACAGCTGCTTATTTGAAATTTATGTCTACTACTCTCTGACGTTACTCATTGCTTATATGATATGTGACTTGAATTTGGGCTACCTATTGTCAAGTTTCCAAGGGTGTAGATAGTATTGGGGTAAAATACCTTAAATGCAAATTTTATTCAGATAAACATTGAGTATGAGGTCATGGAAATCAATGAACACAATTATATTTTGCAACAATTAAAACAAACTCTTATGACTCTTAGTTTTTGCTGCTCAACCAATTGAACAAAATGATGGATAGTACTTGCTCTACTCTTATGACTCTTAGTTTTTGCTGCTCAACCAATTGAACAAAATGATGGATAGTACTTGCTCTACTATGACTTTCAGAGACACCTTCAGCAGCCCTGTTGTTGGGTGTAGGCTGCAGCTGCTTCAGGTCAAAGATGTGTCATCCTGAGGTGCCAAAGTCACCTCTACTCTAGTCTTCCTGATTTTTAACATTCTTGGCTTTTTTCCCCCTGGGGCAAGAACCAACAAGTATCTTTCACTTGATAGTGGAGTGGGGTGGGGGTTGACACATGCAGGTGAGTTCAGAACAACTAGCAAAATAGTAGGAGAGATAAGGGCAAGTGTCTTTTCTAGACTAGAACTTTACCTGCTGCCCAAGCTGCTTTCACTGTTGGTTGTCCCTGGAGGCCACTACTCCCCCAATGATAGATGCTTGAAATCACATTATTCAAATGTCATCATTTCAAAGTTTTGATCCCATTGAAAATGAATAATTACAAATACTTGTAACCTTTCATCTTTATGTATTTTCATAATTATTTATCTATTCCAGATAATTTGTCAAGCATTTCTTGGTATTGCTTAAAGTGTTTGAAGAAAATATTAATGCTGTAAGGGTTCAAAGCAAACTTATAACTTAATTTTGTTCTCTTGTAATGAGGTTAAGGTTAAATAACCATCTGACCTTGTCGTTCATTTATTCCCTCTTTCAGTGAATGTTTAAGGAGCTCCTTCCATGTTCCAAGGATTGAGCTGGGGCTATCCATAAACAGAAGTGCAATAGATAAAGCATGGTCTGTCTTCAAGGAGCTCACAGTCTAGAAAGGAGGCAGGCCTGAATCAAAAATCACAATTGAGTGTGGCACGTTCACAATGAAGAATGGCATGAGATGGCGGACACGGCCTGGGTTGAGGACCTGAATCCCAGCCCAGCACTGTTGCTGCTGGAGCGCGGGGACCCTCATCACCATGTGGGGGAGAACTTACAGATACTCAGGAAAACAACACTTCAGTGATCTGAGAAGCTCTTTCCAGTTTAAAGAGCTTCATCAAAGCAGAGTTATTTATGCCTTCATCATATAATCGTAGTTTTAAGCATTTATTAACAATCATTAATCTGCCTACCAAAATTAAGAAATAACTTGCCCTGGCCGGTTTGGCTCAGCGGTTAGAGTGTCGGCCTGCGGTCCAGAGAGACCCGGGTTCAGTTCCCGCTAAGGGCATGTGCCTCAGTTGCGGTTTGTCCCCGGCCCTGGTTGGGTCATGCGGGAGGCGGCCACTCGATGTGTCCCTTTCACGTTGATGTTTCTCTCTCTCTCTCTTCCTCTCTCTCCCTCCCACTCTATCTGAACAAAAACTGAAAAAATGTCCTTGGGTGAGGATTAAAAAAAAAAAAAGAAAGAACTTTTTATCACTACATGCTTCTTAGTTCTCAATGGACTGACTTTCACATGTCATTTATCATTAAATACTAATAACCCTATGAGGAGGGTAGAATGGGCTTAATTCCTATTATCTCCATTTGAGAGATCTGAGCACAGAAAAGTGAAGGGAGTCTCCCCAGGTCATAGAGATAATTGATAGGCAGATCAAAAAGATGTATATCTAGGTCTTTCTGTTTGGACCATGAGTTTTCTTAGTTTATATTACAATCCAAGAAGCATCTTAGTCTCATTTCACAGGTGGGTTTAATAGTTCCTCTTTTTGGAGATTCTGGTCCTTTGGATCCTGAAGTACCTTACCCTGTATATTGCTTATATATTTCTGATTATTCTGTTACTGTTTCCAAGGAGCCCAGCCCTCCTTCTACCTGCAGGGTAAGTGTTGCTGTTCCATGGGATCTGTCCCTCTCTCTCTCTCTTCACACTCTCTGTGCAATTACATACATTTTCATGCTATCACTACCACAGAAGATGATAGTGATCAAATCTACACTTCCTAACTCTAACCTTTCCCCCAAGCATCAGACTTAAATATATCAACTGCTCTCTGGACATCTCCTCAGGATGTTCACAAGTACTATTCACTCCTGTTGGGCTATTCTTTCTTCCACTTGACACTGTTATTCTTAACACACTTGACATCTACACCATTTACCCAGTCACCCAAGCTAAAAAATGTATGAGTTTCTTTCTTCTTCCTTACTCATCATATCTAATTGAATCACCATGTCTTGATTTGGCCCCTAAATATAGGTTTCAGAATCTGTTCCCTCTTTCTCAGTCACACTGCCTCTGTCCTGTGTATTTAAGTGGGTTTTCTTGTGGAGTTTTTGAGAGCCTATTGAGGAAAAGGGCAAGCAATATATTTATTCATGTATCACCTCACTAATTCATTTCACAAAAATGTATTGAGACAAATAGATCTCATTGCTGCTAGGAAAAATTGGGTTGATCCTTTTGAGAAAATTAAATTTGACCTGAAGACTTTAGCCTTTCTTTTACTATCTAGGTTAATTAGCTATGTATTACAAAGCTCTCAAGTCCTAGAGTTTTAGATTAGACATTTAGCTGTTATGTGGCCAGAGAGCAAAGATTAAATGATAGTTCTTATATACCATTCCTAAAATAACCGTTCTCAAAATCTCCACCTAAGATTCTGCTGAATAAATGCTTAAGGCTTTAATTCAGAAGATGTTTTAACCACTCACAAGTCACTGATTTATCATATTTTTCCAAAAGCAAATATAGAAATTTCAAACTGCGGTAAGGTCTCAGCAAAAATGTTAGTCTATCTATGGGAATTCTGACAGTAGCTTTACCTTTCTTTGTGAACTTATTTATGCAAAAATGCTTATAATTGATAAAATTGTCTTATTTAATAATATATTTATAAATATATTCAGTATCATATTTGTGGAATAGTCTTTATTGAAATGAATAAACTGAGTTGGAACTATCTTGGAAATAAACAGAGAAATCTCTGCAAAAGAATAGATTTTCTTTAGTCAATTCCTTTGATGCATCTAAGATATGATTTATTTTCCCAAATACTGAAGTAAAGACATGTCTCAGAAACATATACTGTGTGTCAAGTAAAGTGTATTATTATGCATTATAGTGATAAGGAATTCATTCATGTCGAAGCATGGTCTGATTGTGAGCATATACTCCCACCCATCTCAGTAGACCTAGAAGTTTGATGTTTGGTTGATCCAAAGCTTAGCCAGTTTTCAGGAAATAAAAAGTGTGGTGGATTAAAGAAGACTGCAGAGTTCTTGCCGTCCATCTCATTGACAGGTGGAGACTGTTTCTCCTCCTCTTTAATCCAGGATGGTCCTATCATTTGTTTTGTGAATGGAATGTGGCAGAAGGGACTCTCATTTCTGAGGCTCGGGCCCGAGAGTTCTGCAGCTTCAACTTTCACTGCTTGGTGAGAAGGATGATTACACTGAGACTAGCTTGCTACAAGGAAGTCCAAGCTAGCCATGTGGCCACCAGGATATGTATATATGGATATGTGCCAGATATGTATATATGGAGCTTTCTGGAACTTCTAGCCCAGTTGTGCCACTCTCTCTCTCTTTTTAGTTAAATTAAATTTTCAACCACAGTTTACATTCCATACCACTCCCCACCAGTTTTAAATGTATAGCAAAGTAGCTGGAAAACCATGTACTCTACAGAGCCGTGCCCCTGCTACCCCAAGCATGCACCAGGTCCCATACCCAGCCATCTCTACATTATTGACTATATTCCCCATGCTGCTATCTGCATCTTTTTGGCTGTTCAGCAACTACCCTCTGTACTACTTAATTCTTTCACCTTTAAAAAAAAAATCCTCATGTGAGGATATTTTTCCATTTATCTTCAGATAGAGTGGGAGGAAGGGAGGGAAGGAGGGAGGGGGGGGGAGAGAGAGAGAGAGAGAGAGAGAGAGAGAGAGAGACATCGATGTGAGAGAGACACATTGACTGGTTGCCTCCGACTCCCTGGTCCACAGGCTGATGCTCTAATTGTTGAGCCAAACTCCCCAGGATCCTTTCACCTTTTTCACCCAGCCCCCCAACCCCCTCCCCTCTGATACCTGTCAGTCTGTTCTCTATATCTATAAGTCTGTTTATATTTGTTTGTTTATTTTGTTCATTAGATTCCACATATAAGTGAAATCATATGGTATTTGTCTCTCTCTGACTGGCTTGTTTCACTTAGCATAATACCCTCTAGGTCCATCCATGCTGTTGCAAAAAGTAAGGTTTCCCTTTTTTTAAATCGCTGAGTAGTATTCCACTATGTGAAGTACAACAGCTTTTTTATCCTCTCATCTACTGATGGGCACATGGTTGCTTCCAAATCTTGGCTATTGTAATATTGCTGCAATGAACATAAGGGTGCATATATTCTTTCAAATCAGTGTTTCAGATTTCTTCGGATATGTCCCCGCAGTGAAATCACTGGGTCACAAGACAATTTAATTTTTAATTTTTTGAGGAACCTCCATACTTTTCCATAGTGATTGCACCAATCTGCATTCCTACCAACAATGAATGAGGGTTCTCTTTTCTCCATATCCTTGCCAACACTTGTTGATTTACTGATGATAGCCATTTTGACAGGTGTGAGGTGGTATCTCATTGTGATTTTGATTTCTCTGATGATTAGTGATGTTGAATAACTTTTTATATGTCTACTAGCCATCTGTTTGTCTTCCTTGGAGAAGTGTCTTTTCAGGTCTTCTGCCCCCTTTTAAATTAGGTTGTTTGTTTTTCTGTTGTTAAGTTGTTTGAGTTAATTATACATTTTGGATATTAACTCCTTATCCAATGTACCATTGGCATATATCTTCTCCAATTCAGTAAGTTGTCTTTTCAGTTTGCTGATGGTTTCCTTTGTTATACAAAAACTTTTTAGATTGATGTAGTCCCATTTGTTTATTTTTTCTTTTGTTTCCCTTGCCCAAAGAGATAAATCAGAAAAAAATATTGCTACAAGAAATTTGTAAGATTTTACTGCCTATGTTTTCTTCTAGGATTTTTATGGTTTCACGTCTCACATTTAAGTCTTTAATTCATTTTGAGTTTATTCTTGTGAATGGTGTAAGAAGGTGGTCTAGTTTTATTTTTCTGCATGTATCTGTCCTATTTTCCCAACACCAATTTATTGAATAAACTGTTTTTACCCCATTGCATGTTTTTACCTCCTTTGTCAAATATTAATTTACCATATAGGCATGGGTTTATTTCTGGGCTCTCTAATCTGATCCATTGATCTATATGTCTGTTTTTATGCCAGTACCATATTGTTTTGATTGTTATGTAGTATAGTTTGATATCAGGTAGTATGATACCTCCAACTGTATTCTTCTTTCTCAAGATTGCTGTGGCTATTTGAGGTCTTTTGTGGTTTCATATAAATTTTTGGATTATTTGTTCTAGTTCTGTGAAATATGCTATTGATATCTTGATAGGAATTGCATTAAACTTACTTTGGGTGGTATGGACATTTTAATGATGTTAATTCTCCCTACCCATGAACACGGTATATGCTACCACTTACTTGTATCTTCTTCAGTTTCTTTCTTCACTATCTTATAATTTTCTCAGTACAGATCTTTTACCTCCTTGGTTAAGTTTATTCCTAGGTACCTTATTTTTTTTGATGCAATTGTAAATTGGATTTTCTTAGTTTCTCTTTCTGATAGTTCATTATTGGTGTATAAAAAAGGAACAGATTTCTGAATATTAATTTTTATCCTGTTACTTTAATGGCTTATTAGTTCTAGTAGTTTCTTTGGTGATAGCTTTAGTGTTTTCCATATACAGTATCATGTTATCTGCAAATAATGATCATTTTACTTCTTTCTTTCCAATTTGGATGCCTTTATTTCTTCTTGTCTGATTGCTGTAGCTAGGATTTCCAGTCCTATGTTGAATAAGAGTGGTAAAAGCTGACATCCTGTCTTATTCTTGATCTTAAGGGAAACACTTGTAGTTTTTGCTTATTGAGTATGATCTTGGCTATGAGTTTGTCATATGTGGCCTTTATTATGTTGAGGTATGATCTCTCTATTCACACTTTGTGGAGAGTTTTTATCATAAATGGGTGATGGATTTTGTAAAATGCTTTTTCTGCATGTATTGATATGATCATGTGATTTTAAACCCTCATTTTGTTTATGTGGTATAGCACATTAACTGATTTTCAAATATTGTACCAACCTTGCATCCCAGGAATAAACCCCACTTGATCATGTTGTATAATCTTTTTAATGTTTTGTCAGATTCAATTTGCTAATATTTTGTTGAGAATTTTTGTATCTATATTCATCAGGGAAATTGGCCTATAATTTTCTTTCCTTGTAGTGTCTTTATCTGATTTTGGAATTAGAATAATGTTGGCATCATAAAATGAGCTTGGGAGTCTTCACTCCTCTTGAATTTTTTGAAATAGTTTTGTTATAGAGTTGATGAAGAATGTGCATTATCAGTTAGTAAAGCAAAAGAGATCACATGGAGAATAGAGAATTTTTTTTAAACCTGAGACTAACCACATCTCTTGAAACTGTAGAACTCAAAAGACAAAGACAATCTTAAAATCAATTAGCAAGGAAGATGATCACCTACAAAAAAAAGTGTTATTAAAATGATGGCATAATTTTCAACAGCAATTACAAAAAGCATATTAGATGGAATAATTTTTCAAAGCTCTTGAACAGAAAAACTTTGCATCTAGAACTGATTATCCTGTAACATTACAATTTATAAAAGTTCAACAATAATATACTTATAATTATTTTTTACATATGCACACAATGCAAAATTATGAATAATTCAAAAATTAAATAATATCTAAAATATATCAGTTTTATTACCCTGAAGTCAGAATGTTGAAAGAAGATGATGGCAATACAATATATGCAATACAATAATATATAACTTCCAAAAGTACCACTATATATAATTTCGATTATAGCCTTAATAAAAGCATAAACACTTTTATAAGATGGATTTACACCAAGTTGGAATTTTCTCAAAAAATTAAAAATATAATTACCATGTGATGCCACAATCTACTTCTGGATATGTATCCAAAAGAATTCAAAGCAGGATCTTAAAGAGATATTTGCACACCCACATTCATTGCTGAATTTTTTTACAGTAGCCAAGAGAAACCCAAATGTCCACCAGCAGATGAATAGATCAAGGAAATGTTGTCTGTTCATACATGGAATATTATGAGCCTTTGAAAAGAAGGAAACCGTGTCACGTACTACAATGTGGATGAGCCTCTAGGACAGCGGTTCTCAACCTGTGGGTCGCGACCCCTTTGGGGATCGAACACCCCTTTCACAAGGGTCTCCTAAGACCATCGGAAAACACATATTTCCGATGGTCTTAGGAACCGAGACATGGCTCCTCTATCGTCTCCAGGCAGGTCCGCCCACATGCAGATACGCCCACATACAACATGAGGAACTGTATTAAAGGGTCGCGGCGTTGGGAAGGTTGAGAACCACTGCTCTAGGACATTATGTTAACTGAAATAAGCAAGTCACAAAAGGACAAATACGTATGATTTCACTCATAGGAAGTATCTAAAGTAGCCTAAGTCATAGAAACAGAATGTAGAAAGGTGGTTGTCCAGGTGTGGGGGTGGGGGGGAGGGGGGGAAATTAATGTCTAATGTATATAGGGTTCCAGTGTTGAAAGATGAAAAATTTCTAGAGCTTTGTTGCACAGCAATGCAAATATACTTAACACTACTTAACTGTACACTTAAACACGGTAAAGATGGTTTTAAAAAGGAAGAATCAGAGGCATATATTTTTATGACATAAGACTGTCAACCGATTTTTAGATAGGACACCAAAAACAAAAGCAACAATAAATAAACAAATAAATAAATTGAGTTTCATCAAAGGTTAAGACTCCTTTCCTTCTAATGATACTATCAAGAAAGTAATGGGCAATTCACAAAGTGAGAGAATTTTATGCAAATCATATCTCTGGAAAGATTCTGTTACATAAAATATATGAAAAAGAGACATACCAACTGAAAATTGGCAAAGGATGAATACACATTGCTCCAAAGAAGACATACACACGATCAATAAACATGAAAAGATGCTCAACCTCAGGGAAACGCAGTCTCAATCCACAATGAGATGCCACTTTAGAATCACGAGGGTGGTGGCAATTCTTGCTTCTATGTCACTGGGATTTCCCTGGGATGCCATGGCTTCTTCAAGGGGATTTATTTCTAGTGGAGTGGGAAGGCTCTGGAGTCAAACCCATGCGGGTCAATTGGGTTGCTCCAGTTTCTGATGTGTGAACTGCACTCAGTCCCCTGACTTCCCTGAGCCCACTTTCCTCACAGAAAAATGGGTAAAACATGACTGGCTCCCAGGCTCTCTTTGGAGACCCAATGAGCCAAAAGGAAGGGAGCACCTTCTCTGTATGAGCATCGTGATTTCCACGGAGGTTTGATGGGATGACACTGTTTTCACGGATTCTACTTCAGTCACTAGTAACTCCTCCCTGATTCCTACCCTTCAAACACGACTCACTCAGTGTTCCTAACCACCATGAAAGGGGGATGTGTTACCCTGTTTCACACGAAGACCCTGAAAACAGAGAAGTCACTAATTTGCACCAGTGAGAGGAGGGTCCAGGCCATGCCTGTCACCCTGTCACCCTAGGCAGGGACACGTCGAGTGGGCATGTGCGGAGGATGCTCACTCATGAGGGATGGCAGCTTCTGGACCAGACCCACAACACACACGGAGTCTGACACCATCTCTGAGCCCAGTTCTCTGTGTTAAGGCCCCACTGAACAAGGAGGGGGCAGCCCGGGGGAAAGCATGGCCAAGATGGGAAGTCTCCTTCACAGAGTGCCCAGGAAGGCTGGGAGATGTGGGTGCTGCCCACCGCATGGGAGGAAGGGAGGCAGTAGAGGAGGGCCTGTGGGCTGACCCCTGATTCCCTGGGAGGTGGGTGAGGGCTCTGGCACGGGGGAGGGGGTGGGGTGGGCAGCAGAGAGTCAGGCCACATGAGAAACTGGACTCTTTAGTCCCATCACTGCTGCTGGACCTCGCCCTGGGCGGAGCCGCGGCCATGCTCAGGGAGGCTCAGCTGTCCCAACCCAACCTGAGCCCCAGGAAGGAATCAAAACTTAGACATGGGGAAGAGGCATTGGCTGGGAGGAAAGGGGGTGAGGGCCAGGGCGTGACCACGTGGGATCCGAGCATCTGACTGGTGCTGGGACAAGCAGTTCTGCAGACAGGGTCTCCTTGGCTCACCTCCTGTCCCTCACTGTTTGCTCGCCTCGCTCTTACATCCGGGGTTCAGATCCTCTGCTTTGACTGTGGGGTCTGTACCAGTGCCCACAGCAGGGCGACTGAGGCCCCCCGCCCTCAGGCGGATCTCCAGCTCCCACCAGCCCTGGGGCCACCCACACCTCACCCCCTACCGCCCCTGCTGGTTGTGCTGTGCTGGTGCAACTGGGTCACAGCTTGTTAACAGGAACTGTTTTCCATGCGAATATTAATCTGCGTCAACATTTATACAACAGTCCTGCCGTGGTTGGGAGGAAAGGGGCAGTGGTTGGGAGGTGTCCTTGAAGACCCCTGGTCCCTGAGCTCAGTCCCCCAGCCACAGCAGATGGGTCCACCTCCCTCAGCTGGACAAGATGCTTCCACACAGAAACCCCGCAAGGGACTTCGTGCGCCCCCCACCCACTACCATTTCCCAGGTATGTGCCTTTGACAGGCACCCGTTACCCTTGTCACCACCTTGTACCAGCCGCACTGCCTCCTCTACCCTCCACATTCAATCGTCCCGCTGAGACTAGAGGATGCTGCTCCTACAAGAGGCCCAGAGGAAGGCAGCGTGTCCCCTGAGGCCGCGCCTGCTCCTCTCCAGTCAGGCCACCCACACAGGAAGCCCTGGAAAAGTTGAGAATCCCTCAGCCCCGTGTCGTCTGATGGCTTCGGGAAAACCCCTCACCCAGTCTGGCCTTGGGAGCAGCAGTGATGGGAGGGGTCCCTGGGGATTAGAGAGCTGTGTGCTCCCAGCAGTCGGAAGGGGGCCCCGTCAATCTGGAAGGAGGGCCTGAAGGTCCCCGGTGGATCCACAGCGCACGTGACCTCCCGTATCCTCCCTTCCTCTCAGGTCCCCTCTCCAAGGAGCAGCACAGATCCGAGTATGGAGACAGTGGTCCCAGAGCATTTTCAGACAAAACCATTTTATTCATTGACACACAGTGCCCCAAAGATGTTGTTCCTACCCCAGGCCCATCCCACCCTAACTGTCCAGCCTCCCGCCTGCCTCCCGTCCTCCCATGTCAGGAGAACAGCCAGGATCAGCCCTTGGATCAGAAGCAGCCCTTGGCTCCTCTGGGGGACAGCCAGGTCACATGTAGTCTAGCAGGGAGGGACACCCTCTGCTCCGTACTGGCTGCAGTGCTGCTTCCTCCACCGCCCTGTGACAGACTGGTCACACTTTCTCTTTTGAGGCTGTGAGGAGGGAACCAACCCCAGAGCCACGGCTGGCCTCCCAGAGACTCCGAAGTCGGCCCCTGGGAGGGGGGTCTTCTCAGCATGGGCTGGGCCTCCACCATGATTTGGGGGTGCCTGCACACCCTCCTCCTCCTTTGAGGCCAGGAGTTGCTTCTCTACCAGCTAGGAAGAAGAGGAAGACAGTGACTGACTGCACACACGCGAGAAAGGAGGAGGAGTGTGGGTGATGGGACAGTGGCATCAGAGATGAGGAGGGCAGGGGGTGACATCGTGACTTGAATCCGAAACAGACGTGTGGCTCTCCTGCCGTCCTCCTGTGCCACAGTCCCAGCTTTGTGTCCTTCCCTCCCCGTCTGGGTGCACCATCCTCTCTTTCCTGTCATCCTCTCCTTCTTACAGTCCTCTCCTTGCCGTCCTGCACTGCACCCACCCACAGCTGGCCCCTTGGCATGCCAGCCTACAGGCAAGGGTGGGGTGGGCAGTCCTGTGTGCCCCTGTTCTCAGTTGCTCCCTGATCTGGTTTACCTGGGTGCTCCTTCCAATGGCTCACCTGCACGCCCCCCCCCATCTACCTGGAGTCCCTCCCTCCCTCCCTCCTCACCTGTGGTCCCTCCCTTCCATGGCTTACCTAGAGTCCTCTTCGCATTTTCCTAAGTTCCCTCCCTCCCCTGGCTCACCTGGACAGGAGTGAGTCCTTCCTCCAGCTCCAATAACTCCTCAGCCAGGACTAAGAGATCCAGCTGTACTTCTGGGGAAAGTAATTGTGCCAGGAATCGGGGGTGAATGATCTCCTCCACCTGAGACAGAAGGAAGAGGCTGTGAGCACCCTTGGCAGGGAGTAACCTGTGAGTCAGCAAGACCCGAGGAAAAGCAAAGACCCACCACATCCTCTTGCACAAGGTGGGTGTTTTACACCGTCATGGTCATCAGCTGCGTGCGCGCGCACACACACACACACACACATGCACATACAAACATAAGGGCACACCCACATATGCACACAGATAGCATACACCACACACACACAATGTGCACACATGCACACACAGACACACACACCAATGCATGCACCCGGCTCAGGAACAAAGAACAGAGCTTAATCCCATTGGCATGGGTGGACAGAACCCAGGTCTGGGTGCTGGAGTGCCACCCTCTGGAATCTTGTAGACCCTGGAGCCAGCCCACCTTGGTGACAAAGTCTTCCTGGGAACACAGCTTGTCAGTGTAGCTCAGGAGACCTGGGTTCGGGTAGGTCCCATCCTCTTCCTGCTGCGACTCCTTTCTGCCCTCTTGCCATTGTCCACCTGGCTCCCCTGTGGCTGAGTGGGCTGGCCCCACCAGCCCAGCCATGATGTCCATGCACTCTTTCATGGCCTCATGGAAGATGTCCTTGGGTTCTTCAGTCTCCCAAGGCCACTGGGGTGTGCGGGCACTCTGGGCCCTGGGTATGTCCTTCCTGGGGATGAGTCCTGGGGCAGAGAGGGAGACGGAGGGAGTGTGAGGGACTCCAGCTTCCACCTCTGGAGCATGCAATAGTGAGGGCAGTGTTGGAGAGACAGTAACTGGGTGCGGCTGGGTCAGGACCTCTGAAGCCATGTGGCTGTGGGAGGGCAAAGGGCAGAGGGCAGAGGGGAACAACCAAAAGAGTCAAGTGTGAGGAGAGGATGTGTGGAGCCACTGGTTCTCCAAGGGGCCCCCATCCAGCCCACTTCTTAGCATGCGTTATGTTGGGTCCTTGAAGAGGAGGCGGGAGAGAGGTTATAGAAGTTGACCAGGTTCAGACTCAATGGTGACAAAGGGCAGCTGAGACCCTGGCTCTCATAGCTTTTTTGTTTAAATGACCAAGGCCCCCTTGAAGGTAAAGGACCGACGTGGGGACAGTGGCCTGTCCTAGGCCCCTGTTGCCTTTGGCCATGGGCTCCTACGGGAATTTGCTGCCATACCTGGCTGGGGGCCCACCGCTGGGGCTGGTGGCCTCCAAGAATCAGGCCTCCGTGGAGCTGGAGGAGGCAGGCCCTGCGCCCCCTTCATCCACTGCAACTTCTGAATCTGCATCTCCTCCTCCGCCTCAAACTCCCTGAACCTGGGGCGGGGGTGAGGGAGGTGCAGCCTGTGCTGAGGAGGCTGCCCAGAGCCCAGCAAAGACAGCAGCTGATGGAGGGATGCAAGGGCCAGTGCCTGGCGGCTGTCAGGCCGGGCCACTGAGGGGCTGGCTGGTGGAGCACGTTCCCTGCTCAGCCCTATGGCTGCAGCCTGACCCTCTGGGCTGGGCACATTCACCCAGCCTGTCCTGAGCCTTCATGTCAAGCCAAAGATCAGAGGGTGGAGCTCCTGTTAGAACAGAAGAACCCAAGCTCTGAAGATGAGGAAGAGGCTTCTGGAAGGAAGAAGGGCCTCTGGGCTGCGGGGACCCCGTGCTGACCGACAACCCTCCTCCCAGCATCCTCTCTGATGAGCACCACCACAGCTGGACCCTGCTCTGCAGTCAGCCTCCTCCCACAATGCAGTTATCCCCTCCACCCCACACACCGCTGTTGAGACCCCGAACGCTCACTCACTTTTCTGCCATCTCGTAATGGATCACCCGGTCAAAGTTGCTTTTGCGCTGCCATTCCTGTGTGGCCCACCCTGTTCCCTCCTCCTCCTTCATGGTGGGCTTCAGGCCGGACAGGGACCGGAGCACTGGGCTGTAATACCTCAGGGTCAGGCACGGTCTACGGCCTGGCCTCCACCCACCCGACCCACCTCGCTCCGTGGGGCACACGCTTTCCACCCCCCAGATCACTGAATGCCGGCAGGGAGGGAGGGTCTGTGTGTGCCATGACAAGCCTTCCCAGCTCCTGTTGTGACTGCCTCACATTCACAGCCCAGGAACCTGGACTTGAGGCTGACTGTCCACTCGCACCCTATAGCTGGGACACCACCCTCAGACCTGCCTTCCGGTGTCCCAGGATAAGCCAGCCTGCATGTCCGCCCCACGTTCCTCTTTGATGTAAAGCTCCAGGTGAGGCCCTGTGCCCTGCCCGGCGCACTCACACAAGAAAGCAGGAGAGAGCTTCTGCATCAGCACTCTGGGGAAGGTGCCTCTGGGCCAGGGCCTTCAAGCTCTCCCAACCTTGTAAGTTCTCGCACACACTCTTGGGGTTACAGGAGTCATCCGGCGAGGCCTTGGACTGGGAAGTGGCCAGGTCATCCTCCCTGGAAGCCCCATGTGCCCGTGGCCCAGTGTTCACTGGGTGGTTGATACAGGCCAGCTGGGCAACTGGGGGTGAGGCTTGAGGAGGAAGGCCGGGACACCCTCCTTCCTCGCTGGCCTTGGTGCCCCCAAAAGCCGAGGTGGGCATAATCGTCTCCACTGCAGAGGCTTCCAAGAATGGGGGTGCAGGACACACAGCACCCTCACAGAGTGCCCCTGGAGCACTCCCGCTGATGGGGGCCTGAGTCAGGACAATGGTCTGAGTCTGGGGGGGCTGTGGTTGTCCCCCTTCTGACCTGATCTGGTCCATGATGTTGCAAGCCCCAGTCCCAATGGGGCCATGATCAGCATCTCCTGCCACCAGAGGTGTCCTGGGCAAAGCTGGCAGCACCAGGGGGCGACCAGAAGGGAATGATGGAGTCACGAGGGGTGACAGGTGCTGCTCACAAGGTGGCTGGTATGCAGGGCCAGTAGTAGGTGTGGGAAAGGGCAGAGCCATACAAGGAGTCATGGAGGCACCAGAGTTCATGATCACATCTTCTCCCAGCACTGTAGATGCTGCTGAAACAAAGGAAAGTGTGAGTGGGAAAGGAGAATCAGCAAACAGGACTGAGCTGCTCTGGGTCCCCGAGTCTCAACAGGTGAGGGCCATTTGGATGGGGTTTGCAAATGTCCTGAAGTCGTTGTCATGCTTTGACCTCTCGTTGACAATTATTCCACTGAGCTTGCTCCTGTTCACAAAGGCTCCCTGACCACTCTCTGCTGAGAAGAAACAGCCCCAGCTCTGAGAGCCTCTCTAAGGATTCCCTTGCACCCGACCCTGCCAGCTTCAGAGGCTGTCTCCCAAGACATGGCACTGGGCAGAAATGTGCTCTGTGGGAAATGACCCTAGGCAGACACCCTAGTGGTAGCAACCTTCTCCAAGGTCAGTTCTAGGCACCCAAAAGGCCTCTGTGAGCAGGCAGTGTCTAAAATATTAGGGCCCCAACCTCCTCCTCAGTCTTCTTTTCCTCAACGTAAATCACTCCCTTTCTTTCCTGGTCTTGCACAACAACACAAAAACACTTGAGTACTATCTTTCCACAAGAAGGCACCAGGAACCGTGATATAACCCTTCACACACCAGCCCAGCACGCACGTGCGTGTCAGAACCATCAACAGCAAACACATAATGTGGGCCAGGTTCTGCCACTCTGGTGGCCTCCGCGCTCAGACCGACGGCCACCCTCAGGAGCTCTGCTCCCAGGAGAAGGCTCTGTGAAGCAGGCATGGTATCCCTTAGATTCTGTCATTTCACAGCCAAAATGGCTGCAGAGAATTAGAAAAGGGCCAGGAATGGAGAGTAGGGGGCTGTCAGTGGAGGTTTCCAGAAAGTTCCATAGCTGCTGTCATGTCAGATTGGTCATGGGACTGCAGACTGCCTGTGGTCCGTCCCCTCCCAGCTCCCAACAAGGGAAACTGAAGACCCAGTAAGAATCAGGTGTGAGCCAGGTGTCAGTGGGTCGAAGTTGTCTGGAACACATCCCTGTTCGGAGGAACTCATGCAGATCCTAGTCCAGAAGAACAAACGACGCCACGGGCCCCCAATTACTCAGGACGGGTGTCCTAGGACGTTCGCTAATGATACAGAAGATCGTCTTTCTGCTTCTGCGCTACTCCCCTTGCCCGCTTTATAGTGGAGTCCGCCTTCGGAGATGTCCCACGGGAAAACCAACCACTTTCCACATCTGCTTTCTGTCCATGAAGCAATGGCACAGAATACGAGCAAACCCTTCATCTCAAAGGTAAAAGGCAGGGCAGAGGGTATGCTATGAGGTACACGACAAGAGGAAGCAGGTCTGAAAAACCGAGTTGCCACAGAAGGGGAACAATTCAGGACAACTCAGGGAACTGAGCCCACTCTTGATGGAAGTCACCCAGCTGCCCTGCCTGTGTGGGTCCAACACAACAAGCAGCTCCCTGGACTGAGGAGAAGTGAGCTGTGGGCTGCAAGCAGGGGAGACGCTCTGGGCTGCAGCAGTTGGAGTACCTTCCAGCCTAGCCCTCAGGGAGGACCTTTCACTGTAGACTTGGCCACACAGAGCCCCACTGGACACCTTTCTGGCTAAGACCACTTCTCCCCCCTGCCCCCATTAGCTCTAGTATACAGTACTCAGTTCAAATCCCTTAGGAAGGTATTGTGGGGCAAGCTCCAGGTGCCTGAAGAACAGGACAGAGGACTGTACCTTCCCTGTGCCACCACTTTGACATATCCCACTACTCTCCAGGGGTGGGGACCGTCTGGTGCAAAATCAATGCCAGCTAACATCACACACCTCATCAAACTAGCCTGACCAAATATAGCAGGCTGATTTTTGAGTTGATAATTCTGCATGGTCTGCGAATGATGTTATAAATATCCAAATGGCCATTGGCAGAAAAAAGGTTCCCCACCCCTGCGTCCACACACACAAAATCGAAGTGGCTCGTCTCCCCTCTGGAAAGGCTGTGCCCGCTGTCACCCTTTCTCCACACCCAGGCATTTCCCCCCGAGTCATCCCGATCCACCTCTTAGGAGCCCTCCTGTCCAGTGCCCTCACAGGTGTCCATGGGCTCCCAACCTCCCCAGGTGACAGGCCCTCGGAGGTCCAGTGCTCTCTCCTTCCTGTACTTCAATCCAAACTGTCTCCCCAGTGAAAGTGTCACATTTTAATCCCACGGTTTGAGGGACAGCCCAGTCTCTAAAACACTTCCCCCAACCTCCAGGCTTACCTCCTTCTGAAGCCATCCCCGCAGGATGAGACACTGACCACCGCTGCCTACTAGCCTCCACAATGAGAATATTCAAGTCCAGGAACCAGAGAGTGTCCTGCTCCAACAGACACTCAGCACCCAGTGAAGAAGGTAGGAGTTTGAATTTAAACAGCAGAATGTAGGATTCTAGACATTCTGTAGCGGGGGAGGGGCGGAGGGTAGGTGGGTCTGGGTGGGGTGGGGAGCCATTCCCTGGAGGACTCTGGCAAGTAGGCAAGAACCAGAAGTTTCTTTCAAATTTTAAGTGGTAACACAATTGATGTGTGCCTCTTTAGGCAATTTATACTTTGTTTTTTTTTTTGTTTTTTTAGATTCACAGCACAAAGGCTTTACTTGATGTTCCCTTTATTTCAATTCTTGATCCATCAACTTAGTTTTGGGTCCCTCAACCTGCTTCCTATCTGGCTCTTGGCTTTCTTCAACACAGACTACACTTGTTGAACAAAATTCAAACATAAAAAATAATGGGTACTTATGGCTGCATAGAACCCAGTGTTTGAAAGTAGAATTGGCTCAGCAGATCCAGCCAGTTCAGTTGCTGTGTGCACATCTTCTTTTTTTAAAATTTTTTTTCTTTATTGATTTTAGGGAGAGAGGAAGGTAGAGGGAGAGAGAGATAGAAACATCGATGAGAGAGAACATCAGTTGGCCACCTGCACTAGGGATTTGGCCCACAACCTGGGCATGTGCCCTGACCGGGAATCGAACTGGCGACCTCTTGGTGCATGCTCAACCACTGGGCTACACCGGCCGGGCGGTGCACATCTTCTTTAGGAAGCAGTCCTGTAGGCCCAAGTACCATCCAGTTTGGAAGCTCTGCAGACTGCAGCTGGCCCAGCCTTAGGAACAATCCCCTTTGCTCCAGTCCATCAGGGGAAGGCCCTGTAACCTACACAGCCTAGACTAGAAATCACTACTTTTTGTTTCTCAGAGTATTATGTTGTTCAATGTTTGATTTTTTTTTTTTTTTTTTTTACCATTTGAGTGATTTTAATATAATATTTTAAACAAGTTATGCCTTTGCAAAGTTCCTAGTCAAATTGTGCAAAATGGGAAAATGCAGCGATGAGGAGTCTTTCTCCTGCCTCTTTCCCCTGGCAGCAAGCCTGCTTTCCCACAGGATGCCAGTGTTATGTTTCCTTTACATCTTTCTGGAGATGTGTTACGCAGCTAAAAGCAAATGCAAACTATTTTCATTTAAAAAAATGGTCTCAGATTTTTTCTCCAGTTAAAAATTAATATATGTTCCAATATATTTATTTTACATGTAATATTATTAGTATATACCCCATAATGATTGTCTATGTACTGGTAACGTGGCTCCTCTATTTCTGGAGGCTAGATTCCTAAAACAAGAAGTTCTACAGTCCCTTAAAATTCAAAGTACATGAAAGAATAGATGGCCAGACTTAGCAAATAATGGATGCCCAACTGAATTTGAATTTCAGATACACAGTGAATTAGTTTTTAGGATAATTGTGTCCCATGCAATATTTGGGACAAATATTTACCATAAATTTGTTCACTGTTTTCTGAAATTTACATTTAACTGGCATCTTGTATTTTATCTGACAACTCTACCAAACAAATAACTTATTAGGCTTGTATTAGCTACACCCCCCATAAGAAAGAGAGCTCCCAGTACAAAGACTCAAGTGTGCATCTTGGTTCTACCACAGAACACAATTGCGCACACACGTGAAATATACACACTCTTTGGAGGATATGGAATTTGTGAGAGCAGTCATATAGCATTGACCAGCTAGGCTCAGTGGAGGTAAGGACAGAGGTAAGGGGCAGGAAGGCAGAAAATCTGCTTCCACGTGTTAACCGGGTTAACATGTTAAGGTCCTGGTTTTCCTGAGTATTAAAATTCCACCGCACTTGAGATGGATGTGCACGTTGAGACAAAGCCAGAATTCTATCCATGTCCAATCTCCATCCACAAAAACCTGCATCCACCTAAGTCCTACCTTGCCAGTCTGAGCCTGGAAGACTCCTGTTGGCTTCCAAATTTCCATATACCCTTGCTCTTTGGAATCTAGGCTCATCCTTGCATGTGGTCTCATCTGCATATGAATCCTATTAGCACTCCTTAAAAAAACTGATAAGGCCCTGGACAGTTTGGTTCAGCGGTTAGAGCATTGGCCTGCGGACCAGAGAGTCCCGATTAGTTCCCGCTAAGGGCACGTGCCTCCGTTGCAGTTTGTCCCCACCCTGGTTGGGGTCCTGTGGGTGGCAACCACTCGATGTGTCTCTCTCACATCGATGTTTCTCTCTCTCTCTCTTCCTCCCTCTCTCCTTCCCGCTCTATCTTCCCACTCTATCATGCAAAAATGTCCTCAAGTGAGGAAACACACACACACACACACACACACACACACACACACACAACCTGATAAGCAGGCCTCGCTGGAGAAACTTCGCAGGAAGTCCCCACCCTCCATATCTTGTCTCTCCTACAGGGAGGGACAGCTTGGTCCAGGTCCAGGGTTGCCTCGCGCCAGGTCTCACGCACAGGCGCACATGCACGTGCATGCGCACTGGGGGCGGGGTTCTGTCCTGCCAGGTCCTAACCCAGCGTCCTGCAACGGTTCCCAGAGTCCGTTGCGGCCCGTTGGTTCTGGTAACTGCGCTTGCGCAAGCCGGTGGGGAGCGGCCCCAATGGCGGTCCCAGGTGGGCGTGGGGCCAGGCAAGGTGGCCTCCAGAGTGGGTTATGTAAACATGGAGGCACAGGATGCACGGCCTCTCCACCCCTCAGGTGTCACCCCTCTCCACTGTCGTTCACTCTGTGGGCTATTTGTGCCCCAGGCCTGTGTTCATGCCCCCCCCCCCCCCTCCAGCTCGCTTCTGGTGGTGTTTACACCAGGAAATTGGCACCACTGGCGACTCGCTCATGGGCAGTTCAGCGGTGGCCGGGCCCACAGAGATGTAATAAAGCGTGCAAGCTATTCAACTCGGAAGGTCGTTCTGAAGAATATACAAGCTTGGGGGCGCAAGAAGTAGCTTGAGTCATTGAACATGAGTAGAGATGAGTGAAACTTTCATGTACATCCTCCTGGTTTTACCGATGTCTTCCTTCTTAACGTGAAAATCTCAACCAACAATTTTGTTCAAATCGCGCTCTTATCAATGAGGTGAGCGACGTTGGTGACTCTAATAGTAATGAGGTCTGTTGTTAAGCCATGGACTGCAAGCATAGATGGGGTTTGTGCTTGTTGAATGGGTTGGTGGGAATCTGCTGTGCGTGTTGGTTTTGTCTGTGGATATTTGTGATTAAGGGGAGGTAATGCCTGTGTTTTTGTGAGAGTGTGTAGGATTGAGTGTTGACATGTAGTGCATGCATACTCTAGGAGTTTTGGTGGTTAGGAATTGTAATTTAGTGTTTGGGAGGGATATTTACCCCCCTTCCCCCATGAATTTGGGGATTTCTTGAATGACTAATTTGCAAGGATTATCTGCAAATGAAAAGAGTGATTGTGTTCATTAGCTTGGGTGTATGATCTTTTTGTTTATGATATTTTTGTTTTGTATTTGGGAAATGTAGAAGGATCATTGTATATTCAGGGCATGCCTTATGGATATGTGTATTTCTTTTTGTGATTTTCAGGAGCTGTCTATGCATATTTCTGTGTGTAGAGGGCAGATCTATGACTAGTTTATAGGACTGGTGAGTGTTGTATATGCAGGTATCATGGGGTGTTTGTGTGATTGTGTATTCTGCAAGGTGGAAGAATTAATTCTGAGTATTTGGGAGTGCGGGGTTATGTATGTGCAAGTAGTGTGGCATTATATGTGTATTTGAGACATAAGGTGATATGTTTGCATACTTGTAGTGTACTGGGTAATTCTAGTATAATTGGGGCTTGTGGAGAGTTGTGTGTGCATTGAGTTTGTGTGCATATTCAAGGGACATGGCTATTTGGAGGACTATTTGCAGGAGCTATGTGTTTATATTTTTCAGTAGGGGGCTATTAGGCTTATACATTTTGGGAAGTGAATATGTGTGTATTTGATGGAGAGATGGGTTTCTGTGTTGATACAGGGGAGTGGGAGAATTGTATTTATATGTATCAGGGGTGTGTGATATTGTTATTTGTTAGTATTTGTGGATGTGAGAGGTGACTCTTATTAGCTAGGGATAATTTGGTATCTGGAAGTTGTTTCATATATGGTTTGCTGGAGGTATTGCTGTGTCTTGTGCATGTATACTGGTTTGTGTGTATATCTATCACCAGGTGCATGAATTATCAGGTTGTTCCTAGGGTATGGGGTTGTTAGGAGTATTCAAAGTATATTTCTTTGGAGAATATTAGAGTATTTTTACATGTGTTTGGTAGTAGGTAGTAAGAAGTGGTCTGTCCATATATTCAGGGTGAGGGTAGAAAAAAATATACAGTGTCCTTTTGGTATATATTGAGGGGAGAGGTGACGAGGTTGTTTTCTGGAGAGGTGGCATAAGGCATAGTGTTTGAGAGATCTCTGTATTCAGGGGTTGGAAATGTTTGCATGTGTGTGTGTCCATAGGCACGTGAGCATTGTGTATGTATATTAGTGAGACTTAAGGGATTGTCAGTGCTTTTGTGTTTTGAGTGTATCTAGCTGAGCATATGGGGTTTATGTATATTCATGAGTGGTTTCTAGGTGTGTGTATCTGGGATTTGTGTGTGCATCAGGAGACTTAGGGTCCTCTTTGCGTTTGCTCCAAAATGTAATGCTGGCAGAATTTGGTGGTGTTGCTTGTATGTATCTTCGCAGTGTGCGTGAGGTGGACTTACATGTATTTGATAAGTATAGGTTGTTTGTGACTGTGTATGTATTGGAGTTCCTGGAGCTTATGATGGGGTGTGTACTCCATTGGATATGAGAGTTCACTTTGTGTGTTTGGAAACCAAGAGACTGTAGTGTGTATGTGTTCAGGAATCATGGAGCATGTGTATTTTAGGACTGTAGGATTGCATATGGATCTTTTTTTGGGTGGCACATGAGACACTTGTGTATTTGGTGGTTTCAGAGAACCTGTGTATGTAGGTATTCAGTGTGTACATCTGGATGGTATAATGATTGCACATGTTTGTATGTAGGCTCATGTTGTGTGTATATATATAGTTGTAGGTATAGCATGTGAATATATAGAGTAATTAGGGTTTTGTCAGTAAAATTTTAGGTAGTAAGAGGTGGTCTATATGTATACTCAGTGAAGGTGAGGGTAGAAATGTTCGTGTGTGTTCATATATCTAGGGTGGGAGTGAGGGTCCTACTCAGTGTGTAAGTGCATTGTGCGCACATAATCATATGAAAAGGGGTGGAGTGCACTGTAACTGTCTCATACTAGCTTGGGATAGTCGATGGTGCATATCTCTCCTGGGCTCTGTATTCAGTGACATCAGGTGGATAGCTTGAAGTTAGTCATGCTGGGAATATTTATACCAAGTACACATCACACATGAAGTCTTTCCTGTATCTTTCTGTGAGTGTTATTCAGCATTCTTCAGGACAACACTAGTGTGTGAAGCAAAAATATTCAGGCATCGATGGGTATATGTATGGGAGGCTCTACGTGAATTGTGAGTGGGGCATCTGAGGCTGTGTGCATGGACCCAGGTCCTTTTGAATCATTACATTGCTCTTAATCTGGTTGGTCCATTCTTTAGGGCCAAAGAATTCCCACAAATGTTGGTGATTTCTGGACCCTGTTCATGCCATTGGGTTCAGGGGTGTCTGTGCCTTAGGTAGGTGGGCACTTCTTTAGCCTTTGTATGGTCTTGACATTGGGGCCCCTAGATGGGTGAGCCGGGTAGACAGAGCAGAGCTTTCACAGTTGTGTTATTAGTGTGACAGGCAGCAGTCAGGAAGTCATGGGGCTGCCTGGACAGGAGCTCAGATGGTCAAGTATTCTCCCAGGCAAATTCCTTAAGAATCAGCTGGGCAGCTACAGGTGTTGTCGTTTCTTCTGGGGTATGGCTGGTAGGCAAGGACACTCTTCACATGAGGTCCAGGTGGTGAGAGTCTACAGAGCCTCGTGTCCCTGGGATCATCTGCCCCAAGGTGGTATGTCAGCTGGCTGTATCACTAGTTCTCAACCAACCTATCTCCATGGAGACCTCAATCCTTAGGGATAGAAAGGACATTAGTGGTCAGTGAAGTGACAGAAATAGAGGTAGGGAGGCTTTGTCCTTGTGCAGGGCTGGGGGCTGAGACCTGGAGAGATTGGGGAGTCCCACTCTAAGGAAATATGTGTCTCTGACATTCCCGAACTCTTTAGACATGCGTTCCTTTCTTTTCTGAAGGCTTGGGATGCTTCTAGCACTGAAATGAAGCTCATCTCAGCTTCACGTTTTGCTGCTAGGATGACCCGACTCTTTTTTCTCTATTCAGTGTTGAGATGCAAACCCATCAGAGGGAACCACGTGACCAGTGTAGCCACCAGCTGACCCCACAGCTGCCTCATGCCTCCCTTAGACCCACCCAAGAATTTCTGGGCCGGCCTTCCTTGTGGTGGATGTCCTTCTGGCCTTTTCTCTCTCATGGTGAATCTTTTCTGCCAACAAAATGTGCCAACCTCACTTGCTTGAATGTCTCAATAATTGCATCTCTTAGTACAAGTGGATTCCTAGTGGCTCTCACTGACCCCTTCATAACCTATCCCCAATAAAATTACAGTGTGTTGTACTGATCAAATTGTGTGTTGTTGGCAGAATGGAGCTGAGGTTGTTTTTATATTTTAAATAAAGTTCAGTATAATATGTACATAAGGTATATGTTTTGTTTTCGTTTTCTTTACTTGCTTGGTTTGGTTTTGAAATGGGCAGTCATGGATGCTGGGTTTTAGTGGGAAGGAACAGGAGTATCTTGGTATCTGGAATCACTACTGAAAGTACCCCACCAGATGGAATGAATGGAAATTGCTGGGATGGCTGAGGTTGGACAGAGCTGGTTGTTCTGGGGCTGATACTGTTTTGGAGTGTATGTCACGGGACATAGTCTACATTCCTCCATCTCACCATGGACAGAAGGAATCCTCTGCTCTTTTTGGTTGAAATCATTTTTTAAACTTTTAAATTACAGATACCATACAATATTATATTATATTCAGCTCTACAACATGGTGATTAGACATTTATATAACTTACAAAGTGATCACTCTGATAAGTCTAGTACCCATCTGACACCATACATAGTTCTTACATTATTATTGACTGTATTCCCTGTGCTATGGTTACATCCATATGACTGTTTTTATAACTGGCAATTTGTACATCTTCCTCCATTCCCCTTTTTCCTCTATCCTCCCAACCTGTCTCCATTCTGGTAGCCATCAAAATGCTCTCTGTACTTACAAGTTTGTTCCTGTTTTGTTTGTTTATTTTGTTGTTTGGATTCCAATATAAGTGAAATCATACTGTATTTGTCTTTCTTTGTCTGATATTTCATTTAGCATAATTTCCCCTACATTCATTTATTTTGTCGCAAATGGCAAGATTTCATTCTTTCTTTGGTTGAATAATATTCCATTTTATATAGTACCACATCTTTATCGATTCATCTATCGATGGTCACTTACGTTGCTTCCATAATTTGGCTATTGTAAATAATGCTGCAATGAACATAGGGATGCATATGCCTTTTAAAATTAGTGTTTTGGGTTTCTTTGGATAAATACCCAGAAGTGGAATTACTGGGTCCTTCATTGTCTATTGTTATAACCTTTGTTTTAAAGTCTATTTTGTCTGATAAAAGTATTGCTACCTCTGCTTTTTTAAAACTTCCATTTGCATGACATATCTTTTTCCATCCTTTTACTTTCAGTCTGCGTGTGTTCTCCAGTCTGAAGGGGGTCTCTTATAGGCAACATATGTATAGGCCTTGTTTTCTTATCCATTCAGCCACCCTATGTCTTTTGATTGGAATATTGAATCCATTTACATTTAAAGTAATTATTGATAGGTATGTAGTTATTACCATTTTATTATTCATATTTTTTATCTGTTTTTTCTTCTTTTTTATTTTTTATTTTATTTTATTTTATTTTATTTTTTTACTTAGAGTGGAAGGAAGGGATGGGGGGGGGGAGAGAGAGAGGGACATCAATGTGAAAGAGACATATCAATTGGTTGCCTCCCACATGACTCTGACCAGGCCAGGGATTGAACCTGCAACCCAGGTATGTGCCCTTGACCGGAGATCAAACCCATGACCCTTTGGTCTGTAGGCCGACATGCTAACTACTGAGCTGAAAGCTGAACCAGCCAGGGCTTTCTTTTCTTTCTTTTTTTTTTTTAAAGTCATTTTAACATTTCTCCTAATACTGGTTTGGTGCTGATGGACGTCTTCAGCTTTTTCTTGTCTGCAAAGCTCTGTATTTCTCCTTCGATTCTAAATAATAGCTTTGCTATCAGAGTAATCTTGATTATAGGTACTTGCTTTTCATCACTTTGAATACTTGGTGTCAATCCCTTCTGGCCTGCAAAGTTTCTGTTGAGACGTTAGCTAGCCGTCTTATGGGAGCTCCCTTGTACATAACTAACTGCTTTTCTCTTGCTGCTTTTCAGATTCTCTCTTTCTCTTTAACTTTTAGCATTTTAACTATGATGTGTCTTGGTGTGAGCCTCTCTGTACTTCCAGGACTTTTATGTCTGTTTCCTTTGCCAGCTTAGGGAAGTTTTTTACCATTATTTCTGCAAATAGGTTTTCGATCCCTTGTGCTCTTACAGGGGTTCTTCTGGTACCCCTGTTATGTGAACGTTGTTACATTTGATGTTGTCCCATAGGTCTCTTAAACTATCCTCATTTTTTGAAACCATTTTTCTCTTAGCTGTTCTGATTGGGTATTTTCTGCTACTTTGTTATCCAAGTTGCTGGTTTGATCTAATTTACTGTTGATTGACTCTAATGTATTCTTCACTTCAGTTATTGTATTCTTCATTTCTGACTGAAAAAGGAAGAAAAACTTCACATTCCAAAGTTAATATCTGTTTAACTTATTGTCTATAGAACATACCACTGGATTATCAATTCAACCTCAACTTTCTATTATATAGTTGTATCAGCATATAAATAAATGCACTCACTCAATAAATGTTTATTGAGCATCTACTAAGGACCACACATTGTACATAGTGCCGTGAATGCAAAGTCCTGCCCTCTCAGCACTTTCTTTTCAGGAAGTCAGGTAAGGTAAGATGACTAATAGAAATATAGTAGGGTGAGGCAACGAATAGGTCAGGTGGAGTGATCAGAGTTGCCCCTCAGTGGAGGTGGCCTCTGGGCAGAGACTAAGTGAGGAGGGGGGGGGTTATGTGACTGTCTTGGCAACACTGTCCAACAGAACACAAGCCACATCTGTAATTTTCAGTTTTCTAGTCACCACATTATGAAACTGAAAAGAAACAGATGGACTTAGTTTTAGTTTTATTTTTTTATATTTTTTTTCCTTTATTGATTTTAGAGAGAGAAGAAGTGAGAGGAAGAGAGAGATAGAAAAATCGATGAAAGAGAACATTGATTGGCTGCCTCCTGCATGCTCCCCACTAGGGATCGGGCCCACAACCTGGGCATGTGTCCTGACCAGAAATGGAACCGGTGACCTCTTATTGCACGGGTTGACACTCAACCACTGAGCCACACCAGCCGGACAATAGACTTAGTTTTAATACTATATTTCATTTAATTCAATATAGTCAAAATACTATTATTTTGACATGTAATTGACATAGTAAATTTCAATAAGACTTTTTTTTTTCATAAAGTGCCTTCAAACTTTTATGCATTGGTTCTCAACCTTCCTAATGCCACGACCCTTTAATACAGTTCCTCATGTTGCGGTGACCCCCAGCTATAAAATTATTTTCATTGCTACTTCATAACTGTAATTTTGCTACTGTTGTGTTTTAGGCGACCCCTGTGAAAGGGTCATTCGACCCTCACAGGAGTCGCGACCCACAGGTTGAGAACTGCTGCTTTTATATGTATTTTATGCTTGCAGCACATCTCAAAGGCAGCCAGCCACAGTTCAAGGTCTTTGTAGCCACATGTGGCCAGCAACTAGCACCTCCAGGCTGGGCCCTGGCCATGGACCATCCCACACCAGGCCAAGTATGCAGCTGATTGACTGGAAGCTCAAACTGTGGGTTTTGATGGGCCCTGGGGTCCTTGTATGTGTGCCTTTGGTAATGAAGCTGTTATAAAAGCATGCACATTGCGTATGATCTGAGTGACATGGAATACAGAGGGGAAACCCACAGTTCTGTTACCCAGGAACAAGACTGATGAATGCTTCTCTCCTTCCTCTTGAGCTATGAGGGCAGGCTTCTGGACATTCCCAAGGATGGAGAAATTTGTCTGGAGCTGGTCCTGGCAACACAGGCTCCACATCCCTCCATGACACACACAGATCTTTGGACAGCCCATCCCCGTGGCCTGTTTGAGTTCTGTGTAATAGCAAATTATTTTCTGAATGTTTGTGCAACTGAGAGAGGGAGGAAGCAACTCAAACTCTATGGGTCCTCATCTTGTTCAGCCACAACTGGGATCTTAGATAGGCCACTTCCCTTATCCAGGCTCTGGGTGTGAAAACATGAGGCGGGAGGAATGGGTGATGTCTTGGGTGGGCCCCTTCCAGGCAAACATGATTAACCATGATCACGAGAAGCATCATTCTAGGTGAAGTGGGTTCTGTTGGTGCCTTTAGCCAGTTAGGATTTCAAGAAACAGTCCTTTGTTTTGAGAATTCATTCCAAAAGCACAGGACAGAGGATTCCTGCATGGGATATTTGGGGATATCTCATACAAATTATTTTAGAAATGCTTTTTTAAATAACCTGCAATTTCTCGTATAAGCAAAGCTGGTTATATCCTTCCTCCAAAAATTTGTGCTTGTGAAATGTGTGTAAGCTGGTAAGGAAGCAGGAAGCAGGGAGCAGAAAGTTAGATTCTGTGAGACAAGTAGGACACGTGTGACTTAAGAACACACACGTGGATGCTCGTGAGCACTTTTTGTTTTTTACCCTCAACCAAGGACATTTTTGCATTCATCTTCATCTTCAGATAGAGCAGGAGGGAGAGAGGGAAGAAGAGAGAGAGAGAGAAACATCGACGTGAGAGAGACACATCGAATGGTTGCCACCTACACGACCCCAACAGGGGCCGGGGACAAACTGCAACCGAGGTACATGCCCTTAGCGGGAACTGAACCCTGGTCTCTCTATACCGCGGGCCGACTCTCTAACCGCTGAGCCAAACCAGCCAGGGCTCGTGAGCACTTTTAATGGGGATGCTGATGGACATGTAGGCAACTGCCATTAACCTCAATCATATAAGGTCATGGTATGTGCAACTCAATGGCACTAAGCAACACTTTCAGGGCCCAGGAAGAAACACATTGAAGGTCCTGGCTGTTTGCAGTGATCTGATCCCTCTGCAGGACCGAGGTCAGCAGGGTGGGACCATAGGGAATCTGAAGGACAGGGCAAGGGGGTCTCCTGTGGGGGAGGGGTGCCTGTAGCACACTGCAGAGGAAGAATGTCCCCCTGCTCCTGAACTAAACAGCTCAGTGTCTATCTGAGTCTCTGCCAAGAGTTTCTCAAGAAAAAGAGTGCAATAGAGGTCCCTGTTGGGTGCAGCCTGCAGACCTTTCTGCAGGGTGGCACCAGCAGTAGTTGGAAGACTGGGTTTGTGCACTCCCCCGGCTGGTGCTGTGAGGATAGGAATGCTCGAGCCTGGGAAGATGGTGACAGTCTGTGTGTGGCTTCTTCTGTTGCTCCTTGGTTATAGCACTTCTGTTCAGCTAGCCTTCAGTTGGTTACTCAGGTTGCTTGCTCTCTAATTTAGTTGTAAATCCAGTTTGGTGTTGGGAGGAGATGAGTGTGGCTTCCACTTACTCCATAGCCACCGTGGGGCCCCAGGCCACTCTCAATGGCATTGTGCAACTAACCCCTGCAATGCCGCATGAGCAGAATTACTCAGCTTACCCGTCTGAATTCCTGATCCGTAGAATTTTGAGCAAGTAAAAATAGCTGTTTTTAAGCCCCCATGATTTGGGATAGTTATTACACAACAATCGATAATAAAAACAATTGGCTCAAACACCCACCATCTTCCCAAAGGAAAGTTTACTTAGGAAACCAAACAGCCAGATGAATGGGAGAATCAGGGCAGGCAGTGTTTTCAAGGATATCCAGGCCTACATTCCCCAGGTTTTTCTTCATTTGAACCGGGTATCATCTCTCCTTGGCAGCCTGAGAAACCACTGCTTTCCATTTGTCTCTTCATGAGCATCCTTTTCTCATCGTTCGAAGATGCTCTTGTCAGTTCTGATTCATCTAAGTTTTACATCAAATTACAGCCATTTATGTCAGATAGTGGTGCTGCAGTAGACACTCATTTCTAGTAAGCAAACACCTAGAGCCCTGCACACATAGGCTCTGAGCTGGCCAGTGAGAATGCACGCTTAAATATGCAAATGCAACACGGTCCCTGCCCTCACAAAGCTTACAGTTTATCAGGGGGAACAAAGTCACATTCAAATAACCATAATTGAACTCTGACTCTGACAACCCAGGGGTGCTCATTTTTGGCTTGGTGGAAGATTTCACTGGACGAGTGACATTCTATCTGGGCCTGGGAGGTAGGAGCTCGGCCAGAGGGGACATTTATCAAAGTTGTTTCAACCAGAGGGAGCAGGATGGGTGAGAGTTTCTGATGAGCTTGGGGGGCTGCAAGGTGTCCAGGGAGGCTGGGATGTAACGAGAAGTAGAGCAGGTGAGATTGCAAAGGTGGCTTTGGGCCCTCATCGCGTAGCTCTTCGGACACTAGTCCTTAGCAAAGGAGTTAGAAATCTGTCCTTTTTTAGATTGGTGAACTGTGGAAGGTTGAGGGGAGAGGTGGTCACATCTGTGTTCATACACCATTGATCCTGGGTCTTCTTTTTCCTCCCACCCCACGTACTGGAACCCTTTGTTCATAGACTGTTGGTACTGTGTGGGAGACAAAAACAGATGAGTGGTGGAAAGCATGCCATTAGAGGAAGGAAGGCTGCTGGATAATCTGAGCAGCAGCGTGTCCCTTTGCCACTGAAAACCAGGGAAATGTACTTAAATGCTTTTTGTTTGATTGTTTTAGGAACAAAAAGACTGCCCAACTCTTAAAAAGTGTAATATTGGCAGAAAGCAAGAATATGTAGTTGGGGTCCGGCCGGTGTGGCTCAGTGGTTGAGCGTCGACCCATGCACCAAGAGGTTGTCAGTTTGATTCCCGGTCAGGGCACATGCCCAGGTTGTGGGCCCGATCCCCAGTGGGGGGCATGCAGGAGGCAGCCAGTCGATGTTCTCTCTCATCGATGTTTCTAGCTCTCTCTCCCTCTCACTTCCTCTCTCTCTAAAATCAATAAAAAAAAAGAGAGTACGTAGCTGGGGAGACATTTTCCCCGGTCCTAGAGAACTGAGTAGGGATGGTCGCCAGAACAGTCAGAAAGGTCTTTCACTTGGGTGGGGGAGACAGCAGTTCTCCATCTGTTTGTGCGCCGGGATAATGACACATTCTCTCAATCACAAATTAAGCATTCCTTCTTGGCAAGTGTCCCCTTTAGCCCGAGTTTATCTTGAAAGAATTCTTTGAGGTCTTAGTAAGCTGCACTTATTTAAATTTTTCAGTATGGATATTGACAAACATGTTGTTATCTTACGCTGTTTTGAGTGAGAGGTGCTAAGACATTGAAAATGAGGTTGGGTTCTGTGATAGATCTGCTGAACTCTGCAATCCAGGGGATACACCAAGGAATGAGGGGCCTTCTCTTTGCCCCTGAGGGGCAAGTAGTGTGGCAGGGGAGGAAGACAGGGCCTGGCAGAGAAGTTCAGGGGCAAAGACCTTTACGTATCTGTTGCCGGCGTGTTACCTGCCCTTGAGTCGGCTCCAACTCCTGGCGACTGTTGCTTATTCAGGAGGTAAGTCTATAATTTTTCCTTTTGTGTTACTTATTTTGAGGTTTCCATATCAGAATTATATTAGCCCTGTAAAGTGATTTGGAAAGCTTTTTTTAATGCCATGGAATATTTTGTATAAACTTCAGAATTATCTGTTTCTTGACTGTATGTGTACACCTGGTGGGAACACTTTATGGGGCTGATACCTTTCTTGGAGATAATTTATTGACAACTTCCCCCCGCCCCTTGTTTCTTCCCTGGTTACTTGTTTATTTAGGTTTTCTGCTTCTTCATGGAATTTTGCCAATTTGTATTTTCTTGAAGTCATCAAGACTTCATGGTATTCTGTTGTAAATTATTTCTTCTGTATCTGTTATATCCCTCTCTCATTCTTGACTTCATCTTTTATTTTTCTTAATGAATGAACTATAGGACTGTCGATTTTATCTATTTTGCTCACCTTTATTTATTTATTTCTTATCCTCACCCGAGGACACTTTTTACATTTATCCTCAGCTAGAGTGGGAGGGAGAGAGGGAGGAAGAGAGAGAGAGAAACATCGATGTGAGAGAGACACATCGACTGGTTGCCACCCACACAACCCCAACCGGGCCGGGGACAAACTGCAACCAAGGCACGTGCCCTTAGTGGGAACCGAACCCGGGACTCTTTGGTCTGCGGGCCAACGCTCTAACCGCTGAGCCAAACCGGCCAGGGCAATTTGCTTTAAACAACAAGCATGTTCTCTTCCTCCGCTTGACAGGCAGTGGGCAGAGCACTGTTCTAATAGCTCCGTCAGACACCATGTTGAGGTCCCTCTGTGTGAGAAATGAGCACTCTAGGAACATTATCTTACAGCACCCATCTGTAGCTAAAGCTTTTGGCTATCAGATGGGAATCAATTTCTCCTTCAGTTTTCCAATCATGTGTTTATCATCCCTAAGATCCCATTTAGTTTTGACGGGGATGATGAGTGTTGGGAAACTGTGTCACACTTCAGAATACCACTTTGCATACACATTTTCAAGTGATGTAGGGCTCCCAAAGGAAAAGCAAGTTAAGCATACATCTGCCCTGGCCGGTTTGGCTCAGTGGTTAGAGCATTGGCCCGCGGTCCAGAGAGTCCCGGGTTCAGTTCCTGCTAAGAGCACGTACATTGGTTGCAGTTTGTCCCTGGCCCCGGTTGGGGTCATGTGGGTGGCAACCAGTCAATGTGTCTCTTTCACATAGATGTTTCTCTCTCTCTTCTTCCCCCCCCTCCCTCCTACTGTATCGGAAGATAAATGCAAAAATATTCTCGGGTGAGGATAAAAAAAAAAAAAAAAAGAATACATCTGTTTGCAGATCAGATAGGGGGTGTAATCCATCATAATCTTCTTGTCCAGCTTTTTGCCCATAAGCTCAGATTTACTGGTTTTCCACCTACGATGACATTTGCAGAGTAGCCATCAAAGACAGTGGGGTGTATTCTCCAGGAGGTGCATTGGTGTATAACTGAACAGTAGGCACGTTTTACCTATAGCTCCATCTCCCACCACCACACACTTGCTGACCTGCATCTGGGCCACTCTCTGGGTGGCTCATGGCTATGGCTGGGCACAGAGGCAAGAAGTGGTGGGCTTGGGGGTGCCAGGGACTCTATCCACACCACCTTGCCTTCATGAGACTGGAAGCTAAGCCAAGCAACAGATAGAATGCAACACTTCAACCCCTATGTTTGCATTTCACTGGGGATCCTTGAAGGCCAGAACATCTCACTAGCTTAAAAGAAACAAAGTTACAATAATAAATTCAAGAGAGATAGAAACAGTGGGAGATTACTTGGTCTATAGTCTTTTATCCAGCATAAAGCAGATTATTCCAGATCCTAAACCAAGATTTGTCTCTGGAGTGGTTTTCATGACACAGGCTGTGGGCCTGTGTATCCCACGAGGGTCTAGCGGCTCCATTTATAAAGAGCAGTTTGAGGATAAGGCCCATTGAAATGCGTTTTTAGGAGAAAGATTCAACACACCGTTGTAGAAGAACCTAGCACAGAACCAGGATTTGACTCCCACTTCTATCAAGAAAAAAATCTGTGACTCTGAGTGTTTTTTAATCCCTCTGAGACTGAGTTTCAGTACCTCTCAAATAGAAATAATACCTATGTACCAGGATTATTGCAAAGTCATAAATCAATGAGATTAAATGGAAAAACAAAGTAAGGTGGCTTGCAAACTGTAAACTAACTTGAAAATGAAAACTATTCACGCAACAAGCATTTGTTGAGGGACTATAAACTGTTACAGTTTTGTGCACAAAAACCATATAAAGGGTTACAGCAATTTACCGGATATGTCTTTAAATGTCTCATACCATTTTAGCCGACCAGCTGAGAAGTTTCCTGGGGAAAGTCTTTCTCTAAAATAATCTATTTTATATAGTAATATTTCCTTCCCTTATTGGCTGGGTTTTAGAAATAATAAGGATTTTAAGATATCAAGGAGCATGAAGACTTTTCAACATTTGCTCCTTGCTTTTGTTAATAAAATGAGAACTGTGCCAAGGGTGTATGCTTCAGTCAGAAATAATGAGAGAAAATTGTGCACAGGGCTTCGTTGGTTAAGTGCAATTAAACTAGCCTGTGATTTCTGTATTAAACTGCTGCTAGTTGGGAACCAATCTTCGGAGCTACTCATTAAATAAATTACCTAGATTAAGGAGTTTTCTATGATTTATAAACACAGGGAGGAACAACGTCTTTAAACCCGTGGTCCCTTAAAATAAGGACTAATGCAAGGTTGCCGAACAGGTAGCCCTGGATCCTGGCTGCACGGCCCGCAGAAACCGTTGACTGGGTCCTGATAGCAGGTCCAGGGAGGGAATTACAGTCGGGCGTGGAACCAGGACGTCCTGCTGCTTCTGCCTCTCTTCCACGTGTGTGAGCTCTGCTAGCATGTACACTCCCGAACCGGTGTCTTGATCTCTAAAGAGGAGTAATAACATTACGTGCACTGTGCACAGGGACGTGGTGGTGGTCTGATTCAAGTGCAAATGACAGGAAAAGCAGATTCCCAGGGGCTTGGTGAGTTCTTCCCAAACATCAAGGTGCGTACATCACCTGCGGATTTTGTTGAAACGCTGATTGTGGTTCTGGAGTGTGGTCCTGATTGTGGTTCTGGCGTGGTCCTGATTGTGGTTCTGCAGTGTGGTCCTGATTGTGGTTCTGGAGTGTGGTCCTGATTGTGGTTCTGGAGTGGTCCTGATTGTGGTTCTGCAGTGTGGTCCTGATTGTGGTTCTGCAGTGGTCCTGATTTCTGACAAGCTCGCAAGCAATGCTGCCACTGCTGGCCTACGCAAGGATCGCACTTTGAGTATGAGGGCTTCGCCACTAAAGAAAAGTCAAGCCATTTCAACTTCAAGCCCAGGAATAAATATTGGCCTCAGGTAAGGCTTGTTCCAGCTGCTCAGTGAAGTTATGAAAATATGAGTTTCCTTAGCTTTTTTCCAGCTGGCTCTCCTCATGGTACCGAGGCGACTACCTGCCATCGCTGGGCTTTGGCTCAGACATCCTTGGTGGTGGCCCACAGAAAACCGTTTTCCCGATATTGCCAGCAAAAGTCCTAAGAGTCATTCTGGTTGTCCAGATGAAACAAACGGACTGGCTTAACCCAGGTCATAGGCCCCACTTGTGGAGCTGAAGGTGGAGTGAAATTCTCAGAACCAAATGGAAATCGGGGCTATGAAATGGGGAAAGTGAGTCCTGGGGAGGCAGCCAGGGAATGTTTTCTGTAGAGTCAGGTAAGGTAAAGGTTTTATCCACTCTGTTTTAGCAAATGTAATGTCTTATATAAATATGAAATATCGTCAGTAATTTGCACACATATCCGTCTGATTTTGGAAACTTCTCTGAGTCAAGAGATAGCAATTTTTTGTTAAAGTATGTGTTTTGGAGATTGCGACACTCTTTTAGAGATTCCCAATACATATTTTTATTTATTAGTTTTAATACATTTAATGTTACTTGTGTCAACAGGAGTCATTAGAAGGATTGAAGTGAATAATATCTTTATAAAAAGATCAGAAGATCCACAGCAAAGGAAAACCCTTCTAAGTTGTTCTGTGGTTTGGTTTTAAAACTTAGTCTTAAATTGAACTTTGCTGTCCAGCTAGTCTTGGAGGGGGATAAGGGAAATATGGAAACAGATAATTGTAGCAAATGAGAATACACAGAGTGTGAAGTATAAGATCGCACGGGGATGGGGCTGCTCTCCCCAGGACGGAAGGAATGGTTTGCTGAGTAAGACAAAACACCAGATTTATGAGAGCTGTCCACAGTTAGCAGTGATGAACTTCTTGCTACTCTTGCCATTCTTTTGCCCAAAGTTTTCACGATATTATTCTTTCACTCTGACAAAGACCACATACCTGCTACCCAACCAGCCTGCCTTAGCAGTGCAGGCGAAAGCTGTTCATGTTGGGTCCAGCATTCACGATGGGGCGAAATGTGCTTAACAGGACATTTCTCTCCACAGATGGGCTTGCCAAAGTGCCATTATGGCAGTGATGTCACCATCCTGGAAATAAACCAATTCTAAGAAAGTAAGCCTCCCAATCAGATTCTTTCTCCCCGGCGCTAGGAACACCACAGTTTGCCACAATTTTGTGTACAAACAACTCAAATAGACCCAAGGGTTTGCTGTATAGAGACAGAGTTGTGTACAAACATCTCAAGTAGACCCAGGGTGTGTGATACAGGACAGTGTCTCTTCACATGCCAGGGTTGGCCATATAGCTGGGTGTAGGTGCAGCACAAGCGGGATGAGGCTGCTTGTTGGCCCCTGCAAAGCCCAGGTATTTTTTAGGTAGTGTGTAATTAAGAATTTAACCTTACCCAAAGAGTAAAAGCGTTTTACTGAAATTGAGGGTGACCCTGAACTTGCAGTTGGTGCTAGAAATGGGGGTGGTCATAGGTTGTATCCCTTAATTATGTAGTTGGCATCAGATTCCCTAGAATGACCCCGATTCACTGAAACATGCTGTTTAAAAGAGAAAGGATGAGGGGTCTGGGGTTGATGAATATTGGATTTCTGAATGGCTACCTGGTCATTTCTGAATGGTATGGAACTGCCCTTTAATGGAGTCAGTTACTAGAGGTAAAAGTTACCCATGGAATATAGAGGAAAATCCAGCTCCCAAGGAGTTAGCTCACTGGATAAATAAGGAAATGCAAAATAGTAGGAAATAAACATATACAATCCCTTGGCTATTGGTATCCATACTAACAAAAATGAAAGTAAAGGATGTTGGGCAGATCCCCACTGTAAGCCAAGCTCAGATTTCAGCCAGTCTGAGCTTTGACTGCTAGCCTCAGGGATGCCAACAAAGGGATAATTGTGCTGGGACAACAGAACAACTTTAGGACTTCCGGTCAGCAGAAACAAAGTCCAGGTGGGGGAAGGGCAAAACCAAAGCACCTGTGAAACCAGGGGTTACAGCGTGAAGGAGCTGCTGTACTTTGTGCATTGGTATCATCTGCTCCCTGAAGAATCTTTACTAAAAGGTGTTGTGGGCGACTAACTTAGGGGTGATATCTTTGGTTTGGGATGCTGCAGGGTGTAAGAGCATGTTTGGGTTAACACTGGACCCAGCTCACTGTTGACAGTCACAGGTGGCTATATTGATCCAGTCACATAGCAGGTTAACCCAAAAGGACACCTAGTCTGGTGGACTGGATAAAAGCCTCTGCAAAGTGAATTTAACCTGAGAAGGGGGCTGTCCAACTCTCCTTATAAATGCCAAGTGGAACATCTTAGATGAAACAGCTAATATGCTTCATACTATGCAAGCCATGATTAAATGATTGGGATATTCATACACTGAATATGCCTCTTATCCAAGGCATAGTAAACGCTATGATAAAAGGCCCCCCTTTGCATAGATACTCATGGGGATATTGCTGCTGCACTATTTATTGAGCAACAGTCTGAGAAGACTTGTCAGATTCCTTGTCTGAGCTTCCCTTTTAGGTTTTACAGATGTTTAAAAACTTAAATGAGTCACACACAAAAAAAATGGAGATTGACAAAAGGAAGAGTTAAAGAAGTCCACCCAGGAAGGTGGAAACCCTTAGATAACTGTTGAGAAATGGGATGAATGAAGAAGACATTGATGAGTTGAAACACAGGTCTTAATGTAGCACTACTGCTGGTTGGTTGGGCCAACTGGAGCCCCTGCTGGTTCCCAACATTAAAGGGCCATAAGCAAATCTGCTCTATTGAACCCAGTGTGGAGGAATTTGAAAAGCTGGAAGGCAAGGATGACAATGAGAAGCCTGACCTGAAATCACCTGGGGTGATGGTCTGGCTTATCATTGATGAAAATTGACAGAGGAGCCAGGTCTTCTGGCTCAACCCCTGCTGGGGATCCAAGGCCATATGAACACGTATATAAAATGGCTGGTGGGGTTGAAGGAGAAGAGAATTTCCTGGGGTTTCTCGACATGGGATCCTAATGCACTATGATTCTAAAACCTGTTGGTGAATCCTAATAAGAGGTATTGTTAGATGGGGAAGTGATGGAGAGGCAATGGTTGGGATTAAAGTGAAAGTTTAGATTAAAATTGGAATGTGAAGTGGTTGCATTTCCTTTGCCAGAACATTTTTTCCACAGATGGAAAGTTTGGGTAAAAATGAATGACAAATGAAGAGACGGAGAAATAGTAGCTGAGAAGGAATGAATAAATGGGTTATGCAATGAGGGAAATCCAAAATTACATTGGTGACTTGAGAGAGGCTCAGAGCAAGAGAATAAATTATCTCTTACTTCCTGTACCAGGTGTCCGGAAGGATGAAGTATATGTTTTCCAAGACCACTCCTGCTCTGGGAACCACACAAGATCGAATAAAAACCTGAGTGGCATTGGTCATACAATAGAACAATGAACTAGACTGAAGGTTAATGAATGAGTAGAACTCTATTAATGTGCCAACATCTTTAGATTCTTATTTTTCACGTCACATCTACTGTAAAAGATGTCACTTAAGGAGTAATTTCTGGGCCTGGCGCCGTACTGGTTCATTGAACCATGTGGTACACAACTCTCAGCTGACTGGTCACTGTGTAACTATAAACCTGGATGAGCAAATGTTTAGAAAGCATGCCTGCTGTGCTACAGTGTGCTATGCACAAATAAATATACACATCACCCGTGTTTTTGTGAATGGGAAAGCTATTAAACAGAAGAGGAGAAAACAATTTGTCCTGAAGGGATTAGAATAGTAGGCACCACGTGGCAGGTCTGAGTTCCCCTGGGAACAGCCCCACCTTGAGATGAGGAAGTGTATGGGAAGCCTTGTGGCATATTTAACTAAATTACATCTAGCTTTGACTCTCACTCACCTAACCCTAGAATGGAGGGCCCAACATTTTTCTAAGAGTACTCAGGCCCTTAGTACACAACAACAACACAATAATGAATTAAACAGTGCTGGCCCACAAGACAGAAAAGCCTGTAGAGGAGATAAGTTCTTGTCTAGGCATCTTGGGATAAGCTGAATTCACTTTTTAAAAAATTTACTTTTAATGAAGAGTGGCATTAAGAGAAAAAAGACGTTAAGTAGAATGAACAGATTGGAGGGATGCTCTTCCAGGAAGAAGGCAAAGAATGGGAGTCAGCCTGAAAAGATAATAAAACTTTAGTGAAGTGGGTCAGGCAGACTCAACCAGTAATGCTGGATAATGCCAGGAGCCAGTGTTTGGAAAAGGCTTGCATCCTGACTCCGCAGGACCTCTTTTCTATTTGTTTTATTGAATTTTGGGGGGTAATGCTGGTTAACAAAATTATATAGGCTTCAGGTATACAATTCTACTATGCATCATCTGTGCACTGTGTTGTGTGTTTACCACCTCAAGTCATGGGATGGATGGAGACTTGGCTTCTTGTCTATGTAATAAAGGAGCCATGGGGCAATGACCTTCCGTCCCAGTTGCTGAGGCTCAAGGAGACACCTGTGGGAATCTTTTGGCCCTCCAAACCTGTGGAAGTTCTCCGCGGTAATTTACACTCATGTGCTATGCCTGCTCTCACCCCGAGGATCAATCAAAATAAAACATATTCTGTAATACAGTCAGCAGGGATAGGAACTATTCTGAACACCACTCCCGTCCTCCCTGCAGGAAGGAGGTGGGCCCTGCTGTATAACAGCACACAATAGAAAATGGTCTAGTAGAGGCCTGTCAGCTGAGACAGGTCGAATGGCTTTGTCCCCAACTGAGTTGGGCCCTGGAAATAACCAAATCATGGCCAACATAATGGCACCTGTCCATAGTAATATTTGGTATATGGGCAAGGTTTGATTGTGTTGGAAGACATAACAAATACTTCTGTAATTCTAACTGATTTTCTCCTAAAATGGAACAGAGTTGTGCCATCACCATACTGTGATAGATGTAACGTTGGCATTATTAGTAAGATTAGACTACCTTATGTAAATAATTCTTGTGATTATACTGATATTAATAATCAAATATATCGGGAGATTGAGTTAAATCTTCCTCAGGATGTAGTACCAGCGGAAAAGGACTGGTCTGAACTGGGTTTAGCTGACCATCACACAATTTTTATGCTAGATTGTTCTGCACATGGTTATCACAAGGTACAAATAGCAGTAGAACAAGGGAGGAAAAAAGTAATCAGATTAATACAAAAATATGAAAATGGATGTAATGGCTTTATAGGATGGATTGATTTCCTTAAATCTGCCTGTACTCCACGCTGGCTCCTTCAATGTTAGGCATATGCATACTGATACTATTGTTGTCTCTGTCCTATAACTACTATACTAGATGTAGATTCTCCAACAATATGATCATTTGGCTATGAGAGAGCCTTGGCCAGAGGCCAGGGAGTGGACTGTGAAAACGGAGCTTAAACGTACCCAAGGTGAGGTCTGGCCTTTGCCCTCATCTCCTGGGGGTGCTCTCCAGGAAGTGTCTGTTTACCTGAGAGCTCTGGGCCACATGACGTCTGTTCTACCCCTGAAAGGTCTGAAGATCATTTATGTGTGCAGTCAACCATGACTCCACAGTCAAAACCCTGGACACCAAGGCTTGGGTGAGGGTCCCCGGTTGGCAATATTCTGTGCCCACATCATTGCCAGGAAAGTTACAACTGTTCAGGACTCCATGGGGACAGGACAGCGGAAACTCCATGTTGGGAAACCTCCTGGAATCTCCCCCATGTATCTCTTCCCTTGGCTAATTTTAATCTGTATCCTCTATCCTTTCACTGCGATAAACCATAGCCACAATTCTTACAGTTCTCAGTGAGTTCTTCTAGTGAGTCACTGAACCCGAGGGTGGCCCTGGAACTCCTGAGCCCTGCAGCTGGCAGAAGTGAGGTCGTCTCGTGGACCACACCCTCTAACCTCAAAGGTGAATTTTTACATTTTATGCAGACCGTTTTTTTCCTATACCCAGCAACACCATCCACTTCTTCAAATATGTCTCTGCCAGAAACGTTATCTTTTAAATGGTTCCTTGGATGCCATTACAAAGACAGCATGGCACAATTCACAGTAAAGCACATTAAGATGTTAATATGGATGCATGCGTGAATTAAAAAGTGACTCTACATGCATAGTGACCCATTTACGTCATATTAATCATTCAGCTAAGTTTGTTTTTAAACAAAAAGCAAGAAGAACCCAGTCCACAGAGCAATTGTAATAGTGGGCACAGTTTATTAAACCAAAATAAATTCTTCTGAAGTTCTTGGCTTATGAAAGTCACCCAATTCCCCCCCTCCTTTTTTTCCTATCAAGTTTCTCCTTTAAAAATTGTTCCCCCTCAGACTGAAATTAGAAACTGACATGCCTTTCCATCCTACACTCATCCCGGGGTAAAAGGAGAAGACATTCTTCGGTGTCCTTAAATTCTAGTCCTTTTAACAGGAAATCAAACCCACCTCTAACTAGGGTACTGTTTATTCTATTCCATCTGTTTCAAATAAGCTCAGTAAAGTGATCGGAGATGAACTAAAAAAGAAGAAAAATGGCATGCTACACAAATAATTTTCAAAGACTCTTGAATTGAACATTTTGAAGATTTTCATGCTTGACAATACTGGGTATCTGTGATCCGCAAAGTGCTTTATAAAGCAATGTCCTTGGCCCCATTTTGTAACCGGCAAAAAACAGAAATCAAAACAACAGCTTCACCCCCACCCCCCAAAAAACCAAGAAAACTTGGGGCGGGACAATAATAAGAACATTATTCAGAGTCATGGAGGAATCACGACAATTCAGAGCCGGTACCCCAGGCAACATTTTTCTGGTTTTCCGTTTTTGCATGCCTTGATATTGGGTTTCAACTGTGGTTATTTAACTTATAGGCTGATCGTATGTTGAGCTTTTGCAGTATGTCACGGGCACTTTGCTACAGATTTGGCTTTTCCTCTCTCTTAATTCTCCTTCCACTGATTTCAGTATGTCGCCAGGCACCACTGCAGGAAAATCTGATTCCATGTCGGTCTCAAGCCAGAGAATGGACAGAATCACCTGGTGATGGTTTGTGTGCAGAAGGATTGCTCATTTTAAGAAAAATCCACTAGCCCTGGCTGGATAGCTCAGTTAGTTAGAGCGTCATCACATACACCAAGGCTGCGGGTTTGATCTCGGGTCAGGGCACATACGGAAAAAAGCAACCAATGAATGCATAAGTAAGTGGAAAAACAAATCAATGCTTCTCTCTCTCTCTCTCTCTCTCTCTCTCTCTCTCTCTCTCTCTCTCTCTCTCTCTCTCTCTCTCTCTCCCTTCTCTTTGTCTCTAAAAAATTTCAATAAATAAAATAAAATAAAGAAGAATTCACTAAATTGTTTTAGTCAACTCTTCCAGGTTGCCACAAATGACTTAATTAATTAAAAAATGCACAGACAAGTGTGAGAAACACTTTTATTTCAAAAAGCAATGTTTTCAAACTTGTTAGTCCCCAATTTTGACCTATGTGGTAGTACAATGAAATAGTTTTACATGTTAAATGATTATGTAATAAATAGGAAACAAGTATATAAGTTAAAATGTATTAAATTAAAATGTTTATATTTTTATGCATATAAACATAAAACAAGTAGAAAATTTCAAATTATACACCCCTCAATAAAACCCACCCCAAAATGAAATTCTAAATATCATCTTTACCTTAACGTGGCTGGTGATACTTCCTTCTTGGAGGAAATGCCCTTTGCAAGGTAACTGTGGTGCTGAGTGGTGCAGTGTGGATATTTGTACCTGGCAAGCATTTCCTACTGAGTGCTGTGTGACGACTCGGTTCCTTCACCTTTTTCTCTAGCGGCGCTCCTGAACAAATGCTCTTTGCATGTCTGGTGGTCTCTGTGTGGCATGAGCGCATCATATGCCTACCGAGGGCATCTCATTTCTCTTCCCGTTAGCTCGTGAATGGCAGGAAGAATTACTCAATGCCAACGAGCTGCTGAACTCTCTCAAGTGCACTTGGTTACAAGATATTTATTTGCATGATCCAGAATTTACATTTTTTTTTTTGATGATCATCAAAATGAAAACACAAAATTAACAAAACAAAACTCTTACATAGAAACTGGCAACAGCAAAGTTTCTATCAATTGGTTTTCAGGATCCATGGACCTGGCTTGAGAAATACTCTTTTAAAGATGCACATTTTGATTTAACCAACTTGATTTACTAATAGTTCTCATCATGGGGTAATTGAAATACTTCCCTGGGTGGTTATTAGAATTAATAAAATACTGTATGTGAAATACTTTGCAAGTTATAAAGCACTGTAATACGTAGTTAATTTTTTCTACCATTTTCATTTTGTTCTTCCTCCAAGACATATGTAAGACACACACTGAGTCTCATTGATAAATCTGCCTTTAAAATTTTTTTGCCCTGGTGTTTTTTATTTGTGTATTGATCAGCTGTCATCCATCACTTCAGAGGCAAGATTCATCTGACAATTTAGCACACTGACGATACCGATAGAGCCTTCCTAATTTCTTGGATGTTGGGCAAAATGCATGAAATAAAAATGATTCAAGGAGGAGACTTCTTGAAAACTTCCTTTTGGACCTCTAGAGTTTCAATTTATCCCACTGTATCTGATCATTGTGTTACCTGTGAAGAAATACATTGGGGCAGTGCATGGTACTCAGCAGTGTGTGTGTAGGGGTCAGGAACACTTCAAAACCATCTCTGCTAATCAGACTTAAAGGAGAAAAGTTGGGCCACCAGGATGTGCTTTGCACCAAACACTAAATAAACACTATCTATTGTTAGCATGACCTCCCCATTGCACAGGGAGGAAACTGAGACTCAGAAAAGCTCCGTAACTTGCCTAAAGACAGAAAAAACTGGAGCAAGATTTGACCTCAGATTAAGATTTTCGAGTCCATAACTATTTCTCGGATGCCTGTTGATGGAAGAGTGAGTGAGAATGCCACGGACACAATCTAGGGTCAAACAGAGCTTGCCAGGCTGGCATCTGCCGAACCACTCGTGGTCTCAAATCCAGTTTCTCAAAATCAGCATTTTGTACTGCCTGCACCCCTACCTTCCTGAGTCATAGCTACTTTCCCTCCTTCATCAGCCCCATCTAAAGTGTCAGCTTCATCTGGCCGGTGTGGATCAGTGGTTGAGTGTCGACCCATGCACCAAGAGGTCGACGGTTCGATTCCCGGTCAGGGCACATGCCCAGGTTGTGGGCACGATCCCCAGTGGGGGGCATGCAGGAGGCGGCCATTCGATGCTCTCTCTCATCGATGTTTCCATCTCTCTCTCCCTCTCCCTTCCTCTCTCTCTAAAATCAATAAAGGAAATAAATAAATAAATAAAGTGTCAGCTTCTTCCCAGCAAACTAATTTGTCTTAAAGCTTGTTCTGAGACTGGTTTTCTCTCTCAGTTTCTAGAATCGACTTGGAATTAGAGACACTTGAGTCCTTGAAATTAACCACAGGTGTGGGATACAGTTTCTCTGGCCTCCACCAACCGTCTTGGGGAACCCTAATAGCACAGCAACAACAACGCAAATGCTAGCACTTGCTGAGTGACGATGATGTGCCAGGCACGGTTCTAACTGCCTTGTATGTGTTATTTTATTCAATCCGCAAACAATCCTTTGTAGTGCTTGTTAATGCCATTTTACTGGTGAGGCACAGAAAGGCCCAGTGACTTGCCCAAGGTTACGTAGCTGTAATAAGGCCACAGTAGACTACGCCCGTTGCCATTGCAATCCCACTGCTCTGACTTGCCTTTTGGAGTGAACTTGAGTTTACTGCTATGACCATGGACTCCTACACGTGTGCTGTGTGTATCTGATCTCTTGCCTCAGTTGCATGGTGCTTGGTCCAGGGGTCAAGTACTCCACTTTCTATGCAGCCCCCATAGGGATATGCTTAGTGAACAGGGTTGACTTTTTCTACACAAAACAGTCCAGGTGCCTACTTGTGAAGGCGGAGTGAAGTAGCCTATTCTAAGTGGCATATTGATGCCTCAGAGTATATCAAAAGAAAAAACACACTTTAAACTAACATTAAATACTGTTATGGGCTAAATTGTGTCCCCCAACCCCATTTCATATGTTGAAGTCCTAACCCCCTGTACTTTAGAGTACGATTGTAATTTGGAGAAATGTTCTTTAAAGAGGCAGTTCAGGTTAAATGAGGTCATGAGGTGGGCCCTACTATGATATGACCAGTGTTCTCATAAGGAGAGGAGATTAGGACACAGACACACACACAGAAAAGACCATGTGCAGACACAGGGAGAAGATGGCCATCTGTAAGCCAAGGAGAGAGGAAACCAACCTTGCTGACATGTTGAGAAATACATTTCTGTTGTTGAAGCCACCGGGTCTTTGGTACTCTGCTATGGTAGCCCTAGCAAACTGGTATTATCTGGAAGACATTGGGCCTACCTCTCTTTGCTGTGGTAAGGGGAGTGGTGGGCATGTGACCGCAATTTGGGGTATACACACCACAATTCTGCAGGGGTTCTTTCTTCTGGGGAGCTGGCTGAGAGGCTGATGCAAACTGGGGTCAGCAGAGGAGGGAGGTTCTTGATAGCCTGACACCATTATGCAGTGGTTCTCAACCTTCCCAATGCCGCGACCTTTTAATACAGTTCCTCATGTTGTGGTGACCCCCAACCATAAAATTATTTTCGTTGCTACTTCATAACTGTAATTTGCTACTGTTATGAATCGCTATCGGAAATATGTGTTTTCCGATGGTCTTAGGCGACCCCTGTGAAAGGGTCATTTGACCATCAAAGAGGTCACGACCCACAGGTTGAGAACCGCTGTTTTAGAGCATGCTTACTTGTTCACCAACACACACGTACTGATCACCTGTTTATTATGCACTCACCACTGTGCTGGACCTTGGTGATACATGGTGACGAAGATGAACCACATGGCGGCACCAAGGAGCTCACAGTATTTGGGCACAAGCACGTACAACAGAGTGTGGAAAATGCTCGGATCCACCCCTGGGGAGCAGCGCATGCAGGAGAAGGCTTGTCATAGCAAAAGCATCAACGTTGAGACTTAATGGATGGGTGAGTTAACCCAGCAGCGAGGAGAGCAAAGAGAGTTATGGGGAGGGGAGAGCAGCTGTGAAGTCTTGCAAGAGAAGGAGAGCATGACATTTGAGGAACTGAAAAGAAGTTTGACATGGTTAGAGAGCCCGGTGGAGAGATGAGGCCCCAGAGCTATGCTGAGCCAGTGGCATCAATGAACATGTTGTTTTAAGACAATGGGAAGTGACTGAAGGACATTATGCTTGGTTGTGTGTGTGTGTGCATGTGGACACATGTGTGTGTTCTTTGGTGTGTGTGCATGTGCACATGCATGTGTTCTATGGGTATGTGTGTGCATGTATGCACTTGTATATGTTCTATGGGTATGTGTGCACACGTGCACATGTATGTGTTTTATGGATGTGTGTGTGTGTGTAGGCACTGGTAGAAAAAAGTTTCCTACAGGTGTTTTAGTTATCCAGAGTCCTAAATTATCTGAATATCTGTAATACTGGATATCTGAAAGCATAATGGGATCTCACTCCAGAACCAGCATGGATACACCCTACCCCAGATTCTATCCTTGTCTCTGTTCCACTCTAAGTGATACAGTTATGATTTTCCTGACAGCTGCAAGTTCAATTCTCAAAGAAATAGAAAATACAACTCAATGATATTATGGGATAATCAAGGACAGCCCCCTGGCTGGTCTGTGGCAGAATACTGGCTTGTGGAGGAGGATGGTGCGTGGAAGATGGGTTTGCTCACCCTCCTCGCTCAGCCCCCTCAGACCAGGCCCTGCTTCTCACAGCCAGAGCCAGTGGTGCGTTCAGTTCCCTTGCTTCTGATGAAAAGTAGCAAGGACTTTTGGTTTTAGGGATTAGATTGAGAGTGATTGTCTTTGAAGCTTTCACAAAGCAGGCAAGAATTTCACACCATTTTGAGTGCTGCAGGTGAAGAATTTAACAGCTGGTGGGAGTGCAAATTAGAGCCAATTATAATTTGATTGACCTGCCTTGACAATAAAACTGTCTTCCCTAATTTAAAATGCCTAGCAGGATCCTCTGCCCTGGTAAGGTGGTGATTTCAAAGGAAGAGCAACTCAAACTAGGAACTTCTTTAACAGCGCTGTGACAGTAATAAAGATTTATTTATATAGCTCTCCCTCCCCTCTCGGACTGAAATGACTGTGTTCAAACTGAGGAATAGCGCATTATGTACAGGAACGAAGAAGGACCAGGCTCGGCAGAAATGACTCCTGGTGGTGGCAGCAGGAAGAGAAAATGCATGCAAGTTTTGGGAAGTAGTGAAGAAACGAGGACGTTTCTCTGTTCCAAAGTGTAATGCCTGGTGTCATAATATTGGTAACGAAGCCAACTGTAAAACTGAAAAGCACATTCTTTAAAACTGTTTAAAAATGGCTTATGAGAAAGCCCCCTTTCTTCCTGTATTTGATTTTAGAAGCGAATGTATTCCATTGCCTTGTTTAAATAGGACAAAGAAGGCTTTGAACTCCAGTCCAGCATCAGCTTGCTTGTTTCCTACCCCTGACTCATGCTAGCTTGGGTTTATTGAACTATTCAAACTTATTAGGAGGAAAAAAAGTAGTGGCTTGGTATTTTTTGCTTTGCTTTGAGTCAGATTTCCGGGTCATTTTCGTGGACCTCTAATTCCGATGCAGGTGATCTGCACACTCCGTGCTGCTGGTTTTTGGAAGGCAGTGCTCCAAGGAGCCCGACCATGTCACCCACTGAGTGGAGATCAAACAGCATTCCCAGTCCCACCTCTGCCTCTTCGGGCTTCTTTGATCTTCGGCACATTACTCTCTGGGTCTCAGATTATTTATCTGCTAAATGGAAACCATAAAATCTTTCTCATGAGGTATTGTGGCAATTATTGAGATACAACAACATTTTAATGTTTTTTCTCCTCGACCAAACTCTAGTCAGTCTCCTCTGAGTCCTCTTCCTGACCAGGTCTTGACCTTGGCTTGCAAAGACTTGAACAAATGCTAACATAGATTTAACAGCGTAAGACCTATCCCTAGGATGACGCCAGCCTCCATAAAGTACCTGCCTGAGGAAACTCAAGGCTGCCCAAGGGATTTGCTGTTTGTTCCAGCCAATACCCAAAGACAGGGGCCCCTGTCTTCCAGCCTCCGTGGGAGGGTAGGACCCCAGCTTTGCTAAGCACCAGTTAACAGACCCAGATGGGTTTGCACCAACCTCCCTTCCTGTTTTTCGTAGTTTTTGCTTTCTGGACTCCACCGAGTCCCTGCTCATCCCACCCCTATTTTTCCATTCTCTGAATTTAGTTCACACTGGACTGTCTTCCCTATTGGAATAGCATATTATTGATTAAAATCTGTTCTTGCCATGTTAGCTAGTACCTGGCTTTGTTTATTTTTGACAGATATAATATACAAAATGGCTTGGCATAATGTCTGGCCCAAGTGGCTCTCAGGAAATGGTAAAATCCTATTTCTACCTCTGTCAGGACCTTCTCTCCATCACTAGGCCGCCCAGACCTTACCTGTTTCTCTCTCCTTGCTCCCAGGGAACCTTTGTAGAGAGTGGGGGAGGGAAGATGGGGACGAGAAGGAGTGCTTTTCTTGCCTTCTTGATATCATGTAGAAGGAATTTCAGTAAGTAACAGTGTTCTTCCTGTTGATGAAGCTCTGTAATACTAATACAATTTAGATCTATAGTATATCAAACATATATCTGCAAAGCTTATAAATTTGACCATTTTTTAAATCATATAATTTATATAAAAGTAAGTGAGAAGGTTAGGAAAGAGCTGTAAGGAAGGCCATGACCTTTATGTCATATTAAAAGGTATGAATACTTTTAGTTTTTGGATGCATTGTATCAGTATGAGTACAACCTGAGTTTTATTGCCTTCAATTTATGACAAGTGAAGTTGCCAAAGGCAGCAGAAGACAGTTCTAAACAGTCGTATTAACAGTCATACTTTTGGCTTATATCATTGTAAACTATGTACTGATGTAACTGAGCTTCTTTTGATGGCTCTGAACCACCAGGAAGCTTCTATTTAAGGAAGCCAAATTAAGTGCATGGGCTTTGTGACAGTGTTATCTCTCCCCTTCTAAAATTAATTCTGGATGTGGATTGGGTTTTCTGGAAATCTCGTCTTCGTAATGAGAGCTTTTCTCTCTTATTAATGTGGCCTCCAGGGTTGCTTCCTACTAAAAAAAAAAATTACTCCTAGTGAATATCTGTGTAGTGATAGTTGTATGTATCCTTGTACACATCCATGAAACTGAAACTTCTTGCAGGTAACACATCTGGTTAAAAAATTACTATAGAAATATTAAATTGGAAGCAAGGATCCCAGTAACCAGGTCCTGGAGTGCAGCCAACCCTCAAGTGATGAAATGATGATTTCTGCAAGCAGGCTTGACTGGGCTGGACCTGTGCAGATGATGGAGGGGAGCAAGATGTTCCAGCAGCTGCTGTCTAGTGAACTGAGACGGTGCTTTCACAAGGTGGGCAGACAGATGCCATAATGACCCACTAAAGAATAACCGCATGCTATACAACATAGCTGGGAAACGTGGAGAAACAATGGCAGCAGATGGACAAAAACCTGCCTCACAGCAAGCAGGGAGAGGCAGCTCATTTATAGCAAAAGCCCTGCATGACTCAGGGAGGGGCAGGAATCCAGACCCATCCCAAACCTGTGAAGAGCAACAGGCCCAATAAACAGCGTTCGTCCTTCTCAAATGTCTATTGACTCCTTCCTATGCATGCCACATTTGGCTAGGTGCTCTGTGAACCTGGGATGAAGACAGGCTTACTGATTTCAGGGAGTTGGGAGTCTAGTGGACATGCAGTGGGTTTCTGTTTATATGATATTATTTGGAATTATTTTGTGGTTACCGACATTACTGGCATTTAACATTCTTCAAAGTCTGATTATTCTTTTCCTAAATCTTGGATTGCATAACTTCAAAGCTAAAGCAGATGGAGTTTTAGAGGAATAGAAGGCTTCAAGCAAAATTTGATGAGTCACATCTCCAGCAATGTTGCTCCAAGATTGCCCAATAGCTAAGACTATTCATTGAACGAGACTGTTGTTCAGTTTATAGCAACACTGGTCAGGGTGACTTCCTTATGAACACACTGCAAGTGGGAAGACCAGCCTACATCTGAATTTTACCTTTATCCCAAAATATATCTATGGAAGAAGGCTCACTGTGATTTCCAAACACAAAGGGCAACCCCATTCTGTGTGTATGCCCATGTGCACAACATGTGGGTACACACACGCACACACACATGCATGCACGCATCTGGATTATGTCTTGCATTCTTTGGTTCCCGAGTAAACATTCATCATTGTCATCACTGGGTTGGCAACTAAACACCAAACTAAAAAAATCCTTCCTGCTAGTTGAGTGCTTTTGATAATGAGCATTAATAAGAAAAAGGGATTACAGTGTAATGTGAAGTAGCTTAGATACGGAAACACCTTGGATTCTGGTTAAAATAGTTTGTAAGGTGTTATGTTGTGGAATAATTGTTGCCCCACATTGGAATAGTTTTTCCCCACACTGGAACAGACTGACATGGTTTAGAATCGCTGGACTTTAATCTAGAGTGGAACAGAAGCAATTGCCTATGAATCAATGATTAAAATGGCCGCACTTTGGTATGTTCTAGTTTGGCAGATTTAGTCTTGACTATTTCACATCGTCACCAGTTTCATCATCCTCAGAAAAAGCAAAAAGAATGCTGTCGATTCTATGAGGCACACACAGATAGCTCTATAGCCATGTCCTTAAATACATGAACAGTTTACATTTCCACTAATGCCTAACTATAGGTGTTAAGTCTAAGTAAAAATAACAGATAAATTTGTGATCAAGAATAGTTTCTAATGCCCGGCTGGTGTGGCTCAGTGGTTGAGCGTTGACTCATGCACTAAGAGGTCACTGGTTCAATTCCCGGTCAGGACATATGCCCAGGTTGTGGGCCCAATCCCCAGTGGGGGGCATGCAGGAGGTAGCCAATCGATGTTGTCTCTCATCGATGTTTCTATCTCTCTCTCCCTCTCCCTTTCTCTCTCTCTAATATCAATAAAGGGGAAAAAAAAGAATAGCTTCTTATTATGAAAAATGTACATACAGAATAACAGAATGTGCCTAATATCTGTATTATACACAAAGTAAAACAGAGAAAACCAAATTAACTCATGATTTTACCCTTATCGTGTGGAAATAAGTTTGATGATATCAAGTGCTGAATAAGAGCATCAAGAAATATTTATACTGTTGGTGGGAATTACAACCATTTTGGAGAGAACAATTTGGAAATATATAAAGAAAGCTGAAGATACTTTATAATTAAAAAAATTCACTCCTTGACATATGCCCTGGAAGAACACTTGCCTACCCAAGGAGACATGTATAAGTATTTTTATAGTAGCCTTAATTGTAATAACAAACATTGGAAATAACCTAAAATGCTAAGTTCTTATAAAGGAGTACCACACAGTGGTGAACGTTAATAAGCTATAGCTACATGTTATTTATAGTGAATGCATTTTGTAAGCATAATGCTGCTTTTAAAAAGCAAACTGCAGAATGTTATATACATTATGATATAATTCATGTAAGTTACCAAAACATGCAAAACAGTACTTAAAGTTACCCAAGGATAAATATAAATGTAGTAAAAGTATAAAACAATGGAGGATAATGATTTTCATATTCTTTTAAAAAACACTTTTTTTTCCCTTTATTGATTTTAGAGAGAAAGGAGGGAGAGAGAGATAGAAACATTGATGAGAGATTGGACACCTCCTGCATGCCCCCCAGTGGGGATTTGGCCCACAACCTGGGCATGTACCCTGACTGGGATTCGAACTAGCAACTTCTTGGTACATGGGTCGACGCTCAACCACTGAGCCACACCGGCCGGATGATTTTCATATTCTTATATCCTTTTGTAAGTCTTTAACACTACTTTATGTCTCTCTACACAAAGAACGAACAGACAAATCAGCCATACTAAAAGCAAAGTGGAAGGGGTATTATAAGATTCCTTCAAAGAGGTGGAAGAAAGTTACTGAAGGAAAGGTGGAGACTGCAGGAGAGAAATAGGATTAAGATTTTTTTCTCAATTTTCCTCTATGAGAGCACATATTAAGTGGCTATTTCCTTTAGAAAATGAATTCAAAGAGGAAGACAATCCCATTCCATTTGTATCTAACATATTTTCTTGTTCCTGAGATGTCCTGAAGTCATGGGGTTAAGGAGGCAAAGTCTCTTGGAAGGGACATGAATAATTCAATATGTCTTAAGCAGAGAATTTCTAAAACAGAGATATATTCAACTAGAACCAGATATTTGCCAAGCTCTGGAAAGTCTTACATGCCAGTGTAAAGAGGTGAGACTGTCATACCCTAGACAGCTGCTAATGTATGTATGTATCTAGTGAAACAAATGAAAAAAGGATAGAGATAAGTACATATACATATATAACTATATATCTATAACATACATAACATAGGTACAGTTGACTCTTGAGCAACATGGGTTTGAATTGTTCAGGTTCACTTACATGCAGCTTTTTTTCAGTAAGTAAATGAAAAAGTTTTTTGAAATTTCCTTACTACTGGGAAGCAATCATATCAATTATACTAGGTTACGATAAAGTAATCATATTTCTGTGTCTTCTAATCAATGCATGAATTGTTATACCTGTAAATATAAATTTCTCCTTCACATTATCTTTTAATTTTTGATGTCTAGTATGAGTAATAACATCTACAGTGTTTTGCATTGTACAAGACAATATTGATGTAGGTACTGACAGACGATTCATCTTGTAAACAGAGGATGTAAATTCATGGTATCAATAAATACAGTACAGTACTGAAATTGCATTTGCTCTTTCTAATGATTTTATTAATAACATTTTATTTTCTCTAGCTTACTTGACTGTATATAATACATATAACATACAAAATATATGTTAATGGCCCTGGCCGGTTTGGCTCAGAGGTTGGAGTGTCAGCCCGTGGACCAGAGAGTCCCGGGTTTGGTTCCCGCTAAGGGCACGTACGTTGGTTGCAATTTGTCCCCAGCCCCGGTTGGGGTGGTGTGGGTGGCGACCACTTGATGTGTCTCTCTCATGTCGATGTTTCTCTCTCTCTCTTTCTCCCTCTCTCCCTCCCGCTATATCTCAAGATAAATGCAAAAATGTCCTCGAGTGAGGATAAAAAAAAGAAAACAAACAAATAAACAAAAAAACCCAAAATATACGTTCATGGATGGTTTATGTTATCAATAAGGCTTCCCATCAACAGTAGGCTATTAGTAGTTAAGTTCTTGTGGAGTCAAAAAGTATATGCAGATTTTCCACAGCATGGGGGTCAGAACCTGCATTTGTTCAAAGGTCAACTGTATATATACCTTATCTTACTCTCTCTATCATTTATCTACCTACCTGCCTACCTACTTACCTACCTACCTACCTACCTAGCTTTCTATATAGCTGTCTATGTCTATATCTATGACTGTAATTACAACTGTATCTACATCCTCTTTAGAATGCCCCGATTTATCCATGACTGGGGTGGGATGGGGGGCAGAATGTTGAAGAGAAATTATAAAAATATTATCTAGTTTCATTTCCTTTATTATTAGAATGGGAAATGGGAACTTTAAGATGAAATGCCTATATTTAAATATTATGGCTTTAATATTTAATGGTAGCTAGTAGATTGTACAAAGAACTTTAAAGATGAGAATACCATACACTGGTTAATGAGAATGACTGTTATTGAGGACAATAATATTAACTTGTTAATACAAAGCTGGGTCGGGCGATTTACAAAGGGAGTTTTTCCTAGGTGAAAACAGAAGATTGATATCCCTGGCCGTGGAATGTAAATTCAGAAATCAGCCTATTATTTCACAAGTTTTAAAGATGTGACATGTGCTTCTTGGAAGATTTTATAATTTCTTTTCATCTTAAAAAAAAGTATAGAATAACATATTTATTTGAAAAATTGTTTTAGTCCCAGTATCATAACATAAAATCTAATAGGTGTTCAATGGCTGATGTATCACAACTCTCCTAAAAGAAGCAATGATATTTGATTACTCATTTAAAAAATTCTTTCATCTTTTTTATCACCAACCACTTCTAGAGCACCTATTTGTTTTAGGCATTATGCCAAACACTCGAAAGAAAGTAACACGTAGTAAAGATGGAATTGTCTTTGGAGAGTCACAGTCTAGAGGGGAAAACAGAAAGTAAACAACTGAAATATGTAGATTAAGGAGCAAATATTACGGAAAAAAACAATAGATCAGCAGAGTAGGGTTTCTCGGTCTTGACACTATGGACATATTGGGCCAGATACCCCTTTGTTGGTTGGGGAGGGGAAAGGAGGTGTTTGGTGCGTTGTAGGATGTCATCCCTGGCTTCTACCCGCTAGCCACCAGTAACACTTTCCCCAAGTCATGAACATAAAAATTGTTAAGCATCCCCTGACGGGCAAAATAACCTGCAGTTGAGAACCACTGCTCTAGATGCTACTGGAACCCCAATGGTTTTTCCTGGACTCCACCAGCTTGTGCACACTGGTCCAAAGAATTTCACGAGCAGGAGTTCACAGTGTAGAAAGAAAAAATGGTTTAATATTGAACTGGCCAATACAGGCACAGAGTTTATGCTCTAAAACCTGACTTTCTGATGGCATATATGATATAGATTGTATAGGGCAAAATCACAAGACACCATGGGTTGGGGTTCTGGGTGGTGCTGGGAGCTGATTGATCAGAGGTGAGGTAAAGGTAATAAATCATTTCTTCAGGTCTTGAGTACAGTTCTGAGGTCTATTCCAGGGTCCCTCTAAAGGTAGGATTTAAACCTAAATTTAATCAAAGTCACAGAGACCCTTGCTTTCATGGAGAATCCTACATATTTTTCAGTGTGAAAGATTTCCATATATTTATTTTTAAATTATCATTATGTATTATTTTACTCAGTTTTTTTTTCACTCAGCCAACATATATTTATTAAAGAAGTACTAGAAATTAGCATGGAGAAGATATAGTGAAGATTTTCATTTTTAAAAAAGTAGAAGATAAAACATATCAGGTTCTGGGTGAGACTCACCTGAATAGCTTCTATTCTTATGATTGAGAAATGGGATAATCTAGAAAAAATATGCCAAAGGATTGATTGAAGAATCAAAATGTATTTTAAAAACCTTTATTGAGAAATAATTTACATACCATGAAATCCACCCATCTTAAGTATATAGTTACCTGGGTTTAAGTGAATTTAGACAGTTGTGCAGCCAGTACCCTAATCCAGTTTTTAAACATTTCCATCACCCCAAAAGAGCCTCTGGATGTTCGCAATCAATATCCACTTCCATCCCCTCAGTCCCATGCAAACATCGATCTTTCTGTTACTATAGTTTTGCCTCTTCTAGATATTACATAAAAATGGAATTACATAATATATAATCTTTTCTGTCTGCTTCTTTTATGTGAGTGTGTGTGTTTGTGTTTGTGTGTGTGTGTGTGTGTGTGTGCTCATTACTCTAAGTCAAGTCTCCTTCCATCACCATTTATCTCCCCTTTCCTTCTTCTACCTTTTCCCCTCTGGTATTCACCATACTGTTGTCTGACCATGAGGGTTTTTTTTTGTTTTTTGCTTAACCCCTTCACTTTTTTCACCCAGCCCCAACCCTTCCCCTCTGACAACTGTCAGTCTGTTCTCTGTATCTATGAATCTGTTTCTCTTTTGTTTGTTTGTTTTGTTCATTAGATTCCACATGTAAGAAAAATCATATGGTATTTGTCTTTCTCTGAGTGGCTTATTTCACTTAACATAATACTCTCCAGGTCTATCCCTGCTGTTGCAAAAGGTAAAATTTCCTTCTTTTTTTTACGTGCACTTCACGGTATAAATGCACCACAGCTTTTTTATCCACTCGTCTACTGATGGGCACTTGGACTGCTTCTAAATCTTGGATATTGTAAGTAACGCTGCAGTGAGCGTAGGGGTGCATAGATCCTTTTGAATTAGTGTTTCAGGCTTTTAAGGATTTATTCCCAGAAGTGGAATCGCTGGGTTATAAAGCAGTTCCATTTTTTGTTTTTTGAGGTAATTCCATACTGCTTTCCACAGTGGCTGCACCAGTCTGCATTCCCACCAACAGTGCACGAGAGTTTTCTTTTCTCCACATCCTCACCAGCACTTGTTGTTTCTGTCTGGCTTCTTTTAATTAGCACAGTATTTTTGAGGTTTATCCATGTTGTTGTATGTTATTAATAGTTTGTCCCTTTTAATTGTGGAATAGTATTACATATGTAAATAACCATATTTTGTTAATACATTTGGGTGGTTTCTAGTTCCTGGCTATTATAAATACACTAGTATGAACAATATTTTTGTAGAATGTTTCATTTCTTTGGTAGATGTCTTGGGGTGAAATTAGTGTTATATAGTAAGTGTATCTTTAACTTTTTAAGAAGCTTCTAAACTGTTTTTCAAAAAGACTGTTGCATTTTATATTCTCACCAATAATGTATATTATATTGCTTCCAGTCTCTCCACTTTCTTGCTAACGCTTAGTAGCATCAGTCTGTATGATTTAACCAGTTCAGTGATTTTGTAGCGGCATCTCATTGTGTTTTTAATGTGCATTTTCTTGATGACAAAATGATTTTGAGCATTTATTTGCTTATTTCCATGTGTACATACCTTTGGAGAAATAGCTTTTCAAATCTTTTGTGATTTATTTTTATCTTATTACTGAATTGAAAGGGTAATTTATATATTCAGAAAATCATTGTTTATGAGATAGACACTTAGCAAATATTCTCTCCCTGTCTGTGGGCTCTATTCGTTTTCTGAAGGTGGCTTTTGAAGAACAAAATTTTTCTATTTGTTGAAATCCAATGATCAATTTTTTCTTTATTGATAGTGCTTTTGGTGTCATATTTAAACAAATATTTGTTTAAAGTAACCTAGGTCAGCCAATGATTTTCTCCTAGGAATTTTATAGTTTTAGCTATTTAGGGCTAATACACATTTTTTAAACTTAATTCTGTGTATGGTGAGATCTAAGGGTCAGGCTGAGTTTTTTAAATATAGGAATATCCAACTGATATTGATCCAATATAAATAAAATATGTGAATATCAAGTGTAATTTTCTAAAAATTATATAATTTATGTTGAAAATCAATTGCCCATATGTGTTTTGGTCTATTTCTAAACTCTTTGCTCTATTTTTTAAAATCTATATGTCTAACCTTACCTTATACTACATTTTCTTGATTATTGTAACTTTATAATAAGTTTTTATATCAGCAGTGTAAAGTCTGTTTGCTCTTCATTTGTGTTTGAAAATTATTTTGGATATTTTACATCTTTTGTTATTTCCATATAAGTTTTATTTCAATTTGTTAAGTTCTACAAAAATGCTTACTGGGATTGTGATAGAAATTGTGTTAAATTTAACGGTCAGCTTGGTGACAACTGCCATCTCAACAAGTCGAGTCTTTCAGTACATGAATGTGGTGTAGTCTTCCATTTATGTATATCTCCTTTAAATCTTGCATTTCTTCTGTCAAATTTATTTCTTAGTATTTTATTATTGTTGATGTGTTGTGAATGGAATTGTTTTCTTAGTTTTTTGTGTGAATTGGGATGTTTGTGTCTTAGTTTTTAACAAAAAGTTTAAAAGTAAAAAAAATTAAAACTAGAAGAAGGCTTATAGAATAGGATATAAAGAAAGAATATATATTATTTATTTATTTTTCTTTATTGATTTTTTAGAGAGAGGAAGGGAGAGGGAGAGAGAGATAGAAACATCGATGAGAGAGAACATCTATTGGCTGCCTCCTGCATGCCCCGCACTGGGGATTTGGCCCACAACCTGGGCATGTGCCCTGACTGGGAATCGAACCAGCGACCTCTTGATGCATGGGTCGATGCTCAGCCACTGAGTCACACTGGCCGGGCATATTTTTTAATTTTTTAATCCTCATCTGAGAATATGCTTTTTTTTTTTTTTTTTTTTTAAATTGAATTTCTTTCGAGAGAGGGAAAGGGAGAGAGAGAGAGAAACATTTATGTGAAAGGGAAACATTGATCGGTTGCCTCCCATAGGAGCTCCGACCAGGGATCCAGCCCACAATTTACATATTTGCTCTGACTGGAATTGAACCTGCAACCTTTTGGTGCATGGGACAATGCTCCAACCAATTAAGCCACCCAGCTAGGGTGAAATAATATATTTTTGTACAACAGTCTAATAGTTTGTATTTTAAGCTGTGTTATTACAAAAGAGTTAAAGTTTTAAATTTTAAAAAGTTTGTAAAGTAAAAAGGTTACAGTAAGCTAAGGTTATTATTTACTATTGAACAAAGGAGAAGTTTTAATTTATTGTAGCCTAAGTGTGCAGTGTTTATAAAGTCTACAGTGGTATACGGTTATGTTCTAGGACTTTATATTTACTGACTCAGCCAGAACAGCTTCTAGGCCTGCAAGCTCGCAAGCTCCATTGATGATAAGTACCCTATACATGTGTACCATTTTTAAATCTTTTATAATGCATTTTTACTGTACCTTTTTTTTTTTTTTTTTTTTTTTTGCATTTATCTTCAGACAGAGCGGGAGGGAGAGAAGGAGGAAGAGAGACAGAGAAACATCGACGTGAGAGAGACACATCAAGTGGTTGCCACCCACACGACCCCAACCGGGACCAGGGACAAACTGCAACCGAGGTACATGCCCCTAGTGGGAACCGAACCTAGGACTCTCTGGTCCGTGGGCCGATGTTCTAAGCGCTGAGCCAAACCGGCCAGAGCTTTACTGTACCTTTTCTGTGTTTAGATATGTTTAGGTACACAAATACTTACCATTGTGTTATAATTGCCTATAGCATTCAATACAGTAACATGTTGTACAGGTTTGTAGCCTAGGATCAATAGGCTATACCGTGTAGCCTTGGTGTGTAGTAGGTTATATCATCTAGATTTGTGTAAGTAGACTCTATAATGTTCACACAATGATGAAATCACCTAAGGATGCATTTCTGAGAATGTATTCCCATTGTTAAACAATGTAGTAAATATATGGGTAAATATAAAAGATTGAAGATAGTACATAATTTTATTCTCTTTTCTTTATTTTTATTTTTATTTTTTGGTACGTGCCCTAGTGGGAACCGAACCCAGGACTCTCTGGTCCGCAGGCCAACGCTCCAACCGCTGAGCCAAACTGGCCAGGGCTATTCTCTTTTCTTCTTGTAATTTCCTTATAAAACACAAGGTTGCTTAAGGCAATAATTATGATAGTGTTATGTTTATAACACATAGTAATAAATGGCAATAGCACTAAGAAGGGACAAGGATGTGAAGCTGTACCCGTGCAAAGTTGCTATATTTTATTAAAATTAAATCATATTAACTTCAGAGTGTGATAAAGTCCTAGAAAGACACAAATTACCAAAATGAACTCAAGAATAAATAAAAAATAATATCAACATATGTTGAAAAATAGTAAGATACAGCACATTAAAAAAAAGTATTGATTTGAGAGAGAGAGACAGACAGAGAGAAGAGAGAGATTGATTTGTCCGTCCACTTATTAATGCATTCATTGGTTGATTCTTGTATGTGCTCTGACCAGGTATCAACCTGCAACCTTAGCATGTCAGGACCACACCAGGGCAAGATACAGCATCTATTAATGATAAAAATTCTTACACAATTAGAAATAAAAGGTAACTTTCTCAACTTGACAAATAAATCTACAAAAGACTTACAATTAACGTCACAGTTAATGGTGAAAGACTGAAGCTATCCCCCATAAGATCAGAAACAAGACAAGATGTCTACTCTCACAACTTCTGTTCAACACTGTGAAATAAGACAAGAAAATCAAGGCATATACAAATCATAAAAAAAGAAATAAAACTTATTATATGCAAATATCATCTTTTATGTAGAAAATCCTAAGGAAGCTTCAAAAAAGGCTATTAGAATTAATACACAAGTTTACTAATGTCATAGGTTATAAGATCAATATACAAAAATTAAAATTCAGGGCATTTTAATTTTATTTATTAGTTATTTTAAAATATGTTTTCATTGATTTTTTAGAGAGAAAGGGAGGGAGAGAGAGATAGAAACATTGATTGAGAGAGAAACATCCATCGGCTGCCTCCTGCATGCCCCCTACTGGGGACTGAGGCCAAAACCCGGGCGTGTATCCTGACTGGGAATTGAACCGAGACCTCTCAGTCCATGGGACAACACTCAATCCACTGAGCCACACCAGCCAGGCAATTCAGGGCATTTTTATATACTAGCACTAATCAAATCAGTTAAAAAACTAAAGGTCAGTATCATCCACCTCCACATCTTGTTCCACTGGAAAGTCTTCAGTGGCAGTATCATGCATGGAGCTGTCATCTCCTATGACAACAATGCCTTCTTCTGGAACACCTCCTAAAAACTTGCTTAAGGCTCTTTTTGAGGAGGTACCACTGTTCTCAAAATATGTCCATAGTGGTGTGTTTTTTTGTTTGTTTGTTTGTTTTCCGACATAGATTTGCTTGTAAGCAGATAATGCACCATGAACATTCCTCCATATTGATGAAAACCTTTTCAGTGATGGAGTCCATGTTTTCAAACTTTTTAAGGAGTTTGCTGAAGTCTGCAAAATCTCCTGCTAAATCCTTCCACTCTGAGTTTTCTTTTTCTCCTCCTGCAGTTTCCTTTCTCTAGAACTTTCTTCCGCTATGCACGTCTGTTTCAGTTCCAACAATTCCTCATTAGCCAGTTGTTCAGAAACCATCTCCATGTCATCCTCATCCACACCCAGGTTAAAGTTATTTGCTGTCTCAATCACAACCTGTTGATTTTTGCAACCTCCTCATTATTGGCAAATCCTGTGAAGTCATGGACAGACCTTTTGAAAGTTTTTTTCCAGATGCCATTTATACACTCCTTGGTGACATCATTCAAAGCCAAGCAAGGGTCGTGATGCAGTCATAGATGCTATAATCCTTCCAGAAGTGCATCAACACCTTCTCAGTTTCTTCCTCAGTTGCAGCAATAGCCTGGGCAATTATCCTCCTCAGGTAATAGGCCTTAGAAGTTGCTATAACTCTTGATCCATTAGTTGGAACAAAATGGTGGAGTTTGGAGGGAGATGTTGAGATGAAACTCACTGATAAATGGGGGATGTCCAGAAGTATTATCAACAATAAGCAAAATCTTCAGAAGTATGTTACTCTCCAAATAGTACTTCTCCATTTCACTGGCATAGCAATTCAGGAGGGCATTTTGGAAGACAAACTGGGTCATCCATGACTTCTTACTGCTCTTGTAGTACACTGGTAGCTTGCGTTTATTAATATACTTGAAGGCCCTGAGGTTCTCACTGTGCCAGATTGCAAAGGGTTTCAATTTGTAGCCTGCAACATTGCCCCCAAGCAAGACTGTTATCCTGTTCTTAAATGTCTTGAAACCTGGCATTGATTTGGTCTCGTTATGGATCAAAGTCCTTTCAGGCATCTGTTTCCAGAGTAGGGAGGTTTCATCTATATGGATATTTGCTCTGACAAGTAATTTTCCTCTATAATCAGTTTATCTAGAGTTTCCAAATATTCTTCAGTTGCCTTCATATCAGCACTCACCGACTCATCACTCACTTACACATTATGTAATAACAATGTGAAATAATGATTCTTGAATTGTCTAAACCACCCAAAGCTGGCAGTAAATTCAACATCGTAGTTGGGTACAGCCTTTTCTTTCAATGCAAACAAATTCTTTGCTGCAGCTGTGATGGTCATGGTGCTGAGAAGGATTCGCTTCTGTGTCTGGTCTTTAATCCAGGTCTGATATTGGCCCTTCTCGAATTTTTATTCTTGTTTCCATCAATGAGACAGATCCTTTAATAGCTTCTGTCACTTTGTTCTTATTCTTCAAGATTGTAGCTGTGGTGGAATTGGACATGCCTTACTGACAAGCAATCCATCACTGATTTTCCACCTTTGTAGTCCTTAATCACTTTTAATTTCATTTTTAGGTCAATAACTCAGTAATATGGCCTCTTACTGGCCATATCAGCAGTGGATTTTGTACACTTAGGCGACATGATGAATAACATGAGATTAAATTAAGCACAAGATAAAATGATGCAATCGCCCTGGCCGGTTTGGCTCAGCATATTCTTCTTGAATCCTTTGAACAGTGTTCTGTAATTCTTTGATCATATTTATGATAACTATTTGAAATCTTGTGTGCTAAACCCAATATCTAGGTTCACCCAGAATCAGTTTCTAATGACTATTTTCCTCTCTGCCCCTCAAATATAGGTCATATCTTTCCATTTCTTTACATGTCTAGTAATTTTTATTTGAATATTGGACATATCTAATCTAGTAACTCTAGATTCAATTTTATTTTTCTGAGCATTGTTACATAGATTAGTTAATTAATAACTTGCCTGGACTTATATTCTGGAATTTATCTCTTATAGCGTACAACTGCTGATGTCTCTGCCTATTTGTTCCTATTTTTATTTTTTACCTAGCTCACTAGGAGTTATTTTTCCATCTTTATAATTTTGTGGTCAACCAATGATTAGGGTTCATGTTTTGTTCAAAAACTTTGAATCTATTAAACTTCCACCCTGTGCTAACTGAGTTGTGTGCGACTGCGGAACACATTCAAAGTTGTAGTCAGTTCTCAAGTCTCTCTTGGTTTACACATTTCACACATGTGTAATTTTGCAGCCAGGGATTTGATTGGGAAAGCTTATATTAATCTTTTTATGATGCTCTAAATTCTAGTATTTCCCCATTAAATTTCTGACTGGTTGACTACTCACCTTAAACTAGAAAACGCAATGTTGGTCTAGAAAAGCTTCAGGTTTTTACAGTTTATCCCCAACCAAATCTGCTATTCTTAGCTATGAATATCACAGGTGTTTGCCTGTCCCCCTCCTCCACCTGTGCTCTAAGACAAGTGGTCTTCTTTGACAGTAAAGTTGCCTTTTCATTGTACCTAGCCTAAGCTGGTATGGCTATAATTCTTGCCAACCAACCTTAGGGAGGGGGGGATAGAAGCAGCTTCAGGCGAGAAGCCGCAGACGCCCACTATTTTTACCCAGAACTCTATAGCTTTTGTGTTTTAGAATGATTGTTTCTTAATTTTTTCTGCCTTTAATAGTCTTCTGCATGCTGAAACAATTTTTAAAGACCATTTTGTCCAGTTTTATGTTTTTTATTCTATGAAGGGAAATCACCTGACCTCTTTATGTTGCCATTACTAAGTGATCAAATCTGTTTTTATCGCAGATTTGTTAGAGAGTAGCATTCAATACACGTGTGTTCAGCATGGTTTATTGAAAAGTAGACTCTGTGCCAAAGAGCCTTTAGAGAGTCACAAACTGTCTCAGGATGCCAGGTTACTCTGAAAACCCATAAATGTTTGTTGAATGAAAAAGCGATCTAAAGCACCAGCTGACTTTTCTTTGTTCTTAGAAGAGAGAGGTTGGAAAGTAAAACCTAAAATTCTTTTGATGCTTTGTTTTGATAATAAATGTATTTGTTTACTTGAGCCATTCTGTTAGATTCTGCATAGATAATAAAAATCCCTTTCTCTTCTACATCTTAAGAAGCCTTTTTCAGAGGTTCCAAATTACTTGTTTTTCATCTAAAAACAAAAACAAAGAGACTACAATGTAGGTAGCCTTTCCCTGAAACGGCTCCCACTCCCCTAGTTCAGACTTCTGCTCGAGCTTATTGGAAGGTTTGCGATGTTTAGAGAATATGTCAACAGGATGCTGTGTTTAATTATCAAGTGTTTCCATTTAGGGATTTAAAAATTTTAGCTCTAAAGAAAGCCATCTGATCCAGGCATTTCTGAACTATTTGAAGCTTAATATTCCCTGTTTGAAGTTTCATTCAATCTGAAACTATGCATCAGAGGTCTCAGACTGACAGCCTGAATCAGCCCACAAGCATGTTTTATTTGGTCTAAATAGTGCTCTAACAGAATCTCTTGTTTCAATTTAAAAACCAGAGATTTTATGTAGCAACACAGATTTCCTAATTTGAAGATCTCACAGCACAGCCTTGTTCCCCGGGTGACAGTCAGCTGCGGCCCCTCCATAAGGCACAGGAGCTCTGCTCTCCAGTTTGCTTCTCGTGGCCTAGCAGCCAGATTTCCTTTTCAGCTGACCACCCTGACCCTGCAGACATTTAATTTCATGACGTTTGAGACCGTGGCCTGAAAGGGCAGAGTGTTCCCCGGGGAACATGCTGGTAATCAGTGGAGAATTAAGCTACACGTACTTACCATAAAACATGGGTCAGGTAGAAAGCATGTGAACCCAGGGTAAAGAAGAATTCTGTAGCCAGAGTATATACCATGACATAAATTAAAATGGAATTGAAATGATATAAAGGTCATTCATTTGTTCATCCATTCACTTATTTACAAAATATTTATGGACTGAATGGATCTGGTTTACCATTGTCTCCCTCAAAAAACAGAGGTTCCTGATGAATAATAACCATCATATAATAAACGTTCCATTCATAATAAAAGAAGTGTTCCACACACATTCCGTGAATAAATTGCATTCATTTTATTTTATTTCCCTGGAAAATTAGATAACTAATTTCCTCAATCTCTCCTCTCCCAGCAATCCTCAGTTTTCTATTTTAATTGATTTAAAATTGGTATCTAGTGGTATTAATACTTTCACATTTTGTTAATTAAAATAAAAGGAGATAAAACCTCTGAAATATTAGACATTTTACCTGTAATTGGGACTGAGCAGTCTGCGTCGCATAAGGCAGAAGCCCAAACTGGTAGAATCAGGTGGCTTATTATTATAGGGAGGACTGCGGAGCCTCCCGCTTCCTCAGGGGGCCGGGCGAGTAGTAGCAGAAACCGGAGTGGACTCTCTTTTAGAAGCATGTTCATCCTTTAGTAACTGAGACTAGAGAGTGAGCACGATACAAACCAATCTAAAATGGACTAATACACGTTCCAGGTTTATAAGCCAAATTCATAAGATCTGTAAATGCCAAGAAAAGTGCTGATTTAAAATTTAAAATCAGATTCTTTCCTCCACTCATAGCTTAAATTGTGGTCAGAAGCTGGTATTAGAAGCCCATGCTCTGATAACTCTGCTTTGGGAGGCGAAGGGAGAGGGAGAGAGAGGGAGAGAGAGAGAGAGAGAGAGAGAGAGAGAGAGAGAGAGAGAGAGAGGGAGAGAGGATTGGGAGCACTTCAGAGAAAAGATCCGAAAGAAAAGATTGAGTCTCTGCCACCCAGCTCCCTGGCCCTGGGAGGGTCCATGACAGATGTTTGGAAAGAGGCAGCTTGCTGGTCCCCCAGCGGCATCCTTATAAAGTCAGCTCTGGTAAGTGATATTCTTGATACTTGATGTTGTGCCAGCAGTTAGAATATTGTTTTTCTCTTAAGTCTACACATGCTGCTTAGAAGCCACTGGGTTTCTATTTAGAATTACAGATATCCCAGCAACAATGTTCAAACATCATGTAACATGTAATATCAATCCAGGCATGTGTAGATATTTGGACTTAAAGAGACAGTGGAGTGTCATAAAGAAAGCACTGGACCAGGAATCAGGAGGCCTAGGGCCCAATTGTATTTTTTATTCTGTGACATTATAGCAAAGGGGCTTTTAACTTCTCTGAGGCACCGTCTTTTCTTCATGGCAGACCCACACCCCGCTCCCCCATTGCTGCTGTCGCCACACGTCCCCAAGGAAAATGACATTCAGCCTATTCCAGAGCTGCGAGATTCACAATTTCCTGGCCAGGATTTTAGACTCTAATCCCTACAAGACATGTTGGTCTTTCAACAGAACTAAAAATGACCTGAAGTGGAGAATACTGTTATTGATGAAAACCACAGCAGCAACAACAACAAATTGGAAAGCCATTCAGAATTTGCAGTAAAAAAAAAAGGTTTGTAAAATGAATGAAAATGCGTGAGTCCAAAATGAGTAAGAATGCTGACTGCTGACTAGGAACATCTGAACACGGTGTCCCTTTCTAATTGCTTCACTTGCAACAGAGAGAAATAAAATTGTGCGAGTGTGAAGTGCATAAAGGATTCTACCGCTCTCCCGGGGCACAGAGACCCACAGATTGGAGAAAGTAAGTGAGTGTCTTTTTTGACCATTGAATTCCTTACTCTTACAGCAAGTTAGTGAGCTCTAAGGAGGTTTTTAATGAAACCGGTCTTTGCACTTCCTGAAAGAGAACTGAGACAGCTGGGGAGACAGTGCCACCTAGTGTCCACACAAACTCTCCCTGGCGATCATCTGTGGTAATTGGCCCTGGTAACTTCTATGAAGTAGGGCAAAGAAAATAAATCCATCAAAGCTGACTAACAGAGAGAAATGCCAGCTGAAAGCATTTTTGACTATTGATGCCTTCAAAAGCCAGGAAACTTAATCCTTGCCTTATGTTTCTTTCTTTCTTTTTCTTTTTTTTCATGCCCAAAAGGCAACCAAGCTCCTCACTAAACCAAGGGAGGTGAAGCAGGTCACTAAGTTTATAATGCAGTTGGTAACTGGTTTTCATTTTTTCTCTGCATCCTGGCAGCAGGAGATAGGCAGCTTGTTATAACTTCGAGGGGGCTCCTGGAAAGCCTGCTTGCTGGGTGTATTTCTGTAGGCGTGGGCTCGCTGGGACTATTATTACCTCATGGAGTCATGGATTTAATAGCATTTCTTCCACTTCATTCAGCACAGCACTGAGTTACAGTGACTCCGGCTTCAGCACATTACGGACGTGCATTGTTCCCGATGGCATCGCATCTTCACGGTCCCATGTGGGTCCCCACCACGCAGCCTGCTTATGCGCACACGCGCACACGCTCCATTCTCACACTTTCAGACTTTCTGGCCAGGGTGTCCTCCACCTCCTTATGGACCTAACCGGTTTGCATCTCTCTCTCCCCTTCCTTTCTCTTCTTCTCCCTCCCCTTTTGTCCTACTCCCTTGGCTCTGTCATAATAACTGTCATTTTGGAGCACCTACCATGTTCCAGGCACTGTGCCAGGAGCTTCCCACATCATTTGTCATTTGAGATATTGCTATGTCTATCTTTTGGGCGAGGAGACTGGCTGTGAGTGAAGGACAATCAGGGGAGCGGCGCGATCTGCCCTCCCCCACGCTGCTTCCAGTCTTGGGACTCGGGTCTAGAGGGAGCCGGGGTTTGTGCAGCCCAGGCTCTGGGAGTGAGGCTGCCTGTGGGGCGCAGAATCCCGTCTGTTTCTCTTTCTGTACATTTCACATCCGCCAACTCTGTTCCTGGGTGGGCAGGTCTGTCCAGTCTCGGGGGTCAGCGGCAGAAAAGCCCACTCACCCGCATGTATAAACCACGACCACCCCTCTCAACTCTTTCAGTAATGAGGGTCTGTTTTCATCTCCCACCTTTCTTGGTTCAGAACTGGGATGTGTTCTTCACCATCAGTCTTTGAACTCCTAACATTTAGGAAAGTATTTCATTTATTTCATTCCTAAATACAGAGCAGAGGGTTGGGATTATTTGAACTCCAGCTTTCGATGATTCAAGCCCAAATGACAAAAAAATTTTAAAGTTCAGCACCAACTCTTTCTGGTGTCAAGAATGTTCTAGACTGGCAATCAGAAGATTCAGGCCCCATCTGGCCTGGAGTCTGCCAGCTTTGTAACTCTGAGTAAGCAGCTGCTCTTGGCTTTGCTTTTTTCCATCTTGGCTTCTGTGATTGCAAGGTCAAGGGACCACAGTCTGGAGGCACCATGAAGAGGGGGTGCTCACCTTTGTTCCAGGAAGCAGCCTTGCATCCACTCAGAGTGAGCTGCGGCTTGTTTAACTCTCCCCTTCTTGGGAAAGCTCATGTTTTCAGAGCATCTGGGAGCATTTTTCAGCAGTCACAGATTGGCAGCGCTAGCCTCAGAGCCCCCTTTGCTCCTGCCACAGTCAGGGGCAAGCCTCTGACCCCTTTGATTCGTGTTACACACCCTGGGCCGGGGACAGCCGATATGGTAAACTTTTATTCGGATCCCCAAATTGGGAATCATGGGTTGACAAATTATTTTCTTCTTGATTTGTGAGTTTGTTCCAAAGTTACTCACTTTGGATCACGTTTAGTTCTGCATTTAGTAATTTGGCTTATTTGAGAAGAATGACATCATGTGGACTGTGGAGAAAGTGTGGCGTCTAAAGTCACTTAGTGGGCAGTCTAAGAGGGGAGCAGGTGCGTCGCCTCTGCTCTGACAAGACAAGAACAAGAGATGGGGAAGGGACACAACTTGACCTTTCTCAGCATTATTACTACAGCCTTGCTCTGTATCCAGACCCTAACCTTAGCTTTAGGACATTTTTGCACCATTTTAGGCTGTCATTTCTCTTGAAATAATTACTTGCTCCTCCAAGCCCTGATATACCGAACACCACCCACGCCAGACACCATCCTCACGCTGAGAGGCACCCCTACACCTTCATCCTAAGTTCACTTCTTTCTGCCACAGAAGAGAGTCAGAATGGGCTTTGCCCTGGATTTATAGGAAAGTGAAGAATTGAAATGGAATGTGATTAATGGGACGCGTGTTGGTATTGATGCCAATTCTAGAAACTTGATGAATATATCTCTTTTGTTCCTTATCTCCTTTCCTTGGTGAGCTAGTCCCTTCTATAATGATAATTCCAACATTTACATCACTGGACCTCTCCTCCAAGTTGCAGACTCACCTATCTATCTATCTATCTATCTATCTATCTATCTATCTATCTATCTATCTATCATCTATCTATCTATCTATCTTTGTAAATAGTGTATGTCGATGCTATGTATGATATACATATGTCAATATTATGTGTCAGTTACCATCACTTTCACATCAGGAGGGGACACTTGCATGCCTGACAGGCATCCTAAAGCTAGCAAGTTCCTAACTGAGCTCCACACCCTCTCCTCCAGATCTGCTTGTCTCTCAGTCCTCCTCTCAGCCTGTCCTCTCAACCTTCAGGTTATATCGGTTTTGACCATTTCCCCCTCTTGCACTGCTTCCACCCTGGGCCCAGCTGCCCTCATCTCTTGCTGGGACCTCTGCAATAGCCTTACTAGGTCTCCCTGCTTTCCTCTTGCCCCCTTCAATCTCTTCTCAGCCTAGAAGCCCACTTGATCTTGTTAAAATACCTTCATGGCCCTGGCTGGTTTGGCTTAGTGGTTAGAGCGTCGGCCCATGGACAGAAGGGTCACAGGTTTGATTCCCAGCCCAGGTCAGGGTCATGCAGGAGGCAACCAATCCGTGTGTCTCTCTCAAATCAATGTTTCTCTCTTTTTATCCCTCCCTCCCTTCCACTCTATCTAAAACTCAATGGAAAAATATCATTGGTTGAGGATTAACAACAACAAATAAAAACCAAACCAAAAACAAAAATACGTTCATGGCACTGTGTTTAGGACCTGCCGGTGGCTGTGTAGGTCCTTCAGACTCAGTCCTCTCGCTGCCTGTTTCCTCTCTGCTCTCATCACCATCTGCTCTGTTCCTGCCACGCTGGCATCTTTGCTTTTCCTTGACGATGTGAGGGGTGCCCTCACCTCGGAATCTGTGTGCTTACTGCGTCTCCCGTGTGGTGCTCTTTCCCTGGGGTCCCCGTGGCTCACTCCTACCCCGTGTGGGTCTTTGCTCCACTGCGAGAGCCCTCGGGTTGTTCTGAAACTGCACCAAGCGCCTTCTCCCCAACGTCTCTGCTGCATGTTGTCAGCACTATCACTGTCTAACAGGCTCTGCGTGCTACTTATTTACACTGTCCTCATGGAGAACGTAGGCTCCATTAGGACAGGGTTTCATTGCTTTTGTTACCCACTGTATCCCCAGAATTGGAGCCGGGTACTCAATAAAATAAAGATTTGCTGAATGAACGAAGGAAGATGATGAGGAGGAAATGAATGATTAGGAGTCTCACCTCACGTGTACATGGTGGACACCGAGCTAACAACCAATCATTGAAAGAACAGGGCCATGTGATACCAGAAATCATATTACTAAAGCTAGTATTTAACCTTGTTTGATTGAGCAAATATTTAGTGAATAGCTGTCATATCACTGTGCTGGGGGATGAGGGTACAAATATGGTCTATGTTCTTGTGTAGAGTAAGGCTACCATGAGAAACGGACATATAAACAGATCATTGCAATGTACACTGGTAAGTAAATGCTTGCACATGTTATGTAGGATGAACAATTTAGGTCTCCTTAGTTGTTTGCACCTTAGATTTATTATTATTATTATTTTTTTACCATTTTCTGTAAGAGAGTGTAATTTGATTGGCAGAAATAGAAGGGAGAAATTATATGCATTTACTCAAAAAGCACATCTTAAATAAGAGTCTTCAAAAAAGGATAATTGAAGACAATTATTGCTAAATAATGTGTTGATGGCCTGCCCTTCTCCATTAAGAACTTCTTTTTACTTAAAAAAAAAAAAATCCTACATACTCTCAGTGCCTAGTACTATCTCTCTGCAAAGGGGATGGGGGGTAATGAAAAGTTTTTCCCCCATGAAAGGAGTGGTGACCAGGAAGACTGGACAGCCCCAGTCTTCACCTTGATCTGTGCATATAACCAGCAGCTCATCCTAACAGAGCCTTGACCAGTCCTGCTTGGAGGTGTGGTTAGCTATTTATCTCCTCTGCTCTCTCAGATCCTGGAATTCCGCTTCAGTTGCTGGCTGGGTGCAACAAGGTCAGGGAAACTTCCTAAGCAAAACCAGAAGCATTTCTGTAAATTGGAAATTTAAAAAAACACCACAATGATTTGCTGAGAACTGAACCTCCTCTATGCAACTGACTCTAGTTTTCCAGAGTTACCTTGAGCTCGAATGCTTAACCATCCTTCAAGTGCCAGAGGTAATTTTTCTAGGAAGCATTCCTGGCGTCGCTCCCCCAACCCAGTCTGAACCAAGTGAGCCTCTTTTGCGTGCCCACGGAACCCTACGTTTCCTTTGCTGCCGCCTACCCAGGCCAAGTTCTGCAAGTTGAGTACAGTCCTCCAGACAGCCAAGTCGGCCCAAGACTTCTGACACCAGCTGCAAGTTTGGGGGTCCCTGGGGACACCCTCACTTCAGACCAGATGGGTACAAATTTGGGGGTCTCCAAGGACTCCTTCAGGTTCGATAATTTGCTGGAAAGACTCATAGAACTCACTGCAAGTGCTATACTTAACCAGCCAGAGGGAGAGACGCAGAGGGAGAAGTCTGGGAAGGTTCCAAATTCGAAGCCTCCGCTGTCCTCTGGGATGTCTTCCTGGCACATCCATGGGTGACAACAGGCAGAGTGTTTCCAACCAGAGAGGGCCACCCAAGCCTCGGTGTCAGAGTTCTCATTGAGGCTTCATTACAGAGGCATGGTTCATTGGCCACTGGCACGTGGTTAGACTCCATCTCCAGCCTCCTTCCCCTCCCCGGAGGTCAGGCCGATGTCCCAGGGCTCAAGCCCCAGCACTCGAATCACATGGCTGATCTTTCTGGCATGAGGTGGGCAGCCCCTACCCTAAGTCATCTGTCAGCATTAACTATCAGGTGTGGTTTGAGGGTCCCATTGGGAATAGCAAAGGTATTTCAATCAAGGGGAAATCCCAAGAGCTTATAGAGTACTTCCCAGAAACCAAGGATAAAGGCCAACCAAATTGTCTATTACACACAGCCCCTATGACATTGTCTTATGGCCGCATGTTTATGTGCTTCCTTAAATAGCTTCCAGAGGGTAGGGCATGCGCTGCCTTCTTTATCATTGTCTTTGCACTTAAGACAAAGTCGGTGCTCAAAAACTATTTGTTATATGAGTGAGCAACAGACTGCAATTACTAGGCGGATTTTATTCTGGCCTTAATTCTAAACCATTATTCTTATGGAGCTGTTAAAATCCTAAGGCACATGTTGCTAAGGTGACTGTCCCAGTCTAGATTCTTTTTGTGCATTACTTGGTTCTTTCTGGCCTACTGATTTTCTCTTGTATCTCATCCCTGTCCACTCCTCACACTGCCCAAGCCAGTTCAAGTCAGAGAAACAGCTCTTATACTGAGATGAATACACTTAACACAGTGTGGAAATGAACAAAGTCTCCATCAGCTAGCTACTAGCTACTGCACTGATCCTTGCAAATGTTGGAATAATACCAGGGTCCTTTCTTAAATGCTTGCTCTACAAGAAACTGACCACTTAACTTGTTTTAATTCTTTCTGCTGCTATGGTATGGTTAAAAAGTGGGTGACATGTGCCAGAGGGATTTCAACTGCCCTGGCTTTTATTGATATGAAAGCTACTTCCAGGCTAACTTATGAAGTAATCGCTTTTTGCCTGGCCAGTGTGGCTCAGTTGGTTGAGGTCGTGGGCTTGATCCTCAGTAGAGGGCGTGCAGGAGGCAGCAGATCAATGTTTCTCTCTCATCAACGTTTCTATATTTCTCTCCCTCTCCCTTCCTCTCTCTGAAATCAATAAGAACACATGTTTTAAAAAATGTAGTCACTTTTTAGAGGTAAAAGTCTTTCTCCCTCTTTATGGCTCAAAGCACTTTTATTCTGTGATTGCTTTTTCTTTTTACATTTTTTTTATCCTCACCTGAGGATATTTTTCCATTGATTGTTCAGATGGAACAGGAGGGAAGAAGGGAGAGAAGAAAGGAGAGAGAGACAGAGAGAAACATCGATGTGAAAGAGACACATTGATTGGTTGCCTCCCTCACGACCCCCATCAGGATCGGAAACTAACCTGCGCCTGAGGCCCTTAACCGGAATCGAACCTGCGACTCGTCAGTCTGTGGGCCGACGCTCCAGCTGCTGAGCCAAACCAGCCAGGGCTATTCTGTGATTACTTTTTATGTTGCATTATTAAATACCTCCCTGATGACCCAAATATGCCTTCCCACTGACTATGTTAGGGTAAGATTTTATTTTTAACCATTTATTGCCAACTACTGTGTGGGATATAATGCTGAGGATAACAGCAGGAAATGGCCGGGGGACCTGGGCTTGGAGGAGACGTGAATAGCAGCCATCCCTCTGAGGGTTTATGACAGGGAAGGAAGATTAGCTGGCAGCCATGAATGGAAGGTGGTTCTCCTGCTCCAACAGTGGCTACTGGCGTGCTCCCTGATAAGAGTCTCGTTATGCCAACGTTGAAGTGGCATCAGCTTGCCAGCGGCAGAGTGCACATTCTGCTCTGGAATCTGGCTTGCCCGTGGGTCTAGGAGACATTTGAGGAGTGGGTGGTAGGTAGAGGCAGGTTTGGGGGTAAAGGGAAGCTGTTTAAAAGGTGTTGGCCTCATTTCAGTAGAATACAAAGCAGCCTCCCTATGAAGAGTTAAAAATGATTTTAAAATTGCTTAAATATTCCGCGTCCTTTACAGAAATTCGAGAAAATAAAGCTAAGCAAAGGATGTCCTCATCCTCACAAAACACTAAAATGTATTAAAAGGACATTGGTTTTATCCAAGGTCGGAAGTGTTCAAAGTCTGGCTCTGGGAGCACCTGTGATGTGAGAGACCACGCTGGTCCCTCTCTTCTTCCCACTTCTCTTTCTCTTCCTTCCCTCCTTTGATGCAGAACAATGGGAATGCCGAGACAATGGGACAGGCTTGTGGCTTTTAGAGGGGACATGCTGTTGGCTTGTGGAGTGCCACCTGAAGGGATGACAATTCGGAGAGGGGTGAGGCAAAGGGGAGCCCAGGTCCCATCCGGAGCCAACCCCTGGCAGAAAGGCTCACTTGCTATTGTGTGTGTGGAGTAACAGTGACATCCTGTGGCCAGTCGGGTTGATCTGAGTGGCTCCTTTATAGATAAAGAAGAGCATTGTGTCTGCACTGAAAGGTGAGCGCTCCTTGGCTCCTTTCCATGAGACACAAAAGAGGAAGGGCAGGACTCCGCCGCTGGCTTTCTGGCGCCTGCCTCTGTCTCCGCAGCTGTGTCTGATCTAGGTGGTGGAGATTCTTGGGACAGAGCTTACGTCTGCTTTTATGCTTGATCAATTTAAATGTTACCATTTGAGTGTTGAGTGAACCATAATAATAACGAGGAGAACAGTGTGAGAAAATAGTGACAAGAAAGGGAAGCGCTTCGCCTCTTTTGAAGACCTCCCCGAGGATCCCTGCAGATCATCTGTTACTTAAAAATGCCTACAGTGCTTGACATTTAGCAAATTTTTTTTTTTACAGTTTTGGATGGAATAACTTTATTTTGACCTTAAGAGAGAAGAGGGTTGGGGACGAAAACAACTCTGATCTTAAGTTACTCTAACGTTCTTACGTAACAGGCGTGCAGGCCAAGTGACATCGTGAGCAGGGGCCTGGGACTTCTGTGATTCTGAGTCTGTGTGTGACCTCCCATGGCGTTGAACAGAGGGGGGACGCCGCTGGCACCCGATTTGGGGTGTGATGAAAGTGTCGAATGTGAAAGGTCAGGGCTCTGGTGTGGCAATGGGTGTGAGCTGAACTCACTCTTCGCAGGGCGGCCAGCATCTTGTGGTTTCTGTCACTACCCTGAGACACCCCCCGACCTTGGCTCTTCTCTAATAAGGGAATAAGGCGAAGGAAGCTTGGAAGTTAAGAGTTTACGCTCTGGAGCTACAGAGGCCTGGGTTCGAATCCCAGCTCACTCTGTGGCCTTAGGCGAATTCCTTACCTGCTCGGAACTGCATTTTTCCCAGATGCAGGTAGAAGTTAATTAGCAACCCCTTCTTGGGTGGTGGGGATGAACACATGTGATAGTGTAGGGTGACTCCCAGCGCATGCTGCCTGGGACAAGGACACAGTCTGAACCCACTCACTGAGTTGCTGCGATTGCTGTCCACAGGCGTGTGTCCTGGGCTGAAAGCAACTCGGGAGGTTCACCGAAAATCACTGGAAGACCTCTGTCGTTGTCTACTGTAGCACGTTTGGGTGGAGGGCAGGAAAAAGTGAGGGGGTGTGTATGAGGAGAGCTTGTGTGTGTATGTGTGTGGTGCCTGGGTATGGTGTGGTGCATGTATGTGTGTGTGGTGTGCTGTGTATATGTGGGAGCTGTGTGATGTGTGTGTGGCGTGTGTGATGCCTGTTGTGTGTGCAGTGCATTTGTGGTATAAGTGTGGTGTGCTGTATGTGTATGTGGGGGGACTGGGTGGGTGGTGTGTATGAAGTGTGCATGTGGTGTGGTGTGCATAGTGTGGTGTGTGTGAGGGTGTGTGGTGTGTGTATGTGGGGGTGTGTGGTGTGTGTACCTGGTGTGACTGTGTGTCTGTGATGTGTGATGTGTGTATGTGTGGGGGGTGTGACTATGTGTCTGTGATGTGTGGTGTGTGTATGTGGGGGCTGGGTGTGTGATGTGTGTACATGGTGTGACTGTGTGTCTGTGATGTGTGGTGTGTGGACGTGGAGGGTGTGACTGTGTGTCTGTGATGTGTGGTGTGTGTATGTGGGGGGGTGTGACTGTGTGTCTGTGATGTGTGGTGTGTGTATGTGGGGGTGTGTGACTGTGTGTCTGTGATGTGTGGTGTGTGTATGTGGGTGGGTGTGACTGTGTGTCTGTGATGTGTGGTGTGTGTACGTGGTGTGACTGTGTGTCTGTGATGTGTGGTGTGTATATGTGGGGGGTGAGACCGTGTGTCTGTGATGTGTGGTGTGTGTATGTGGTGTGACTGTGTGTCTGTGATGTGAGGTGTGTGTATGTGGGGGTGTGACTGTGTGTCTGTGATGTGAGGTGTGTGTATGTGGGGGTGTGACTGTGTGTCTGTGATGTGTGGTGTGTGTATGTGGGAGTGTGACTGTGTGTCTGTGATGTGTAGTGTATGTATGTGGGAGTGTGACTGTGTGTCTGTGATGTGTGGTGTGTGTATGTGGGGGGGGTGTAACTGTGTGTCTGTGATGTGAGGGGTGTGTATGTGGGGGTGTGGTGTGTGTCTGTGATGTGTGGTGTATGTATGTGGGAGTGTGACTGTGTGTCTGTGATGTGTGGTGTGTGTATGTGGGGGGGGTGTAACTGTGTGTCTGTGATGTGAGGGGTGTGTATGTGGGGGGGTGTGACTGTGTGTCTGTGATGTGAGGGGTGTGTATGTGGGGGTGTGGTGTGTGTCTGTGATGTGTGGTGCTGTCTGTGCCCGTTGAGCTCACACACGTCTTCGTGGACCCGTCCTGCGCTGAGCATGGGCAGGTTGCCACAGGGGAGCGAGGTGTGAGGCTTGCCCAGAGGTGATCTGCTGCACTTAGGATCGGAAAAGAAGAAACAAAAGTGCAGGAACAGAGGTGAGGGAGCCAAGAAAATGCCAATAAAGGAAGGAAACGGAGAGGATTAGTGGAAAGTAAGACTTTCAACATTGAGTGTTCTCCTAGGCCATTTTAAAGTTCTCCAAAATCATGATAACTTAATTCCTGTGTCAATAACGATTTCACATACTTTTTGTCTCGAGGCAGAAAAAGGGCACAGCAAAGTTTCCTTCCACAGGGCAAAAATCTTGCATTTTCAGTCCTTCAGTGACTTCACTGACAGCATGAAAGGGATGGCTCCAAGCGATTTGAATCTCTGTCCTCGCGGATCAGCCAGTGGTGTGGGGAAAGGTGGTAATTTCTTAATCTCTCCATGAGAGAGTGACCTATTTCCTGCCTATTTCCTAAAATTTCCCCCTGGCCTCTCCCCCCTCCTCCCTCTGTCTTTCTCAGTTTCTCCCAGTTTAGGGGATGGCTCTTGGCCTGCACAGATGGCGTTTACTGACTTTGTCTCAAAAACTTTTGTGCCTTCCAATTTTCTCACAAGTTTCGTTATGCCTTTGGGCAGCCGCCTGTTTTGCGGGGTTCACTCCAGGTTCTGCTTGTGCTAAGTGACAGATGGGTTTCCCATGTCCTGGCTGTAAAAGAAAACCAATTCGTTGGAAGATAGATTCACTTAGGTGTCGATAATCCTAAAGGGAGAATAATGACATGGTATCTATTGGAGACATCGAGTATGAAAATACTGTACTTGTGATCGCTGGGAAAACCACAAGCGTAAGTCCTTAGAAGGTATTTGAAAGGCATCTTGGCTTGAAGGTTTGATTGTAGTGACGGGAAGGCAGAGAACTAAAGCAAACCGACTTTTTACTTGCTTGGATGGAGGACTGCTTATCCTGATGCTGTGAAGTCTCAGCCAGCAGTCCCAGTGATCCTGACATCCCCACGGTGTGACTCTGCGCTTGGGCAGGGAGGATACTGAGATGGGCCAGTTTGCTCGTGACATGTGCAGGACAGAGATCTTGTTTGGGAAACAAATGCTTGAAGTTTCTGATCACACAAATAGCCAAGCTAATGATACTTCAAATTCCTTTGTGAAAACACATCAAACCCAGTTTCATACAACAACGTTTTTAAAGCATGTGGCCCACAAGGGTGAACGCAGGTACAGAAGGTGCCTCACATAATCCGTTCATGCCCATATGGAAAGCTCCAGGGCAGCCCACAAATGATGCTGGCACACTCCGCTGGCACCTTCCCCCGAATCCTCCCTCCCCTTCTCTCGTTTCTTTCCTCGTTACCACACTACCCTTTCCCAAGTTTAATGAAAAGAGAGAGGGCTTGAAGAGGCCCTGGTGGGCGGGCAGCCCTTAGGATTTTCCATTCCCTCTTCTTTGTCTCTCTGCCTCCAAGATGGAGCAAATATTAACAGGGATGAAATTGTTTCCCTCTCACGTTAGACCCAAATACATAGTGTTCTAACTTGTTTCCTGAGTGTCAGGAGGATGATTTTGGTCTGAGGGAGAGAACCCCAATTCCCACTGGGTTCAACGTTAAATGAAAATTTTGGGCTCCTATATTTGCACAGTCCATAAGTAGGGTGTCTTCAGGATATCTCCAGTGGTCCAGGAGTATGAACCAGGACCACTTTCTTCCTTCCTTTCTGCTTTATTTCAAGATAGGCTTCCCTCATGGTCACAAAAGGGCTGCCAAAGCCATTGCACTGGCTACGTACCTCCTTATCTATGGAGAAAGAGAGAGAGGGTGGATGGGTGGGAAGAGAAGAGAATATGCATATGTGCACACTCAAGTAAGTTCTCTCTCTCTCTCTCTCTCTCTCTCTCTCTCTCTCTCTCTCTCTCTCTCTCTCCCTCCCTCTCTCCCTCTCGTCAAAACCACGGGAATAAATCCCAGGCACCTTTGGATAAACTTAGGTTCTGTACCTAGCCTGAATGAATTGCTATGTCTAGAGGATGTCAGGTGCTAATTGGCTCATGCCAATGGGAACTACCCCTGGAGCTGGGGGAGGATGGGGACAGGTGGAGAAGGCAAGGTAACTCAAATAACATGCTCCACTCAGCAAGGAAGGGATTTGCACCACCTCCTCTTTATTTTGTTTTTATAAACTTGGTTTCATCTTCATCATCAAATGTGAAGATCCACTTATCTATGCACACAGAATTAGGATTGGCATCTATTGTCTTTATGAAATCAGCAACCTGTATTGTTGGTTATTTGAACTGTGTCCATAAGTCTGCATGTCCCATTGAGGGAAGTTCTGTGCCTGACATTTTTGCTGTCTTTCTGTGGGCAAAGCCTCAGTAACTTAGTGGAAAGATCGAAGATAGTGATTTACTTGGTGACTTAGTTGTGGTAACTTCTTCCTGGAAGAGAATTGGCACCCTGGGAGTGGAGCTATTTAGGGTCTGTTAGGTGGATAAAGCTGTATATGCAGGTGTTGGAAGCTTGAGCTAAGTGAATTCTTCTATTCTGGAATACCTGCTTGAGATCGGACCATTGGCAGAGCAAAGCCTCTTTAGACAGTGTGTGCTATAGGCCAAGCTGGATATTTCATCACCTCTCTCCCTCTTTCCCTATTACTTTTTTTTTTTTTTTTGCACCAGAGAAGAGAAGGAAATCAATCCACTGGCACTGTACGCTCAGGGTAGATTACAGAACTTGCAAGCAAACCAGAGACTGCATCTCCTTGCTGCTAGGAAGAAGAGACAGTGAGAATTCTAGTACCAAAGCAAAAATAATGCACAGATTCTTGCTATCAGATTATTCACACCCCTCTGCTAATGAAGGGAGTGGTATCAGGTTTAATTCCTACACTGGGGAGTGTTGGTAGTGGTTTGGAAGTGCTTGAAGAGATGTGCCTGTCAAGCCAGTGATGTCAACTGCTTGCCTGTGAAATGGACAGGTGAGCGCGGGCTCCTTCGAGATACTCTGGCATTCCCTCGCAGTGAGTGAGAGGGTTGCAATCGGGCAATATTGAATTCTGACCATCGTTTTCTACCTTCTCCTCTAATGAAATTGTGAAAAGAAGCAAGGCATCAACATGAGATTTTCTACCTGGAGAGCAAGGCAAGACTCCCCTCCCACCCCCCAGGAGATGAGTGGCCACCACACCTGAAGTCAGGTAACAAGCTTACATCATCTCCATGGCAACTGCTGCAAAACCCAGGGTTCATGTGCTAGTGCAGAACAGGTTATTGGGGTGAAGGGTGCTGGGGCCTGGAGGGGTGCCAGACTCCTTATATATCACAGGTGAAGACTAATTCGCTCATTCTCCTTATGGGAGCAGGCAGACGTGGGTTTGGGTCTCTTCGTTTTTGGAGTTTTGATTTGTTTTCATATAATGCTTGGATTCCTTTCTCTGCTGACTTACCTTTTTCCAAGATTTCTCTTGCCAAACAACCTCCTTTGCTTTATGTACTTTCTGTAGCTATATTCATATATTTAATCACTTGGGTTAGTTTGATGTAGTTCTCTTTCTCTAAGGTGAGTTTGACTGTCTCTGTTCTTATCTGTTATGGGTTGACAGTTGAACTGTCAAAGGCAGTCTTCTTTTGAGATCTTTGTGGGGTGGGGCACTTCATTTTTGACCTTCCCGTCTGTCCTTGACCACAAATGAGGGAGAAGCTGAGGCTCCCCACTTGGCTCCAGGTGTTTCCTCCTTGTCTCTCCCATGGTTTGGTACCTGTTCCCCTGGATTCGTGTCCGTTCAGTACTGCCCCCAGCCGCCCATCCTGGTCGTGCTCCCATGTTTCTGCACTGCAATGTTGCCTCTTACTGTCTGGCAGTAGGTGTGCCTAGGGGACACCACACAACTTCCCCTCAGAAGGCTCTCCCTGAACAACACCCCGGCCCTGCTAATGGCTTTGGGGGTGAAGGGTCCCAAAATATGCCACCACAAGATATGCCACGTTGGCCTAAGTGTTATTTTTGAGCTAAAGGCAATTGAGAACCAGCAGATTCAGGACAAGCTCTTTAACTCCCCCTAGCGGATTAAAAATAAAGTATACATTTCATCTTTTATAAAGGAAATTCCATTGATAAAGAGCTCAGAGAGCTACTTCTGGGAGACAGCTCTTATCATCTGAGAGAGTATTTTCTGCATAACAGACACCCCTTGTTTACCACGCATTTCCTCCCTCCCCTGCCCATAATTTGCCTCCCTGACCAGAAGCCCAAACCCCCTTTTTCTTTGTTTAGCCTAGGATGGTATATAAATCTCAGTCATCTGGTTGCCTCCTTGAGTCTCATTTCTTTGTGAAACTTCCTCATGTAAGTACCGAATTATGTTATTATTTTTCCCTTATTAATCTGTCTTTGAATTTGATTCTCAGGCCTTAGCTGTTGAACCTAAGAGGGTAGAATAAAAAAGTTTTCCTTTTTCATAGTGGCCATAGAAATTCATTCTGAGCTGGTGTCCTTGGATGTGTCAACCTTACAAGTATATTATGAACATTTTTATCTCTAATCTTCTTTCAAAAACATTATTTTATGTGTATGTGACTAAAGCTCCCATCCTTGAAACTGGTCCATGTTTGTGCTAAGACGTGAGATGTTTCTGCCATCTCCAGGCTTCTTCCATATTCCACCTGACAAGGGTCATGCTGAATATTTCAGGCTTTGCAAGAGCTCAACCTTCAATAAAGATTCCATCGTAGATGCCAACCCCTTAAAGCCAGTGGCTCCCCCTCAGCGTATCTGTTACTTTCTTCTCCATTGTCAAAAAGGTGGTAACAAGACTAATCGTATCCATCAGGATTTCCTTTTCTATTCAAGTTAGTTTTCGCTTTTTTTCCTGCCTGGTGAAGGGGACGTAGGAATTGTATTAGGAGAAGATGTGAAATGTGATAATTCTGCTAAGGTTAGAGAACTCCTGACTGAGTTGTAGCAAGAAAACAGCTTGTTAAACACCAGCCGAGGCAGAAGGTTTTGTCTCATTGGAACTCGAGTTATTCAATGCTTGAACAGCTCTGCTAACAGCAGGAACCTGGGAGTGTCTCTGGATACAAAAGGCAAGCATGGTAGATGTTAAACTGGCATTCATTTATGGGAATCCATTTTGGGTATTTTTCTTATTTCTCTCCTGGGAAGACCTTGTTCGTAGCATCTTTGAATTAGAGACAGTCATATTTCAGATACTTACATCTCTTGCTTAGAGGAAAGATAGGCCAGATTTGAAAATAAAGTTGATATTCTTGTCATAGCACTAGCAAAAATAATCTCACACACACACACACACACACACACACACACACAAAGGAAAGGGAAAGAGATTGCTTCTTTTGGTTTTTGTCTTCAGCTGAGAAAAATGTCACGTGTGTTTGATCCTCATTTCAAAGGGTGGAATGCAACCACAGGATGCATACATCAGTCACTGGAAGAGTGTCGCAGTCAACAAATTAATACAGACTATGTCTACCTCCTCTCCGTTTTGTCCTTCTTCTTGTGCCTGCTATTGATTAATATACCTCAGGGAGGAGATTCTTCCGACTCAGACATATGCAAGTTCCTAAAGAAAATATCAGCTTTAAGGGGGAATAGAGGAAATAGCAGCAGCAGCAAAAAATCGCTAATCTTTCATTTATAAGCGCTGCTGAACATCTGGAGAGCATGCAGCTCCTTTAACCTCGGGAGTGCAGGAACAAATGAGCACCAAAGGGCAGCCGATGCTAATGTGGTGCCATTAACTGGAATACAGTGGAGGGCCCTCTAACACAGTTCTTCAGAGCCACCTGGGTATTCCTCTACACCTTGCCCAGCTCCTCCGGGCACTGGCAGCACCGCTACCTGGGAGAGGAAACTCTTTGGAGGTTGAAGAACAGAGAAGATATCCTTAAAGAGCAATGCTACGTTTAAAATAAAATTGTATAATAGCCAAAATGAAAAAAAGATGGTCAAACAATTTATAGGAAAAACATGTTTTAAATGATCCATAGGTGTGTTATTGAAGTCAGTGCTTATGCCTGTAGCATTTTGAATCAAATGTTGGGGAAGAATACAAGGAATAACGTGAATCACGAACAAGGAACGTGAAGCTTGTATTTAGGGGGGCCGCAAAAGGTCTGGGATCTAGTTGGAACTGTGTAACTTTTTCTGTCACCTTTCTATGGGGCACAGCATCTGAAGACTGTTGAACTTCACGAAGAACAACAGAAATGGAGAGGATAACACTCGTTCTCTTGGTGGTCTGGGGAGTGGCTATGTATAGAAGCCTGAGATAAATAATCAATGTACAAATTAATGTTGTCATGCGGCAGCTGTATCCGTGTCTCCAAGTTTAGAAATTGGGAAATATTTCTACATGTGCCCTTTTTTTCCGATCCAGAAAGATTTCCCCACACCTCCCTAAAGCAGACTCCACGCTGGCTGCCAAGAGCTGATCTGGCCTGAAGACTGGGCTGGTTGGCTTCCGTGGGGTTTTGAAATGTTTTGATGTAGTTGCCAACATTGACAAGAATATACAGATTTTTTTTTAAAATTTCTCTTAAAAAAAATGGAAAAATCTGGTAATGGTGGTACCCTCAGTCCGACAAGGTAAACCTCAGCTGGAGAGGAGGCTGGATGGAGCCCCTGGGTCTGGTATGCTTCTCCGGTTGCTGCACTCATCTGGGTTTATTTATAGACATTTGAGGTTGCATTTTTTTAAAAAATGGAATAGCACACTATATTAGTCAGTATTTTCCAGAGCCAATAGGATGTGTGTGTATCAATCAACCAATCAAACAAACATATTTATTTTACGGAACTGGCTTACACCATTATAGAGGCTGAGAATTCCAGACCCAGGAGACCTGATGGTGTGAGCTGCCGTCCAAGTTGAAGTCCAAAGGCAGGAGAAGAAGATGTCCCAGCTCGAAGACAGTCAGACAGAGAGAAGGAATTCCTTGGTACTTAGCTTTTTATTCCATCCAGGCTTTCAAAGGAGTCTAGGAGGCCCCCACATTGGGAGGACAAATCGCTTTATTTATTCTAGCGATTAAATGTTGGTCTCATCCAGAAACACTCTCACAGACACAAGATACACCCAGAAATAACATTTAACCAAATATCTGAGCACTTAAGGGCCTAGTCAAGTTGACATATAAAAGGAACCATCACACATACCTACTAACATTTCAGCTTGATGCGTAGAGGGCAGATCTATGTGTTTGCCATTTATGTAAATCCCTGGCAAGACCACTTGGTTGGGAAGGCATCTCCAGGAGACAGGCCTCTAGGGTGAAGTAAGAGAGCTGCAGAAAAAGTTTCAAGCAGGGAAGGTCCCAGATAAAAAAAAACTACCACTGGTCGAATGCACCCATTCATTTCTTCTCCAAGTTCTCTGTGTACAGTAAGTCTTCACTTAATGTCATTGATAAGTTCTGCGACTTTAAGTGCAACGATGTATAGTGGAACCAATGTTACCAGGCTAATTGATATAAACAAGAGTTACATTCCTATAGCATCTCATCAGCATAACAAAACCACATTGAATGAAACGACGTTATTTGAAGACCTGCCATACCTGCAGGTTTGATGTCATAAAGAGCTATGATACAGGTCTAAAAGTCTGTGCGCACCTGTGAAATCAGGATATCCACACAGCGAGGTGTAGTGCTCTACTCACCAGGACCCTGGATAATTAACTGGGCATGGGAGACATACCCAGGATCTAGGTGCAGACCCCAGGAGTAGCGCCACCCAGAACCTTTCCATGGAAACACTGGTGAAAGCAAGAGGCTGCCCTTTGGGGACATGCATCATTACCTGGACTGGCTAAGGCTGCCTGGGTATTGCAGGCATTTACAACGGGGTGAGAAGGAACAAAGCATAGCATCTGGTCCTTAGAAACAGTGAGAATCATAGTCAGAATTTTGGGCCAGCATCTTAGAGATGGTGAAAACAATTTTCACTCAAAGGTGAATTTAAGGGCACAGGTAGTAACTCCTGTCTCCACGGCGAATGAGTTAGGAGTGGATATGTCGAGTAGAGTAATTATTTTTCATCAAAAGCTTTGAAATGAGGTAACCGTGTACACGATGCTGTCTACCCATGAAACATGGAATAGTATATATTACTTTAGTTCTCTTTCTGGACTATTATTTAAACATAATTGTAGACAGTTTCTTTTTCTTCTTTTTATAAAAATCATTTAAAATAAATGACCGTTTGGTGGCTGATTTCCATCAGCATTATTCTGTCTTTTGATGCAGATCTTGAAATCCTTGGCCCATTTGCTTTTTGCAGGTGTTCCTGCCTGCTCAGCCCCCTCCCGGGCTGTGGGCATTCCTAACAGGGCTAAGAAAGGACTAGAACAGCCGTTCCACTGTCTCATTGAGAACTCCCTCTCCGGGGCCCTTGCCTACCCCCTGCCCTTTAGATGGGGAGGCCAACCTGTCCAAGTGGGCATAGGTGGTCATGATTTAAGCAGTGCCAAGTGCTCTGCTCTCCACCGGGAGCAGAGTTCTCTGCCTTGTAGCATTCCTGGCCATCTGGGCTGGGAGGCGGAGACCACCGTGGCACCAGAATAACCTTGGCCAGTTATTCTGAAACTTCTGCTTCAGAAATTGCCATGCCCAACACTGTGGCATGTGACACCGGGAGCACGAACGCTGTGTGACCTGGAGGGGCACTGTCCAAGTCCCTCACCTGCACTGCCCCTCTCTTCCATCCCTGCCCCCACTCTCACATAGCATTCTGCCTCCTGAGCCTGTGGGAGGAGTGCTTCCTTACCAGGACTCAGGACTGAGTTGAGCATGCACGTACACACACACACACACACACACACACACACACACACACACACACACACACAGAATGCCTACCTGCCTCATACAAGGGAAAGGGCTCCCTGCAGTGGCAAGTGAGGGTCCAACTCACTGTGTCCTGCAGGGTGCAAGGGGCCATCCTGCTGGGAAAAGAGTTTGGTGAAGTCTTGGGAATGTGGGATGCTCTGGGGTTTATTCTGCTCAGCCTGGAAGTTTTCCTGCACTTGTTCTCAGTTACCATTATTCTCTTTGTCTTCACGAACAAGTTTCCTCTTTCAATCTCTGTGCTGACACCAATAACCACACACAGCCACCTGCTGTCCCTGAAGACTCCAACCATCACTTAACATGTTATCTTTATTTGTTTCACCTTAAATTGGTGGCTTTGCATGATCTTTCAAGTTGAATAGATCCTTAAGGCTACAATGAGATTTTTTAAAAGTGTGTGTGGGAGGGGGTTATGGGGCCACATAATTTATTGCTCCTGCTGCCACCCTAGTCCAAGCTACTGGATTTGTCACTGGGAGTGCTATAGCCTTCTAACCTGTCTCCCTGCTTTGACTTTGACACAGCAGCCAAAGTGATCTTTCAAAAATACAAATCATATCTTTCCCTTCAATTAACTGAATAAATATTTATTGAGCACCTACTATGTGGCAGGGACTATTCCAGGTGCTAGGAATACTGTGGTAAATGAGACAGGTTAAAACCCTACTCTGTCTCCTAGGGGACTTACATTTTAATGGCTTCCACAGCTCTTAGGGTAAAGTCACAAGCCTTAAAATGATTAATTACAAAATCATGCTTGATCTGGCCTCTGCCCAAATTCCCAGCTTCGTCTTGCACCTGTCTTTCCAGCCCATTCTACTTCCCACCACACTGGGATATGCCAAGTCCTCTCCCCTCGGGACCTTTATGCAGGCTGCTGGCTTCCCCCCACCCAGTCACCTGGGTCACTATCACACTCGCAGCTCACTGTCCTTTCCTCAGTGGTATCTTCTCTGGCCCTCCCAACCTCCATGAAGTTCCCCTCAGATATTCTTCCTCTTAGCACCTCCTCTTTTCTTTCATAACAATGTATTCACCGACCCCAATACTATATGACCGTTCTCTACCTTCCTCACTAGACTATGAGCCTCTGGCATGTAGAAGTGTGTTCTGTTTTGCAATTTGTTATGTCACCTTTTAAGTAGTGTTCAACAAATGTGGGGAATGAATGAAAGAATTAGAAAAGTGGAAACTTCACACAAACTAAAAATGGCTTTATAGACATACCTTAGAAACACTTAGATTTTTATAAAATCCCTCAATTTTTTTTTATTTTTATCCTCACCCAAGGACATTTCTGCATTTATCTTCAGATAGAGCAGGAGAGAGAGAGAGGGGGGAAGAGAGAGAGAGAAACATTGATGAGAGTGGTTACCACCCACATGACCCCAACTGGGGCCGGAGACAAATTGCAACTGAGGTACGTGGCCTTAGCGGGAACCGAATCCAGGACTCTCTGGTCTGTAGGCCGACACTCTAACCACTGAGCCCAACCGGCCAGGGCCAGAATACCTCAATTTTTAATCTGTCTTTTCCTTTTTCTTCTTTTTGTGGAGAGAAAGTTTTATCCAAAATGATAGTTCATGCCTGTCTAGCATGAGAAGAGTCTAGATTTTACCTAGTTACAAGCTAATAAGTTAGCTAGTTATAGTTTCATGGATTCTGACAGAAGCCAGAAGCCTCTTGGATCAGAGAAGCTGGACTTGATGACTCACACACCATCAAGAGGCATGAGCATCAGTATATGTGTGTCAGTTTCCCTTGCTCACTCCCCCACATCCCATCGGAATGATGGGGATGGGCCCAGATGATATGTTACAGGAGAGGACTCCTGAGGTTAGGGAACTTGAATCTTTTATAATGGACAGTGCATACCTGCCCGTTGCTCCAGAGGAAAATACTAACTTTATCTTCTAGGACTGTAGACAAATCTGCCTTCTGTTCTGGAGGAAGACACTATCTATCTTTCAAGGCTGTTTTCTTTACAAACACCCTGGAAGATAGTCTGGGAGGAAGGCATTTCCTGCATTGCTCATAAGAGGTGTGGAAACATTAGAGATTCATGGAAAATATTCCCATAACAATATCCAATATTCTCATTTTTATACCATCGTGGCTCCTGGTGAACTTTCCATGAGTATGCAAATCCTTTGGCTGTTCTGATTAATCTGACTGAGGCTGGAGCCAAATTTAATCAATTTATCCCATACAGCATTAAGTCCACTATCAATAGGACATCTTCAAGCAGTAGGATGAGGGCAGACTGCAGTAAAGACCTCAACTATGACCCAGTGACTTGGATCCAACCAGCTGAGCAAATCCCACAAACCAGAAAGCATTCAACCTGGAAAGTCAGATGACTTGCCCCTTAAATTTCTGACATGACCTTTCCACTTGGCCTGAAAAATTAATCCAGGCACAGGAGGACGTATTAGTGATTGTACTGGCTCTGCTTTGGCCCACGAGGATGAGGTTAGGGCAATTCTCTCATCAATAACAATCCTGGCCAATGAGTTGAGGCTGAACTTCAAGACCTTCAAGACCCAATGTGGTGTCACTGATCTTTTTAGTAAAGTCAAGGACAAATTTTGGATCACCTTTTATAACTGGATGACTCCCATTACAGAGGACGTTCCCTGCTACAGTGGTTAAATAATGTCAGTTATACCTCTAGGGAATTCTCTCAAACAACCAAAAGTAGCCTCATTTTGGAGAGATTGCCCCAGTCATCTGAGGGCTATGAGATTTACTGGTGATATTTCCTTAATCATCAGACTTGAAAACTCTTATGACCACCCCTGAGGTGCAAGGTGATACCTGGCTTCCACATTAAAAATATAGTCCTAAGAGCATCCGCAGTCCATTTAGGAAGGAGGTGTTGCTTAAAATTGATGCCCCATCCTCTCCTCATTGAGATCTACATCAGTTGGAGAGCACAGGCTGACAATACTTCCAACATGGCTTTCCAGCTGGCCAGTGGAGCTTGTGTTTCCAAGTTCAGTTCAAATGAGTCTAATCCTTGTTTCTGGCCTGAGCAAGTTAGTTAAACTGTTCTGGTTGTCCATGCTCTCAGATAGGAGGCATTCATCTGTTCCATGGAATGACTAAGAAACAGTAGCGGAAGTAGTGGTATTGACAGGTATTTGCATGGGAAGTTCAGGAACTGGGGCCATCCACTGCTGTTTCGCTAGACTTGTCAGGGTCATCTGGAGGAGGCTGGCAGACCTAGAAGTCAGTTTGCATCAGTTTGGGAAGGTGACACCAGGGTATTTTTCTTCATGATGGAAGGCCCAGAGAAGTTTATGAAAGACAAATATCGTTAGTGAAACTCACTCCCCCATCCTTCCTGGATTCTGAGATGTTCTCTTCTCAGTTGCCAAGGTTCTTATTCTCATTCCATGGCCACAAAAGTGATGTGTCCCATTCTAGGAACTATAATGTCACCTTTTTCATACCCAGATTTTTCATTCAGAGGGGTCAAGTGTGAAAGGCACAAGGGTGTTTTTATGAAACTTACAAAGACCCATTTCCCCAACCTTGGCATAAGTGGGCCACTGTAGGGGGACTTGGTGAATAGTGTACTCAATCAAGTGGTCATCATCCTTATTCTCTGTGACCATGTCAGTCCAATAAGAGAATCCTGGTGGCTAAATTCAAATCAAGTTTGGGTTCCATGGGACACCATTTGGCTATGCTACCACCCAGAGGATGGACCAAACAGACTGGCCTGGGGTTTCTGTTAGTAGAAAGAAAGAAACTTCATGCCAGGAATGGTCTGGTGAAATCCAGAATTTTCAAAATAGGTTTATATACCCCCCACCAACCATTTTAATCCCAATTCTTACCCTGGAAGTGGCCAAGAAAAAATATTACCTTCCTAGGGGCAGCCACATTCAGTGACCAAATTGTCTTATGAAAGTATATGGACCAGGAGAAGATAATGGAGGCCTTTCAAAGTCTGAACAATACTATATATCTGTGCATGGTAGAAAGTGTGGAAGGTGTATTGAATATCTTGATGATTAGTCTATAACTGGTAAGTTTTTATGATAAAAGTTTATCATTGTCAGATTGCAGTTAATTGGTCCAGAAAGCTAAATTAGCTCCAAGGCTACAATGTGGCCTTCCTCACTGGGAGATAAATGGTTCCATTTTTGACAGGAGTCACAAGTCTGGCATGCCGTGGTAGCTTATGCATCAGAAACATAGAGTCCTTTGCACCTAGTCCATGATGGTGGACATGTGGCTGCAGCTGGGAGGATGATGGATCCAGGCAATAATGGTAGCAAGCTGAACACTGTAGACCCAATTAAGAGCTTGATTCCAGCCAGTCTCATCAGAGCATAGGCTAACTGGTGGAACAAGGGATAAAATTTCCCCTAGGGATAGCTTCTGCTTTCTCATGTAAAGTCAAGATGTTGCTGGAAGCAGGTTGGTTTCATTCTTTTTTGACAAGGTCATGTTGGGCTCTTTTCACCTTGTTAGTTGTTGAGTTCTTGTTGACCCACACTAAAACCAGAATACCAGAGAGTCACAGGGCCTCTGTGGGTCACGTGTTCAGTTTCAACAAGAGCTCTTTAGGAAGCCAATAGCTACTTTCCAAAAAGGATGTACTTCTTCGACATGTCATATTTAAAACCTCAAAGGGCACCTCTGAGTAGAGGCTTCCTCCCCTCACCACAGGCTCCAATAGGCAAAATCGTCAATCACAGAGACTCAAGGTCACTTTAGCTTCTCTTTCTCACTGTTAATCTTGCTCAAATACCATCAGTTGACATTGGGTCTTCCCTTCTCTCACAGGAACCGGTATAATAGTGACCTGAGCACCTGTAACCAAGAGTGTCATAGAGTTAGATTCTTTCTCCTCTCTGAAGTTCCCTAGCATACCCAGATGAGTGCATATGGCCATGGGTCCCACCTTTGATGATTATTTTTTCCTTTGAAGCAACTGTGGTCAGGGTAGAGAGAGAGAGGGAAGTTTGAGGAGACAGGTAGGGAGAGAAAGACCCTGAGTCAATAAGCATGATTTTGCCATACACTTTTCTCCCCCTACCCACACTCCCCATTGGCCACTTGCTCCCAGCTCAATAAAAAACTACTCACGTTTTCAGTCCATCCAAATATTTTCAATATACTCATTGTTGACACCATTCACTTCAGCTTCAGGGACTCATAGCCCTATTGCCTTTTGACTGGGGCTGCATGCTTGCTGCCTTACTGTCCTGGTGACGTTTCTTCCTCCTCCCTTCTGAAGGAGAGTGAGCAACAACCAAGACACCATTTGGTTGTCTGTTTAACCCACCTCTTTCTGCTCACCCTGTAAACATTCATTAACATTTGTTACTCCACACTTGCCTACCATTTTGGCAGGAGCATTCTACCAGATCTCAGGGAGTCTTCTCATATCTCAAACGTGCCCTACAGGGTCCTTTTTTTTTCTGCTGGAAAGTAAAACCAGGCATCTGTCAGCATCTCATTCTCACCACCAATACTGTCAAGAACTAAGAAGAGATTTTACCGTAATTCCAAGCTAACAAGTTTGCTGCTCTGGTATGAATGTGTCCTTTCAAAATTCATATGTTGAAATTCTAACCCCCAAAGATGATGGTATTGGGGAGGGGGGAGTATTTGGGAGGTGCTTAGGTCATAAGGGCAAATTCCTCATGAATTGGATTAGCGTTCTTATAAAAGTGGCTCCAGAGAGATCCTTCATCTGGTCCATCATGTGAGGGCACAGTGAGACGGTGCCAGCTAAGAACCAGGAAGAGGGCCTTCACTAGAATGTGACTGTGCTGGTGCCTTGATCTTCGACTTCCCAGCCCCCAGAACAATGAGAAATAAATTTCTGTTGTGTATAAGTCACCCAGAGACTGTGGCATTTTGTTATAGCAGTTCAAAGGTTCTAAGATATTAGCCTACCAGAGTTTCATGGACTCTGACAAGACCTAGGACTTGGAATCAGAGATAGCACGGCACAGCAAGCAGCATGAGCATCGGCTTTGTGGCAGTTCCCCTTGCCCTGAAGCCCCATAGAGGAGATGATGATGTGCTCAGCTGGATGCCTGGACATGCAGAAGGTTGCATTACAGGAGAGGATCTCAAATCTTTTACGAACACTAAGCATGTCTACCCTTTGCTCCAGAGGGAAACACTATCTCTATCTTCCAAGGCTATATGCTTTACAAATGTCCTTAAATAGATAGTTCAGAACAAAGGACAGTTAGTGCCATACTTGCAAGATGAACTGAAATGCAAAAGATCCATGGTGAATTGTATTCCAATAACAACTAATAATGGATACCAGAAAGAGTTTGTTGAATTAATGAATGACTGAGCAATCCAGATCTCGGTTCAAAACCTCAGCTCTATTCTTAACATTTTTGTAACTTTGGGAATGACTGAATTTTAGTTTCCTCATATATAAAATGATATAATAGCAATAACTCTTGTCTGAGTGTTTACTATATGCCAAGCTCTATTCCAAGGGCTTTTCTATACTATCTTATGTAATTTTCACAATAACCATAGGAAATAGAGACAACAATTTTTAAAAAAATTTCATCAATGAGGAAATGGCAAGGATACGTTAAGTTACTTTCCCAATGTCATACAGCTGTCAGCACCGAAGCCAGGACTTCAATCCATGCAGTCTCAATGGTTCAAATACTGCTCTCTGTATTCTACATGGGACCTAAAAACAATACCTGCCTCACTGGGGTGTTGAATGAGGACTGAAAGAATTGTTAGATTCTTAATCAGGACAGTTTTCTTTCTTATGTAGCTAAATTAAAAATTAAAAAATTCAACTCCTTGGAATCCTCTTTAAAAAACGATGATTGTTACTTCCTCAAGTAAAAGTAGAAAAATGTATTCCCCCCACCACAAAGGAGGAGAAAGGCTGGACAGTGCATAGAGTGCAGTGTCGGCTGGGGAGGATGAGCCACCCACAATGTGCGTGGACCCCCAGGTGTCTATGCAAGACTGTGCAGAACTGCAGACCCTGGCCCTGAGACAGATCTTCCTTCATCAACTCCAGATGAACCAATCCACAGAGAGAGCTGCATGAAAGAATCGCCTGAGAACTACTCGGAGACCTCACAACGGGGCCTGTAATTCGTAGCAGCCTGAACCAGCCGGGTCTCTCTGCGCTCTTGTCCGGGCGTTGCAGTTGTGGTAATCGGAGCTGCCTGCTATCATCACCACATACAACAGCCCTGGTACTGCATCTCCAAAAGAGAAAGAACAATCTTGTAGTTTTAAAAGAGACTTGGCCAAAAATATAACTTTAAAAAGCCTATACATTTAATAAATGTACAATAAGTAAATCTGAAACATATTTAGTGGAGATATATTTGTGTCATTAATTCTCTTGCAGGTTAATTTATGCATCCCTGTATAATGTTGGCATTCAATAGCTAATGACGTCACACGCTGCTTAGAATCATTTCAAACAGACACTTGGGCAAAATGAATAAAATGACATTTGATGGATTTTATGATCCAATTATTCATTCCCAAGGTATGTCTTTTTCTTATAATTATATGCTTTTTAGATAAATATGAAAGATTTTTGTGTGGATTTAGTAATTTAAAATTCTCATTGCATTCACTTGGCAATGGTCCCTACTGAGACAAAGGTACTTTATTTCATTTAAGTACTATTAACTGGGCCGGATTGAAAACTGGGTAAAGAAAAGGGCAAAGTACATTCTTCCCATACTGCTCTCAACTTGCTGGTCCTGGGAAGCCCTAATTTCCAACTGGGGACAAGGAACTGAAGACTCTGGTACTTCTCTCTACCGAGGAGAGCTAGAATCAGCCAGAGCCTAAGGAGTCATGCTGAAGTTGAGCTCAAATGGCACTGTGTACCTACCTCTGTTACAGAACCCCCTCCTCTTATTTCTTTACCTGCATATACCCCATTCTGGGCAGTCGGTTCCTCAGGGCCATGGCCATTCTAAGTCATCTCTGCATTTTAGTCTAGAACAGACAAGGCTCACAACAAATATTCCCTCTTTTAGGTCTGGCCACCTTCTTTCATAAATATTAGTTTTGCTAAAGGTACACACAACTAATGACATTGTCTGATGCCTCCGGTCCTTTGCACATGCTATGCTGTAGTCCTGCAGTGCTTTGTTCTCTACGTGAATCTTGCTAACTCCTACTTGTCCTTCAGAGCTCCTCCTCCTGGAAGGCTTCCCAGCTCCTCCAGCCTGATTTCATGCTCTGTCTGTGTTGCCCTGGCATCTGCGTAGATGTCTCTTGGAGCTTTTACTGTAATTGCCGACGGGCCTGGGGGCACAGGCCAGTATCACAAATAAATACTCCTACTTTGCACTCTATTAATAGTATCTTTTAATAAGCAAACTTTTTTTTATGTTTATAAAGTCCAGTGCAGCAATTTCTTATATGGTTAATGTTTTTCTGCTTGTCCAGTTTAAGAAATCTTTACCCCCAGGTTGAGAAGTTATTTTCTGTGTTATCTTCTAGAAGCTTTATTGCTTTTCCTTTTGCATTTTAGGTCTATCATCCATCTGGAATTGATTTTTGTGTTTGGTTTGAGGCATGGATCAAGGTTTGTTTTATTCCCATATGGATATTCAATTACCCTGGCACCATTTACTGAATAGACAATTCATTCCCCACTGAATTGCAGAGGTGTTTGTCATTAATCACGTGACCGTGAAAGTGTGGATCAGTCTCTGAACTTCCTATTCTGTCCCTTTGATCTCTTTGTCAATCTTTGCACAAATACTGCTGTTTTAATTACTGTAGCTTTATAATAAAACTCGATATCTAATACGTTAAGTCCTTCAACTTTGATCTTCAAGATTGTCTTCACTACATTTGATCTTTTGCATTCTATATAAATTTAATTTTCATAAAAATGGCTGGAATTATTATTATAACTGCCTTGAAACTGTAAATAAAATATAATAAAATATACATTTTGGGAGAAAATTGACATTTTTACAATATTATTTTTCAATTCATGAATGTGTACATTACTCTATTTTTCTTCTTCAATTTCTATTAGTAATATTTTATAGTGTATGGATAGTTTTGAACATCTTTTATTAGATTTTCCTAATATTTGATATTTCTATGTTAATTTCAATGGTATTTTAATAATGTAATTTTATTACTGCCATATAGAAATATATTTAATTTTCATATATTGTATTTACAACATTGTTAAATTCACTAATAATTCTTATAGTATTTTTAAAAATCATGAGTTAGTGTTGAACTTTGAATTTATTGAAATGAGCATGAACTTTCTTTCTTTTATTTTAATAATATGGTGAACTCTATTGATTTACTTTAAAATGTTAAACCAATCTTGAATTTTATGAATAAATCCAACTTGGTCATGATGCGTAATCCTTTTAAAATATTGGTAGGTTGTATTTTCCAAGTTTGTATTTAGGTATATTGTGTCTGTATTCATGAGAGATATCAGCCTTTAATTTTTCTATCTTGTATAGTTCTCATCAAAATGTATTATTAATATTATAATGTCTTGGAAAAAATATTATAATGTCTTCATATAATGAGTTGGGAAGGGTTACCTCTTTACTGTATTCTCTGCAAGGGTTTGTGTAAGATTGGTGTTATTCTTCTTTCAACTTTTGGGGGAAAAAAAATCACTGGTGGAACCATCAGGCCCTGAACTTATTTTGCAGGAAGACTTTAAGAAAAAATTAGTACATCAGCCAAAATCCAGACAGGAGACAGATACCACACTGTAATTTAAATGGGGAAAGTTTAATATAAAGAATTATTAACTATTTATAGTGTTTTGACTATTAAGAGGGAATGAAAGAAAACCATAAAATATACTCTAGGGCTGAGGTGGAATACCCAAGGCAGGAACAAACTTGGAAGTGAGGTGTCCCCTCTCTTAGTTTGCGATTCAGATTTTGTGGAAGGAGGCATGACTGCAGCCCACTACAAACTGGAGAAAGTTTCTAGGTTTCCCTGGGACAGATCTGGTCCACAGCTAGCGGGATGACGCTGGCGATGTAGAATCACTGGTCAGGAATGGCAAACTGGAAACTTTTATCTGGAGTGCTAGCTGGCCAAGGCTGGCATATAGGAGACTTGAAGTAGGAAACCCTACTGGGATGCTGGCCGACTGAAGGCTGATGGGCAGGGATCTGTGGGCCAGCGCTAGCAATCTGGCAGGTGAGTGCCTCTGGAGGTCTACTGCTGCTTGCCATGTGCACCATCGGAATAAACTGAGAAAAGCACAATGGAACCAGGAAGAAAGGGTATTTTCCCCTCCAAGTGCCCTTCTAGAACCCTCTACTGATAAAGCTTAGTATTGTGCCAACCTGCAAAAGAGAAATGTTCCAGTTCATAAACAAAGTAAAGAAAGGTGGATTTGGAGCTAAGGGATAATTGGCACAATTAGATGCAATTTTGTTAAGAAAATATAGGATTATTCATATTTTCTAATTTTTATGTCAGCTTTGATAAGTTGTGTTTTTCATGGAATTTGTCCATTTCATCTAAATTTTCCAATTTAGAGTCACAAATTTGTTTATAATAACATATTATTATTATTTTAAATGTCTGTATGACCTGTAGTGATAGCCTATTTATTGTTTTTAATATTGGTAATGTGTTTCTTATTCTTTTTTTTCCTTGATTAGTCTTGCTAAGCATTTTAAAAAATTGATTTCATCAATATTTTCAAAGATACATTTTGATGTTTTGGTGACTTTCTCTATTGTATGTTTGTTTTCTATTTCAATATCTTCTGTTTTCATCTTCATTTTTTCCCCCACCTACCTTCTGCTTTCTTTTGGCTTAATTTGCTGTTCTTTTACTAACTTCTTGACATGGATGCTAGAGTGTGGATTTGAAGCTTCTTTTCTTTTCTCGTTGCTGTATTTAAGGCTACACATTTCCTGTGAACACTCCTTTACTTTCATCAGGCAAGTTTAGAGAGGTCATGTTTTTATCATTGATTTAAAAGTATTTTAAAATTTCTATTGTGATATATATATATATATTAAAAAATATGTTTTTATTGATTTCTTAAAGAGAGAGAGGAAGGGAGAGAGAGAGATAGAAACACTGATGTGAGAGAGGAACATGGATCAGCTGCCTCCTGCATGCCCCCAACTGGGGATCCCGCCCAAAACCCGGGCATGTGCCCTGACTGGGAATTGAACCAGGACCTGTCAGTCCTTGGGACGATGCTCAGTCCACTGAGCCACACCGGCCAGGCTATTGTGATATATATTTTAATTTATCTAAGGATTATTTAGAAGTGTTTTTGCTTAATTTGTAAACATTTGTAGATTTCTAGCTTAATTTCACTGAGGTCAGAGAATATATTCTTCATGATTTAAATTCCTTTGAAATTGGTTGGAGACTTGCTTTATGGCCAAGCATATGGCCTAGAACCAAGAGACTCTCATGCTCACTTAAAAGGAATGTGTATTATGAAGTTACTGATGCACTGTAGTTGTAATCACCTATACTGTATTTAATATATATATATATATATTTTTTTTGGTGTGCTTATTTTATTAGTTACTAGAAAAGGATAAACTTAGCCGTATGAGGATTTACCAGTTTTTCCATTTAATTCAGTCATATTTTGCTTTAAATATTTTGAGGCTATATAATTACTGCATACATGTTTAGAATTATTGTATATTTTGTAAACTGACACTTTTATTATTATGGAATATCCCTCTTTGTCTCTAGTAATACTTAATGCCTTAAAGTTTATTGTATCTGATATTATTATAGCTACAACAGACATTTTTTGGTTATGGAGTACATGGTGTATATTTTCTAATCCTTTACTTTCAACTTTTAAGGTATGCCTTTGTCTCTGTAAGCACATATAGTGAGATCTTATTTGCTTTATCCATTCTGATCATATTTGTCTTTTAAAAAAATATATTTTTTCCTTATTGATTTCTAGAGAGAAAGATAGAAACATCTATGAGAGAACATCGATCAACACCTCCTGCATGCTCCCTACTGGGGACCTGGCCCACAACCTGGGCAGGTGCCCTGACCGGGAACGAATCTACAACCTCTTGGTGCATGGGTCGATGCTCAACCAATGAGCCACATTGGCTGGGCGATCATATTTGTCTTTAATTGGAGTGTTCTCTTTCTATTCATTGTAATTACAGATAAAGCTTGATTTAAATATATTATCTTATTATTTGTTTTCTATTTTTTCATCTGTTCTTTTCTTTCCACTTTGGCCTTCTTTTGTACCAGTCATATAATTTTTTATTATTTTATTTTTACCATTAGCACAACGTTATACATTTTTTCTTATACATTATTAAAAGTGATTCCAATATTCATTTTTGATTGGTGAATATGTAACTTAAATCAATATGTTTAATTTTATGAACAAGATCTTGTAATACTTCAGCTCCATTTATCCATTACCCACCTCTGAGCTATCATTGTTATGTACTTGGAATCTACATATATTTTAAATTACAAAAGACATTATTACTATTGTTACAAAGAGACAATATTCATTTGGAGGTATTGATTACTTATCCTTTTTTGTTCTTTTGCTTCATAGTTTGTGGTGAAAAGTCAGTCATAACTCTATTGTTGCTCCCCTAAAAATCATGTGTCTACTTTCTTTCTATTTTTTTTTAAATTTATTTTTCTTTCAGATGTTTCTCCTTTTCCCCCCATTGACACCCTCCTCCCGATCTCACCGCCCCACCCCCAGCCCATGTTGTCTATGTCCATCGGTTACACATACATGCATAGAAGTTCTTTGGTTTATCTCTACCCTCCCCCTCAACCCCCCCTTCTGAGGTGTGTCAGTCTGTACCCTACTTCTATGTCTCTGGCTCTATTTTGTTCATTATATTCCACAAATAAGTGAGATCATGTGATATTTGTCTTTCTCTGATTGGCTTATTTTGCTTAACATAATACTCTCCAGTTCCCTCCACGTTGTCTCAAAGGATAAGAGATCTTTATTTCTTATGTTGCATAGTATTCCATTGTTTATATGTACCATAGCTTTTATATCCACTCATCTATTGATGGACACTTAGGCTGTTTCCAGATCTTAGCAATTATAAATAGTGCTGCTATGAATGTAGGGGTACATATATTCTCTCTGATTGGTGTTTCAGGCTTCTTAGAATATATTCCTAGAAGTGGGATCACTGGGTCAAATCAGGTCAATTTTTAATTTTTTGAAGAAACACCATATTGTTTTCCATAGTGGCTGCACCAGTCTGCACTCCCACCAGCAGTGTACTAGAGTCCCCTTTTCTCCACACCCTCACCAGCACTTGTTGGGTGATGATTTGTTGATGGTAGCCATTCTGGCAGGTGTGAGGTGATACCTCATAGTCATTTTAATTTGCATCTCTCTGTTGGTTAGTGATGTTGAGCATTTTTTCATATGTCTCTTGGCCATTTGTATGTCCTATTTGGAGAGGTGTCTATTTAGATCCTCTGCTCATTTTTCAGTTGGATTATTTGTCTTCCTTTTGTTGAGTTGTACGAGTACTCTATATATTTTGGTGGTTTACCCCTTATCTGCTGTATTGTTGGCAATTATGCTCTCCCATATAGTGGATGCCCTTTTCATTTTGATGGCTGTTTCTTTTGCTGTGTAGAAGCTTTTTAGTTTAATGTAGTCCCATGTATTCATTTTTTCCTTTGTTTCTCTTGCCTTAGGCGTTTATCAGTGAAAATTCTGCCACTTGTGATGTCTGAAATTTTGTTGCCTACATTTTCTTCTAGGATTTTTATGGATTCATCAGTCACATTTAAGTCTTTTATCCATTTTGAGTTTATTCCTGTACATGGTGTAAGTTGGTGGTCTAGCTTCATTTTTTTGCATGTAGCTGTCCAGTTTTCCCAACACCATTTATTAAAGAGGCTGTCTTTACTCCATTGTATGCTCTTGCCACCTTTGTCAAATATTAATTGAGCATAATGTCTTGGGTCTATTTCCAGATTCTCTGTTCTGTTCCATTGATCTATCTGCCTGTCCTTGTGCCAGTACCAGGCTGTTTTGATTACAATGGCTTTGTAGTATAACCTGATATCCAGTATTGTGATCCCTCCTACTTTGTTCTTCTTTTTCAAGATTGCTGTGGCTATTCGGGTCTTTATTGATTCCATATAAACTTCTGGAGTATTTATTCTAGTTCCATGAAATATGTCATTGGTATTTTAATGGGGAATGCTTTGAATCTATAGACTGCTTTGGGTAGTATGGAAATTTTAATGATGTTAATTCTTCCAATCTATGAACAAGGTATATGCTTTCTCTTTTTTTATATCTTCCTCTATTTATTTTTTCAATGTCCTGTAGTTTTTTGAGAATAGGTCCTTTACTTCTTTGGTTAAGTTTATTCCTAGGTGTCTTAGTTTTTTTTTTTTGCTGCAATGGTAAATGGGATTTTTTTTTAGTTCTCTTTCTGTGAGTTCATTATTGGTGTATAAGAATGTCATTGATTTCTTGATGTTAATTTTGTATCCTGCTACTTTGCCAAATTCATTTATTAGCTCTAGTAGATTTTTGATGGAGTCTTTAGGGTTTTCAATGTACAATATCATGTCATCTGCGAATAATGACAGTTACTACTTCGTCCTTTACAATTTGGATCCCCTTTATTTTTTCTTCATGTCTGATTGCTGTGGCTAAGACTTCAAGAACTATGTTAAATAAGAGTGGTGAAAGTGGGCATTCCTGTCTTGTTCCTGTTCTTAAGGGAAATGCTTTCAGTTTTTTTCCCATTGAGTATGATGTTGGCTGTAGGTTTTTCATATATGACCTTTATTATGTCAAGATATGGTCTCTCTATTCCCACATTGCTGAGCATTTTTATCAGAAATGGGTGCTGGATTTTGTCGAATGCTTTTTCAGCATCTATTGATATGATCATACAGTTTTTGTCTTTCATTTTGTTTAAGTGGTGAATCACATTTATTGATTTGCGAATATTGTACCAGCCTTGCATCCCTGGGATGAATCCCACTTGGTTATGGTGAATAATTTTTTTAATGTATTGCTGGATCCAATTTGCTAATATTTTGTTAAGGATTTTGGCATCTGTGTTCATCAGGGATATTGGCCTGTAGTTTTCTTTCTTTGTAGTGTCTTTATCTGGCTTTGGAATTCAAATTTTGCTGGCCTCATAAAACGAGTTTGAAAGTCTTCCTTCTTCTTGAATTTTTTGGAATAGTTTGAGGAGAATGGGTGTTAGATCTTCTTTGAATGTTTGGTAGAACTCCCCTGGGAAGCCGTCTGGGCCTGGGCTTTTGTTTGGTGGGAAATTCTTGATTACATCTTTAATTTCCTTAGTTGTTATTGGTCTGTTCAAGTTCTCTATCTCTTCCAGGTTCAGTTTTGGGAGACTCTGTGTTTCTAGAAATTTGTCCATTTCTCCTAGATTGTCCAGTTTGTTGGTGTATAATTGTTCATAGTATTTGTTAACAATCTTTTGTATTTCTGTGGTGTCAGTTGTTACTCTCTTTTGTTTCTGATTTTGTTTATTTGGATCCTTTCTTTTTGTTTCTTGGTGAGTCTAGCTAAGAGTCCATCAATCTTGTTTATCTTTTCAAAGAACCAGCTCTTTGTTTCATTGATCTTTTGAATTGTTTTTTTAGATTCTATATCTTTTATGTCTGCTCTGACCTTTACTATTTCTTTCCTTCTACTTGCTCTGGGTTTTTCTTTTTGTTTACTTTCTAGTTCTTTAAGTTGTAGGGTTAGAAAGTCAACTGGAAATTTTTCTTGTTTCTTGAGATAGGGCTGTAGTGCTATGAACTTCCCTCTCAGGACTGCTTTTGCTGCGTCCCATAGATTTTGTGTTGTTGTGTGTTCATTTTCATTGGTTTCCAGGAGGTTTTTAATTTCTTCCTTGATCTCCTTGATAATCCATTCATTGTTTAATAACATGCTCTTTAGCCTCTATGTGTTTGAATATTTTTGTTGTAATTGATTTCTAGTTTCATACTATTGTGAGGATGCTTGATATGATTTCAATCTTCTTGAACCTGTAGAGACTTAGTTTGTGTCCTCACATGTGGTCTATCTTTGAGAATGTTCCATGTACACTTGAGAAGAATGTGAATTCTGCAGTTTTGGGGTGTAATTCTCTGTAGATATCTATCAAATCCATTTGATCTTGTGCATCATTTAGAGTCTCTGTTTCCTTGCTTATTTTTGTCTAGAGGATCTATCCAGTAATGTCAGCGGGGTGTTGACATCCCCAGCTATGATTGTACTGCTGTTGATTTCTCCTTTGAAGTCCTCCAGAAGTTTTTAAATATAAAACTCCTATATGGGTGCCTATATATTTACCAATGTTGTATCCTCCTGTTGGATAGATCCTTTCAATATTATTCAGTGGCCTTCTTCATCTCTAGTTATGGCCCTCATTTCAAAGTCTATTTTATCAGATATGAGTATTGCTACCCCAGCTTTTTTTTCCTTTCCATTTGCTTGGAAGATTTTTTTCTATCCCTTCGATTTTTTTCTATCCCTTCACTTTCAACCTATGTGAGTCTTTTGTTGTGAGGTGGGTCTCTTGTAAACAACATATATATGAGTCATGCTTTCTTATCCATTCAGCTACTCTGTGTCTTTTGATCAGAGTGTTTAATACATTTACGCTTAAGGTTATTATTGATATGTATTTATTTATTGCCATTTTTGTTCATTATGGTTGTGTTTCTGTTCCTATTTCTTCTGCTTAGCACAGCAGTCCTTTTAACATTTCTTGGAGTGCTGGTTTGGTGCTAATATATTCCCTTAGCCTTTTTTTTTTTTTTTTTTTTTTTTTTTTGTGTGTGTGGAAAGCTCTTTATTTCACCTTCTACTTTGAATGATAGCTTGCTGGATTCAGAGCCTTGTTTTTCATTACCTTGATTACTTTATGCCATTCCCTTCTGGCCTGTAGTGTTTCTGTTGAGAAGTCGGCTGATAGCCTTATGGGGGTTCCTTTGTAGGTATCCTGTTGCTTATTTCTTGCTGCTTTTGTCTTTAATTTTTGGCATTTTAATTATGATGTGTCTTGGTGTGGGCCTCTTTGGGTTCTTCTTTCTTGGGGCTCTCTGTGCTTCTAGAACTTGTATGCCTTTTTCCTTCACCAAACTAAGGAAGTTTTCTGTCACTATTTCTTCAAATATATTCTCTAACCCTTGCTCATTTTCTTCTTCTTCTGGCACTACTCTGATGCAGATGTTGTTATGTTTCATATTTTCCCATAGTTCTCTTAGGCTATCTTCCTGATTTTTAATTGTTTTTTCTTTTTTGTTCTCTGATTGGGTGATTTTTTTCTACCATGTCTTCTAATTCACTGATCCAGTCCTCGGCTTCCCCTACTCTGCTGGTTATTCCTTCTGATGTGTTCTTTATTTCTGCTATGTCATTCTTCATTTCCAGTTGGTTGGTTTTCAGTGTTTCTATATCTTTACTCATGCTGTTGAACTTCCTCATGATTATTACTCTGAACTCTACCTGTGATATCTTGCTTAATTGCATTTCATTTATTTCTTCTTCTGTAGAATCCTCTTGTTCTTTCATTTGGGATTTGTTTCTTTGTTTCACCATTTTGGCTGTCTCAGTGTGTTTTGGGGCCTGCCAAATTTTCCCTGTGGGTGTTGGTGTTCTGCTGGGTGTGGCTCCCTCTACTGAGTTTGGATGAGTGTGGGAGGACCCATGTTAAACCCCACTATCTAGTCTTACTTTCCTGTGTAGATTTGCAAGCCAAGGAAAGGTTCAGTTATTCTCTAGCTTTTTGCCTGGAGGCTATTAGTCTCAGTTACTTGATGAGCCTTGATTTGTAGCCCTCAGATGAAAGAAAAATCTCTCTGGTATAAGAGGATTTCCAGTGGGTGGGGTACTTGCTTGCTATCAGATTCTATATGTTAATGAGCCTCAATTTGAATTTCTCTGGCCTGGCCTGGTGGTGTTGAATTCCTGAGGGAAAGGCTGTTTCTTCTCCCTGGGGATCTGGGAAGGAGCTCTTTGAATAAATGGCTACTGTCTTGTGAGGGAAGGATTCAGCACAAAACTGCCAGTGTCTGCCCAGCCAGTATGGCTCAGTGGTTGAGCATCAACCCATGCACCAAGAGGTCACCAGTTCGATTCTCGGTCAGGGCATATGCCCAGGTTGTGGGCCAAATCCCCAGTGGGGGACATGCAGGAGGCGGCCAATCGATGTTCTCTCTTATCGATGTTTCTATCTCTCCCTCTCCCTTCCTCTCTCTCTAAAAACAATAATAAAAAAAACCTTCCAGTGTTCTCCTGTCCAGCTCTCTCCTCAGCCAGTAGCCCCAGACCCTCTCCACACAGTTCCAGTCCAGTCTGCCCTCCCTCTGTCGGAGCCCAAGGTGAGTGGCTGTAGCTGTTTTGGTGCTTTCTAAAACCCCCGCTTTCTCAGCAGGAAGCACTCACAACTAATATAGCCTTCCACTGCTGTCCTTGGGCTCCCAGCCCACCCTCACATGTCTCCACAGTTCCTACCAGGCTCGATTTGGCATCCTCTTTCTGTCCCTGGTTAAATGGTTCTCTCCAGCTGCTTTTCAGTTGTTTTTTCCTGATGATTTGTCTTTATTTTAGTTGTAATTCCAGTTTGATCCTGGGAGACGGTCTATGTAGTGTCCATTCACTCCACTGTCATTTTTCTTCCTACTGAATTCTTAAGTAGTATCTCCCTATCACTATTCCTTGGCATGAGCTGCAAGGCTGGTGGCTTCTTGGGAGGGTCTCGCCTCCACCAGGTCCCCTGCACCTCTTTCCCGAGGCGGGAGGCAGGGGTCGTGGCTCCTGGTGGCTCTGGGTTCCCTGCACTCGGCTGGGCTCTGCTGGCTGCTGCAGGAGCAGAACCCAGTGGTGGCAGTAAGTGAGTCAGATGCCCGAGCCAGGCTGGGTGGGTGTGCGGACCTGGACCGGGGGACTGAGGTGTCTCTGAGGGCAACAGGACCTGGAGAGGCTTGTGCCCTGCTAGGTGCACCATGCTCAGCATGCACGTCTGCCCTCTGAGCACCGTGCAGCATCTGTGGCCAGGCACGTGGGTCCTCAGGCTGGAAGGTGTGCTTCTGGTGCCTGCTCGCAGCGCCCTGCCTGGGGACATGTGGAACATATCTCATGGGTCTACTTTCTATCTATGTTTATAAGATACTCTTTTTATTTTTATTTTTTGTTAATCCTCACTGGAGAATATTTTTGCATTGATATTTTAGATAGAGTGGAAGGGAGGGAGGGAAGGCGAGAGAGAAACATTGACGTGAAAGAAACATCAATTGGTTGCCTCCCACATGACCTTGACCAGAGCCAGGGATGGAAGCTGCAACTCAGGTACATGCCCTTGACCAGGAATTGATCTTGAGACCCTTTAGTTTGTGGACTGATGCTCTAACCACTGAGCCAAAGTGGCCAGAGCTAAGATACTCTTTAAAAAAATACTTTGTTATTATTATTATTATTATTATTATTATTATTATTGCAGTTTCATGGATATAGTTTTATTTGTGTTTATCTAGTTTGGGATTTGTAGTGTTTCTTCAATGTGTAAATAATATTTTTGTTTATTTTGGAAAATTCTTAGAGTATCTCTTCTGTTCTATTATCTCTCTCCTTTACTTTTCAGATTCCAATTGCATTGATGAAAATTTTCTTCATTATGTCCCATATGTCTCTTAAGCTCTTTTTCTGGGTTTTCATTCTTGTTTCTCTGATGAGATATCAGTTCTAGTATTTTCTACTGATCTATCTCCCAGTTCACATATCCTCTTTTCTGCTATGTCTGATCTGTTATTAAACCCATCTATAGAATTTTTTATTTTAGTGTTGTATTATTGAGCTCTATGTTTTCTAATTGATTTTTATAGATTCCAATACTCTGGTGAATTTTCTCATCTTTTTTTTCCCTAGTTTGATTGTTATTTAGAATTATTTTAAATTCCATGTTCAATTATTCAAATATTCACCTTTGAGCCTGTTTCTAAAGTCTGTTTTTTTGTTTTGTTTTTGGTTTTGGTTTTTTTAAGCTGTTGGTTTTTAGTCATTGATTCTGTGTTCTGGCTTACTTGGCAAATTTGATCTCATGCCAAAATTATGTATGAAAAATTATAGGTGCTATGGATGACATTTCCCTTTAGAGAGGATTTGATTTTCTTCTGACAAGCAGATAGACCATAGGCAGATAGACCACAGGCAGATCATCTTGATCCATTGGACTCGGGTTTTAGACTCAATGTGAGTCTGGTGAGATCTGTTCTACTTTAGGTTTGTCTTTGTTCCTAGAGCTTGCTTCTTCAAGGATCTCAAGGATAAGCCTAATATGCTTATGAGGAATTCTCTTTCTTGGCAGGCTATGAAGTTGAAATTTTGTCTTCCTAGAACCAAGAGACTACTGAGTGTCTGCTTAGGTTTTTAGCTTCTTAGCAGCTGCTTTCTGCTTGGTTTCTTGGCAATTTGCCTCACACATGTGCAGCTTAGGAGTTCGAAAATACCTCAAGGAAAAATTGCACAAAAAATATCCACTTTACATTTCTGCAGTTAGCTTCTCTTTCACATCATGACTTCTCAAGTTCTAGCTGCCTTGGTAGCACTGTGCACCAATTTTCAACTCCCCTGTCAGTGAGACTGTTATAAACTCTTGGCTGCTGCTCTTTGCTCAGCATTTATGTTCCATAAAGAAAATTGGCAAATGCCCTGAGGGGTGCAAGTAACAACTTGTGTAGTGCTCATCTCTATATGTTTTCCTTTTCTCTAGTATTTTGGTCTTTCAAGGCTGAGGGATACATAAGAGGTACAATGGAATTTCCACAGCAAAGGGTCTGTATAGAGTACACTGCAAGAAAACAAGAGATAGTGGTAAGAATCAGAGTGGGCAGTAGAAGAATCATAGGAATTGTAGCCAGATGAATCCTAGCGAGGGACTCTCAGGTAAATCCACAAAAATGCCCATAAGAGAGTGAGAATCAGCTTAAACATCTGGTTGGCCCCAAGAACAAGAAGCCATCTGTTTTGTACTGAATGTTTGTATCCCTCCCAAATTCATATGTTGAAATCCTAACCCCCAAAATGATGATATTTGTAGGTGGGGACTTTGGGAGGCAATTAGACATGATGTTGGAGCCCTCATGACAGGATTAGTGTCATTTTAACAGGAGATATAAGAATTTGTGCCCAATCTCTTCTCTCTGACATGTGAAGATACAGTAAGAAGATGGTCATTTGCAAGTCAGGGAAAAAGCTCTCATCAGACACCAGATTTGCCAGTACCTGATCTTAGAATTCCCAGCCTTCAGATCTGTGGAAAATAAATTTCTGTTGTTTAATCTACTACCTTTACGGTAATGTATAGAAGCCCTAGTAAGGGAATGACTTTCTCCTCTCTTTCCTCTCCACAATCAAAGCTATTCTGGAATATTAACAGCAGATAGATAAAATGGGTGAGGGTGAAGAGAAACAACAAAGGAAGGATTCGATCTTCTCTTCCACTAAAAGGCTGGTCTGCAGTATGTTTGTGTAAAGAACAAATAGTAATGTCATGAAATTACCTATACTCTTCTGTGATTAACTGTGTTTTCCCAGCCCTGTTTCCAGTGGATAAACACCTGTCTTATTGAAACTTGAGTTCCAGTCAGCTCTACATGGCAGCTGTACAGAGCTTTCAGAATGCAGTTTAAGAGGCAGACTGGGTTTGAGGGCTGAAAGCTCAATATCTGCTGAAGAGGAACTGTGAAAAGCAAAATTGAATCCAGTATACTCACATTTTAAAATAAATTCTGGACTTCTCCATTCTGGCCTTTTAAATTCTACCCTAGTTCTAACATTCAATAAATATAGCACTGAAAAAAAAGGTGTTTGTGTTCCAGTGACAAATATAATTCATGTAGTTGTTCAATGGGAAATTCCAGAATCATCCTGTGGCCTTGCCTCCTATTTTGCAGGAAGAAGTTTTTCCCCAAAGACAGAGTTGACTAGAGCCTTATGTCCCCAGAGGGCCTCATTGGAGGTTGGTCTTTGGAAGTTCTAACATAAACATACTCCCACCCACCTGGCTCATGTACAGACCATGAACAACTTGGCCCTTCTTTCCAGCAGAGCAGTTTTCTGTGTGAGTCACTTCTGTCTCTTTATTTTGGACTTTCTGCCTCAGGGGACCCTGAGAATCCATCTAGTGCTTTACAGAGAATTCTCCCAGCACTCAGCAAACAATGAACAATAAAAAACCTACTTAAAAGGCCTACTTTCCTCATCAGTGTGCATGGGAACCTGGGCCTGATACCCAGTTTAATAGCAAACCAAGAACCTAGGCCAAAGTAACATATTGATGCATAACATACAAGGGGCTATGCTAAGAGAGGAAGCTTTAGCATTGTGAACCAGAGAGACAGAAGAATTCAGATCTGGAAAACATAGTGTCTCAATGTTGCAAAGTCTCAGAAAACCTTCCGTGGAAGCAGTCATAATCTCTAGACCCAACCTCTGTTTCCAGAGCTGTTGTAGGAGATCTTGCCTGTTTTATAAAGAATGAGCACATTCTAGAGAGACATCACCTACAAAAAGAAGGTTCAGAGAGAAGATACAAGAGGGCTCAGGATAGCAGAACAGAACATGACCTTCCTATAAACATCCTTGGCTTGGTTCTCTGTCTTCAGTGGGGATTCCAAAACTTTGCCTTGATGGATTTGAGGTATCACAGATTTTTTGGTTCTCTACCTGTTTTCTGATTTTGGAAAAAGCACATGGGACCAGAAATATGTCCCTGCACCAGCAGTGTAGTAAGTACGTTTTTATGTTTGTGGAGTATTTTTAATATTGTGAGATGAGAAAGGCCTCTCCTTTTCCATCTTAATTTTCTGACTAAGTAAACCATTATTGGTAGCTGGGGGTCCCTGGAAATATCCAGGGTCCCTATTGGTGCTTCCTTGAACATGGACTCACTAACATTTATCTGTCTGAAGTGAAAGGTATCTCTCATGATCCCAGCTGACATTTATTCAAGTGCCTTTCACTCAGCGATCCCAAAGAGCTCCACAGGCTGATTTATGGGCTGTCCACGGAGTGGAAGTGAATGGTAATGACCACAGTGATGAAGATGGTGATGGATTGTCCAGGCTCTGGTATTTGATATGTCATGTTGTTTCTGGGGCGTTTCCAATTTCCTGAGCTTCCCGGTGATTGGAAGCATAAGGGTAAGAGAGTGCTCCATCCATTTCATCCTGCATTTCTCAGTGGAGACGACTCTGATTGGGGCCTTGGGAGATCTTAATTCTCTGCCTCCTTCACACAAATTTTAGTAATCAGCCAAGAGCAGGCATTATGAAATGCTACAGTGGGGCCAGTTTTTATCCCTCCTGTTACTGGTCGTGGAGACTTACACCCTCACCTCTGTTCTTCAACCACCTGAAAGTCTCTCGGGCTTTTCTGCTCCCTGGGGAAAAGGGAGGAAGTAGAAGCCAAGATAGACTCTATTGGTTTAGGAGGTTTGGTAACATAATCGGGCACAGTGCTTTCTGATTTTTTTTTTTTAAGCCATGGAAAACCTCAGTCTCCTTTCTTTTCAAAGAAAATCCTATGGGGAATTAACATGTGAAGCAGATGAAAGTGAGCTGCTCTGCTCCAGCCCCTCACCACCCCTATCCCATCACAGTGGCCCCTGAGACCTAGGTGAAAACCACTGGCTTCCTGGAGTGCTGGGTTGTGATCTGTACACAGGTCTGAATTTCTTACTAGGTTTCCCAATGACAACTGAGTAAACTACTGAATGTTTATATGTCCCTTTGTTTCATCTTTAAAACAGAGATGAAATATTCTTTATTAAGTATTACAATTAAGGCTTTAAACATTAGGATGCAAATAAATAAATAAACAAATAAATAAATAATAACAACAAAGTACCAGGCATAGTTCTAAATGCTTTTCATTATAACTTTATTTAATCTTCATAACCTCCCTACAGTGGAGGCACTATTATTATCCCCACATTAAGTTGGAGAAATTGAGTCACCGAGAGGTTATGCAAATTTCCCAAGGGCACTCAGCTAGTAAGTGGTGTAGGCACAATTCAACACCAGGTAGCCTGACTCCAAAGCCCCTTGATCTAACCCCTGAATGTTGATTTTTAATCTTAGTTGCACATTAGAATTGCTTAAGGATTTTTGAAAAAATTCAAGAGCTCAGGCTACATCCTAGACCAATGAAATTACAGACTCTGGGGGTGGGACATTATTGATGATATTTTTAAAAACTCATTTTATGAATTGAATTGTGTCCTCCCAAAAAGATATGTTGGGGCCCTAAACCCCTGCACCTCAGAATGTAAGCTTATTTAGAAATAAGGTTCTTGTAGGATGTAATTACTTAAGTTAAAATAAAGTCATACTGGAGTAGAGGGTGTTTATAATCCAACATGACTAGTGTCCTTATAAGAAGATGGCCATGGGAAGACAGAGACACTCAGGGAATATGCTAAGACATTAGGGTCAAGAAGCTGCCAGCCAAGGAATGTCAGTGATTGCACCAACCCACCAGAAGCTAGGGAGAGGCAAGGAAGGATTCTCCACTACAGGTTTCAGAGGGAGTATGCTCTGCCAACACCTTGATTCCAGGCTTCTAGCCTCCAGAACTATGTGACAATACATTTCTGTTGTTTTAAGCCACCTAGTTTGTAGGTCTGTTATGACAGCCCTAGGAAACTAATACACTCCCCAAGTGATTTCAATGTGCAGACAGGTTTAAGAGTCAATGCTATGTATTAATGTCTCTCCCTAAGAATTTACTATATGTGTGGGGAAAAGAAATCCCTATTAGATAACCTCATCTTGATTAGGGCTGGTGTAGGTCATTTGCCATTCTATGCTAACACCAACTTAGCAAGCATCTAAAGCATGGCTCAGTGTTGATCTGGTATATAAGATGGCTGGCACGAGGAGAGATTTAGAGAGTCATTCTTAGTGCTCCTGTTCATGGAAGAAACTGTAGTCATGGGTGAGCACCTGGGCATAGGTGCCCAGACAAGAGCAGGGAGAATGGAGAGGAGCATAATAAATACTTTTCCTAAAGGCAGTACAGTACAAAACCTGGGAAATCTTCACAGGAGGAGAGCGGTCATCAGTAAGGCTGCCTAGAGCATGGAGCAGTGATTTTCAGACAGGGTGCCACAAGAATACTAAAAACATGCAGTACTTGACTATTTAGTCAGAGACACTGACCTCTTTTCCCTTAGACTGTCAAATAAAACAATGACAACAGCCAACACAACAATAGCCATCTGGTGTGAATGCCCTGTCTTGAACCATAAATATATAGGTCATATAATAGAGTTGCATCTTCTTGGTCACCTTGCATAGTAAGGTTGCATCTGATTGGTTAATTCTAGGTACCAGAAATCCTTATATACAAGTATAGATACTTGATTTTTTTAAAAGTCACTTTGGAGCAAAAAAGGGTAGATAATCACTATTATTATTATTTTTTGTAAATCAATCAAAATTATACCTATTTTTTGTCAGATCAATAAAATATATATTTTTTGGTGTGCCAGAGAACTTTAGTAATTAGTTTAGGTGTGCCATGAGATGAAGGTTGAAAATCGCTGGTAGAGAGCTATGGGCACAGTTGTGGTAGAGCCCCGCAAGAGATTGCCAGGGTATCTGAGAGAAGGGGCTGCAGGAATGCCTCACAGAGAAGGTGAGGTTCTTACTGAGGGATGGGTTTTGATGTGGGTGGTTATAGGAAAAGCCTGTTCCAGGCACAAGGATCACTTTGAACAGAGATATGGAGGAAACAAGAATGGGAGGCTGGTATGCTGTGAGTGGTGAGCTCCATGCTTAGAGCAAGCTGGAGAAGAGAGCTTGCATAAAAGGAAAGAAGTCTAGAGGGGTAGGTTAAGGAAATTTTCTGGTGAATACCATACTGAAAAGTCTCCCACACTTCATTTTGTAAGCAATGTGGTCAACAGAGGCTTTTGATCAGGGAGACACTATCATTAACTTAAATAATCTTGATAACATTTCATAGAGTTCTTATTCTGAGAACAAAGTTGATGAGTCTCATTTAATTTTCCCAATGACCTTATGAAATAGGTACTATTATTATCTTAATTTAATAGGTGTTGGAACTCAAACTGAAGGTTTCAGTTACTGCCCAAATCACATAGCTGGCCAATGTAGAAACCCTAGTTGTCTGATTCCAGAGTGTGTGAGCTTAACTGACTTTTCACTGAGGATTCCCCTCTTTGATGCTGAGGAAACCTAGTCCTGCTGGAAGGATGAGACAGGTGGACAGTGGACAGCAGGGGGAGAGAATGGGGACAAAAAGGAAAGCTGGGAAGTGACTTCAGAATTGTATGAAATATCTTAAAAGAAGGCCAGAAAAGTTGTATATTGGGGGATATCACCTTGGTCAAGGATAACTGAGTAACTTGGAGAAAGATGCTACTTTGAATGAGCTAATGAATGCAGAAAAAGGAGTTGGAGTTGGTTGACTGGTAGAAGACAATGAGATATCTTTAGATGTTTTAAAACAAAGTATTTACAGAATATCCACATCAGAGGTGTTCAGGTGGTACATGGGAATGTGATTTAAAGGCAGCCATCCTGCAGGAGAGATGGATCACTGCACCTAATTCTGAGAATTTAGAAACTGAATACTGTGAAGACAGTGTAGGTGTGGTGTTTAAGCCTATAGGCTCTGGGTTGAAATACTTGACCAACTATTTATTAGCTGTGTGTACTTGGACAAGATTTGGTTTCTTCATCTGCCCAAAGAGGATAATCATAGGATCTATTTCATGGTGTTACACAGAGGATTACATGAGAAAAGACAAGTGGAACACTTAGCACAGACAAATGCTGAAGAAACAGGCATTGCCTTTGTCTTTGCTTCTTATAACCCAGAAGCCTTCCCCTGACAACACTCTTCATCTCTTTTCCTGACCCAAGACCTTTCGGTGTCCACATTAGAACTTTGTTCTCCCTCTTTAATTTTTCAACTTAGCAGCTTCCTTTTTTATTTTTTTTAATATCAATCTTGTCACTAGCCCAGGAATATATATATTTTAAATGTTTTTGTTGATTTTCTACAGAGAGGAAGAGAAAGGGAGAGAGAAATAGAAACATTGATATGAGAGAGAAACATTGATTGGCTGCCTCCTGCATGGCCCCTACTGGTGATTGAGCCTGAAACCCAGGCACATACCCTGACTGGGAATCGAACTGGTGACCTCTCGGTGCATGGGTCAACACTCAACCACTGAGCCACACCAGCAACCCAGGAATATTTTGTAGCTTTCCCCTTCTATTTTTCCTGGACTCAAAGTGGACGTGATTTTCATCTGATGTGGTCACTTTACTTTGTGGCATTCTATGCCTCACACAGAGGACGGGACCTGGCAGCCTACGTTGCTCAGTCCCAATGGTTATTTTTGGTGGTACATACAGCCTGTTTGTTGTTTAATGGTTACCTCTGAGCATCTTTAAGCAATGATTTGGGAATTTTCTTTGTATGTTCCATGAACAGTTCCTGGTACATTACAGGGGTTCAATGCATAAATCCGATGAAGAGCTGCCCTTCTTGGGCAGGGGTGAACTAAATCAAATAACAATACCAAAAGCCAAGGTTAGTCTTCTAGCCTTGTAGTTCTAGAAGGAGGTATCTATAAGGAGATAAGTGTGGAGGAAGTGAGTCATTATTACCATTTCAATTTCTAAGTCCTCAGAAAAAGGAAATTTGTCTAGAGAAGATAAAAGATGTGCTGTGTGAGTGAAGGTCATCTGTAGCTGGTGATTTCAGGGACATTGTAGCTAGAAAGAATGACTATGTGGCTCAGTGCAATGGCCTCATAACTGACGTCCTTTCCATGGTTGCTCTTCTTTCTGGTCCATCCTAAATATCGCCTTGATTTATCTTTCTTAAAAAAAGAAACACTTTTATCAAGTCATCCTCCAGCCAGATATATCTTTAATGTCTTTCCTTTGCCTAAAGAAGTGAATCTCAAAGCTTTATAGAAGCGAAGCCCTTTCCCTTCAGTCCCATCTCACCTCTCCAACCTTCCCTTCCTCATACCACTTCCATCCCAATGAGTCAGAGTTCCGTGCTGCCCCTCATTACCACTTCCATGTATGGCCATTGTCTTTTTGCTACTCACAAATGTCCCCCAAGGTCAGAGTCCATCTGCTGAGCAGTCAACAGTCCTTAATTCTCTTGTACACTTTGCCCTTGGAACAGTGTTATCCACCTGCCCTCCCAGCCCTCTTCCTTTCCTAGGACCTACAACTTACCTGACTCTACCTGTATACTTAAGTTAAACCTTAGATTATTTACAAAAGATCAATGATCAAACTAATTAAATACATGTAATAAAAAAGAGAGTGTGGTCTGAAATGTTAAACTTGTAAAGTTCTCAGAGCAAGGACTGTGGCCTTTGAGCTTTAGCTTTATATAATATCTAGCTCAGAAAAGAATAGACTCTTTGAGAGCTCCAGCCTTGTCAGAGCCTTGGCTGGTGAAGTCAAGGGCTTTAGAGAGGAGAAAGTGTCAAGAATATCCAAATAAATGCGTAAGCCTCTTTCAACATTTAACTTGTTACCAGGGAGGGGTTTGGGAGAATCTGACCTAGTAATTGTCTGTGGTCTAACTGACTGCCTATCTGAGTCACTGTATCCAGCAGCCAATGTGATTGACCAACTTCCCTGATTCTCATTGAATCAACTCATATAAATTATAACAAATTTCTTCCTAGGCTCAGTGCTCCACATAATGAATCAAACTTTGGATTTGTCTACTATAATCATTTCAATAGTTGCTTTCTGCTCATGGATGGCACCTTGCCTTCATTAAAGCTGAAGGTTTCACTTTGTTAATGCACACCGCTTCAGACGATACAAGCAAGTGAAGCTATCTCCTAACTAAGGATGTCAAGCCAAGGCCTTGATATCCAATGGTTTCTAAATACTTCATGATCTGTGTTGTGCGTTACAGTCTCCTTACCATTTTTCAGTCTAGGGCTTTGACTTAACCTTTGAAAATACTCTTTTCTAAATCTTTCCATAACTTTCCATCCTTGATTTTCCTTATTTAACATGTAATGGAACTCACTAGAGTGCTTCATAAACCACAAAGTGGGCCCTGGCCAGTGTGGCTCAGTTGGTTGAGCATTGTCCCATGCACCAAAAGGGCGCAGGTTTGATTCCTGGTCAGGGCACATGCCTGTGTTGCAGGCTCGATCCCCAGTATGGGGTATGCAGGAGGCAATTAATTGATGTTTCTCTCTCTCTCTCTTTCTCTCTCTCCCTCTCCCTTCTTCTCTCTCTAAAATCAATAAAAACATATTTTTTTTAAAAACCCACAAAGTGGTTGGCAGAGATGAGAACCATCAGCTCCCATTGGCACTTTCTGTCACAAAGGGGGTAGCATTTCTTTAGTGTGGTGGTTATTGTGGTTTACCAACTGTTCTGATGTCTCCCCATTCCAGGTACATGAAATGATGTATTCCTTGGCTCCCTTGTGGTTGATGCAGTCATGTGACTGTTTCTGGCCAATCAGTTGAAAGCAAAAGTAACACGAGTCAATTATTTACAGGAACCTTAATATCAATGTTGATTTTCCCTCTGCTACTATGACCAACCATTTTCTAGATTTGGCAGGACTGCCATCCTGGTCTTAGTGATGATAACCAAGATGCAGAGCCAAGCCCCAGACAACTTGATATGGATGTGTATCATGAACAAGAAATCAACTTTTAATAGTTTTAGTCACTGATATTTTCAAGTTTTTATTACCTGACTGAGATAGGCAGATTGCAAGATAATAAAAAAAACCCATGAGATGTGTAAGGAAGACATTATTATCATCTTTCCAATACTACTGCTAATCTGAAGACTCCCCAATTTATATTTCTAGCCTGCTTCTTCTCTGAGCTCGCACCTACATATCTAACTGGCGTATCCACTTGGATATCTCAAAAGGTGCTTCAAAATTATGTGTAAACTGAACTTGCAAATGTCTCTCAAACTTAGATATCTCCAGTCTTATCTCAGCATTTACATTAGCCTGTTGTCAGTTACTAAAGTCACTGTCATTATAAGTTTCTCCCTTTATTTTATGGGAAATGTAATGGAACATAATCTTCCCATCACCAAGATCTGATGAGCATCCAGAACATAGCTTGTCTCTGCCCACTTGTTCCATATTTATTGCCCACATTATAGTCTAAGCCACCATCTAGCATTTATTACTGCTGTGCCTCCCTAAGCAGTCTCTCCATCTCTCTTGTGTCCTTTCAATTGATTCTGTACATAATAGCCAGGAGGATCTTTTAAAACTTGTATACAAGATTATGTTAACCCCCTACAATGACTTCCCATTACACTTAGAATTGAAATCCAACTTTCTTACCACGTTCTACAAGGTTCTAAGTGATCTGGCTCCTCCTCTGTCTCCAGCCTTATTTCTTACCTCTATGGCCCACACATACATTGACCATCTCTGCTACTGGAACAGACTAAATCTTTCAGGCATTAGGGTCTTTGCTCTTGCTCTTTCCCTGGCTTAGAATGCTGTTTAGTTAGCTCTATAAATTGTTTATTTCTCTTTATCTCTCAGGTCTTAGCTTAACTATTATTTTTTCTTCAGCCTCTCCTATCAAGAGTAGCTATTTTTTATTATTTTCCAATGATTCCTATTTATTTCTTAAAGGGTACTTATCGCAACCTGCAAATGTTTAATTTATTTTTGAACGTGTGCATTGTTTCCCCACTAGAATGAAAGCTGCAAGAGGACAAGTATTTTTCCAGTCTTGTTCATCATTATTACAAGAGTACACAGAATGCTCCCATTGCGTACTTGGATGAAAATGGGTTATGCTTATTTCACAAATGAAGATGAGACGAAGAAAAGACGTGACTTGCCCAAAGTACATGGCTAGTGGTGGGGACTGCGTCTCTGACCACATCTTCTGACCTTATAGTTTAGGCTTTGATTCAACGTAATGTAGACTTTTATGGTGTCACCCGATTAAGCGGCAAAAGAAAATTTTCTTGAAATCCGTTGTCTACCAGAATCCTATGAATGCTTCCCGTTTCCCTCACCACTCGAACAGGGTGACTTTGCAAACCAGCAGCCCAGCTAGTTGACTCATTTTTTATACTATAAAACGTTATTAAACTGCACCACACAGATAAGTACTAGAAAAATTGCCAGGTTATTTTTCCTAACATAAAATTAGCCAATTTGCCTGTGTACGGGATTGTAAAGGCTGCAAAGCTCCCCATTCAAGTGATTAACCTCTTAGTTAATAAAAGCAACAATTTCATGTGAATAAATAATATCATAAAAGGAACATTCATATCAAAGTTATGTAGCCCTCCCCTTCCTCTGCTCATCTCCTTAATTGGTAAATAATTCATCAAACTCTGAAATGAATTGTGCTCCCACCCACATTTTTTCATCCAATTATCATGAAATAGGAAAGCAGGCTCCCTCTCCCTTTGGAAAGCAGGAGATAATGAAATCGTCCAGGGCTTCCTAAGCCTGTGCTAGGCTCGATAGAGAACCCAGCTGGCGCGGGCCTCATCAGGGAACCGAGCAGTGCCTCCTCAGGTTCTGAAGCATTGGGCTTGTCCGTTCGTTTGCCCTCTTTTCCCCAAAGTTCACGTATTTGTCTTTCTCCTAGAGCGTCCATGAGTATTACCTGTTGTGATGTGCCTGTCAGCGGGAGGGATGGGCTGTGCGGAGCAGCCGGCTGCCTGAGGATTTTCACATGACTTTTGCATCAAATGAGTTGCGCAGATTCATTTTTACAGTGCTGATGAGCCACAATTCCTGGACACAGAAATGTCCTTTTATGTTGTAAATTATGTAAGATTATTGCCGAAATTTTCTTGTGGGAGCTATAATTTTTCCCCCTTTGGACTTCTTCATGTGTAGAAAAAACCCTATATTAGATATAAATTAATATACTCTTGGGCTGATGACCTTTGGTTTTTTTGCCTTTTACCTTTAAATTGAGGTAGAATAATGCCCAACATAGTGTAATTTGCCTTTGCAAAACTCTTATATGTATGTCACTATAATTCCCAGGGATGGTCTTGCTAATAAATCCCATTAAAAACTCTTTTTTTCCAGATCGTTTTGGTTCCTCTCAGGAGCTCTGTTTAGAATTTTATCATTATCCACATTCAACAGCTTTAACTTTGTTGTAGATAGATCATAGAGGTTGTGTACAGAACTTACAATCGCAGTGTTTATACCTGAGGTTTCTTTATTTTTCCCTCCAATGCATTAGAGTTTTATGGGAAAAGATAAAACAGTTACTGCCTTCCTTACCACAGCTTTTTGAATAGTCCCTTCAGCTTGACATTTATGGCTCCCCCAAAATGATTTTAATTTGCAAATTGTACAAGCACTGTTTTCAGGGTCTTCATCCTACAGCCAAGCAAAGAGAAATGGAAATGTCGGCAGCAGCCTTTATGACTGACTCGATGGGGAAATCTCTCCTTCCGATTCAAGATGGAGCACATCACCCAAGTGAGCTGGTGAAATGTGAACGAGACTCAGCCCCGAGCTTGCGTTCTCCTCGACGTCTATGGTTAATGGAAACAGTTCACTTACCTTTTGTACTATTTGAAGTTGTGGCATATGCTTTCTGTTTAAACATGACGGCTTGAAGACTAGACCATTTAATTCCATCCTTAAAAATTTCCCCCCTTCTCTTTTCAAATAAATAACCTATTCTTCACTGTGTCTTGGAAAACACTGTTGTGAAATTCTGGTTATTTCTGCTACTTACGGCTGCTCTACAGAGACAAAGAAATTTCTGCAGAAATGAACAATGAAAAAGGACCATACTGGAATTGGATTGACCGGACTTGCTAAAACAAATATGTCTTAATCTTAATTAACCAGCTCTTGACATCTGGATGCGTGGATTGCTGGCTCTGTCACATGAGTCCTTTATAATCAGTGTCCTCTGGGTAGCTGTCCTAGGATTTTTCTCTGTAAATTCTTTCTATCAAACACTGAACCACAATATCCCAATCCACAGCGGGGAACTTTGATCAAGGTCAGGACAGATGGACTTGGAGAAGTTTCTAGCTGAGAAGGGCTGCTATTCTCTATGACTAACTGAAAAAGTGCCTTTTTAAAAAAAAAAAAATCTGGGAAGACCATGTTCTTCAGAGCAAGGTGCAGTGTGGGTGGTGCTCCACCCATGGGAGATTGAGCAGGAAGGGATGCCTGTCTATCTAGTCTAATGAGCAGACAGCTTTCATCTCCTCAGGTGTATCCCTGGATCATTACTTAGGGTCCCAACATGATGGCAGTGCTCGCTCAATGATTGGAGAAGAAACAATCTTCCTCAAAATGACCCTTTTCTAAACAAGATCATCAAATAGACAATACTGGTAACATCTGTTTTGGTGTCCCTCTCCTTGATCTCCAATCTCCTTCCTCCTGCCAATTTTCTTTTTTAAAAAAATATTTTTTTATTGATTTTTTTTAGAGAGAGAAGAAGGGAGAGGGAGAGAGAGAAACATCCATTGGCTGCCTCCTGCAGCCCCCCCACTGAGGATAGAGCCTGCAACCTGGGCATGCGCCCTGACCTGGAATTGAACCAGGACCTCTCAGTCCATTGGACGATGCTCAATCCACCAAGCCACATCGGCCGGCCCTCCTGCCAATTTTCTATTTCTCTGGGTTTCTTTCCCTCCTTTTGCCTCACCTCCAAAATCTAGCTGTCCATTATCCTAGCCCTTAAAAGCCCTGATCACCACCACCTTGATAATAGAAGGAAAACAGGGAGCTAATATTTACTGAGTATCTATTGTGATCAGCCCTTATTTAGAAAGGTATGCATATGTCATTGTACTGGAGTCACAGGTGTGCATGCGAGTTATCTCCATTTTACAGATGAGAACACTGAGGTTTCTAGAGACCAAATAACTTGCCTAAGGGCATACAGTGAGGAAGGGTAGAGACAGAATTGGAGTTTAGGTGTGTCTGATTTAAAAGGGCCAAGCTCAGCTAATCTTTCTAATGTAATTGCTGCAAGGTTACATCATTTCTCAAACTCAGTTAAAATTCTCTTACTCACACATAACCCTTCAGAGTCAAGTTTTCAGTTTTAGACACGTTTACAGGGAAGATCTTTTTGATCAGGCCATCTTCAGACTCAGAAGGGGGTTCCTCAAATCCTTCTACAAGGTGGACCACCTTCTCTGTCTCTACTCAAAGATGCAGTTTTTACTGGGAAAACATCATGACCAAGAACAGGTGGTTGATTTGCTATTCTCCAAACTCTTGTTTCATGAAGTAACATTTGTGTGTTCACTGTTCTCAACCTGTCCTGCTTTCTGTGACTCTAACCTTCTGTGTGGATTGACACATTTGACTTTCTAAACCTGGTCTTATTCATCAGCCTCAGAATTACCTGGGCTGTCCTGTTCCACACAGCCGGGATCCTCCAGTGGTCCACCTCGTCATTGGCTTCGTTAGGTGTGCACCCTTGTTAACAGTCATGCCTCCATTGTCTCACTGGTGTAAGCTTATCAAACTCGGCCCAGTCTTTTTTCTAGTGTATGATTCTGTTTTGGGTCCATTCCTTTTTGTGCTATTGGCTGTATCTTCCTTGCTATATGTCTCTAATGCTGATATATGCTAACTTTTATTTCTTATGTCTGACTATTGAGGGAGACTTTTCTTATAGCTGTAGAACTAGAACCCAAAACTGAGGACAACTTGACATTAATTATCCCCATCTCTTAAAGGGATCGGTATTCGTTTGCTAGGGCTGCCATAACAAAATATCACTGCCTGGGTGGCTTAAACAACAGATCCCGCCCCCCCCCCCCCCCCCCCCCCGACACACACACACAATCCTGGAGGCTAGGAGTCCGAGATCAAGGTGTTGACAGGTTTGATTTCTTCTGGGGCCTCTACTTGGTTTGTAGATGGCTGTCTTCTCCCTATGTCCTCACAAGGTCTTCCATTTGCATATATCTGATCTCCTAATCTCCTCTTGACATCGGTAAAGTCAGATTAGAACCCACCCTGACGACCTCATTTATCCTTATTACCTCTTCTTCAAAGGCCCTCTCTCCAAAAACAGTCACATTCTGAGATATTGGGGGTTAGGATATCAACATATAAATTTTGAGAGGTACACAATTCAGCCCATAAAAGGATCCAGTGACAAGCATGTCCAGATAGTTCCTCAGGACTTCCTAAAAGGTGTCCATACCTTCTCTGCTACCTTGACAATCACCCCACCCCACAAACCTATATGAGGAAAGTTACTGGGTGGGTGAGTAAGGCGTACAGGGAGGTGGTCGACTGGAAGGCTGAATTTGTGGTAAAGAGGTTTTCTCTTCCTTTCCCATGGGCAGGAGGAGGATGGAGTGCCTATCTCCTCTACCTCTAAGCCACATCAGTGCAGTACCAAGGGAATCACTTGCAAAGATTGGATGTGCCTACAAGAAAAGGCAACTGTCATCCCAGCCTCTGGTGGGCACTTGCAGAGTCTGCCCTGGTGCTCCCCAGGGGAGGAGAGTCCAGCATGGGACAAAGTTCTTGAGAGAGTCTGCTGTTTCTCCTGAGGCTTGGAGGTACCATGACCCTAATGACCACTGCCCATTTTTGTCTTGCTTTAATCTTCAAAGGTAAGAAACTTGCTGGTATAGACTACAGGAAGAGACTGTGGGAAGACGTACAAAAATTCAAATTTTATTTCTGTCTCTTCAATAGTAGTTTCCCTGAAGTCTGCAAGATGGCAGTGTTCTTTGTGGGAAAATCATTATTTTGGAGATGGATTCTAATAGTAACTGCAATGTGACATCTTAGTATATAAGAGTCAATGTGCTCGATGACTGCTTTACGTGGATTATCTCACTTGACTGTCATGACACTCCTCCGAGTAAGGTTGCATTTTTCTCTGCTGGTTGAAAAAGTGCCCCCAGGCAGAAAGCTGAGGTGAACATGAAGCTCATCGTCCTGCCCCCTTCCTCCCCCCGCCCCATTCTCTGTATATTGTAAGATGCCTTGCAAATTTTGTCTAGTTTTATAGTTGATTACAGTGGGTAGGTAAAGGTGATACTTATTACTTCAGCCTTATTGGAATCCTAACGAGCTTTAAAAATACATAGATTCCAACACTCCACCAAAACCTACTGAATCAGAATCTCCAAGGCGATCTTAGAAATCTTCCCTTTTTATTCTGATGTGCGTTCAGGATTTGGACCCATTAATGCATATGCCCTTTCCCAGTAAATCAGGCCCTGACTATTTTGACTTCAGAGCATTCTGAAAAGCCTCTCTGAAGAGTCTCAATTGATAGATCTTTACCACGTCCCTCTAGTAGATGAATTGTGAATTAGCCAGGTGTCCCCCTCAGGAAGGATTTCTCAACTTCCAGACTATTTTCAATCTTCAAATTTCCTTAGTTCTAATCATTTGTCCTCCTAAATCAGAGTAAACAAGTCCTTGTATTCTTGGTGTCACACCTTGAAAACTTAGTAGACGCTCATCATATCCCCTGCCAGTAATCATTTAACTAGGCTATAAATATTTAATATTTTAACATGCCCCACACATCAACTTCTTGAACTCCCGAGTCACACTGGTTGCACCATCTCGTCCTCTCTCTGCACAGGAACGAAGAAGGCTGGAGCAGGACGTCTTCCTTCTGGCCGTGTTTTCCTAAGGAATGGGACTGATATCTCCTCTAGTCTTAGCCACCTGATATGGGATGCTCACTCCATAAACGTGCAGACTTTTATGACTTCTTCATTGTATTTTAATTACATTGTAAATACTTTTCAAGTTATTAAGCTCCCTTCTATCACTGAATAAAAGTATTTAAGGTTTTATTTTTAATTTAAAAATTTAAAATACTTGCACATTCCTCAAGTGGAATGAATCCATTAAAAATCCTGTGTGTGTAATTAAACAATCTTCGCGTCCCTAGATTTCTGTCATTTCTGGCACCTGGCATGCCTTCCTTGGAGGCTTTCAATTGTGGACTGTAATACTTTTAGAATAATGAGAATTCAGATTCCACAAATCACCGAAAGCCAAACATCAGTTTCTTTGGCCAGTAAAGCATGCCCAGTTAGCTGATGACTTTCAGAGGGGCAGACAAAAGGCCTTAGATAATGCACTGGGTATGGTACTGTTTAAGGCCATCACGATGTGCTGTAATTATTGTGGCAGGCTCCTTCCTGTCTAGAATATTTCCCCAAACAGTTGGTAGTGTGTCTTGGGGTTGACAGGTGGCTAGATTCCCCTCTGTGTCAGTGAGGACGTGAGATGTTGCCAGGAGAATTTAAAGCAACACAGGCAGTGTCTTAGCACTTGAATTGTTCTGATTTTCTCCTTAGCTCTGTGCAATATGCATTTCTTAGACACATGCAAGAGAAAAGCCTCTTTTCCCCCTTTCCCAGATTTCTCTCGTCACCAAGGCACATTCTTCAATTTCCTGGCTGCCCCCGGGAGCCATACTTAGGTGTCCCCCGACAGCCCTGTGTCCATGTTTTATGCAAAGATGTGAGCAGCTGGCCACCAAGCCCCCGAGAGTCTGGGGCTTTTGTGTTCCAAAGCCTCTACTCTGCCTTCTTTTCCCTCCCCTCCTGGCTTCTAGGCCCTGTGATCTTTTCTGCATGGCTCCCCTGTGTCGGCATTCACTGTATGTGCTCTGCACTTTTTACATGCCAGGCATCCATCCTGAGAAATGCTGAACTTTCCTAAAAAAATGGTTGATAAACACGGGGAGGGATGTCAGAAAATGTCTGGTACTTAGTAGGTCCTTTTGGCTGAGCCTCTGTTCAAACCTCCTAAAGAAGTCTCATATGACCAGGCAGAGAATCTAAGAGGCAAGTAGCCTAGCAGATCGAATACAGGGGTGGGGGCGCAGAGTCTGTCGTGAGGCTATTCAGGTCATGTCCATAGAATCTAAAAGTGTGAGAGCTTCGTAGGTGAACTTGGACCTTGGAATCAGGCTGCTGAGGTTGTAAGTCCAGTTCTACCACTTACTATTTTTGTGACCTTAGGCAAGGTCACGCATCCTCTCTGTGCCTCCCTGCTTTATCAGCAAAACGGAAATACTAGTAGTTCCCACAGCATGATTATGGTAAAGATTCAAGGAGTTAATAGACAGAAGGAATTTTAAAAAGTGCCTATTACTTAGTAATAAGTGCATAATAAATGTTCAATAAAGGCCAGTTAAAATAGCAACATGGTGGCTCTTGTTATCATTATTAATATCGGGCACTTCACCAACTCACCAACCCCTATGGGGCAGTCAAAGGTAGGCTTACAGTTTTGAGTACGTGAAATAGAGTTTATTCTTGAATTATTATTTATTAATTATTGTATTACTTTCCATACAAACAGCTGTAAACCTACTTTTGCCCCACCCTGTGTAACATAACGACTTCAGGAAAGGGAGCTGGACCGCGAAGTCGTAGGCAGGCAGAGCAGACTGACAGCTCCCGTGCAAGTCCTAGGTGCTGGGGATCACGGTGGCCGGGCCCCTTGCTTTGTGTGGTCAAGTCATTTGATAAAGACGGCCAAGTATTTCACTCAATGAGAACAATGGCATAGAATTCAACATGCAGGATGTGGCTAACCGGGACATGGAGGGGTCCATTCTGCTCTGATAATAGGGAAAGTAAATCTAGAAGATAGGCTTCCTGGTGAGTTTAAAGAATCCTAAGGTAAAGAGAAAAAAACAGCTTAGAGATCTCTGCCTAATGTTATCCCAATATGAAGTTACGTTTTTGTAAGGAGCAAGTTCAGGAAAAATAAAAGGGCCACTCTAGAAATCCAGTTTTTAAAAACAAAGTGAGGGTGCAAGTTTCCCTGGAAGGGACTGGGAGTTGTAGAGGAGTTAGACAAATAGTAGGAAAACCGCCCCAACTGAAAGAGGATGTTGGAAGGAGTTGGGCGTGGAGAAATGTCTCTAGACCCATGAGCATCTTATTCCACACCTTGCGCGGGGGATCTATCACTGACTTTTTGTCCGAGCATCCTTTTGCCTTGTGCCATTTGGGGAATTGTACTCTTTATTGCCACTGGCACTCATTGTAAGGACTGTTCCCATTAATCAGGTCGACAACATATTGAAGGCAGGGTCCTGCACCAAGCCAGGCTGGCTCACCATCAGATTTCAGTTTCCTCTTTGGATAGGAACACGATGCTCATCCGGATGGAATCTGATTCAAATAAGAGATTTTGTGGCTCAGTTCAAGGACTGGCTGGGGTTTTGAGCTGCCTCTGATTTCATCTGACCCTTAGAGAGAAGATAGAGATGCTCTACTGTCTCCTATTTATCATTCTCAATGGGAACTGTGTGGGCAGCTTCCATTACGCCAGGCCAAATTTAGACGAATGGAAAGGTCGACTAAGTAATTATTGATTTTATATGTGTGCATAAATTAGAGCACATAGTCCTTTAGTCACTGCTAAAAATAAGCCTTCTATGGATTGGGTTTGGGAGGCAGAGGGCCTATGTAGTGAGGATAAAGCAATAGTTTGGGTGGTATATCTGTGCATTGGTTAACCATTTCCTTATGGTTGTCATGCTAGTTCAAGGCTTATGTAAGAAATCAGCCATCGGAGCATTTTGGATATCCGTGAGAGGACTGGACAAGGCAAACCAGAGCCATTCTTTCTCTTTAATCATAAAAATGGTATTGGCCATAATCCTTTTAGCAACAAGCTTTTCTCAAGCAGCAGTGACTTATGAATGCTATTCTGAGGAGCACTAGTCAATATATTAGTTTTCTTTTAATTATGCAGCTGCAGCAGCAAGTCATGCATGAGTTTTATGGAGCTTTGTGAATTTGCCATCGGTTCTGGGAAGCAGAGAATTTATTCCTATACTGTGGAGCAATTTGCTCTGGTTGGAAGAGAGAAACTATATCCTTCTATCTTAAAAAACGAACTGCTGGCATTTGAATGGGAAATTCCAAGAATCGAATAATCAAATCAGCCAAGACTCTTAATTGAAATTGATGAGTATTAAGCATGTATGTAACACTCTAGAACATTGTGCTGCTGGAAAATTATCAATTGCTTGAAGTTCACAATCACCGACATGCTTTCAAGGGGGGAAATCGCCATGACAAAAGAAGAGAATATTTTGTTATCAAACATCTTATACTTGGGGTGAATATTGCTTTATACGTTTTAGGGGTAAGTCCAGCTAAATTATGCGACTTAGTTCTACTCAGATTTGAGTGGTTTAAAGTCAATCTATGCATGACGTGTGCATCTTTAATTCTAGATTACATTGATGCTGTCTCTTCTTGGTTAGTAGTTCCTGTAACGCTGAGAAGCAAAATATCTATATCCAGTGTAACTGGGCATTCCTTAGAAATCGCTCCGAGGAAGCAGATTGTTATACTCTGCTTGATCTAATGGGCCACAACAGCTCCCAAATTAAAGAAATGAGGATTGGCATGTCATGGAAGAGGGGTAGCTGAGAGGGTGTGGCCTGTGACTAGGAAATACTGACCTCTGGGACTATGTGCTCTCACATATAGGTTCAGTTCTGCTCCAGCCTCCAGGACAGTCCTGATTGTAGACTGGGGGGGCTCCATGGTCTGATTTTAGGGCTCAGCACAAAGTCAGTTATGCTACCCACTCAGCTGTGACCCTGTACTCCAGTGTGCACAAGTCTGGTTTGCAGATTCCGTGTGCAGAAGATCCAGCCTCCACTTTGTGTCCTAATCATGGTAGCTGGGTCCTTGTCTTGCCTCTCGTGGCTCTCAGTCTGCCTTGTCCACTTAGAATTGAAGCCTTCCGTGGGCAGTCCCTTACACAAAGTCAAGAGCTTTATAGCCTTCCCTAAAACTTTAACTCCTGTTGGACTTGATATTGCCTTTTTCTAGATTCTTCATGCCATCCTTTGAATGGATATTGGGACACCCTCTACTCTTTTGGATTGCCTGTCTTGTCTCTCACCCTGCTTCACAATAATGAATAACCTAGGCAAACAGGCGTTTCTTGTTATTCATTTTCCAAACTGCACAGCCAGTGTCTAGTGGAGTGCCTGGACCATAGTAGGCATTCAATAAATATCTGGTGAATGAATGAATTTGTTCTACCTGCCAGCCAAGACTTCCTTCCTATTTGATGGCAAAGTCCATCTTTCCAAAAACCACCTACCTCAGAGGTTTCTAGGTCTCAGCTCACCCCTGTTTCCAGGCTGCCTTGCCCTACTAGGAGCTGGAACACAACACTGAAATATCACCCATCTTAGGTAAGTGAAAGTCATCGGCAAATGTGTCTTCAATGTCTCATTCTTCTCTGCAAGCTTTTTGAAAATGTCAGCCGGCTCTAGTATTTTCTCTATTGCTCCCTGGTTCTGCCTCAGAATCATTATGACCAATTTTGTTTAGTGAAATTAATTCATACCAAAGTGCCAGTGACTAACAATTTGAGGCAGTTAGTCAGTAAACTTCAAGAAATAGCCCTGGGTGGCAGTAGTGGAGCCAAGAGGAAGTTCAACCTTAGGTATTGCAGGAATGTTTTTAGGCACTGGAGATAGTTAATGCGGAGAAGAATCATCTTAGGAAGGTCACCGCAGCTATTTTCAAATATATATACATTTCTGATGTGTAAAAGGCAAAGTACATCTATATTGTACAAATAAGAGTTGGTGATGATCTGTCCTGAGGGGGACAGAGTACACTGTTCCGGGAAGTTGAGTCCTAGTGTTCCTCCAGATCTGAATGCAGGTCAGGGCAGGGGTGGTGGGGACAGCCTGGTCATACTTGGTGGTGTGTGATAAGAACACGGTGGAGCCCTAGATCTTGACCTCTCCCAGCTCAAGTAGGAGTATACATTCCTGCTGAATCTCACCAAGCGCATTTCTCCAGCCGGGCGTCACCCTGCTGCTGTTTCCCATTTCCCTGCTAAGTGGTGTTTCTCAGTGTCTGCTTCTACAGCAGATGCAACATTGTGACTATTGCAGCTGTTTCTTTTGTCCAATGAGAGTGATCCCATTTCTCTTGCTAAGATTGATTTAAAAACTGGCTTGTGTAGCACACTCCTGGCCCATGCATTTGAGGAGAAGTCTTCTAGGGGAGGGGTAGTGGTTTTTGCAAGGGCGTTCCCTCTTCTCAGAAAGGCAGAGTCTGTATTGTTCTCCTGAATTTGCTGTATCAGGTTATAAAGCTTGGAGCTGCAGCCACAATCTTTCCTGGGCCTGAGGTTGAAGCCAGAGCCAGGAAGCCGGGCTCTTCACGATGAGATTCACCAACGGAATCCGTCAATTCCCACGCTGTTCTACTGCTGAACATTCTACTTCCTGACGCATTTTCTTATTTTTTGGAAGGCAACTTGTGTCAAGTTCTGGTACTTGCTGCCAAAATCATCCTTTCTGAGACAGGGAGGTTTATTTCATGTCTCTGAAAAAAAATATAATATATATATATAATATATATATATATAATATATATATATATATATATATATATATATATATAATTTTTTTTTTTGTGAGAGAGAGAAACATCAGTGTGGGAGAAAAACATCAATCGGTTGCCTCCTGTACATGCCCTGACCGAGGATCAAACCCCCAACCTTTTTGTATATGGGATGACATTCCAACCAACTCAGCCACCCGACCAGAACCAAGTACAACTTTTGAATTAGATTGGGTCTCACTATACTGTGGCTGGTCAGACTTATGTTTTCTAGGAAATTGTGCCATTTTCTTTGTTCTTCTCTGTAGGGAAACCAAGAAAATATTGTAATTTTCATCTTGAAGTGAGTGTACCATAGTCATAATGTGTCTCCAGTTTTTCCTTTAAATCACTATTTAGATGAAAATAACATTGGTTCATGTGAAACACCAAACGCAAGCCGTTTCTCATGAAGACACAGGCACACACCTAGCAAGCATGTGTCACACTGATTTTTCTGTATCACAGAGAGGGAGACTCGGATAAGGGGCCATGTCACACCCACTCCCGCACCCAAGATCCTGGTCAGAGAAAGACACTGTTGAACATTCTGAATCACCTGAGAAAAAGTCTCTGCTAATTCTTGGCTTTTAAGAATGTGGAATGTCAGTGAGATGATGGCTTTGAAAGTACCTCGCAAATTATAATGCCCTGCACACATTGAAGGCATCGTTATCGGGAGTGTTGGGGAGAGACAAAATTCTAGATTTGGTCCTGGGATAGCAAAAGCAGCCCCTGATGTAAGCAAGGAATCTAGAATCATTTCTATTCTAGCTGATTGCTCAGGTAACGGCATACCGGGGGCTTCTCTTTGACAGGAGAATCAGATGCTTTGTCTGAATTGACAAAGGGCTACCGGGAAAGTGGGTGGCTCAGCTCCTGCATCAGGAGTGGGTTGAAGTCATTGGCTGCTGGTACATCTTTATTCACAGTTCACAATCCCATTGCATCATGTCACATCTGATACCGTATAATGCGATGTGACTAATGTAATCAGATGTGAAGTGCACTACAGCAACATGTCAAGTTGGAAAATTTGAAAAGAGAAATAGGCTTCTCTCTAAATCATGGTTGGATTATTTCTTATTTCTCTCAGCTGGAGGGCTCTGTTTTCAGAGTGGAGAGTTTTCTGTGTTGACCTCTGGCCAAGGGCATATGTCAGGAGGGCTGTTCCTTCCCACAGGTGGTAACCCTGGGCACACGAGCTGAAGCCTCATGTATCGCCCCCCACCTGCCTTTCAAATCAACATGCTTCACCTTTTCCCCACAAGGTATTCACTCCAGAGTTGTGTGCTGCAAGCCGCTGATTTCTTAGAAAATGGAAGACAGTCTCTCAATTTCACAAAGGTTTAGGAAAGTTACGCTTCGAAAATAATCAAGCTCCAAGCAGAAATTTTAAGGACCCGAAGTAGCTGAACAAAGGGAATGTCCTTCAAGTATTTATACAACTTTCCAAAATAATAGCTAATGTGGGTACACAAGTTCTGATTGGTCAACTTTCTTTATCAAGCTTCTTGCACATACCAGAGCAGGCGATCTTCATGATCCTGGCTTGCTGACAAGCCTGAGTTACAAGAAAGGACTCCCGTGGCTTGGTTTAGTGGAGACAACCAGTCTCCTCTTCTGCCCCAGGTGGGCCATAGTGTGCCCTCTCTCTCTCTCTCCTCACTCTCCCTCCTTCTACTTTCTTCTCTACCACACATGTAAATTTCTAAGATCTATGTAAGGGTTTCACAGTGAAACAGAAGCTCCAGAGCAATGCTAGGGCACTTATATCAAATACAGTGTCTCCATCAGTGGTCTGTGGAACTTGATATGTCAACAGAAAAAGTGAGTTGCTCTGGGCAAAGCAGGGACAGGGATGGTGCCCAGGCCCTACCATCACCCTCGCTTTGCAAACTACTGCTCTAAAGGATAGAATCAATGACCACAGGAGTTTAGAGGTGAAAGATCATTTGCCTTGCTTAGGGTGCGCTTGCAGAAATGAGCCCAGATCACCAGGTTGAACTGGGCTAGACCTCGACCCTCCAGCCTTCCCAGTGCAGTCCTGTGGGCTCTGTGCTATGGAGACTTGAGCTCTCTTTCATCTTCCTTTCTCTGACAGTTTTGTTTTTGCAGTGGGCTCAGGAGGAAGCAGCACAAAGCCCATGCCCTCCATGGACCCATCTCTAGCCTCGCCCCCTTCCTCGCACTTCCATCCTCTCCACCAGAGGGCGCAATGGCCCTGATGGAGGTGCCATAAGCGCAGCTGTCTGATTCCTTTAGGACGTTCTGTATAATGGTGCAACAACTGAATTTGTCGGTCACTTCCATTGACTTCCCATTTTGCCTCCTTCTTTTTCTCTTTCACGCCTCTCACCTCACTGCGTCCTCTCCTCCTGACTCCGCCTGCCTTCCCCAGGTCATTTCCTCAGTAGGACTGCACCCTGCTCGGCAGCCCTTTCATATCCCAGTCCTTCCCTGACCTTACATTGACCTCTCCCTCCCTCCATTAAATTCTACCTCTCCCGTGTATCATTTATTGGACGCTGCCTTTTGTTCAGTGATAGCTGGCTAATATGAGAAGCCAATCTGTTTTAATGTGTTACCACGAGCTCGCCACTGCTCGCGACTTAATGAGATTTTGAGTTTTACTTGTCTCATCACAGGTCCTCTATTCAATTATAAACTCGGTGAGGGGGAAGCACCCCTTGCGATTTCTTCTTTAATCCCATAGCCGCTGAGCAGTGCTGGACGATGAGTACTCTCCACTGATGTTGTTGAATGAATTAAAGTAACAGCGAAGTCGGTGGCTAGACCCGAGGGGAGAGAGAGTAAACACATTCTATGACAAAGTTGCTTTCCAGGCAATGCCAGTGAAATAGGTTGGCAAGAGTAACTGGTAAGACCTTCTAAAAGGCAGTTTAAAAATAACCAGGGAGGATAATTTAACTCACCCACACCTTCAATAAACGTTGCTTTAACTAAAACAGCAGCAGCCACAAAAACAATAATACTACAAATCAACTACTTAGGCCTAAAGCTGGTCCTGAAATCAAAGATTTCTGTTGGGCCCCCCACTATCTTTTGGGAAGAAGTTTGCCTTGAAAAGTCCAAAGCAAAAATGCATACAAAATACATGTGTTATTAAAGCCCCGGGGTGCTGCAGAAACACATTCGCTGCCGGCTTGGCAAATGTAATTTCTCACAGACTGAAATGCAAGAAAATCAAGGGTCTGAGAGGCCCTGCCCAGCAGAACTGTCTGTGATGGCAAGTTGCTACTCTACGCTGCTCAAGACAGTGGCCCGTAGCCACACGTGGCTCCCGAGCGCCTGAAGTGTGGTCCGTGGACTGGGAGTACGGGCGTCACTTGGAAGCTGGTGGGACATGCAGCCTCGGCAACCCCCTCCCAGACCTGCTTCTGCCTTTTTACGAGAGTCCCAGGGAATTTCACATACATTACACCTTGAGGTGTTCCTCTCTAGCTCACTAGTTCTCAGCTCTGTTAGAATGACACGGAGGACTAAAATGCCCCGGATGATTTTTAAACCACCCTGTGCCTGGGCTCCCCCCAGTTAAATCGGAAAGTCTAGTGGGGAGGCCCAGGCATTGGAATTATTGGTGCCACACACCAGTCTGAGGAAGGAGTCCTCAGAGGTCGCAGTAAACATGCAATAAAGACATGAAAAGGAATCCAATGGCCCTTAAAAATATAGACAACTTTACATGAAGGAGCCACAAATACGCATGTCGCTCTCAAATAGCGCACCAAGAAGAGATGAACACGCGGGTCTCTCTCAGATAGTCTCTACACCAGTCAGAATCAGAAATTCTCGATGCGTGAGAAGTGGTTAGTCTGTTAGCCTGGGAGACCTGGTCTTGGTTTGGGGAGCTGTGGGCACAAGCTGCTCTGATGTTAGTGGCCAGGCAGCTGAGGAACGTTGCTGGTTACAGGAACCAGGACTGGTCAGTCAGGGTGCGGTTCATCTACAGTTCTCACCCATTGCTGATAAAGCAGGAAAGGGGGATTTAAAGAGATTACGGATAGATTGCCAACTCCAGAGCCCTTGGTAATTCATGTGACCACAGGAGAAATGAATCTTCAGACAAATCATGTGCTAGGACAGGTGAATTATGAATTATGCATTCCTTGGACACCCGAGACACTCATTAAATAAGTAACAATTCCAGGCGGAGAGGAGTAGAAGAGCCTTCTTTCTCTCCCCAGGATCCCAATGGGAAAAGCTGTCAAGACTCGTGCCTTTTTTTCTGAGAAGACTTGGATTTGGGAACTTTCCCTCTCTCTCCAGCTATCACGATCCAAGCTCAGTGACTTCAGAGCACCCTTCAAGGAATGTTCTGGGTCCTGCTCTTGATGGACTATATTTGGGAAGAAAGGAAGGAACTATGATGGTTACAAATGAGTCTCTTTCTAATTTTTCTCTTTTAAAAATTATTTATGATTTATATTGTAATTATTTATCTTTTGTGCTGTAGCTAAACATTTAAAAATAGGTTGTATAGCTGAGGGTTGAAAATGTTAGTTTTATAGTGGACCAGGAATAGGCCTGGACCATGGAAGGAGCTGGGTATGCCAGGTGGTAAGAGGGTCATGAAATAAACAACCTGTTCAGGTAAGGGAAGTAAAAGGAGTATTTGTCCCGATAAGGTCTATATTCAACAACAAATTTTTATTGAATATTTGAGGGTCCAGACACTGCTGTAGGTGCTGGGAATACAGTGATGAACAAAACATTCTTCTGACCATGTTATTTACAGACTAGTCAGGAGACACACAGTTTTTAAATAAACATACAGATAAATAAATATATATTATAATGATCTATAAATCATGGTAAGCCCGCTAAAGGAGAATTGTAGAAAAGAGAATAAAAGAGGGGGTCTGGTCAATTTAGATTGTTGCCAAAAGGATTAGAAGACAGGATAATGAGTCTTACTTAACAAGCAGAAAATCTCACACAGGCTTGGACCCATCAGAAAGCTTAACTATAAGCAGCAACCAATGAATGATGAAGACTAAAAGTTCATTTATGCACTAGTCAAGAAGGGGTTGAGAAGAAAATGCCACTTCAAGCTGAGTGGCGTATCCGACCTAATATGGGCAGAAGGCAGTGATCTTGGTCACAGAACTTACTGCTCAACAGTGAAACTCACATCCAAGCAGAAGTCACGAGAGTAGATGCAAACAGATGGAGCACTGAGGCAAGCTTACCTCATGCAGGAAGAAGGACAATTATCTTACTTTCTTCCTCCTATGAACAATGACTGGCTCCCCTGGCTTTGGCCAGTCAGAGGCTGTGAGCTCAGGGGCTGCAGGAATAAAACCAGAGTCAAAAAATATTGGAGATAGGGAACCCTAGTGTGCTTTTTTCCCCAATTCCTCATCCGATTTCACGATGGACCTCATGGATGCCTTCGTCGGTCACCAGACAGCCCCACACTGACAAGACTCCTACTGGAAGTCTCCGTGTCTCTGGTCCTTGAAGTCCTACCCTCAGCCCTGACCCATTTATCTCTGACTCGTTCTGTTAACTTGAAGTCAACTCGCTGCAATGTGCAAAGGCTTCAGAAAGGTTTCAGGATAGCATCAAGGCCTACTCTCATTAGTGACCAAAGGCCCTCTGCATCCTTCCCAAAGCTTGTGTCCTCTATGGAACCCTCTGCTTTAGGCAAATGAATCTATTCATAGTTCAGTGAGTACTTCGCGGATATTTTTGCCTCTTCACTTTTGTTCAAATACTTTTTTGGTGTCTCTAGGTCCTATTAATCCTTTAAGGCCCAGCTTAAATTCTAGCTCCAACAAGAGGTCTTGTTGACCACTCCAGTCGTCTCCACTTTTTGATTCCTGTGTAATAAACTATTCTAATCACCATGGGGTATCAGAAACTAGTCTAATTGGCATGTTGAATAAAGAAAGCTCATGGGGAATAATTAGAAAGTCATTTACTTTGATCTCATAGACCTTGTCAAATTGTATTTATTAACTGGTTTATGAAGTAAATATTTATTAAATGCTTACTGTGTGCTAGGCATTATTCAAGGAACTGGGGGTACAATCGTAAACACAATAGATAAAAATACTTGCAATTGTGGAGTTTATAATCTAGTGGAGGAGAAAAACAATAAAACAAGTACATAAATGTAACATTGAGTATGTTGGATAAAGAAAAGTGCTAAGGAGAAAATAAAGCAGGAAAGGGAAGGGAAGTGTCTGCACTTTTAGACAGTGTAGCCAAATAAGGCCTCACTGAGGGGATGCCTTTTGATGGAAGACCTGAGACAGATGAGCACGCTAGCTGACAGACACCTGCTGGGGAGGTACCCCAGGTGGAGGGAACAGCAAGTACAAAGGCTCTCAGGAGGGATTTGTACTGTTGTGAGGTGGTGCATATAGGAAATCCTAGGCTTGGTAGTATTTCAACTTGGCCCTTTCTCTCATAGCTCATTTTTGGGTGTTCTTAAGAGTTGTTCCCAGTTCCTCTGCTGTGGGAACCACATTTTTTCTGGGTTGCTTATAGTTCGTTCCTTCAGTCCCAAGAATCTCATGGTTCATCCTCTTGTTGATGTCACTACAAACTTTCAGGAAGGCCTCTTGGGCAGTCCATGATGATCTTATGATGGCAAAGCATTAGATTGCCAGTCTCTGGCCTTTAGATTTTCTAGGCATCATCCCAATGAGTCTTTAAACTATTTGCATAAACATGTTAAACATCTGGGCGATCCTTTGCGTAGGATTGAGGTATAGGGCAGATCTCCCCCTCCCCCACCCTGCCCTGCACCATGCTTTCTTTTTTGGTGGAAAAGCAAGAAAGTTTGGGATTTGCCCCGGCTGGGTGGCTCAGTTGGTTGGAGCATTGCCCATACACCAAAAGTTTGTGGGTTCGGTTCCGGTCAGGGCACATACCTAGGTTGCAGATTCAACCCCAAGGTCAGGGTGCAGATGGGAGGCAACCAATTGATGTTCCCTCTCACATTGATGTTTCTCTCTCTCTCTTTCTTCTTCCCTGCTTTTCTCTCTCACTCTCTCTGTTTTTCTATCTCTCTCTCCTTTCTTCTCTCTCTCTAAAATCAATAAAAACATATCCTTGAGTAAGGACAAAAAAATAAAAAGTTTGGGCTTCTTTTTTTTAATTAGTATTGATTTTTTTGAGAGAGAGGAAGGGAGAGGGAGAGATAGAAACATTGTTGAGAGAGAAACATCATCGATTGGCTGCCTCTTGCATGCCCCTTGTTGGGAATCAAGCCAGCAACCTAGGCATGTGCTCTGACCAGGAATCAAACTGGCTACCTCTTGGTGCATGGGTTGATGCTCAACCACTGAGCCACACTTGCCAGGCAGTATGGGGTTCTTTTAATCACCAATGATTTTTTTCCCTGTTTCTTTAATTTATTTTATTTTTTTTCCCTCAGCTGAAGATGGCAATCAGCAAAAAATTATAAGTGGTTTTATAACTTTCTTTGGTAAATCTTGCTTAGTTTCAAACCTCATTTTGTAACATGACATGTATTTGATGGGGAGGAGCTCTCTGAGACTGAGATTAAATGTTGCCAGTAAATGTTACAAGAATATATTTGGATGCCTACAAATGGTTGGTGGTGAGTAGTAGCCAGCAAACTACTACACAAAGCTTCTCTGATCTGCAGCAGTTACTGCCTCTATTACTCACTTGGCACTGTTTTGAGTTGTTATTTGCATTAAATTAATATTTAATTACAGAGCCATACTCTAGTAAATTATCTATGTAAGTATTTAAAATATTTCACAAATGGCTGAATCAATTTATATCCTCCAGCAATATATAAATTCATTATTTTTAAACATTTTAAAATTATTTAATCTTTTTATTCACACCTTCTTTATCTCTAGCTGGTGTTGCAGTCCCTCAGCTTACCAATCAATCACAGCCTGTGTGAATACCCAATAATTCCAGCACAAAATAGGTGCTTAATGACTGCTTGATGAGGAGGATGCTTTCTGGGTATGGAAATGTTATGACTAAGATGTAGGAGTTGAAATCACACGTTAGTACAATCATATAATGGAATTCTCTTACGTGTGAAAGTATATATTCAAAGCATATAAAAGTTTATCCCCCTAGGATGTTTTAGCCCTGTCCCTGCTTACTTTGAGATATTTTCCTGCAGTTTGGGGGCACTGATTCTTCGGTCCTGGCCTGCAGTTGTCATAGAAAAGTTAAACTTTGAGGCTGATTTGAGATTGTATTTTCTACTTTTGTTTCCTTGATCATACCTCTATTCATTAAAACATTTTGTTATTTTTGGTTTAAGGATCAGACATGTAAAGAGCTTGGAAGTTGTCACGGCCATCCTCACAAGAAAAAGCTGGAAAAAACTGAAAGCAATGATATTTCTTTTTTTCATCAGAAAACTGTAGCAGACTTTCACCCTAGAATCTGGAGAGACAGGCAAATCCAGAGAGACACAGCTGAGATCAGCTTACCTGGAACAGAAACGGGTAAGAACACTCTAATAGCAGTTTCAATGAATTGCTGGAGGCTGAGTGAGGGCTAGTATGAGAGAGAAATTCCTGGGGACTGCAGTCTTGGGAGGCCCCACACTCTTGCGAGCTTTACCTCCCAGGACCCACCAGGTTTTAATGGTTAAGATCTGAGAAAGATTCTCTCATGGTTCTGGAATGGGGGGAGGAAGAATAATCCTGGCATATACCAAAAGACTTCTCCATAACAAAGTCCTGCTCTTCAGGGGGAAAGACTTTACCAGCAGCTTTATTCCAGTTGAGGAAGGACATTAACCCCACCCCATCCCCCTCTAAACTTCCTGTTTTGCCTAAGAGGGTGGGGATGAGGAGCACAGTCAACAGAGGTTAGAGTTTCAAGGAAATAGACTAGAGATGCTGCCTCCAGGAAAGGTACGCTGCATCAGGTGGGTAAAAGCTTTGTCTCTGAAGAATCACATGTGAAGGTCACAGCCCCAATATACAAAGCCACTAAAACATTTAGATTTAGTTGTAAGATTACAAGATGCTTAGTCTCCCCACCCCTTATTGCCGTACCAACAGGGCTCCAGTATAGTAACAGTGCATGACAGCTGAAAGAGCTTTAAGCCACAGACTCTTTGAGGAGGAGTACCTAGGGAAGCCTAAAGTCAAGAAGAAAGATCAGAACAAGGACACTAGAGAAATCTGAATTTCTAGCACTTAAAGCTACTGAAAACATTAAACCCAGTCTAACTCCCAGCCAGATTAGCACAGAGCCTCACACTGAAGGCTTATTTACCTCAGTTTCTATTACTGAATACAACACGCTCTGCTTTAAACAAAAAATTGCAAGGCATGCCCCAAAGTAAGTGAAAACAGCCTGAAAGCACAAAGCGATCATCAGAACCAGATAGAGATATGACACAGATGTTGGAATTACCAGACAGGAAATTTACATAACTATGATTAAAATGAGGGCTCCAAAGGACAAAGAAAACAAGAAAAGATGGGTAATATAAGCAAAGAAAGGAAAATGCCAAGAATTATAAGGAAGTGCTTGAAATAAAAAATACTGTAAGAGAAGTAAGAATGCCTTCAGTGAGTTCATCAAAAGACTCAACACAGCTCAGGAAAGAACCAATGACCTGGAAGATAATGAACTACAAACAGAAAAAGGAATACCACCGCCCCCCCCCCCCCCACACCAAACAGGCCATCCTAGAACTGTGGGGCAAGTTCAAAAGGTATAACATAACAAGAAGAAAAATGAGAGAACAGTAAATATATATATATATATTTTTTTTTTGAAGTAATAATATCTCAGAACTTTTGAAAATTAATGACAGACACCAAGCCACAGATCCAGGAAGCTCGGAAAACAACTATAAGGATAAAAAAAGTAACACCTATGTATATCATTCAAATTTCAGAAAACCAAAGACAAAGGAAATCATGAAGGAAGCAAGAGGGGATAGAAACACCTCACATATAAAGGAAGAAGGATGAAAAATATACTGGACATCAGACATCATCCATGCTAGGAGTGTGTGGAATAAAATATTAAGGTGTTAAAAGAAGCACACTACTAATTTATAATTCTGTATCCAGCAAAATTATCCTTCAAAAGTAAATGAGAAATAAAGACCTTCTCATACAAAAAAAACCACAAACAGAGAACTTCCGGTCAAGATGGCGGCGTAGGTAGACGCAGTATCGCGTCCTCCCACAACCACATCAAAGTTACAACTAAACTACAGAACAACCTTCATTCAAAACCGCCTGAAATCAAGCTGAATGGAGGTCCTACAACTACGAAATAAAAGAAGAAGCCGCATCAGACTGGTAGGAGGGGCGGAGGAGCAACGGGCTTGTCCCACACCCGCGTGTGGTGGATAAAAATCAGGAGGATACCTTGGCTGGGAAGGTCCTCCCTGAGGACTGAGAGGTCCCCGTCCCACACCAGGTGCCCAGCTCAGGGTTCCAGTACCAGGAAGAGAATCCCAATAACTTCTGGCTGGAAAAACCAGTGGGAACTGAGGCTGAGGTGGCTGGAGCCCCCGGCAGCTCCTCTTAAAGGGCCTGCATATGGACTTACTCAGACTCGCTCCCTCCAGGCTCCAGCATGTGAGAGGCAGCTTGAAAGGCACCAGAGACATATGGGGAAGAACTGAGTTGTTTGGCATTGGAGCGAGGGCTGGAGAGGCAGCTTTCTCCTGGACAGACGTGCTGTCAGAGGCCTTTGTTCCTTTGGTGAGCCCTTCCCTGGGCCGGCAGACGCCGCCATATCTGGGACTCCAGCTACCTGGCTCACACTCTGTGCCCCTCCCTGGTGATTCCCGGAGGCCCCGCCCCACCCAACTTCCAGGCCCACCCAAGCTGTTGCTAGTTGCTTTACCATAGGATTGGCCTGTCTTGGATCCTGTTTTAGCTTTTCCTAAATTCTTTCAAACAAGCAGCATCTGGTCTCAGCTAGCCCCATACCTCTCATTAAGTAATACATAGAAACAAACACAGGGAGGCAGCCAAAATGAGAAGACAAAGAAACAGGTCCCAAATGAAAAAACAGAACAAAACTCCAGGAAAAGAACTAAGTGAAATGGAGATAAGCAACCTAACAGATGCTGAGTTCAAAACACTGCTTATAAGGATGCTCAATGGACTTAGTGAGAACCTCAGTGAACATAGTGAGGGCCTCAGGAGCATAAAAAAGGACCAGTCAGAAATGAAGGAGGCACTAACTGAAATAAAGAATAATTTACACATATTCAATAGTAGAGTAGGTAAAGCCAAGAAGCAAAACATCTATTTGGAATATAAGGAAGCAAAAAACACCCAATCAGAACAGCAAAAAGAAAAAAGAATCCAAAAAAATGAGCATAGTGTAAGCAGCCTCTGGGACAACTTCAAGCGTGTCAACATTTGCATCTTGGGGGTGCCAGAAGGAGAAGATAGAGAACAAGAAATCGAAAACCTATTTGAAACAAGAACGGCAGAAAACTTCCCGAACTTGGGAAAGGAAACAGACATACAAGTCCAGGATGCTCAGAGAGTCCCAAACATGATGAACCCCAAGAAGCCCACACCAAGACACATCATCATCAAAATGCAAAAGTTTCAAGACAAAGAGAGAATCTTAAAAGCAGCAAGAGAAAAGCAGTTAGTTACCTACAAGGGAGTTCCCATAAGACTGTCAGCTGATTTCTCAAAAGAAACTTTGCAGGCCATAAGGGGGTGGCAAGAAATATTCAGAGTGATGAAAGCAAGAACCTACAACCAAGATTACTCTATCCTGCAAAACTGTCATTTAGAATCGATGGCCATATAAAGAGTTTCCCAGACAAGGAAAAGCTAAAGGAGTTTATCACCACCAAACTATTATTATATGAAATGTTGAAGGGTCTCCTGAAGGAAAAGATAAAAAATATGAACAAACAAAATGGCAATGAATACATATCTGTTGACAATTGAATCTACAAGCAAAATGAACAAGTAGAACAGAAACATTCTCATAGATACAGAGAAATTTTGTTGGTTGCCAGATGGGAGGGGATTTGGGGGAATGGGTGAAAAAGGTGAAGGGATTAAGAAGTACAAATTGGTTGTTAGACTGACAAACCTCAAAGGGAAGGGGGGTTGGGGCATTGGGGGTGGGAAGAAATAAACCAAAGAACTTATATGTATATATGCATAACAAATGGACACAGACAACAGTGTGGGGAAAGGCAGGAGTGGGGCAGAAATGGGGAGGAGGGGGTCAATGGGGGAAAAAATGAAGAACATCTGTAATACATTCAACTATAAAGATAAGTTTAAAAAACAAAAACAACCCCCCCCCCCACAAACAACAACAATAAAAGAAAACACTAAGGGAATTTATCACTATCAGGTCTACCTGCAAGAAATGTTAGAAGAAGTTCTTCAGCAGAAGGAAAATGATATAGGTCAGGAATACGAATCTATATAAAGAAAAGAAGTGCACCGGAGAAGGAATAGATGAAGCACCTGTCCCCAGGTGAATAGAACCACATCTGTCTCATCTTGGCATAACAAGTACACATCTACATCTATGAATGATGATTCTATTTCTTAAGGAAACAGTGTATATTCTTGCACTCTTGCAGTGGATAAAAGATATTACATAATGGATTCTGTTTCTTGTAGGTTTCTAAATAGGGAATAGAATGTTTAGAACTGGTATAGAAATAATGAATTTGCAATTTAGGAAAGCTATGAGTCTTACCTATATCTGTGTAGGTATATTGTACATATAAATGCATGTATTATTCTAGCAACACAAGATATGGGATAAGTAAAGGCTGAGTAAAGGGAAGATACAATTTAGAGAAAAAAAATGCTTTATTAAACTCTTCAATAAAAAACAAAACAAAGCAACAACAATAACAAAAAATGCTAAACAATATTGCCAAGCATTAGTGTTAAAGATGTTACATAGCAAGCTTTTAAAGAAAACAAAATCTTGGGTAAAAATTTGGTGTATTGTTAGTACACAGTTTTTGAGATCCTTCCATGTGCTAGGTGATGGAAGTAACAAGATGATTAAGCCACGATTAAGAGAGAAGCTAATTGTATGAAGGTGCCATTTGGTACCTTGTATAATTTTAGTTATAGCTTAATGCACTCCTTGCTGAATTGCTAGAGCATATTAAATTAGAGGCTTCTTGACAACAGGGCAAAACCATTTATCTAGATAGCTCTACTCTTGGCACAATGCCTAACACAGAATAGGTGCACAATAAATGTTTGTTAAATGGGAGTTTACAGGGTTGGCAAACTACCACCTGCAGGACAGGTCTGGCCTATGAGCCAATCAAGCCTGTGACGTGTTTGTGTAGGGTTCTCAAACTGAGAGTAATTTGTACATTTTTAAGGGACTGTAAAACACACACATACACACACACACACACACACACACACACACACACACACCCACAATGTGACAGAAACCATATGTGGCTGCAAAGCCTAAAATATTTATTCACCTGCCCTTACAGAAAACATTTGCCAAACTTGCTTTATCAGAGTGCCTTTTTTTTTTTTTTTTTTTTTTTTTTTTTTAAGCTCCTCCTTACTTTTGTCTTTGAGTAAGTTTTCTTCTTGTATCATGAATTGACCTTTTGGCAATAGAGTCCTGCCATGACCTTCCTTCGATGCCAGTAGTTTTGCTCCAACCCAGTAATACATGACTGGCACATGCAGCTTGGACTACTTAACACGACCCACTAAACTTGCCTGGTATAGGGCACATATCTGCGAAAAGGCTGTGCCTTTCTCTCTGGCTTCCTTGCAGCCTTTCACCAAACAATTGGAAGAGAAAATGGTAAGATCCAGCCACATGTGACACAAATGTTTATGAAGTGTCAATCTTCTCATTTAGAAGATTGCCCTTCTTTATCATCTTATCGTTTTTGGTTATATTTTGTTGTTTCCTTTTTAGCAATATGTAGTCCTATTTCCTTCTCAAGTATTTAACCTGAGTGTTCCCATTTGTAACGACTGTGGTTTACTGGCCACGGATACAAACGATCTCAGTAAGAGAGATGCTCATAAAATGATCAGAAAAAGCCCATAGCTCTTGCAACACAGCAGATTTCCAAACAAAATGTGAATTCAAAGGAGTTTTAGGAAAGGTAAAAAACATACACAACACATAAGAGTGTAGCATGTAATTCTCTGTGTGTGTGTGCATGTGTGTGTGTGTGTGTATTTGAACTAAACTATATGACCTTTGAGGGCAGAGAAGATTTCTTCTCTATCTCCCACCCTTGGTTTCTGCACATGCTGAATAAATACTGATTAAGTGAGGAGAAAGGGAAAGCATGTGCAAGAGTTTTGAGTTCTTTCAAAGTGTGGCACCATTAAGTACCAAATCTGATTAGTTCAGTGTAGGTGCATGTAAGAGCTCTGTGAGGAGAACCTGCTTGTCAGTCCAAAACACAAGCGACTGACAAAGGAATGCAGTCACCTAGCATACTCACACCAGATTTCTGTAGCAGAGCCCCTGAACAGACAAATGATGACTGTAGGCTTGAACTTTCCCCATGGCTAATGGGTGCGTGGGATGTGGGGAAGCCTTTGCACAGTTGGGTGTATCACTGCATTTGTATGTGTCCTCAGAGCCTTGTCAACTCAGGGATATGCAAGTAACCACTAGTTCTTGTCAGGACTTTCCATTTAATTCACTTTTATTATTTGTGGGTTTTTTTCTGAAACAAAGGGCAAATGTGTTATATGTGCCCTGTACCATCTATATGGGAAAAGATTGAGATCAATCGAGCCCTGGGTCTTGATTTCCTGGCACCATCTCTGAAGCAGCGGGGATGCCAGACCCTCCCTGTCTCCTGGGCACTTTGAGGCTGTGGTTGGGTTTCTGTGTGGGCGCGCCCCCAGCTCTGTGTTTCACTCGGAGTTCTGATTTTAAGGCCGTCTACTCCTTTTTAGCTCAGGTTCTCCCCAAATGCTCTCCTACTCCCACTGAACAATGTCTTACTAAGATAAAAGATGTTGATGCGGTGTGAAAAAAGGGGGGACCCTGAGGTCCCTCCCAACAGTGGCCTTATTTACGGGTTTCAGACGGTGGCAGGGAGGATCAAATGAACCTCACCCAAGCTGCCTGAACCTTCTGAGTCTGCAAATTTCGTGAGAACAGGAACTTTTCCCCCAGGATTTGGGGGTAGGAGAGTGACTAAGGTTTCCTGTACTTCCTGTTTTAGACCTGCTGGGAAAGAGACAAAAACTGTATTTTAGGATTTCAATACCTGGTCCCTGATGGAATCTGGACACACAGATGTGTACAAAGAAACAGTCTTTGCACACGTGCAAATACCTACAAAGGGGCATTGTACATACAAAATTTTCATTTGAAACATTCATACAGTACTTCCATTTTATTTTTATTTTTTTAAAATTCTCACCCAAGAATATTTTTCCATTGCTTCCTAGATAGAGTGGAAGTGAGAAAGGCAGAGAGAGAGAGAAACATTGATGTGAGAGAGACACATCAATTGGTTGCCTCCTGCACGACCCTCACTGGAACAGGGGATCAAAACCCAAAACCCAGGCACATGCTCTTGACCACAATCGAACCCATGACCCTTTGGTCCGTGGGCCTACACTCTAACCACTGAGCCAAACCGGCCAGGGAAGTACTTCTCATTTTAAATAATATGGAGTCAAATTCCAAAACATTTCATAAAGGCCTTTCAAAACCAAACAGAACAACAATCGGACTTGGGTGGGGGTGGTCGGGGAGGAAGGTTCAGTTCCTTATTATTTTATTCAGATTGACTTGATAAAAAGAAACAAAACAAAGACACCAAACCTGACAATAGGCAAGTGCAACCAGTTAAAGCCAGGAGCAGTGGTGGCATGATGCTTTCAGCACTTCTGGTCTTTGCTCACCCCCTCTTCCCTGCTTGCTGAAATCAGTTGTTCTCAAATGGATTTGGAGCGTCCACACTGCGGTGTGCCAGGCACCCCTCCCGCCAGTCAAGATGAGTACAGACAACAGCATTCTCCTGGGAGGGCACTGCTCCCCTCAATTCAATATATGCATATAGTTGGGGGAGGGGCCCGGGGAGAAGGATTAGAAAGAATCAGGGAGGAAGCAGATCGAAACCACAGATGAAGTGATGTACGGGATTAGCCTTCAAGCCGCTGCTGTCAAAGACTGACCATAACATGTGACTGTGACACACGCAGGTTGTTGCCCAGGTGGAGCAGCACCCAGACGTGTGCATCCTCGGAAGCTCTGGCCTTTGTGCACACGATGAGCCAGCGGGTCATTAACGTGCCACACAGACAGGAGGGGCCCGTGGAACACGGGGGAGGCGTGCTTGAAAGGGAGAGTCAGAGTTTCCAATAACCACTTTCAGTTGGCAGATCTCTGATTGGAACCATGTGACAATTTTAGGCAATGTACCATAGGCAGCCAATTTATTACATATGGCAATATGATTAATGGTATCAAATGCCTTTTTTTTGGTAACATCCAAGAACACTCCACCAGCCAACTGCTTGGAGTCCAAGGCAGTGAAAATCTGTTCCATGAATTTAAAGTCAGGCAGATGAGGTTAAATGAGAGAGGGCCAGACGCCAAGGCAATGATTACAAAGTAAGTTGTTTCAAAAAAAGCAGAATGTTTTAAATCTGGTCTTGAACAAATCCCATCCAGTCCCCACCTATCCCAATCTTTTTTTTTTTTTTTTTTTCCTTTTCCTTTCCCCACCTTGTTTCTTAATGTGAAAACCCTATTAGCTCCAGTCTGGAAGACATTTCTGAAGCCAGGCTGCCTTCCACTTGCCCAGAACCTCTTCCAGGCCTGGGCAAGTGTGCACTTGACCGCCAACCAGATCTTTCCTTGGGATCTGCGGCTGGGGTAGCAACAACACCAGCAGATGGGGTGGGTGGGGGAGATGGCCTCCTGGGGGCCTTGTCGCACCCCACAGAGTGACTGGGAGCCTGTTCTTCTCCCTTTCCCTGTGAGGAGAGTTTCCCTGAACTTTGGATGTTATCGCAAATGACTGGGAAGAAGCTGTCGCACACACGGCGAGACTTGCCAAGGGAGTGAACCACGAGGGAGGTTGCTATCACTTGGAATTTGAAGAATGAGGATAGAGAGTGGGGAAGACTATTAAGAGGCAGAGAGTGTCTCCAGATGTGACTTATTCCCCAAAGTGTCCCCATACAACACGTGATAGGTGCGTGCCGCATATTTGTTAAGGAAATGAGTGTAACATCACCGTGCTCTGAGGTTTCCTAATGGACATGTGCCCCATGTTGTCAGTTATGAGTCACTGCCCTTTGAAAAGGATTTTACAAAAACACCAACACACAGTGACTGAGGGCTCACCAGGCACTGGGCACTCTGATAGATGGGATAACTAACTCATCATCTGTACAATTGATTTTTATTTTTATGGGCTACAAATTGATAGTTTGTGGTTGTTTCTGATGATGAAAATTGATCCCTAATTCTGTGGTTTGTGGATTCCTTTTTGTCCTTTTGTGTACAAAATGAATCTGGTCAGTGACTTAGGAATCGAATCTATTACTCAGGCCTCAATTTCCAATCCATCAATTCTGTATGCTCTTTAGAATTGGTCTGAGGCCCTAGTTTGTGTCTCTGGCAAAGCGTTTTCCCTACAAAGACAAAACTTGAAATGACAGCATGGGTAAGTAATGAAAATGTGTAAGTCCGGTGATTCAGATGCGGCAGAAGAGTGAAGGTGTGTTCAGAGGGAGACAAAAGGATCTTGAGAGTTAGATGGAGCTAGAACAGAAGGTGACGACCTAGGCAGTGACATTGTGCTGCCACCCTTGGGGACTGCAGTGTAGCCTGAAATTGAGATGACTTCCCTCAGCTTGCTCTGTTGGATTGTTTTCAACCCACTCCGACCACTGTGTGGAGGCTGAGAAACAGATAGGGGTTGGCTGTGTTCTAGAAAGTTCCTCCGTGAACATCCTATCATTGAAAATGGTATAAAAACCAAGATTTAATACCAACTCAACCTCCTTCTTTCATATTTAAAATGAATCCCAGGCAATTAATTCTCTTCTGATACATGACTATTTCTCCCAAGTGAACCATGCTCACTTTTAAATAAAAATTTACTTTCCCTACATCTTCTTTGAAGGCGAGTCCATGGAACTGCTAGAATGAACAAATCAGTCTGCTGGTTATGCTGGGCAGAGTTGTTTTTCTCTGTAGTTGTTTGTTGCAATGTAGAATTACACAACAGCACACCATTGGATTAGTTTCCTCTGTCTGCTGTAACACATTACCACAAGCTCAGTGGCTCAAAACAACAGACAATTATGACCTTACAGTTCTAGAGGTCAAAAGTCCAAAATAAGTTTCATTTTGGCTAAAACTAAGGTGTTGGCAGGACTGCGTTCCCTTTGGAGGGTCTGGGGGAGGATCTACTCCCTTGGCCTCTTTCAGCTTCCAGAGGCTCCCCACATTCTTTGGCTGGTGGCCCCTTCCTCCATTTTCAAAGCCGCATCTTTGAATCTGTCTCTGCTTCTGTGGTCTTATCTCTTCTGACTCCGGCTTCCTGTTTTCCTCCTATAAGGACCCTTGTGATCGAATTGGGTTCACTGAGATAATCCAAGATAATTTCTCCATCTCAAAACTCTTAATTTAATCACATCTTAAAAAGGTCCTTTTGCCATGTAAGGTGACATATTCACAGGTTCTGGGGATTAGGAACTGGACATCTTTTGGGGGGGTGGGGTGGAGCTTTTTTTTTTTGCCTACTACAGACACCATGATGTAGGGAAAGAAGAGAACAAAAATGTCCAGAAAATTACACAAGAAGGTTATGGTGAAAAACAGATGCAATCAGTGAATCTCTGCTCAGCATTTCTGACAAGTAGCCCCTCCACCTCCCTTGCTCTCATGGCTCACTCTGCTTAATTCATTAATGACTTAGCTGAGACCAGGACTCTGTGCAATGAGAACAGTACCAATGGAGTGCTTACCCTGTGCCAAGCCATCACTTATTTAATCTCACGGGGGTACATGCCACTATTATCTCAACTTGACTGATGACAGAATAGAAGCCTAGAGAAGTTAAGTGACCCACCCAATGTAGCACAGCTGGTAATTAACAAAAAACACGCACCAAGACTTGAGTCCACGTCTGTCTGACTCCACAGCCCCCATACTTAACTGCTTACTGCGTTTTTCTGCCTCTTAATTATAACAAAAGGAAGGAAAAGGCTGAGGGCTGGTAGCAGGGGAGGCTGTCAGAGAATTTACATTTTTTCTGTTATTTATTATTTATTTTTTTCTTTCCTAAACCAACGCTGTAGAAAAACACAGTCTACAGCCCTACCTTGTGTTCTTGAGTTTATCGCTGACGACTCATTACTCTTCCCGGGGTTTCTTTGCTTTCTGCTGCTACTCACTAACTGGGTCCCTAGTCCAGTGTTAACTGGCCCTAAAGGTGTCTTCTGGAGCCTAATTCTTATCCTCCAGGGCCTTGGGCACTGCACGGAATCTAGCTGCCCAGTGGCTAAGGGCTAAGCCATCATTGCCTCTTTTTATTTTTTTAATAACGTCTGAAGCCAAAAATCAACAGGATTTCCCAATTCATAAATACTTAGCCATGTATTAATTTTAAATATCCAGGATGTTGTTTTTATCTCCCAACTATGCTATAGTTATAATATTAACATTGAAATGAAAAGAAATTCCAAAACCTGAGGAGGGAAGTTAAGCTAAAACACTAGTCTTGCAACAGACTAAAATCACCAGGGGAGGGGGAGAGGAATGCTTTCAGCCAACATCTAGAATTCTAGATGGAGGGAAGAACGACTTTTATGTAATCCTTCCCTTGTTTTTATGCACAGTGTTCTGCAATCCAGAGAAATTCTAATCTTTAAAGGATTCTACATGCAAGAGTGTGGCCATTCAGTAACACGATCCATTCCACCAGCCACAATTTGCCTCCATAAAGCAGTCACAGCTTATAGAGCATCATAGAATTGACAGATGTCAGACCCTGGTGAGGGAACGTAATCGTTGCCAAACCTTCCTGAAAGGAACTTTCTCTGTACGTGCTGTGTACAAGTAATTCAAGATGTAAAATCTGTTGATAGCTCCATTGTGGCACCGGCTGCCTCCAGCTCCATGACACTTTCTGGGAATAGAAGAAAGCATTAGTTTTGCCTAATTATTAAGATAAAAATATTCACTTATATTAACAGTAAAAATAACGCAACCTTTAAACACAAAAGATTCTTAGAGTATGTTTAGATTAAAATCAGGGCCTACGGCACATTGCTGCTTCTCAAGACTACAGATTGCAAATCTTCTGTGGAACCTAAAATATTCCAGGAACAAATATATAAAAAAATAAACTTTTGCATTTTGCATCTTGATTGGCAAATCTGATCGGTTTGTAAATACCTTTCTTTTGTGCAGATTAACCCTACAAATGTCTATAATCTTAAAATGTGGCTTTATTATTTAAAAACAATCCTTCCCATGTTGATCATTAGTATTTCTAGAACATTTGGAATGAAAATATTTAAAATTTCCATAGCACCCTGGCCAGTTTGGCTCAGCGGTTAGAGCGTTGGCCTGCGGTCCAGAGAATCCCGGGTTTGGTTCCCATTAAGGGCACGTACCTCAGTTGCAGTTTGTCCCTGGCCCCGGTTGGGGTCGTGTGGGTGGCAAACGGTCGATGTGTCTCTCTCATGTTGATGTTTCTCTCTCTCTCTTCCTCCCTCTCTCTCTCCCGCTCTATCTGAAGATAAGTGCAAAAGTGTCCTCGGGTGAGGATTAAAATAATGATAATAATAATAATAATAATAATAATAATAATAATAATAAAATTTCCATAGTTTTTCTCTGTTGTCTGGCCCAAGTTCCACAAGGGTCCTGAGAAGGCAGCTTCCTATCTTTTGGATTGATCTGAAGCCTCCCCTCTTCCGCTGGAGCTGTGATTCAGAGTCTTTCCTTGGGTACCTAGATGGAACACACCACGTTTTCACTCTCTCTGAAACTTGCTTTTGGAAAAGCTCACAGAGAGGGAAGCAGAATGTGGCTCGTTGTACTTTCATGCTTGCTAGATTTTATATCACTTTCACTGGATGCCAACTGAAGCCACTTTTTAAAACGCCAACCCAATAAAGATACATATGAATAGCCAACAAATTAAAAAGCAGAGATTTGGGCAGGTGACATTTATAGGATAACATTTCCTCTAAGAGAGATTTCCTATACCATCTTGTCCTCATGCCGTGGTTCTCAAACCCGAGCGTGCACCGGAATGACCTGCAAGGCTGGTGAAAACGTGGCTTGCTGGGCCTCACCCCGGACGTTCTCATTCAGCAGGTCTAGGGTTGGACCTGCGAAACTGCTTGTCTAGCAACTTCTCTCTCTAATAAGATGCTGATGCCGCTAGTCTGAGAACCCCACTTGCAAATCACTGCTCTATGCCACCAACAGAGGTGTAGAAGCTTATTTCAAGAATATTTATTTTGAGATTTAATAATAAAACAGGAAAATTGGTGCAGTAAAATAAGAAAATTTTATGTGCATATTATGCATGAGGAACTGTTTCATGCACTTTATACACATTATCTCCTTCAATTGTCAGCGATGCTTGGGGGTAAGGACTTTTATTACCTCCACTGTACAGATAGAGAAAGTGAGGCTCAGGGAAGTTAAATATCTTGCCTGGTGATGGCAGGACAGGGAGGTGGACCCCATTCCTCAGACTTCATGCCGGCATCCTTAACGGCCTCACAATACTGCCGCCCAGGTGCTTGTTTAAAAATCCGATCATGTGTTTCTGTAGAAATAGAACTCTCAGCCCAAATAAGACGCCTTGCTAAAGTCACCCAGTCTGGAGGCAGTGCAGACACAGGGCTGAAAGGGTGTGCTCTGGTTGGTGCCTGCTTCCCAGAGTAGGCTCACTCCAGAGAAACATTTCCATAACAAAGGCAAGTTCTCCTCCGAGAAGAGCAGGCTGGGAGTTGCAACTGTTTGCCTCTGATGTGATCCACATTTAATGCTTATCTGGGTGAGAGGGAATTTGATTAGAGCAAATACAAAGCACAATTCAGAGAACAAAACCACTAATTCAAAGGTGGTTTTCCTATGGATGTAAAATACTTCAAGCCTGTTAAAAGGACTGAAGAGAATTCCACCGAGGAGTGGCTTATATTGTGTCTGATTTCTCAGATTGGAGCACTGCCAAGGGGGGCTGGCTCGGGGTTTGGGCAGTGTGGGGAGTGGATGTCACTGGGCCATTCACAGGACAGGCAGGCACCCTCTAGCCCAAACGGGACATGGGCTCAGGCCTGGGGCGAGGGAGGCCATTTGTCCTGCAGACCCCACTCTGGTTCCATCTGACTCACCCAGGAATCTTCTCTCTGCATCTGGTGCCTTCCCAGCCTAGAAGCATCCGAACACTGCAGTGCCCTGATATGTTTGTTTTCCTTTCGGCTAATTTTATCAAGGTCTGGGGTCATTATTAGCCAGATCACAAAAGTAAGAGCTCATTAATATGTATCAGTTCCAAACCCTATGATTTCATCTGTTAATTTGATCTTGTTTTTCCTTGTTTATGGCAATTAAATCAGACCTTGATAAATCTGAAAATGAAAAAAAGGAGCCACCAGCAAGCACAGCTATTATGATCACTCATTAGAAAGCCACGCAGACTCTCTGATAAATCGTGCCAGGGTTTTTAAGGAATAGATGATTACCTGCTTAAACAGCATGGAAGCTACCAGTAAAATGTAGCAAAATGATTAAAGAAAAAAAAAAAGAACACCCCTATTACATCCAAGTGTAACAGATGGACAGTTGTACTTTGGGGAATGTTCACAGAGCCTGCTTCCTCCCCTTCAAGCTAGGGAGGGCAGAGCCATGGGCCCTCCTGGGCACACGGAGAGACAGCTCCCCTCCCCTGCCCTCCCCTCCCTTCTGCCCTCCCCTCCCCTCCCCTCCCAGCATCCTCCTGGCTCAGCTATCTCTGAGGCCTCCCTCCACAGGGTGCTGAGTACCCAGGGTGAAGGGGTGCAGAGTAGGTGTGCAGATCTGGGCTCGTAAATGGCAGCTCAGATGAGACCTTTCCTCTCACAAATGAAGCTGCTCATGGAGCTGAGCTGAGTGTGGTGGGAGCTCCTTGTTTTTGACCCCTCAGTGTCTGAGGGATCGTCCTCTGTTAGGGGGCCCTCACCTTCTGGGTCTCCCTGGGAGGCAGAGCTGGCTTCCACAGCTGAAGTAGAAAACACCAAACACGTGCTTTCCCGGCTCCCCTGTGGCTAAGACATGGACACTGCCCGTTCCGGAGGCAGAGGTCCTTGAGGGCGCCTTCTCTGGCTCCAGGTGTTGGCATGCTCGGGGCCACTGAGGCAGTGGCACGTGTGCCAGCAGGACTGGCTGCAGTGTCTGGGCCTGGGGGGGGGCGGGCAGCAGGAGGTGCCTCCCTGGAGAGTTCCATGGCGGGGTTTTAGACGCCGACCCCCAATCTGTTTCTCCAGATGTTCTAGTGGTTTTGTGAACTAATCAATATCTTAAAAACACAACTTTGTGCTTAACTGGGCCAGAGTTGATTTTTCTTGCTGGCAGTTAACCCTGCCACTCAGAAGGGCAGGGAGTGGCTTGTGCCCAAGGGATGAGCTGACGCCTGTCCCTGTGCAGACAGCCAGCGAAGGGGGCCAGGCACCTGACCTTCAGAGCAGCAGACCTCACCCCACTTCCGTGGGGCTGGGGTGGGTGGGAATGGGGCTTAGATCCCTATCTCATGGTGCCTTGGACTCAGTTTGTGTTTGAAGGGTCTCAGCTGAGCTTTTCCAGGGAAACCTTTACATTTTTTATCTTTTTTCTGGGAAAAAACAACAACAACAAAAATCTCTCTCTCTGTCTCTCTTGTCCCCATGTAATCATGCTATTTCTTTCTTCAGGCTCCTCGGTAGCAAGCTGGCCCCGTTTGCCTCTGAGGTCTCTGCAGGGACCCGCGTGCAGCCAACTTGGCACCTCGCTGTCTTCCGGTCCCCTCACACCTTGTTCTGGCTTGTCCCCGTGCCTGCGGGTCTGTCTGCTGGAAGAGCGTCCAGCTCCTCGATGCCTTTGTCTTTCAGCCTTCCTTCCCATTTTCAGTCTTCCTACCAGACACAGGAGCTGGTTAAAAATGGGTCGCCTGAAGTTCATTGTATTTGCTGACTTCTCTCCTTAAATTCCTTAATTCCTTAAATTCTGGTGGCTGACCTTTCTTCTGGTTCCTTCTCCAGCCTCTCCCTGTTTAGATTCTTGACTGGTTTCTCTGTCATTTGGCTTTCTCCGCCTTCTCTAGCAGAAAATTTCCCCGGACACTCTCCAAAAATCGATTTGAAAATTCGGCTTGCCGATTTGTCTTTTCAGTAGGTGTACGGGTAGCTGAAACCCTATCCCTCTGCACTTCTGATCCAAAGGTGCTCCGTAAAGTTACCAAAGAAATTACCATCCACTTCCTTATCTTGTAATTACCTGTGTCTTGACGGTACCGCGGCACTGACTATTTATTGCAGGTTATCCAACACCTCACAAAGTCCCTTCGAATTATTCCTGGGAGTTCTCAGGGGCTTTCACTCATGTGCTCATGAATAACTACTGTCAGCTACCAGGTGGTGTCCATCAATTTTTTTCTTATCTGCTCTGGCGCCCTTCACTGCTGCCTGCCGACAGTGTGGGCTGCCCGCTGGGTCCTGGTGCCATGGCGCTCCACGGTGGCTGCCGGGTGGCCACCCCGGGCCCTGGCGAAGCCAGCTGGGCTGCACCCTCGCCCCACTCTGGGAGGGCAGGACACCTCTCTCCCATTTTGTATGAGGCTTTGCCATACATGGGTCTACAGGGGCCCTGATGAAAGCTTTTGGTAAAACATAAAAATGAAAATTTCAGTTTTTATTTACAGCTCTTCTTTCCACTAGGTACTTAGCTCTCACTTCCAATGATGGAAGATTTACTGTCGAGGAAAAACAACCCATTTGTCTGTTCGAGTCGCTCTTTTGTCTAGAAGTCTTTCCAGAAAACTAGTGGCCTAGTCTCTCAGTCCAGCAGGCTGGGTCTGCCCAAGTAAACATGAACACAGCACAGGGCAATCGGGAACACATCCCACATGGGTCAGGAGGTCTAGACTTTGGCCATGAGGTTGGTGGAATTATTTTTCCAACTTGGGAAACTCTAGTAACTAACTGATAAGGCTTAGGCTTTAGACCCTAAAGACGCATGTTCTTCTACATCAGGTACCCAGGAGACATGAGACCACCTCAGCTCTGACCTCCTCCTTCCCTTCCTAGCCTCTCTGAAATACCCTGGCCATTCCAGGCTGGAAGTCACCCGGGTCCCGTTCCACCATCTCCCTGACCTGGTCTTGGGAAGTCCCTCTTAACTTTTCCTTCTCATTCTGCATATTTTCTTGCAGCTCCGGTCACATCTGTAACCTAAACGAGTTATTGTGTGATTCATTATCTAATGCCCATTCTTCCCCAGGAGGTCAAGGAGGGGACAGCTGCGCCTGCTTCTTTACTGCCGCATTTTCAGTACCTAAAGTTGGCCTGGCATTTGACACCTCACAGGAGCTCTATAAATATTTGCTGATTAATTGCATGAATATCTGAGATTTCACAATTATAATTGCTTTGCTGAACTCAAATCTCCTGTTTTGGGGAAAACAGAGTGAACTAGGTTATTTTCCTTTAGGAGGTTCCTTGGGGTAGAGAGAAGATATGAGTCTATAGGGATAGTTTCTCCATTACATAAAATCATCTCAGGCCTACTGTACCTGTCTCTACCCCAGATTATCACCCCCCAAAGGGTTGTAGTGGTTGGTGAGAATAATAACTGGAAGAATATAATCAGGGCTATTCCCAGGCAAAATTACCAAGTTAGGGATGTTTATTTTTGAGATGTAAAGCCTCTCAGCAATATTAAGCAAGCTCCTAGTATCATCTTAAAAAATCCCAAATCCACCGAACCTACAGCTCCGGAAAGCGGTTTTGTAGAAGCTATCATTACCAGTTACAGACACATCAGGACCGGAGTTCTCTTATATCTCATATGAACACGTGAAAACACGCGCTCATGTACAGTTACAACATTGGAGATTTCTGACTTGTATTTCTCCAATTCCATGGAGACCAGCGTGAGGCCACCACGGCTCCCTGTGCTGGGATGGTGTGGGACATTTATTGCTCACCAAATACCCATGTACTCCTCCACACTTCCCAGCTGCCTGCAATCGAGTGGGGCCAGAAACAGGACTTTTAGTAGCTGATGGACTGTGAGAAGAAACAATATGTGTCACTTCCTGGCCAGGCATTTTACACCTGGTCTCTCTCAATTATGGACGCTTCGTGCTGAGGTATCAGAGCATCTGTCCATCAGCCTCAGGCCCTGAGCAGGGCTGCCTGGTAACCCACCATGGACACCCCGCACAGGTGAGAAATGCATCTTTGTCTCAACACGGATCAATCAAGGTCTGTCAGGATTTCTACTCAGATGGTTGAACTGAAGAGGTTTAGTGTAGACACTACTGACAGACAGGAACAGGTTGAGAGAACCCACTAGGAGCTGAGACCCCAGCGACTGGAGATGCTAAAAGCCCTCACCACCCCGAGTTCTGCAGGGACAAGGAGGAGATATGGTATTACTGGTGCCCCGTGGAGAGTGTGAGGCATGGAGAGAAACCACAGGAAAGGAGATGCAGTCCCTGCCAGGACTGTGGAGCCAAAGGAAAGAGGGGGCAGGGAAGAAGCACCATTTCTCCCTCTTTCTGCCTGCCGGTCTCCTGAGCCTGTCTCCCTAAGAACCTGACCAGGAACCAGAAGGCATGTGAGGGTCACTCTGCAGGGTTATAGAACAGGGTGCAGGATGGAGAAGGGTGGGTGAGGTTAATGGAGAGTGCCCAACACAGAGAGCAGCAGCCAGCCCAGCCTGAGGTTGGCTCCCTCTAGGCTGCACTCTTGGGCCATTGGAGCATCGATTGTGCCGTATCACCCTGATTGATTTCGATGTCATCTCTCCAACTATGGATGGACAGCAAGCACGGTGCTTCATTCCTTTTATACCCCAAGCATCCTGCACGCCACCTGCAGTATAATCTTGTTATGTATCAACTGAGAAGTACAGCAAACGACTATGTTGAAGTGCTTGGAAAACTCCTTTCTATGAGATATTATATTAACACAAGATATTGTTTCCATTTGCAAAGTTTCAAGATCCAAATAGTAACTGATGGTACCTGTGAGATTTGCACCTTAAGTAACCTTGTAATTTGCCAAATATGTTGGCCTCACAGGAAGCAGAGAATAAAAGCTATTAATCATGGCAATGTGTGCACTCCCTGCCTATAGTTGGTACATGCAAACAATTGGGAGGTGTAGCCCAAGGCCTTGGAAATAAGATCACCCCCTGAGAATTAAAGTAGGATTTCAATATAACAGATTAAGCAGAGATACACAAAATCTCCTGAAAGAGAGTGTCTCCGAGGCCTACTGAGGTACCTAACTGCAAGTCACTAAAATATCAGCTGGGTCATTTGGGTTTTTGAGATTTTAGCTAAAATTGCCACAAATTTCCTCTCTCGTGTTCTGTGGCAACTGCAAAACTTTTCTCCAGATTTCGGCAAATTCTCAGGAGCCCTGTTCTCACGGTCACTCTTGGCTCTGAGCTCTTGCCCCTCTTCCACTCTTGACCCTGCTCCATTTCCAATCTGGGGCTGCTCCATTCTGCTCCCACAGGCCCAGGGACAACTGCACAGGACCTTTGTGAGTGACAGGCTTTACTGCAGTTTTGCGGGGAGGGAGAGGTTGCACATCGGAGACATGACAACACTTAAAACTGGGTTGCATATGTTCACGTTCTTAAAGAGTCCGCGGCGGCTCTGTTGCCAGCAGTTTCTCTCTGCTCAGGGTTCCCAGACACCCCGTTCTGAAGCCCTGGCCACCTTCATGTACTTTTTCTCTACCTTTTCCTCTATTTTCTCTTTGGCTCGCCTCTGTTCTTAATTTTTGTTTTGTTTTATTTATTTTTTAACTTAGCTTTTCCAGATTACAAAATGCATGAATACAATCAGCTTAAAAATACAGAGATATATAGATTTATGATATTATACTCCCCTTTCCAGTATTAGGTATAGCCAATATTTTTAAGTTTTTCCCATCTTATTAGCAAAAAGTGGCATCACCTTGTTGCTTTAATTCACACTTTCCAGATTACTAGTAAGGGTAATTTTTCCTATATTATTTATTGGCCCTTTGACTGTCTTCTGTGAATCATGACTTTATATTCTTTGCACTTAGAGCTCAATAATTTCTGGATCCACTAGTGAATCTGGTTTTCAAAGCTTACAAATAAATACGGAACTACTGAACCTTGGAGGTGATCACAGAACAGTGCTACCACCTGTGGGTCCTGCCTGCTGACTCAATAGCATCTCATGGGGTCCCTCCACTTCCTGTTTGCTACCTGCAATAACAATCATGTCCTTCTGTCAAAGGCTCTCAATTTTTGGTTGCTTCAAATAGCATAAGTCCCTACAATCTATCAGTCTTAGGCAGTACTATGGCCAATGTAAGCCTCGTCAGTATGGAGGCAGTCATATGAAGCTCTTGAACAGACTCAGATTTTGAGTAGAATTGGTATTTGGTTGATTACCAGTAGTTTTGGCTCCTTGTGTTATAGTAGGGCCATCTAGTTGGGTTTGCCTAGCGCAGTTCTTGTTTAGGCATGCTGCCCTGGAATGCCATCAGAGAGTGTTCCCTTTCGCTCTCGGAGGTGTCCTGGTATGAATGGTAAGTTTCAAGGTCACCATGATCTTTAGCAAGTAACTTGGTTTAGAAACCCGTTGCCACACAATTCATTGGGAGATATGCTGTGGCACTATTTTATTTAAAAAAAAAATTTTTTTATTGATTTTAGAGAAAGAGGAAGGGAGAAGGAGAGAGAGATAGAAACATCTATGAGAGAGAACATCCATTGGCCGCCTCCTGCATACCCCACACTGGGGATTGGGCCCACAACCTGGGCATGTGCCCTGACTGGGAATCAAACTGGTGACCTCTTGGTGCATGGGTCAACGCTCAACCACTGAGACACACCAGCCGGGCTGTCACACTATTTTTTAAAATGACTAGTCTATTAGTTTCATGAAAGTTGACGGTATGACAGCCTACAACTAAGGGCTTATATTAAATGTAGATTTAATATAAAAGAACTAGAGAGTTTTTGAGCTGACTTTGCAGATAATTTAATTTGGTGGCTTTTTAATGTCATTGAGCTTTTGAAAGGCTAATAAAAATGGTGGACCTTCTCCTAGGAAGATGCACACCTATACATACACATAAGGTTTTATACATCAGTTTCAGGGCATCCACAAACCCTCTGAAACTCATCAGGGAACCCAGATTGAAAACTCTTGGTCTAATTCATATTCAATGAACAAAATTGACATTCTGACAGGTTAAATAACATGTGAAAAAGTAGAACAGGTTAGAAGAAGAAATATACTTATGGTCCTATACTTTCTTTTAGTGGGTAATTTTTTTTTCATGGTCTCCGCTATATTGCAACACTATTATGTTAGTGAGGAGTTAAAGCTATAGAAGAGATTTCTGAGTGGGATGTTATTGAGAATTTGGAATATTCTATTTTCTAAGAACAAAGCATGAGTTGGCTCTGTTCTCAAAGATTACGTCTCAGATTGTTTATGGAGTTCTCATTAATATTTATGTTGCACTACCTGCTGATCAGCCTTTTTGCTGAATGGACACTACAAAAACTCATGTTCCAACTTACTTGCTGCCACACTTTTATATACATCTCTTGCTCTGGCCACCAGAGAGCTTGCTATTCCCTTTAGCAACATGTCCCTCTAGTCTTGCTTTTGCTCACCTTAAATTCCTTTGCTTAAATATTTCTACTCATCCATTAAGATGTCTTTAATGGTAAATTCACTTTCTCTTTTTAGTCTTCCTAATACCCATTGCAAAGGATGTAGCTCTTTCCTTCTGCTTCTACAATGCTTGGAGAGATTTCTATTAGGACATGTTGCATTGATTGCTTTATTTACCCCTTTTTCCGTCCCCAACTCAACAACTAAATGATGAGCTTTGCAAGAGTCAGGACAGTATCTAACTCAGGTTTACAAAGGAGTAACTAGGCCAGTGTTTAGCATTAAAAATATCTTCCAGCCCAGCCGGTGGTGGCTCAGTGGTTGAGCATTGACCCATGTACCAAGAGGTCACTGGTTCGATTCCCAGTCAGGGCACATGCCCAGGTTGTAAGTCAAATCCCCAGTGGGGGGCATGCAGGAGGGGGCCAATTGATGTTCTTTCTCATTGATGTTTCTATCTCTCTCTCCCTCTCCCTTCCTCTCTATCTAAAATCAATAATAATAATAAAAAAGAATATCTTCCAAAGAACTATGCATATATGCATAACTAATGGACAGAGACAACAATGTGGGGGGACGGGATTGGGAGGAAGGTGTCAATGGGGGAAAAAGAAGAAACATCTGTAACAAAAATAAATTAATAATAATAAAAAGAATATCTTCCAAATATTTGCTGAATAAAATGAACAAATAAATCCTCGTAGAATTTTTATTTTGCATTTGAATTTAGCAAATGACATCTCAGTAAGGAGTAGAACATGTTTCCCTTGCTTTCATAGGGCTTACTCTTTATTGCTTTAGCTTTCTTTTGTTTGGCAGGTCAAGTCAGATCTTACAGACCCAACAGTTCTTTTTCTCTTTCTTTATGATGTAGTCAGAAAAAAATCTTTACTGATTAGCTTGACCTGCAATGCTTACAGTCACAATTTTGGAGGGAGTTAAAAATATTGGTGAATAAATTGCTGTGTGTCCCAGCATATGAGCTCTTTGCCAGATTTCTATGGCCTGGGGCACCTCAAAAGATCTTTTTTTCCTTTTCCCAGGTATCTCTGTCAAAAAGAGTTTGCCAAGGAGCCAAAATCTTCATCTGTTTATGGCTTTACAGCCGATGAAAAATGCAGGGTCATTAGAAACTAATTACTGGTTTCATGGCAATATTTATCACAAAAGCTAATTTGATGTTCCAGAAGTCACTTTGCTGGCTAGCTGAGCCCATTACTACAAAGTTTTATAAAGTTGTTTTTTTCTTTTTAAAGTCATACAACTACTTCACTAGTAAACTGAAACCAATTGGGAAGACAATAGACTAGCATGGTTTGACATCTCAATGGTTTCCATCTGGCCTATGTAATTTTTGAAATAGTGTGTTTCAAAAGCATTCCTTTCTACTTAGAGGAAGATGTTTCAAAGGTTCATATATGGAAAATTCAATTGAGCATGCCTTTTTGTGTATCCTGAAAAATTGATTATTTTTAAATGCAGTTAAATAGCTTGCTCACACAAATGACATAAAGATATATGCAAATAAAACCGCAAGTCCTAAATTTCAAGATCTCTGAACTATTTGCTGACTCCTGTTTTCCCACAATTGGTTTTGCTTTCTTTGCATATATTGTTACCTTCTGAATATGAAGCTATTTGCATTTGTACTTTATTCACTTACTCATTCTATGAACAGGTGCTTCAAATACAAAAGATTGTATTTCATGGATTATATTTAGTTTGGGAGAGAGGATACATGAGAAAAATTACAAAAAATTAAAATGCACTCAGACAAAATAGACTTTATGTCAAAAAAGATTAGAGGAGAAAAAATAATTATATATTAATAAAAAGTTTAATACAGTGAGAACATATAACAATTATAATTATTTACACAGCTAATGCCAAATCATCAAAATATGAGAAGAAATAGTTCTACAGCAATAGTTATTCAGAGTACCTTACTCTGAATAATGGATAGAACAGACAGACAGATAATAAGTAAGGAAATAGAGGACTTAAATAACACAAGAAACTAACTATATTTCACAGACATATACAGAACACTCTAACAACAACAGCATTGGCATTCTTCTCAATGGTACATTTTCCAGAAAATGTTGGGTCATAAATTGAGTCTCAATAGATTGAAAAATGTGGTTATACAAAATGTCTTCTTCAGCCACAAACAGATAAATTAGAATTCAATAAAAGAAGTATAATGGAAAATTCACAACATTGTGCAAATTAGACAATGAACTCTTAAAAAACCAATGGATCAAAAAAGAAATCACAATTGAAATTAGAAAAAATTTAGAGATAACTGAAAATGAAAACACAAAATACCATGACTTATGGGATATGGCAAAAGCAGTGTTAAGAGGAAAATTTATAGCTATATATAAAGGCTCACATTTAAAAACAAGAAAAATCTTAAATCAACAACCTAACTTCACAACTTAAAGGACTAGAAGAACAATAATAAACTAAACCCAAAGCCACCATAAGGAAGAAATAATAAAGATTAGAGCAGAGATAAATAAAATAGAAAATAGAAAAATAATAGACAAAATTCAATAAGACCAGAAGTTAGTTCTTAGGAAAAAATAAAAAAATAAAAATGACAAATCTTTAGCTAGATGGACTAAGAAAAAAAGCCCTCAAATTATTAAAATTAACACTAAAGATGAGGACATTACTACAGATTTTACAGAAATAAAAGGATTATAGAAGTACTATGAACCACTGTGAGCCCACAAATTGAATAACCTAGATGACATGTATAAATTTCTGGGAAAACAAACCTACCAAGACTATATAATGAAGAAATAATAAACCTAAATGGAACTGTTGCAGGAGAAATCAGTGGGTCCAATTTCTTCATTGCTAGTAGAAGGGGCTCTTGTGATATCTTCAGGAAATGAATTTTCTAAGACTCACACAGGAGAATGAATGGTTTTTATTCACATGAAATTATATCCCTAGGGTCCAAAGCCCTAGTACCCTTAGTCCAGTCTTGGAAAAGGGGAAGTTGGGGGTTCAGCAAAGCTAGAAGCAGGGCCAATGTCCAGAGCTTCCATTCCATGGTGGAGTTGGATCTGGCAGAGTATCAGGCTAGATTCAGTCCATTAATCTATTGTGTGGAGGCCACATGGCCATGGGCCACACAGGTGTATGCAGGAGAATGTTCCCCCTGCAACAGGAGTCCCAAGAAGGCCAGGAGAACCAGGAGGCAAGAAGAGGGAACTTTCCTTTTTCAGGGGTTAAATATCTCAGATTTCATGCTCTTGCAGTGGCCACAGCTATTCTGGCCACTGACTTGTTCCCAGGTATGACAGACAGGTAAGCACCTTTTCACATCAATCAGTCCTTATTGGGAATGCATCTAATCTGCAGCTTTTCCCCAGGAATCTGTGGGGAACAGACCTGGAGTATGTTAACTGCAGCTTCCTGGCAAAGCTGTGTAAATGGCATGCCTATATTATCTAGTCTTCCCTTTTGCTCCTTTCCTGTTAAATAATAACCAGATTATTGTCATGGTAATAGAGCTATGTCTATTAAAGTTACTGAATCAGTAACAAAAAAATTTTCCAACAAATAAACATCCTGGACTTGAGGACTTCACTGGTGAATTCTACTAAACATTTCAAGAACTAATATCATTCTCAAAGTTTTCCAAAAAATTGAGGAGGAGGGAACACTTCCTAATTTATTCTGTGAGGCAAGCTTTACCCCAAAACCAAAGCCAAAGATATCAGAAGAAAAGAATTACAGACTAATATTCTTTATAAACTTTGAAGTAAAAAATGTTCAACAAAATACTAGCAAACTGAGTTCAGCAGCATATTAAAAAGATTATACACCATGACAACGTGGGATTTATTCCTGAATGCAAGGATGGTTCAACATACAAAAATCAATCAATGTAATATACCACATTAATAGAACAAAAAGAAAAAAAAAACACATAATCATTTTAATTAATGCATAAAAAACATTGGACAAAATTTAATACCTTTTCATGAAAAAAAAAAAAAACCCTCAATAAACTAGGAATAGAAAGGAACTAGCTCAACATAATAAAAGCCATATATGAAAAACCCACAGTAAACATCATAGTCAATGGTGAAAGACTGAAAGCTTTTTCTCTAAGATCAAGAATAAGGCAAGAATGTTTACTTTGGGTCTGGCCGGTATGGCTTAGTGGTTGAGCATCAACCCATGCACCAAGAGGTCACCAGTTTGATTCCCTCCCGTTCAGGACACATGCCCAGGTTGTGGGCCCGGTCTCCAGTGGGAGGCATGCAGGAGGTGGCCAATTGATGTTCTTTCTCATTGATGTTTCTATCTCTCTCTCCCTCTCACTTCTTCTCTCTCTAAAATCAATAAAGGAAAAATAAAAATAAAATAAAATAACAACAAAAAAAGAATGTTTACTTTTGCCACTTCTATTCAACATAGTACTGAAAATTCTCACCAGAGCTATTAGGCAAGAAAGAGAAATAACACTTATCTGAGCTGAAGAGGAAGAATTAAAATTATCTTTCTTTGCAGATAATATAATCTTATATGTGGAAAACCCTAAAGATTCCACCCACAAGAAAATTGTTAGAATAAATGAATTCAACAAAACAGCATGATACAAAATCAATACACAAAAATCAATTGAATTTCTATACACTAACAATGAACAATCTGAAAACAAAAGTATAAAAACAATTTCATTTAAAATAGCATAAAAAAGAATACAATATTTAGGAATTAATTTAAGGAATGGGATGAAAGATTTGTATAATAGAAACTATAAAACATTGTGGAAAGAAATTAAAGAAGACATAAATAAATGGAAACACATTTCCTGTTCATGACTTGAAAGACTTAATATTGTTAAAATATCACCCTGGCCGGTTTAGCTCAGCGGTAGAGCATTGGCCTGTGGACCAATGAGTTGCGGGTTTGATTCCGGCCAAAGATGTGTGCCTTGGTTGTGGTTCCTCCCCTGCCCTGTTGGGGTCGTGCGGGAGGCAACCAGTCGATGTGTCCCTCTAACGTCGATGTTTCTCTCTCTCTCTCTCCCTTTCTCTCCCTCTCTCTCCCTCCCACTCTATCTGAAGATAAACAGAAAAATAGTCTCAGGTGAGGATAAAAAAAAAGTCAATACTACCCAAAGCAATCTACAGATTGAATGCAGTCCTATCAAAATCCCAAATACTGCATGATTCCATCTCTATGAGCTGCTTACAGTAGTCAAAATCATACAGACAGAAAGTGGAATGGTGGTTGCTAGGGTCTGGGGGAAAGAGGAAATGGGGAGTTAGTGTTTAATGCGTATAGTTTCAAGAAGAAAAGAGTTATAGAGATGGATGGTGGTGATGGTTGTACAATGTTATTAATGCATCAACTGAACTGTACAGTTAAAATGGTACATGTTATGCTATGTGTATTTTACTACAATAAAATAAAATTTTAAAATCCCCACACAATAAAGTGCAGAAGACATCCCTGGATTCATAAAAGTTCACTGCAGGAGAGACCAGTGTGATACAAGGGAAAGGGCACTGGAGTTGGAGATGGGAGCTTGGGTTTGATGCTTGACTCCCCCTCTACACTGAGCCTCAATGTCTCCACCTATAAAATGGGATGATAAAACTACTCAAATGACCTCAGGGCTGCTGTGAGGACTCAAAGGGATCTGAGAAAATGTTCTAAAGTAGAAAATTTGCAACATTATCATAATCTTCTCCTCCTCCATCTGGTCTTATCACTTCTTAAGCTCACTGTATGGCCCAGAAGGAGCCATGGAAGGCTTTTTGAGGGCATGAAAATGAATTGGGTCTGAAGGGAGGTCGGGATTGGGCGAGTAAAAAGTGGTCAAATAAAGTTTCAGAGGCAGGGTTAGTGCCTTATAAATTTTATAAGGAAAAAAGCCCACTCTACATTTAAATATTGTGCTGGAAGAACAATCTGTGCCTACTAGTTATAATTATTTGCCTTCTCCTTGGTTTTGGCACTAATGCAACTTCCAGGGTCTCCTAATTCCTCCCTTTCTTGGAAGATTTTTTTTTAAAAAAACATATCTATGCATGCTATTAATACATTTGACAAGGATATGTCTATAGTGAGACTATTGCAAACTTATTTTCCTAAAGAAAGGCCTAACTAGAGATGCCTACATTTTCTCATATCATGCCTTATGATGCCCCCATGTCTCTCTCTGCCTGCCTTTACATTTTGCTTTTGTATCATGGCATCTGTTATACCAGAAATAGGCTATGCAGAATAAGCACTGGATGTGAATGAGGATGACCTGGGTCCTTGTTCTGGATTGGTCACTAGCCACCTGTGAGGGGACTTCTAGGCTTCCTTCTGAGTCATTGTTAAGAATCATCACTTGGGTTAAAAGAAGTCCTGGCAGAGTTTATTTTATCAAAAAAATATTGCGGTGGCTATACCTATCTTTTGACATTAACAAGGTTTAGATGTTCACAGGTAAAATCTTAGAGGTTTTATTTATCTATGTCTTACCATTTTAATCCCCATTCCCACCTCGGTTGTGTCCAGCAAACGCTACATCTATTGACTGTTGGATGAAAGAACAACTTTCCTTCGAAGAGGAGCCATGTTTTCTCCAAAGAGAAACATTTCTGTCACTTTGGAGAGGCTGGTCATCATGAAGGGCTCTTTCTCACCTTAGAAGCAGCTTCATTACCATGTGTAGTGGTCATACCCAGCCTGGGACAGTCATCTCCTTGAGAGCAGAGACCACACTTGATTGGTTTTTACACACCCCCACACAGAGCCTAGCACAGGGCTTTGCAAATGGTGGGTTCTCAAGCAATCTGTATTTACTTGAATTCAATCAGCTCTGTAAAAGGCATTTGTTTTCATCTAATTCTAAGTCAATCTTTCAAATGTGTACAAATATTATAAACTTCAGTTGCACTTGTCAACATACATTGGTAGCTTGTACATTTCCAATAACAGTTCATCGTGTATAGATACTCTATCCTTTTAAAAACGACTCCCCTTTCTATTACTCCGCTTGATCACAGAGAAAAGAGGAAGCAAAAAAAAAATATATGTACATATATCACTGAACCATCTCCTGAGAGCCACTGCAAGTTCAGATTGCCATGGAGAGTTAGAATGGAGCACAAAGGCTGAGAGAGGAGACTGCTGTTAAATTTGCTGTCTTATTTCTGTTAACTGTGGGGACCCAAACCCTCTGCACTGATTTAAGATCGAAGCCTCCTTGCTGCATGGAGAGGGTGGTCCTCTAGATGAAATTCAAGGAGAGCCCCGTGAAACAGGCATTTCTCCCAGTGCCTCCAACACCGTTTGCTTCATACATCTATAAGCAAGGAATGGGTGAAATGCAATTAAAGAAGAGCAGCAGAACCATTCTAATGTCCCCCATCATCCACCCCTACCTGGATCCTTCCCTCAAACTCATCTCTGTGAGGGGCAGCACCATGTACCCAGTTATTAATGCCAGAAGCCAGAGCCTTCCTCTGCTCGTCCTTCTCCACAAACGCCCTGAGCAGCCAGTCAGGTCCAGGAGACTCCATCTCTGAAATATTTCTCAAATCCCTCCCTTCTTTCCCAAGGCTTTTACAGTCTAGCTCTGGTCAACCTTTCCAGCCTTGACTCTCACCACCTTGCCCTTGAGCTACGATTTGCAGCTGCGCTTTTTCATAAATCCAGCCTTTGTGCTATTCCTCTCCTCCCCAACTTCTTGTCTGGAGGAGCTCTTCTTATTGTCTTCTTCACGCACCTCCAGTCCTGGGATTTTCCAGCTCAGCTTGGCTGCAGACTCTCACAGCACTGATCATGTTGCAGCAATTATTTGTGAATGGCTCTCTGTTCCCGTGACTAACAGGGGGGCTCCTGGAGGTGGGGTGTATGGCATCCTAACTCCATTTCAAAGGACTCAACAGGGGCTTTACGCGTAGACCAGAGATTTTCAACCTTTCTCATCTCATGGCACACATAACTAATTCCTAAAATTCTGCAGCACACCAAAATATATATTATATTTTTTGTCAGTCTGACAAAAAAAAAAGGTATAATTTTGATTGATTTACAATAAAATGTAATAGAACTACCTACCCTTTTTGCCCCAAAGTGACTTTTTAAAAAATCAAGTGTCTATACTTGTATATAAGGATTTCTGGTACCAAGAATTAACCGACCAGACACAACCTTATCACGCGACATGACCAGTAAGAGGCAACTCGATTATATGACCTATATATTTAATGGTTCAAGGCAGCGTATTCACACCAGGCCGCTCTTGTTGTGTTGGCTGTTGTCATTTTTTTATTTTTATTTGACAATCTAAGGGAAAAGAGGTCAGTGTCCCTGACTGACTAGTCAGATTTTGCATGTTTTAAAAATTCTTGCTGCATACCGTTTGAAGATCACTGACATAGATGATCACTAAATCAATCAATGCTTGGTGAATAAGAATTTGGGGATGAGGTGAGAGTGGGGGACAGGAATGAGCAGAAATGAAATAGAGACACTATGGCTGGAGCAGAAGAAGTATTGCTTCTTTTTCTAATGAACTGTAGATAATTTTTTTTAAGTTAAAAATAAAAGCAGTGGTCGGTGGTTAGTATGGGAAGGAAGGAGGACGCTGGAAGTGGAACGCATTTCTTCAGAGAAGCCATGGCACTCCAGACCTATTCATAAGGCACCTAATGCTGGGAAAGAGAAGTAAAACTTTTTATTTCCCTTGCAAATGCTTGTTTTTCTTTCTTTTTCCATAATCCTTTGCCATTTGGAGGACACTCGTTAATCTGCAAAGCAAGCCCCCTTTCCAGGCCATTAGTGCCAGGACGATGTGAAAAAGCAGCCAGCCTGGGCCATTAGTGCCATGGTCATTTAAAACACCAGCCCACTCAGGTTATTAGCGAGCCAGGGCAATTTGAGTGAACAACCTGTCCAGGCAATTAATGCCAAGGTAATTTAAAGTGCCACACCATCGCGGGCCTGTCAATTAGCAAGGTGTCTTCCATTTTACAAATGGGGTATGCGACTCCTTGGGCACATTTGGGGCCTTCCTTAGGGGCAGGGAAAAGTCTGACCACTGCACAGCTCTCACACACTGTATGTGGTTGGTACTCCTGACTCGAGGCAGTTTCTGGACTACAGACCTATGCATAGATGTTGAACCGCAAATCTTAGAGATGCTGGCTTCTGTGCCCAGTGGCATTCTGTACAAAGTGTGAGATCCTTCCCCACAGCACCACAGCACATATTGTAATGCAGATTCCACTCCCCAAGATACTCTGGGGGAGACAGAGCGCGATTCACAGCTTCTGCTGTGGCCCCAGAGAGTGCCAGTGTGTGCCAGCTGCCGGGGTATCACATAGACCAGCCACACTCTTGGCACGCCGGAGGGGGTTGGGTGCCATCTCCCATTTTCTGCAAAATCCAGCCTAGAAGCACAGATGAGCTCTGTGTTCTGGGGTGTTCCTGAAGAGATTAGTGCTGTTGTCTGTCACAGACATCGTGATTGAATCTGGGGAAGTTTGGGGAAGGCGCAGGGGACGGCCAGCTGGCTCACGTGGACCCCTGCTGCCTGCCTGTCGCCTGCCTCTGAGCTGGCTCACACAACGGCGGCTCTTCCAGGTCAGCTGTGGAATGCGGGGTCAGGAACCATAAACTGCAGTGTGAGATGAGGGCTGTCAGCTTAGCGGAAGGCAGAAAACATCCATCATTTTTATGAGGTGCTCTGACCTTGTAGAATAGCCAAAACAACTCTGCAGACCCTAAAATATTCTTAAGTTACTTATTATCATTCTAATAATTATTCAGCAAGAACAAACCTCTTTTGCTGAAATACATCCTGTGTAGTCCTTTATCGGTTACCGTGATTAATCATTCCCATTCAGCAGTAGATTTTAATCCATTAATTTGAAAACCTTCGTTAAACACATGTTCCAGCAACACACTAGGACTCTGAATGGAGTTAAATAGGAAAGGCCTCTGTCTCCAGGAGTTTACAATCTTATTAAATTTCTCTGTCAAATCCTTTGCAGCACTCATCATAAGCACAGATAAATTTCACAGATTTCAGAAGAAATCTGAAAAAGACAGCAGCATTCAGGAAAGAATCACAAGAATTAAAGTCAGGGGATCAGAACAGAAAATAGAGAAGTAACTCCAAAATGATTCTGTGGTGGAATATGATATGAAATGAACCAAATGTAATTTTTCCAGAATCTACTGATAGCCTAGATTCAGGTCCTCGGCTCCTTGGCTACAGCTATCTAGAATGTTCTATGGCAGAAAGGAAACAAGCTGAATTCCCAGACACAGGGAACCTCAAAAGAGAAAACAAGAATACCAGCAATACGTTTGGTTTTAACTGATATTTTCTATATATTAGAGAGAGATTTACTAAGTATGCACATGTGGATAGATTTAAGATACTTATTTGCTTGTAAACAATAAGCATCTTGTTCAACCAGTTTGTCATAAAGACAAATGAGTCCATGAAAACTTTGTTCTTTCCATGTCCTACCTATTCTTTTCTATCAGCTTCAAGGTCAAGGTCAAGTGCCATCCCCTCCTGGAAAGTTTCTTAAATCCTCTTCTAGGGATCCATATGACTTTGTAGTTTTATCATGGCAGTTCTTTCTTTCTATCTTGTATTGCACCCTGGATTTGCAGAACCAGACAGATTAAGTTGTCCCTCACTGTTTTATTCACAAACCACTGAATTCAACAAAAATGTCAATGTTTTCCAGCATCTACAATTCTCAAACTATCTGTTATAGCCAGAACTACAACAACATTTTGTCAAAAAAAAAATTGTTTCTCATAAAGTCATTTTGTTTAGATTTCAGACAAACCCAAGCAGAGCACACAAATGACTACAAGTGAATCTGTCCACTTACGAGCTGGGAGCCCCAAGTCTCTGGTTGCAGCGAACAGAAGCTGTGGACAGAGCTGTGTCCCGCATCACTTAGTCCATCACGGTTCCCCAAGCTGTCCCACCTGCGCAGACCACAGCCAGGGCACCCAGCACAAGTGGCCCTCTGGCTCCAGGAGCAGGGGGAAGGGGTTAGGGGGAAAGGGATGGCTCAGAGGGACTTGGACAGTGGGCAGCCCTCATCTCTTGGCTTTCTATTTAGACTCTATGATGTGTACTTGTAGTTGTTTACAAATGTTTCCGCTTTTAATTATAACTTTCATAAGGGCTGTGATAGGATTTCTCCTCTTTTATTTCCTCACAGTATTCCTAGCACTGTGCTCTCCACATATTACTTATTCAGGGAATTTCTGTAATATTGAATTGGATCTGCTTTCTATATTAAATGCACTAAACTCAACAGGATACACACCAGGAATGGCTTCATTTCTTCACAACCCTCACTTCCTAATATCTTTGGGCAAATATCCCTTCACTGCTTCTTTGTAGATTTCTCTGAAAGGTCCTATGTTTGCAAAGTCATGTTCAGTTATAGGAAAAGTCCCATTTGGACACTTATGGTTCATTTTCAGGTATTAAGCAGTTCAGTGTAGGTATGTTTAAAATTTCAACCTCATATCCAGTTAAAATTTTCTTCCCTCTCCTATGCTCAGGCCTAACCACGGTTGGGGGACCCACTATGGGTCTTTGAGACTTTAACTTCAAGTCTGGGACAATAGAAATCCCATCCTACTTCTTAATATACTTTACGACCCGAATGGAGAGGGAAAAGACATCTTGGGCACATACTGCATTATATTTGGGTCTACTTGCTTCATGTGAGCAAAACCCAAGATTAGGCTTAGTTTAATGTATTTCCATTCATTAAATTCTTTGTGGGTTTGTAACATGCTGATGACCACAGTGACCTTTAAGATTTCAGTTGCTCAGGTACCAAATCCAAGTATTTTTGCAGCACAGAGTAGAAGCTGTGCAGGGAAGAGGCTGATAAAACTTTTGCTTTGCATTCTGAATTTAGAATTAGCATCTGACAATCCCCTTGGAATTATAACTCTTGCATTGTTACACACTAAATAGCTACACTTGTCTTGTTAATAAAATCATAGTAATTGAGTAGCATTTTCATTAAGACAGGAGTGTGGTTCATTTTGTAGATAGATGAAAAAAACAACCTGGAGATTCCATAGACACTCTGTTCTTTCATTCAGGTTGTGCGGAACCCATATTAATGAGAATTGTTTTGAACAAACCTATCAGCAAGTCACATGCTATCTCCCCCTCTTGGGTCTGCACTACATGAGCCCCTGCCTTAGGGGTTATCAGGTGTTCTTCTGTTTCTTGGCTGCCTCATCAGCTGACAAAGTGGCCACACATCTCGATGTTAGAGACCCACTTAGCATTCCCCAAGTATACAGAGAGAACTGCCCAGATCTAACAGTATTCTGGAGTAGAGGTGGACATAGACAGAGAAGAGTTCCCCCAGCCATATGCGTAATTTAAGACACCCCACATGTGCACACCAAGCAAATTGTGTTATGACCTAATAAATCCTGATGTAGAATCCAGAACCCAGGTTTGGTATGGATCCTTCCTCTATGAGAGTTAGCAAGATGGGCTAACTGATCCACAAGGGTGGCAGTCGGGAGTAGGTACAGCCAGCCATATGTGTGCTCCTGAGTACCACCTTCTGAGATGTGCTGGAACTCCACGTGTGCTCTCTGGACACATGCATCTCGTAGCAGGACTGAGGTCTTCCAGCTGTGCGGTGGATGAAGACAGTGGAGCATCTTGGCAAGCTGTCTGTATCTGGACAAGTACCCTCTGGTCCTAAAGGATGGAGAAGGATGAGGGGTAAGCAGGAAATTTGTGTTCAAATGAAAGTCCTCATATGTACTAGCACAGACCCTCAGCTTAAAATAAAATTAGGCAAATATAAAAGGAAACTAATTTGAGGCCAGTTAATATTTCAATAGACACTCAAGTACCATCCCAGGACTGGAACACCATACTCATTTGAGCCATAAATGCGATCAGGGTATTTGGCAGTATTGGCACAGCTAGGTACCCAGCACAGCACTAAGTTATAGGGGAAATTTCACACAAATCTTAGTTATTATCCCTACCCTCCAGAGTCTCAAAATCTCCATTTTAACTATCCCCTTGGCAAATATTTATTTGGTATCATAAAAAGTGCTGAAGGGACAAAGAATATAAATCGCAATCAAAAGGTACAAACTTCCAGTTATAAACTAAATAAATCATTGGGAGGATGGACTGTGCAGCATGGTGGCTATAGTTACTAACACTGTATTGTATATTTGAAAGCGGCTAAGAGAGCAGATCTTAAAAGTTCTCATTATAAGACAAATTGTAACTGTGTGTGGGCTTATGAAATAGATGAGATATTCAGAGAGTAAACAACTTCAGTCCCTCAGGTCTAGAATTACAGTACCTGGAGGCTTTGCTTTTGGGCTCAGGAACAGGCTGGGGTTCTCTCTGTATAGACAGCTGAGGAAATGTCCGGGCTCTGAGGCCACTGGTGGTCCTCCCTCTCCTGCACCCAGTCCTGGCTGATACCAGCAGACCCAGGCATTTGCTCGATAAGGAAGTCTAAACCAATGAAAGAGTCAACCGTCCAGCTACACATGGAAGGAATATATAAGGAATGTAAGGAATGTATAAATCTGCTGTTAAATGAGCAGCTAATAATGACTTAAAGAGAAACAAACCCCAGTGGCCTTGGTGGTTCGATGTATGGTCGGGGCGGGGTGGAATTGAGGGTGTGGGTGGGGGTGGGAGAATTACAGGAAATGCCAGACACCAAAGTCTATCTTTTTGGTCTTCAAAAGTTTCTTTAGTTTCCATCATTATAAAATCTTCTGTTGAAAAATGATGCCCCCTCACAAAGCCTCTGTTGACATCAAAGTAGATTACCTTGAAGGCAAAACATATTAGCCCATGAGTATCTATCACTGCTTTAAAATGGTTCACTTTCAAACAGGTGAGCAGCACAGCTGGTATTTCGGAGCTCTAACTCTGGAGCATAGACTTCCTGCGAGTTCAGTTCCCAGCTCTATCATCCAAGTTGCCAGACCCTGGGTGATCCATTCCACTTCTCCATCTCTAAAGTGAGTCTCAAATCTGTGCTTCCATGTGGTTCCCTGGTATCATCTTGGTAGTTGCTTAGAAATTCACCCAGTTAAAGTGCACAATTCTGTAGTTTTTAGTATATTCACACAATTGTGCAACTGTCACTGTTATCTAATTCTAGAACACTTCTGTTATGCCAAAAAGAAACCTTTTATCTATCAGTAGTCACTCACCATTCCACTTTCTGCCCTGCCCTTGGCAACCGCTGATCTCCTTTTCTGTCTCTATGGATTTGCCTCTTTTGGACATTTCAAACTAGTAGAATTATACATTATGTGTTTTTTTTGTGCCTGGCTTCTTTTACTTAGCATATCTTCAAAGTTCCTCCATGTTGTAGCATGTATCTGGACTCTATTCCCTTTTATGACGGAATAATGTTCCATTGTGTAAATATGCACATTTTGTTTATCCATTCATCAATGGATGGGCATCTGGGTGGTTCCCTTTTTGTCTATTACATGTAATGAACATCCCTCTACAAGTTTTTGTGGGGACATGTTTTCAATTCCCTTGGGTGTTCCTAGGAATGGAATTTCTGGTTTATTGTTTAATTTACTTTTTTAGGTGTTTCTAGTTCTTCAGTTTACTGTTTCTTTCTCTTTTTTTTTGTTTTCCTTTGGTTAGAACATGTTGTTTTCATTTTTTTGTAGTGATGAGGACCTCAGCATCACCTGCCTGTGCCTTGCTATGTGTGTGGGCCAGCTGACTATAAATTGGGAACATGGACTAGCTGAATTATGGACGGATGTTCTCTGCTCCAGGCACTCATCTATTTCAACCAGGGCTATTTCTTAGTGTTGAGAACAACACAGATAGGGCTAGTCATTGCATTTCCTACAACTTACTGTTATCTCATTCATTCCCAGAAAGTCTTCGAAGAATCATCTTAAATATGGTTCAGAGTGCTAAAACTCCTTGGTGGCACATCTTAGTGAAAGCCCACGGACCAGCCTGATTCCACAGAAACAGGATGCAGATGCTCACTTTTGCATTGCAAAGAGGTGATCTGGAATCTTCTTGCTCATCAGAGCAATAATGGAGGAAATCAGGGTGGGTTTGAGTAGGTGTGCTGACCATCAGAATACTTCTTGGTTGTCAGCAAGTCCAATGATGTGCTGGGGGATGATAATGCCTGATGCCCAGTTAAAAGGTTCCAATCAATGAGAGAAAACTTGTCTATGCAGCGGAAAATCTTTCTGACAGAGTAAGGAGTGCAAAGTCATAAAGGAAAGAACAAAAATTTATTTGCCAATTCCTTGAAAGGTCCCTTTTAAGCACTGAGATTCCTAGAGCTGGGGGGCGGGGATCTCAGATGTCATCAAATAGGTTATTAATGCTTCAAGGATTACAGAATCATAAAAGTTAAATATGAAGAGTAGCTATTAAGCTTTCTAATCCCTCAACTGTCAATACCTGCTTCTTCCTCCTTCCTCTCCATGCATCCAGGTAGGATGTCGGGTCTGGTTTAAAACGATGCCTGTGACTGGGCTTCCTCCTTTGCTGCAGGTGTTTCTTGTGAGATTTGACAGGAAGTTGGCCTGAGTGGTTTCCTAAATCAGAGACATGAGAGGCGGAAGTGAGGATGTTCTGGCGTGAAGCTCAACAGCAAGGCAGTACCTGCTGGGGGAGGAGCAGCTGGAGTCCGCAGTTTCAAAGACTTGTTAGAAGCAGTCAGAGAAGTGGAGTGTCTTTTATTTATCGAGAGCTGATCGTAACATTGGTCATAATTGGAGTAGGTGGCTACCCATGTGGTTTGATTTGAAATATGCCCGGAGGCCCTTCCCATCCTCTCTAGCTTGTGCATGACTACTGAAACCTACCGTTAGCAATTCCTTCCTTGGGGTTAGAATATGAATACATTGACCCTGATAATCATTCACCTTGATATATATTTGATCATCAGATCCTTTCCAAGTAGCCGTTCCCAAAGACACGTTTTTAAGGGACTGGTGTCAGAGCAGAGTAGTAAAGTAGAGAGGAAGTCGGCTTTACGGCAGAGGCACATTCTGTGGAAAGCGTGCATCTCTGGATAGAAAAGGTACTTGTTGGGAGGAGGATTAAACAATGTGAAGGGCAAATTGACACTCACCTTCGACACCATGTTGACTCTGGCCAGTTCTGCAGTCAGTTCTCAGCCCCTGCATAGCATGCCCACTGCTGCCAGTTGGTCCAAGATACACCCTGAGATAGATACCGGGGCTGACTCTCTATGTGTTCTCCTTTCCGGACCCAGCTGCCCTCTGCCTGGGGCAGACCAGTGCAGAGACATCAAAACAACTCTGCCCATCCATGTCATGTGAAACCCTGAGCAAATTCCCACTTCACATCACTGCTGGTCCAGTAGGGGTCTGGGTCTGCAGACCATCAGAGGCTGCAGCCAGGCTCTTCATCCCAACACGTGGCAGACAAAATATTGGGCCCCTTAAAGATGTCCATGGTGTCCGCATCCCGAGAACCTGTGAATAGTTAGTTACTTTATGTGGCAAAGGGGACTTTGCAGATGCCATTAATCTCAGGACCTTGAGATGGGAAATTATCCTGATTATCTAGGTGGGTCCAATGTAATCACAAGCAGAGAATCACAAGCAGGTCCTTAAAAGCAGAGAATTATTCCCAGCTGTGGTCATAAAGAGGCATAATTAGGGAAGAAGGGTCAGAGAGATGCAAGGCTACTGGTTTGGGAGATGGAGCAAGGGGGCCATGAGCCAAGGCATGCAGAAAAAAGGAGGGGAAAGATTTTCCCCTAGAGTTTCTAGAAAGGAATGCAGCCCTGCCGACACCTTGATCTTAGCCCAGGGAGACTTGTGTTGGACTTCTGACCAACCGACCTGCATGCTATCAAATCTGCATTGTTTTAAACCACTAAGTATGTGGTGGTTTGTTAGAGCAGCAATAGAGAACACCTTGTCCCTCATCCCATCCTCCTTGGTCACTTCCAAAATAAAGACATTCTAGCCATCTCTTCCCTAACAGACATTCATTCCCATTTAGCTCTCTACTGCCTCAGCCACCTTATCCACCAAAACATTTCTACTCTGCCCTTCGAATCCCTTTCAGTGAATAATAATAGATGCCATTGATTGAGTACTTACTTTAATATATTATTTTAGTTACTTTTCATGCATTATAAATCACTTGGGTCTCGCCCTGGCTGGTGTGGCTCAGTTGGTTGAACAGAGACCCTTGCACCTAGAGGTAGCCTGTTCGATTCCCGGTCAGGACACATGCCCCAGTTGTGGGCTCGACCCCCAGTACAGGGTGTGTAGGAGGCAGCCAATCAATGTTCGTCTCTCTCCCTCTCGCTCTAAAATCAATAAAACATATTTTTAAAAATCTGAATAAAGCACTTGGGTCTTATCAATACAGAAACTAAGGCGTAGGGAGGTAAAGTCACCTGCCCGGATACACACAGCATGGAGAGATGGAGGTGGGGCTCAATTCCAGACCGATAGCCCGTGTTCTCAGCCTCCATTCCAATGCTCCCCAAATGGCAGGTCACAAACAATAGCTCCATGGGGTAGGCAGATGGATTAGGAGGAAAGCCAGTTCCATGGCCTGTTGTCTGCTTCTGTCTTTCTGTTTCCTCACTGCTGTCTGTTGAGGTCCAGGTCACCCCTGAGATCCCAATTTGCAGACTCTTCACTCTGCACCTGCCATCGTCTTGGGGCTTTCATGTCTGTGCAGAGGGTCCATCTGGTGTTCTTGCTTCATAGTCCTTTCCTCCAGCACCTGTGTCCTCCAGCCACATCACTAACCTACCAACACAGATCTCCTGGAATGCCAGCTTCCAATCTCTAGCCGTCTACCCAGTCTCCTTTATTCCCTCAGCCTCTGCTCTTCTCAAAGGCATTCAATTCCTTGGCCCTTCCAGCTTTCTAAGTCTAAAGCCCCATCCTGACTTACTAGATGCATATTAGAATCACCTTTTTCTCCCCAAACTGCTAAACAGAGAAACTGGAGGTGGGTGTATGCAGTAGTGTTCAAACCTCCCCAGGTTGACTCTGATGCATAGCCAAGGTTGAGAACCTCTGTTTAAAAGTAACCGGGACTTGGGGAATCTCCTAACCCCTCCAGCCCTCCTTTTACTACTTTCTTCCTCTCATATCCTCATGCTGCCATACCCTGCAAAGGCTCCAAAAGCTGGGTAAATCTGACAGTCTGTCTTCACTGTTGTTTTAGTTAGAAAACTTTCCACTGCAAGTACCAGAAACCCCCTTCAGCCCAGCTAAGGTCATGTTAGAAGAAATGTCTTTTAAGAAAGCTGAGGGGATGCCTAGAAACAGAGGCTGGAATACTAACGTAAGTCAGGACGTCATCTGTATCATCATCTCCATTTCCCTTCATGCTTCTGCTTCATTCTCCTCTCTGGCTGCAACTTCTTTTTCTGCTTTCCAATCCTCATGGCAAGAAGAGGCTACCAGCAATAACTTCTAAAGTTACAGTCTGAGAGAAGGCAGACTGAGATGGGAGCTTTTATATTCAGTTGTAAATTCCTGATGTAGGGATTCTCATAGCCCCAGACTGGATCAGGTTCTCGCCCCAGGACCAATCAGCCGGGGCCTGTCAGGGTGACAGCATGTGGCATAAACACGGCTGCTCCCCAAATAATTCGTATCCCCACATAATGGAAGGGACAGGCATCGCTGCACTTCTCAGAAAATTGGAGGGTGCGAGGGAGAGCCACACAGTCAGAACAGCAGCAGGGTTGCTGAATATCCTTGAGGAAATTACCCAAACGTGAGAAGTGGTACCATTGCAAAGTTTGTTTTACAGTGTCTGCTGGGTCCATGACAGTGTTTGACGATAGTCTTATTCATCTGTAGTCAGTCATTTCGGCCACGTTAGATTATTTTAAACCTTCTCACAATCTTTCCACCATGTCCTACTTTACAGAAAAAATAGAAACCACCAGGCACAAAGTCTTTCAACTCCCAGTTGCTTCTCACTGAGAAACTGGTCTGCACCCATGCCTTCATCCCACATACTGTCTTCTGTCCCTTCCTGCTCAGGCAACCCATCCTTCTGTGATACGTCTTCATCTGTTTTTTGTTTTTTCTCTGCAGGTTCTTACCCCTCCACCTGTAATTATAACCACAGTCCAAGGTCAAGCTTCTCCTATAAGTCTCCTAGGGCCCTAGCTCTCTGTTCCTCATTTCAGTTAGACTTCTGCCTTCAGATTTTAATTTCCAATTTCATCCTCAATACACTCAATTTGGCTTCTGCCTGCCCCGCCTCTTCTAACGCCAATTCCTGGTAACCTCTCCAGCTAAGGTCACCGATGACTTCCTCATTGTCAAACCCTGTGGGTGGTTTCCAGCCTCTGTCTCAATGTGCCTCTCTGTTGCATTTGACATGATCTTCTAAATATGTCTCGAATCATCTCCTTTCTCTCTGTCCCTGTGGCCATGCCAGGCCCTCTTCAAATCTCTCCTGAACGCTTGTAATAGTGTCTTTAATGGCTTCCTGGCCTTTGGTTTTACTCAAACTCTTCCTACTGCTATTCAATTACTTTTCTAAAACAAAATCTGATCAAGCCACTCTCCATTGCTCTCCATAGCCCACCAAATGGGTTCAAAATCCTGAGCTTGGCATTGAACGCCTTTCGTGCCATGGACCCCACCAACCTTTGCATCCACATCTCCTGCCCTCTCTGCCCTGCCCCCTGTGTCAGCACATCCTAGCTGCTTGTAGCTTCCGGTGTGAGCCACACGTTTGTACGTGCTTGCCCTGCTTTCCCCACCACCATGCTGCCCCGGCATTTCTCTGTTTTACACCTCAGCTCTAAGGCTCAGAGGCTTCAGGGAAGCCCTTCCTGACTGCTCCAGGCAGGGTTCATTGTTCTCCTCTTCTGGATTCCCATGCCCCCTATCGTTTCTCAATTGTAAGTCTTCTTATATTGCTTCTCATGATTTCTTTACATGTCAGCTTTGCCCACAACTGGATCCACGAGATCAGATCACAAGCTCCTCAAGGGCAAAGGAGGGGGTTGAATCATTCTTAGTTAATAAATAGGTGATGAATGAATGAACGGGAAGGGGTTATCCATGGAGACTGAGGGAGGTGACCCCTGTTGACCTAAGAGACTGAGCCACCAAAAGGTGGACAATCCCTACCTTTCCTTCTGTATGTGGTAGTTAACCTGTTTGCTTCAGTTGCCTATTTATTCCCTGAGTCAGGTAAACAGTGCCTCCTTTGTATTTGCATCTGCTTCCTTTGATAGCTCATATCAAAGTATTGCTAAGCTCCTTCTGGCTTCTCCCTCTTTAGTTTTCTCCTTAAAATCCAATTTTGAAAAGCAAGTTGAGGAGTTCAGCCACTGAAAGATCTTTATTGATTTATTTTGCCTTCCTGATTTATTAATGGGATCACTTTCTCCTTGATATTTATTTTTTTTCTTTCTCTGATGTATTTGTAAAAGCTCTGCCTCTTCCTTTTAACCCCTATGCATTAGATTACCCCAGCCTCTGGTTTTCCTTTTCATCTATTCTGACTCTAGTTGAAAAAGTTGTATGTCTCCTTTCTGAAATTTATGTGTTCAGAACAATTTTCAAATGATCCGAAGTCTTCGTGTTGACAGTTTGCTATACAGATCTGGGAGGAAATAAAATTTTGGGAACATTAGCATAAACATTGTATCTAAAACCATGGGAGTGGATGAGACTGCCTGGGAAGAGAGGCGAGCAAAGAGGGCTCTGAGGATCCAGTTTGTTCTTATCTACACGATGCTAAATAACTTGTCAGTTTTGTCAAAAATTTGATAATTTCTTATTGACCTAAACTATCTTTAACTGGATCGACCCATTCATTGGGTAGCCCTGATTAGAATATGGCTGCATAAATCAACATTTCTCCATTCCTCCTTAGAAATCACCTCCTATAGCAACATAGAGGAAAAACATTAATTCAACAATCTTCCCTCCTCTGTTGTTTTAGGTGAAACCAGAAGACGGATGCAGTCTCTGGACTCCGAAGTGTATGAAGAGGCTGGTGCAGGGAGCTGAGCTGTAGCAGAAGCCACGTGGAAGAAAGCAAAGCAAAGAAACATGGATACTAGAGAGAAGGCTTGGTGATAGCAGGTCTCAGAAAGTACCAGAAAGAAATATTTCTCTAGGGAAAGAGGCTCCTTCCCAGAAGACAGATCTTTTTCTTCTCTCTGAACCTGGTTTGTTTCATAGAAACAGAGGAGCTGGGACCCTACAAAGGCTCACACAGACATGCCATATTGGCAGAAAACCTCCATCTCTGAGGCAGTAGAGAAGAAACATCTTTGGTTTATAAAAACCAAAGTTAGTCTGCCAACTGGAAGACTAACTACCCTGACTTCTCTTTCACCTACAGAAATCTCCTCAATAACGTTGGTCTAGGGCAATCTAATTATTTGAATAATGAGCAATAAAAATGAAGTATCAAGCCCTGGCCACATGCCTCAGTTGGTTGGAGCATCGTCCTGTACACCAAAAGTTTGTGGGTTTGATTCCGGGTCAGGACACTTACCTGAATTGCAGGGTACGATCCCTACTCAGGGTGCGTAGGAGAGGCAACCAATCAATCTCTCTCTCTCTCTCTTTCTCTCTCTCTCTCTCTCTCCCTCTCTCAAATCAATAAATATATCCTCAGGTGAGGATTTAAAAAATTAATAAATAAAATAAAGTAACATTACATTGATAAAAAGATACTGAAAGAAAACAGAAGAAATGAGTAGCAATAGAAAGAAGACCTATCCAGAATCTGTTACTATAGAGTATAGTTGTCCCTTGGTGTCCATGGAGGATTTGTTCCAGGACCGTCCTCCCAACCCCCACCCCAGATACCAAAATCTGCGAATACTCAAAAATCCTTTATTATAAAATGGTGTAGTATTTGCATATAACCTACACACATCCTCCCATATACTTTAAATTATCTCTTTATTACTTATACTAATGTCTAATACAATTTAAATGCTATGTAAATTGTTGTTATACTATATTGTTTAGGGATCAACTTTCTGAAATTCTTTTTTAATACTTTCGATCCAGGGTTGGTTGAATCCTCTGATGTGGTATCAATGGATATGGAAGGCCAACTGTATATAAAAATGATGACTCAACATTCTGTTGTGAATTTTTTATTTTATTTTATTAATTTATTTTTGTTACAGATGTTTCTCCTTTTTCCTCCTGTTGTGAATTTTTAAAAAACTGAAATAATTATCTTTATGAAGGAAGACCCCAAAACAAAAATGAAAGAAATCAAAGAAAATATGACCAGAAGATAAAGTATGAGCTAGGAGGAAAGATACAGAAGAAAAAAGAAACATCACAAAAACGAAGGCAGAAATTTGAAGAAGCATAAAATAGCGACACAATAGAATACGTAGTAAGGAACAGAAAATAGAAGGGAGAAAAGCTAACAGAATAAGTAGGGAAAATGGGAGTTTAAAAGGAATAAAGAGAAAAAAGACAGATATGGAAGACAAAGGGCAATCCAAAATTTACAAAACAGTTTCTAAAGGCAAAAACCAAACAAACAATGAAACTTGGAAAAACTGAAAACATAACACAAAATAATGTCACAGAACCAAGATTGCTACATCAATCAATGTAGCTTAACTTGCCCACTAACAAAGGAGCTTAACTTGCCCACTAACAAAAGTATTTCCAGCTTCACTAAAAAACAAACAAACAAACAAAAAAAACCCCCCAAAAAACACATAACTCTGGGCAACAGACAAGCTTAAAATAAAGTGATTCAGATTGAAAATAAACCAATGGGCAAAAATATATTGGTCAGCATGGCTGGTGTGGCTCAGTGGTTAAGCCTTGACCCATGCACCAAGAGGTTGCTGGTTCAATTCCCGGTCAGGGCACATGCCCAGGTTGTGGACCTCATCCCCAGTGCGGAGCATGCAGGAGGCAGCCAATCAATGTTTCTATCTCTCTCTCCCTCTCCCTTCCTCTCTTTCTAAAATCAATAAAGAAAAATTATATATATATATATAATTATATATAAAATTATATATATAATATATATATATATATATATATATATATATATGGCAAATGAAAACAGCAAGAAAGCAGGCATTGAGGTAGTAACATCAGCCAAGGTAGAGCGCAGGCCAAAAGGCATTAATTGAGTCAAAGGAGGAAGTTTATAATTATCCAGTATGAAATAACGCAGAATGAAGATATCGTTATGATGGCTGTGCACTTAACCACATACTGTTGCTATTCATAAAGCAGAAATATAGAGCATAAAGGAGAAAAAGATAGAAACACACTACAATTGTAGCCATTAAGGGGTTCACAATTGGACAACATTAAGAAAGACAGCAAAATAAATCCAGAACTTAAAAAAAAATAAACCCTTCCATTAGAAAATTTTAAACTTGCTCTAAGAGCTCTTGGGTCAATGAGGAAATAAAATACTCAGGTTAGAAAGCATTGATAGTTAAATCATTGCTGATCAGAATCCAAGGTATACAGGAAAGCACAGAAGAAACTTTATAGCCGTAACTATATAGATCAATCAAAAAGAAAGAATGAAAATAAATGAATTGCAGAGTGGTATCTGGTAGTCCTATGAATACACACTATCAGTCTCCTTTCTGACTAGAATGATGTCAAATATAGTGTAAATATGCAAGTGAGAGCCAATTTTGTTGTCCTACAGAAATTGTCTAAGTGCATAAGCGTGCACGTCTTTTATTTTGAACTATTTGATAGTCTATCTTCACCACTTTTTGAAAGCATAGGCTTAGGATTTAAACAAGAGTTAGCTAAACACTTCTTTTCTACTCTCTCCTCAAGGTAAACATAGGATGAAGAGCCAAAGGGATATATAGGTCAGGAAAGAGATAAAACACTCAAAATATGACAATAGGAAGGTTTATTTATACAGGTGTCAGTAAGGACAGTGATTTTCAACCTTGGCTGACATTAGAATCACCTGGAGAGCTTTTAAAAAACATAAACAATTTGTATTCATTTTATCAGTATCTGTCTTCCTTGAGACCATAAGTTTCCTGAGAGCAGAAACATCTTCCATCTGGGCCCCCAGTGTCTTGTTCTGTACTTGCTCAGTACAGAACTGGAAATTTTAATTTAATTGGTCGTAGGTGAAGTTCACAGATTGGTATTTTAAAGAACTCTCGGGGATTCTAAGGAGCAGCAGGGTGGGGATCACGGTGTAGGATGTCTCTGAGGGAGTGTGCAGTAACCTGGGGCTGACCCCAGAGTGGCTGTTGCCACCCTAAAGCTCAAAGGGTTCAGCAGAGGGAATGGCTCCTGGAACACAGAGGAGTAGACCAGGCCACCTTGAGAAGAGCAGTAACCTTTGATCAAGGGACAAACCTGACTGAAAGCAAAGTTGCAGAGAGATAGCCTGATCTTATTTTCTTCCCTCCTTCAATCAGCTGAAGCCAATTAGATGTCTTGGGCACAGAATCGTTCCTGTAGTCGCACCGTCAGCCTCTCTTGGCAGTGAGCAGGGTGGAGGACTGAGAGTGCTCTGGAGTAGCAAATGAAATATAACCAAGCAAAGGAGGAGGGCGTTCCCTTACGGGAACAGACATCCTAGTTAACACATTACAACAGTTGGAGAGGACACTGAGGACAAACGAGATGGTGGTGGTGAGTCGTAAGATTTTGAGCTGCTACCATTATCTGGAGAGCTCTTCTAACCCATATGTGTCAATGAACAAAAAATAGGATATGAATGAATGAATGAATATGGGTAGGTGAGAGAGAAGTTGGGCTAGCCTATCAAAAAAGGTAAACTTAAAAAGCAAAATGCTTCAGACACAGCTGGAGGTCTATAACCTGACTTCCTCCTGTCTCAGGGGAGAGGTGAAAAGCACACCTCCACCATGCAGGCCTTTGCACTGTGCCTCAGGCAGCATCTTATTGCCCACAATGCTACACGGAACCCAAATCACAGGGCAAGCTCTTTCTGCCTTGTGTGTGTTTGTGTGCATGAGGCATTCCCAAACAGGGTCAGGCCTGTTCTGATAAGGTTCCCAATGAGGTCCTGGGAGTCACGATATTGTGATATCAGTTTGAGTGTTACCAATTTACTTATGTTTTTTGGGACTTGGGAGTGATAGAAGTCACATAATTGAACACACAATATTGATTTTTTCAACCGTTCAAGGACCATGTAAATGAATCTATATACCCATGTGCATTTGAACCCATCAGCCATATATAACATGCAACTGTAGCTCCAGGGCAATTCTAGGGTTAACTACCTTGGTCTCCTTACAAATATAGTTAGGAATGGCTAAGGCATGGTTCCCAACTGAAGGATGCACCATGAAGACTTGTTGCACACAGACCAATGGGTCCAGCCCCAGGTTTCTGATTCAGTAGGTCCAGGGTGGGACCTGAGACTCTGCATTTTAAATAAACTCTCAGCTGATGTAGAAGCAGCTGGTCTGAGGACCTCACCACTGAGTGTACAGATACTATGTCTTTTCTGGTTCTGATTCTTTTTTTTTTTTTTTTTTTTGGGTACCAAATTACTTTATTTGAAGGAATGGTACAAATGAAAAGACGTAAGTGGATGATTTGGTACAAGTTATAGAAAAGGTAAAGGTAACTCCAACATGCACGTACTGCTTTGGTGACCAGGGAAGTCACCCCCGTGGCTACGGGAAGCCAGCCTAAGGCTTAGCTCTCGTCACTGTCTCCCAGGGTGTGCTTGTCAAAGAGATATTCTGCCATGCCAGTTTCAGGGGCCCCCAATCTGCGCAAGTTGGTTACGTGGTCACCCAGTTCTTTGATGGATTTCACCTGCTCATTCAGGTAGTGAGTTTCAAGGAAGTCACACAAGTGAGGGTCATTTTTGTCAGTGGCCAGTTTGTGCAAATCCAGTAGTGACTGATTCACACTTTTTTCCAAGTGTAATGCACACTCCATCGCATTCAGCCCATTCTCCCAGTCGTCACGGTCTGGTTTCTTGATATCCTGGAGGAAGATTCGGCCACCTCGTTGGTTCTGCAGCTTCATCAGTTTCTCAGCATGTTCCCTCTCTTCATGAGATTGGTGGAGGAAATATTTGGCAAAGTTCTTCAAAGCCACATCATCGCGGTCAAAGTAGTAAGACATGGACAGGTAGACGTAGGAAGCGTAGAGCTCCAGGTTGACCTGGCGGTTGATGGTGGCCTCTGAGTCCTGGTGGTAGTTCTGGCGCACCTGCGAGGTGGTCGCGGTGGACGTCATGGTGGGCGGCTAAGGAGAGGCGGCTGCGCGGCGCTGGAGCGGGGGCCTTGGGGATGTCCGAGGCGCTGTGAGGAGGTGGCGGAAGGCTGGATCCGGGTGGCTGGCTGGGATGGGTCGAGCGCCGGCTTCCGTCCAAGCACTGTTGAAGCAGGAAACCACGGCGACTCTCCGCGAAGACTGTGGCCTTTTTTTTTTTTTTTGGAAACACACCATTTATTGACTTCTTGTCTCACTTCCCTATTTCCCCATCAGAGTTTCCTAGGATGAGCTTCCAATGAAACCGGTTGTCTCAAAGTCTGTATTCTGGCTGGTGAGATCAGTGAAGGCTTCTCTAGGAGCTGATGCTTGAGCCAAATTGTGAAGGATCTTGAAGGAGCAGTAGGAGTTTGCCAGGTGCAAAAGGAAGAATTGTCACAAGACTGCCGTGCTCCTTGATATGCAAAACTTATATTTTAATGAGGGAGAATCTTTCTGGGCCTATTCCTTTGCAGATTCATATGCAGAGTAGAAACCAGATTCTTCATATCATGCATTCACATTTGATGTTCAATCTTTATATGCTGTCCAAATTCTTTAAGATAAAAGAATCTGATTCTTGATCGCTCACTTTCTGCTTCTGTAAACTGCAAAGTCACATTCTGGTGATTCATGCTGGCTTCATATGCTAACTGTAGAGCACCCTCATGCCTTTCATGGCAATTGCTTTTCAGCAGCATCTTTTTATTTTTAATCCTCACCCAAGTATATTTTTTCTGATTTTTAGAGAGAGAGAGAGAGAGAGAGAGAGAGAGAGAGAGAGAGAGAGAGAAACTTCGATCGGTTGTCCCCTGTAAACGTCTTGACTGGCAATGGAAGCTGTCACCGGGCCAGGGCTCAGCAGGGTCTTTATCATTTGAACTTTTTTTTTTCTTTATTGATTTTTAGAGAGAGAGGAAGGGAGAGGGAGAGAGACAGAAACATCGATGAGAGAACATCGATTGGCCGCCTCCTGCATGCCCCCCATTGGGGATTGGACCCACAACCTGGGCATATGCCCTGACAGGGAATCGAACTGGTCGCCTCTTGGTGCATGGGTCCATGCTCAACCACTGAGACACACTGGCCGGGCTCATTTGAACTTTATTTTTAACTCTGCTTAGATCTATCCATATTAGTTACTGCGATAACCTATTCATTACCAGAATGTAAGAAGGTAAAGTTTTCTCCACCTGTATTACTGAACTTTGCCAAATTCAACTGATGACCACCAGCAGGACTGATATTCTTCCACTCTACAGCTGTTCTTGGTGGAGTTCCATAAGGCATTCGCTTCAGATTGGCCAAGAAACATGTCCCGACTGTAGTGCTGACTAGCTATGTAACATTGGATAGATGATTTGGACAATTGTCTTATCTGGAAAATGGCGTTATTAGTTCCTTCAGAGTCTATGATGAGATATCAGGTACAAGAGGAAAAATGCCTGCCTCAATGAACATTAGCTAATAATGGGTCACCCTGGATTTTGGCAAAAAAATCAATAACTTTCAGGATGAATGTTACCTGAAAATATTGTTCTGTGCCGTCTTAGTATTAATTTACTTTTAATTAATTCTAACGGCAATGGTTCTCAAGGTATATTTTGAAAGGCAATTGGCTTAATGGTTAAAAACTCACAGTCTAAGTTGGCATTAGAATCTGGTCTCTGCCATTGACTATCTCTGCAACCTTGGGAGTATCCCTTAACCTCAGTTTCAGCATCTGTGAAATGGAGATGGCACTACGACCTTCCTTGGAAGGTTACATGAGGATTAATTAATATAATGCATGGTTAGTGCTTTGCCCACTACTGGATATTTGATAAGCACTCAATAAATTTTAACTATTTTTATTAGGTTTTGGAGAACAGTTGAGCCTAATGAATTAGACTTAGATTTTGTACTTCAAAATTAATAAAACAAAAAATAAATAAAAGATTCATCATAAATAGAATGTTTTCAATCTGGTTTTCTTTTATTACATTTTTATTCTTCAGTGATGTCTATAATTAGTTTTCTAATGAGTTCAGAAAGAAAATAGTGCTTATTCTAATAGTTCTTTCCCCTCAAACTCCCATGCTTGAAGAGTGTTTTCTGGGTGGGTTATACGGGGAGTTTCACCTTTACTGAGAGAGGCATTATGCTAAGTACAGCTGACCCTTGAACAACTCGGGTTTAAACTGCATGGGTCCACTCATACACAATTTTTTTTTTCCAATAAATACCTGTACTTTTTTTGATCCATGGTTGGGAATCCATGGGTGCGAAGGGCTGACTATATGCATTGATCTGTGCCACTTTTTTTTTTTTAATCCTCACCCAAGAATATTTTTCCATCTATCTTCAGACAGAGTGGAAGGGAGGGAAGGGAGGGAGACAGAGAAACATCGATGTGAGAGGGACACATCAATCGGTTGCCTCCTGCATGACCCTACCAGGGCCGGGGACTGAACCGCAACCGAGGTACGTGCCCTTGACTGGAATCGAACCCGCAACTCTTTGGTCAGCAGGCTGATGCTCTAATCACTGAGCCAAACTGGCCAGGGCTGATCTGTGCCATTTTATATAGAGGACCTGAACATCTAAGAATTTTGATATCCAGAGGGGTCCTGGAACTAATCTCCCACAGATACTAAAGGACAACTTAAATTTTGGGTGAGTTAAAAGTTATGCATGGCCCTGGCTGGTTTGGCTCAGCGGTTAGAGCGTCGGCCCGCAGACCCGGGAGTCCCAGGTTCGAATCCCGCTAAGGGCAGGTACCTCGGTTACAGTTCGTCCTCGGGCCCGGTTGGGGTTGTGCGGGTGGCAACCAATCGATGTGTCTCTCTCACGTCGATGTTTCTTTCTCTCTCTTCCTCCCTCTCTCCCTCCCACTCTATCTGAAGATAAATGCAAAAATATCCTCGGGTGAGGATAAAAAAAAAAAGTTATATGTGGATTTTCAACTGCATGGGGAGGGTCAGCACCCCTAACTCCTGCATTATTTAAAGGTCAACTGTATTTCATAAATGCTATATCTCAAGTATGTTTCACAATTACCCTACGAGGCCAATATTTTAGGTCAATTTTTAAGATCTGTAAGGTTGTGCATATATCATCTATCTTGTAACAAAATGTTCCAAGTTAATATGATAGAATTTGAATTCTATCATATTAGAATTTGAATAAAGTATTAATATTTTGTGTTTTATAATTGCCCTGCCTTTCATTTGGTCACTCTATCAATTGAGTGAACACATGGAGATTTATTAATATCACACTATTAAGTAACACATCATGGTGGTAAGTCCTGGAGTTTTACTATTGCACTTTTTACTTAGCAATTAGACTATACACACATGCCCACACATTCTACAGACTTATCCACACAGGGCTATACACCCTCTTAAATTTATTCATATTTAATGACCAGACAGTTTTAAGAGTAGATGAATTAATATACTGTTTTCTCCATTCATCATATCTTGATTTTAGCCCAGTTAAATTTGGCTTGCTACTTAGAATAATGGCCAATAAATTCTTGTTGAACAAGAGGAAATCATATCAAATTCTCCAACATCTGTGCAATGGCCCAACACTTAAATATCTTCAGGTTCTCCTCCTTCCCAGGGCTCTCCTAACAAATTGGGTTAGAGTCACTGACCTATGTCTCCGCATTCTGACCGTTCCTTCCAGCTCCCCGACAAACCCTTTTCCACAGAAGGCCCATAGGCCTCCTTGCCTGGTAGGCCCAGCAATTACAGCGCAGGAAAGGATGAGGTCTCCTTTGTTTATGAACTGCCTGAGTCTACCAGAGAGGTCATGACTTTAAAAATATTTTCCCCCCTCCGAATGGTGGAAAGAATCAATCCAGTGTCTCGGAAAGAGGCCTGGAGGAGTGACGTCGATGCTGCCTGAGCTCTGGAGCAGTTTCCTGGGGCAGAGGGGCCGCTGCTCCTGTTCCCTGTGATCGGGCTGGTGGCCGTCTTCTGATGGGGCCACTGTTGTGTTGGGACAAGTGTTCGCACCACCCTGATGAGGGATACAAATATATTTGCCACCAGTGAGCCATTTGTAATTAATGTGTGCTTTGTGGTTTTAATCTGTCTTTAATCTGTAAAGCTATAAAAATTTACAGTGCAATTTTAGAACCGAGAGAAAAACCCTGAATTACAGAGCTCCGTCTTTAAAGTTAACCTATTTCATCAGATCAAAACTGCAAGGCGAGTGTCTGCAGAGGTTCTTCCTGCGCTGTTCCCATTATCTTTTCTCAGTGGTCTTGTTTTCTCCCTCACCCAGAAGTCATTGGAAGCAGGAGAGCCATCTCTCTGTCACACAGGCACACGCGGTGCCCAGAGAAAACAAACAGCACAGTACATGGTATATAAAACGAAGGAGGAAAAGCACATCTTAGGTAAATACCAGACTACTTACTTTATGATTTTTAAATGTCATTTTTGCTCCAATATTGACTTTCTTATGGAGGGTGAATTATAGATCCCGCAGCCCTGGGACCAAGGCTTCCTTTCTTCCCCACAGCTGGTCAAGTTAAGAATTGAAGTCATGGTAATTAGTTAGAGTTTCTCAGCACCGAAGACCAGACTGCTGAGAAAACTCTGCGAGGTGACCCCTCAGGGGAAGACAATACACCCGGGAAAGAACCAGAATGGGCAACAAAGAAGCACAAAACAACTTCCCAATCTTCTTGCTACAAACAGATGTTGCCTCAGGCATTCTCTTGCAAGAACGAAATACAATACAATCTCTCATTTGTCTGACCAGGCTTCTCTCTCCAAGAACTGGTTCTGAGGCAAATTATTTCAGGGTTGCACAGGCTGGTAAAAGGCAGTGGAATTGGAAGCTATCATCCTCAGCGACCTAAGGGCTCAGAAATGATGCTGTGAGAAGGGAAAGGGGTTGAGCTGAGGTCATGGGGAGACCAAGAGCCAGAAACCGGGTCACAGGGAAGGAGGGGGCGGCCAGACTTCCAAGAAGAGGTTTCATGAAACTAGCTAGAGGGAGGAGGGAGCTGGTGTGAACTGATACCTGGAGGGAGGTTATAGGAGGGGAAATGGGGAAAGAAAAACTGAGTTAGCCCCACCCATGATTTTGATTGTTTGCTTATTGTCTACACAGACGGATTCAGGCTTAAAGAAATGTGGACCGAATTAGGAAAATTCCATGGACATAAACAAAAAGAAGTTACTCCAGACCAATGGGGTTAGGAACTGGAGGGGAAAGAACCCTTTGTTTTGTTTGCAAAATATTTATTTTTTTTAAACTGAATTATGTGAATTAATTTGCCCTGTTTTCCAACTTGCTTGTATAGGCAAGTGAGCCTACTGGAGTTCATGGTGAGTTTTACGAAAAACCATATCGCTCTATTAGAAGTTAAAGGCAAATACTATCATAAACTTATAATCACTGAAATCTTAAACGTGTGGCTCTCTGTTTTCCTTAATCCAACTGCTTCTATAGCAATAAGTCATTTTGTGTGTACGCAATAACGCTGAGAATAGCTAACATTTGTAGAAAACCCATGTCTGCCTGGCACTGCATTTGCAACAGAATGCTAGCCAACGCATCCAGAGCATCCAGGCATCGCAGCGTTTTAAAAGGTTTGTGTCTGTGACATCACTGGATCCCCTAACAATCTTATGATGTGGGTATAATTATTACATTCTCTTTACAGGTGAGAAAACTGGGTCCCAGTGAAGTTAAATTTGTTGCCCCAAAGTTATGAAGCTAGTGAGTAATAGAACCAGTATTTGAGCCAGACTGTCTGGTTTCAGAGTCTGGGCTCTGAATGTCAACACTAATTTCATTTCAGGCTAACAGAGCTCTTTGAAGTAGGTAGCTATTATTGTTATCATTTCCACTTTACATACAAGAAGATTGAAATTCAAAGATGAAATAACTTCCCCAAGATTGCCTAGTAAGTGGGAGAGCCAGGATTCCAATCTAAGCCTGTTTAAATCCTACCTTAAACAGAGGTAGAACTGTGATTGGTAGCTTCAGACCTATGCTTTTTAAACATTAATGTACGTGCCCATCACCTGGGGATCTTGTTAAACACAGGTTTTGATTCCCTAGGCCCAAAGGGGGCCCAGGATCCTGCATTTCCAACAAGTTGGAGCACAAACCACACTGCACAGTGACTTTATGGGTTGGGGGCCATAAAAGGTGTTTGTCGGCTGCTCCCCACCCCCACAAGTGTGTGTGGAGTGGCTGTCTCTGGGGGTGGTAGCCTGGAGGTGACAAATTTAGGTTGGGGATTCTGCCATTTAAAGTAAACTCTCTATTTTCTTTCCTAAAGCAATATAGAGACCCACTGAGATTCAGAGTTTCTTTCACATGTATAACCTAGTTAATATACTGAGATCCATATAGTTATCAAATTCTTCCTAAATGTCATCACTTTCTCCATAAAATATCTCTTTAAATTTATTTTACATGCATTTCCTCTTGATTTGCATTTATGTCCTTTTGTTCTGATCTACCTAATAAACTCAAACTGATCGTCAACCAAAAATTTATAAGACATATCGAGTTTAATACTTCATTCGGATTGCTTCTTAATCACCTACTTTTAGAACTGAATATGGAATCCCATTTTGTCCATTTCTCTTCAATCAGAAGATCCTCCATATAATTCATTATCTTGGGCTTCCTGCATTATTTTTACCCTCCAACTTAGCTCTGTCTTTCTTTTCTTTTCTTGTTAAACACCATAACTAGATTCTGAATCTCAAATCTATATGTCAACTGTGGCTTACCCAACCCCCTAGAAAGCTATAGTACAATATCCTGGAATTTATGATTTATGCCAAGCCCCCTCGTCAGCCTTGCTCCTGCTGCCAACTGAGCTGAAAATTGAAATGCTGGCTCCGTCTGTAGGGTCAGACTCTCCGTGTTAACTAATTCATTACTAACCTTAGCTTGAGTGTTTTGCTTACCCAAGAGCACCTCATCTAGAAGAACTGAAATTTCACACAAACTCTCTTTATTCCTTTCACTCATTGATCAAACTTACTCAGGCAACAATTATTTCCCTTGATACTAATTTTCTCCCCCACTTTTGTGGCATCCTCAAACAATGCTCACAGGCGTGCTGCAAATCTTTCATTAACTGAAAACATGCAAAGTGCATGAGTCCCTCCAATGGAAAATTTGATGCAAAAGCCAAATGAGGTAAATTGCTTTACTTGAACCGCCCTGGGACAGTTTAAACAGTGTTACATATTAGTACACTGCCAAGTCTCAAGATGATGGCAAGATTCTCATCAGAGCCCAAAGCAGTTATTAAAGAAGGGAGACCATCCTTGCCACCCACAGATGCAGCCGTCTTGCTGATAATCAGCAATGGACCACTGATCAGAAATACATTGTTCAAGTGGGAGAAAAAACGACAGAATAGGTCAACCCGGGCCACTGTGACTAGGAAACCTCTCAACTTAGAATCTAATTAATACATTCATGATCTGTGTTTATAGTCTCACATTTCAGTTTATAATCACACCTAGTATATGTGTAATTGTTTGTACTTGAAATTACTACTCTTGCTATTTTGCATGCCTTACCATATTCTGTCCCCTAGAAATACAATCTCCACGCAATTTATGTTTATTTTGAATTATAGTTATTCTAGGGAGTTTCTTTTGGTTATGCCTACAAAGATGGGACAGCAGTACCTTAAGACAATCTCAGACAGAAGCCTCAGGGTTGTCATCCATGTGAGATACTGAGAGAGATGTCCCTGGAATAATTTTGATTATTCCTGTCCACTCACTCCCATCTCCCTTAGCTGTAATGTCATCAGTTTCTGACTCAGCTTTTCCTGGACTTTGGATTTCAGACTGCCCTTGGAAAAGTTCAGCCCATAAAATGGGAACTCCCAAAATTAATTGCTCAACTCACTGTCCAAAAGGCTGACTTTTCTGGACGGCAGAGCACACGTGATTATGCAGACCTCCCAACTAAATGTTCATGCCCCTGGACTTGGGTTGTGACCAAGTTCAGTGACCAGATGGGGTGCAGCACTTGACTATTTTAATAATGAAAAGCACTGCCCAAATTTCAAGATTGGATTGACTTTCACACTATCAATTCACTTTCACTGAGGAAATGTTTAGCAAGTGGTATGGTCGGGTTGAGACTAGGCTTGTTTGGGTGCACTTTGCCTGCAGGAGTAGCTTGAATGACTGCCAGCCTTGCCCTTCAACTCTCTGAGTAACTGATTCACACCATTGTTCAGCACTTCTGCATATTCAAACCTTGGGAAGGATTCCCACCATCGGGACCTACAGACACATTAAATGTCTTCATGGGGTCAAGGAAGAATGGCCAAGGTTAATGTGCTCTCCTCCCTGATCTCTTTTCACGTGTCTCTTCTCTATTGTGCTGCAAGTATCATGTCTGCAGCAATGTGTTGTGACCAGAATACACAATAAGAGTCCCACAGCATGTGACTGACAATATTATTCAGCAAGTGGTCCAAAAGAACACTAGCCAGGACCTCTTGAGCCCTAGCAAGTCATGAGATCCTGGAGGCAATTATCACAATCAGTGTGTTCCTCTTTCCTGTAGATGGTAATAAAAATGGTATTTACGAAACATCATGGCTGTGGCTTCTGAATCGAGAAAGTCCCTCTGCAGAGGTCTGAAAGGGGCTGTGAGCTCTGCCCCAAAGAGCCCTGCAGCTCCTGTTGCCAGAACCTAATTTCTCCATGTCTCTGTGACAGGAGAGTGCTGCATCCTTGTCATCACACACTGACTGACATTTTCTCTATAGAGGGTCTTCCATGAGCTGGGGAATCTTGCTGGACGATGTTTTTTTCCACCGAGATGGGTGATGATGGCTAAACTCACACATGTGCATTTGGGCAACAATCCCCTCTGGAGAGACATATATACAAACACATTAATGTATATATTTAATTGGGTTATAATCTATTGACCATAGATACTAAAGCACTAAGCAAGCAATTAACAAAACAGCTTTGACTAAATATAGTTAGCACTAAATATAGTTGGTTAATTGGTATTTAATATGCTTATTAAATGTCAATTAAGCATCTTTAGCAATGAATTGGTACCTAATTAACTTACTATAGCTATCCTGTTACTTGACATTTGAACAGCTAAATATTCTCTACAAGTTTAATGTTTTAATAAGAAACAAATTATTTATGTATTGCTCATGAATTTTTCAGTTCATTTAATGGGATTTAAATGTATCTCCCAACTTGGATACATGTTTTTCTTATAATCAACTGGTATTTTACATTTCAGATCACTTTTAAACTTGGAGGGCTGATTACATGAGAAGAAAAGGCTGTAGAAGTTAGAAACCCTGTGATCTAATCTTGGTTTTACCAGCGACACCCTGTGCTACCTTAGCCTTGGTATTCACTGCTCTGGAGCTTCAACTTCTTCATCAGCTCTATGATGTTAAGAATAAATATTATAATTATTGTAAGAATAAAGTTATATAAAACATATGAGAGCACTTTAAGCAAGGTATATTCTTAAAACTAATGAGTATAATTTGGTAGAAGGTTGTATATAATCATTATATTGACTGAATCTTTATATTCTGAATAAACCCTTGAAATAATGTAATGTTGGAATAGAAATCCAATGGCACCATTTTCTGAATTGTTCCTAACATGTGACATAGGCTCTGGTTTTACTAAGTTCTCAGCTGCAGAGACACCTGGGCTGTTCTTCAAAACACGCACCCCTTCCTCTTCTGGCCGTTTGCTTCTCTGTCGGCTCCTGCCCACAATCCCATTTACTCTATGGGTTTGAGCATGCAGCAAAATATTGATCTTTTATCCAGAAACTGTTGGTTTGTGACTATGGCTTTATCTCAGTATATGTCGTGTTTTAAATTTTGTATTTACTTACTTTATGGTCTTAACTGAGCTTTGTTAATTCCACTATGACTTGCATTTGAAGGCCCAGTGGATGATCTATAATCTTAGTAGCTGTCCTATGTCTGTTGGTAGCACACAGAAATGAAGCCATTGTGGATGCACTGATGTTCCTTTGTTTTACATCTCCTGTACTTTATAGACAAGGCTCCTTTTATTAAACACTTGCAATAATTTTAGTGCCAATTACCTTCTTGGTTCACTACACCAGAACCTTCACACTCATCAAAGATTTGCTTTGCTTAACCTATAAATATGAAAAATTAAGGAGAAAAGAGGTACCTGTCATGTCTACCTTAGAATTTGTTGTTGGGTCTTTTATGAATGATATTATGCTTGCATTTATTCTATTTTTCAAAGTTTTTATGGTTTCAAACTACGCCCATTTTTACTGACTAATTCAGAGGTTGCAGTCAGCCTTGTCATGGAAGCTTCACCCAGTTTTGTTTCCAGGGGCAAGATACATTGTTGAAGTTAATTTTTCCCTAACCACTTTTTCCATATGGCAGAGTGACTCTCTGTAATCGCTTTGGAATGATTTATCCAACATTTTGTCATTATGCCTTGGATATTTCTTGGGAAGTCTCACAGATCTTGGTTGGGCCATAGCATACTACCAAATGAGTATACTAAAACTGCTACCTCACACCCACCAATTGCCTTAATTTTATCTCCTGCATTGAGATTAGTTGATAATATTTTCTCCACAAGTGAACTAAATGTTATCTTTATTACCATTGTTGATACTATTGTTGTACAGGTGCAAAAATATTCTTATCTCTTCTATTCCCGAATCTCCCCCTATGGACCGACAGTTAGTGATTAGCACTACATTAGTCATGCATTGACATATATGGAGTTCCCAGTGTGTGTGAAACAACTGCAGAATTTCAGTCAGAAGTCTGACTTCAGACTTAAGTTAGAAGAGAGAGGACTGTGTGCTATCTCAACAGGCTGGACAATATTGTGTAGTGTCTAAAGCCAGACTCAGCCCAGAGAGATACAGGCTCTTCTTTCCACTACACTAATGGTGGGAAATGAATCTTTGCCTCAATTTCTATGCCTGTAAATAGGAGAGAAAAAAATAGTACTTACCATGCAGGGCTACTCAGGACTACAGGGAGATGGTATATTAAAGGACCTAGTATAACACCTTGCAAATAATAAGGTCCCCCCCCAAAAGTCAGCTATCATTGAAGTAGAATGTTTTTCTAAGATTTCTCAATATTAAGTATGGTTTAAGCAAGTAGAAGAACAAGAAGACACTTTTGAAGGTATCTTATGGCTTTATTAACATCCTAGGGAAAGGATAACAAATGATAGCAAGTCTGTGTGCAGAGAATGTGTGCTGAGAATGTGTGCTGTCCATGCAAATATCATCCACCCGAGCACCTGGCCTTTTCATTGGTGCTCCCTGAGTCAACTAAAGCAAAACAAAGAGTAAAAAGGGAATTTACTTCTCTATTCTTGTATAATGAACTGTCTTGACTGCGTTGTTTGAAACACGGTAAAGAAGGTTTGATATTTGTAGAACACATTGTGTTTAGAGATCATTGATCTATGTATTCTAACTTGAGCATATCAGGCCACTAGAACAATTTCCACGTCAAGACGATAACTGGATTATTTAGGTGTCAAAAGTACAAAATATATGTTGAACCACTTTCTGTGTTGGTATAATGAGACCCTGTATGGAAGATGTAAACACACTAGTCCTGCACAAGAACAAATAAATGTGATTCGCACCAGGGCAATGGAGCAGGACAAGCACTGACCAACCAGACACTTGCATTCAAAGAGCTGGGCTCACCGACGCTGCCTACCAGGACAGAGTCTGTATGTGCACTTAAACTATCATGTGTCAGTCATTCACTGGGGATTTTACATGAAAAAAAAAAGAACTACTTTAGGAAACAGGTCATGGAGTGGAATCCACACCACTTCATCACTTTTCACTCTGAGTTCACAGCAGAAACACACACACACACACACACACACACACACACCATCTTGGGAGTAACCCTAAAGCAAGTCAATGACTGGCTATTGAGCATCTACTGTGGCCAGCTAGGCTCTGTGCTAGGCTCAGAGGAACCAGAGGTGAAGATAAGGAGCTTGTGATCTAACAATGGAGACAGAGGCTTAATGTGTATTTCTTCCTGCAGTATGATTCAGACAATACCAAACAAAGGGCTTTGGGAGCAAGAGGATGTAGCAGGTATTTCTGCTAGGCAGGTGGAGTAGGGGCTACAGAGAAAGGGGGATCATGTCATTGAAGAAAGTATATTACCCAGTTTCTGAAACATAATATTATCTATATTTCATAGCATATGGAATTTCAGCACCAATACCTGTGGAATTTAAATTCTTGGTTTATTCTGCTAAATGTACCAGCATACTAGTTCCTGTTGCCACCAAAAAGAACTGTAAGTTACCGTAAAGACTGCAATAGGATAGAAATGAATTGGAAAGTCATTTTGGTGAAACTCTCTATTTCTTCCTTAAAATGGTTGGCTGTTATATCAAAGTGAGTGGTTATTTTCATGTTAAGTGAAGGGATTTGCAACTAAAAAACTTACCTGGTATCACATGCTTGTTATATTAACTAATTTCTTACAATTGACCTGAAAATTTAATTAGCATTGACATGTATTCACAAGCTCTGTCCTTAAATCTTCTCTGTGTCAAAAATAATCCCAACTATTAGTATTACTATTTAAAGAGTGGATTCACATAGATTATCCAATTCAATCCTTCTGATAAACCCTGGGGTTTATCAAGTACATGAACTATTCCAATTATACACCTATTTACCAAATGTTTCCCATCGCATCCACTCACTACACTGCCTTCAAGATATCCTTTCCAAAAGACAGATCTGTTCATGTCACTCTCTTGTTTAAAAACCTTCTGTGATCCCTAATGTCTAAAACAAGACCGTTTATGATTTGACACCAACCTAGCTTTCCTGTCCCAAGTTCTTCAAATGTTGGTAATGTTCTCCAATCACATCTAACTGTTCTTTGAGCCTGTCTTGACCTTCTAGGCACCCAAGTCTTCGGACATGATTCTTTTCCCACTGCCCTCTTATCTCATTACTGCCATATAAACTTGGATTTGAAGACCAAGTCTAATTGTTACCTTTGTGCACATTTTTCTGACCTCACTCTTCAAAGTTAATCTGATGCAACTTTAACACATGCATATAATTTTATGGAAGCACATGTATATATTTCTATTGAAGCAGGTATCCCATTGTGTTGCAATTATTTATTTATGAGCATATCTCTCTTTAATTAGAATCACCATAGTATCTCCAGAATAAGACAATGTCATTCATCTTTGTATACCCAGTACATATTGAAAGACATCATCCATAAATATATAGTATATAATCAAGTATCATTATCCTCATCTCACAAAAGAGGGATTGGTGCTCAGAGGTTTGCATACTTGCCTGAAGTCATCTAAGTCGTGAGCAGAAGAGTGAATGCCAGACCCTCAGCCTAATTTTTGGTGTCAGCTACTCACCTCAATGTCTAGAGTTCAGGTTTCCCAGAAGTCATCATGAATAGATCGATTCATTTTTCTTCACTTACCACACAAGTTAGGCACCATATTAATTTGTTAGGGCTGCCATTACAAAGTACCACACACTGGTATCTTAAACAACAGAAATATTTTTCCTCTCGATACTGGAGGCTGGAAGTCCAAGATCAAGATATTGGCAGAAGGGTTTCTCCTGAGTTCTCTCTCCTCTGTAGATGACCTTCTTTTGGTGTCTTCACGTGGTCTTCCATGTGTGTGTCTGTGTCCTAATTTCCTCTTTTCATAAGGACACCTGTCAGATTGGATTAGAACACACCATAATGACTTCATTTTGCCTTAACTATTTTTTTAGCAGCCCTATTTCAAAAAAGTCACATTTTGATGTACTAGGGGTTATGATTTCAACATATGAGTTTTAGGGGGACACAACTCAGCCCATAAGAGATAGCTGATAGGTGCCAGATACTTTGGTAAGTGGTAAGTGGTCAGATTCTGAGGCTGACCTCACTGATGTTCACCAAGTTGGTAACCCATTCCACAGCACCCTCTCCATGACTCTCAGGCATTGTGGTAGGTCAGGGAACATAGAAGAAACCAGTGACACACTCTCCTTGGACAATTTATTAGCCAGAGGAGATTATTTATCTCATTTTCTCTAGGTCACTGTCAACACCTCCAAATTACCTCAAGATATTTTACTTCAGAGAAGGTGCCCTATTCCAAATGTCAAGATTCCTAGAGTAAACTGTCTAGCCTAACATTTAGATGACGTAATAGAACAGTCCCACCTGTGCCTACCACCTCGGTGCTCACAACTCTCCTCACCAGTCAGGTTCTGGCTGCAAATGGTTAATATTGTAAAACCAGTGAAGTAAGAAAACTTGCCAAAATTCACAGGGCAAACCAGGAGCTCAGCATGAATTTGAAATCCCTTCTCCTAAGTGTCTGAGTCAAGTCCTTGGTGCTGTGAATCATGGGATAAAGGATTTTAGGTAAAAACTGGAAAGTTTTCTTTTTAAACAGTAAAAAGATAAGATTTCTCATGCTTTTCTGAAGGAAATATATTCTGTAAATGATGACAATATCGGTCACAGCCTTAATGCCCACATAAAAGAGCAATTGTGTGACAGACACCTTCTTCCACTGGTCTGTTTGAGTCCCTCGTGTGTCCCAACCACTTTTAAATCATCACACTTTTCCTTCTCTATGGCAACAGTGGTCCCGGAAGGACCAAACATCTAAAGCATCTTCTCCCAGGGGCTTCTTCTAACTCAATAAGAAAGTTAAAAACTCCTGACAAAGTCTCCTATCTTTTCCTCCCTTCATGTTCCCGTCAGGGTCTTCCTTTCTATTTCCCTCTGTGATGTAAAGTATTACAGATTCAGAAATACAATGTTATGAATACTGGAGAACTCAAAGACCAAAGAGACAATGAGCAAACACACTATCTGAAACAATGGAGCACTAAGCAAGGTGTGAAGGTGTGACCTTGCCCGGTGAGGTGCGCGGTGTGAAGATCGGGCACAGGGATATTTTCCCAGGGAAATCCAGGCATAAATAAGATGTATAGTGTCCTAGAAATATCCAGCCATACTCCCTGCGTATAGGCTTGACACTTTCATGACTATTTCCATAGCCTACATGTATTCCCATGTTGTGGGGGAGGCCATGACCCAGAAGCTAGGTGATTGGTTATTGAACCTTAGGGTGTCAAGTTAGGAGATGATTAGGGAGTTGGGGGTGGGGATAAAAATAGAATTTATAAGCTTGATGACAGCTACTGTCAAGTGACTAACCTTCACAGAACAAGATGTTTACTTATGGATATCAGTATTTTGAAAAGTAATCAGAGATAAAAGATATAAAACAAGTATTCTGTAAAGCAAACCACAACCTAATGTTGAGAATCATCTCAATATTCTTTCTCCCTCTTTTTTGCCTGGGAATGAGCATTGCCTGGGAATTAAGCTTTCCTCTGACCAGCTTAAGAAATGTCTGTGTGGGAATTAGTGGGCATTGCCACCCATTACAGAAGCCATGGGAATTTATAGGACCTAAGAGAGGGCTTACACCTTACCTTGCCCAGTGGCTGATAGACCAGAGGTCAGGGCTACTTCAGGAGAGTAAAAGGTGTTTAAAAGCTTGGGGGGGGGTGTTGAGGATAGGACAGGGGGCAAGAGGAGGAACAAAGAAGCCAACTCTATGAAGCTCTTCTGCTTGGAGGATGTCCACGTAAGGATGTCCTGAAAGTCTGGGCTCAGGATGCCTTTATGGTACATGGGGATAAGTTGGCCTGACCAAGAGGAATAGCCCCTGCAAAGTTGTACATTCTTCTCCTCACATTCCCCCCTCCTCCCTGGTATTATATCACTGAAAATGTTGACTCAGAAGCTTCTTGTGTTTTCTTTGTAGTTCTAATCCTAGCTGTGCTGCAAACACGTTTGATCCTGGTCAAGTCATTGTTATCTCTCAGTGCTCCAGTTTCCTCAACTATAAAACGGAGATGACAATACTTACTTGGCAGGTTTGTTGTGAAAATTATGTAGAACAACAAAGGGAAAGATCTTAGCAGTTGGCCTGGTAAGTAGTGGGCACTCAATGTGTGACTGTTATTGAGAGCAGAGACGGCTTCCTCCGAATCCTCCCAGGCTCCAACAAGTGGGACCATCCCCGGTACACAGCAGGTGCTCAACAAATGTCAAACAAAACAGGCTATAAAGCCATGCCTTTGAGAAACCAACCAGCTCTACATGTGGGGCTTCTCTGTTTTCTGATGCTCTACTTGTCACTGCCAGACGCCACATGAACAACACCCTTCCCTCCGGCCACTTGAGAATTACTGTTTTTGAACTGGGCTGTGGTTTCACTCCTCTATGATGCTTCCTCTGCCTGGAATGTACTTTCTCTTCTTTACCCAGTTAATTTCCTTAAATGCCCCATTCCTCTGGGAAGCTTTTCCTGACTCCTGCTTCCTTTTTCTCAGCTGCCACAGCACAAATGACACCCGGTCATTCTGGGTGCCATTATGGTCATTGTCTCTCTGCCCCATTAGCCTGAGGGCACCCCTTGTGCACTATTGTGTCCCCAGGGCCTAAGCAAGGGACTAAATCATGGAGGGCACCCAGTGAAAAGCTTCTGATGACTAAATGCAGGGCTGAATGAATGAATATGACAATGTGGCTCTATAACAGTCACAGAATTTGAGTCACAAGATGAACATGTTTCATTAGATAGGCCCATGACCACAGCCCACTGACCCTGGAGGTTCTGAAATCTGTGGCCACAGGAAGGTAGAGACGGATTCTGGAAAAGAAACTTCTCTTCTCACAAACAGGCATTATGTCAGTTATTCAGAAAAAAGAAATGTTCAACATCTTGCAAATGGAAGAAACTACAGGGAACGATACTCTCAGTTCCATCCAATTCTACCTCCCTTAGCATTATCTGTGGGAATAAAGGATGTGGCGCTGTCAGAGCCAGATGGATGGGTCCCTGGGGGATACACAGCTTGGCTAGGGGTGTGTAAACCCCTGACTATTGAAAAACACCGGGGGCATACCTTGCTTTCAGGAATCACTGCAAGTAGAATGTGACTATTATGATAATCAATTAATAATCAATTAGTATAGTAATCTCCCCTTGTAGAAAATCTGCTGAAACAATGATGAATTGTGCAGATTCAACCAGGGCTGAAAGATGATAGAGGGGGAAAAGTAGCTTTGCAGTTTAAACACACACACACACACACACACACACACACACACACACACACACACAAGGAAAGAAAAGAAAAAGAAAGAAAGAAAAAAAAAACAAACAAACTTAGAAACCAAATCCCCAAGAGTGGCTGTCTCTGGAAAATGAATTCCACAGGCACTGACTCCAAGATGTTTTATCGAATGTGCTTTAGACTTGTAGGTGATGCATTGTCCCTCAGAGTCATTAAGAGGATCCCAGATAGCTGTAACGCAGCTTAGCTTCCAAGAAGTGCAGACTGTCCACACTTGTACTTCCACACAATATATGGTTATTGTTAGATGTGCACATCCCCACATGCTGCCTGGACGGGGGTCTCTTTGTCCTTTATTCAGATGTGGGATAAGGATGCTTTCAGCACAGCAAGACGACAGCCATGCCTCCCCACTCGGAGCAGCCCCACAGCCCAAGCACAAGACAGCAGCAAAAAGTTCCTTTGTTCCTAATGCAATGCTCATCTTTTGTCATGCAGGCCCCTAAAGCTAAGGTACATGCAGACCATTTTAAAATCATTCTGATAATTTCTGAAAAACACAATCTCCACTAATTTCTCGGTAAGGAACGCTCTTAGGAAAGCTATATAATCTATTGTTGTGAATGCCATACACTGAAGGCATTTAGGGTTGTGCTTAGAAAAAAAATATATCCATGTGGGTTTGTATTTCATTGAAAACAGAATGGTTATTATCCCGAGTCCAGATGACGGCTCTCTTTGTGACACTGCTTTGGGGGTCCAACAAAAACCCTGCCCTTTCTATAAAAGACACTGGCCGAGAAGCGCTCAAGGGAATGCCGCACTGAGACGTCTCAGTCTCCAGGGAGGCAGCTCCAGGCATTTTGTGTTCAGGATGCTAAACCTCAGAGCAGCATCTCACTTCGTTTTTTTGGCAGAGGGCAGCGAACATTGATAATTGAAGATTTGCCCGAACAGAAGCCAACAGGGTGGCCAAGTGTATTGATCCCGCTGAAGCCCCGGGCCCCAGGGAGTGCCTGATTACATTTTAATGTTTTTCTAATGTGTCCCAGCATCGCAGCAGTAGACATTTCTTTACAGAAAAACCACACAAGACATCGGGCATCCTGGGCAGGGAGGGCAATGTATGCCCCCCCGGAACCTCAGCTTCTCCTGGACTATCTGAAGAGGAAGTCCATATTTTAAGACCCAGAGATACTTTTGAGTGGGTCCCTTTCACTTTGCATACTTCTACTCCAGACTGACCTGTCTCTCCACTGTGGTGCGTGGGTGTGGGTGATTGTGTGCTAAAATGATAGCATGAGTGGTCTTTTCCATTCTTGTTCTGAGCAGTTGCAGAATCATTTTCACCTTCTATTCCAAAGACTTTTGTTTTCTCACTTACAAAATATTGGTTAAAACAATTGAACTGAATACATTTTCACATTAAAGCACTTTTTAAGAATTTCTTTTAAGCTGAAGAGGATCAACATTATTATATCCTTCCACCACCCATTTCTGGCGACACATAAACCAACAGCTCTAAGGGAGGGACCAGCAGATGTCACTGTAGTTCTGTTCATTCATCTTTTCTCTTGACGGGATTCTAGTTCTATCCTTTTGGGCTCAGCCGATCACATTTCTTATTTAATCAAAGCATAATGCATCATAACATTTGTAATTCATGTTGTTGTTATTCTTTCATTGTGTGCGCAATTGGATACATATCTTCACAAACAGAGATGCAAGCTAAAAAGTAGCCCAGACACCCCCAGTGAGGTGTGGAAATCAAAGGCCCTGCTGGAGAGCCATGATAAGACACAGGGACAAAAGAGCAGTGAAGGGCATCTGCACACTGACTCCTCATTCTGATGGACAATCTGGGGATTTAAGACAGACACATTCCCTTCATTCTTATGGAGGGCTTGCAGGGAGCCTCAGCCAGCCGGGAGACAGCGCTGGGTGTGAGGGCGGATGCCCCTGCCAGGATGGCTGTGGACTAAGTACAGGAGGAGGGCACGAGTTGGAGACTGGTGAGTCCTTAGGGATGAAGTCCTTGGGGTACAGCATTCTCTGCATTAAAAGAAATCACTGCACTCTTGGGTGAAAAAAAAGACCGATTCATTAACTTCAGGGTCTTGATTCAGCAGCGCGTATGATATAGTTTGGGAAGTCCAGTGTTTGAATGAGAGACTTTGACCACAATATGAAGGAAGTGGGACTAGCTGCCCACCTGTGCCCTCCGTGCTGAAGGAAAGAAAGTCAATGTCAAATAAAAAAATCAAAAAAGTCTTTTTCTTTTACTTTCCTTTTTTTTCTTTTTAAAGAAATCATATTAATTTTGGGGGGGAAATGAAAACTTTGTGGTACTTACTTGTGGGAACTTTGTATGTCACTTAGGCTAAGAACATGAATGAACAATGATATATCACTCAATCACAGAGACGGGACTTAAGCAAAGAGCACCCAGGAATAAGTAAATGAAGCCCTAGAGCTTGTGAACAAAGCCTTGCTAATGGGATGAGCTATTTTTAATGCAGTTATTATATCCCCTCTAGCGCCCAAATCATTCAGCACCCCACTAGCAAAAGCTGAGACTTCATGGACTGGCGTTCTCTCCAGATGAACACATTCAATGGAAGTGCTGTGTCTGGGACGAAGTCTTCATGCTCAGCCCTCCCACCAATCAGTACTCCCCACACATCTACACAGCTGCTGAGTAAGGAGTTGGATTATCCAATAACATAACCAGTCCTAATTCTCTACAGTTTGCTATTTTGACTTAGTTTTTATCCAAATGCTCAAGCCAAAGCATCGTTTGAAAACCAGATTCCCCTCCTTTCTCTCCTCCTCCTCTTTCTTCTGAGCAGCCAGCCTTCAAAATGACTTGCAATAATGTGTTACTCATACTTTTGTATAATCCCCTCCTGCATTGTATCAGCGTTGGTCTATGTGACCAATAGAATATGGTGAAAATCATGGTGTGTAATTTCCGAGAGTAGATGATGAAAGACATTGTGGCTTCTACCTTCTTCCCCTTGGCTCACTTAGTCACGGGGGAGCCAGCTGCCGTGTCATGAGGACCCTTGAGCCGTCTATGGAGAGGTCCACGTGGAGAGAACTGAGGTTTCCTGCCAATAGCCATCACCAACCTGCCGCTGAGTGATGAGTCACCTTGGAAGCAGCTCCTCCAGCCCTGGTCAAGCCTTCAGATGACGACAGTTCCAGCCAACATTTTGACTGCAACTTTATGAGACCCTGAGGCAAAACCATCTGGCTGAACTACTCCTAAGCTCCTGATCTACTGGAATTGTGAGACATTATAACTGTTTCTTGTTGTTTTAGAGAGCCAGGACGAGGGTGAAACAAGCAGGTGCCTAGGGTTCCAAATTTCAGAAGGTGCTCACTCTCAGGGTCATGTGCTCTTAAGCCACATCTGAATCTCGGGCCTGTTGTTTTAGGTCACTAAATCTCAGTGTAATTTGTCACTAAGATACAGATAAGTGGTAACATTCTTCTTCTCCTACTCTTCCTCCTTCTTCTGCTCCTACTCCCCCCTCCTTTGTTGAATTGCATTCAGTGAGGTTCATTCTGACCTCCTAGAGGTTTATCACTCATTTCTCTTCAGACTTCCTATTACCAGAAACTGTGCTGTAACTAACCTCCTCAAGGACCCTCCTTTTGATTTAGAGTCCAATACTGTGGTCCTTTATGCCAGTCAATTAATTTAGAAAACAAAAGAGCCACAACCATCACACACTTGCTACTTTTCTAGTATTGATACACGTTAATGGCATCTTTATCAGGTGCTATCATATCAAGATGATATTAAGGCCTCTCTCTTACCACAGGTTGTGATAGTAGAGAGCATTTTTCATGATGTGAAACAATGGGTTTGTGGTTTAGAACACAGCCTGGAGTCATGGGGTGGGGGTAGGGGGATGAAGTAATAGCTAAAGTTAATGTAGGTCAATAAGAACCAGAAGCTTTTTCGGTAAAGGCAGGGTGACCGAAGACAAAGACTAGCGAGAGGATGAAAGATAAACATTTAATTCTAAACTGCACAGCAGCTAATTTTGAACACTTGCTTATGCTTCTTGAACAGAGGTTCAGAGATGCTACTGTATGACTTTAACCTTTTCTGATTACCTCCAGAATGTATCAACACTCTCAACAATGACAACAATAACATACCTCTTCAACCCATTTTTTTTTCTGATTTAAAAAGATTCATGGAAATACAGAATTTTAAATGAAATACAGGCCATTTATTTTATCCTTTAGCCATTGGAAAGTGAATTTTTCTGCATTTTTGTTGTTTTTAAAGATCATATTTTCACAAACTGAATACAATTCAGGAGTCCTTTTACATCCATTTACACGAGTCAGGTCAAATCCTATTCAGACAAATGATTACTGTGACAATATAATGTATAAAAATATTTTTAACACTAAATTCTGCCCAGATGTGCTAAGAGTTGGTGAAAATAAAATTGAGAGGAGCAGCATGTTCTTTCCCCACTTGAAAGACTTAATACTACTAGTATATTATCAACTCTTACAACAAAGGCAACTCTAAATTTAATTATAATAAATAATGATAATGATAACAAGAAGAAGGAGGAAGAAAAGAACAAGGAGAAGGAGGAGGAGAAATAGTTTCAACTAACATCTATTGAGCATCAACCATCCAGACACTGTTCTAAGTGCTGTACACGTATTAAATTACTTAATTCTCACAACAATGCTAGTTTACAGTCCTACTGTTATCCACATAATACAAGAGAGGACACTGAGACACACAGAAATTGAGTAATCAAAGATCATATGGCTAATAAGTGGCAGATTCTGGAAGGTTATTTTGAGGTTATCAAGGAGGCACTGTTAGTCTCCTAAGAAGTTTTGTTGAAGTCCTTGAGTGTGGTCACTTCTAGAAGTGATGCCTTACTCGACACAACTCGATGGCATGTAGCAACCATAACCATCAAGGCCAGAGTAGGGAGATGCAGAAAGACCTTCACTCAGAATGGGCAAAAGAAAGTGAACCCACTACAAAAATATGTTGGCAATAGCTTCAAGCAACACAAGTTGGCTTAGAGTATTTGATAATTAGCATCAACCAAAACACTGATTTGTTATCAGAGATACTTTTGAATGAGAAATGGACACAGTCAATGTTCTTCTTGCACCCAAAGCTACAGCCCCCCAACCACAAGGAGTCTTTGTGGGTGACAAAGAGCATGGAGAAGAGGTCCTTCTTTTAGCCTCTCCGTGTACTTGAATGACAGCTTCAGCATCAGCACTTCTCCAATTAGAGTGTAAGCTCTTTGAAAGAGAGGACCATCTAATCTTTGGCATCAAACACAGTGTCTAGCACCCAATATCCATTCACATAGATTGACTTGATATTTAAGGAGGAAAAATGGTTATATACTCACAGCCAACGAACCACAATGGATTCAAGGAATAGCATAGGCATCTGGTGTCAGAAAGGCCTGAGTGCAAGTCCAGGTTCTGCCACTTCATAGCTGTGCAATTATATAAATGACTTAATCATTCTAAATTTCAATGTCCTTACTTATAAAAAAAGAATAATTGCAATATATATTTTAGGGAGATATTTTGAAAATGCAGTTATGAGGTAACGGTTGAGAACATGGCCTTTGGAGCAGACTGGATGGTTTAAAATCTTGTTCTGCCTCTTAATTAGGTATATAACCCTGGGCAAATTGTTTAACCGTGCTGTGCCTCAGTTTCCCCATCTGTACAAAGTGATAATGCTAGTACTTACTTCATGGGGTTTTCGTGAGGAGTAGGTAAATTAATACATAAAATATGCTTAGAACATTATCTAACACATAGCAAGTTCTATCTAAGTGTTCACTATCATAGTTAAGTCACAGAATGCTTTTAAAGCCCATGGCATGGTGCCCAGCACACTGAAAATGTTCAATAAATGGTTGTTATTGTATATTTTACTAGTAATAGTCAACATTAGCTGGAAGGTGGGGGACTAATGTAAAATGTGAATAAATTTCAAATTGCTACACTTTGTAGCCTTAATAATGCAATTGTCTATTTCCTGTGAGTGACACTAAGTTAAACTGTTCTCTCATCAAGCAGCTGTTTCCTGGGATTTTTGAGTTTCTTTTAACATCCAATAGCTTTTCTGGCTGATGTCACATGTTGATTCGTTAGTGATGATCATTTAGTGATGATCAGTGTTAAACTTTAGCCACAGAGCAAATATCCTGTGGTTTTTATTGACTATCTATTTGGAACTTTAGCCATACTTATCTGGAGGACTCTTCCTTAAAGGCACACATTCTAATTTTATTGTGCCCATTTTTCTCAAATGCAATTTTTTTCTACAGAGCCAATGCTGGCAGAGGTGAGGCAGAATTAGAATGGTGGAAGACCTTTAGACTCTACAGAAAAGCCTGCAGGGCCAGACTTTGTCTCTCCTTCTGTCTTTCCTAGGCAGGGATGCTTTAACAGGTCCTTGTTCTCAAAGGACTAACTGGGCCAGGGCTTGTTCTCAAATGCAGACACTCCTTTTTGCTCTCCTTGTCTGTCGGAAAGCTTCTCCCCGGATGCTTGTCAGGTGCAGGCTTTTGGCAACCTGGAGACAGACTCAGTGGAAGCTCATGTTTCCGACCACGGCATAGCCATTGACAGGAAGGGCTGGCATGTATCACTTCTCAGCCGCCAACCAGGTGATTGCTTCCCCAAAGGTAGGAACAGGTGCTTCTCCTATGTCTCCACTGTGCCTCTTTTTCTCTAGTCAGGTTGTTTGGTGGGTTGCCCTTTGGTAAAATCCACTTAGATGATGCCTGGCAGGCATTTTATGCCATTCACAGGCGCCTATGAGAGCTGGTCTCATAGCGGAATAGATCACCAGTCATACTGGTCCCTTGGCCTGCAAGAATCTGTCCCTCAAGCTAGACCACATTTATAGAAAGTCCATCAGTAGAGAATGTAAAAAATATGTTAAAGAATTGTGCTCAGGGATGCAATTTCTTTGGGACAGGGGATATTTTTAAAGTTATTGCCAGTTATGATAAACTGCCCGTGAATTAGCTTTTCAGGGCTATGAATGTGGGCCCTGCAGCTAGACTGACAGAACTTGGCCCTTCCTACCTGTGTATCCACTGAGGAAATGTCCAACAGGACACGTGCTTCTGGAAGAGCAGTGACCTCGTGTTCAGCTGTCATCATTCTGCAGATAACTCAAATGGCAAATCTCCTCCGAGACCACAAGGCAGGGCTGCCTTTGCCCTGAGTCCAGTCTTAGACTGGTTGCTTCAACTAGGGGCCATTTCGGAAAAGGAGACACCATTTTGGGGCTCACTCAAAACCATTTCAAAAAGAGACGGTTTGCTTGATGAACTTGCCCTCCAGAAAACAAAAACAGGAAGGGGTTGGGATCCATGGCCTGTAAGAATCTTGTCAAGTTCTGAGACCTTTATGATGTCCCTACATGGTGAATGTTTGGTCCCCCTTCTGTTCTTACTGTGTGATTGGTAAAATAACTTTTCAGATAAATGGGACCTTGTGCTTGTGTTCAGGTTTGCAAAGAAGAGGCTCCTGGGAAGACTGCATCCTGTTCTGCTACTTGTCTGTGTGGTGTATGACCCCAAGGAACAGAGCGTGGTGGCAGCTGTAGGGCAAAGAGGAAAGCTTTTAGAGAGAGACAGAGGCTTGAATTCCACAGTAAGGCAGGTGAGTGCAGGCCAGACCCCACAGGATATCTTGGCACCCCTATACCTCCTGCTTCTTCCTTTTGCTCTGTGTTAGTGTTGCCTTTGTCCTAAGAACCAAACCATCTCAGCTACCCAAGATAGGGAACCTCACTCTTCTCTTTAAGAAAGTTCACTGGACATTAAAAAAAATGCACACACACACACACACACACACACACGTTTATTTATTAAAAACATATGTTGTTGACATCAGCCATTTTATTCCCAGGGATATTTGTAACTTTAAGGATTACTGGGTGATAAGAAGCAATGCTATACTCATAGGACTAGCACTGACTGGAGACATTTCAGGCACCAGTTAAAGGCCTAAGGGAAACTGTTTTATCTGCAGAGGAATTGCGAAGGAAGAGGGAGAGAGATGGGTTGATTTGGTGGGTCCATTCTGTAGGAAGACAGAACTCAGGCCAGCGCAGAGCTGCTGTGTTGAGTTTATCCGCACTGCCAACCGATGCACAGTGTTCAAGGACCTTCCTAGGCCCCTCCGCACAGAGGCTCTGTCTCTTTTATCTTCAAGGCCAGCCTTGTGTGCAGCCCGCTGACCATGAAAAACTAAACATCCTTGTCAGCTAGTAAATTCTACTCAAGTAGAAACTATACCCATCCTTGAGCATAAATTCTGAATGTTTAGCTCAGAACTCTGCTCCTCATGGTCACTTAATAAATATTTGCTGACTTGTTGACACACTGCTCAGAAATGATGTGTCCGTGAGAATAAGCATGCTCAGCATTTATTTGTGTGACCTTGGGCAAATTTTCTAGCCGTTTTGGATTACTGTTTCCTCATCTGTGAAAATACAGTGCTTAACTTTTATTGGGTGCTAACCCTGTACCAGGCATTGAGCTAAGCACTTTATAGCCACGATCTCATTGAGTCCTTAAAACATGTCTGTGGAGTATGAACTGTTCTTATTTTACAGATGATAAGATTCTGGCATAAAGAAGACTCAGGTCACTGAGTATATAAGTGGCAGAGTGACAACCTGAAGGCAGCAGTGTGGCTCCACAGCCCATAGTTTACACAGTACCCTGTACGGGGATAGTGAAGGTGCCTGTAACTAATTGTGTATGCACTTAACTAACATCTCTCTGGGGAGTGCCCTCTGCTCCAGGTCCGCTAGAGCTCTGGTGTGAATTCAGTGGGAGGAGAGCAAAGGCTCTTGCGTTGGGACTGCTTAGGGCTGCAAGTAACAGCACATCCAACTAACAGTGCCTTGCAGACAGTGAGCTTTCTGGGAGTTTTGTTTCTGCTGTGTGTCTTTGGGCATTAATCACCCTTTTTGTTGAAAGGGCCATATTTTCTCAGGCTTTCTCGAGGTGGCACCCAAGACAGGAAGAGTTGTGAGCCTCCTCGGGTTCCCTGCGAGCTTTGATTCCTCCCCGAATCTATGCAGACCACCTAGGTGAAGCCTTTGCCTGTTTTCCATCCTTGTTGCCCATGCGAAATAAATACATCCTCGTGGGTGGGGAACACAGATGCCCTTTGACTGGTGAAACTGGAGGAGTCTTGGCTTTTCCTATAATAATTTCCAATTCCTGGAATGCCTGAACCCCAGTTCTGCAAAATCAGGCCATGCGTAACTAACTAGAAGAGCAATGATTTGAGATTTAAAAAATTACTACCGGTGGTAATTTATTATTTAAAATTAACATTTTTTTGTGCAGGTGAGAACTTGAAATGGGGAGTGTGATTATTAAATGTTTGGCTACTGACATTTATGAGGGTCTTTTTATTTATTTATTTATTTATTTATTTATTTATTTATTTATTTATTTATTTATTTATTTTTATCATTGCCTTTATTGTTTTCTGTTCAGGGATATCCAGAAATGAGATTAAAATGTCTCTTATTTTTTACTTTTTAAAATATGTTTTTATTGTTTTGTTTTGTTTGTTTTTAGAGAGAGAGGAAGGGGGAGAGAGATAGAAACATCGATGTGAGAGAGAAACATTGATTGGCTGCCTCCTGCATGCTCCCTACAAGAGATCGAGCCCACAACCTGGACATGTGCCCTGACTGGGAATGAAACTGGGACCTCTCAGTCCGTGAGATGACATTCAATCCACTGAGCCACACTGGCTGGGCAAGAAATAAACTCTTTTAATGATAAACTTTAATTCATAACCATAACAATCAATTAAATAATTGGACAGCTGAGCAAGAAAAAACAAAGGAAATAGTAATAAGAATGCATTAAACACCTAACTGAGGAAAAAATAGGTACTTTGTCTCACTTTTTTAAATAACAAAATTTTTAGCTATAAATAAGTTCTCACTAATATTTACATATAAATTTTATTTAGTATTTGTTAGAGAAACCTCCATTCCCTTGTTTTTGTGTTTTCTTCAGAGGGCTTCTGCTGAAGCAACATTCCTGGCCTTTTCTCCCACCCTTACTCATTCCTTACCATGAAAAAGTAAATTACAAAAAAAAAAAAAAAAAGGAAAGAAAAAGTGTATAATTGAGAGTAATAAATCACCAAGTTATCTAAATTTCATTGGATGCATGTTTAAAAGTGCTGAAATTGTTATATTTTGAAATCTTAATGTAGTATTTACAATATGCTAGAAATGATATCTTTTTATTTTATTTGTCCTATTTCAGTCAATAATAATAATAATAAAACATTTAGATGTCAACTTAAAAAAAAAAAAAAAAGTGAGTTACCTGATAATAAAGTTTGGGAGAAGGTTCCAGGCATATCCACCCAGCTTCTCCCTGGTCTCTCAGGCTCCGGTGGAACAGCTTGACCTCTGGATATAAATACCTCTGCTAATCCACTCAATAAGCTTCACGGGTGTTGATCTGCCCCTTATAGGTGATGCCAGGAGTTTGAATGGACAAGTTCAAATCCAAGGGGATGTATTAGGAAACCCAATTGTGGCCATTAGTCAAGCATGGCTCTCCAATTCAACTTTATTAGTAATTAAGTTGATATTTTGGTCTCCATCAGTCTCTCTCCTGTGTCTACTTCTCAAACATAGGAAGGGAAAAGAAGTTTATTATGAATTGGTGACCTCAAATGCTGACTTAAAGGCTCAAGTGTGGAATTCTCCTGGAATATTTCTTACTTGAATGTCAAAAAACCAATCATTTTATTTTGGGAATAATAATAATAATAATGTATCTCACTAGTCATTTATTCACTGAATATTTATTGAATATCTATTATATATACTATAAAATGTGCTGAATATACAGTGGTCAGCAAAAATAGACATGATTCATATACTAAAACATCAAATATGTAAGTAGACTATTCTGAGTGCTGCTGAAGAGGGACAGAAGGTCACTTCCATGAAAACAGATAATAAGGGGATTTGGTGTAATTGGGGAGATCAACAAAGGCTTCTCTGAGGAAGCAATACTCAATCTGAATTGGCATTAACTAGTTGAAGGGGACAAGGAAGGATATTCTATGCACATGCAAAGGCCTTATGACAGGAGGGAGCATGATAGTACAGGGAATTAAAGGAGTCCAGAGTGGAGTGAGGAGAATTGGATAAAGTGATATTATAGATAAGGTTGGAGAGATATGTAGGGACCGAGTCATGCAGAACCTTGAAAGCCACACTAAGTAAAGAGTTTGGTCTTCATCTTGAGAACAACGGGAAAGTAGTCAGCCTGGCAGGGGGTCAGACAGGATGGTAGCTTGGATTAGAGTGGCAGTGAAAGAGATAGGAGACACACTGGAGAAATATTTAGAAGATAAAATTGACAGAACTTAGTCATGGGAAGGATGAGGAAGAAGCAGGTATCAAGGATGACGTCTAGCCCTGGCCGGTTTGGCTCAGCGGTTAGAGCGTTGGCCTGTGGACCTGAGGGACCTGGGTTTGGTTCCCGCTAAGGGCACGTACCTCAGCTGCAGCTTGTCCCAGGCCCCAGTTGGGGTTGTGTGGGTGGTGGCCAGTCGATGCGACTCTCTCACATCGATGTTTCTCTCTCTCTCTCCCTCCCTCTCTATCTGAAGATTAATGCAAAAATGTCCTCGGGTGAGGATTAAAAAAAAATGGATGACATCTAGTTTTATAGCTTGTATAACTACAAGGATGGAGGAGGACATTTTCTGAGAGAAAAACAACTTGAAGAAGACCATATATAGAAGGAGAGATGATAACTTTGGTTTTGGACTTCTTGAGCCTGAGATAAGGACATTTGGACATAGAAAAGGAGATTTAGTAGGCAGGTGAACATATTGGTCTTGTGTAGGCAATCTGGGCTAGAGACACATAAATTAGTGAATAAGTTATATATACATGGTAAATGAATCTGTAAGCTTGGATGAGCTTATTTGGGAAAAGCTTATAGAAATAGAACCAAAGATCAAGACCTGCAGAATGCTAACATTTAATGGTCAAATAGCGGAATAGGAGTGTGAAAAGGAGAGTAACAATGAGAAATTACAGAGATAGGAAGAAAACCAGGAGCATACCATGGAAGCAAGAAGGAAAGGCTTAAAGAAGGGAGTTGTGCTCAACTCGGTGAGACGTTGACAAGACAGGGGTGAAGAGAGCTGAAAAGTGTTCATTCATTAAATTTAGTCACTGAGACCTTAATAAGAACATTATCACTAGAGAGATGGAGTAGGAATCCTGAAGAAGTATGTGAAGTTTTCTAGAAGTTTCATTGTGAAGAGAAGGAAAAGAGAGGCAAAACTGAAGTTGGAGAATATTTTAAAACGTGATTTAAGATGGTCCTGGCCAGTGTTGCTCAGTGGTTAGTCCATGCACCAAAGGGTCATGGGTTCGATTGCCAGTCAAGGACATACACCTAGGTTGCAGGTTTGATCCCCAACCACAGTGTGCAGCAGGCAACCAATCAATGTGTCTCTCTCAGTCGATGTTTCTCTTTCTCTCGCTCCGTTCCACTCTCTAAAATTCAATGGAAAAATAGCCTTGGGTGAAGATGAACAAAAAATGAATAAATGAATAAATAAATAAATAAATAATTTTAAAAATGTGATTTTAAGATGATTTAACAAGTCCGATGGGAAGGGTTTGCTTGAGAAGAAGAGTCTGAATATATAAAAGAAAAAGAAAAATCATTAATATGAGGTTCCTAAAAGATAGGAAGGAATGGGAGGCAAAGTACAGCCAAAGAATTGACTTTAGGTAGGAGGATGAATATCTCTCCCATCATAAAAGGAGGGAAGAAAAGCATGGATGTAGCTTTGTAGATGAGAAGGCCAACACATTCTTGTTAGGTGACCTCAATTTCCTCTGTGAAGTGGGTGAGATCGTGTGCTGAAAGTGAAGAGGAAGTCGTGAGTGGGGCGAGGGTGAGCAGAGAAGATCTGTACAGTCATCGAAAGTAAGAGATTGAATTGACTAATACACATGTATGGACACCTGTATTGTTACATAGTACTGATGACCCATTTAAGGTGGGTGATCATAATTTTATAGTGGAACTAATAATTTATTGAAAAATTGGGCACAGTTATATTTGAATTCTATGTCTGAATACTCTCTATTGCCTAAGGGTTGCTTATATTGCCCATTAAAAAATCTTGATTGCTTGTCATGTCTTCTTGTATGCCCAGTTATTTTTTATTGAGTACCAGTTATTAATTTTTTTTAACAATAAACACTATCACACAGTTTCAGTGAGTCAGACATTCAGGGGCAGCTTAGGTGGATGGTTCTAGTTAGGATTCTCCCTTGAACTTATATACAAGGTATCAGCTAGAGCTGTAGTCATCTCAAGGCTTGACTGGAACTGTAGGATCTTCTACCAAGTTAGTGCACTATTGGCTATTGATAGAAGTCCAAGGCCTCAGTTTCTCAGCATGTAGACTTTCCTGAGGGCTGTTTGTGAGTCCCCTGACATGGCAGCTGGCTTCACCAGAATGAGTGATATAAGGAGCCAGTGCTGGCTTATTTTTGATTCAGTGCTTGATGGAGAAAATTTGAGACACTGGATGACGTTTTCTTCCTCCAGAGAAGATTTGCCTTTGTTACCAGAAGGGAGCTGGGTTAAGGGTATCAATCCCAGGTCATCTTCATCCAATCCATAATTGAGATGATAAGAAATTTTAGTCTCTGTGAAGGCTCATATATTTCCAGTTCACTTTTATTTCTTGGGTGTGGCCCTTTGGGGTCCAAGCTAATTTCCTGAGGTGTTTACCAGGCAGGCCTTGAACTCCAATTTCTGACTCACCAGACGCTTGAAACTGCCCAAATTCCTGCCCACCTTCTCAGTCTCTCAACTGTACTTTCCCATTACACATGCCAGTAGGGTAGTGGTTCTCATACCTTAGAGTACATCTGAATCAACTAGTAGATCTGTTAAAACACAGATTTCTGGGTCTCACCCCAGAGTTTCCGACTCAGTAGATGTGGGTTGGAGCCTGAAAACAGGCATTTCTAATACGTTCCCAGGTGCTACTACTTGCCCACTGCGCACACTTTGAGAACCACCTTTCTAGGAGAAAGGCAGCCTTAAACAAGCTTCCTTTCTCTCTGGGATCTTGACAGCATGAGTTCTCACTGCCTTGGTAACTTTCCAATGTCCTTAAACTGATATTTCTTTTCATATGTTTCTTACAGTCAGAGAGAAGGTTGTTCTGACCCATCTACTCTGCTGTTGTCAGGAAAAGAAAAACTTCCAAACTAACAGTGATGGCCACTATTTATAGCAAAAGTGTTATGTGTCAGAGCTTGGCTGGCTTGACTGTTGGTTGTACAACTCTAGGAGGCATCATTCACGTTGCTTTATATGACTGGCACCACAGCGTTGGTGGGGCTGCCTGGAGTTGTGTAATGCAGCCACCCCATGTAGCTGGGCACTGTGCAATGATCTTTATATGTATTACTTCATTTACTTTCTATTTTTATCCTTATTTACAAATGAAGAAACTAAAACTTAGAATTAATAACTTTCCAAAGGTCACAGTGTTTGCAAATGACAAAATGTCAAGGTAAACCCAATGGTCTAACTGCTTAGACTCTATTTCTTGATACGTGGGACCCAAGTTTGCAGTTAGCCTCTGAACTTCCCACTTACTCTATCTGTAAAATGGACACAATCGTATTTATTCTCCACCTCAGAACTGGGTACAGTGAACTAATGAAGCTGTGGGATTAAGAGAGGTTTTGTTTTTGTTTTGGAATAAGAGAATTAACTTTCATTATTACATTCAGGAAAGAGGTTTCATTACAAAGGTACAAACACCTTCAATTGTTGAGCGAGGAACTGAAGACAACCAATGAGCAGAGCTAAGGCCAAGGCAGGTGTTTCAAACAGCCCTGCAGAGGGATGGCACACAGCTCCGCTTTTCAAAGGGCACCCTGTTTTAAAAAGCAACAACAGCTTTAAAAAACAACAGCTTGGCCACTGAGGTGTGTCAGACCAAGTTTCTCCTCCCCTAGTCTTCCTCTTTCCCTAAAGGACATCAGGTGTGCAGTCCATTCCTTCTTCTCTCTCAGTGACTAACTATAAAGTGTTAATTTAGAAAGTAAGAATTATGAGAGTCCTGAGACCCTTCAGGTGCTATTATGGAAACATAAACCCCTTTACCTAGAGGTCCCAGGTTCAAATCTAGGCTGGGTCAGTAGTGACCACAAATCTATTTTCCACCTTCATAAATCCAACGGCCACCTGTTGGCTGTTTCATGGTCCATGTGAAACAAATTAACAGTCTCAGCTCACTTGCAAGTCCACATCAGAACGGACATTGCCAGACACTGATGGGCATTCCCAGCGCAGAGGCCAAGACCTCAGGTGGAAGTTTTACCCCTCTGAGATTGCCTCACAGAGAATGTAAATGGGGCAAGGGCGGATAGGCATGAGCTGATGAGAAGAGAGAGAGTTGTTGTCTTACTCTTTCACCTCCTTGACTACAAAGAAGACATCTCTTTTCAGACCTCGGGAGAGTGTAACTTCCTGGTTTGTCATTTACTTTAGGAACTTGACCCAGCAGAGGAGAGGAGACATTGCTAGCAGTAGATGATGCAGGCAATGCTGTGCAAAGGAAACTGCTCTTATGTCTTGGCTAAAGAGAGGAGCCCACAAGAGAACACACAGGAAGGGAAACAGGACCAGGGAGAATGGGCATGAACATGCATAGAGGTAGAGACCTCCATTTCTTCTTTGCGCACATGAACAATCACACGAGCCTCGCAGACCCGCAGAAGCCAGGAGTGGGATGTCCTGTTGTTTCTCTTTGCCTGATTGTCCCCAGCTGGCTCCATGCTCCCTGCAGGAAGGCAGAGTCTCCATCCTCTGATCTTGTTATCTCCCATGGGATCAATGTCAAGGACAGGTGAGGACACTGAATTCTCCTCCCCCCCCCCCACACACACACAAAGGTGTACTACTTTTTGCTATCTCTGGATCTAAGCATTTCCATACTGGTTTTGGCTCAGGGAACTGACAAAGTGCTACATCTTCCCCAAAAGAGGGCAGTTAAGTTTTAAGGTTCAATTTTTGTTTTCATTTACTACATTGACTCTATTACCAAAGTCCTTGCCTGAGTCCAAGGACCTTCCCTGTCTTTTGTCTGAACCTCTGAGTCTGTATCACACCATAAATAGAATGAATATGATGGTATCCAAAGGTCAGGGATCAACATGTGGACGAAGCTGAGAAGGAACACAGACTCTTCTGTCCAGAAATCCAGTGGTGGAAGAGAAAGATAGAGCAATGGGGGGTGGGGGGTGGAGGTTTGCAGGAAGGTTTGTTAGGACAAGGCCGTAATCATACACGTACTTCCAGTTTGAGAGATGGTAAAGAGAGGGGGAATAAAAATGCGTGGGTCAAAAGGGAAAATAATATTTAGACAAGTGCCAGAGAAGGGGAAAAGGAAAGAAATCAACTGCACAGGAGGAGGAAGCATTCTTGAGGAAGATGAGGTTCAGAAGAAGAAAGAGGGCTGTTATGGATACGTTTCAGATGTGGAGAGGCCAGTCTTGGGCTCTTCATCAATAACGTACTCTATCTTCTTTGTGTGGTAGAGGACGAGGCTCTTCCCTGAGAGGGGGCTGGGAGCCCAAGGAATGTGTCAAAGATTTGTGGGAAAGGGGAAAGGAAACCACAAGAGAACAGATGTGGAGGGCTGTTGGCAGGGCTGGGTTCAGATGGATTTGCACCCTCTGTCTGTATATTGGTGTTGTCTGTGAAGTCATCCACCATGGCTTGGCTTTCAGTCATGCAGCCGATATCACTGCTTTCTATTTCATAAGGAGGTTGGACGTGAGGATTGGAGAGAAAACAGACTATAGAAAATTCCACCCCATATATACATGGAATGGGGGAAATAAAACCAACTGGGGCTGTCAAACAGTTTTCAAAGAACTTCACAAAAAAACTTTTCTCTTACTTAAGTCAAAACAGCATGGAAAATAATAATATGGCGTTCGAGCTCCGTTCTCTCTGTTGGAGGTGATGCTTGAAGAAAAAGAAAAGTGTATTCTGTGGTTAGTCACATTTTAATTGGTCACAATATAAAGCAAAAGTTCAAAACTAAATGCTAGGAATATCTCTTCTCTGGAACATTCAATTAGAATCTGTGGGGGCAAAAAGCGTCAAAATGACAGCCAGAAAATAACAACACAGCAACAGAAGTTACTGTAAATCTAGACTTTAGGCAGGCAGATAACAATGAAATGAGGTGTGTGTGTGTGTGGTGTGTGTGTTGGGGACATGGTGGGGGCTGGAATGCTTCTCCCGACCACTCCTGGCTGAAGGCTCAGCACTAGCCCGAGTGTTCAGGATTAGCTCCCCTGCAAGGGTGTTTGCTTTGAGCATAAGAGTTATGTGGCCAGAATTCATCTCAGGCATCTGCAGTCCTACCAAAATTCCCATGCCCTTTTTTACCTTTGCATTTCTTGCTTCCAACCCTTAAGAATATCCAGGCCTTCTCTCATAAAATATTTGAAATGCATTCACACTAAAGTAAAAAATAACTGGAGATAGAAAAATTCGGTTACTTATCTCAGGAGGTCTAGCACTTTAATAAGGCAGGTCTTAGGTAAAATAAATGTTACTGAACTCTGAAATAGCATCACATGGATAGAAGCCTATTCTGTTTATTCGTAACAGGCATTGTGAGGCTGTCCCACACTCTTGCCAGCAAGAAGCCTACGTGGGATAGGTTACAGAATTTCATCCTGGAAGGGAACTCAGAAATTTTAACATGTTGTATTGATTAAGATGATGTCAAAATCACTGTAATAAAAATGGAGGGTTATTGTAGACAAAATGATCTATGAACTCTTTGGCATTTAACATTCCACTTGACAGTTTTTGTTTTGTTTTGCTTTCCTCAAAGGAGAAAAATATATGCCTTACAGATGGGCTTCAGGTGTGCATACATGTGTGAACACGTGCACATCTGTGTCCACAGGTCTGGCAAGATCCCTTTGGAATGCACATTCCACCTGAAGTCTCTATGCAGAGCCCGTCCCTGTCACGTAGGAACTCAGTCCTCGTCACCGCTCCATGAAGAAGGCACTCTTATGTCAATATTACAGAAAAGGAAGCCGAGACATAGAGAGCTTGAGTGACTTGCCCAAGCACACCCAGCATGCAGGTGGCAGAGCTGGGATTTAAACCCACAGGTGCAGCAGGGGTACATTATCAGGGCTCTAATCACTCTGCAAACTGGCTTGAGAACCCGAAATATGGACTTCACAGAGGCAGTTGTTTTTGAATTAGGTGTTGAAGAATGAGATTTCCAGGTTGGAATGGGCGGGTGGGGCTTGGTTAGATGTTCACATACTTGACAAAGCATGGTGATTTTGAGGAATAAGGTATCTCAGCAAGGTGGCTGGCATAGGATGGACAAAGTGGTTATGACCATACATTCCAGGTAGCATGTGGCAGTCTGGGTTTTCATCTGTTTTCCCAGCATAGTTATAAATGGCCCCTGCTTTTACTCTCGAAAGAGTCTGGGTTTGACTGGTGTTAGATGGTCCCCTCACCTATGGGGGTCTGTTTGTACAGAACCTTGCATGATACGCTTTAGCTGAGTTTATGAGCTTTTAAAATTCAAAAATCAGGCTCTAGGGAATTTTTGTACCTCAAGTTGCCTCCCCAACTCCAGAATACCTTAGGTATTCCTTGGATTCTATTTTTTAGGGTCGTTCACCATCCTTACTCTTGGTAAGGATGACCAAATTGCCCACTTTCAGGGAGCGTATTGATCAATTGGTTTCACTGTTACAAGGCTGACTTGAGTCAATGGCTAGATTCAGAATATGGTCAGCTCCTGTGCGCAATTGTATAAACAGATTGTTCAAGCATTAATTTATTACTTGTTAGTTGAAAACAAAATTGATTGAACTTGTTTAAGCAGATAAAATATCAACTACCCACTATCTTCTTTTCCATTTTCAGAAAGTGGCAATAGTAGCATGTGACAGGACCAAGATAAATTAAGTGAAAACTACACCGCTTCATTGGGCTGCAAAGAACAGACATGAGCCAGGTAATTCTAGCGGTGGAGGCTTAGTGCAAGCATTTCGAGGAAAAGAAGGAAGCAAAGAAAAGCATCTCTGTTGTCCTACAGGCCTCTTGTAGCCCTGGGACCTCATGTAGAGCAGCAGAATAAATTGGGTTTGAATTATCAGCAAGGCTTCTACTTCCAGGCTGTGTGACCTTAGGCAAGGTGCATAACTCCTTCAGTTTTCTCAGCGATGAAAAGGAAATAATAGTATCTACCCCAAAGGGTTGTTGTTAGGCTTAAATGAGTTACTGCACATAAGTGCTCATGGTGTCTGGCATATATGGTATACCCTCCAAGAGCACTGTTATCACTACTCTTATTCTCATTATTCAGCTCATCCAGCTTCTAGAACCAACCTTAGTGACCCACCAGCAGCTCTGACTATTGTACTATCGTGACTTTAGAAGTGGATACCCCCTTCTCTTGTCTTTTGGCCACATTTGGAACTCGGTTGAACTTGACTTTGACTCAGCATCTCCTCTTACCACTTCTTTAGTTTTCTAGATGGTTTTCTCCCTGATTCTTTGCAATGATTATTTCAAACCTTCTCTTCCAGCCACTAAGTGAACACACACACACACACACACACACACACACACACACACACACACACCTTAAACACCAAACAGACATAACAATCCCTTCACTTTTCAGAGAAATCAAAAGGAATCAAAAAGGAATTCCCTCAAATTACTGCCAGTAGATCTACAAAACTATCCAAATCTGTCACTACCTTGCCTTCTTGCCTCCTGTTATGTCAAAGGAAGGGTGCTTCCTACCTAGAACAGGTCCTCACTCTACTCTGTATCCCAACTTCTCATACCTCTGAAAAACATTGTACTACCATTGCTCCTGTTCTTCAACCTCCTTTCTTTCCAGGAATTTCTCCCACCTCTAAAAATCTCCCCCATTCATCTCTCTCTCCTCCAGAAAACATCTATGGATATGAGCTAGCTCCATCCCTGCTCCCACCCTGACCCAAGTCAATGCTTTACCTCCCTAATCTCACCTCCACCTTCACCACTCAACTCAAACTGCCCTCACAAAGTCACCAGTGACTTGGATATTGCTAAATACAATGTATGCCATTCAGTAGCATCCAACCCATTTGACCACTCCTTCCAGACAAACATGCCTTCCTTGGTGCTGGTCTCTTCACCTTCTTCCTGCTTCTCTGGCTGCTTCTCAGTTCCCCATGCCAGTTCATCTCCTCATTGAGAAAGTGTAAATGTCTTTAATCTATTCACTTCTTTCCACCTCCACTGCCACCACCTCAGTTCAAACCATTGACTTCTTCCACCTCAACTGTTCAGTAGGCTTCTGGATTCTCTTGGCATGACTTCCCTTTAGATGCGTGCACTGCAGGGACCACCTCTCTATCTGAACTCATTTAAGGACCTCCCAGTGTGCTTAGAATAAAATAAGGTAACAGTAATGATCCTTAAAATGGCCTGACAAACCTTGCATATTTTCCAAGACTCCCTCTCGAGTCTCCAGTTTCATCTATGCCCCGTTCTCCTTCCATGTCTGCTCCTGACACATTGGCTTTGTCTTCGTCACTCAAAAAGTCATGTTTTGTTTTGTTTTCCTTCAGCATCAAGGCCTTTGGATGGGTTTTTCCTTTGGTCTGAATACTCTTGGCCACTCTTGGCTGAGATCCTCTTTATCTTTCAGAAACCACACTTCCTCAGGAAAGTTTCCCAGAACACATGAAAACTAGGTCAAGTCTTTCTGTTACAGGCTCTCGTGGAAACTTGTACTTCTTCTTTATAATAGTTATCATAATGGACTATTTGTGTAGTTTTTGGTTTAATATCTCTCTCTGCTGCTAGTTTATAAGTCCATGAGGACTTACATAAGACTCTCTATTTCACCACTGTGCTCACAGCATCTAGAATAGTACCTGGACCATAGAGAATAAATGAATGAGAGAAAAAAAAGCAACTTCAATTTTCAAAACCATTATTCCCAAAGTAAATTTGCAAAGCTGTTGTATATAATATCAATGTACTTCTAAGGTTTAAACTCAGCGCCCTTGCCTTCCCTAACCCTTTCATCATCTCAACTCCCCTTTCCAAGTGAGCTCAGGATGTTTATCTAGATAGATACCATGACTGCCACTCCGCCACTTCCATGAGTCTTGTTTTGAGTATGTTTCCCTCCCAAACCCTCTCTGGTTGTCATCTTCTCCATTTCAGCTATTGGTATCACCATTTCCTTCACTTCTTTAATGTCATAACCAAAGAAGCTTAAAAGAGAGCATTTAGAGATTTTTTAAAATTGAGGTAACATTGGTTAACATTATGTAAATTTCCAGTGTACAATATTATAATTGGATATCTGTATACTTTATTGAGTGCTCACCAACAAAAGTCTGGTTTACATCCTTCACCATATACTTCATTGCCTTGGAGTTCTTCTTTTCTCATTACAGAAGTGATATATGTTCTTGGTAGGAAAAATATATTTATAAACAAAACAAAAAAATCAGCTCTTTGACTAATAATTATGGTAAGTATTTTGGTATATACTGTTTGCAACTTTTTCTATGCATACAAATACACAATTTTAAAAATTTGCCAGGGTTCTGTCTTCTTTTATTAATTAACATTTTTTATAATGGGAATTTTCAAAATAGAGGGATCATTATAATTAATAATTATTAACATTGTCATTATTGTTTTACTTTTATTTTTTTAAACTTATCTTTATTGTTGAATATATTACAGATGTTCCTCATTTTTCCCCCATTGACCCCCTCCTCCCCATTTCTGCCCCACTCCTGCCTTTCCCCACACTGTTGTCTGTGTCCATTGGTTATGCATATATACATATAAATTCTTTGGTTTATTTCTTCCCACCGCCTAACCCCCCTTCCCTTTGAGGTTTGTCAGTCTAACAACCAATTTGTACTTCTTAATCCCTTCACCTTTTTCACCCATTCTCCCAACCCCCCTCCCATCTGGTAACCAACAAAAGTTCTCTGTATCTATGAGAATGTTTCTGTTCTGCTTGTTCATTTTGTTTGTAGATTCAATTGTTGATAGATATGTATTTATTGCCATTTTGTTTGTTTATATTTTTTTTATCTTTTTCTTCAAGAAGACCCTTCAACATTTCATATAATAATGGTTTGGTGGTGATGAACTCCTTTAGCTTTTTCTTGTCTGGGAAACTCTTTATATGGCCATCGATTCTAAATGACAGCTTTGCAGGATAGAGTAATCTTGGTTGTAGGTTCTTGCTTTTCATCACTCTGAATATTTCTTGCCACTCCCTTCTGGCCTGCAAAGTTTCTTTTGAGAAATCAACTGACAGTCTTATGGGAACTCCCTTGTAGGTAACTAAGTGCTTTTCTCTTGCTGCTTTTAAGATTCTCTCTTTGTCTTGAACCTTTTGCATTTTGATGATGATGTGTCTTGGTGTGGGCCTCTTGGGGTTCATCTTGTTTGGGACTCTCTATGCTTCCTGGACTTGTATGTCTGTTTCCTTCACCAAGTTCGGGAAGTTTTCTGCTATTCTTGTTTCAAATAGGTTTTCGATTTCTTGTTCTCTCTCTTCTCCTTCTGGTACCCCCAAGATGCGAATGTTGGCACACTTGAAGTTGTCCCAGAGGCTGCTTACACTATGCTCATTTTTTTGGATTCTTTTTTCTTTTTGCTGTTCTGATTGGGTGTTTTTTGCTTCCTTATATTCCAAATTGATGGTTTGCTTCTTGGCTTTACCTACTCTACTGTTGAATCTGTGTAAATTATTCTTTATTTCAGTTAGTGCCTCCTTCATTTCTGACTGGTCCTTTTTTATGCTCTTGAGGCCCTCACTAAGTCCATTGAGCATCCTTGTAAGCAGTGTTTTGAACTCTACATGTGTTAGGTTGCTTATCTCCATTTCGCTTAGTTCTTTTCCTGAAGTTTTGTTCTGTTCTTTCATTTGGGGCATGTTTCTTTGTCTCCTCATTTTGGCTGCCTCCCTGTGTTTGTTTCTATGTATTACTTAGCGGGAGGTATAGGGCTAGCTGAAACCAGATGCTGCTTGTTTGAAAGAATTTAGGAAAAGCTGAAGCAGGATCCAAGACAGGCCAATCCTATGGTAAAGCAACTGGCAACAGCTTGGGTGGGCCTGAAAGTTGGGTGGGGCGGGGCCTCAGCGAATCACCAGAGTAGGGCACACAGTGTGAGCCAGATTGCTAGAGTCCCAGATATGGCGGCGTCTGCTGGCCCAGGGAAGGGCTCACCAAAGGAACAAAGGCCCCTGATAGCACATCTGTCCAGGAGAAAGCTGCCTCTCCAGCCCTCGCACCAATGCCAAACAACTCAGTTCTTCCTCATATGTCTCTGGTGACTTTCAAGCTGCCTCCCCCATGCTGGAGCCTGGAGGCCTGGAGGGTGCGAGTCCTAGTAAATCCGTATGCGGGCCCTTTAAGAGGAGCTGCGGGGGGGGGGGGGGGGAGGGGCTCCAGCCTCCCTCAGCCTCAGTTGCCACTGGTTTTTCCACCCAGAAGTTATGGGGATTTCTCTTCCTGGCACTGGAACCTTGAGCTGGGCGTCTGGTGTGGGACGGGGACTCCTCAGTCCTCAGGGAGGACCTTCCCAGCCAAGGTGTCCTCCTAATTTTTATCCGCCACTTGCGGTGTGGGACCAGCCCGTCCCGCCTCCGCCCCTCCTACCAGTCTGGATGCGGCTTCTTTTATTTGTAGTTGTAGGACTTCCATTCAGCTTGATTTCAGGTGGTTTTTGAATGATGGTTGTTCTATAGCTTAGTTGTAACTTTGATGTGGTTGTGGGAGGACGCGATACAGCTTTTACCTACGCCGCCATCTTGACCGGAAGTCCCATTATTGTTTTATTTAGTTCTCTTTATTTTTAAATTGTAAAGCAAATTCCAAATTTCATAATTTCACCCTTTAACACTTCAGTATGTATCTCTAACACTGAAAACATTTGAAAACCATATCCAAAATATCATTATCACACCTAACAAAACTAACAGTAAATACTCAATTTTGTCTAATACTTAGTCCATGATGGGATTTTACTGACTGTCTCTAAATTGTCTTTTTACAGTTAGGTTCTTTGAATTGGCATCTACAGTCTACATATTGTATTTGATTTATATACACAGATTTTTAAAAATTAGGAATATATTGTGTAAGCTGTTTAAAATCTTCCCTTAACATTATGTTTTGCACATTTTCCCATGTATTAAAGATTTTTCTTCATTGATTTTAATGTCTGCACATATTCTATACTTTTAAATCCAACATCTTATTATTGAACAGTTAGCTTATTTTTAATTATAGTGCCCATGAGTAAGTGTTTGATGTACATACAGGAGGCATGACCCATGAGAAGTAGAAAACCTGGGCTCAAGATGAATATGCATATTTGTTAGGTTTTTGTTCTGCTCTCCAGAAGGAGTACACCAATTTACCCTCTCATGAGCAGAGTGTTCCTTACAAAATCTAGGTATTATGATCAAAAATTTATTATCATTTTTACCCAAATCAATAGGCAAAATTATCTTGCTATTGTTTTTATTTGCATTCCTTAGTGTGATTAAATATGGCTTCATATGTTTAATAGCCTCTCAAATTTCTTTCTTTTTTTTAAATTTATTTTATTTTTTCCATCACCATTTATCCCCTCTATGCCCTCCAACCTCCCCACCCCCCAATCATCACACTATTGTCTATGTCCATGAGTTCTCTCTCTCTCTTTTTTTCTTTTTGGAAATTTTCATGTTCATATTCATATTCTTTGTCCATTTTTCTAATTTGTTTTATATTTTATTGTTGATATATAAGGTTTTCTGGGTTTATTTTTTAAACTTTACTGAGACTATGTTATGAATGTTGCAATTCCTATGTTTGTCCAATTTGTTTTTTGCCTTTCTAGAATTATGTTTTACCCTCCCCTGTCATATCTAAAATCAATCCTAATTTTTAATCCTTGTTCCTTCACAATTTCTTAAATGTGTCAACTCCTCTTTCATATCATAATGCTGTGACTCTGATAGAACTTCTCAACAGCTCTTCCCTCTCACTGGTTTTTGTTTTAAATTTCCACTCTCCTTTCTAGTCCACTGTGAAGGCTGCTGCCTAATGAATATTTCTATAGCCACTTTTATTATATTGCTCCTGCATTCATGACTCAACAGTGGCTTTTTATATTATATCAGATGAAATCTAAACTCCTCAGCCCAGCATTCAGTAATATCCATAGTGTGACTTGAACTCTCTTTTTAAAACTTATTTCTGATTCTTTTTGCACAGGGGTCATCCATGGCAGCCTGGATGATTTTCTCACTCTCCCAGTTAGATAACTCTTCTGACAACACTCTTGCTTGTCCTTCTTTTGATCCTCGCTCCCATCCAAAACTTTCCATCTTCAGGGCACATCTTTAAGTTCCATCTGCTCTTTGAAGTCATCTAAGAGTTATCTCCACCCAGAGATCTCTTCTTCCTCTATCTCTCCAAACACAGTTAGGTCAATATGTCTTTTAGCATCTCCTAATTGTCCAACTATTTAATTTTGGCTTTCTCAATAAAAGTGTGATTCCCTTTTTAAGAACAGGTTCTACATTATCTTCTTTGAATTCTACTACAGTGCATAGGCTAGTCCCAATCTGGACACTTATTAACAACAAATTCTTGATGACTTGACTCTATATGGGAAGACGGTATTATTCACTTGCCAAGAGCCAAACAGGGACTTTGGAATCATTTTTCCCAGTAGGGATAAAAATACTCACAAAACATCTATAATCTTTAATCCTGCCTTTCTTTTTTTTTAAAAAAAATATCTTTATTGCTGAAAGTATTACAGATGTTCCCCCATTTTTCCCCATTGACCTCCTCCACCCTGCTCCTGCTCCCCAGCCCCCAGGCCTTCACCGCCTGCCTTCCTTTTGACTAATTCCGTACATGTAAACCATGAGTGATTGGATTACATCTTTATTCAGCAGGCTTGGAATAGAACTGTCATCTGTACACAAAGCTAACTGACTCACTGAAAGCAATTTAGTGATCACAGTGGATGGACCGCTACATCGAAAGGCAGCCAACAGATGGGGAGTGTCCCTATCTTAGTCAGGGGACGGGAAAATATGAGATTCAATCTGATTCTTTAAAAGCTGAAGGATAAACTCAAGATGATGTTCATAGAAGCTGTATTTCCATTGTTAGGAGAACAAAACCAGATGAGCTCAGCCCTCTTAATAAAAGTTAAAATACAGGTAAAAAAAAGGAATCCATTTGTTTATGCTCACATCAGAGGAAAACATCCAAAGTCAAGAGGGTATGTTCAGTGGTTTTGCAAAGAGGCATCTCCTGGGAATCTTTACAATCAATGTCATCTGCAGAAAGAAAGTCGCTGTCTTTGCTATAGTGAAGGACAAATCATCTCCCAATTGGTCTGCTTTCAAGATTCCATGATGAACTCTATTCCTGGAAGTGTCTGAATCAAAACAGAGTCTTAAGAAATCAACTTGAAATACAAATTTAAAGTATGAAATAATTGCCTTGGCTGTATAGCAGGTTTTCAAAGAAATGATCCTATTTTATCAGAGCTCATATTGTTTTGTTTGCTGATGTTGCCTAAGTGCCTAAAAACGTGCTTGGCAGTTAGTAGCTGCCCAATAAATATTTGTTGAACTTAATTTTATTAAAGTACTTAATTCTTGGTTCTATGGCCATGTGGGTACATGTGCATATGCATCTGACTGGAGAGAAATAAAATGAAAAAGCGATGTTTACTCCCTGTGTTATAATGCTCCAAATAACAACATATACTAATAATAATGGTGGCTTTCAACTGGCAAAGTTTTTTCACCATTCATTCAGTTGATATTTATTGGGTTCTTATTATGTACCACACGCCATGGTGAATATCAGGGATATAGACACAGTACCTGCCTCTCTATGTGTTTAATCTAGGGGCTCAGAGTTCTTTCCTGAGCTCCTCTCCCCTGGGGGCTCAGTTGAGGCTCTCTTGCTCCCTTTCATCTTAGCTTCCATCTGAAGGAAGCACTCCATGAACATTGTATGTAGTCCCGGATTTACTGTCTGTGGAGTCCAGAATACACAACAGTGAAGGCTATTATTAAGTACCTACTATGTATAATTTCTAATGATATCAACAACCCTGCAAAGTAACTATCAGTATACTGTGAGGAAACTGAGACTTAAAGAAATTTAATAATGTGCCCAAGGTCACATGAAAGTGAAAACTTAGAATTCAGATTCTGGTGTAGTTTGTTTCAAAGCTATGGATGCCATGTGACCATACACTCCATCCTACACCTAATGCCTTATTTCCCAGGCAATCCTCTAAGGGAAAGCTTCAACTTTTTATATCACCCATCTCCCTATAGCGGCAGGAAAGGGGTTTCTGCCTCCAGATAATCTATGCAGCCCTGACCCACAGTGCACACCACTCCAGGATACTCAGGACACCTCTCATGGTCAGGAACACGGAACCTCTTCTCCCACCTCCTACCTCTTAGAAACAGTAGCAGATTATAGCTTTCTAATGCCGTTAAATCTTTGAGATTATTACTAAATGGCTGTGATATATCAGCCAATAGGAACACAAATGTAAGAGATAATTCCTGCCCTAAAGTCCAGTAATAGAGCCAGACTCAAGGTCAAATAATGGCAACATAGTGTAGAAAATGAAATGCAACAGTCTTATTACATATAAGGGACAGTAATAAAAGAGAGGCAAGACCAACTCTGCTTAGGGAATCGGGGAGAATTCACTAAGAAGGTGATGCTTGGACTAGGCCATGAGGTATGAGTAGGAGTTTGGTGGGCAAATAAAGGAAGGACAAGACATCTTGGAGACAAAGAGAGTTAGAGTCAACCTCAGGGTCCTGTCCTGGCTTGGTCAACATTATTTGCATGTATAAGGATAAGACACTTGGCCCCTCCAGGTCTCAGTCTTCCCTTTGCAGAGAAAATAGATTATAAAAGCTACCTGCAGAGCTTTAATAAGCTCTTTTCTAGCTCTGAACAGATGATGCTACTTCAGAAAAACTGAGCCAGTGTTCTTGTTTCCTCAGATGAACATGAAACCCCTTAGTCCTAATGCTCTCTACAATGGGAAGGGCATTCACCCTTTCAAGCTTCCAGAGTCCATTTAGTAAATTAACCCTGGAGCTGCTGAGGGATTGAGTCACAGCCTGCAGTTGTCATCAGCTTAGGGCTCCTGCTAGAGACACACTCCCGCCCCAGCCATCCAGCAGCCAGCAAGGAGAAAGGGCTAATTGTCTTCCCATTTCTTCCTCTGATTACAGAGGATCCATTAATGATGGATGTGGAAAAGCAGGATTCAAAAGGAAGGACAATTGAGTATTTTTTAAGAAAAAAATGTTTTTATTGATTTTAGAGAGAGAGGAAGGGAGATGGAGAGAGATAGAAACATCGATGCAAGAAACATCGATCGTTAATGGGCTGCCTCCTACACGCCCCCTACTGGGGATGGAGGCCATAACCCGGGCATGTGCCCTAACCAGGAATTGAACCAGTGACCTCTTGGTGCATGGGTCAATGCTTAACCACCGAGTCACACCAGCAGGGCAACAATGGAATGTTTTAAAGTAGCATTTCTATAATAACACATATTCATTGTAGAAACGGTTGAAAAGTAGCTGGGAAGAAAATGTTGCCTGTCAGTTTTTTATTAAGAGATAATTATGTCAATATTCTGTTCTCTGTGCATGTATTTTAGAAAAACAGAGACTAATAGTGTGCTATACATAACTTCTACTCTGTAACTTATCTTTTTCACCTAATATTATGATAAACACATTATATCATTAGTACTCTTCTGGTGGGTTATTTTTAATGGCTTTATAATATTCTCTGTATTGTATGGCTTATTCATGATTTATTTAACCAGTCTCCTATCACCTGGCATGGAGATTGTTTTTGAATTTTTCACAATCATACTCAACACTGTGATGAACATCCTGTAGGTAAATGTTTGTGAACATAAATGATTACTCTCAGGAAGAGAGGTAAGCAGTCAGACTACATTTAGAAATAAACCTTCTGCCAGGCTGCATGGACACAGCTTTGTTTAGAAAGTGCTGTCCCTTGCTTGCAAAGTGCTTAAGATGAATGGCCAACCCCAGATGACGGCGCCCCCTACTGAGCTGTGTTGGTCCTGCTATCTGGCACCTCTTTGTGTGCTCTGAACCGTGGCCATGGGCCTGGGGCCTCCCAGCTGAGAGCCACCCCTTGGGGTGGGACGACACTGCAGGGAGGAGGAGGAGAGGAGCCCTTGGCAATTTTTCCTGAGACTGGGCTTCTGTTTAGTGCTTTGGATAATTAAAAATAGACCCCCACCCAGTCCACATCTTTCATCTAAAATGTACTGTGGGTGGATTTTGGAATTGGGTCTGGAGGGACAGGGCGCAGCACAGCCCTCTGAGACATCTAAACTAGGTGGAGAAAGGGCTCCACAGTGTTGCATGGAGATGGATCCTCCACAAGCCGTGCTCGTCTGGGTGACCTCATAGATCCTTCCCAGCTGTGATTCCCATGGTTCCTGGAAACGATTTTAGAATGTGATCAGACTCAGAATACAAATACTTAACAACCAAACCAGCCCATGTGGATTTAGACATATCCTCCTTCTCTGTATTTCCAGCTTGAAATCCACCTCTGACATTTGGGGCCACATCCCTTCCTTGGTTTCCTTGGCTGGGGGAAGAAGCACATTCTAGAGCCCACTGTCCAGGCCATGGAGCTTCCTCCTGTCGTCCTGGCAGAATGTGAAGGAGTCAACCCACACCCCACCACCACCATCTTGTGTTAACTGCTCTCCAATCCCTGCTATACCTGGGGGACTTGTGACAGGGCCACAGACTTCCTGCTTCTGCCTCTGGGGGCTTGATTCAAATCTTTAGCTTTTTTAACACTTGGAGTGAAAACAATCAGCAGAAACACAAATGTGGTTATGAGATGGTGATGAAGCTACACTATTATTGCTATAGCTTGGGCCCCATTTGTCCAAACCTCATTCAACACACATTTATCATTAGAATGAGACACAAGCATCTACTTATCACTAAAATCTTTGAAGGCAAGAACCTTTATCTAACTCATGTGCTGCTAAATCCTCAGGCATGTCAGTACGTCCTCCGTGACAATTTGTTGAATAAATGAATGAAACATCTGCTTTGGCAACCTACTGTGCTAGATGCTAGGAAAGCAATATGGCACAATGGGAAGACCTCTGGATTTACACTCACACAGTTCTGGGTTCCAATTGTCTGGCCTTCATTTCCTCTTCTGAAAAATGGGACTCACAATGCTGGCCTCCTAGGGAGGTTGTGATGATTACATCTGCTGGTCCAATGCCTAGCCTAGCACTAGGGCTCAGCCAAAGCTGAGTGAGTCCTTATCGTCCTTTTCCTTCTGTGCACCTGGACTGTGCATCTCCCTGAGGACTGAGCCAGGCTAGGAAGATGCTCAAGAAGGGAGGGCTGGCTGTGTCTATGTTCCACTGCCGTTCCCTTGTACCTTGTGGAAGAAACTGGCTATACCTGCACCAAGTCATCAATCTCTTTTCAGACCACACACCTGGAACTTGGAACTGGAAAGCGTCTGCTCCAGCAGCAGCTGGTTCATCTTAGAGCTACAGCCCAGGCACAGGGAAAATTTAGAAAAGAGAAGGTTTCTGTACTTCTCTACGATGAAAGAGTGAAGCCTCACGTTTATTATGTACACTGGCATATTGGCTTGGAAATTGATATATTTCTTTTATAGCATTGCTTTGCAAAGACTGCATGATTCCAATGTATGGTACAGCAGAGTTTAATATAATAAAACCAGAGTTTGATCATATTTATTTATTTATATTAAATGAACTTTATTTTTAATCTTTACTTGGTAATGAATATTTAAAAATACTAACTTAAAATTATAATGCTATATCTACTTAAATAAAAGGAATTGTCATATCAATTAAATAACAATAGCTAAACTAGAAAGAGATTGATCAAAATTAAAGACAAAACAATGGAGATGTTTTGCTGTGGTTGTGCGTGTTCAGGACCCAGCTGCTGTGGAAACTGAGTCAAACCTGCAGATGACCCTGGATTCTTGAGCTCTTACTGTGTGACTCTCCTTTCTGGAGAGCCCGATGACCCAGAGGATCTCCTGAGACTCCTGGGCCCCTGTGGGCTGCAGGTGGAGCAGGAGGAACAAAAGGGTCACTTGAGAAAGGCTGGAGCTTGGACTTGACCTTGGCCAGCATTGACCTGTTATGATCATTTTCTTTCCTTAGCTCCTTGAGCTTTCTCTCAGTGGACATGGCTGAATCCCCGGTTTCTTTCTTTCTTTTTTATTAATTTATTTTTGTTACAGATGTTTCTCCTTTTTCCCCCATTGACACCCTCCTCCCCATCCCCCCACCCTGTCCCCAGCTTTGTTGTCCATGTCCATCACTTATGCATGCATGCGCATAAGTTCTGTGGTTTATCTCTTCCCTCCCCCCCCACCCCCTCTTCTGGGGGGTGTCAGTTTATACCCTACTTCCACATCTCTGGGTCTACCCTGTTCCTCAGACTGTTATGTTCATTATATTCCACAAATAAGTGAGATCATGTGATATTTGTCTTTCTCTGCTTGGCTTGTTTCGCTTAGGATAATACTCTTGAGGTCCCTCCATGTCGTCTCAAAGGATAAGAGATCTTTCTTTCTTACAGGTGCATAGTACTCCATTGTGTATATGTACCACAGCTTTTTTATCCATTCATCCACTGATGGACACTTGGGCTGTTTCCAGATCTTAGTTATTGTAAATAGTGCTGCTATGAACATGGGGGTACATGTATTTTTTTCTGACTGGTGTTTCAGGCTTCTTAGGGTATATTCCTAGAAGTGGGATCACTGGGTCAAATGGCAATTCAATTTTTAATTTTTTGAGGTAACACCATAGTGTTTTCCACAGTGGCTGCACCAGTCTGCATTCCCACCAGCAGTATACTAGAGTCCCCTTTTCTCCACACCCTCGCCAACACTTGTTGTTTGATGATTTGTTGATAGCGGCCATTCTGACAGGTGTGAGGTGATACCTCATTGTTGTTTTAATTTGCATCTCTCTGATGATTAGTGATGTTGAGCATTTCTTCATATGTCTCTTAGCCATTTGTATGTCCTTTTTGGAGAGGTGTCTATTTAGTTCCTCTGCTCATTTTTTAATTGGGTTCTTTGTCTTCCTTTTGTTGAGTTGTATGAGCACTCTGTATATTTTGGAAATTAACCCCTTATCTGATGTATCATTGGCAATTATGCTCTCCCATAGAGTGGGTCCCCTATCTGTTTTGATGGTTGTTTCTTTTGCTGTGCAGAAGCTTTTGGGTTTGATGTAGTCCCATGTGTTCATTTTTCCCTTTGTTTCTGTTGCCTTAGGTGATGTATCAGTGAAGATTCTACTGTGTATGATGTCCGAAATTTTGTTGCCTACATTTTCTATGGAACCAAAAAAGACCCCGAATAGCCACAGCAATCTTGAAAAAGAAGGACAAAGTAGGTGGGATCACAATACCGGATATCAGCTTATACTACAAAGCTACTATAATCAAAACAGCCTGGTACTGGCACAAGAACAGGCATATAGACCAGTGGAACAGAACAGAGAATCCGGAAATTGACCCAAGACATTATGCTCAATTAATATTTGACAAAGGTGGCAAGAGCATACAATGGAGTAAAGACAGCCTCTTTAATAAATGGTGTTGGGAAAATTGGACAGCTACATGCAAAAAAATGAAACTAGACCATCAACTTACACCATACACAAGAATAAACTCAAAATGGATAAAAGACTTAAATGTGACTCATGAATCCATAAAAATCCTAGAATCCCCGGTTTCTTGAACGCTTTTTGCATACAAGGTGATCTCCTTTCGACAGTAGGAAGTGCTTCTTTCCAATTCCTTGCCCATGTCTTTGGCCATCTTCCTATAGATGTTGCAAATTTGATTTGTGGAATTCGTGTTTCCACACACCTTGAGACATTTCTTCTCCGTTTCTAAGCAGCTCATTTCTTCCTCAAACAGCTTTTTCTGAAGGTACATGAAATGATCTTCAGACAGGATTTGAAGATTCAGCTTCAGCTGCTCAATCTCCCTTTCTAGGACTGAATTTTCATGTTGCAATGATGCTTCCTCAACTTGGAGATTTATTTGTCCTGCGAGCTCTTCATTCATTTGCTTTTCTCCCCATGATTGTCTGGCTACTTTGTGATGTTCCTTTTCAGGACTTTGAAAGTAGGCATTGTCAGCATCATCAGACACACCCTTCTGCTCAACTTGTGACCGAAGGACAGGGTGATCACCATTTTCTGCTTCCTTGTTTTGTTTGACCTGCCACTTCATGTGATGTAAGTGATCTCTAAGGAACTCAGGCAAAGGGATGGTCTGTAGTAGAGTTTTAGCTGGTGATATTAATAGGCTGATTTTATCTTTCAAGGCAGGTTCCTTTCATCCATTCCACTGCTCCAGCCTGTCTTTCTTCACTTCCTTTTCCTGGACTTTTGCCTCTATCTCATAATTTCTTGGTGGAACTGTGGACTTTCTGAAAGATGAATTCTTTCATTTTTCATTGAAATCATTTGTTATTTCCTTGAAATCATTCGTTATTTCCTTCTGGCGTTGTTCTCCATTGATCTCTGATGCTTTGGAGATGGGTTTTTCACCAGCTGGGAAAGTTTAGGAGACTGGCTTTTCCATGCCTTTTCTAGAAAGCCAACCATGTCTGGAAGTGATGACCTGCTCAGGTTTATGTTCAATGCTAATAAGCACAAGGTTGGTAACAAGGGATGACTGGCCTCCACCCCAGGTGGCCTGGGGGTCATTGCCTTGTGTCATTGGTCTAGTATCCTCACAACATCTTCCACAGACTTCATCGCAGGCAGAACACCTTTGGTCTGTAGTCTTCACACTTCTAAAAGTGTGCCATCTCTTTACTATCAAAGACCCTGAGGCCATACCACATACCAGGATGTCCCAGGAAAACACACGGAGACCGGGGACATGTCTCAAGCTTTCAGAAATCACCAGCAGAGCACTACACACGTCCTCTGGGAACAGTCGGAAGGTGGATGCAGTGGCAGGTGGCAGGTCCTCCATGGCTAGTCCAACTGACAGCTCTGTTTCCTTGTGCCAGTGTCCTGTGGACCATAGCTGACCACTGAGAACCCTAGAGCATTAGGTAAACAGTTACCTAGCAACCAGGACATATAAGTTGGGCTGGAGGAGAGGAGGCCAGCAGGTTCCAGAAAATAGTTTTCCCTAATTTTGCTCTAAAATAGAAAGTGACCTCATGAATACAGGTACTGGGACAGGTGGAGAGGGCTGATTGCAGTCTGGAGTACGGAGTTCACCTATATGCCTTTGCCTCTCCCATAAAGTGTTCCTTACTCTTAACACCTTGTATTAGTGTGGTGCATTGGTTACCATTAACAAACCAATACTGTTACATTATCATCAACTAAAGTTCATAGTTTACATTAGGGTTCACTCTTTGTGTAGCTCTGTGATCATGATGCCATGTATCCATGTGACAGTATCATAGAGAATAACAGTGTCACATCCAAAAATACCCCCTGTGCCCACCTATTTATTGGTCCCTCTCTCCTCTTGAACCTCTGAAAACCACTGATGACTTTCCTTGTTCTGAAGGTTGCTTTGACTGATATTAATATAGCTATTCTTACTTTCTTTTTTAAAAAATTTTATTTTTTAAACATTTTCTATTACAGTTGATATCCAATATTATTTTCTATTGTTTCAGGTATACAGTCTAGTGATTAGACATTTATATAATTTAAGAAGTGATCACCCCACCTGTCACCATACATAGTTATTACAATATTATTGACTATATTCCCTATGCTTTACTTTAGATCCCCATGACTATTTTGTAACTACCAATTTGTACTTCTTAATCCCTTCACTTTTTCACCCAACTCTCCATCACCCCTCCCTTCTGGCAACCATCAGTCTGTCAGTTTGTTTTCTGTATTTATGAGTTTGTTTCTGTTTTGTTTATTGGTTTATTTTGTCTTTTAGTTTCCACATATAAGTGAAATCATGTAGTATTTGTCTTTCTCTTCTCTATCTGACTTATTTCACTTAGCACAATACCTTCTAGGTCCATTCCTGATGTTGCAAATGGTAAGATTTCATTTTTTATGGCTGAGTAATATTCCATTATATGTATGTACCACATCTTTTTTATCCACTCATTTACTGATGAGCACTTAGGTTGCTTCCATATATTAGCTATTGTAAGTAATGTCATAATGAACATAGAGGTGCACATATATTTTCAAATTAGTGTTTTGGATTTCTTTGGGTAAATATCCAAAAGTGGAATTGCTAGGTAGTTCTATTCTTAAAATTTTGAGGAAACTCCATACTGTTTTTCATTGTGGCTACGCCAATTTGCAATACTACCAACAGTACACCAGGGTCCTTTTTCTCCACATCCTCACTACCATTTATTATTTCTTGATTTATTATAATAGCCATTCTGACAGGTGTGAGGTGATAATCCATTGTGGTTTTAATTTGCATTTCTCTGGTGACTAGTGATGCTGAGCATCTTTACATATGTCTATTGGCCATTTGTATGTACTCTTTGGAGAAGTGTCTGTTCAGGTCCTCTGCTCAATTTTTACTTGGGTTGTTTGTTTTTCTGGTATTGAGTTATCTGAGTTCATTATAAATTTTTGAAATTAACCCCTTCTCAGATGTATCATTGGCGAATATCTGTTCTTACTCAGTAGGTTGCCTTTTCATTTTGTTGACAGTTTCCTTTGCTCTGCAAAAACTTTTTAGTGTGATGTAGCCCCATTTGTTTGATTGTTTTCTTTTGTTTCTTGTGCCCAAGGAGATATATATCAGAAAAAAATATTACTAAGAACAATGTCAGAGAGTTTACTGCCTGTTTTCTTCTAGGAGTTTTATGGTTTTGAGTCTGACATTTAAGTCTTTAATCCATTTTGAATTTATTCTTGTTTGTGGTATAAGAAGTTGATCTGTTTTCTTTTTTGCATGTATCTGTTCAGTTTTCCCAATACCATTTGTTGAATAGATTGTCTTTACACCATTGTATATTCTTGTCTCCATTGTCATAGATTAATTGACCATATAGGCAGGGGTTATTTCTGACTCTCTATTCTGTTCTATTGAGCTAATGTGTGTTTTTGTGCTAGCACCAAGCTATTTTGGTTACTATAGACTTGTAGTATAGTTTCATATCAGGTAGCACGATAACTCTGAGTTTGTTCTTCTTTCTCAGAATTGCTAAGGCTATTTGGGGTCTTTTGTGGTTCCACATTAATTTTTGGATTATTTGTGCTAGTTCTGTGAAAAATGTCATTGGCATTTTGATAGGGATTGCATTGAATCTATAGTTTTTTTGGGTAGTGTGGACATTTTACCAATGTCAATTCTTCCTTTCCATGAGCACAGTACATGCTTTCAATTATTTGTATCTTCAATTTCTTTCTCTAATGTCTTATAATTTTCCAAGTACAGATATTTTACTTCCTCAGTTAAATTTATCCCTAAGTATTTTTATGCATATATAAATAGGATTATTTTCTTAATTTCTATTTTTGATAAGTTTGTTATTGATGTACAAAAGTGCAACTGATTTGTGAAAATTAATTTTGTATCCTGTTACTTTACTGAATTCATTGATCAGTCTGAATAGTTTTTTGATGGAATATTTAGTGTTTTCTGTTTATAGTATCATGTCATCTGAAAAGAATGATAGTTTTACTTTTTATTTTCCAGTTTAGATGTTTCTTATTTCATCTTCTTGTCTGATTGCTGTGGCTAGGACTTCCAGTACTATATTGAATAAGAATGGTAAAAGTGGACATCCTTGTCTTATTTGTGGTCTTAAGGAAAATGCTTTTAGTTTTTTCCCTTTGAGTAAGATGTTAGCTGTGGGTTTGCTTTTATTATGTTGAGATATGTTCCCTTTATTCCCACTTTGCTAAGAGTTTTTATTATAAATGGATGCTGGATTTGGTCAATGCTTTTTTCTGCATCTATTGACATGATCATATGATTTTTATCTTTCATTTTGTTTATGTGGTGTAGCACATTAATTGATTTGTGAATATTGTACCAACCTTGCATCCCAGGAATAAATCCCACTTGATCATGATATATGATCTTTTTCATGTATTGCTGAATTTGGTTTGCTAACATTTTCTTAAGGATTTATGCATCTATGTTCATTGGGAATATTGGCATATATATTTTTAATGTCTTTGTCTGGTTTTGGAACCAGGGTAATGTTGCCCTCTTAAAATGAGCTTGGGAGCCTTCCATTCTCTTCAATTTTTTGGAATTCTTTGAGAAGTATAGGTGTTAATTCTTTTGGAATGTTTGTTAAAATTCACCTGTGAAGCTATTTGTTCCAGGACTTTTATTTGTTTGGAGTTTTTTTGATTACTGATTCAATTTCATTGATAGTATGTTCTCTTCAGATTTTCTGCTTGTTCTTGATTCAGTCTTGGAAGATTACATGATTCTAGGAATTTATCCATTTTTTCCCCAGATTGTTCAACTTGGTGGCATATAAGTTTTCATAGTATTTTCTTACACTTTTTTGTATTTCTGTGATATCAGTGATCACTTCTCTTTCATTTCTGATTTTATTTATTTGGGTCCTCTCTCTTTTTTTCTTGAAAAGTTTAGTTATAGGCTTATCAATTTTGTTTATCTTTTCAAAGAACCAGCTCTTGTTTTTATTTATGTTTTATATTTTTTATTGACTCTATTTTGCTTATTTCCATTTTGATCTTTATTTCCTTTCTTCTACTTGCTTTAGGCTTTGTTTGTTGTTCTTTTTGTAGTTCCTTTAAGTGTAAAGTTAGATTGTTTATTTGAGGTTTTTCTTATTTCTTGAAGTAGGCCTGTATTGCTGTGAATTTCCCTCTTGAACTACTTTCATTGTATCCCATAGATTTTGGGTCATTGTGTTTTCATTTTCACTTGTCTCAAGGTATTTTTTTTATTTGTTTCTTAATCTTATTTAAAAAATTTTTTTCTTTCTTTATTTTAGAGAGGGGAAGGGAGAGAGAGAGAGAGAGAGAAATAGAAACATCAGTGAGAGAGAACATCGATTGGCCACCTCCTGCATGCCCCCTACTGGGGATTTAGCCCACAACCTGGGCTTGTGCCCTGACCAGGAATCGAACTGGTGACCTCTTGGTCCATGGGTCTCACTCAACCACTGAGCCACACTGGCCAGGCTTATTTTTAACCCACATATTGTTTTGTAACATGTTATTTATCTTCTATGTGCTTCTATGTGTTTTAGAGTTTTTTTCTCATAATTGATTTCTAGTTTTATACCATTGTGGTTGGAGAAGATGCTTGATATGATTTCAGTCTTTTTAAATTTATTAAGGCATGTTTTTTGGCCTAAGATGTGGTCTATCTTGGAAAATGTTCTATGTGCACTTGAAAAGAATGTATATTCTGGTACTTTGGGGGCAAAATGCTCTAAAAATATCAATTTAATATATGTAGACTAATGGTTTAAGGCCCCTATTTCTTTGCTGATTTTCTGTCTGCAGGATCTATCCATTAATGTCAATGGGGTGTTAAAGTCCCCTACTATGACTGTATTAGTGTCAGTCTTTCCCTTATGTCCATAAATATTTACTTTATATATTTAGGTGCTCCTATGTTGGGTGCATACATGTTTACAAGGATTATATCCTCTTCTTGGATTGATCCCTCTGTCATTATGAAGTGTCTGTCTTTGTCTCTTATTATAGCTTTTGCTATGAAGTCTATATTGTCTGAAATAAGTATTGTTACCCCAACTTTTGTGTGTTTTCATTTCCTTGAAATATTTTTTTCAATCCCTTTACTTTCAGTCTGTGTATGTCATTCTATCTGAAGTGGGTCTTTTGTAGACAGCATATGTAAGGGTCTTGTTTTCTTATCCATTCAACTACCTTATGTCTTTTGATTGAAGTATTCAATCCATTTACATTTAAAGTGATTGTTGATAGGTAGATAGTTATCTCCATTTTATTATTCATATTTATGGGTGTTTTTTTTCCTCCTTCTTCTTTTTAAAGAAGTCCCTTTATCATTTCTTGTAATCCTTGGTTAGTGGTGATGAACTAACTCCTTTAGCCTTTTCTTGTTTGGGAATCTCTTTGTCTCTTCTTTAATTTTAAATGATAGCCTTGCTGGCTAGAGTAATCTTGGTTGTAAGCCATTGCTTTTGATCATTTTGAATATTTCATGCTAATCCCTTCTGTCCTGCAAAGTTTCTTTTAAGAAATTAGCTGACAGTCTTATAGGAGCTCCCTTGTAATTAACTAACTGTTTTTCTCCTGTGGCTTTTAAGACTCTCTGTCTTTAACCTTTGGAATTTTACTTATAATGTGTCTTGGCATGGGCCTCTTTGGGTTTATCTTGTTTGGAACTTTCTGTGCTTCCTAGACTTGTATGTCTATTTCCTTAGCTGGGTTAGGGAAGTTTTGGGTAATTATTTTTCCAAATAGGTTCCCAAACTCTTGCTCTCTCTATTTTTCTTCTGGTATCCTATGATACAAATGTTGGTATGTTTAATGTTGTCCCAGAGTTCCCTTAAACTATGCACATTTTTTTTTTTAATTCTCTTTTCTTTTTGCTGTTACAATTGAATGTTTCCTGCTACTTTGTCTTCCAAATCACTGATTCAGTTCTCTGCTTCATCTAATCTGCTGTTGATTACTTGTAGTGTATTCTTCATTTCAGTTATTGTATTCTTCATTTCTGACTGCTATTTTTTTATGGTTTCTATGTCTTTTTTTATGCCTACTATCTCTTTGTTGAAGCTTTCACTAAGTTCATTAAGAATCTTTATAACCAGTTTTTGACCTCTGTATCTGGTAGATCGTTTGCCTCCATTTTGGTTAGTTATTTTTCTGGAGATTTCTCCTGTTGTTTCATTTGGGATATGTTTTTATCTCCTCATTTTGGCTGCTTTTCTGTGATTGTTTCCATGTATTATCTAGATATGCTGCATCTCTTAGTTTTGGCAGGGTGGCCTTATGTAATAGGTGTCTTTTGGGGGCCAGTGGTGCATTCTCACTTGTCACGTAAGCCTGGTGCTCCAAGAGTGTCCCTTGTGTGGGTTGTATGTGCCCTCCTGTTGTACTTGAGCCTTCATTGCTGTTGGCATGTCAGTGTGTGGGGTTGACCCTCAGACTGACTGGCCACAACCACAGTGGCTCCATGGAGCAGGATTTGCCCTAATGGGCTGTGGTGCTTGCCAAGACCACCTTTTGGGTGTGGCACTTGTGGAGCTAATTGGGTGGTTCTCTGCTGTGGTCTACAGTTGGCACTAGGTAAGTTGGTTCTGAGGCCTCTTGGGAGGGGCTCCAGTGCAGCCAAAGTCAGCTGCTGCCTATGACTGACCCAGGGCCACATGATTGGAGCTACAAAGTGATTGATCCATGGTTGCTAGCTTCCTGTGCTGGATATGAAAGAATGTGGGAGAGGTCACACTATGAACTGAGGTTGGCTGCTAGCGGTGCTGGGCCTGGGGCAGCTCAGCAAAGTGCACAGGGCACCTGAGGCCTCTTGCTACCTGCTGGCTCCCCATAAAGCTCAGTAGCTGAAAGAGCCTGTTGGTCTCAGGGAGTCACCAGGGTAGAGAGAGTGGTGTTCACCAGGTTAATGCAGTTTCAGATTTGGCACCAGGTCTGAGTTTTGTGCCAGTAAGCAAAAGGCACTGGACACACCAATGCCAGCCACCATCCACCTGGGGCCAGGGGACCTATGAGAGTTTTTTAAGAAAGACTGCATTGCAGGTCAAGGCTGGCTGGCTGCCTCTGAATTGAGTGGGGTAGGGTCTTAAGGAGTCATCAGGGTGGAGTGAGTGAGGTTCATCAGGCTAATTCAGATTCAGATTTGGCCACATGGGGGGTGGGGTGTGTGGGTGGGGCTCAACACAGGACAGATTGTGTCTGCCCACTGGCTGTGCAAGAGGAGGGCTCAACATAGGGACAACGGCAGTTGTCCCTCCAGCCCTTGCCCTGTAGTCACACAACTCAGTTTCTCCCTGTATGTCTCTGGTGCCTCCCCAGCCATTGTCCCTCTGCAGAAGCCCAGGGTTAATGCCCACAAGTATTGAGTCTGTGTGGGCCCTTTAAGAGGACTCCTGGATCTCCAGCAGCCTTCTGTCTCATCCAGATTGATGGAATCTCTGCAGTTTTTCATAGCCAAATGTTGTGGGGGTTCCTCTCCCAGCATTGGTGCTGCAGGTGGGGATCCTGGTGTGAGGGTGGGACCTCTTGCTCCTCTGGAGAAGCCTCTGCAGCTGAGATATCCTCTCAATCTTCAAAAACCACATGTGGGTGTAGAGCTAGCTTGTTTCACATCTCTGCTTCTCCTACCAGTCTCAACATGACTTCTTTATAGCCTTAGTTATAAGACTTCTGTTCTTCTAGTCTTCAGATGGTTCTCCAGGTTAACTGTTCTATAATTTAGTTGTAATTTTGATGTGGACATAGGAGGAGGCGAGCACAGGTTTTACCTACTTTGCCATCTTGGCCGTAACCTTTATTAGTTAAAAGACAAACATGGAAGATGTCCATTGTCCATATCAGAGAAAAAGGGTAAGCAATAGCATGGACCATGATTCTTTGTATACTTATATTCCCCAAAGAGATCATTCATATGCTTAAATAAAAGGCTCCACATTGAGTTATTAGCAAATGCTTGCATGCTGATTACATTTCAGAAGAATGTCTGAACTTCCCAAGGCTTCTATTTCATACCAGAAACCTAAGCTGAAATATTTTCATGTGGTAACACTTTTGATAGAGGCAAAATAATTTAAACAAATAATTAGCCTTGAGAATAAAAGTGTACACAAAAGCACAATTAATGAATTTACTAATTGTTCTTCCCTGCTGTGGACATTGCTCAAAGTTGAATTTTAAGCTATTACATAAATATAAACTACTGTACCAAGCCACAGAACTGAATGACTCACCATTAGTCATTAATGTTGCCTTAAAAACAAACTCTAGCTCTCAGAGAGGAAATGTGTTCACCTAGGCAGACATTATTTTGAAAACAAAGCAAGTTTTTCTTTTTTCTTTTCTTTTTTTTTTTTTTTTTTGATAAACTGGTCTTTGAGTCTTTGGGGAAAAAACACACACATACACAAGAGATTTGTGGGTTTTAATGCTGTATATAAATATCAGATAGACAACATTTACCTTATTCGAAATTCTCCATTAGCTGAATAGGAATTAATTTGGTCTGTCCTGACCATGTGGTCAAATGCGTCCACCCTCCTTCTCCATTCCACCGATTGCTGAAATGAAATCAAAATGTGAACTCAGGTGCCTTTTGTGTTTGATGTTCTCTACATATGTTGGAGGTATCTTCCTTCTCCCCCTGTCCTTCTGTTCTTTATCTTTCCCTCCTCCTCTACTTCCTACAGAAGCAGTGTTTTTTGGATTTGCCTAGAAGGCTGTAAGCTATAGAAACTGTAAAACAGAAACTGTTCTCATGTTTCCCCAGCCTGGGAACAAAAGTGGGAGAAGGCAGCAGAGGGATATTTAAGGGTTAGATAAATTGCTGGCAGAACTGTTGGGTGTTTCCTGAAACAGAACAACAACAAGAGATCTTTGTATCCCTTAGGGTGGTTGTTTTTTTAATAGGGCTGCAAAAAGATTGTTATTGCTAATTTTTATATTTTATATTAAATAACATTGCAGCAATCACCTATAAACAGTGCAATTTAAAATAAACCTACTCATATCAAGAATTGATCATTTTTACCTCTGACTTTGGCATCTTGACTGCCTATAGCTTGACATCAAGTCATAAAATGGAACATTCAGACAGCCATCCCATGACGGCCCCCCCCCCCATCTATACTTTATAATGGGATTGACTGATCTATAGTATTATGGTGTGACTGAGATTGCAAATAATAAGAAGCTCTAAGATTCTGGCAGAGCCTACAGTGATGAGATATTCTAGGGGGAGGTAAAGGAGGTGAATGGTCAAAGAAAGGGAGTTCAAGTACTAAAAATTATTTGGAAAAACTGCTTTGTGGTAGTCCACTGGGCAGGGAGGGGAGAGGAAGAGGGAGGGTGAAGACTGGAGAAGCAGAGGATGGGAGCAGGAGGAAGAGAGGGCAGAGCAGATCCTCTTCTGCAGCCAGAGCCCAGGTCTTTCATGGACGCTGTTGCTTCCCCAGACACAGTGGCCTGGGTCCATGGCCTGGCTAGGGCAGCGAAGCAGGCAGGTTCCAGATAGCATCTTAGGGACTTCATGCAGGCTCCTCTCTCCCCAGCAACGTGAGGCTTCTACTGTAAAGGTTTGTTCATCTCCCCTCCCCACCCTCAGTGACTGAGCACGGAGAAGGAGAGGAGACTGGAGGGAAAAGGGAGGTGCCAAAGAGGGGGACTCTTGCCGCTCTGGTCATTCTTTATGGGTGGCAGCATTGATGGGGTCATGATCTCTTCAATTTTGCTTTTCTGATGCATTTCTGATGATTTGGGTAATTTCAGCAGAAAAGAGGGCTGGTGTCTGTGTGCATGGGAGGGGCAGATGAAGGGAGAGAGAGGGCAGTAGGGGGAGGGATTCTGACCTTGAAGGGACAAAGGACACAGACAAAAGATGGAAGACGCAGGCAAGCCAAGGTAATTTTCCATCTTTACATTTTGCTCAGGGCCATCCAAGTCCACCAGTGCAAGCCCCAACTCCCCTGAGATCAACTGGAGAGAAATTTCTACAGGCAGAAAATCTAAGCAGCGAGGGCTCTTCTCAGCCCCATGCAGCTGCGAGAGTGCCCGAGCAGAGGTGCCCTGTGGGAGGAAGATGTCCTGGGGGCTGGCTGGGACAGTCTGCCTCAAAGGGGGTGTGGGGGCTGCGTTGGCTGCTGTCTGCTGACTCCTTTGCCGCTGTGTTCTGTGCTCAGGATCCCAGAGGGATGGTGGTTGTCCAGGTGCCCTGTCTTCTGCCTACATTTGGATCCTGGCTCAGTCATCTCCCACCTGTGTGACCTTGCGACAGAGTTTTTGACCATTCTATATCTCAATTTCCTCCTTTGTAAAGTGGGGATACTAATAGGACCTACCTTACAGACCTGCTATTTTATAAGCAAGGCTATACAATGAAATAATCAATAGAGAGCACTAGAACAGTGTCTGGTACCAAGTGTCAAATGTTAACTAAAATCCCAATTGCTTTCCCCTCCAAAGAGTGTAAAATTCGCCCTTGTATCCAAGAAAAGAACGCATCAGAACTGCTTTGAGTTTTTTCCCTGGAATGGTTTCCAGAATGATTTGGCTTCTGGAGAGGGAATTATAAGGCAGCTGAACTTCTCTGGTTCTGTCTTCAACTCATTATTGTGCAGGAGTAACACAGGTTAATCGCATAGCTAATTAAGAGATAACATTAATGGAATCTGAGTTGGTGCCCTGATAAAGCCGAGCCCTGGCAGATAAATGCTGAGGTGGAGCCAAGCCATTTATTTGAGGAGCAGCAGGACTCCTATCAGGGTACCAGCTCCAGTTCCATTAAAGTTATTGATATTACACCCCAATCTAAGACTGCAAGAACATTCAATGCATCTTTTTTTTTTTTCTGTTTCATTTTGGGGCGCAGCCTAGCATGAGCAGTTCTGGCTGAATAAATATAACATTAGCTAGGTAATATGAGCCCACATAACTGAACAACACACTTAACACTTAATAATGAATTAACAAACGAATGAATGAACATTAAGGAAATTCATTCAGAGCAAACACCACTGCAATTAATATGCTGCCATTGGCAGGGAGACGTTGACAGGGCATCCAGCAGATCCAATCCCTCCCTGAATTGATCTGTTTCTTTTTTTCAGGGCTTTGCCTCTGAGCAAATCAATGAAGGACCTGAAGTACCACTTCTATATTTCTCCTTATCTCCTTGCAGTTAGCTTGAAAGGGTTTTGGAGATTTCCTCTTCTCCTTGCTTTAATAAAATCTTCCTTGGCTTCTTAATTATTGCTCTTTTTTTTTTTTTTTTTTTTACCTTTCTTGAGGAATAATGATCAATTACTACATGCAGCAAGCTGATGGCTGACAAATTCTATTTAACAAGCGCAGCCATGATTTAAAGGAGGGGCCATAGTTCTAACTATGGGCAGCAGTGGGGGTCACAGTGTACCTCCATGAGGGTGTGGGCATTCTGCAGTTAGCCAAGTGCATTTCTGAAGGCCACCCACGGCCTGAAAGATAACCTGACACCAGCTCAGGACACCAGCCTCAGCATCTGTCATCTCTGGTCATGGATTTGGTGACATCCTTGACTGCATCCTCATGACTTCCGCCACACAGGCTGCTGTTGCCCCTTGCCTCTGCTCCCTGACAGCCCTCCACCAGGGCAAATTCTCTTCAGAGTCAATAAGCCCCAACAAGGGCCTTCCACAGGGAGGGAGATTCGCCACCGAAGCAACGTGGCGACTTCACTGGGCATTCCTGTGCTGAGAATTTTGAACACCAATTCCGTAATGAGAAGTGGACACCGGGGCTGTCCGAGAATCACCCCTCAGTGACATGCAGTCTCATCCATGGTGCAGGCATAACCGGAAGTCAGTCTGAACTGGGCCCAAATGCCAACTCTGCCATGCTCGTAAACCTTGAATTCTCTGAGCCTTGAGACGATGTCCCTAAACTGCAATGCCAAGAACATGTAAACACGCACCCAAGGGGAGTTCCTGTTATTATAGCAGCTGGTATGGTCAGATGCAGTGTTCTATAGCCCAGATCTCAGTGAAAGCAGAGCCGAGTTCCAAGGGGGTATAACAAGGTAGGAGGAGGTGAGGAATTGTCCCACTTCAAAGATTATCTCAGATAACAGGAAATTCACTGTAGACGGATTTTGACTGATGTATTACGATTTTGAGTAGGGAGTGAATTTAAATGCAAGGAAAGTTTTGTCATTTTTTTCAGCTATGTAAATTAAAAATAAGTTGAAAAATCAAACATTCACGTACTTGTGTGCTCTTCAAAATTCCCGTTTATTGAATCTCAAGAGCAGATACAGTTTTTCAGCAGTTTGCCAAATAAATCTGAATACACCTGAGACACTGAAATTCAAGGGGAAATTTATTTATTTTTTCCTCCTGAAATTTTAAGCAGAAACTTTACAACAAGGTTGGAGCCTTGTAAACACACGATTACACTATTTATTTCAACTGCCTCATTAAACAAGTAACTCGTAGTATGTAAATATGCGACGACAAAAATAGTCCATGGACACCACATGCAAAAGGTCCTCACGGTAGGAAAAGGAACTGGCCAACCCACAATTAAGAATCAAATCTCTAAAACCTACACACAAAGCAAACCAGAGTTTTATGGAGATGGTGACCTGCCGTGCCTATTCTATTCTGTTCAGCCCTTGATAAATACACACAATTTCCATGTCGAGCTAACTCTAATTACCGACAATGTCAATATGAGGTACGTGCCCAAGGACACAGAATAGCTAGTGGACATGAGAATTTTCTTGATCTTTCTTTTCTTGGGGTTAGGATACTGGGGAAGAGAACATATGTTTTTTTTGGAACCCCCAAACAAGCCAGTTCCCCTCTCCGTACGTTGCATTTGGAACAAGAATGCTGTACATAGATGCTGTGTGAGATGCTATACAAGAATGCCTGTGTGAGCTAAATCAAACATCTGACTTTGTTACAATGTACCAGACGTGCCAGAGTCAGAATGGGAAGGTTGTTCCTGACCCACCCCATCTCACTGTGAGGAATCCAGCTTCTGTTTTCTGTTGTTCTCTGAAGTCTTCATTATACCCAGATTTGCCTCAGTCTCCTTAGTTGTCTCTCTTGTTCACACCTTGACTTCTACAATATGTTACGCACCATCTGTATTCTTTCACCTAGCTCTTTGTGATTCCTTTCAACTCGGTTTTTAGTTACTTCATGAGGGCAGAAAGAGTTTCATTTATTTCTCCTTATTCCCTGAGCCAGATGCAGTCTCTGGCATATAGAAGGTGTTTCTGAAAGTGTTTATTGAATTGAATTATTGAATGTGGTCCTCTGATCATCTCTTCTCATTCGTATTGTGTTTGTCTCCCCTGGTGGTTCCTTAATAAAATGGCTCTTAAACATTACCTTTTCTAACTCACTGCACTTTCCAGCATATCTTTCAGGCGGTCACATCCTCAGCTCTCCTGGGATCTCAAAAATTTGCTCAGCACTTGGGGTGGGGATCTTCATTCTTCCCTTCCCCCACATTTTCTTACTGAGAAATTGCTTCTCTTTTCTTTTGCTCAACAAACCACCTTAGTGGCTTCTGGGTCATCCTTCCTTTCGCTTGTGCTACCGTGAGTGTGAAATGGTGAGACACTAAATTCCTGGTAGCTATAGCCATGGAGGGTTTTAACAGTAATGCACAGGGACTGCTATTGACACCATGCTTCTGCTTGATCAGGGATGCATCTCAGCCTTGGTCCTTGCTAGGAGTTATTTTTACATCAGAAGGAGCAACGTAGGTCTGTCTTCACTCCATACAGCTCAAGTAGACATTCAGGTCATCCACAAAGTAGAAGGAAAGCATTCTCTAGTAATACTTACCTGGCAGCAGGTATTTTGAAGTGCACACTGGAGAAAAGCAAATGTTCTATAGCAATAAATAAGTACAGTTCCTGCCTTTTTAATGGAAAAGTCACATATACAACCTAATTATTTTCTGCAAATAGCACTAAGTGTCTATGTCAAGTCAGAATCCAGTCAGAAAAACAGAGTTTGCCTCAGTTCCAGAGAGGGAATGTCATGTGGGGTACTGGTTACAAAAGTGTGGCATGGGTTAAGAAACAAAAACAAACACAGAAAACAGGTGCCAGGAAGGAAGCCAGAGATTTATAACAGCAGGAAGCCCCTAGGGCTTGAAGGTCTCCATGAGACAGTGGCGATTCCAGAGCCCAGAGTTCAATGGCAGCTGGTGTCACAGAGGAAGGACCGTTCCAAGGACCTGGGATCACCGAGAAGAAGGCAGGAACATCATCTGAAGCAGAGAAGGAAGAAATACCTTGGATTGTCTCCTCTCACCGTAAATTACCCAGAGTGACTTAGAATCCAGTAGATCCAGTAGATTCAGTAGATCCAGTAGATCCAGTACCCTGCAACAACTTCAGTTCAGGGTCTTTGGGCTAGAAACACCATGGGACACATTCAAGGAGTTTAGAAACACTTGGATACGCAAGAAGAAAATCAGTCTCAACCAAATCAGAACAGAGACCAGTCTTATCCACCACCATCTATGAGATTTTCTTTTTCACTCTTTCTTTTATGAGAAATAAATGGAACTTGATATCAGACCTCCAGTACAGATTCATTGATGGTTTCTTACATTTAATTATACTTTATGGCTTACAGTGCATAGTTCTCATTTCATAGCATGTATTCAGTCATTTCAATTAATGTTTTTATTGTCTTCATAAAGTCTAGCATTGAAGAGTTCTTCCAGGTAATGTCATAGGTAGATAGTTGAGTAGAGTGTCCCCTTCTCGACCATTATAGGAATAATATTGGTGCCCAACTTGGACAAATAGGATGTGGCCTTTATGATGTTTATTTTTGGCTGGAAAAGCTACAATTTACACAACCATGAGCACATTTCTCACTCATCTTTCAGCACAGGTCACCTCTGACATTTCATTTCATTAGACAAGACAAAAACAGAATTTTTGAATTGTTTCTTTAAAAAATCATACCCAACCCTCTACTGAAATCTGAGGCACCAGAATGTTCTTACTTCCCTGGAGAGCACCTTGGGTCTTCTTCTAGTCCCTTCTTTCTTTCTCTCCCTGCATCCTCCTCTTCCTTGAACAGTTGTATCTTCATAACAAAGTCCCTATCCCAGACTCTGATTTTCTTGTATCTGAACTTTTAGTTTTTCCTCCAGAAACTTATTTTTCTTTTCACTAGTCCATTAGAAGAAAGTTTCATCCCTTACCAACAAAACCACCCTACTATTCTATTTAGGGTTTCCATTTGGGCCCTGTCTGTTCTCACACCTTCTGCTCTCCTTCTTCGCCCGCCTCTCCTCTCACCCCCAGTCCCTGATCCTCTCATGAACCAGGGAACATCTCTGAGACTTATTCTGTCCTTCACTGCCTCTCTCTGCTCAAGAGCTCTCTCCCTCCTCTTACGCTCCAGACACCTCCTGCTTCCAGCCCAATCTCTACCCTACACAAGCTTTTGAAACTTACAATATTCACAGAGTACAGGAAAAGTATCCCATCCTCCAAAGTGTCCCAGAGGAAAATCCCCCTTTAAGTTCTGGGAGAAATATCAACAATTTAACATGTCCATCACATTCAATATTTGGAATAAGCAACCTTAATGGTTTTGTTTCAACCTTCACTTTATTTCATAACCTGGAAGCTGTTCATGGCCTCTCTTCTGCTCTTCTTCTCTCCTGGCCCCATAGCAAGTATCGTCCCCAAAGTACAAATCAGAGCAGCAAATCCAGGTTAAAGCAAGCTCTGTGGCAATGCAGAGCCTTACACCAGACCCCAAACTCCTTCAAGCCCCAATCCTGGTAGCCGAGGAAGGGGAATGCCCATCATTTCAGGGTCGGGGACCCTCTGTGGAGATTCTCAGCCTCTTGCCTTAATGAGTTTAACTCCAGAGATGGGCAGTGAGAGCATTCCCGCTGAGCATAATTACCACGATGGGGCACCTGGGGAGAGATTGTCACAAAGATAACTGGGTCTCAGGCTATTTAGCTCTTTACAGATGAGAGTAAGGTGGTGACTTGGAAAAATGAGGTCTGGTTCGGATAGGAAGACGGCTATGGTTCATTTTCCTCCCTCCTGTAGAAGGATAAACCGATGTGTCGCTAATTGGTGTGCATGAGCCCAGGGCACACGATGGACTTAAGTGAGAAATCATAGGATCCTAAGGCCAGATGGGACTGGAGGGGTCATCCTGTCCACCCCCAGCCTGCAGGCAGGACTGCTTACAAACCGTCTTGGAAGGCAGGCTTGCTACCCTTTCCATCACAACCTCAGGAGGACTGAACGTGCAGATAACCAAGGGCTACCTGGGCACTGGCGCACACGGCAAAGGACGATTTGTATGTGTTTACTCTGGCTTTCCTTGCTTGAAAGTCCTACCCGGGTCAGGGGCAGATCCCTAACACAGGCAGCTTAGAGCATTGCACTGAAATGTCAAAAATTCACCTGGCAGCATGAATATACTGAAGAACACACAAAGAAAATATATTGAATCACCTTGTGCAAATTCTCACTTCACTGAGGAGCTGAAAGAGGAGAGCGATCTCTTAACCAATGTCAAATTCTAACTGTGAGTGGCAGCATAGATGGGGCTTCTGCTTTTGCAGATTTAGGGGGGGGGGGCCTTAAACAGAAAATGGTGGAGGGGGGATTGACAGGTAATCCTGAGGCCATTTAAAGCTGATCTTTAGATGCCTGCAGAAAGCAATCTGCTAAGGACAGGTTGGGAGATATAGGGGGTTTGGAACTTGCAGTCCCTTTTCTGGCTTTAGTGTCTCTCCAGCCTGTATTAATGTCACAACACTGAACAGCTGTGTTTAGGATCTAATGTAAGTGAGCCAAGGTGGGTAGGTCCCAGGAACTGGCCAAAGGAACTAATCAGTCCCATGACTCTGATCAATTAGATGACATCTTCGAAGAAGCCTGGATACATTCTCAAGATGTCAGGGTCCAAGCGAAGATTGTAAGGTTAAGCAGTAGTCCCTGCTCCCTGCAAAGAGCGTACGTGGAGCTTTCCCTCTGGACTGTCCACACCTGGAGCCATTGGACTTCATACGTCTCTGAAGACTCCAGAGGAGACCAAGGAATCTGTCCTTTTGGTTGGAAGCAGACAACACGTCCCATGGCTTATTTTGGTACAGCCCACAAACTGAGAATGGGTTTTACATTTTTAAAGGGTTAAAAAAGAGAGAGAATATGCAATACAGACCATATCTGGCCCACAAATTCTAAAATATTTACTAGATGGCCCTTTACAAAGTTTGCCAGCTCCTGCTCTAAGACATGTGTTCACAAAAACCACTTAGGGCTAAGTCTTAGGGCACTTATGAAATATTCAGATGACCTCCTCCAGACAGCTGACTTAGCAGATCTTGGACTGGACCTCCAGTGTCTTCATTCTCACAACCACTAAAGGTAATTTGAGTGTAGGTGAACATAAGATGACCTTACACATGTTCTTTTTTAGTTAATCAATAAATATAAATTTTAAAATTTCTCTGCAGCCAGGTCTCTTTTGAGGGTGGTGGGAGATACAAGGGGTAGAAGATAACTCACACCACTCCATTGGAAAATTTGCAATCTAGTTAAGGTGAGTAAAGCTTCTCAGATGAAACTGCTGGAGACAAGTCAGGGACAAATGACATGGGACCATTTCCAGATGAACTGGGATTTGGGGTGAAGGGCCGCCATGCATGGTCACTCTGGTTGCAATCCGTGTGGAATGGAGTGTTTGAGAAAGAATTAGCAAGGTTTGGGGTGTAGTAAAGGTATATTTGCAAAGGTACAGAGCAGGAAGGGGCTTTTGGAATGAGAGCTATTGGAGTATGGGCAGAAAGCAGAGTGGCCTGACCACAAAGGACAGTCTAGAGGACAGAGCCAATGAGCTTCCTCTTCAGAGCAAGAACCAGTCAGAAGGGTTGCTTGTCCTCTTTCCTCCTCTTCTCCAAGCCTTGTTAGACGCTAAGCTATGGCAACCAGGATTCTAGATCTTTCTACTTAAAACTATCTTTGCCATTTCTTACACCCTACTGACCTGCATCCACATATACTCTCTAAACGCCAATCTCACTGAGATTTTCTTCATTACGCACTAATAATTTATGCCTCTGCTTTGTTGCAAATACTATTCTTGTAGACTAAATTGTTCTTTCCATATCACCTTCTTGTCCATAAAGCAAATTCTGTTTCATCACTCCGTTCTAACCCAAGCAGTATGTTTTCCTTGAAGCAAAACTTCTCTAACCTCTTCCCTTCCTAAATAAACCTAAGCAATATTTTTTTCACCAATCTGGTATTTTGAACAAAGTAAAGGACAGAGCTTGCACCGTATTAGATTGACTTGTCTTCATTTCTATCTTTCTCCTGTACAAGACTATGACCTCTTTTAGGTCATAATAATCAAAGTTTCTCATTAATCCATAATTAATCCATGTTAACCCACTTTCATTTCCTTGGCATTTACAACAGTGCACGTAAGAGTGGGCAGTAAACATTTCTTCAATGGATGATTGAATGATCCATATTCAGGACATTTTCAGTTTGCGGAGGCCCCTAAATATCAGAAGAGTACGGCCTTAATGATACTATTAATGAGACCCATACAGGTTCTTAAACAGGGGTGACAACATGATTCTACTTTAGGTAACATAAAGAAAATAATAATGGAAAGTAGAAGTCCAAAGATGATTTGTTAAATAAGCAAGAAGCGTGGAGATTCTCTTTGGAGGAATATAATGTCTTACTATTTTAATAGTAACCCCTTGCATCTCAGCCTCTTTAGACTCAATAAACATCCGCAGAAGATTATGGGTGAGAACTGAGCTGGGCACTGTCATACATAGTGTGTCTCAGATGGGGCATCTGCTATTTGATAACCTGAGCTCTCATATGGCATATTGGAGTATCTGGTACCCTGGAAGTCCAGGATAAATAAAAAATAATAACTTTAATATTACCTACAGTTCTGATCTCAGGAATTTTGTTTAATTATAGCTTGAAACTGCTCACATGGGAAGTGATTCTGTAACAACTCAGGTAAATAATTTACCTTAAAGACAATACTATTATTCATAGAAACTGGAGGGATTCCGCAGAACAACCAAAAAATACAAAGGCAAAGGAAAATGGGCCCTTTGAAATTTAATAGAAATTAGACAATAAGAGGAAAGAAATGGTGGAATAGGCTAAGTTGGATCAAGGTAAGTGAAAACGATGGTTGGGTTTTTGAAACCATAAAAAAGAAGTCCAGAGTAGGTAGGAATATGGAAACATTCCCAATTGGTGGTTTTAGGATTTTGAGTTTTATTTGTCAGGGGATGTGGGTATTATTTGGTGGGGATGTGGCAGAGCCAACTACCTGAATTCCAAGGACTTCTAGCCAAGGCTTCTATTTCCCCAACTCCTCACATCTCTGTGGGGCCAAAGACAAAGGCAAGCGAACGGGACGTGAGCAGAAGGGGTCCACTTCCAGGCCAAGGAGGTCAAGCACCCAATATGCCCTCTCAACACTCTCTTCTGCTTCAACAGGCCCTGGGTTAAAGTTGGAAGTATGTCAAGGTGAGAGAAGCCCGGATTCCTGTGACATGGCTTGGAAGAGGGCCACTCAGGAAAACTGCCAGAAGAGGAATATCCATATTGGTCTTTGTGTGAGGGAGAAATAAACTTTTATTGTGTTGATCATTTGAGATTTGAGGTTGCTCGTTACAACAGTTAGCCTATCTTTATTAATTCAGGGTAGGAGGTTAGATTTCCAGGAAATTTTCTGGAAGTTGCTGAGTTGCGGCCTAAATTATTATTTGGGGCAGGGCAAAGTAGGGTAGAAAGAGTTCTGGGTGGTCTTGGGGAAGATACAAATATGTAGTGTAGGAAGAATCTAGGTCAGCAGTCCTTTCTCCCTCATTGATTTTTGCTGGGGGCAGGCAGCCTTCAACTCATTGATTTCAGCTGTTGATTAAGTCATGTTCTCCAGTCTGTCAGCAGTCACTTTACTTCCTTTCATTTCATGTGTTCACCTGCTTGAAGCTCCACAACAATCAGGATTTTGAGTTCGCAAGGGCTTTAAAATGGCTCCCTTCCCTGCATCCTGTATGGCAGTGTTCAGCCTCCTCTCTTCCTCCCTCCTCCAACACAATTGTTCTCAGGGCTGTTGCCTGTTAGAGAAAAATGCTAAAGCTGGAGGCAGCTGATCTTCACGGAGGTTACGGCAAGGCAGAGTTCCATCTGGAGGAGGCTGGTGACCTACCGGGAGTTACCTCGAGACTGAAATACTCCTTTCTCTTCACAGAACTAGCTGTGAAGATACCCAAGACCCAAAGCAAGCTTTACAGCAAACAGGAACTAAAGAGCATACGGCAGGTGGTCGCTCAGATGCCAAAGCACACTTCATTCCAGTTGAAGAGGGGGCACAAAAATAGAAGCTAATATGGCCCAGTGTGCTTGGAGTGGGAAGGAAGATTCTAAACCTCAGGACAGTTCTGTAAGAGAGAGAAGGGGTGGAAATATTCATCCTCCTTCCCTCCCTCCCTCCCTGGCATCTGTGGTTGCTTACACAAACAAACAAAAAAAGATGGCTGCTGATGGATAGCTAGCTCCTGAGCGCCGGCTGACACACCTTCATGCCAGGTTTGCCCAGCTGTACAGATGCCACAGCTGATCCGTCTGTCGAGTGTGCCACACACCACTGCTGATCAATCTGCACACACCGATGACTTGATTCAGAGCGGGCTGGGGATTGTGCAGAGCAGGGAGGAAGTCACTCCTGGGTTCTTCTCTGTGCCCCTGCTCTCCTTTGTCCCTTGGGAAAGAGAGTGAGGCATGGTGAGAGCCAGCTTCTCTCTGTGCAGCTCCATCTTGCACGTATTGCCCAAGGACAATGTTTGGTGCCACCCCCACCCTGCCTCAGAGGAGGGCCTGGAGAAACAAAACAGATCCAAAGCTTTGGATAGACAGGGGATTGGGCTCCCTTTTGTGGCAGATACAAATCTGTCAGCAGGTTGGGGAGAGCAGGTCATATCCTTGTTAGAATTCCAACATAGATACAGATTCATTGTGTGCCCTCTTTCCTCTCCTCCCTAGATAACAGGCATACTAGAATATTAACGCCCAGCCAGTGGGTTGGGACATGCTATCATCTTCTCTCCTCACACAGCCCCAGATGTACTGATGATGGAGTGGATGGGGGAGTGTCAGGCACAGCACTGAGGTGTGTGTGTCTGTGTGTGTGTGTGTGTGTGTGTGTGTGTGTGTGTGTGTGTTTATACAAATGCTGCTTAGTCAACGTGCCTTCTGGATTTTTCGTTACCAGTTCGAATAGCCATCTGAGAGGTTCCCCCAAAATGCTGGCTAGACCTAACAAATAAGAGAAGCTCCAGGGTCCAAATGGAAGTATGTGGAATGAAGAGGCCCCAGAAGTTGTGGGTGATGCTTCCAGGCCAGCAGAGCGACAGACCCAAAGTACATTTTTAGGACTCTTGTCTCCTTCCCTCCTAAACAAATCCTGCACAGCAATTGCAGAGGTCTTCCTGTCCTTCTCAAACCTAGCTCTCCTCTCCTCTCCCTAAGGATTGATTCATGCCTCTTACCCAGAGCATGGAGCCTGGCCTGTCCTTCCTTCACAATGTCCTCTATGATCACCTTAATTGGAGGGACCTCTCCCTTCCCTCTGTGGAGCTTATTGTCTGCATATCTATATAATTCTGCTGTACAGTGTATGGTTTATGAAGCTCTCTAGGGTATTAGTGCAATGGGTGCTGACACCCCATCTTGCACATTTTGGCATCCCTACACAGTGCCAATAATAGTGCTATTCAACTATTAAGCTTGAAATAAATTTTGGCTAAAATAAATGAGTTCTCAGGAAGCAGTAACTTAAAGATTTTCCCCTGCAAACTATATGCCTCAGAAAAAAATATTAACAACAAAGACCCTTACATGTATCCTATGCTCCCCCTCCTCAAAGCTTCCTCAATAACCAGGAAGTCCTGTTGATTGATAAATCCCACAGTGCTTCGCTGGCTGGTGCCCCACCCGCCGTGAAACCTTTGGAAATTTCATTCATTCGCCATCATTTGTCATAGGCTCCAAAGCTAGAATCACTCAATGCTAAGTTTTGGTTTTCAGGCTCATGCAGAAGTATTTTCATGTGTGTCCTTTTCCATTTGACTCTTTAAACAAATCCTTCTTGACTTCAGATCTTTGCACAAACGTCACATGTCATCACTGGGGAGCTCTGGGCCCAGAGAAAAGGCAGGAGGCAAAAAGCTCCAAATCTGCACGTTTTATTTCACTGGTACATGTATTTAATCCATCTGCAAACTGTTCATTGGATAGCATCGTAGGCTTCTCTCTCTGGGAACACTAAGGTATGTGTATTCAACAGTGGAAAATAAACATAAGATTTTATTACAAAGTGCCACCGCCGCTCCTGGCATGAGTAATTTGTGCACCTGCATTTTTAAAATGTTTCAAAGTTTTTCCCCTTGGTGGATTCCGTGGTAACACACATTAGCTTCTCGGCTGCCACAGCCTGGTTCTTGTAGGCTCCTGTCACTTCTGCCCATCCTATCTAGAAGTCACTGTTTTCAGAGCAAGAGAGCAAGCTAACTTGGTGACCGCCATGTAAGCCTTTGAGAGTGGAGGTTTCTGTTTCGTCCTGATAAACGCCTTCCTCCCGCAAATTAGCAAAATGGTGGAGTGTTAATCCCAAGTGTCAAGGGGTAGGTGACAGATCATCAGGGGAGGGATAAAGGTCGGGCTTTGTCCTAATAAAACGTGAGAGTGGTTTCTGGAGCTACCTGCAGAGTTGATGTCCTCTGCCATGCTCTTTGCCTTGCAGCCTGCTTTTTCTTAAGCACAGAAACCAAGACCCTTGGAGCTCATCAGTGTGGTTATTCAGCAAATAAGGAAATCCATGATGAAATAGATAGAACAGAGACACCTGGTCAGTGAGAGAATCTGAAACATAACAAAGGCATTGGAAAGGGAGGGCACTATGATTCAGAATGGAGAGTACCGCCTCCTGGCTTTCTTTTACCTTTTTCTTCCCCTTCTTTTGCAATGGTTCTGATTTTTGCAGGTGTCTAAAGTCAGTCTGTGTGCACAGTGCTAACTTACAATTCCCTCTGTGATATCTGTAATCTCCTGGAAATGTTCGTTGGTTCCTTCCAATGTGCCCACATTCTGAAACTCTGGCAATTCCAAGTCGTCTTAGGCATGTTCATACTTTCTTAAAGTCATATGGCAGCACAGAGCACGCTTCTCCTGTAAACAGCAGGTCTCAGAGGATGATAATGACTCAGGCTACACCGACTTGATCATTAGAGTCTCTGTCTCTATAAGCAACGTGACAGATAACTTGATCTAAAGAGTATTTATTTATCTGTCCAATGCTACAAATGGAGACAGAGGGAGCTCCACGGGTGGAATTGCTGGGGGTGAAATCTTTATTGTTCAGTGTGATCCAGAGCAAAGGGAATGCTTGTTTCATTTAAATAGTTCTGAGTTTTCAAACTCCACACACCGCCTTCCTCAGCTGCTTGGCCCAGTATTTAAACTTGCTTTTCACATAACTGCCTCTGACACAATGCTTCTGACATGCTACATCGACCTTATCAAAATGTTGATAACAATTTTGCAGTCATTCTAAAATAGTTTTGATATTGGTGACTTGTCCTGTCTTCAGAACTGTGATTAGAAACAATAGAATAATAAAGTGACTTCAGGAGTTCTGCTGCATGGGGTTTGGGCCACTTGGAACAGAAGCTCCGTGGTTCACGGCTCCAGCTTCGTGTGTTGGTGGGCCCTGCTCTCCGCGCCTGAAATACGCTTGCTGTGGTCTCTGTCTCACTGATTCCACGCGCGGCACAGACAAGGGCCGACTCCTCCGGGCACTAACCAAGCCAAGGATGTCCTGCTCTATCGTTATGATGAAATGCAGATTCGTCATTAAAAGGCAGATTCTTCACTTCCAAAAGCTGAATATAAAGGATGCTTTCAAAGATTCTAGTTAATGAAATGTAGCCCCTTCTCCCTTCAAAAAGAATTTATGAATGTTCTTGGGAACTTCGCCCAGAGTATTTCGTTTGGTTTCGAAATGCGTACGTTTTCTTTGACTTCATGATCTCGCCTCATTGCAGTTTGTTGTCCAGAGGCAAGCGAACAAACGTCTCAGGGATGCTGACTGCTTGGTTTGCCTGATTGCTTCCATGCCTTCTGCCTGGTTAGGCATAACCTGTGTGGTTGCTGGCGGCCCCAATCGAGGAAGCACACGCTGGCATGGTTCCCACCTCCCCGGCCTCTGGTCGGCCCAGTCATCAGTCTGACAGGTCCCCTCCCAACTCTGCCGTGCTTCTTCTCATCTTTTTTGAAGCAACTTGTGCAAGAAGGGAGGACAGAGAAGCCTCTTCCTCTCTAACATGTCCATCAGTTTAGGCTGATTTTTCAATCTGGACTCTGCGTAGGGGCTTTCCAGGTTTTGAGGGGTTTTAGAGACTCCCAACTCACCAACTAGTCTATATAGACTTCAGTTTTTTGCAGGCTCCTCAGTCAGGTCCTGTAAACATCCACGTATGAAGACATCTCATTTTACTCCTTATTTCTTTTCCCGTGGTCTGGATGAGGCACAGTGAACGTGGGCTGCCGGTGTGAACTGGCCAAGGAGAACTGGATGAATGGAACTCTGTAACTCCATCCAATATAGCTGCCTTCAAATAATCAAAGCTCGTACAGAGGTGGTAGCCCTATTCAAAAGAAGGTTCCTTAGGGGAAACTGCCAGACTTCAGGAAGATGCAATAAACCCAGAGGCTGGGAGAGGAATCCACTTTCCTTCCTACGGGGTGCTTGGGGAGCCAGGCATCAAACACCTCTCTGTGTTGTATTATTTTTGGCTTTGCTACAAACTCAGGGGTGATTTTGGGAAACTCAATTTCAAACTGTCTCCCACATTCCTCACCCTTAAAACTAGGAGTGGAGAAATCAGACCCATGGTTTCACGAGGACGGTGGTCAAGTGAAATGGGCTAACAATGGTGGCGTCTACCTGCCCACGGCTTCTTCTTCTTTTTTTTAATTTTGTTTTTTCTCTTTATTGATTTTAGGGAGAGAGGAAGGGAGAGGGAGAGAGAGATAGAAACATTGATGAGAGAGAACATCAATTGGCTGCCTCCTGCATGCCCCCCACTGGGGATTTGGCCCACAACCTGGGCATGTGCCCTGACCGGGAATCGAACCAGTGACCTCTTGGTGCATGAGTCGATGCTCAACCACTGAGCCACACTGGCCGGGTGCCCAGGGCTTCTTAATGTTGAGGAATGCAGAGGAAGCATCTGTTCAACTAACGTGGTGGTCACATGGTGGTCTCCAGGGCGCCCAATGAGCTGCTGTGGCTCTGGGGAAAAAAAGGAAAGCCCATGGGAAGACAGCGGCGACCTGCACAGGAGAGGAGCCTCACCTTGAGGCAAGGCTCACCTTCCATCTAAGTTCCTAACTTAGATGAAGAAAGGAACTAAATGACATTCACCACCCGAAGTGATTCCATTTCATCATTTTGTACACATACATTCATGATGTGCTATATGTTATATATAATTTACTAAAGCATGCTTTTAAAAATAGATTTGAGGAGCGTGGAGACCCCAGAAGCGTATGTTATTGTACTGGGCTCGAGTTCCTCTTTCCCTCCCACGGGGACCTGTGAGGGTCTATCTGAGGGCATGAATATGGAAAACTCAGCTCCAGCTCCCCCGCCCCACTCCCTGAACAGCTCTGCACAACTCTGCTAAGCTCTTATGGTTGGAAAGAACAGATGCAAGAGACGAAATAAGTATAAAAGGAATTTGGGGAATGGGTCCTAAGAATCACCACATTTTCTATCACTCTCAGAAAAAGCATCTCTTTTCAGGGGTACTTTGCATCTCTGTGGCAGCAAACCACCAATTATTTTTCCAAGCAACATAATTACAGCCTTCTCGTGAAAATGCCAAACACTCAAATGAAATACAGCTTCAGAAATTTTCACTTAAGTTAATTGGTTCCAATTACTCTAACCTGCTTTGGCCCCCCCAAAACCCATGAAAGCCAAATCCATTTTTTCTCATCCTGTTCAGTTTTCTTTCCAGAGAAAAAGAAAGAAAGAAAGGAAGGAAGGAAGAATGAAGGAAGCCTACACCTGAATTCTACACATTTTATTGGAACACAATGCAACCAGGACAGGAAGTATAAGAAGGAGGCAAGGAGAACACTGCCCCAGAATACGTCTGCTTCACTTTGTCTTATGGACACTGGAAGGCCACAGATGTCACAGGCCTTCCTCTGGAGCCACTCTAAATGTAACCCGTTGGGTTAGGTTTGCTAAATGTACATGCACGTCCAAGACGGTGGGCATGGATTAGTTATCAGATGTTCACTTCCAGTGAATTCTGCTAACACATGAACTTCTTAGCACATGCAGCAGCACCAGCGGTCTGTCCCGGGAAGTTTGGGCAGGTCTGGGGGCTGTAAGTAAGCCTGTTGCTGAATAACTGTGTGAACCGTTAGCTAAGGTGACGTTTGGAAGCAGCCCTGTTTATAAACAGAATCTTATTCCAGATTAACAACATGTAAATGACGTGATAAAAGGCAGGTAAGGAAACACCTTCAAAGGGCTGCCCTGGGAGCCATGCATACAGGCCCAGCGACCCACCACTCCTCAAGTGTCCTCTTGCAGAACTGACCACGTCTCATTTAGGACCTGGGTCTGCCTCAGTGGAAAGCTCATTTTATAACTTGATGGAGACTCACAGATATTGGCTTCTAATTCCAAGATCTGGTATGGTAGGAGAAGAACTACTGGGAAAATCAGTTTAATTTACCCATTTTAACCAAATCTAATTAACCAAATTAAATTAACCCATTTGCTGAGGTTAATGAAACCCTTGTTAACTTGAGTCAGAGGGTAGATCAAAAGGAGGGCTTTATACACTCAGATCCCTAATAGGCTTCATACCTCAGGGAGCTGTGAACCTGTCAAGGGCAGGGCACTAGGTTGATGCTTTGAACATTTTCCCAGGAAGGGAGCTGAGGGGGCATTCTGAACAGGGAGACAGGACAGGAAGTGCAGACAGCACTCTAGTCTCTCCTAAAGCTATCCATGGCCTGAAATTTTTATTTTTCCCCCCAAATTTTTATTTAGTCTAAAACACAGGGAGTTTCAGGAATCAAGGACATATCCCACTAAAATTTCAGCAGGAAATGCCAAATGGAAAGAAAATACTTGGGGCCCATCCACACTGCCTAGTTGCTGACCTGCTGCTCCATGGTATCAGAGAACCTCCTTCCCAATCCATGGCATTTGCAAGGCAGCCAGGAGGACCCAGAGCTCTGATTCTCCTACCTGGAGCTTAGCATCAGTGCAATGAACTGACAAGCTCAGTCCGAGTGTCAGTTGCCAGGCCACTGTCATAAAACCCCATCATCTGGAATGGCTCAGAGCCCCATCAGCTAACTTAGCTCAGAGGGTCTGAATGCCACCAAGGCTGGTGTCCTTTCCTCCTTTGCAATGGCGTTTCCTCAGAGGTTCCTTAGGTTTTCTGACGCTCGGGGGACAGCTAGCTTCTTAAGCCTGTCCTCGGCAGGAGGGTGGCTCATTTTCTTTTTCTCAATGCCAGAGGGTAAAGACTAGGGAAGATCTTTGCACACATGCAGAGGGAAGGGGCTAGGCAGGCACTTGCTGCAGTCAGAGAACAGTCTGTTGGGACACAGGAGCATGAGAGCTCCAGAGGTCAGAGTATCAGGAAACCAGGGCAGCCTTTTCTTCTTCTCGACTCAGAAGAGGATGAGATCAGCTCAGGACTGACCTGGCCAGCACACATCACTGAATGCAATGGCCTCACAGTCTAGGGCTGAGAGGGGAGGGGCCTAAAGTAGCCTGAGATGCACTTCCCCCTCCCTTAAAGTGTTTGTTGCCAATCAAGTCCTCCGCATCAGTGACCTTGAGGGAAAAAGCAGAAATGTAAAGCGAAGCATTTCTGTACTTGAAAGGGATACAGTCAGCAAGCCCCCACCTCCTTCAATCTTTTGTCAGAAGAATGTGCCAAACGCTAGGTGAACAATTTTATTCCTGATCCATCAAACAGGGAGGGGGAAAAGCAACTGCGTGCTGTAGGAAGGATTTCCGCGGGATAGAACAAAGTCAGTGGGAGAACACAGCAACAAGACTTGGATCAGACTTACAACAGGGGCAGAGCTTTCTCCCTATTGATTATTTTGAGTCTTCTTCAAAAGAATTTTCCTGGGACTTCAGAAAAACTCAATGAAAAGGCATTCACTTATGAGTGAAGATGGTATTTCTTTTTAAGTTAAAAAAAAAAGTATAATGTCCGGCTGGTGTGGCTCAGTGGTTGAGCATCGACCCATGCACCAAGAGGTCACTGGTTCGATTCCCGGTCGAGGCACATGCCCAGGTTGTGGGCCCGGTCCCCAGTGGGGGGCATGCAGGAGGCAGCCAATTGATGTTCTCTCTCATGGATGTTTCTATCTCTCTCTCCCTCTCACTTCCTCTCTCTCTAAAATCAATAAAGTAAAAAAAAATTTTTTTAAATATAATAAAATTTGACATTACTTAACATAGAAAATATTTTGGGGGATGTTTTCCTAAAAGTCACCTAGTCTATCAGAAAGTACTCTTTTCCTAAAATATCTCAAGTTTTTACCATCTGTCTCATTCATTACCCACATAAGTACCCCCAGGTAACTTCAGTCATCATTCTGAAGCAAAGGTGGTATAGATGCACTAGAACTGAAAAAATTCTGTTACTGATTGAATCAATAAAGTGGTACTTCTTGTGGGGTCCTCTTTGTATTCCCTCTAGAGGGTCAGCAGGGCCAAGAATTGACTCATGAAGTTAATATTCATTACTACTTTTGGGGACACAAAAGAGTAAAAGCCATGGATTTTGCCTTCAGGAAGAGATTAATTTAGTCAATAAAATAAGACCAAGACACATACATAAAAAGGTTGATCATACTAGAATTTCCCACACATTGCCAATCACAGTCAAGTCAAGTCAGTATTGATTTCATTATTCAAATCAGCACCAAACTGATCACTTTTAGAAGGCTGATACCACAGAGGGCAATCAGACACAGAAAAGTGCCAAGCACCAGAATGACAATCCAGGAAGGGGCCCTAGAGGTCCTCTGTGTCCTCACCTGAGGGTCCTGATTCCAGAACGGAGGCCTGTGAGGGCAAATGACGTGCTCAAAGCCACAGAGCTTCTAAGTAACACAGCTGAGCTCGGACATGCCTTTCCTGATTCCAGTTCCAGAATTCTTGTCCACATTAATAATTACAAATATTTTTCACCCACAGCCTTCCTTTGTGATATTCTCTGACATGCTGGGAGAGTGCTGGGATGTGTGACAGAAGATATGCATTCTGGTTGCAGCTTTGCCACTACGTAGCCATGTGTGTTTGGGAAACTCATAAGACTTCTCTAGATTTCAGATTCCTCATCTGCAAAACGAGGTAATTAGACTTTTCCGGCACTCTCCACACTTCTTCATCAGAGCGCCCCTCACAGCAGAGCAGAGTGGATGATAATTTGCAGTATGACTTTGGAGGTGTGGCAATAAGTGACCCCCTGCAAGCAAGAAATGCACTTGAAGTATTGGAATTTGTCTGTCTTAATTTATGTGACTTCTGCATTTTACTTAATAACGTATCTGGGTTCGTTTTAATGTGAAAATAATGTTTGAAATTTTTTATCAGCAAAGTTGATTTCCCAAGGAGGCCGTAATTGTCTGGGGCACAGGACTGGGGGGTTTCTGAGGCCACCTCTCTCGTGGATTCCACATTATGTGTCTGCTTCTGGCTTCACCACACATTCCTCTTCCTGGTTCCAAGACTGTGAGAGGCTCTCTCACCACAATAGTCAATGGCTCTCAAGAATGCCTGGTTGTTCTAGAGAATCCTTGAAGGGAAGATTGGCAACATGAGCAGAGAGTGTAGAAAGGGACTCAGATATTTAACAACTGGAAAGAGGAGGGCTGCTCCTCCAGGAAAGCTAGGAGAGTGGCTCAGCAGACTCCGTCTGAAGGAGATCTGCTGGGTGTCTAGCCACGTTCTGACCCTTCACCTCCAGTGTTTTCTGGAAAGAGGTGGGCTATGGGTAAATATTTGCATTTAGGAGGAACTAGATTAAACATCTTCGAAAACCACAACATTATTTCTATTTCAGATGTAAATCTTTTGAGTATCTCTGACTGTATCTTTTGAGTATCTAAGTCAACACCAAAGCTGAGGGTCCATTTCTAGCTTTGCTTTATTTCACCCCGCTCTCTGACTATGGCTCCCATCACCTTCTGGGTCTCTAAGGATGACCCGGAGCACAAAGGATAAAGCTGGGGGTGCCGAGGGAGATGATTCTCACCCAGTCCCTGGGCAGTTATCAGCAGAGAGAGAGGTCAGCCAAATTCCTCGTCTGCTATAACAGCAGAGGCCTTCTCCCCGGTGACTTTTCCAGATGGAAAAGTACTCTGAGCTTCTGACCATTTCCCAGAGGATGCAGTGAGCCGGATCAGGGGGAACTTTTGCTCTTCCAAGCGAATGAGGCTGCATGAATCAAGCTGCTTGGTAGCATCTCCAAGCACCTTACACATAGTAGGCACACAAGAATGGTTCATCAGATGCACAAATCAATATTAATTCTCCACCAAAGGAAAGTGAGCAAGGGGCTTATGGAAAAAAATGTTTTGTCACAACCTAGTATCTTGGTTCAGGTTTAGTTTTCAATCCTGTAGATATTTAGAGAATAACAGATTTAGATTAATCTAGGTTATGGAATATAGTCTAACAAAGTGGTTTCAACTCTGTCTGCCTATTAGAATCACCTGGCAAGCTTTCTAAAAATACTGATGCCTGGGCCCCACTCCAGATTAACTAAACTAGAAACTCTGGGGAGGGGCCCAGGAATAGGTATTCTTTTTTAATTCTCCAGGTGATTCTGGGGCACAAGACTATGAATGACTCATCTGTCTGGGCAGGTGAAGTGGTTTTCCCAGGATCTCATCAGACTGGTGGCAGGGCTGGGAGGAGAATCCAGGTCTCCCCATCCAATCCTGTGCTCTTTCCCACACATCCCATCAACTCTCCATTACCCCGTGGCCCGTGGGATAGCTTGCACTTTTCCACTGGGAAAAGGGACCAGTAGTTGACCCACTAACCCCCTGGAAACAAGTGCTTCAGCACCATGGGAATTTTCCTGGTCCTATTTGTGGAAATGGTCCAACCTTAGATGTTTTTCCAGGAAAGGATATTATGAGCGGGGTCCCTTTGGTAGCTGCCTATGAGCATTATTTGTAAGGCATGGGAAGATTCTAGCCCCAAAATATCCCCATTGCCTTCAGTTACATATGCTGAAAGGCATCTCTTAGGAATATTTTGGGGGTTTAAGCTATATTACTTATTAGACTATAAATGAGGCTGTGGGTGCTGCTGCTTCTCTCTCTCTCTCTTCCTTCTGGTCTAAATAAAAAATTGGAGGCTTGAGTACTTAGCACAGTGCTTGGCCTTAATAGTTTCTCAAAATGTATATGTTAACTACATTACATGTAAGAAAACCATGCTGGGCCTTAGGTACATTCTCTAATTTAATTAACACCCAAACTCAGGAGGTCGTTATTATTATCTCGTATTAAGGATACACACTCTGAGGCTCACATTCTAATTCTGATGCTTACAGGTTTCAACTGAACTGGAGAATCCTCTGAGTTCAGACTCACCCCTCTGCTTCACTCACGAGGGCACTGGGGCCTAGGGAGGTGGAGAGGTTCTCTGGGAATGTAGGACATATTCAATTGTTTATCAAAGATTCAAGCCTTGGAAAAAATTAGCACATCAGTGTCTTTCAAAATTGGAAAAAGAACGAGTTTGAGTCCCTCAGCTTGGCGTTCAAGTCCTGGTCTGACCATGTGTTGGCTCTAGAGAAGTTTCTTAACCTGTGAGAGCCCCACTTGCAGAAGGGAAAGAGGAAGGAAAGAAGGAAGGAGGGGAAGAGAAACAGAGAGGAAGGAGGAATGTAAGGGAGAAGGAAAATAAAGAAAAGGGAGGGAGAAAGGAGAGGGGGAAACATTCAAAGCACAATGGAGAGACCAAGGAGACAGGGGAGAGAGGGACCAGCTGCGGTACCACTGGAGGTCATGGGACATTTTGGAGTTGCTTTCTCAAGGGCATTTTTTCTAACCCAAGATCCCAAACAGAAGACGAGGACTGACTGCAAGAATGAGGAGAAGGCTTGAAATGGGTACAAACAGAGGGAGGCAGGTTACCAGTGAGGATTTCGACCGAAACAGGGCAGAGAAAGAGCAGAATTTGCTCCAGAGAAATTCAGTGACAAGAAAGATGTAGAGAGAAAAGACAAAGTTGGGTCCATGCAGGCGCTGAAAGGCACCCCTGTAGGACCGAATTAAAGACATGGTAGGAGTCAAAGGCATGAAACAGCATTTTTCACCAGAACAATGTACTTCTTTGAAGTGTTCCCCCCCCAAAAAAAAGTATGTCATGGCCCATAGCTTTTGAATAAAGAAGAAGAAAAAAACTGATCAAAGTGGATCAAAGAAGTGATAAATCTGTCTGTGACCCTCTCCTGAAATAAAGCACATGGGCCTTAACGAATGCATTCATCTACCTGACCAGAAGAGCCTCCGATTCAAACCCACCTTAGGGGCCTCCTCTCATTCAGGAGTTCTTGGAAGGTGAAAAGCACTTTTAAGTGCTGACTCTGAAGATGACCATGAGCCCCATTAACTTTATGGGGGAAGAAACAAAAGCACGTATTCGATGTGTTATAATACCTGTGAGTGCCTTGCTGAAGGCAGTGCCCAATGTAGTGAAATAAGGAAAGGTAAGCAGGTGACAGTGGAGGTGGAGACACAGGCGGGACCCATGGGACTGCTCTTCAGTATCAGACACTGGATAGGGCAGGAGAAGGCAGGAGACGGTGAGACTGATGGGAGAGAGGACACGCAAGACGTGAGCTGTCCAGTGGGGGCTTTGAGAAAACGAAAGCCACTGTGAGACTGGGATACACGAGAAGAGAGAAACTGTGTCCCATTGAAATGCAAGTCATTAACTTTCTAGAAAAGGGACAGTCCCACTGCAAAGGCATCGGGCACCAAATCTTTACCACCCTGGAAGGGTGTGAACGAGCAACGGTGGAAACGTGGAACGTTGCTCTCGGATTGGCACTGTCTCTGTCTTCTGTCTCTGTTTCTGCTGTCTCTGGGGCTCTCCCTCTGACTCGTATCAAAGGTAGCTGAAGTGGCAGTAGACAACACTCAAAAATTTACAAAACCAAAAAGCAACATTATGAACAGAGGTGGAAACTTGTTTACATGGAACCTTGTTTATTTCTTCGTCTTTTTCCTTTTAGGTAGATTTCTAAAGTAACCGATGGATTACTCAAAGATTTAGAAAACGAAGGCTGATTAGATGAATAAATGGCAGGAGTAGTGATTCTTGTATTTAAATACGATTCTTAATTTCTTTCTTTTCATTCCTTGATTTAAGAACAAAGAAGCATTCTTAAGCCTTTCTCATAACTCTGGGGAGGCTTTAACACCACTGGGCTAACGCTGCAGAGAGGGGCAAGCCGAGGCCATGGAGCATGGTGCAAAGAACCCAGAGGCAGGGGTCCAGAGTGCCGGCTTTTTCTTTGCGCTTCTGGAATAGTCAGCTTTGGCCTTTCACCAGATTCTGGGTTTCAAATTTTCACATTTGTGTCAGGACTGGCATATCCCAGAGATCTGATTTACAAATTTATTATCGGCCCAATTGTGAGGGCTATAAAAATATAATAATACTTTTCCACCTACCTTCTAAATTCTTCTAGCTGAACTAATCAAATTAACAGAGATTACCAGGAGAGAATCAAATTTTAATACATGTGCGTGGGGATTCACATAGGCATGAAAATTCCAAAGTCAGGAAGCAACATTGGATATATAAGATATTTTTGGACAAAGGAGAAAAGGAAGGGATGAAGTATTAGATTTCAGAAGTGAGAATGAGCAGTTTACAGGTGGCTGAGGAAGAACGGGAACACACATGGTGGGAAAATCCTTGCTAGGCAGCTCAGAGACAAGGGACATGGGTATCTGGCTAAAAGGCACCTGCCTGAAGCCTTCCTATTTACCATACTTAATTCAGATTAGGCTAAGGTGAATATTCAGCTTAAAATCAATATCCTGCGCTGGCCGGTTTGGCTCAGCAGTTGGAGCGTCAGCCTGCAGACCAGAGAGTCCTGGGTTCAGTTCCCGCTAGGGGCACATACCAAAAAAAAAAAAAATCAATATGCTAAAAAGGCAGCTTCAGGGTGGCAACACTTCGGTTCCCCTCACTATCACCAGGACCTTGTTATGAAAATTTGGGGGTTTGATATTTTCATTATCACCTGATGTCTGATTTATGAAACAGGAGAGAGAGAATCTGTTGTATTTAAGCCTTCCTTTGGCTGACTTCCTAGGCAAGATGTGGTTGGGATTTAGGTTTCTTTCAAGGCAGCCCCAATATAGTCTTCTTGGAGAGAAGTATGCTTCAAGGCACTCCATTGCGTGTCCTCTCAAGTGCTCCTGGGTAACTTGGCGCATGTCCATTGGGAAGACAGCAGAATTGGTGGGGCTGAGAGCCTGGTACCAGTCTAGTACCCCCCAACTTGCACCATAACAAGCTGTGTGACTGCGGCAGGTCATTTACCTTCTTGAACCTCAGTTTCCTCATCTGTGAAACAAGGATAATAATTGTGCGTTGCTGAGTTGTATGCATTAAATGCAATAATGCATAAATATCTGATGCAGAGGAAAAGCAATAAATGTAAAGTGTTTCTTTAATGTCATTATCATTAGTACAATTACCAGGAACTTTTTACATAATGAGTAGCCTCAAATTAAATTCTGCTCACTGCTCTGGTGGTTTATGATTCATATGCTTTTGTCCCCTCCACTTTCTGATTTTTATTGTTGGGTAGTTTTTCCATTTAAAATGTAACAAGCCACATATTGTTAAATAATTATAGATAATCCAGGAGAATTATTATTTCTATATTTTTAACACTTTAATTCACTCCACCTACCTTTCTGTTGGGGTCTTCAGGGTTAATTAGGGGCAGCTTTGTACTTGGCTAGTTGGTTAATCACCAAGTAGAATGTTGAAAGAAAGCTACTCAGATGCTTTTCATCTTAGCATCCAATTCCCAGGAAACCGTGGGAAAAAACATTTTACTTGTGTAAGGCCACCTACAGTATTAGGTAATTATTAAAGCTGATTGCAGATCAGAGCCTAAATATAGCGTTCTAGAACTATGCTTCACCCATGCTCTCCTCATGGCAAACGAACAGAGACACTGCCATGTATTTTTGAAGAGTAAATCTTTGTGCTAATTAATTATATTAATATCAACGTGTTGATATTGATATAATTAGCACAGTGGATGACACTGATATAATTAGCACAAATATTTACTCTTCAAGAATAAGTGGCAGTGTGTATGCATAGGATAACCTTAATAATAACACTGAGCTGTCATAGCACTGCTTTCTCTGAGGAGCTTGTAAACCCATAAACAGCAAATAACCCAAACTCCTGCTTCCTGGAGAACTTTGATGGCATCACTGAGCAAGGGTGAGGGGTTTACACAGTCACAGGAAACTCCATGAATATATCCTGGCAGGGGCATTTCCCCCAAATAGAAGCGAATTTCTGAGCAGCTCCCAATAGGCCTAATACTAAGAGATGTACCAAGTTATATAATCAAATTGACATTGAACAGGGCTCCTCCTCTTTCTTTATTCTAACTAATGTTCAGCTAATCTATAACCACAGTTATTTGGTTTTAAAACAAAGCAGAATTTGGTAAAAGCAGAAAACATATTTGGACCTTTCTGTTCTGATGTCTTTGGCGTAGAAAGACTGTGGGTCCATTGTCAAGGAAATCTGCAGGTCATCTCTCATCTGTTTGATGATGCAGATTCCACAATTCTTCACCTGATTATGACAAGAAGAGAAGGTCTGGGGAAAATGTGCGTGGTACCATGAGAGGAGGAGAAGGTGGGCATGGTGCCTAATGGGTCCATTGGCACTCTGCTGTCAGGGGCCTATGAGAACCAACTTTCCCACTGTGCTTGTGATGGGAGATATTAATCTCAACCAATTTCTTATTTCCGAATACAGGCTCAGTGAGTTACACATTTTCTTACTGTAGCAATTCTATTTACAGCCACCATCGTTTGGAAGCCATTGTAACACACATACACAAAAGCACATGAATCCATATCTGCACATACAAATATACAAACAACACAAAACAGCACATAACCTTCAGTTCACATGAATCCATGGATGAGCATGAAAGATATGGGCCAAGAGACTTTTAAGTATGTTAAATTTTACTGAACACTGACCTACTGGCGAACATCTGAAATGTAAGCATGGTTTTAAGGACTGACAGGAAGGAACATTAGTCATTTTAACCCTCTTTTACTCTGAGCGCTAACCCCTGTAATGGAGTGCCCCAGATGTTTTGCTTCTTAGTGCCTCTTTGGATGTGAAGATTGCACAGCAGGAGGCAACATCTGGGGAAAGAAGGAGAGATGGTGAGAGCGACTTATAATATTGCTGTGTGCCTGGCTGTGATTCTTCGGTATGTTTCAGGGGTTGTTTTTCAAGTAGCCTCATTTGTAGATTATCATTTATAATTTCTGGGTTCGACAGCAGAGGAGTATGTCAACATTTCTTATTGAGGTTTGAATTTTGGAATTTTCAATTTTCTAAAAAAAATTAAAAAGTTTTTTTCTCGCATTTGTGCAGTTTTCAAATTCCAGTTGTAGATCGACCTTCTTCTTTATCATAAACCATATTGTTTTGCAACTTCTTATTTTTATTATATAAAACAGCTTTGGCCCTTCAATGAAAGACTTCATTGTTACTGTGATGAGAAAAGGAAGAAAGTCTCATCAACATTGTTGCTCAGACAGTGCTTGGTTCAGGGGGGGCTGAAGTTCAGTCCTAATGCTTATGATTGTCTCATTTGATTTTGACATTACAATTGAGACTAATCTTCACCGATTCTCCTCCACCCCCCACCTCTACGTTCTTGCTTCCAAGCGTAATCTTCCACTGCGATTTGAACATAACAGCATGGGAGTGGGTGCCTTCTAGAGACACACACTGGAATCATTTTGTAGTGTACCTTCAGTTCGTGACGATTTTCAAAGCAGGTATCCAAAGGCACACACTGAAATCATTTTACCCGAATAATCTTGCCTTTTAATAGCTTCCTAACAGGGTATCTGAAGAAACACTCTGGAAACATTTTGCCCTCCTAATTTCATGTTGTAATGACATCAAAATGTCATAAAGCAATTACCATCCCAAGCACAAAATGATCTTTAGAAGTTACTTTCTCCATAGGCTCATTAACTTCTTTCTAGCTTTAATATCTTGATTGTTTAAAAAAATGTTCAATGCTAATTGAGAGACTTCATTTAAAACTGAATACCATTTATTTAGCACAATGTGTCTCTCTCTCAACCACACGCACTAGGCTGACAGACCCTAGATTTATAGATACACACACACCTTTTGACCTCTATAGCTAAAATTTTAAGTGAAATTGATCTGGTACAATGCAAAAATCAGCATAGTGCATAGATTGCTTTGGGGACAAAGGGAACATGAGCTACTGTAGATGGCCTTGGGAATAAGCACATCCCAAAGTTTCTATAGTGCCCCCAAAGCACTAGTCTGGCTACTCATTATGAAGCTTGGGAGAAATATGAGATGCTTAACTGGAGAAGTTCTGTATGTCAACACAACCAGCTGACTTTACCCCCATTTCTAACGATTGAAATCTGCCAGATGTATTTCTTCAAATGAAAACTCTAAATGAAGAACACAGACAGTGACAAATTGGATTTAGCCTCATTCTGTGATACAGGCTGTGATTTGCAGCTGTACCCTTCCGAAACATCTTGGAGAAGAGATTGGGTTTATATTTCTTCTGTGGACCATCTGAAATAAATAAGGAATGGCAACCAACCTCAACAACCTTTTCTAGCATTAGTGCATGAGCCAATTTGTTTGTCCTGTGTGTGCCAGGTAATATTCATAACTTAACCTTTAACTCTATGAGCATATTCTTATCTGGATAATGGAAAGGCTGGAAACAAGCTCAACTAATTTGCACAAAACGATGCCAAGTATTTTACAGCTTCTCCACTCAGATCAAGAGATAAGATGGCCTCTGACTTTCTCTCTGTATAGACTCTCTGTCCATGACTAAATAACGCAGTTATGTTCTTATGAAATGTTTTTGTTCATTTGTTTTAAGATCCCTCAACGGTGACCTATAGAGCTATTGGCAACCAGTTTGATATAGCTTGCTGGTGGTGGAGAGGCAGAAGATTCTTTCAGATATTTGAAAATAAAGCTAAAACTGGGAGGAGCTACTTGGTTAATAATAAATAGCAAGAAAGAGACATGAATAAAAATAAGCATCTTAATGATTTACCATTGCTATGAAACAAGTAGGCTGGTGATCCAATCCGATATCCGCAAATTTGTATAATCCTCAGGGTAAAACAATTTAATGGGCTGTCTCTTTTATAGTTACAAAAGGCCTTTCATGTGATCAATTATACATAAGAGTACAATAAATGTAACTTTCTTCATACTAATCACTTCTAACTTAAATTCTCTTGTTGGTCTTTGGAGTGTACGTAGCATTCCCAATAAAGTTTTTAGTTCCGACTCTTACCAAAAGTTAATCTGCCCAGAACTTCCAAATAAATCTTCAGTACGAGAAACGGGTTTTCTTTTTTCACACTAAATAAAATTGTTCAAACAATACAGTTTGTTAGGAAGCTGCCACCTCCTCCTGTTCTGGCCCCTTCCTCAACACAACAATCCTGCTGCTTCAGTCAGCCAGTGGGCAGTGGGGGGTTGGTTTGATTGTTTTTCTTCTGTTTGGTTTTGTTTGTATTTTGTTGAAAAGGCAGCCTAACACTGTGTTAACACCATCACCTGAGGCTAACAAAACTTGGCTAAGAGACGAAGATTTCCAGTCCTCACTCGAGTGACAGGCCCCAGAAGGCCCTAGGACCCTCCCAGATTCCTATAAAGTCCAAATTCCCATCTGTTTTATAATATGTTTAATTGGTCTGCTCCTCTATGGAACCGGAAAGTAAAATAAAACCCCTCATCATGTGCCACTTAAGTTAGGGGTAAAGGTCATGTAGACTCTAAAAGTCAGTGTGAAAAATAAGAAATGACTAAATCCCCCAAATTGCCTTAGCCAACCAGTTGATGCTTGACTATGAGTTAGTTGATTCAACAAATATTTTTTTAGCCACAGCTAAGTACCAGAGACTGTTCTAGGTGTTATAAACACAGTCACAAGTAAGAATTAACTGCATTTGCTTCAAAGAGTAGAATGAACTTTAAGGCATTCCCCTATTCCTATACACACATTATATACATTTTATTTCGAAGTATGGAACATCTCAGGACATAAAGAATAGGGTTGAAGAAAAGAATAGGGAAAGGCAATGGGTATTATTTTTTAAGCTTCCAAGAAGAAAATGAAAGATTTCTGAGAAAGGAGCTTTCTTAAGGTCCCAGTTGGGGGATTAGTTTGTCCCTTGAGGATTAATTTTGGGGCTGCACATCCTGAGAAAGTTACATGTATGTGAAAATTTATGAAAATCTAGGCCTATCCACTAAAATAAAAAAAATGAGAAAGAGAGAGAGAGAAATTTGCCTGAAAGTATCTAAGAAAACATATTCTGAGGACTCACTTGTTGCTGCCTGCTCCATGATTTTGGCCTCCCAAGTGTGGTTTATTAAAGAAATCAGGCTGCCAGCAAAGTACAGCAAATTGTAAAAATGAACTGGAACATCATAATCTGCTTCAGCTATAGCAAAGAAAAAGACATCTGGTAGACCACTTGGAAGCCAGCCAATGATGAAGACTTCAATTAAAATAAAGAACATGTCCTCAGGAGAGCCTCTCTGAGCTCAAGAAGTTATAAGTCCAGTGTGCTACTTGAAAGCCAACTACTAGAGAAAAAGTCATTTTCAAATAAAGCAAGACAGAGTGAGCAAGCCTTGAATTCTTTCAAGAAGCCTCTTTCTACATGTACTGTTCTAACTGATGACTTAATAGGAGCTGGAGGTACCATCACCCAGTGCTGGAAATTGGTTATCACACAGAATGTGAAGCTATAGGTCTGCCCATAAGGTTTCTAGAGAAACTCAAACATTAGCACAAAGTGTAAGGGGCACCATGGTTATAGCTGGAGACTATGGTGGACCAGGAGTTGGCACACCTGGGTTTCAGTTACAACTCTGCCACTTTTGACCTATGAACCTCAGGCAAGAGATTTTGTCCTTGTAGTTCTCCATTTTCCCAGCTGAAAAATGAGGATACTAAAACTTGCTTCATAGAAATAAGGGGAGGAGTCCATGAAATACTCTATAGAAAATCACCTAATAAAAAATCTTGCATATAATTAAATAGAATTAACCAGACAGAAGAGAAAAATAATTTTTACTAAAAATCAAGGGTAAATTTTTATACTAGAGAAATGGAATTTTATATAAATAGCATCTATGATGTTAACCTCCTGACCCATAAGACAATGTGGCATTTTCCTGAAAGAAGAACCTTGTGGCCATGGAAGAGATAAAATAATTTTGTAGAGTCCCAGATATAGGCTCAAGGACTGAACATAGAAGCAACTGGACACCAGGGTATTGAATCTTCTCCACTCAGGAAAGGAATCAGCAATCAATGTTTACAAGGTAGTAAGTGTTCAGTAAACCAAAGTTGCATGGAAATTCTCAATAGACATACAATCTTCTTACTAGTTTCTTGGGGTATCAATAACAGAGTGTTTTGTTAATTAATATTGTTGATATCAAATTTCTAACAAGAACATTTCTATATTGTAATTATTCCCAGAAATGCTGGATAACCATGAAATCAAACACCTTGGTATAATCAAAAGAAAGATCATGGATTATGCCCCTAACCCTTGAAAATGTAATTGTTAAGTAACCATCAATTAATACCTTAGTGGGAACTTGTTCATTGGGCCTTTCTTGTTTATTTAAGTCCTCCAAAAACTTGACACTTCTGAGCCTTTTGTATTAGTTTATTATGGCATTTATAACTAATCCCTGTGTATGTCTTTCTCTTCTGCTAGTCTTGGGGTGTCTTGAGAAGGGAGATTGTCTCTTACTCCTCTTTAGATCATCAGCTCTTATCACAGAGACTGGCACATGGTCTATAAATATATAGAGATTTTCAATGAATGAAAGAAAAAATGTGCTTCAGTTTACTAGGGATAATGCATTGTGGGAATGGTATATACAAGCAGCAAGAGCACTAATGGGCACCCATTAGGACTGCAGAAGGAGAGATGAAGAGATTTAACAGAGGATAGGTTATAGAAATAAGACTTGCCTTATACCTCAGAATTCAGCTGAGAAGAGTTGGTCCATAGTCACCTTCCAAATCTAGGCAATTGCTTTGCTGAGCTAATGACCCCAGGAAAGCTAAATTTCACTAGTAAACACCATCTTCCTATTTGGAAATTGATGAATGAACTCTGAAGTGAAGAAAGGTAAATAATGACACTCTAAAACTAATGACTATAGATTACAATAGAAGTCCCCCCTCCCTTGCTAATAGAGACAGCCAAGCTCCCTACAGATGTAGAGGAATAACTTTCTCTCCTCTCTCTCTTCTCTCCCTCTTTCTCTTTCTTTTCAACTCAGAGAGATCTCAAAATCTTTCAGGCCTTGAGAAGTATGAGTAGGTTTTCTGTGAAGCCAAAGACATGTGAGTTCCAGGAGAAGTTGAGTCTGTTCCAGAGAACCAGGCCCTTACAAAGAAAATATTCTCAAAAATGGCAGGAGAGAAAAAAAAAAACACAAAAAATCACAAACCAAAACAAGAATAAACAGCACAGAAAAAAGTGAAAGAAGCTAATTTTTGTCTGGCTTTGCAACTGTGTTGAATATAGTTGTGAAGAAGAGAAAGAGGAGGAGGAACTCCAGAATCCTTATTCTTCAATGCCTGCATGAAAATTTCTTCCTTTCTTATCTTTCTCTTTTGGTATTTTAATGGAGAAGGGCACAGATAATAAGTGAGTCTACATCATCAAATTCAGTATTTGCATTTGGGCTCATTTCCTCCTAACTGCTCTGCCATTCATCATTAGTTCAAAGGAGTCATGTGTACAGATGACTTTTCCATAGGAAGGAAAATAAAAAGAAACAATAGAAACATCGTCCATCTCATTGCCTTGCCCTTTAACAGCCAAGGATCACAAATATCCACCACCCTTCCTGTTGGCCAATTGCTGGTCCTGTATCCTGGGAGTGGGCAGGACTGTCACGGGGAAGAAGAGATGAAGATTTTCTAAGGTATCTCATCAGCATACCAAGTGGGAGGAGGTACTGAAAGTGAAAACCAAAAGCTGCCTCACCCAACACACACTTTGAAACCATCTTTAGATAATCGCAAGAGAAACTTTTCACAAATGAATTCTCTCTTTCCATGAATTATATTTTGCCTTATGACCACATCACCTGCGTTGCTGGGTAATGGAAAGGAGCCACAAAGTTCTGGGATCTAGTCCTGGCTTTGCAGTTCACTACCTGCCTCACAAATTAGTTACATTCTTCAAGACTCTGTTCAATTTTCGGTAAGAATGGAGATTGAGTTACCTCTCTCAAGGGTCACTGGGAGGATTGAATGAGTGAGCCTAGGCGAAAGCACCTGGTGAAAGTGAAACCAAGTGTCCTTATGACTTCAATTAAATTTAGTTTTAAATCCTCGCTCTAGAAATCATATCTTTTTCTCCATTATCCTCAGACCTAGCCTTTTCCCTGGATAATCAGCAACCCCTGAAGCAGCAGAAGACAGTAGCCAGGATCTGACTAATGGTCACAAAGTCTGCACCTTTCACAGACTAAAGAAAACATCTTGACCTAAGTTACATTTCAGTCCCTGAACCCTAAGGTGGAATCACACCCCTGGCTACTTTCCCATAAGACCCAACAGAGGGGCACTAGAACAGACCTCAGAGCTGTTCCAAAGACCTGAAGAAATGAGTCATCACCCTTTCCTCACCTCAGACCAATCAGCTCCCACCATGACTTTGAACCCCTAACCCATGGTGTCTTGTGATTTTGCCTTATATAATCTGTAACCGACACGCCTTCAGGGAGTTCAGACCTTTGAGCATTCGCTTCCGGTTCTCCTGTGTGGTGCCATTCATAACAAACATAACCAATCATTTTCCACTCTGTGTCTAGAGTTTGGCTCTGCTAGCGCCAGGTGGACAAATTCTTTCTGTTCTGTAACAAAAGCACATGGTGAACACTTAGTAAATATGAGTTTCCGTTATATCCCTGTTCCAAAGCAGAGCTCCCACTCAAATGTACCCCTCAGACCTAGCCTCTTTAGTCCACATTTCTCCCCATAGTAGTTTAGTCTAGATTGTCTGACAGAAGTCACCTACCCGTGATGCTTGGTCCCATGCTATTTATGGTATTAAGAAGTTTGTGAGCCCCCTCCTTGTTGACTAAGTATGGCAGACCTACAAAACCAATTGTCATCCTGATTTTGGAATTCTCTAAGCTCCTAAAAAACAATAACAACAATACCCTGCTACTTTGCATAGCATAAAATGAGTTAGATACTTGCTAAGACTTTATATAATAATTGTAACTTAAATGAGTTACTATTTTTTTTAAAAACAATTTCTTTATTGATTTTGAGAGAGAGAGGAAGGGAGAGGGAGAGGGAGATAGAAACATCGATGAGAGAGAACACTGATTGGCTGCCTCCCGCATGCCCCCCACTGGGGATTTGGCCCACTACCTGGGCATGTGCCCTGACGGGGAATTGAATCAGCGACCTCTTAGTGCATGGGTCAATGCTCAACCACTGAGCCACACCAGCTGGGCATGTGTTACTATTTTTGAGCCCTTGTTTTATGCCATTGTATTAAGTGTTTTACTTAACAATAATCATATAAATCATAGCTAATATTCACTGAGCATTTAAAATCTGTCCACTTTTATTGGTATTTGTCCTATTCGATTTTCCCATTGGTATAGGAAATTGAGGCTCAAAGTGAAGGTGATCTGCCTAAGATGACTCCTGTGAGAAGCTCAAGTTCCAATTTAGGTCCAACTCCAAAAACTGTGCTTTTAACCACTATCCCATACTGCTTCTGTAAGAAATCCGAGTTTTCAGCTGTAGAAGGACTCTGGAGATAAAAGGGCTATCTTAGGACAGAGAATATGTATTTTGGTCCACACAGAATTTGGGGGTCTGAATTCCATCTGCCCTCCTATCTGTAGCCCCCAAAACAAGCTCCTTAATGGTTAAGTGACTATAGTCTGAGGGTGTTTGTGTTCCTTGATCCAACCCAGAATTAGAAACCTTAATAGTTTTGGGCAAACACCCATTATACCTCCAAGTCTCAGCTAACCAACCTATAGTGAGATGGGGGTATCCCCCGGGGAGACTTGATTTAAGTAGTGACTTTAGAGGTGGCAGAGGTGCAATCACTTACTCTTGTAATTTCCAGGACCTGGAGCAGATCTCACTTTCCTTTGTTGTGTGGATTAAATGAAAATATGCAAATGAATCATTTAGTACAATGGCTGGCAAGTAGTTGGTGCTTAGCAAGTGTTAATCTGCTTGCTTAGGCAAGTCAGCTATCTGTCAAGGTAGCTTGTTCTTTCCTTGTCCCTAAATCCTGAGAAAACAATCAGATGGCCCAGCCGGTGTGGATCAGGCGTTGAGCATCGACCTATGCACCAGGAGGTCATTGGTTCAATTCCCAGTCATGGCACATGCCCAGGTTTTGGGCTTGATCCCCATCAGGTAACATGCAGGAGGCAGCCAATTGATGTTGATGTTTCTCTCTCATCGATGTTTCTATCAATGTTTCTCTGTCCCTCTGCCTTCTTCTCTCTCTAAAAATTAATAAAAACACATTTTTAAAAAAATAAAAAGAAAACAATCAGATGCTTCAGAGGTTGTATTATAGCTCAGTGCTTTTTCAGCTCCCAGTAACACCACTTCCTGCAAAAGTTGTTCAACTTCAGAATGATCTTTTCACCAACCTCAATTTCTGCAGGTTGAAGCCTTCCTGTGACACATCCCAAGCAGGCTGAAAGTCAAGTGGTGTATCCCGTACAAATTACCCAGAATGCTGGGGAGGATGTGTAATCCTGTGCCTGAGCCAATTAGCTCTCTTAGCTGTGGTGATGGAAACCAGGTAGCTGTCTGCTTTCAGTCACACATGGCTCTTATTGGAAGAGCACCGTGCCAGACAGCTGTGGAGAACCTTTTAGATGAAGAAATTGCTTTGAAGGAATGAGTAGTACCGCAAAGCTGTGAAACCTGGAATCACAGGCAGTTTTCTCATAAACCAAGAAATACAGCCCCACTCTCCACAGACGGGCAGCAGTGACCAGCTTTATTGCCTTGCCGTTGAGCCTAGCAAGTCACCATGTAGCTTCAGTGGCTCTTCCTGACTGACCTGTTGCATGTGTCGTTCATCTCCAAGTAGCTTTGTAGTCAACACAGAGAGTTAGGGGTGTGTGTCTGGTGGAGAAGCAGTGTAAGATTTGAGGTACTAGTTCTTCCTTCTTCTTTGCCTCCATTGTTCCCCCTGTTGCTAATGTACTACCTGCTACTCTTTCCCCTTTAGCCAGCATTACTTCCTACAAATCCAACTAATAGGAAAGAGGAGGTATCCAAGAAAGAGCCATTTAGGTCCAATCTAATGCCTAGGAGGACAGGCTTGTGGTCTAAGCTGATCATCACTGCATATTCAGAGCCAAGAACAGTGCTGAAATCAGAACAAGATCTGAATGCAAATTGATACTAAGCTATGGTCTCTGGAGACTCACTACCTGAATGTGTGAGCTATAAAAGTTACTGGGACTATATCCACTCCTTTTATAGACCAATGCTCTGTCTACAAATGTAGATCACCTTCTGCAACAGGTAAGTGTCACTTTCGTTTACTAGGTAAAGGGGTTAACATTGCAGCAAAATGATATTGTGATAAACACTAAGAAAAATAAATTTGTTTTTTTCCCCCCCCCTCCTTCCTGGCACAGAGCTCCTAAAACTCTTTGATTTTCCTAAGGGACTAGAGCCTGAAGGTGTCTTTTGCTATTATAATGAGGGGATAGAGGATGGTCACCAGAGGAGCCAATCATGTGATTAGAGGGTTGAAACTTTTCTTTTAAAAAAAATCCTCACCCAAGGATATGTCTTCATTGATTTTTAGAGAGTGAGGAAGGAACAGGGAGAGAGAAGAAGAAACATCAATGTGAGAGAGAAACATCAATCTGTTATGGGGATCAAACCCGCAACCAAGGTATGTGCCCAGACTGGGAATCAAATCCACAAACTTTTGGTGCACAGGATGATGCTCCAACCAACTGAGCCACCCTCCAGGGCGAGGCTTGAAACTTTTCAACCCTGACCTCTGGGAAGCAGAGAGGGTCTGGAGATTGAGTTTAATAACCAATGGCCAAAGATTTACTCAATCATGCCTATGTAATGAAGCCTCCATAAAGACCCAAAAGATGGGGTTTGGAGAGCTTCCAGGTTGGTGAAGGCAATGAGATTAGGGGATAGTGGTGTGCCTGGAGAGGGCATGGAAGTTCCGTGACCTTAACTACATACCTTGTCCTATGCATCTCTTCAATCTGGATGATCCTTTTATAATAACAGGGAATCTAGTAAGTAAAACATTTCTCAGTTCTGAGAGCTGCTCTAGTAAATTAATTGAACCTAAGGAGGGGTTTGTGGGAACCTCAGATCTATAGCTGGTTGGTCAGAAGCCCAGGTGACAACCTGGACTTGCAGTTGGTTGGCTGAACTGGGTGGAGGGAGCAGCTTTATGGGACTGAACCCTTAACCTATGGGGCCTGATGAAACCTCCAGGTAGATAGTGTCAGAACTGTGTTGAATTGTAGGACACCCAGTTGGTGTCAGAGAATTGCTTGGTGATGTGGGGGGAACAGCAATCACATTGGAATGAGATTCAGAATTGGAATACTTCATATTTTACTGAACAAATGTTATGCTATCTCTTGAATGTTAGTTATTAGCACTCCTTAAAATACCTTTGGATGTTAACTACCTTAAGACTAGTAGGTCTTGCCTATTTTCTTTCAATTATCACCAAAAACAAAAACAAAAACAAAAAACCCTCTCTGAGTATCACAAGACACTCTTCCTTTACTTGAGAATCAGAGAACTTCTTTCTGTTGACCAGAAGGCAGCCTTGGAAAGAGTCTCTGGTTATAATCACATATAAAAAAGTCTTAAATTGATGAATGAAAGAACATAAGGTTGTACATTGTCTTGGATTGGGTTCCCTAAAAGTAGACCCTGAGATAAAGATTGGTGTAAAGTTAATATGTAAGGCAGTGCTCCCAGGGAACCTGGTAAAAAAAAAAGGGGGGGGGAAACAGATGACAGAAGGTGAGGTAACCCAGCAAAGTATGATTTCAGATGAACAGTCCCACAGAGGAGGACTTCATCTTGATCATTCTGGGGAATTCCAGAGCGTAAGTTATGCCTCAGAATTGTCCTGCTCTAGCACAAGGGACTTTTTATACTTCTGTCCCTATCAGTCATTAGTTAAGGAATGCCCCAGGGAGGATGCCAATTCCTTTTGAACATGGGTAAAGTGGGCTATAGTAGCCTGTGTGGTCCCCTAGAGAAGAACCACAGGTGTGCTGTGTGAACCAGGAGGGTGGGTTTGAGGAACACAGAAAGAGATTTAAGGGGATCTGTGTGGAGCACCTGCATTATCCATCGCACCCCATTTCTGGTCAGTGAGCATGCCTCTCCTATAGTCCTACAACACATCTCTGAGAAAATAAGAAAGGCCTTTCAAAAAGTCTGACTCCATGGTCTTATTTCCCAGAGCTGTATAAATGCTTTCAGGTGCCCAGTAGGAGTCATGTAAGTGAAATGTGTTGAGGGGCCCCCGCTCAAAATTCTCTTTGCCTAACCCATGGCCTGAAATTCCACTGTCAGATATTTCTGTGGCCTGAGGCATCTCCTATTAAAATATTTTGTCTGGAAAAGGCAATCCACTAACTTAATGACAGCCATTACCCCTGTCATGAGGTGCAATTGATCAGATTCACTAGCCAGTCCCCTTCAAAGAAAACAGGCCTTGACGTGGTCCGACGTGACACTCTGAAAGTAGAGTGGGGGAAGTGAGGATCAGGAAAGTTCCCAGGTTTGGAATGCTGTCTGGAGGTCAGCCACAAATGAAGAGGGCACGACGCAGGTACCAAATAGGGACAAGAGAAAGGGAAGGTAAAGGATCTGGGGAGGCAGCAAATGGAACATGAGATAAGAGTGCCAGAGAGAGACAGTACTTTTCTGAATACTTTTTGACTAGTCTATTGGGGGAAAGCTTATTCTACATTTCTGATCTTTCCATCAATTAGAGGGAATGTCCAGTCTTCACAGACAGAACTCTGACCAAATAAGTCCAATCTTCCCCCACATCTCTTTCGGAATTCTCTCTTAGGCCTCCAGATTTAGTTGCCTGTACAATGTACATTCCCCTTCTCCTGATTAGCAGGAGCACCCTGATTCTGTTGGGTGTGTCAGTATGCCTACTATAGCATTTTGCCTCCCTAGACTTTCTTGCAGTCACAGGCAGGTAGCTAGTTGATTTGGTTCTGGCGACTGAGATCCACGTGGCAGTCACTGGATGGGACTTCCTCTGGTAAATCTTCCCAAAGGGTCAGACTCAACTGACAAGTATCTTTTTGGCTTTGCCTTTTGTTCTCTCCTTTTCCTTCCTGGAACATAGAAGTGATGGCTTGAGGGGAGCAGCCATCTTGTGTCCTTGAAGACAAGAATACAATCTAAGGCGGCTGGAGCAGAAAGGTGAAAGGAACCAGGATCCTGTAAGGTCCCCCAGCACTGCAGTTCTAACTCTGGCTTGTCTACCTCTGGACAACTTGTCAAGTGAGATTGGGTCGACCTATTTGGGTAAACCCTTCTTCTGGAGTTCCTGTTACATATGCAATCCTAACTGCCAGACGCTAAGGATGGGAGAAGCAGTTATTTCTGGGTTCCCTCTCTCTTTTGAAGTAGTCTTCGCTCAGAATACATACATTCTCTGCTTCTCTTTACACTATGCTAACTATGCAGGTGCTGCGTATTGTTGGTAAGTAAGGGTCGTCCGTAAGTGGGTAGATTCAGTTCCGAAGGGAAAATATGAGGAAGCCCAATTGTTGCTACACCTCTAAGCACTCCGTACTCTCCAAACAGCCTTTCCAGGGAGACGACACTGATTTGTTCCCATCTGCCTAATTTCTGTGTTGGTCTCTCAATCAGTCCAGAATGTGGAGAAGGGTACATTAAAAGGTGCTTTGGTTCCCTCACCCTCCAGGACTGTTCTGCTGACGGCCAAACTTAGCTCAATCATTTTGTGAAGCTGTTTCCCAGTGGTCCAGATCCCATGGAGACCCTGAGAGTGGAGCAGAGTGAATAGGAAGAAACCCCTGCCCCACACCACACACACAAGTGCTCAAAGCACACAGAAGGCTCTCACACAAGTATGCTCTCATTCAACAGCTCAAGCGATTTACCGCCCTGAGAGATGTATGCTTTACAAGCCTGCACATGGAGTCCAGTCCATTTATCAGTGGGTGACCGACCAAACACTTTCTTCTTCAGTTCTGTCCCCTCCACTGGGTGTAAGTTCCACAAGGACCGGGCTTAGTCTGAACTGTTTACCGCTGTGTGCCCAGAGGCTGGAATGGAGCCGGAATCAGGGTAAGTGCTCAATAGATTTTTTTTTTATATTTGTTAAATGAATGAATAAATGAATGAATGAAGTCACCTCAAAGTAAGCTAAATTATTTAGCCAGTCTCTCTCTAAGTGGAAACTAATTTTGGATGATTTTTTTTTTTTAACTTTTCAGTCAACTCAGCACTGTTCTTTAATGGTTCCATCTCTCGAAAGTACCTTTTAATGGGTTTGGTTATTTTGTTTATTCTGTTTTGCTCAAACACAGATAAATTTGCATTCGACTGGACCTAAATGGTTGGCAAAGACCCATCCTTGGCGAAGACCCATCTAATCATAACAAGACAGGCTGAATTTGGACATGTTTCCACAGAAGTAAAAATATTTCCCACATATATTCAATTATTCATTCATGAGTGGACTGTTCTGCTTGAATATTATCTATTTGTTTTCATTTCCTTTTTTTTTCCAGCTTTCTATTTGAGCCTTTCCTCTAATAAATGGTTGTAAGGGTGAAGGGAAGGAGATGCATCTAAACCAGTTCGTTCTGCCAAGTGAAAGCAGCTCTGTTATCCTCAGCTCCTGCCAGGCTGAGCTCTGAAATCAGCTTTCTCCTGCTTCCATGCTGGCTCTACGCTGTTCTCACGAACTGAAATGCTGTCTTTTTGCTTATCTCCACGTGCGAACCCTGTTCTGGGGCTGTTTTCTCTGTGAAAACTTTCTAGAGCCAGAGTTAGGAGCTCTGCTCCCGATCGCCCCTGCTCCCAAGGGCACCAGGTTTGAATGTCTCTTAGCACTTATCACGTTTTGATGGAAGTTCGTCATCGTGATTGAGCACATAGACTCTGGGTTCAAATCCTGACTACTTAATGGCTATGTGACCTGGGACAAATTACTTTATCTCTCTCTTGCTTCAGTTTCTCCTCTGTTAAAAAGAACAAAAAGAAAAAAGATAGTAGTAGTACCTACCAAATAGAGTTGTCAGTATTTAATGAGTTAATACATACATGAAAACACCCACTTAAAATAATGTCCAGCATATAATTATGATCAGTAATTATTAGCTCTTTTAAAAAATCATTATTGATCTTTTCCATGTTTACTTCACCAACCAGACTGTTATCTCCCACAGGGCTTAATCTATGAATTTGGCATCTTCCTGCTTCCAAATCCTAAAGCAGTATCTGGACACAGATGGAATTCTGGAAATGCTGAATCAATGAATGGAACATAGCCATGGACTATGGTGATAAAGGGAGAGGTGGGCATTGCCTGAGACTGAGTTGGATCTCTTGGAAACTCCTACAAGGGCTACCTTCTAGAACTGATTTGGTGGCCATGGTAAATGGCCTGCTCCAGGCCAGTTCTTCCGGAAAAGGCCCAGAGTTCTGAGTTGAACTTGAATCACATCTGGGGACCATGCTTCTGGGCCCACCTAGACTCTCACCCTCACTCATGCGTAATGTTAAACTCCAAAGCCACACTAACAAGAGGGATGACTTCACCACGTGGCCCACTGTGGTTGACAGTGGTACTCATTGCACTCACCAAGGCAGTTAAAATGTGCATATAACCCAGGCTGGCTTTCAGAGGGATTGGGGTCCGGGCTTACCTCTGCCTACACTAGCGCTAGTCTGATAACTAGGTGGAGGAGTTGGTGGCTAGAAAACTATTTCATAAGTTATCCCCATCATTCCTGTGGCAGATCTCCATTCTCCCCTCATCATTGCCAATAGAATTGTAATTTCCTTTTCGGGTCAGTGATATGTTTAGCCCAATACGTTGTCTTGTCCCACGACGAACGGGAGGAAGTAACTGTGTCTGTTCTGACCCTTAATAGCATCGCCTTGTTTCTGTCGCTCCTCTTGTACTTAGACCCTTTCAATGTGTAGGAATGGCCTGCGAGTCCCAGAGTACTGAGAGCATACAGAGCAGACTGGAAACCTACCTCAGGCAAGCTGAGATCAGCACCACCCAGTCAAGACCCTGATTCACAGCAGGCCAGGGCTCAGAGAGAAGCCTAGTTCAGATGAGTAGCAAGCAAAACCTGGACGCACTGCCTTCATTAAAGCCACCCCAGATGACTGCAGATAAGTGAGCAGGAAACAAATGCTTATTGTTGTGGCTACGGAGATTTTGTGGTTGTTTTCATGTAGCACTGTTAGACTGACACATGCGTAATTAAGAAAGAGGAGAGGCTGATACACAGGCTTATTTTACCTTCTTGATACCTTGGTCAGGGCTGCCCACACTAGGCCATAAAGTCCTGTGGTCCACGGCTGATAGGTCAGGGGAAGCTGAAACCTGCCCCTATTGCCATTGGTGACACCTGTGAGACTTAGAGGAAGCTGGTGGAATTCCTGGTGCGTACTGTCCCACAGAGGGGAGGAGGGACGTCGGGGGAACCCCTTCTCTATGATAAGCGGCAGCGGAAATGTCTCAGCCTAGCAGGATCCACGCAAGTTGGAAGTGACAACTTTTGGTTCGAGACCTAAAGGGGGATTGATTGCTTCAAGCATTGTGAGTAAAGCCCCAATTCTTCTCCAGAGGCAACGGGGTGAAGTGGAAGGTATAAATCTGAAGGACTGGAATCAATATGACTGAGTTGGACTCCTGCCTCTACCAGGCATGACCATGGCCAAATTATTTAATATTATAGATACTCAGTTTCCTCACTGGCAAATTAGGAATAGCAGTATAGACCCCGCACAGTTATTCTGAGGAATAAATGAGGTAATACATGCCAATTCCTAGGTTCATAGTAAATGGTCAATAATAAAAAGTAGTGATCTATATTATTTTTCACCAAATTTCTCATTTTCCCTTTCCTACATCAAAAGAATAGAATTGATCTAATGACATAGAAACATGTGCACGTTGTATAATTTAATGATCTTCAGCATGGTAGGATACACCCAGTTCTCCCAACAGTGGACCAACCCTGCTCCGTTTCAGATGGGTTTACCTGGAAGGGGTGAGTGATACTCCTGCTCTCCTCACTTTGAGTAGCACGGTGGGAGGGGAGGACCTCCGAGAGGCTGGCAGGCCTCTAAGCTTCTCAAGCATACAGAGGGTTTTGCCAAGGCAAAGCGCAGTATTATTAAGATTAAGAGTGTTCAGATGGAGCCAGCCCTTTCAACTAACTCAAGTCAGACTGACTGGTAATGATGTTCATGAGACACCATTTCCTGCCAAACAGTAAGATGTGGAATTTGTTAAATTAAGCCATGCGATGGGTCTGAGATGTATTAACTTAATCCATAATGAATGTCATTCCATCCCTTTTAACATGCTTCCCCAATTAAGCTATTTAGGCCTCAGATATCTAAAGAAATTGAGCTGTCCCACTTGTTGCCAATTGGTTAATTCCTTGATGATGGATAAAAGCTACTAACTGCTTTTGTTTTTTTAATCTATGTTTTCTTTAGTAATAGCGACCTTTTAATTAGCCGTTCCAAAAAAAAAATGCTTAATACTTCACAAGCAAATACTCAAGAAAGTCAAATGATTAGGAAGATGACTGGAAAGAAGCACGGTGCAGCCGGTCTGAGCACCTCCGAGAGCACTCGCTGTGGCTGCCATTGCAGTCGATGAGCCACAGGAAGGACCCAGTTGGTCATTTTTATTTTATTTTGGCCGCACAGTAGATGTTCAGTGTTTATCAGCCCGACTGGAAGACTCTCAAGGTTTCTGACAATTATCTCTCCACATGACAAGCATCTCCAGATTTCAGGATGCCCTCCCCATTCCCAGGGGGATGTGATAAAAATTCTCAGCAGGAGCAATATGACTCTCCTGCACCCAAATCCATGAAAGGGTGGGGACCATCCTTATGTAGGCAAGTAACCATCACACATCACAAGTGTCTTAGCAACACTGGGCTGTCCCTGCCTCAGCCACCAAGGTGGTTATGATACATAACACATATCCACAGAATTTCCTGGACAGTCAGTGTGTGGTTTGCCCACAAATGCTTGGTGACAGCTTATGCCATGTGACCTATCAACAGATAATCAGGTACAATATTTCAATGTGTAAACCTCACCTTAAATGGTAGAATATACCAATTTGAAGGAAGCTGTCCAGGGTAAAGTCAGTTTCTGTGATAAGGAACTAATGTTTCTTTTGTTTTGTTATTTTTGGGGCCCACTTGACCTATAAGACATGATTTATCACCAAAACCTCTTATTATAAGGGAATGAGCCTGGTAGAGGGAACTGATGTTTTATATCAGGGGTCACCAAACTATAGCCTGTGAGCCAAATCCAGCCTGCTTCCTGTTTTTGTAAATAAAGTTTTATTGCAACACAGTCATAACCATTTCTTTATGTGTTGCCTGTGGCTGCTTTTTGAGTTACAATGGCGAGTGAAATAGTTATGACAGAGACCATACATTTCATAAAGCCTAAAATATTTACTATCTGGCCCTTAACAGAAAATGTTTGCTGACCTGCAGTTTTGATCTTTCAAATGTATTCATTCTTTGTGTCTTCTCTCCAGTAAGACTATATTTTCCCCACACCACTGATGCTGCCTCTCATGGTGAAGAGTACATGGCCATGCCCCTTCACTTGGGGTCTGTGGTACACAAAACTCAAGATTTCTGCCCACTGGCTATTTAGTTAAACTTGAATCTAGGCATGGCTGTGAAGGATCCTTGCAGATGGAATTAAGGTTACAGATCTTAAATCAAGGAGAATATCTTAGATTATCCCCCCCCCCAATTTATTCACAAAGGCACTCAAAAATGGAGAAATTTGTCTGGCTGGATTCCATCGGAGAGATGTGGCTGGAGTTCACTGGAGAGGTGTGGCTGGAGTCCACTGGAGAGGTGTGGCTGGAGTCCACTGGAGAGGTGTGGCTGGAGTCCATTGGAGAGGTGTGGCTGGAGTTCACTGGAGAGGTGTGGCTGGAGTCCACTGAAGAGGTGTGGCTGGAGTCCACTGGAGAGGTGTGGCTGGAGTCCATTGGAGAGGTGTGGCTGGAGTTCACTGGAGAGGTGTGGCTGGAGTCCACTGAAGAGGTGTGGCTGGAGTCCACTGGAGAGGTGTGGCTGGAGTCCACTGAAGAGGTGTGGCTGGAGTCCACTGGAGAGGTGTGGCTGGAGTCCACTGAAGAGGTGTGGCTGGAGTCCACTGGAGAGGTGTGGCTGGAGTCCATTGGAGAGGTGTGGCTGGAGTTCACTGGAGAGGTGTGGCTGGAGTTCACTGGAGAGGTGTGGCTGGAGTCCACTGGAAAGGTGTGGCTGGAGTCCACTGGAGAGGTGTGGCTGGAGTCCACTGGAGAGGTGTGGCTGGAGTTCACTGGAAAGGTGTGGCAGAAGAGGACGGTGGAGCGATGCAGCAAAAGGGGAGGTAGAGGGACTGGAAGCACAGGAAGGACCTGAGGTGCCCTTGCTGGCTCAGGTTGGTGGGAAACCGTAAGACAAAATTTGGACAGTCTCTAGGAGCAAAGGCAGGTCCCTGCCTGACAGCCAGAAGAGAAACAAGGACCTCAGTCCTGCAACCACAGGAAACTAAATTTGGCCAACAAGCCTGAATGAACTTAGAAGCAGGTTCTTCCCTAAAGCCTCTAGTAAGAAACACAGCCCTGCAGGCATCTTGAGTTTAGCCCTACAAGACTTACATCAGACTTCTGACTTACAGGATCATGAGATAATAAATCTGTGTTTTAAGCTCCTAAGTTTGTAATAATTTGTTAAGGCAGGAATAGAAAGCCAATACCCGGTCTAACATCTGACTTGCTTTTGCCAAAGAGACAGGATTCAAGTAGGGGTTCCAAGTACACCAGGGCTTCCATCATCACCATAAGAAATTTCTCTGGGTTTTTTCCCATGACCATAAGAAGGACATAACCTAGCTAAACCTTCTGATCTAAAGAGGATGAGAGACATACGGAAGAAACCTGGACCCAGCCTGTAGCTTGGAGTTGAGCCCAGCTGAACCCAACCTAGATCAGCCAACCCCTAGGCAACCCACAGATGCATAAAAATTAACATATGATTGTTTTTAAAGCCATCTAATTTTGTGATGATTTTCAGGGGGACATTATTGTAGATAAATGATGAATACAGAATTTGGTACTGGAAATGGGTTCCCACATAACAAAAGCCTAAAATATGAGGCAGTGGTTCAGTAGTCTGATAGTGATTGACATACAAATGACTATAGGAAGTTAGAATAAAATGGGAAACAAACAAATAAAACCCAACCTGATAGAGGAGGTGGAAAGATGAGAATCCACATTACATAGTGGCAAACATTGGTAAAGTGCTGTCTGCAGTAATCTGGAAGGTAGATGATATACCTAATAAAAGTGTAAATTTGTGAAACTTCCAGTCAAGATGGCAGAGTAGGTAAACACGGTCTCGCCTCCTCCCACAACCACATCAAAATGACAACTAAACTATAACACAACCATTGTTCAGAACCACCTGGCATTGAGCTGAATGGAAGTCCTACAACTCCGAAATTAAAGCAGCAGCCACACCGAGACTGGTAGGAGGGCGGAGGCGCCGACAGGCTGGTCCCACACCCACGTGTGGCGGATAAAAATCAGGAGGACACCTCGGCTGGGAAGGTCCTCCCTGAGGACTGAGGGGTCCCCGTCCCACACCAGGCGCCCAGCTCAGGGTTCCAGTGCCAGGAAGAAAAGTCCCCATAACTTCTGGCTGGAAAAACCAGCGGGAACTGAGGCTGAGGGAGGCTGAGGCTGCGGGAGCCCCGTCAGCTCCTCTTAAAGGGCCCACGCACGGACTTACTCAGACTCACACCCTCTGAGCTCGGAGGGGAGGCAGCTTGAGGGGTGCCAGAGACATACGTACAGGGAAGAACTGAGCTGTTTGGCTTTGGGACGAGGGCTGGAGGGGCAGCTTTCTCCTGCACAGAGGTGCTGGAGGAGACTGACGTTCCTTTGGTGAGCCCTTCCCTGGGGCGGCAGATGGCCGCCATATCTGGGACTCCAGCAACCTGGCTCACACTGTTGGACCTGCCCTGGTGATTTCCTGGGGCCCTGCCCCACCCAACTTTCGGGCCCACCCAAGCTGTTTTCAAAGACTTTACCATAGAATTGGCCTGTCTTGGATCCTGCTTCAGAGTTTCCTAAAATATCTCAAACAAGTAGCGTCTTGTCTCAGCGAGCCCCATACCACTCGTTAAGTGGCCCCAGGCCTGCCACTAGAAGCAACCAGCCTTGGTTCACAACTTGGCTTTTACTGGGCACCTCCAAGCCCAGCACAAGAAGCAGCCATCTTCAGATCACTTTGTAGCTTATGCCGGGTGGCTCTGGATAGAACACAGACAGTGGCTGACCTTGCCCCAGAGTCAGCACACCCAGTGGACAGCTTCAGATCACATCGAAATACCACCACCCAACCACCTCCACAAGTGACACACTCAATGCACGGATTCAGTGGGTACAAGAGCCCTGATTAAGTAAGTCTTTCTCTGTGGGGGTAGGCCCCTGCACAGCTGATCCTCCAAGGTAGTCAGAGGCCAGTGGTCAGTGGGCACAGCCAGTCCTTGCAGCTGATCAACCTGAGTAAATCCTTTCCATTAACGTGCCAACAGCAATCAAGACTCAATTACAACAGAAATGTGTACAGTCCACACTAGGGGTGCACCTTGAGGGCCCAGCTGGGGTGATCAAGGAGACTGTCACACTGGATCCTACAGAACACCTACAACAATAAGCCACCCTACGAAGCCTAGGAAACATAGCAACTCTACCTAATACATAGAAACAATCACAGGGAAGCAGCCAAAATGAGGAGACAAAGAAACATGTCCCAAATGAAAGAAAAGAACAAAACTCCAGGAAAAGAACTAATCAAAATGGAGATGAGCAATCAATCAGATGCAGAGTTCAAAACACAGGTTATAAGTTTGCTCAAGGAACTTGGTGAGACATTCAAAGGACTTAGTGAGACCTTCAAAGAACTTAAGGAGACCTCCAAGGAACTCAGTGAGAACATCAACAACATGAAAAAGGACCAGTCAGAAATGAAGGATGCACTAAGTGAAATAAAGACTAATTTACAGGGAATCAATAGTAGAGTAGGTAAAGCCAAGAAGTAAACCATCGATTTGGAATATAAGGGAGCAAAACACATCCAAACAGAACAGCAAAAAGAAAAAAGAATCCAAAAAAATGAGGATAGTGAAAGGAGCCTCTGGGACAACTTCAAGCATACTAACATTCGCATCATGGGGGTGCCAGAAGGAGAAGAGAGAGAACAAGAAATTGAAAACCTATTTGAAACAATAATGACAGAAAACTTCCCTAACTTGGTGAAGGAAACAGACATACAAGTCCAGGAAGCACAGAGTCCCAAACAAGTTGAACCCAAAGAGGTACACACCAAGACACATCATCATCAAAATGCAAAAGGTTAAATACAAAGAGAGAATCTTAAAAGCAGCAAAAGAAAGGCAGTTTGTTACCTACAACGGAGTTCCCATAAGACTGTCAACTGATTTCTCAAAAGAAACTTTGCAGGCCAGAAAGGAGTGGCAAGAGACATTCAAGGTGATGAAAAGCAACAACCTACAACCAAGATTACTCTATTCTGCAAAGCTATCATTTAGAATCAGTGGACATATCAAGAGTTTCCCAGACAAGAAAAAGCTAAAGGAGTTCATCACCACCAAACCAGTATTATATAAAATGTTAAAGGGTCTTCTTGAAGGAGAAGAAGAACAAAAATATGAACAATAAAATGGCAATTAATACATATCCATCAACAATTGAATCTACAAACAAAATGAGCAAGCAGAACAGAAACAGACTCATAGGGCGGGATGAGATAAACCAAAGAACTTCTATGCATATATGCATAACCAATGGACACCGACAATAGTGTGGGGAAGGCAGGAGGGGGTGGGATTGGGAGGAGGGGGTCAATAGGGAAAAAAAGGGGGTAACATCTGTAATACATTCAACAGTAAAGCTGAGTTAAAAATTTTTTTTTAAAGTGTAAATTTGTGGAAGGAGATCTATAGCAAAATGTTAAAAACTTGAGCTATTGCTACTAGGTGCATTTGATAAGTTATGTTAAATAGAAGCTCTTGGAAAATAACTATTTTTGTAAGCAACGTTTTTTAGGGAAAATAAAAAGTCCAGATGTCTCTACATTGGAAATAAAACTAAATCTCACCAAATCAAAGGTGTAGCCAATATGACAGAGACTCTACAAAAAAATAAATAAAATCCCTCTGCTGACAGAAAGATATATCCTTAATATAAGGACCAAATCAGAGGAATGACTGTAACACCCTTTGCTTGACCAATGAAAGAAATAATATGGTGTTTATTATATCATCTCAGCTGAATGGAAAGTCTTGAAGAAAGACTAGGGCATAGTCCCACAGAAGTCTGATGGGGCTAAAGTATTCATAATTAAGTCTCTATGTACAGAGAAGAATGTGTTGGAAATAATTGCAAGTGTGTTTTGGGCATACAGTTGACTAAAATTAAATACATAGAAACCCCACACAGCTTTTGAGAGACCTATATTGTTAAAAACACTGCTACATGTTGAAAAACCTGAGATTTTTTCAGGCTGTAAACAGTCCTCTGAGCCCCCAAGTTTCTAGAGACAGCAAGCATCTACTCAGCCTTTGAGAGGCGTATATTCTCCATTGACTTTATCAAATATGGCTAAAGAGGATGTTAGAAAAGGAAAGACCTTCCAGAGGGTAAAATCAAGAGTGATGGAGAACAATGGACACAACATAGACTCATAGGAAGCAGAATTTCCCAGTAGAAGTTCAGACGTGCTATGACCAGTGGCAGCTTTGTGCCTCACATCTCTGTCCTACCATTGTGTGTTAGGTATAAAAGGAGCATATCACTTTTTTTTTTTTTTTAGTTCTTCGGCCTTCAAATCAAGAGGAATTAAACTGAGACTTGACATAGTCCATGAGATCTTGGGCTTTGGGCCTCATACCATGATTGAATGACACTTCTGAGGGTCTTGAGATGGGGTTCCTTCCATTAACAGCTACATTAATTTTGGGTTTGACCCTGCAGTTTGCATTAGTCAATATAATGTTATCAGAAGTGATGCAAATAGAGATGTGAAATGTCCTTAGGCGGTTAATCTTATTCTTGTGTGCTTCTGCCATTGTCATGATAGAATGCCTTAGCCAGCCCACTGGTCTAAGGAAAATGAAAAACATAAAGCAGACCTGAACCCAACTGAAGCTTGAAGCTAAGCCCGACTGAGACCAGCCTGCATCAGCCAGCTTCCGGCTGATCCGCAGATAACTGAAAGTTGTTTTAATCCACTGGGATTATAGCATTGCCATAGCAAAAGCTAATGATACAGGGATTCCTTATTTCCCCCCTTCTCCCAAGAAATTCATCATTATGAACACCAGTGGCAAGTCCTATGTGTCCTGTTCTTTTTCATATGCTTCCCAATTAGTCATGTAGCTGACTGACCTCTACTTTGGGAACCAGAAAACCCTGTTTTAAAAACCAGCTCTGCCATATACTGGTTATATAATCTTGAGCCAATAAATTAATATCTCGGGGCCTCAATTATTTTATCTATGAAATGACCATAATCATCCTAACTTCATGGGGTTTTGTAAGGATGAAATGAGACAGCAGATTTGAGGAAACAAGTGTTCTGCCTGACATAAAACAGGGCCTCAATATGAGTTGAGCCTAAATAATTTGAACGGGCTACTGGATGATTTCCAAGGTTCTTTCTAAGCCAACGATAGGTGGTGCTGATAAACTTTTGGTCTACAACATAACACCTACCTACTGATGCTTGTTTAATGTTAATAAACATTTTTATTTTACCATTTCAGAAAATGTCCACATTGGGAACATCCCTGGAAGAGTTAACACATTGACTTACATTTTTCTCTCTGTTGTGAATGACTGACATCAGAGCAGAGTTTAACAGAGATCCTTGGGAAAGTCACAAAATACAGTTGACCTTGAATGATGTGGAACTTAGGGGCATCGACACCCCTGCTCCCACCTCCCCATACAGTAGAAAACTTTTGACTCCCCCAAAAGTTTACAGTTTTTTTTCAATCTACAGTTGTCTTTTTATATCTACTGTTTCACATCGAAGCATTCAACTAACTGTGGGTTGAAAACAGTAATTTTGATCCATGGCTGGGAATCCCCAGATGCAGAGGGCTGATTGAACTAATAACCTAGTGTTGACTGGAAGCCTTGCTGATAACACAGTAATTAACACATATATTTTTGTGTTTTATGTGTTACATACTCTATTCTTACAATTAAAAAAGCAAGGGAGAAGAAGATGTGATTAAGAAAATCATTTACTGTATTTATTGAAAAAAAATCCACATATAAGGGGACAGGTGCAGTTCAAACCCGTGTTGTTCAAGGGTCAACTGTATTTGGGTTTATGATTTGGATTCCTAGTCCATGTACGGTCCATGTGTGAAAGTGACAGAGAACATTTCCAGTCAGTTCACAAGCCAAACAACACTTTGCATATTGGCATTAGACTTAGCGAAGGACATCTAAAGAGTATGTACATGTTACAGAAAAGGCACCATCACTGCTCTCAGAAAACAGTGAAGCCTAAATCACCCATCCAAAAAAACCAAAAATTGACCCAACAACTTACTTACATATTTTTTTATTCTTCCTGTCTTTTAAAAAAATTTATTTATTACTATAATTTTAAAATCATTTTTTATTTCCCAATTACAGTTGGCATATAATATCATATTAGTTTCAGGTGTACACTGCAGTGATTAGGCATTATATAACTTACTAAGTGATCACCCCAATAAATCTCATCTTGTATATTTCCAGGTACAGTAAAAATCTTTACATACCAAAACCAGACCTTGAAAATTGTAAATTAAAGTATTTTGTTTTTCAATATTTTAATTCGATCTTTTCTATTGAAAAACATGTGTATAATACATAAATTTGCTTTCTTATTGTAGGAAATGAAAATCAGTAGGCTTATTTTTATTTTTACTTGCGAATTCTGGGTGTTGCTTATCTCTGGGGCATCATTATAAATGGGAAATCTCATAGTACAGGACTAAGGTCATAGCTGGTACCAGAAGCTGAAATAAATGTCCACTAATTACATTAAGTACCCTGAAAATGAACTTTTTGACTAAGCCCCCAGCAGCACCTTATTTTGCTGGGTCTCTGTCCCCCAAAATGGAATATAAATAGAAACAAAGAGTAACAAATAAACACATGGTCCAGGTTATTTGAGGATTCTGTTCAATTGGGTTTCAGTTAATTGCGGTGTTGCTGTATTTCCTCACAATGTCATTTTCCTTACCATAACTCTGTAGATTACCAGAGTGGACTATTTCATGCACAATTTATTGCAGAGACAGGTCGTATTTATCAGTTCCTTCATGGCAAAGAAGAATCATCTGCTTGAAGGCCATCACTCACAGTCTTGTCATCGGCAGAACAGTGAAGAGCTGAATAATGAGAGAAAAGAGCCCCACAAATACTGGATCTGTGATAACTTCATTAATTTGAAAATTAGGAGACTTTTAAAAGTGGGGGCAGAATACCCAACCTTTTAGCAGAACATCCTAGATAAGATAGAGTCCAAGCCTGGGCTCATCCATCATTGTTTAGAATTAGCTTTCATGCACTTGACCTTAACCATCATTCTTTTTGTCAAGCCTGGGTGTCAACACAAAAGAAATTGGTTCATGGATGAGAGTCCTGAATGTGCATCTGATCGCACTTCTTTCAGGCGCTTACCTCCTCACAGTGAGGGATCAATTAAAACCAAATGGAGCAGATTTCTCTGGCTATCTGGGTCGGTGATGTGGAATGCTTTGGTTTGGGCAAAGAAGCATTTCACTGGAGGAGAGAGAAGTTCTTGGCCTGAGCACAAACAGGCCAGGCATGTATGTCATAAGCTGCGGGATGTAAACACATTCAGCACTGGACACAAAAGGACAAGGACACAAGAGACCGTCTGTCATGTCATTACCTGAATATCTAGTTGTATTATTTATAAACCCACTCGCAGCAGATGTTGTCTTTTTTTAACACAAATTCTCTTTCCAGGGCATTATGCATGAGGCCTAATTGTAAATGCCTATATTGTTTCTTTCCCCTACTGATTTATTGTTCTATAGACATCTACATGGGAATGCAGTGTGGAACTGTGCTGTTTTCTCTATTAATTATTTTCACTCTTTGATTACTAATTTCAGAAGACAAACTTTTCACTGTTGACCTCCTCGGGAGTGGATTGTTTTACAATGAGACTGTGTGAGGGAAATGAGTCCCCAGTGAAAGCAGAAGGGCATGAAAACCTTGTGTCTTATTTACATTAACCCACACACAAGTTTCCCAGTCATTTCCCTCTCCAATCTTTATCCACTCGTAAAAGAAACAGTAGTAGATCCAGGAATAGTGATTCCACGGGAGTTATTATAGAATACTGGAACTATTCCATTAAAATCAAAGTCTGCCCCCACCCCACAGAAAATAATCATTATGGTCAGAGAACCAGACCCTTATGTATATCTCTGTACCAAGGATGCAAAACCACCAACCACCAAACGGGGCACATAGTAGGTGGTCAGAGATTACGAGTGTGTTTCAAATTTAGAATCTGACATGGTTTCCAAAGCTTTCAAGGTACAATGAGTTAAAATTTGGAGGAGAGGTTGGAATTCTTTTCCAGAGAAAATTTTGAAAGCTTTATTGTGCCATGGGATCTGATTGGTCCCTTTGACAAAACACTGATCTGTATCTGTGATTTCCCACCCACCTGTCCATGGGGAGAGAATTTCAGTCAGTGGGAAGCACTCAGGGCAACTGACCCTTTCCACTCACTCTCTCTCACCTCTTCTCAAAAAGAGGGTGCACCCAGTGGTCACTGGGACCATTGTCCTGAGCACTGGTGGGGAGATAGGGATGGAGATGGTGGGGAGCTTGTTTCACATGCTGCTGGTCTCTATTTGGGCCTCACATATATTTTAGGAGTACCTGCTGAACTTGGCAGAAGCATATGAACTTGGACTTGGGAAGGTGGGGACAATCTAACTCCAGTCTCTGTCCTTTGCACCAATCCCCTCTACCCAATGTCACTTAAATGACCACCAGCTTCTGCAGGAATGCTTCAGGGATGCAAACATACTCCCTCCTGAATTAACAGCTCCTTCTGTTTTGCAAGAGATTTGTTAGGAAGTCCTTAACTGTTCGGAGGAGGCTTTGCAATTTCACCCTTCTGTTCCATTCTGTGGGCCACACAGAGCGCTGAACCACTGTTCCACATAACACACCTCTCAACCTGTTTGATGAGGTTGCACAGAGCTAAAGGACCACGTTTCATTCTTGAGGACAGGGGACACAGTCACTTTCTGCCCACCGTGCCTGTCCCTCTTAACTTTGTCAAGGGTGGGCAGAGGTCCTTCCATCTTGGGTGAGACTGGGTGGGTGAGCCTGTTTGGAGCCAGCGGGGCTGTCTACCTTCTGGAGGAGGATGAAGCAGCAGGTAGAAAGTACAGAGTTCATGTCCCTGAAAGACCTCCTTATGTTTAGTTTCCCCAAAAGTGATGTTCTTTATTCCATTATTCCATTTTAGGTACTAAATTTCAGTACTCTGCCCTTGCAGGGCTGCGTCAGATCTCAGAGACAGCCACGCGCTCACACAGGCTCAGAGGCACGCGTGTGTGCAGAACACCTGGGGGCCTCACTCCCTTCATTGTCAAACTTCTCACCTGCCCTTTAGAGCGGGGATGTAGAAATGAAAAATACACTCGGGCCTCAGCACTGGAAGACACTGTCACTGTCATTATAACCATGGTTGGTTTATTATTAACAGGCCTGTTTTTATGATCAAATGTATCAACCACCCAGTTGTTCTCTCTCTCTTCTCTCTTCTCTCCCTCTCTCCTTCTCTTCCTCCCCCCTCCCTCCTCTCTCTCTCTCTCTCATCATGAGTTTTCCTCTTAAGAACACGGGCAAAGAAAGCACTGAATGATGCGTGACAGTAAGCAGTAAGGATGGGAGATAAAAGGATCTAGAACGCGTTGATGATTAAAACATAGGATTAGATCCAGTGTAAGGGGTGGGGATGTGGGTGGAGGTAGGCAAAGCAAACAGGCTTCAATCAGGAGGCTAAAGAGAACCTCAGTCCCTAACCAGAAAGGGGCGTGAAGGAGATGGGAGCTCATCTGGGGTGGGCCACACATGCTCAGTATTTCCCAGCAAGGGTAGGTGTGCTGGTCAGGAGGTTGGAAGCCTGGACAGAGAGCAGCCTCCCTCACAGCAAGGCAAACCCTACCTCACTGTTCCAGCACTTTGAGTTTGAGCTCCCTGCTTGCCAAGCTCCCAGGACCCAGAGCATCTCAGGAAGATTCTGACACTGGGGAGGAAAAGAGGGGGCCGTGGGAGTGGGGCAGTCTTCCCAGCCAAAACCTACTTCAATTGATCAGCCAGCTTCTGAATAGCAGCTTTTCACATCTCAGTGGGTCGTGAGGGAGGTGTGGTCATCACAAATGAAACACACCACAGGGGGTGCAGGAGACCTCTGCAGGGCCCCTAATCAATTACTAAAAACACAGAGAGGGTCCGAGGAAAATGAGTAAAGGAGACAGATGCATGCTGACACTCAGTGGTATCACTGGGCACCAAAGGAGAAGTTGGGGATTTTCAACTTCACAGAGGACAGGGGTGATTGTTTTCTTTCATCCGCCGTTGCCCTCAGAAAACAAAACAGAAACCAGAAGAGAAACATTGCCTATGGAAAAAAAAAAATACAGACAGAGGCTGAAAAGGATGAAATAGGAAGAATGAAATTCTGCTTTTATGAGATAATTTAAATAGTCTTGAATGCCCAGAGGGTGTAGCTACTATATTATGTGTTCCGGAGAGGTTGGTATCTCCCAAAGTGGGTATGAAACAGGAGATGCATATTATTCATCATCCTTATTTGCTATATGTTAGGAAACCGAGGTAAAGTGAAAATGAGTGATTTTACCTCCCACAGAGCTGGGCTGACAGACAATGCTTGATGCCCTGTGAAGCCGACTGGTGGGGTTCATGCTGCTGGATGAAACAATGCCCAGGAACCCTAAGTGCCGCAGGGCAGGGATCGTCATCCTGGGTCCTGTCCATGGCAGCTCACTGGCTTGGCCCAGACTGGCTCCAGTTCACTTAGAGTGACCTTAAGGGATTGGGCTGATATTGAACCTCACTGATCAGACTGAGATTCCAGGGAACAGACTAGAATATCAGATATGTTTGGACAAGAATTGTCTATTTCGTTCTTGTCTATCTCTCCAGGACCTAGACCAATGCCTGAGGCTCAGTCCATATTTGTGGGATTATACTGACTGTTTGTTTTGGTGCCGGGCAGTGATAGGCACCAGGAAAGGAGAGATGACTAAGTCAGCCATCCCCAAAGTAGTCATGTGAAGTATTAATAGGTGTGCTCAAGGGGTGGGGAGAAGGAAGTTCTCTGACCAAATAAATAGAGGAAATGCTAAGTTTAGCTTTATGTTGGAAGAATTTGTCATAGCCCTTAATAAGTAAATATGGTTTATGAATTCCCAGTGGAGGACAAGTTTGCATCATTTTCCAAGTAACACTGGTGGTTCAAACCCCCACTGCTCCCTACACAAACCTTTAGGCTGTATTTTGCTGTTGGTGTTTGTCCTTTGAGAAAAGCACAGTTCTTGCCCTCAGGTAGCTTACAATCTCTTGGTGGCCACTTCCAACCAAGATTGGCCAACTGGTAACTCACTCACGCTCATTGTTCTTGGCGGTGATTGGGTCACCATAAAACTATGGCTGCCAGTGATTGTCCCCTAAGGCATTTTTGTCCACTCTGGATCCTACACAGTGCTTATCTGGTACCTCATCGGCCTCCACTGTGTGCCATTGTCTTCCCTCCACTCGGTAGCCTGGGACACATTGGGAGATGTCTGATCTCCCCAGAGGAATCAGTTCTAACTCTGAGCATCAGCTACAACCTGATACCTGCAGTTGAGATAGTCAGCAACCTTGACTCTAGTTTCATTCTCAGTAATTCTGACCCCGTCACAGAGTCAAAGTCCCTTCACCGTGTCCATCATAAACGCAGAAAGGAATAACAAATAAAACTGCTCTTTCCACCCCACAGCCAGAATGTGCCTCCATAAAATGGAGCCCAGAATAGCCAACGTGTGGCACTCAGAGTCCCCACACCCCAGCCTCGCTCTCACACGTGGAGCCCATGCCTTCCATCAGGCAGAGGACTCTACCCGCACTGCAGTCCGCACAAATCACCAGTGCCCTACCGAAGGGAGTTCATTGCAGTTGCAAATACTCCAGGTACTGGGGTTTGTTTGGTCAAAGACGTGGGCAAGGGTAGGTACCACATGCACCCACTTTCGTGAAATGCACGTTAAGAATAATGGGCCCGTGTTGCCTAATTTATAATGGCTACCACACACGCTCCTCCCCGCGTTCCTCTCTAGGCAGAGAGTGTGAGAGGAGCCACGGCAGTATTTTTCTTTTAGGTATAACAGGCTGTCAGTATCAAATTCTCTCAGTCAGTGGGGAGCAAATAGTGTTGATTTACTGAAAATCTGGGATTATGTCTGCTCTGTGGTGAGTGTAGATTTAAGAGAGGAGAGGTAAGGGGTCTCCGAAAGGTGAAGAACAACACAAATGAAAGCTAGCAAGGAAAAAATAGCTTGACAGTTAAGATACAGTGCAGCCACCATCAACATCTTCCGGGGGAAAAAAGACCAGGAATGAACACACACACACACACACACACACACACACACACACGCACACACGAACACGCACGTACGCCCGATGCAAGCCCCGTGTGCTGCCAGGTTTGCAACCTTTTCAATTAACCTCTTTCTCTTTGGGCATCATGGATGTGTCAATGAAGGCTTAAATACTGTCATGTTTCACGCTGGAGAGAAATTGTGACAACAGACTGAAAGTTTTGTTTCGGTTTTTGAAGAACCGGCTTTTAAAAAAAGACTTGTGAGGAGTAAAGAGGGAATTGTTTCCTTCAAGGACCCTCTGACACTTGACTTCATTCCTGGACCTTTTTGTCACCAACATTTCATTATCTTGGTCATATTGCTAGTCTCCCGCTCTTTCTCTCCTTTGCCTCAAAATAACTGTCATCCCGGGTTCTGTTACCCCGGGAATATTCCCTAGAAGTGCCTCAGAGTTCCTGTGTTTTCCCTTCTTTTTTTCCTCTTCTTCCTCTTAATCCTGTTTGAAATGGAATATAGAACTAAATGGAATTAAAATGTGGAGAGGAAAAAAACGCCAACCCCGCGACAGCAACTATGAGCGTTGGAGAAGGGATTTGGGCACCTTTCCCGTCCCTGGGACTGAGCTACAGGCCAAGGCTGGTAAGGACAGGGTAATGGGAGTGCTGGCCAGTGGCCAAGATGAGTCCTGTAGGTTGTTTGACCCCATACCCCTCCCTGACCCCACCAGCTCCAGGAGGTACCTCTGGACGTCAGGACAGTTGGCAGGTGAGCAGTGACTATTACCTTCGCGGGTCTCAGCAGTGCCACTATGAGTCAACAACGCTGGAAGACTCTGATGAGAAAGCAGGGTTTGAGGACCCCGGCTGGCAGGTGGAAGGCATTAAATGTGTGATGGTCCCTGATCGCTACAGAGGAGAGTGATGTTAAGGATAGGTGGGAGGGTGCTCTCCATGACTACCAAGAGACATGGGCACTGCTATGCGTCTCAGAGCTGGAAAGGAGAGAAGAAGAAGATGATAAAGAAGAGGAAGAAAGAGGGGCAATGACGATAAAGAAGATGCCATGAGCATTAAGCATTTCTGGAAAAGAATATAGAGCAATCACTTGTGGAAGAAACGCCATTGTGACTCCTTTTTTTTTTTTTTAATCCTCACCCGAGGACATTTTTGCATTTATCTTCAGATAAAGCGGGAGGAAGAGAGGGAGGAAGAGAGAAAGAGAAACATTGATGTGAGAGAGACACACTGAGTGGTTGCCACCCACATGACCGAAACCGGGGCTGGGGACAAACTGCAACCGAGGTACGTGCCCTTAGCGGGAACCGAACCCAGGACTCTCTGGTCCGCGGGCCGACGCTCTAACTGCTGAGCCAAACCGGCCAGGGCCATTGTGACTCCTTTTTAAAATCAGAAATCCTTAATCACTCTAGTTGGGATTCCCATGTTATTTTGCTAAGTGGGCTCTCTTAGCTTTTGATTCTCCAAGACATGCCTCTGAGGTTAGGAGAGCGGCCATCTGGAAGGAGGGTGATTCTGTGGCTAGGGCTGCAGGACCAGCCAGTGGGTTGGTTGAATGGCCCTGTGTCCTAGTTTGACTGGAACAATCCTGGGCTATGCCTCCTGTCCTTGAATGATTATGAATAACACCCCCTTTTATTCTTTACAGTGTCCCGATTTTAATGATAAATTATATGGCCAGTCTACATGTAGGCAAATTCAGGGATTCTTTTAATAGGACTATAACCACCCTTCTTCTCTGCTGAGAACCAAAACTGCCTGAAAATGAAACATCGAGGCGAAGAATAACTCCTTCAAGATCACTTGTCTTTCTCAGAGACAAGAGCAGTGAGACCCCAGAAGAGGTCCCCATTCATGCATTCATGCCTGCTTGGGCCCCATTGGGACAGCATTTTTTTTTTTTTTTGGCACATGGTCCAGCTATTCAATGGCACAAGAACCTGGTTGTGACCATTGTGGTTCACAAAGCAGTGTGACAATGACAGTTAACAGTGAGACCCACATAACGGCGTGCCCAGCTATAGGGCCCACCGGGAGTGCAGGGTCTGGGCCGGGAGGGTCCTTTAGCAATGTAGCCTTAAGGGCATCTTCCACTTTATTTCCAAACCCAGGAAGAATGCAGAGACTCTGAAAGAAAACTGTAACTCCTCTCAGATTCTCCACGGAACTTCACGGTGCAACAAAGCCTGCCTTCTTTACATTTCAAAAGGGGCTGCTTTCTCTTTAAAAAGTAGGAACGACTGGGTCTGATGCAGCTGCCTTTATCAACCATGAAGTTCCCAGCAAGGTGCTGTTAGTGCCTGATTAAACCTCATACCAACCCGTGTCCCCCATGGTAACCCAGAAGACATCCGCTGAGACTCCAGCGCTGATTCGGTTTAATTGCCCCAGCTCTCTGTGATGGCCGGATTTCTTGTCTCTCAAGGCCTGGAATGGAAATCCATGTGATCAGATGAGCTATCCGGGGGTCTTGACAGATCTGAGATATGAATATGGAGATGGCATTGTGCTCTGCGGCCACTTCTGAAACCCCAATGCTGAAGTCTAATCTGTCACTAAAATGATTTCAGGACTGTGTGATTCATGGAAACTCATTTTCTAATGGAACACTAATTATTAATAAATCAGACCAAAATGGGAAAAAGAGTTCATGTGTATATGAGTGTGTATACAAATACATACAAGAGATATACGGTACACCTGTGTATAAGATATGCATACGTGTATACATATCTATATGTATAAATACACAGGGCTCCATTTGGACAATATCTCTCTATATGTGTGCCTATCTTTGGATTCTTGCTTATTTGGGGATTTATAAAATAATAATAACATGTATTTACCAATCACCGTGCTCCAAGGAATTCAAACATTGAAAATATCTGGTTTATTCGACTTCTTCCGCAATGAATGGAGAACCAGATGGTGCCATGGCCTTTTGTTTCCTAGAGAGGAAAAAAACTGGTGGAGGCAGCAATGAGTAAGAATTGGAGTCAGCAGCCTCCTAGAACCTGCATCACATTCCTGCTCTGCCAGAAGGCGGAACGCAAGAAGGAACTAGAACAAAACACCCTAACAAACCCCAGGGTCACTGGATTCCTTGTAAACCTCCCGTCCTTCTGGACAGGCATCGAGAACAAAGGCGCTGTCCCTAGAGGGCTGAAGGTCACCTAAGGAGCACTCAGAGCAACTCTGCTTGACTTTCTGCTCCTCTGACTCTCTTTAGGAAATTGCTTCTCCCCTCGCCCCCCACCTCCCACATCAGACTATTTTCCCCAAGATATTTAACCTCCCAAAGTAATGGGGCTCTATTAACAGCTTGAGATCTACTAGCCACACCCACTGACCCATGTGATAACAATGACATCTTTCCCATCCACACAAATTAGCCATCCTTAACATATTATACAAACTTGCTATTTTCCTAACCTATTTCTAGCCAAATCAAAGACATTTTACTGATTTCTTCTGCAGCCTTATTCTGAGTAAATATATAATTTCCATTAAGCTTTTTGAAATATCTAAAATGTGGAGACTCCCATTACTACCTCCAGGACCTCTAGGTGTTTGGGGATCCCTTACTGGGAATCACTCCTGAGCCCAAAATGAGTTTGAAGATGAAAATTATTGCTAAAGGGGAAAGAACTGTTGGTGTAACAAGATATTTAAAAGCAAATTTTTTTTCCCACCTGGGTTGGTCAGGGCCAAGCCACTGAGAAAGTGATGTTTTCAAAATCAGAGTAACCGCTAAAGCAAAATGTGTAAAATTGAGACATGAGGCAAAACAAGTGAAGAGTGTTAGCTTATAAGAGAAGAGGATTCTATTGTGTTAAGCTGTTCCCCCTGAAGTGGCATTTCCATTCAGCCGGGCAATTTTCTGGGCCCCCCCCAACTTTATTGGGTTTTTGGCAATTACCCTTAGGAGACCCAAAGAAAGGTGGGTTATAATTGCACCCCTGACATGCATAGCGTGACAGAAATAAAGGAAGCTGCCCACAGGTTTTCATTAATTAACGTATTTTTTCCTCTGTGCAATAAGGAAGGAAATTGTAAATTTGTAATCAGGCAGGTCTTTCAGTTTTCCAAGAATGGCTGGTTTTCCCCCCAGCTAGGGTCAAAGGTCAGTATGTTGCACTCTGTGCAAATTCCGCCTTGGTTCTTCCAATACTCAAGTCAGGTTTCAGATATAGCTGTAAATCTCCTTTTATACTTATTAATTCATTTTGAGAAGTATTCTTTACTCCAAAGCTCCAGGATTTGTTTGAAAGTTTCCTGAGTCTAGAGTTTCGTGGAAAAAGGCTGAATGGGAACCAAATTCCACCCGTGGTTTAGTGGTGTCTGAGCACAGACCATTAGCCAGAACATTCAACGGTGTCTACAATGAGCATGTTTGGGGGGGGTCCTTTCTGCAGGTAACCTCTATGAGCACCCCTCCCCCAACACTCTAAGAACTCATTTCAAGAAAATGGACAGAAGCCAGTCTCGTTGTGAATAAACAGAAAAGAGGACCATCAGTACTCCCTATTTTCCACTAACTAGTTAATGCAAATAAGGGCAGTTAGCAGGCGCGTTTTTGACATTTACTTCATTTATAGGTTCCCCACCCTCAATGTAAATGTAAAGGCTGCTGAGTTGAATGCCTGGTGATTTTGGTCCACTGATGGATTATCCAGAACCAGATTCCCATTTTCCTTCCTCAAAGAGAAGCCACTTAAAAATCACCGTTGCTATTTAAGGATATCAAATAAATGTCTCCTGCAGGGGTGCAGTGGGCCCAGGAACCCCAATTCACCTCTAGGAAAGGAGGCCTTGAGGAGTAGCATGAAACTAAGGAAAGGAGATCTGCCTTCTGGGTATTTCTGAAGTATTGCTTACAGTCAAGTCCATGGGGCCAGGGAAGCGGTGGGAACCCCACCATCAGAGACACCTAGGAGGAGGCCTGGCTGCAGCTCTGGAAAACTGAGCGTAGGGAGCAAGCATGCCCTGGCAGGGATAGAGGAGACAAGTTTAAGAGGTCTTTTCAACCCCAATTTCTAAGAATCTGATTAGACTACAGAGAAAAAAAAAGAAAAGAAAATATGAAACAGGAAAAAAAGTAACAGAAACCAGAAGAACGAATAATGTAATAATCTGAATGCACACAGTTAGAAAACACGCTGGTAAATGCCTGGTGGTCATCCAGCCACTGTCCCATCCTGGCTGTCACTGAAGGGTGGGTGTCTTAAAGGAAGATAGGCAGGGAGCTGAAAACCAGAGGGGTTCCAGGGAGACTCCTCTGAACTCACTCTGAATAACACCGAGAACCTGAGAGGCCTCTGTGTAAACCCAGTGCTGAAAGAAAGGAAGCCTGCAGGAGGCAGCGGCTAAGATTCCTTTCCTGGTAGAGTCTGGCTATTCCTTCTTGTTTTTAATCCATGCAATCCTGTCTAAACAGTCTCCTTTCCTTAACAGATAAGTCTGGACTTTAGCTTTGGGCTTACTTTTTTTTTTAGGAGTGTCAGAGATATTGCAGTGTCACATGATTTCCCTGATTGTTAACATGCACGGTCACAGATAATCTGAATGTCCAGGGTGCTAGCTACATCACTCGCCTGCCTGGGGAGACTTGTTTAAATCAGCCCAGATTAGGTATTGAAGTCATATAGCATGCCAGCAGGAGTAAACAAGGCCCACATATGTATAATAGAGTGTGTGTGTGTGTGTGTGTGTGTGTGTGTGTGTGTGTGTGAAGAACAGTAGACATTTCCATACTTAAGATTTTTTTAAACTGGTCAAAAGAACTGGGACCTGAATTGAGAGTGAATCAGGTTCCAAAAAGGCAGTTTTCCTGAACATGCACAGACAAAGGAAATAGTTTCCTTACGGGAAGGAATCACTTGGAAGCTGTCGGGCCAGACCCTGCTCCGGCTCAGATTTCCTTTCTTTTAGCCCTTTGATGAACAGCTCATATGGAGATTCAAGCATCTTGTGCCTGGTTTGAATTTAAGCTGTTGCTGACTTGAGTGGAAAACTTTCATAAACTGAACTCAGCCTTTCTCCCTTTTCCCCACCACTGTCGACTGGTTTCTGACATGTCCTTGGATAGTCACCTTGAGTCATTTGTGTCATCAACTTGACAGAAAACCAGTTTTTCCCCCAAGAAAGACTGAATTCATGGCACCCCTGTCTCTGGAGCTCTGGGCTGCCCTTCTCCTTCTGGAGCAGGTGAGGGTGAGGTGGATGGACATGGAGGAGCAGGAAGGCGAAAGGGAACAGAGTGATGCTTTCAGACAACTGCTGGAGATTGCATATCTCCATGGCAGAGTTACCACCGGAACAATGCCACATGGATCCCTTCCAGAGCCCGAGCAAGAAGCCACAGTCTCCGTGTGCCAAGTACCAAAGCCTTTCTTCAGGAATGAGCTGGGTAGAGTCTAGTCGTAAAGAAAAGCCCTTGCCTTTGAAACAGGAGTCTTTCTCCTGGGCACTTGAGAATAGCGTTCTGAATGGATTTCCCCTCCTCTTTGCTGGGCTCATTGGTGAGAGTGGAGAGGCTGGGATGCCCAGGACATTTTGTTCAGAAACCTGTGCTGCCTTCAGGGTTGTGTGGTGAAAAACAAGAGCCTTGGAGTCAGTCCAGTCTGGGTTGTGAGCCAGCTCGGCCACTTAAGTGGGTAACTTCGGGTAAGTAACTTAAGTCTTCCTGGTCCTCAGCTTATCTGTGAATTTGAGTTATTATCCTCAATTTATGGGTAATTGTGAGGAGTAAATGAGATCACATTTCTAAAGTTCCCTGTCCTGGCTCCATTCTTTCTCTCTGACCCTGTGCTGTTGTTGATAACTCTGCAAATTCTCCCGGTCCTACGTAACTAAGACAATTGTGTCCAGTCCAAGAATGGAGGATCCAAGAATCTCCCTAGGGTGTGTGGGGCCTCCGGCAAATCACACTGTGTCTCCCCACTCCCAGCATGTTTATAAAGGCACAATCAGATTTATGTGAATTTCAAGGGCAGTTTTGAATGGAAGGGGAATATATCACCCAAGGAAAAGGCTAAGGAGTATGTGTGGATGAAACAAAGGGGGCATCCTGTTCAGCTTCAGGATGGCACTGTGCGGAGCTGCGACGTGTGTCGCGGACTTGCCATCACTGGTTTCCTCACCCCTCAGCGCTGATCCCAGAGGGCCCCTGCATTGTGCTCAGAGCTTGCTCCCTACAGCAGTACACAAGGAACCCCCTGGCCCAGTGTGACCACTCTGATTGGCCAAAACCTCCGGGAGTGACTTACAGATGGAAGTTCCTGAATTTCAGGAGGCTGATTTGCCACAGTTTCTTTTAAAATTTTGGTTATAAATGAGCCACGTATGTTTATGATAGGGCAAGTCTGACAGATAGCTACCCACACACCCACTTTAATAAAAAAAAAAGTAGTCTATTAAAAAAAAACACCACATATATGATGTAACTACACAGCTGGGGCTGCATCCTGAAAGTAAGCCATTGGTGTAAAATGGTGCTTTACTTTTCCTATGGCTGCTGTAACAAATCGCCACAACCACAGTTGCTTAAAACAACACTGATTCATTATCTTACAGTCTGAGAGGCCAGAAGTCCAAAGTCAGCTTCACTAGCCCAAAGTCCAGTTTGACACCTTGACACCGGCACTGGTTCCTTCCAGCAGCTCCTGGGGAAGAAGCTGTTCCTTGCCTTCCCAGCTTCTCGTGGCTCTGGGCATTCCTTGGCTTGTGGCCGCTTCACTCCAACCTCTGCTTCTGCAGTCGCATTGTCTTGTCTGTAGTCGTCTCCTTCTGCCTCCCTTTTATAAGCACACTTGTGATGACATTCGGGGCCCGAATATTCCCGGATAATCCCCTCGTCTCAAGATGTTGAAGTAATCGTCATAAATTCCGGGGTTTAAGAGGTGGACAGCTTTGGGGACCATGATTCGGCCTACCACGCGTGGGAATCCCCTCTCAGGAACAACCGCCAGCAGTTGCCTTGTTGAAGTGAGTTTTTTGCCCAATTGAATAGAAAAACAAATTTTTGGCATCCTAATTTTCTCCCCATTTTAAATCAATAATAAACCAATATATGACAACAGCATCATTTCCTGCCACTGCCGTTGTCTTTGCCTCCCGGGAAAGGAGCTGAGAAGTAGCTTCTGAAGACATTAACGACTGACTCCTCTACGCAGAATTACCACACAAAACATCCAAGTTCTTTGCCATCATATCAAAATTGATGATGTGCTCCAGATCTGGCAAGAAAGCATATGCTTTTCCAGACACATAGAAACCTAAATATATACCCCCTTAAGGGACATAGAGTGGCATTTAAGCTGGGAATGGTTGCCCAGTTGAAAAACAGGAGGTTGAAAGGGGACAGCTATTTAAAAGTCACTCTGATATGACCCGTTCCCCAAACAATTCATCTCAGGGTCACAGCCATTGTTGCTAGGTGGCATAACATTTATTACGATAATGTCCTAGGCTCCTTGGATTGATAATAGACATCTGTTCCTCAGAGCACGAGCAAAGTTGATAATGTCCTCTTACCCTAGGCGAGCTGAACTTCAACCACCAAGATACCGGTTGACATTAAGACTTTGTAACACCTATCATTGTCTGTCACCTCCCAAGATAATCTCTCCTGTGACTGGTTTCTCCCATCACCATCCACGGATGCCAGTGTATTCAGTCTGTTTTGCAGACTAGCTCTTGGGTCCCTGACACTGCCTGGCTTCTGAGTGTGGTCATATGCTCAAAGCTAAATTCACAGACCTCCAGACCTCATAGTGTGATGGGATAAGAAATAATCAGAGGACCTGGGCAGAGGAAGACTGTCAGAGAAACTGCAAATCAGCAAAAGAATGAAGCCCCTTGACCCCGAGCACATCTGCCACATATTTAATTCCACGTTCTTGCCAAGCCCTGAAAACCCAGGCTGGGGAGACTTGGGAGCGGTGTGGGGTTATGAAGTCCAGGAGACCATAGAGGTGAAAAGCCTGGCGGGTTGCCACTCACATGGTCCATTCTCCAGGAAGGAGCCAGGCGCACATGGGTTGCGGGGAGGGGACGGCCTGAGTCATGAGGAGAGTCTTGGACACAAACGTAAGGGGCTGCGGGAGTGTCTGGGTGACCAGCAGCCAGTTGTACTGTATTGATTTCATTTGCTCGTTACTTTGCCAGCTGGCTCCAGACCAGAGGAAGCAAATGAGGCTTTCGCTGTTGTTTGGGGTTCTGATCTCAAGGCTGCCTTGAGGAGATCCTGACATTGGGAGGAAGTGAGCCAGTGAGATTTTGGGTGGGTCCTCATTTCCACGTTCCAGGGTCAAATTGAACATAGGCCAGGAGAGGAAGGTTTTGTTTTGGGAATGCCAGAAGGATCTTCATGTTCCAGCTCCACCTACTTCTCCTCATTTCCACCCCCATCCCCCACCAGTTCCACACTCCCTCATATGCACACGCATGCACACTTTTAGTTCCAGAAAGTTGGAGGATTTACTTTGTTTCTCTTCACCACTCTTCACTCTTCCCATAGTTCTCATCTAGTTCAAATATCACTGTCTCTTGCATTCTTTCCTCAATTTCCTAATCTCTATCAGTTCACCCTTTCCCTAAGGTCTCCCTTAGCATTCCTCATATTGTTCATTATAAGAGGTGATAGAATAATTAATCTATCTTTCCCACTTGACCAAAAAGTATTGGAAGGTAGAATTCTGTCATCACATTCCAGGCCTGGTACACGGCAGTGCTTGGATCAGTGTTCGATGAGGAGATGGCATTCTTATATAAGACACTTCTCCCTGGTACAGACCTAGGCCATGGACCTTTGGGTATGGTGCCAGAGTGCGTGATGGATGTACTAGAAGAAACATGTACGACGCCTCAGGGCTTCAGGCACAGCATTAAAAAAAAAAAACAGTGGCCCCGACTGATTTTTAAAAACTTTTTACTTGTCATGGTATGCTGTTTTTGGGAGGTGAAACCAGGATGCACGATGAGCATCGAGATAACCACATAAGCTCCTAGTATCGGGAAGTCGGCCTTGTTGGAGATGCCCACTATCAGCTCTCCATACTGAATGTACCTATGCCAACCCAATCAAATCTCTCCTTGGGAAGAATAAAAGAAAGTCAAACAGAGATCAGAGGCTATGGTGCTTTGAAGTATTCCATATGCTGGCCTGCATTTCTTCTGCCCTCATTAGACTAGGGCCCACAATTCGTTCTGGGCAATTGGAAGTGACATGGGTCACTTCTGGCCAAAGCATAGAAAAGTAGGCATGGATTCTCCAAACACTCACTTCCCTGCTGTGGTGATCATGGAGGACTCATGTTGAGACGGCAGAGCTAGAGGATCAAAGCAGCCTAGATCGCTGAGTCACCGCCTGGAGAATAGCTGCCTTGGAGAGTTGCCCAAACCCACAGCGGAGTTTGCATGAGTGAAATATAAATGTTCGTTGTCATGAGCAGCTGAGCTCTGTGGTAGCAAATGGCCCATCCTGACTAGAGCAGACAAGTCGTTCTAAAGCACTTTCTGGCATACTTAGAAAGTGGTACTACTCGGCGTCAGAGGCATTGAAATGATTGCCATGTCCATAGGCTGACTGTCTCTTCTCCTTCCTGGTAATTAGTATGTACCTTTCCTTGGAAGCCTAATGAACCTGGCAGGCTGAGGGGCTCAGAGTGAATCCAGTGAGTGTGTTGTGAGAAATTCAGAGGAGATGCACTGATATATGGGCTGTAAACATCTGTGCACCTTCCTTATACAAATTCTGGAAACATAGCCTCACAAATCAGTCATCAGATGGCTGGGTCAGAGATGATGGAGGGTTTGCGGGGAGGGGGTCAGATATTTTAGATGTCTTATTGCAGGCCTTTAAAAGGCCCCCTGCCTTGACACTATTATTTGACCTGTTACATGTGTTCATTACTGAATACTTATTCAATGACTTATAATCACAAATTCTTATTTGCCGCAGATATGCTTTCTTGGCCAGACTCTTGAATACACCCATCTCATATGGATATTGGTCAGCATTCATGGGCCACTATTTATTGATTCAAAAGCCAGATCTCCAGACAGAGCAAGTGTTCATTCAATACAGTAAGAATAAACAAATTCATTACACTGCTGTTTTACCCCCCTTAGATATGACAGTCACAAAATTCACTAGCCTGAACTAGAAAAGGCTTTTAAGTAAACAGCTACCTGGTTGTCTGCATCAGGCTCCATCAGAAATATTCTAGAATTTATTTTTCTCAGAAATAAGTAATTATTATCTAGACCTAGAAGGGAAATGAGTTTTATTTGCAAACAACCTTAAAACACACAGCCCTCTCTCTCTTCTCTTCCTCTCTGCAAGCACCATGAGGCATTTCCTATTAAAAATTTCAGCTCTGCTTCTTTTCACCTTTGCCCTCTTCTCTGCTCTGACTTGAAATTCAGGAGATGGTTACCCTGGGGAATATAGATCCTTGTGCCATGTGATCTGGCCTAAAGGGTGGTACGACAGAGAGGAACAAAAGGGGATGCTAACCTTGCTTTCTCCCACCCACATGCACACCTCCCCACCGAATGGCAGGGTCCTGCAGTGAGCGAGGCTCAGAAATCTCAGTAATACCTGCTAGTTTGTGCCATTCCGGTCTTGGCCAGACTGATTCTGAACTGGGCAGGGAATGGAGTTTGCAAAATCCTGGCATTTGTAAGGGACTGGTGAAAAACGTATTTTTTAAAATGGCATTTATTGTTTCCATATTTTCCTACTACAGAATTAATACCTCTTGATTGTGGAAAAAAGTAAAACACATACAGAAAAAAAGAAATTATTTTTCAATTTAACTATATAGGTATTATTAACATTTTTGTTTGAAAACGCTCTCATTTTCTGAGTGTGTATATTGAATACATGTGTGTTTAAGTATAACTGTTATTCTATAATTATATATACTTACTATTACTTTGTAACTTAATATTAATTATCTTAACAAATCAGAATTTTTATTCTGAAGACAACTGTGTGTGAGCCACAAATACATCGTTGTTGGTTAAAGCCACTGAGATGTTGACAGAAGTAAGTGAGCATAAGTAAGCTTAGCCTGACCAATATATTTGTCACCAAATCCATTTCCTCCTTTTCCTGGGTACTCAGCCAGATCACCTTTCCCAGCCTTCCTCAGCTTGGTGACTGAGTTTGAGCCAATGGACCGTGAGCAGAATCTGTGCATATTTCTTTGGGTTGAGATGAGTAAGAAGTGGCTGTACCCTCTCTTCTCTTTTTCTTTCTTTTTTTTTTAAATTGTTTTTTCTTTATTGATTTTAGAGAGCGAGGAAGAGAGAGAGATCAATGAGAGAGAACATCGATAGGCCGCTTCCTGCATGCCCCCAACTGGGGATCAGGCCCACAACCTGGGCATGTACCCTGACCGGGAATCAAACCAGCGACCTCGGTGCAACGCTCAATTACTGAGCCACACCGGTTGGGCTCTTTTTCTCTTTCTATTAATGAACATGAAGCCTAGGAGATGGAGGAGCCCCACATTTAAAAGGATTGTGGATCCTTGAAATACTGCTTGGAGGAAATCTGCCTACCGTTCAGAAATATTTGTGTCAGACTTTATGTCCGTGAGAATAAATTTTTATCATGTTTGAGCCATTCCACATTTTTGGTATTGTTCACAACTTCAGCTAGCATTCCTCTAACTTTTAAAGAAGTTGGTGCTTTGAAGAGGAATGTTTCCATAACCAAAGCTAAAATATATGGCATCTGGCTTAGTGGGGGAATGGCAGGTGGCAAAGAAACCAGCAGTCCAGAAGGCTGAGAACTCCATCTCTCACTGGCAAAACAGTTGGTAGAATTGTAGGGGCTGACCTTCCAATAACTTGGAAGGCTGACCATGTCCATACCAAGGCTACTAACTCAGGGAAATTGCTGGCAAGTGTTAGTAGCGGCATGTGATGGCTACTATTAATCGATTTTAACAAGGTTTTATAAGAAAAAGATATGCTGAGACAAGAACTGGCGTATTTTCAAGCAGCTAAGGGAGAGAGAGGAGAAAGTTCATTTTGGACTAATGCGAGTTAGAATTAATCTTCTCTCGTGTGGACATTTGGGGCTTTGTTTTTTCATAACAGCTATGATTACTTTGATATGGCTGCATAGTATTTTATTGTATGAATACATCACAATGTGTTTAAACAAACCCTTATTGAACAGTTGGCATGTTTTCAGTAGTTTTGCCATTGTGACAAGCCCGACTTTGAACATCCTGATACTATAGCTGTGTCCATTTATCTGATTAGTTTCTTAGAATTTATTCTTGTAATTGGAAATGAAGGGTAAAAACCATGGACATTTTAAACATGATGTACTTTGCCCAAATGCCCGTAACAAAATTTACATCATTTTGAAATTCCTCTAGCATAGCCTCATCAGAGTCATTATCAATATTTTTATCTTTAAAATAGATGAGCAAGAAATATGATGCCCCTTTGTTGTAGTTTGTTTTCCGTGCATTATTAGTGAGGTCTAAGATAATTTCATGTGTTTACTGCCATTTACATTTAATCATTCCTGTGCATTTCTCTCCTGAGATTTGTTTGATTTATAAGGACTTGGTTTAGTTTGTCTGGGACAGTTCTACTTTCTGCCAGTTCCTCTGGCATAAGTAAAAACATCACCCCCTTTCATTCCCAAAGGACCTTGCTTTAAGCAATACACTATATGGCCACCCTAGATATACCCCCTTAATGTGACAATATGTTGCTCTTTTCCTCCAGATTGCACCTTGCCTTTTAAGTTTAATTATATTTTTATGTTATAAATTATGTTCATTTTCTCCTTTATGATTTCCACCTCCAGTATCATGCTTTGAAAAATTTTCCCCATTCCAAAGCTATAGCAATAGCCACCTATGTTTTCTTGTATTGGTTAAAAAATGTCATTATTTACATGTCAGTGCAGGGCTTCTCCCTCACCTTCTTCAGGTCTTTGCACAGATGCCACCTTTTCCATTTAAAGTATGCCCCACACCCGCACTCTGGGGAAACACTGTCTGCATTCTTTGCCTTTTTTCCCCTCCATAGCATTTGTCACCATGTAACTTACATATTTCACTTATTTAATTTTCTTATTGTATCTCTTTCTCCATTAGAATGTAAGCTCCATGAGGTGGGAATTTTTTTTTTTTTTTTTGTTAACTGTTTTGTCTGTAAGAGCTAGAACAGGGGTTGGCATCTAATAAGTGTTCAACAAACACTTGTTGAATGAATGACATCAAATCTTCAACCCATCTGAAAAATTTTTTTATAAGATATAAAATACTCAGCTTACTTTAATCCATCTTTTCCCTTATTGAATTAAAATCCCCTTTGATGTATGCTGACTCTGTATTTTAGTACTGTAGCTGTTAACCAGTCTCTCTATTCCTTCACCAGGATCACATTAAAAAATTAAAGCTACATACATACATATATGTACACATATACATATATATTTGGCATTAATCTGTTTCACAATGTCTTGTAGGACAAATTCTTTAATAGCCTTCTTTATTGTATAGTTTTTCCTATCTTTGTTCTCAAATATTTACTCTTACAGATAAAACTTAAAATTATTTGTCATGTTCCCATAGACAGCCATCTGGGGATCGGGATAGTGTTTAAATTATGGATTGATGTAAGGAATATTTACATCTCTACAGTGTTGAGATCCCTTGCCTAAGACAAGGTATAAATCTTCATTTTTCAAGTTTCTTTGTATTAGTTATAGTAACACTAGCTGCTGAAACAGATAACTTCTAAATGCTATGGTTGAAATAAAACCTTTCATCAGGGATTCATGGGATGATTTCTACTTGGTAATTCCTGGTCCAACTTCTTCCAAGTTTGTGTCCTGCCTCCCCCTCCCCACCAGAATCTTTTGTTGGCAGATGAGGAAACAAATGGTGGAGAGGTTCTACTTGTTTCCTCATCACTTTGGCCCAAAATAGACACATGTTATTTCCACTTTAGGTCCTTACCAACTTTCTAAAGAAATTAAAGGGAAAAATATCAGGAAAGTAAGACTTGGAAAGAGAAAGACAGGGTAGACATTATTTGTTCACGAGGGTATCTTCTACATAGAAAAAATCATAAACTTTACAACTACAGGTACCTGATCTGAGATCAATTCATATGAATCAGTAATATTTTTTCTACATCAGTAATAACCAAATAAAAATATAACAAAAATAATCTTTCATAATAGCAAAATCAAAATAATATTTAAAAAACCCCACAAATCTAGAATTCATGTAAGAATACCAGCAAATATATACGACCTTATGGAGAAAAAATAAAAACTCATAAAAGAATATAATAAAAAACATCTGAGCAAATAGTCATGCTCTTTGATGGAATGATGTAATATTACAAAGATGTCAATTATTCCCCAAGTGTATTATAAACTATAATACATATATATGTATGCATACACATATAAAATATATAATTATTATATAAATTCAGTGCTATCCCAAGTGATTTCCATCTGGATCTGCCTAGGAATTCAGTAAGAGTATTCTAAAAAGCACATAGAACAACAAAGGCACAAAGTTGAAAAAGAATAGTGAAAAAGTGAGAGAACTTGTTTGATCAGCCATAGTAACAAAGTATTAATATCTTCACATACAAATGCAGATTTGTTTATTTCAGTTTTTTTTTACTTTATGTATTTTGAGGTGTGGCTACTTGGTGCACACATTTAAGATGATTATGTCTTCCTGTTGAATTGACTCATAATTATGAAATATCCCTCTTTATTTTTGATGAGATTTTTTTCTTATGAGGTCCACTTTGTCTGGTATTAATATAGCCACTCTAGCTTTTACCTGATTAGTAGTTTGTTATATGTCATTTTCCATTCCTTTACTTACATGTTATTTATGGCTCTATATTTAAAGGTCGTTTCTTAGACAACATGTAGTTTGGACTTTCTTTTTTATTTAAATGACAATTACTGCCTTTTAATTGGAGCATTTACCCCATTTATATTTCATGAAATCATCAGTATGCTATTTGTTTTCTGTTTGGCCAATCTGTTTATTATTCCCTTTTCCCTTACTTTTTCTGTCTTCTTTGGATTAATTAATTATTTTTAGGATTCATTTTATTTCCACCATTGACTTACTAGCTATATCTTTGTTTTATTTTTTGGGTGTTTGTTCTAGGCTTTTACAATATGCATCTGTAATTTATTATACTCTATCTTTAAATAATATACTTCAAATATACTTTCATTTTCCTCTTCACATCCTTTGTGCTACCATTTATTTCTCTATATGTTATAGAGCCTACAATTTAATGGTATCATTTTTATCTGAAAAGTCAATTGTCTTTTAAAGAAAATAAAAAACAAGGAAAAAGTATTTTTATTTCCCACTTACGTGCTATCTCTTTAGTGCTTTATTCCCTCATATAGACCTAGGTTTTTATCTGGTGTCTTTTACTTCAGCCTAAAAAACTTCCTTTAACATTTCTTGTAGTGAAATCTCTTATTAATAATTATATCAACTTACATTTATCTGGAAATGTCTTTACCTTCTCTTTGAAAGAATAGTTTTGCTGGATAAAGAATAGAAGGTTGACGAAATTTCTCCTTAGCCCTCTAAGTATGTCATTTCATTGTCTTCTACTTGCATTGTTTTTTACCAAAGGTCTGCAGTATTTCTTGTGTGTGTGCCTGTCTATGTATTTTTTTTTTCCTGGATATTTTGAAACTTTTCTTTGTATCACTGGGTTTTCAAACATTTGTTTATGATGTATCTTTATGGGTTTTTAAAAATATATATTTATCCTGCTAAGGGATCCTAACATTTCTTGGTTGTTTAATTTTATAGTTTTTATTTTATTTATTTTTTGTGGTTTTTATATGACTAGATTTTATTATTTTTTATTAATTAATTTATTTTTGTTACAGATGTTTCTCCTTTTTCCCCCATTGACACCCTCGTCCCAATCCCTCACCTGGAAAGTATTATGCTAAGCAAAATAAGCCAATCTGAGAAAGACAAATATCCCATGATCTCGCTTATTTATGGAATATAATGTACAAAACAAGCTGATGAACAAAATAGACCCAGAGGCATAGAAGTAGGGATCAGACTGACAAACCTCAGAGGAGGGGGGTGGGGGGAAGGGAAGAGATAAAGCAAAGAACTTATATGCATATATGCATAACCAATGAACATGATTTTATAGTTTTTATTAAATTTGGAAAAAATTTTAGCCATTGTTTTTTCAAATATATTTTGTCTTTTTCCTTTTGTCTCTACTCTTCTTTTTTGGGGACTCTAATTACTTGTATGTTATGCCACTTAATGCTGTTCTACAGGTCACTGAGGCTTTATTCAAGTTTTCCAGGCTTTTTTCTCTTTATTTAATTTTGCATAGTTTCCATTGCTATGTTTTCGGGTTCACTGATCTACTAATATGTAGTATCTATATATTCCATCCAGTGAAATTTTCCTTTTACATTTTGTATTTTTTTAATCCTCACCTGAGGATATGTTTACTGATTTTAGAGAGAGAGGAAGGAAGAGAGAGAGAGATGTGAGAGAGAAACATTGATTGGTTGCCTGTCATACACACCTGACCAGGACTGAACCTGGAACCTAGGTATCTGTCCTGACTGAGAATTGCAATTGAACCCACAACCTTTTGGTGTACTGGACAATGCTTCAACCCATTGAGCCACACTGACCAGGGCTGCATGTATTTTTTAATCTCTAAAATTTTTATTTGTTTTTTTCTCCCATGTGTTCAATTTCTTCTTTAAGTAATGCTTTCTTTTAAGTCCTTGAACATATTTATAATTGTGTCTTTAAAATATTTTCCTGATAACTCCATCAACTCTAATTTCTAGATCTGTTTCTATGCCTGATTTTTTTTTTTCTCCTGGTTATGGGTCACAGTTTGCTGCTTCACCTCATTTGTTATAATTTTTGATTGGATGACACATGGGTGTTATTGTTGTTGAGTATTCAGATTTTAATGTTTTATTTTAAAGAGTATTTAAATTTTATAGGGGAGACAGTTAAATTACTTGGCTTAATCCTTTTGAGATTTGCTTTTAAGTTTTATGAAAGCAAGTCTACAATAGCTTTTATGATATGTCTCGTTTTTTTCTTCTTTAGTGTTTACTACATATTTTGTTTATTTTTCTCTCCATTCATTGTTTTATTGTGAAAAAAATTAAATACATAGAAAAGTTGAAAGAATAGTACAATTAGCAACCTTACACTTAACTTAGATAGACTAATTAAAATTTTGCCATGTTTTATTAATCTATAATATTTTGTATTTATTTAATTTATTTTCACTATTTAGGATGTGTATATTTTGTCTTCAATTTGTCCAAGTGTAACTTTTATGTCTTTATGTACTTGCTCAAACCTATCAAAAGTTGCCATATTGCCCAGCCACTGTGGCTCAGTGGATTAAACGTTATCCCATGGACTGAGGGGTCCTGGTTTGATTCCTGGTCAGGGCACAGGCTTGGGCTGCAGGCTCGATCCCCAATAGGGAGTGTGCTGGAGGCCAGCTCATTGATGTTTCTCTCTCATATCGATGTTTCTATCTCTCTCTCTAAAAAATCAATAAAAACATACTTTTTAAAAAGTTGCCATATCTATTCATCTTTTCCCTGAAAAAAATGAGAAAATATATACGTTTACATACTTATGCATTTTTCTTTCTGTCGCTCACCCTCTTTACTTCCTGATATGTGTATGCACACGTGTGTGTATGTTTTGCTTTGTGTGAAGTTTTTGTCCACATTTATTATGTTCAAATTATTACTTTTATACCATATATCTATAGACATCTATTATTGTCTATATCCATAGATAGATATTCCATCACAAATTTAACATTCAATTTTTGTTTAGTAATCAAAGTTATTTTAAATAAGACTGATGTTTAAAACAAATCTGTAATCTATGAATTCTGGAGACTATAAATTAATTTTCAAGATTTCTGCATAACCTAAAATATTATGTACTTTTTCATGTATATCTAGTATATACATTTTTTTTAGAAGGTCCATGCCTTATTCTCCTAGAGATAAAAAAATCTCCTAGGGATAAAGAACAAATGAATGAATTGATCTATATTCACGAACAGTCCTTTAGCATAATAACTTTCCTATTTTTTTAATCCTCACCTGAGGTTATGTTTTTTTTAATTGATTTTAGAGCAAGAGAGAGGGAAAGATAGAGAGAAAGAGAGAGAGAGAGGAAGAGGGAGGGAGAGATAGACATTGATGTGAGAGAGAAACGTCGATTGGTTGCCTCCTATATGTCCTCTGACCAGGGATCAATCCTGCAACCAGGGTATATGCCCTGACTGGGAATCGAACCTGCAACCTTTTGGTGCACAGGACGACACTCCAACTAAGTAAGCCATCTGACCATGGCTACTTTTTTTTATTTTATTCATTTTTTTTCATTGCTGGAATACTTATGCAAATGACCTTTTCCATGAATTGTTTATTGGTGACATACTTCCCAATTCTTGTTCTTTTGAGCATGCTTTCCTTTTGCTTTTACAAGAATAATGACTTGACTGTTTATGGAATACTTGGCCACAGCTTCCTTTCTTAAAATTCTCCAATACTGCTGATGTGAATTCTGGACAAGCTTGATGATCTCTGTTGTTGGTTACATACTTCCTCTGGCTGAATGTTTGTGATAACAGATGGCATTTACCAAGTACTTATATGCTAGGCAACAGGTTAAGTACTTTTGCAAGAATTTTCACATTTTATCTTATGATAATCTTGTAAGTTACATACTACCTGTCTACCATCAGAGCAATGCAGTCTGAACCCAGGTAGTGTGATAGCAATCTTAAGCAGTGCTATACTGATTTGAAAGATTATTTTTCTTTTTGTCCTTAAAGTTCTGTTCTTTTGCTTGAAGAGGACTTGGAGTTTGACAAGTTTTTATTCATTTTGCCTATTATAGTGAGCCTTTGCAAACGGAACATTCCTCTTTTTGTGGTTTTATTTATCACTTCTGACTTTTTCAGGCACAAACAATATGCTGACTCCTCATTGTTTGATTTCCATTGCTATTATCTTCGCTCTGGTTGTTTCTTTCCTTTGTCGTTCTCTGTTCATTCTGAGTGATTTTCTCAAGCTAGTTCTCTACTGATTCAATTTTTTAGTATCAACTTTGCACTTTGATTCTTCTATTGTACTTTTACTTCTATAATAACATTATTTTTCTCCTTTGTTTTTTACTTACCTGTGGCAGTTCCCTTTTCACTTTGTTATCTTCTCCCATTTCTTGTTTAATAGGTTCATTCATCCTTTCCTTTTCTTAGAATTGTGGTAGAATTGTACATTTTTTATTATGTCTTCTGGTGTAAAATTTATTTCGAATTATACTTTTTATCTCTCTTGTCTCTGTTTTGGGTATTAGGCATATTTACTCCCTTTCCACAGTATAATTTTTCTAGGTCTCAGTCTCCTGTTTTTATTCTGCATTTCCACCTTTGAGTGGAGATAGGATCTTGTAGCTCTGAATTTATCATCAAAATAGAGAAAGTCGCCCAGCTGGTGTGGTTCAGTGGTTGAGCGTTGACCCATGCACCAAGAGGTCACCGGTTCGATTCCCGGTCAGGGCACATGCTCAGGTTGTGGGCCTGATCCCTGGTAGGGGGCATGCAGGAGGCAGCCAATCGATGTTCTCTCTCATCAATGTTTCTATCTCTCTCTCTCTCCCTTCTTCTCTCTCTAAAATCAATAAACAAAAAAATTATATAAAAAAATAGAGGAATGTCAAATCTTATAAACTTTCATTCCATAGGATTAATATGAGGTGCGTGATGTTGTAGATTAAAGTATCACTTCATTTTTTACTTAAAGAAGTTAAGTAAAAGCTAAGATCATGGACACATTTGTCCATTAAATTTTTATAGGCATAAATAGAAACCCCTTCACTGGGGCCAGCACTTGGAGGGAGAAATAAGTGAGGGGACAGTCGGCTTTCTATTTGTTCACTTCCTCAGTGTGAGTGGGAACTGTGGCTGTTCTGATACCTAGCAGCCTAGGCATGTCATTTGGTTGGTTAGCTGTTTTCTCAACTCAGTAACTATTGTTTGTAGCTACTGATCTAGGGTTGCAATGTTGTTTCCTAGGGGATTTCCTCATGATTTTCATCTGTGTTAACCTTGCCTCCACATCGTTCTCTCAAGCTTGAGAAAATAATGTAGAGCCTCTGAACGCGGAGGCATTCCGCCAGCTTGTGACCACTGCGGGTCCACAGCGGGGGAACGGACTCTTGCAATGTGGTTCCATTTGTACTGTGTCCATTTATATCTCTGCTTCCATCTCTCTAAGTTGGGAAACATTATCAGGTACTGACAGAATTGTCTCTACCCACATCCCTTAATTCTCTGCCATTCTCGAAAGTGTAGGAATTATATATTGGCGCCTGGAATCCTTTTTAAATATGGCATGGAATTTCTTTTAAATTGTATTATATCTGGCAGGTATAATGCAAATCTTAGCAAATATTTCTGTTTTACAGACAAATGGATGTGATTAAGAGAGATTACTCACAAAGATTTGAGAATAAGATCATAGGAGACAAGAAAAGCAAGCATTTTAAGAGGGGTAGTGTGGTTATTAATATTAAATGCTACAGAGATAGCATATAGAATGAGAATTGAGAGGTGTCCGTAGGATTTACACAACAGGTAGGAACTGATGTAGGTGGAATGAGGAGGAAGTTTCAATAGACTGTCTGGGACAGGGAAGAGACTGCTGGAGGTTATTAAATACATAGAAACAGGAGAGATGGTCAATGATCTCTCTGTTCATCAATTCCCTTTCCCATAAAATAAGGAGCTGGACTAGAAATGTCCAATGTGCCTTCTGCTATAAGGGTTTGAAGTTAGGGGTCACTCTCTTTGATGCAAATTACCCAGAAACTCCCCCATTGAATCTGTAGAAAGAACACCAACCATGATGTAGTCTTGCTGAAACGAACTGAACCAGATTCTAATCAAGCCTTTAGCTCTAATGTCTCATGCACAAGAAATATGGGGGGGAGAGGAACAAATTTAAGATACCAACAAGGAAATATTATGTCAAGGCCAGAGTTTGGGACATTTTACAGGACAAGTCAATGACATCAAAGAAAGAAAAAAAGAAGGAAGGAAAGGAGGGAGGGAGGAAGGAAGGGAGAGAAAGAGAGAGAGAGAGGGAAGAAGAGGGAGGGAGAGAGAGAGAGAGAGAGAGAGAGAGAAAAGAAAGAAAGAAAGGAAAGGAAAGGAAAGGAAAGGAAAGGAAAGGAAAGGAAAGGAAAGGAAAGGAAAGGAAAAGAAAGGAAAGGAAAGGAAAGGAAAGGAAGGCAGAAACAGGAGGTGTTGCTGACTCTTTTCTCACCCCACCTGAGTTCCCAGCACCTACACTGGATCATTCCTGTGGGCAGTGTTCACCACTGGGGCTCTCTGCTTCCTTGTCTCCGGCCTTCTTGCATCATAGGAGCTCACTCAGCCATGAGCAGGGCAGCCCAGAAGTAACCAATGAAGGCAGAGAGTCAGGGGATGAAGAACCCCACGTTCTCCAAACTTTGGCAGGAAAACTCTGAGCATGCTGCATAGTTCTTCAGGGTATCCCCTGCAGATTGGAACACAGCTGCCACAGTCATAGCCTGCCCATCAGTGCATCTTTTCATGGCCTTTCTTGTCTCACTTTTCTTGTTCTTTCATTTTTGCATCCAAGTGCTGCCTCCCAAATAAAACACCTGAACCTAAGTCTTTATCATAAAGTCTGTTTTTAGGGATACCCAAACAAAGACGAGGGAAACATATGAAAATAAAAGTCAAAGGAAACAAAACACCCAAATATGTGGATATCAATTAGATCTAGTCTGGAACAATCTGATTGTAAAACAATGTATTTCAGATAATCTAGAATATTTTAATACAGATTTAGCATTAGATAATTTTAAGGAATCATTGTGAATTTTGTTAGCTTGTATGCTTGTAAGAAAATGTCTTTATTTGGAGATGTATAAGGAAGAAATGGCATGATGTCAGAGTTTTAAAAAATACTATAAAGAAAGAAGAAAAGAAAAAAATGGAATAAACAGGCAAGAATGGCAAAATGTTAATAATTATTTATTCTAGATGATAAGTATATGAGGGTTCATTATAGTATTCTATTATATTCCTTATTTTGTGTATTTTCAAAATGTCTCATAATAAAATGTTCAGTCCTTTTTTTAGAAGAGGAACATTTTAATTCCCAGAAAATACTAACTTTGATAGGAGGCAAAATTCCTCAAGGACAGCTTACTTTCAGAGGCCGAAGTGCAGAACAGACTTTCATACAACTCTTTCACACAAGACAAAAACAAACAAAAGACCCTCCATCTCTCTCTGCAAAAATGACATCCACTAATTACTCAACTTCTGTATTCCCTGCCTGCAGCCTTGCCAAATGCTACATTTCCCTCTCTGAAGTATCAGAACCCAAACAAACTCTCCCGAAATCAGCATATTCCATTGCAAGAGGCCAGCCACCGAGCAGTCACACGAGCAGCGCTCTGAGCACCAGAGCGGGTTTTCAAATGTTCTGGCCAAGAATAGTTCCAAGGGCAGAGCCCAGGCACGCCGCACCGCTCACGTCAAGAAACGTCCATACATTTTCCACGGGCTGATTCAAGATACCCACAGAAATAGACCAAGGCGTTGCTGAATCAATTCTCAAGACAGGAAGGAACCTCCTAAAAAGAAATAGCTCTCGGTCTCCTGCAAGGTAAAATGTGTGCCTCAGATCTGCAAATGAAAGAGGATGACAAACATATGGTTAATGACTCATCCCAAATGGAAAAACAGAGTTTGTTATATTTTATGGAGCTTTTACATGTTGAAGGTACATCTGTTGCTATTTATACTGACATGTATGTAGAGATTGGCAGACCAAGTTCTCTGTAGGGATGAGCGAAATCCAAACCAAACCACAGAATTTTCTAACTTTGAGGCTGGCTCCTGGGATGGAAAACGGTTTCCTGATCCCTTGAAACACTGCCCAGCTGAGCAGGGTGACTCGGAGAGGCCCACATCACAGGACTACGCAGTTGGATGAAGCAACAAAAAGTCCCGCTTTGCACAGAGCCTCCAGAGAGAACAGAACAAAGGCAGGAAGCACAGAGGTGTTGGGGAGCCCGGGGACAGTCTAGCAGCCTTCTCATTACTGAGCGCTTTCTTTGGGGGATGGTTTCAGGCAAAAACGATCACGTCTATTCTGGTACAAATGCCACCCAGAACCAGACAAAGAGCTGCTCCCTTCAGCTCTGTTAATAACCTCCTCTAAGCGGGTGTCCATGTGCTCTGGAAGACGTGTTTTTTTTCCCGTTGGGTAGCTTTGATAAGTTTGAAGAATTTTCCTCAGTTACGTCCATTTCCACAATCTTCTATTTTATAACTTATTGGTCTTTATTACTGTTCAGTTGCATGATTGTTTAACCATAGAACAGTGTGTGTCATGCCTGTTTAATGTAACCTCGGTCTTCCTTCCCTCCCCCCACCCCTCATCCCTTCTTTGCTTGCCATCGAATAGAGGAGAAATGCCAGGTAAATAAGCAACTATACCACAAGGCCGAGAGAGAGCAGTGATATGAGTGGTATGGGTTGAATTATGTCCCCTCCATTCATTTGTTGAATTCCTAACCCCTATATCACAGAAAAAGTGGCTATACTTGGAGATAGGGTCTTTAAAGAAGTAATGAAGTTATAATGAGGCCATTAAGATGGGCCCTAACCCAGTATTACTGATATCCTTATAAGAAGAACAGATTTGGACACAGACAGGTACACGGGGAAGACCATGTGAAACATAGGAGAAGACGGTCATCTACCAGCACAGGGAGAAGCCACAGGACAGACCAACGTTGCTGACACCTTGATCTCAGTACCTAGCCTCCAGAGCTGTAAGAAAATAAACATCTATTGTTTGAGCCACCCAGTCTGTCGTACTTTGTTATGGTGGCCAAACGGGGGCAGAGTCAACCTGATAAATTGTTCTGAGAATCCAGGGGTGGAAGACGAGACTTTGGTTTGGGGGGTCAAACACATCATCCGAAAGAGGGTAGAATCTGCATCTGCACTAGTGGCAAGGCTGAACAAATGAAATCAGAAGCTCAGCTTGCTTACACAGATCTACCCAGGGCCTCACATCCAGTCCTCAGCAAGTCCTCAACATCAGTCACTGAAATGTATTTTTCTTTTTAGTGATTTTAGAGAAAGAGAAAGGGAGAGAGAGAGAGAGAGAAATCAATTTGTCATGCCACTTATTTATGCAGTCATTGGTTGATTCTTGTATGTGTCCTGACTGGGGATCAAACCAGCAACCTGACATCTTAGGGTGACACACTAACCAACTGAGCTTCCTGGCCAGGGCACCAAGATATTTTCCTCACTTCTGTGGCCAGAGTGTTTCCACAGCAGTACACTGTGTCCTTGCTTGTCTGACCCTTTCAACAGTCAACTCCACTGTTGGTTTAGGTAAGCCTCCACGGAAATTAATGTGCTTGTTAACCCCTTGCTCGCCTGTGCGTTATTGCCATTTAACATTGGCTGAGGGCCAACTGAGGACAAGGCACACATACTCATGTACCCCATGTTAGATGCTGCAGAAGAAACAAACTATGTAGGAAAAGCAGAAACTTAGATTGTAATTATAATACAGTCTCAGTGATACCACTTCAGTTAACTCACTCATTATTTGTTTCTAATCATCCTTGGTACAATGCCTGCTGTCAAGTATTATATTACCCATGTACTAAATTCAATTCAAGTTACTTTTAATATTGTCTAAAGTATTCTCAACTAAATCCACTCCTTCAGGGTCTGCATTATAAAAGTCCAAGAACGTATTACTGACAGTCGTGGAAAATGTATTTAACATTCTTATAAATATTGTAACTCCCTTTTGGCAGAGGGCAAAATTGCTCCTTCTGCATTTATTCAAGTGAGGTCTGGCTTCTTCTCAGCAAAGCTCACGGAGTTGGGCTGAAAAGTTTCAACAGAGTCAGAAGGCAGGTTTTGTCTCCGGCCTCTCCTTTTGTTTTAAACTTTCAACTTCAGAAGGATGATCACAGATATTATTCAGCCACAGTCATAAAATACAACCCGGCCTGGCAGGTGCTATTGCTGAACTTTAGGGGGATAAAAGCAAGAAGAGGCATTCTGGGTCATTAACAAAAATATTGAGTCCAAACAGCCCTAGATAAATATCAGTAGCAATGTACGTGTACCTACTGTAATGAAGGCCAAAGACCAAGCCATTCCCTTTTAAGGATCTCAAAACTTTAAAAAAAATCTTAGTTGCAAAACTTCCTGTGTTAGGTCCAGCTTCCTCCCAAGCACTTTCAGTGATCATAATATTTATACATCCACATTCTTGATGAAAAGGGGCACTGGGACAATTACTGCAAGAGCTCGGGCCATGACATTTTTGTCTGAAAGAATCAAACAGTATTGGAAAGGGGGAAATATTACATTCTGAGGAAGTCAAGAGATTTCATTTTTAGGCGCGCGCGCGCGCGCGCGTGTGTGTGTGTGTGTGTGTGTGTGTGTGTGTTAGAAAGGGGGAAAGAGTATCATCCAGGGATTAGTGGCTTTGGAGTCAGACCTGGGCTTGCATTTGTCTCTGTATGGCAGGGAGAATAATGCCCCTTGCTGCCACCACCCCCAACAGCAGAGTCAAATACATCCTAATCTCCAGAACCTGTGAATATATTACCTCACATGGCAAAAGGAACCTTGCAAATGTGATTAAATTTAAAATCTTGAGATGGAGAGATTATCTTAGATGATCTGGGTGGGCTCTATCTAATCACAAGGTCCTTATAAGGGAAGGTGGGAGCGGGGGAGTCAGAGTGGGAGAAGGAGGTGTGATGATGGAAACAGAGGTCAGAGAGGTGAGAGGTTTGCAGATGCTCCGCTGCTGGCTTTGAGGATGGAGGAAGGAACCAGGGGCCAAGGAATGCAAGCAGCATCTAGAAGCTGGAAAAGTCAAGGAAATAAATCCCCACCCACCTAGAACTTCCGGAAAGAACCAGCCTTGCCAACCCATTTTAGACTTCTGACCCTCCTGGACTATAAGACAATGCATCTGTGTTGTTTTAAGCCACGAAGTTTGTGTTAATTTGTTACAGCAGCAATAGGAAACAAACACACCCTTCATTAGCACTTAATGAGGACAAGAGATTACGTAATGAGATTGAGCCTCGGTTTGTGCATCTATGAAAGGTAGTGATAACAGTACTTATTTTATAGGCGTGTACAGTGAGGACTGAATGAGGCCATGCGACATGAAACCCCTAGCAAGTGCTTTGGCATTATTGTTGTCTCTGCTTCTGATGCGGTGACTGTTGGCCACATCCTCGACAGCTCTGTATTTTCATATTCTCATCTGGTGAATATGACTTTAGGTCTATCTTAGTCAGCTTGGGCTGCTCTAACAAAATACCACAGACTAGGTGGCTTGAACAACAGAAATTTATTTCTGACAGTTCTCATGGCTGGGAAGTCTGAGACTGAGGTGCCAGCATGGTGGGGTTCTGGTTCTTCCTGGCTTGCAGATGATTGTGTTCTCACATGTCAGAGAGAGAGAAAGAGAAAGAGAGAGAGAGAGAGAGAGAGAGAGAGTTAGCTCTAGTCTCTTCCTCTTCTTGCAAGGACGTGAATCTCATTATAGGTACTCTATTCTCATGACCCTCTAATACCATCCCATTAGGATTTCAACACATGAATTCGGGGTGGGGGGGCCCAAACATGTAGTCCTCAATAAGGCCATACCTTCTTCTTAGGGTGGTTGTGAGAGGATCAAATGAATGAATAATGTAAACCAGGGTATTTAAGATGGGATTCAGTTAAGTAAGAGTGGTGCTTTTAGCTTTTGCTTGGGTACTACCCCGGGCTGTTTCATTTCCCTCCTACTTTTGGGGGAAGACTTGGGTCCCTTCCCACATGTGCTTGGATGGCACTTACCACCTTCTGCCACAGTCATGAGCTTCTGGTCTTCCTCTCTCATGGTCCACGAGCCCTCGAGGCAGAGCTCTGTGTGCCTCACGTCTCCACCTCCACAACCTCGCTGTGGGTGTTTGCTGGAGTTACAGAAGCCACAGGGGCCTTCCTGTTCACGCAGCCCCAGCTCCCTTTCTGCTACTGCTATATGGCTGAAACTATTTTACCGTAAACCAGTAGTTTTCAACCCTGGTACACATTAAGATCACCTGGGGAGCTCTTAAAAAATTACTGGTGCCCAAGCTCCACCCTGGACCAATTAAATGAGTTCTCTGGGGGTGGGGCCTGGACATCAGTAATTTTTTAAAAGCTCCCCAGGTGACCCAGCGTACGGGCAGAGTTGGGAAGCGTACAGTCACATCGAACCGCTACCTGAACTCAGAGTTCAGCTTGAGAAGGGAGACTTCATTTATCTATCCTTCTCACCAAAAGTGAAACAGCCCTTGAGGACACCCATTCCATCTCTCCTTGAGACACAGGTGAACATTAGAAACTGTACAAACAGGACAAGTGAATGTTCTCTAATCAAGGCAGAGGAACGGCTCCTGTTTCTGCCAGTTGTTGAAATGGTGTCTGCCACCATGACATGGCTTTGCTGAGTGGGGAACTGTAAGTGTACCCTTAAATCATTCCAGACAATGATGAGAATGCTATCAAATGTATACTTCTATTCTACTTAAAGAAATACTCATTTCTGCGCGGTCGGTGTGGCTCAGTGGTTGAGCATTGACCCATGCACCAAGAGGTCGCTGGTTCGATTCCTGGTCAGGGCACATGCCCAGGTTGTGGGCCAAATCCCCAGTGGGGGGCATACAGGAGGTGGTCAATTAACATTCTCTCATCGATGTTTCTCTCTCCCTCTCCCTTCCTTTCTCTCTAAAATCAATAATTGAAAAACAAAACAGTAAAAAAAGAAATACTCATTTCTGTTTCTGAACATGGCAGTAGTTACCCCTGTCTGCCATGGCATAAGCTAACAGGTGGTCTTCTGTGAGCACACTGTGGCCCTGGCACCACGGCACTCTGGGCCGGGGTCAAAGGGCACCGAGAAGTCCCAGAAGCCAGGGAAGTGGGCACAGGGCACACAGGAAGGTGTCCTGGGCTCAGCACAGAGCACCCCCTTTCTACTCCCAGGTTCAGTTGAAACAAATCGAATTACACCCTGTTTTTTTTTTTAAACATGCAATTTCATTTCAAAGCACCTTTTGGTAGTTCTGTTCGGGCACTGCTGATAACTGTGACATATTGACACAGCTATCAGAATGAAATTGGTTGACTTTCATTAATATCGGAACTGAAACTCTTCTATGAATTCCAAGAAATGTGTTCACAACTATTGGAGAAAAAAAGTTGTGCCATGGGAACTGAATGGGTTCATAAAAATTCCCATTTTTATTTCTAGGTCTACTGAAATTTGACCAGTGTTCGAGAACAAAGTATATTATTAAAAGCTCAAAAGCTAACTATAGCTTATGGAATACACTTCACCGTAGATCAGCCTGGGCTATACTTGTAGTGGGTATTTTGCAGGGAGCTTTAAAGATCCATTAAAACAATGTGTTTTATATGCTACCGCACATTACTATAAAAGAAGTTTAAAATAAAACTCTAATAACCTCAAGAAAATGCTCAGCCTTTAATACCAAGTCACTGAATGATGGCCCCAAGATTGTCATCTCTCCTGATATATGGCTCTTTCCTAGCTGGCAGAGGGATATTTATGATGCCCATTAAATATATGTGAGTAAATGATACAGATGGTTTGAATGCCAATTAATACACATGAAAATAACCAATAATACATCTTCCTTTCATAAATGATTATAATTTGACATTCTTGAAATAATTTTATTCAGTTCTTCCCTCCTGTTTCTTTTATTTATGTATACGTGCACAGACAGTCACAAACTCACACACAAAGGCAATTACCATCACTTACACTTATATGGAAACAAAGTCAGCTATAGATGTAGAAACATAAAGACTCACATGTATTCTTTCAAATTATGACCGTCCCTAGTTTTCTTCACCTATTAAGGTAAATATTTAAGAAGAAGCACAGACTTTCTATTTTATTGTATTTATTCTATTTTTATTTATTTTTTTAAAATATTTTTCTTTATTGATTTTAGAGAAAGAGGAAGGGAGAGAGAGATGGAAACATTGATGAGAGAGAACATCCACTGGCCACCTCCTGCATGCCCCCCACTGGGGATTGGGCCCACAACCTGGGCATGTGCCCTGACTGGGAATCAAACCGGCGACCTCCTGGTGCATGAGTCAATGCTCAACCACTGAGGTACATCGGCAGGGCTATTTATTCTATTTTTATTGTATTTTTCTATTGTATTCCATTTCTGTAATAAAACTTCTCCCCCACAAGTTTGATAACAGCAAGAAAATCTTTATTTTGGTAATCCAAATCATGGCTTATGTAAGTTGTGAAAAATCAGTGCAGTTCAAATAACAGGAAATATTTGAAATGTTTTTGCTAGATTTCATTTTTTAAAATATGTTTGATTGTGCTTTTATTCTCTGATCAATTTGTAAATTTTGTATATTTTTCTTTACATTTTTAAAGTATAATTTATGCATAATAAAATGCACCTGCAGTAAGTGTATCATTTTGCGACTTTGATGAATGCATACAGTGAGGTAACCAATACCCCAATTAAAATACAGCACGTGACCATCACCCTACTAAGCGTCCTTGTGCCCCTTTGTAGTCTCCCCACCCCTGAACTCTAGATGCAGCCACTGTTCTGATTTTTATCACCAGAACTTATTTTTGCCTATCCTTTAACTTCACGTAAATGGGATCAAGTAGCATGTGCTCTTTGAATGTGGCTTCTTTTGCTCAGCATAATGTTGCAATGACTTGAGATTCATCTGTGTTATATATATTAGTTGTTTGTTCCTTTTTATTCATGAGTTATTATGTTCCATTAACCTGTTGATGGACATTGGTGTAGTTTTCAGTTTGGGGCCATTATAAATAAAGTTGCTATGCTAATTCTCGTACAAATCTTTTGTAGGACAGATGTCAACATCTAAACATGACATACCTAAGGTAATATATTTTATATGGAGAAACCAAATAAAGATATTTATGTCTCCTAACCACAAACTCCAATATACCCCAGAATCTAAAGGCGTATAGGGTGGGATGACACATGAGTATACGGTGGGATGTTGACCAAAACAATGTCCCAGCGCATCCAGGACGACCTATCTCCCTTATTTAGCACCCTTACTATAAACAGAGTTGACTTACTTTTCCTGCTGCCTAGCATAAAAATATAAAGGTAATAGTTTGGTTTCCTGTCTATCATACTTTTATCTGATTTCTCACATTGTTTACCACTCAGGTAGGGTAGAAGGTGTTGTTTGTTTGGCTTCTCCATACTTCATTGAATCCTGAACCCACTTCTTGCCTGCATCCCTGCGTGGCCTTGGAAACCTATCTGCTGTATTTGCTTAAAGGACTCATTGATATAGCCTAAATATATAAAGTAGCAGTTGCATGACATGGTAGAAAAGTTGAAAATTAAAATTAAGAATTCTCAGAGATCGGTCGGGCAGGCTAATTATTGCCCCTATTGTCATTCCACATACAGAACAGAGGATTAAAAAGTCAAAGACATGGGGAAGATTATCCAGTGAGTTTCTGGCAGAAGCGAGTTGGGCTATGCTACATTTTACAGCTCGTGTTGATGGCTACATCCCCACAAATATATTTATGGGACTTTTGGTAAAGAAGACACTAAGAGGGGAATTCACAGCCTCCCAAAGAAGGCTTGAAATTAGCCTGGGCTTTCCAGATCTAGAAGGTCGGATGAGTCTGGCCAAGGTCAAGGCCTAAGTTTACAAACCACTGTTGTCATTTAAGGAACAAGACAGTGAAATGGCTCATCTAATTAGGGCAGCTTCATAGAATATTTGCAGCTAAGTATGATGTTGCTAGGTGGTGCTGACGAAAGGGATAGAGAAAGAGTGTGCTCCCCTCCTTCTGTGGTCATTGACACGTGGTCATTTCATACCTTTTCGTACCTGTGGCATTACAACATTAGGCACTGTCTCAGAATGTTAGCTCTGGAAAGACGCATTAGCCCAAGACCAGGCCTATGACATTGTTAGGGTGAAGGACTGGCTTTGGTCAGCAGTCATTTTCTTGTCAGTCGGGCACATCCTTAGGCTGACAATTCTCTGTGATGCTGGACACCCACAAATAGCTTTCATGTGGTCCTGGAGGATGTGCTGGGAGTCTCCATGATGCCTCACCCAATGCCAAGGGGAGCTTGGAGGTGAGTCACAGTCCCAAATGCTGCTACTCGATGAATCCTGGTGTCCATCTTTCGATGCCAAATTCACCATGCTGCCACTATCCTTTTAGTTTTTCTCACCAGGAGGAACACATTTTTAAATTCCCTCTTTTTCAGTGAACTTGACTTTAGTATTCCCAGTCAAACATTCCCACCACTTTCTTAATATTCGAAATAGCATAAATTCCAAACAGAGAGTGAAAAAACAAACTCTGACACACACAAAAAAACACAGAAAGTAGCCACGTTAGGTTTGATCTGTGATTGGGATAAGGTGAAGTGACAATGCTCTCTTTTTCCCTCCCCCCACCTCCCTCCTTTTCCTTCACACTCCATCACCAGCGCTGCTGGTCCAGCTCAGGCACACATATTGGGTCATCTCTGATCTTTTCTCATTTCCACCTGACAAGCTCTGCTTGGTGACTGCAGTTCTCTGCTTGTGCACAAATGTATCCCTTTGGACTCACTCCTGAAAAGTAGCCCATGTGTGCCAAAACCGCAACACGGAGCTCATAATGATTTTGCTGCTGCCTTATCCATACTTCTAGCTGCAGGCAAGGCATTGAAAACCAATGCAATCAGGCAGCTTTCCACAACACAGAAATTAAGATGTCGAAGTGTTAGCAGAGACCTGCAGACGGGAGGACAGCAGCATTTGCTCATGGTTGGAGAGAGAACACTGCCTTCATGCTTTTTTGACAGATGAAAACTGTGCCCCTGTGGGGGGGATGATGTCCTGGGACACTGTGTGCACAGACAGGACCCACCAGCAAGTTCTTCAACACAGAGCACGCAAGGGGACTCCGTGTTCCTCCTCCGCTGCCATGACTCTAGCACTCACCGCCCTTTTGCCTTTTCTGTGCTGTTTACAAGCTGAAAACACTTCTGAAAGCCAAAATCCCAACTTTCAAGTAAGGTGTGAAATGCTGTTTCTACCTTGAGGCTCCTTTCGACCGCCTTTCTCTTTGAGGAATAATGACTCCCTTCAAGAAGGCTCTGGCAGGGAAGGTGATGAAGAGAAGTAGATCTTTTTCCCTCACAGAGGAAATTGCAATCAGCCTGATTCGATTTTCTGAGCGCTCAGATACCACAGTGATAGACGCCACCTAAATACACAGACAGATAGGAGAAGAGCACAGATGTCATGTGAAGCCACTGATTTCGTTCTAAGTCAATATTCTTAATTAACTGCAAACTGTTTAAATATAAAACATTCTCAACAAGCAGCCAGTAACACCTAGGTAGAACTCTTCACGTGAGTACCTTAAAGTAGAATGAAATAGCAATTACATCCCAAAGTACAAAACTATGACAATGACTTCATTTAATGTAGATACATTTCCTGTAATGGTGAACTCACTTGGTAGATCATGGCCTCTTGTCCAAAACAAGGATGCAGCCATCATGAGGCGCAAAAGCCAAACAATATAACCAAAGAAACGCCATCGAAAAGATACTGACTCTCTTGTATAGAGGGAGGTTTTTGTTTCCTTGTTTTGTTTGTTTAATGGGCTGCTGACCTAAGGAAAATTCATCTGATTCCTACGTTGAGTGGTGCCTAGATATTGTGGTTTTGATTGTAGGCTGAGCTCCTGGTCCAAGGTGGAAGTTGGAGGGGAGGCTTACTCCTAGGAGGTGACAGTAGGTAGAGCCTAAGTATAAAGTAAGCCTTCAAAGAAAAGCAAAATGCCTGTGATAGTCAAGCCACATCCACTTGTCCATGGGAACCCCTTGCTGAGAATTTCTAAGGCCACTGACAATACTCACAGGTGGCATATTTTTTTTTTCTACAAGATGGAAGAAAGTGATTTGCTTGTTGTTTTTTCTCTTATCTGTTCTACAAGAAAACCGCACTTCATAAACACGCTTCCCTCACTTGTTCCAAAGAGTAACCAAAACATCTGTAAAAAAAAAAAAAAAAAAAGTCAAGTTCCTCCAGGGATAGACCCTGTGATTGGAACTATGAGAAGCTAAATAATAGCAGTAAATACTGTGAATGCACAACTGAGAGATGAATTACATGACTGCAGTAGCAGTCTGAATTTTCATTTAATCATATAGCAAATATTTAGGAAGTATTTATTCTGTGTTAAAACTTGGATAGATAGCAATAAACAATACCTGCCCTTGTGGAGTTTACAATACCATAAAAAAAATGAAGACTGAAGATATAAACATGGGCATTTCTAGTAATGATGGTGGAGTGGAATGACTACGTGAACACTTCCATGGATGATAAGGATGAAATCTGTACCAAAAATGTTTTAAAGATGACTTAGATGAATGGGAAAACACCCAAAAACATGCTGAAGCCAGAGCAGTGTTTACTTTAGAAAGCTGAAAGTCGAAGGGGTGAGAATTGGTTGTTCGCTGTTAGTTATCCTGCCTGAAGTGTTCCCCAAATCCCCTGGCTAGAACAAAGGAAGACATTAGTCACCTTACAGGTCAAGGTACTAGATAACAGAGTACAGGTCCAATTTTAAGGGAGAAATTTGTAAGCAAGAGAATGACAAAAGAATTGAAGCCCCAAAACCTGAGTATAAATCTTGCCCCCAAAATGGTTGACCACTAAAGTATGCATCTGAGGGGAAGAACCTGAGCGAGGCATTAATAAAGCAGGCAATGGCCAGAAAGGAATTTGGCCTTTAAAGATGGAGCTACACCAGGTGAGTTTTCTGCGTTTACCACAGGTGAATCCAAATATTCAGCAGCTGGAAGTCGGAAGAACTAAATGGAGATAACATCTACACACTACAGGGGAGGCAAACTTTTCAGTTTGACTCCAAGCAAATGTACTGCCTAATAAAACAACAGCAACAACAATAATAACAAAAATACTCAGAATATGACAGAATTCAGTCATTACATTATATTTTCTACATTGTCTGCTTTTCAAACAAAAATTACTAAACATGCAAAGAAATAGAAAAATGTGACTCATGCCCATGAGAAGAAAATTCATAAAAATGGATTCTAATTGGGCCCAGATGTTGGCCCAATCAGACTTCAAACCAGCTAATATAAAATATTTAAAGAATTCAAGGAAAATGGCCTTAATGAGCAGCTAGAAAATCTCAACAGAGAAATGACAACTATAAAAAGTGAAAATTCTAGAGCTCAAAAACACAATAACTTAAATGAAAATTTCACTAGATGAGTTAAAGGCAGAATGCAATGTCAGGAGGAAGAATCAATACATTTAAAAGGAGATTAATAGGAATTACCCAATCTGAAGAACAAGGAGTCAAAGGATTGAAAGATAATGAACAGAGCATCAGAGACATATGGGACCCTATTAAGAGATAAAAAATAAAATTGGAATGTTTTCAAGTTGGAATGATAGAAGAGGAGAGAAGATAAAGAAGCAGAAAATATTTTAAAATAAATAATGGCCTAAAACTTCCCCAGTTTTGTGGAAAACATTAACTTCCAACTCCAGGAAACCCAGCCAACTTCGAGAACCATCATAATCATAATCAAAGTGCTGAAAGTCACAGATAAAGGGAAAATCTTTAAAGCAGCCAGAGAAAGTTGACATGTTACATATAGGAGAATAATGATGTAATTAATTGCTGATTTCACATCAAATAATGGAGGCAATATGAAATTAGAATGGCATATTTCAACTGCTGGAGAGAGAAAAAATCTGGCAGCCAAAAATTATATATCCAAAGAATTTATCCTTCATAAATGAAAGAGAAATTAAGTCATTACCAGATAAACAAACTAAGATAATTCATTGCAAACAGAGCTCTGCTATTTGAAATATCAAAGGAAGATTTTGAAACTGAAGGGAAATGACATCAGAATGCTGCTCAGATTCACAGGAAGAAATGATGAGCACCAGAAACGGTAAATGTGTGGATAAACAAAAAGAACACAATATGTACACATACCACACACACGTATTTTTACTTTTTTCTCTTAATTTCTTTGAAAGACACATAGATGTTTAAGAAAAATTGATAAAACTATATTGTTAAGTTGATAACATATTGATGTCATTCATATTCATATTCATAAGAATGGTGGGAGGGTCGGGGAAATGAAAATACACTGTTGCGGGATTACTATGCTTTACTTGAAGTAATTCAATATGAACTCTAAATAAATTGGGATAAGTTAAAGATGTATGCTGTAACCTCTGCACCAACTACTAACAATATGCAAGAATTAGCTTGATAGCTAGAAAGCCAACAGAGGAATTAAAACAAAATATTTAAATATATTTGATTAACACATATAAAAGTAGGCGAGGAGCAACAAACGAACAAATAGATGAGATAAGACAAAGAAAAGAAATAGGAAAATGGCAGACCTACAGTTAACTATTTCAATAACTATACCAAATTTAAATTGATCAGATATTCCAATCAAAAGGCATGATCATCAAATGGAATAAAAAAGGGAGAACCAATTATATGCTGTCTTTAAATACATAGAGACAAATAGATTAGCAGTATACAGATTGAAAAGGATATATCATGCTCTCAATAAGCACAAGAAAATGGGACAGGCAAAATATAATAGGAGACAAATATACTTCATGATAAGTATATTACTAGAGATAAAAAAGGATCTTTATAATAGCAAAATATCAAGAAAATGTAACAATTGTGAATATTTATGTAATAACAGAGCTTCACTATATTCAAGTAAAAATTGACAGAGAACTAGATGAATCCACACTCACAGTTAGAGACTTTAACATTCTTCTTAGTAATTCATAGACTAGTGGACAAAAAAGGAAAGAAAAGAGAAAAAGGAAGAAGAAGAAGAAGAAGAAGAAGAAGAAGAAGAAGAAGAAGAAGAAGAAGAAGAAGAAGAAGAAGAAGGAGAGGAAACCCGTTAAGAATCTAGAAGAGCTAAATGAAACTACTAACCACTTTTACCTAGTTGTGATTTATAGAAGGGTATACCCAACAAATGTAGAATATGCATTCTTTTCAGTTCATACAGCAGGTTCACGAAGATAGAGGATGTGCTGACTAAAACAAGTCTTAATCTATTTCAGAAGATTGCAGTTTTACAGAGTGCTTTTTCTGACTACAATAAAATTTATAACTCAACAACAATAAAAGCTAAAAAAAAAACTCTAAAAATTTGAAATTAAATAATTGACTTACAATAATCATCTCTGGGGCAAACTAGAAACCATGAGAAAAATTTTTAAATATTTTAAACTAAATAATAATAAAGTACAACATACCAAAATTTGCAAAACACACCCAAGTGCTGCTTAGAGGACAGTTTACAGCTTTAAGTGCTTATAGTGGAAAAGTGTAAACTCATCAAAAAGCTTCCATCTTAGGAAGTTAGAAAACAAAGAGCAAATTATATGCAAAGTAAATAGAAGAAAGGGCACGTACCTCGGTTGTGGTTCATCCCCGGCCCTGGTCGGGGTCGTGTGGGAGGCAACCAGTGGATGTGTTTCTCTCACATCGGTGTTTTTCTCTCTCCCTCTCTCTCCCTCAGTTTATCTGAAGATAAACTTTTTTTAATAGAGTAAAAAAAGTAGTAACAACAGAGAAAACCAACAAAACAAAAATACTAGTTCTTTGAAAAAAATTAATGATATTACTAATAGTTTAGATAGACTGATCAAGAAAAATAGTGAGAGGCCATGAATTAACAGTTATCAGCAGCAAAAGAAGAGATATCACTACAGGCCCTACAAACATTAAAATGACAATAAAAACCATTATGGACAATTTTATGCCAATAATTTCAACAATGCAGATGAAATGGACAAATCCCTTGAAAGACACAAATTTCCAGAACGGAGACAAGAAGCAGAACATCTGAATAGCCCTATGTCTAAAAAAAATGTTTTCAAATTAATTATAAAAACTTTCCCCACAGGGAAAGTTTCAGGTCCAGATGGCTTCACAGATGAGATCTATTACATATTTGAGGAAGGACTGATATAAATTTTACATAAATTCTTTCAAAAAATATTTTCCAACAAATTTTTTTGGCAAGTATAACTCTGGTACTAAAATGAAGCTGTAAAACCTTACAAGAAAAAAACTACAAATCGATATCTCTAGGGAATATAGAAGCGAAACAGTCTACATTTAATTATAATGGCACTGAGTAGTTAAAAAAAAGGTAATAGAAGTATCTAACTTGACTTGTTAGCCAGTTCAAGCAAATACATCAAAGCTGGGCTCTGAAGATGCTAATTAGATTAGGAAGGGTGAGGAAAGAGCATCCCAGACAAAAAGAACACCAAGTGCAAAATCCCTAGGAGTAGGGTATATTCAAAGTGTTTAGAGAAGTATGGGAAGGAGAGACAGCATTGGGCAGTGGATGAAAGTGTGGACTCTGGAGCCAGTGGACCTTGATTTGAATCCCAGCTCTGTCTGAGATTTACTAACTTTAAATGACCCTGAGCAAGTTATTTAACCTCTCAGTGCTTGTTATTTAAAATGGTAATGATTGTTTCTAAATAATGGGATTATTAAAATAGTGCCTGGCACATGTGAAGGTGTTTTGTTGAGAACTGTTGGGACACAGAGAGTAGTAGTATAAGGCTGGGGAAATGTGTCTGGTGCCAAATCACCAAGGCCTTGGTAAGAAGTATAAGCAATACTCTCAACAATAAAGATAATTGAGAGAGAGAGAGAGAGAGAGAGAAGAAGGAGAAGGAGAAGGAGAAGGAGAAGGAGAAGGAGAAGAAGGAGAAGCAGACAAGAGCTTTGTGTGTGTGTCTGCTTTCATTTTATTTTATTAAGTTTACTGGGGTGACATTGGTTAATAAGATTATATAAGTTTCAAGAGTATAATTCTATAATATAGCATCTGCAGATTACATTGTGTCCACCAGCAAAATCAAGTCTTTTTCTGTCACCACGTATTTGACCCCTGAAAGATCCTACTGGCTGTAATAAGGATGACTGATGGGGTATGGTAGTGAATGTCATGTACCAGGTGGCCAGTAAGAAAGCTTCCATGGTATGTGGCCGAAGAGGAAGAAAAGGTCCATGTAGATGTTGCTGAGGCTTTGGAAAATGTTTCTACAAGATCCTTATTCTACATGTTTAAGATTTCAATGTTATCACTAATAAAAATAACTTAATAGAAAAAAATTATTCAAAAGGATATGACAGCTCCAACAAAATATAAAAAGAGAATACCTCTTGAACAATTGGGATTTAAAGACTGGTTTAACATTCAATAATAAATTAATGTAATTCATGCATTAAGAAAATAAAGGCAAAAAAGATGATCTCAATAGATAACAAATTTCAATATCTATTCATAATGAAAACTATATGAGAAAACTTAGTAATAGGAGGAAACTTCTTCACACTGATAAATGTATCTATTAAAAAATCTACAGGTAATATCATCATTGTACCAAATGGCAAATCACTGAATGTTTTCCACTAAGATCAGAAACAAGCAGGGATGTCCACTCTTGGCACTTCAATTTAGCGTTGTACTTAAGCTCCTAGACATTGTAATAAGAAACGAAAAGATAAAAAAGTGATTGCAAGCCCTGGCCAGTTTTCCTCAGTGGTTAGAGCGTCGGCTCACATACCAAAGAGTCTCGGGTTCAATTCCGGTCAAGGGCACGTACCTCGGTTGTGGTTCATCCCCGGCCCTGGTCGGGGTCGTGTGGGAGGCAACCAGTGGATGTGTTTCTCTCACATCGGTGTTTTTCTCTCTCCCTCTCTCTCCCTCAGTTTATCTGAAGATAAATGGAAAAATATCCTCAGGTGAGGATTGAAAAAAAAGTGATTGTAACATTTTCTATTCCCACCTAACAGCATATGAGAATTTTAATTGTTTTACATCATCACCAAAACTTGCTATTCAATCTTTTTATTTTATTTTAGCCATTCTAATAATTTTGTAGTGATATCTCATTGTGAAAATTAGTGATTTTGAGCATCTTTTCATGTGCTTATTAGCCATTCATATATATATTGAAAAGGAGGAAATATGTCTTCATTTGATGATTATTTTTGGAATCATGCACAAGGAAAATCCTAAAAACTTTACCAAAAATAAGTTACTAGGTCTAATAAATAAATTAATCGAGGTCAAAGAATTCAAGGTCAATATATAAAACCAAGTGCACCCACATATGCTAGCAATGAATAATTGAAAAATGAAAATAAAAATCACAATTCCATTTTATCATAGCACCTGAAACTTGAAACACTTAGGAATAAACATAATAAAATACATGCAGAGCTCTCATATCACTTTATTTCTTAAATTCCTGTAAGCATTTTCATACATTAATTATAGTACTTTGTTATAGCAAAGTGTTTACTGTACTTGGAACAATCCTAGAGCAAAGACCGTGTCTCCTCATCATCTTATCAGTGCCCGCACAGAACCCAACTAAGTGAATTAATAAACAACTAAGTATATATTATCCTAAAAACACAACATACATACATGAAAAAAAGTTTTTAAAATGAGAAAACATATCATTCACAGTCCCTTCACTGTCAATATTTTGGAGTGTTTCCTTCCAACCTCCTTTTTTCCCCTTTAGATAGAATTTTAGACTTTTTCTTAATATATTACTCATACAGTAGCACTTGTTTGTAAAATAATGGTCAAATTCCTACCTTATTCGTGTTGAAACGTCCTGTAGTTACAATCTGCTCTTTTGATTTACTGAAACAAAATAAAATGTCAGCTACCAGAAGCTGGAAGGAGGCTGTCCCCATCACAGAAGCAGCGAGTCCGTGTTTTAATGCAATCGCTGAGCTGGCTCCCCTTCACCGACCCTTGGCCTCACATTCACACGTGTTGTAGTAACTATGAGGGGGTTTGACCCAGGTGTTCTCTTGTAAGACTCTGACATACATACCTACTTTTCAACTCACTCCTACAAGGGCATGTCCAAACCAGAAAGCAGGAGATGGAATGTAGGCCCATCATAGGAAAATTTGGGCCATGATCTGAATATCTCCAATATAGATCGAATCTGCCCTAGAAAACAATGCTATCCAAAAAAAGTATCTAAATACTAAGTAAAATGAGTTCCTGTCCCAATTCTTTGTGCTTCGAGAAACAATTTAGGTCACAGTAGAAACATGAGGTTCAGAAACAATAAGCTCTGTACACGGAGGAAAATAAGATTCAAACAGGAAGTCCTTGTCCAGATAGACCAATACAGGTGTTTGTCAGCTGCAATAAAAATGTTCAGATAACAGTACCAAGCATCCAAGAAATGTCCAAAAGCAGTAACAACACAAATAAAACTCTGGTCATGAGATACAGCAGACCAATGGGATTGGAGCCAACAACAGAATAACAGCTAGACTGAAAGCTCCACATAAAGTCAGGGATGCACAGGCTTTCTGAAGCCGTGCCACAGACAAATACTCATTAGCTGCCGTGAGGAGCATCCTCCATAAGGTTTTCCTTGAAAATTAGTGTGGTTCCAAACTCTGTGTCTTCGCTTGGAGTAGAGATACGGCTGGGGAAAACAAAAGGCAGAAGGGTAAGAGAGAATCACAAAACTGCTTCACAATCCTTTGCAAAACTCAATCTTCCAGACACCTGAGAGAAGTGGGCTGTCTGAGCAGAAATAACCTCTAGGTGACACTTTGTATGTCTTCACTGATGCAAGAAGTCAGACAGGAAAGGGAAGGAAAGACTAATTGGATGAAAAAGCCCAGCTGAAATGGGACAGAAGTGACTTCTGGAAACCAAGGTACTGACCAGCCATGCACCAGGCTCCTCCTCTCAGTCAGGGGCCCGTAAGGACCAGCATCCTCACCATCCTGCAAGCTGACCTCCTCAGGGCAGCCTCCCCAGTAGCCTTGAATGTTCTCCTTCATCTGCTCCCTACTGGAACTAAAGTTGTTATTCTTGGTTTCCCCACCAGATCAGAGCTGTTGGTTGCAGTGAACTGTTTATCTGCAATGATTTTAGGGAAAATACTATCTTGCATTCACTGCCTTTCAACAGTGCTCAGTGCAGAGCCCAGCTAAATGAGTTAAATACATACACATACATTAATGGAAACTTCCCGAGAACTGTGCTTTTTATCTCTTGTTCTCTAGAGTTTGGTGAGATACCTGACACGTAGCAATCACTCAATACCTTCTAAATGAAATCAAACTTTGCATCAGGCTAAGGCTAACTTTAAAGACAGCGAATGACACGATGTTGACTTTACAACATGTGTCTGCACCGAAATGTTGTACTGCAAGGAACATACTGCATAGTGCTCCTTGGGCAAAGTCATCTGTCAGGATCTTAGCAAACTGGAATATCTTTCCAGAATGAAGGCAGCTGGATTCAGTCTCAGCGGTGCACCTTCTGACTTGGTATTCCCACTATCTGGCAGCAAGCTCAAAAGGGCCTGCTTGTGACCCAGCACGCACCCTGTTAGATAAACAGAAGACATCTCTTGAGTCAGTCTGGACGCAACCACCAAGAAAGGGAAGGCTGCAACAGCAGAAGCTGTCCTAGATTTCATTTTCTCCAGCCACAAAAAGAGAATTGGAGTTTCTCACTGCAGCCACCTCCAAAGAAGAGATACTTGTTAGACTGGGAAAGAAAAACTGGTGGCATATTTTTAGAACAAGAAAGTGGGTGATCCAGCCCATATAAATCTTTGTAAGAGAAGTGTACTGGGTGCTGAAAAGGTGTCCGATGCGAAATAGACTCTTTTCCCAGTAGAAAATGGGGCTTGACCAGGTGAGGAGTGGCATTCTCAACCTGAGTGACTCGGGCCCACTCTGAAGTGCTGGTGTCCTTGGTCTCCATAGTGGCCTCGGGCACTGTTCAACATTCAAGGAACATCTAAGAGGCAACAACTCCAGATCTCACCACAGTTCCACCTTCCAACTTCACCAGGCCTCTTTGGATGGCTTATTCAAGTCTTCCCTGGGGTCCGAATGCATTCCTTAGGCTGGACACCCTCGTGTCATTGCCGTGAATCCCACCCCACAGGCTCTACTCCCACCAATGGCAGCGCCACAGCTGCGGTGGCCCCGAGTCTGTTCAGTCTGTTCAGCTCCTCTAATTCCACTGGAGCCCCTCTGCTTTCACTGCCTCTAGTGGAAGGACATTTTCCTCCCAAATTGACAGTCCTTTCAACAGATTTTAAGTTATCTGGTCCTTACGTAAACATGTTTTTTTGTTTTTTGTTTTTTTTTTTTAGCTTCTTAATGTGAGTCTCTAGTTTCAGCTTTCCATTGTCCTTCATTGAAGAGCTTATCCCAGATGCTTGGTCATGATCTCACTGGGAATCTTGCTCTAAGTTGTGTTACCAGCCTGCTTCCCAGACCGTCACCCTCTGTCACCAAGGATTGTAGACGTCCTTCGATTTTTCTCTGCTTCAGGGTGCTCCTTTCGGAATTACCTCATTCTCTCCACATTTTTTCTTAGTCCGAAAGACTTGACACTCACTAATATTTAGTCTGACCTACATTCTTCTTCATTATTTGTCCCAGGGGAAGAAATGGCGTGGGGGTGGCACGTGGACCGCTGCCTCTCCTTCCTCGGCTGTGGCTGACCTCCTGTTCCGTGAGGGTCTCCACGCATCCTTCCCCCTCACACAGCCAGCCCACTCCTGCCAGGCAGAGAAGACACACCACGTGGAACTTCTTTGTCGTCCCTTACACAGGGGCTCTGTATCACAGTGCTCCTAAGATGGCCTTGCAGCTTGGGGTCTGACCCTTGAGCAAAAAGAACCTTTCTTGTCTCCTTGCTTATTGCAAAAGATTTTCAAAGAGAATCTGGGGGGGGGGGGTAATAATGTTCGTTTTATGAATAGCCAACACATCTATAGGTCTGAGATGCTTAAGGAGGGGACTATTTGGAGAGAGGATCTCTGAGGTTATTACTAAAGCCCTTTCCTCAGGAAGGCACATTCCTGAGAAAGCCAGAAACATTTGAAAAGTTTGTTTAAATTAGTTCTGCCTGGCCCTTTTAAAAATTACCCAGCTGCAGTGTCTCAGCCAGTCATATTAGGGCAATGATAAGACTGCTTTGCACATTATGAATTACCTGAAAAATTATGTGATTCAGAGAATTACGTGATTTGGAGAAATATGGAGCAAGAAAAAGCCTTAGATGTTATTGAGTCCTGAAGTACCCGAAGCCCAGATAAGGGAAGTGACCTGTTGCTGATTTCCAAAGTCAAGGAGTAGCAGAGCAGGGCCTGAGCCAAGACCACGTAAGCTCATGGTCAGGGGCATTTTACTGGGCTCCATTGTCTTCCTCTGTGGACCCCTGAAGAACTCCCATCCTACATTTCCCTTCCCTTTCTGGTGTCAGACATTCCTCCGTGAAGGGCACCCCTGTGGGGACAGGGTTGGCGGTGACAAAGGAAACCCGCTATACATTTTTGTTGATGAATGCTCAGGATGCTGAAAACATAAAGTGAGATTGAGTTTGCTTTTCTTGGATAGAAAGGGAAATAAAATTCCAGACAGCGGCTCTTTCAAATAAAAAATATATGATACAAGAAAGATAAGATCCATGAAAATAAGATACAAGAGTGATTAGATCCATGAAGACCGCCAACTGGTACCATATCTGCTGACGCAGAAGGAGAAACCAAGAGACTGGGCTTCTCACCAGCGTGTAGGCTCCTGGACGAAAGACTAGGCATCCCACGTGGTAATGAACAAGCGGAGGACAAGACAGTAATCCCAGGCCAACCCTAATCCTCTTTCTCCATCTGCTTCAAAGGAGCTTTCTGCTTGGTCTTTGAACAGGTAAGTAAAGTGGACACTGTCTACACTGTAACCAGGGTTTATCAATATCGTCTATATTTAAATAAAACTTTCTCTCGCCAGGGATCTCATTTCTTGCTTGAAACCCCGACACAAACACAAATGTTTCAGGGTTTCTTGCTGGTCCTTCCCTTTTGGGGGATGGAAAGGAGTACTTGAAGAAAACTACCTGGGTAAATTCAGGTCAAAAGTAGCCCTATCTTAAGCTCTGTGTGTGGAATTCACGGGGAAGGGTTTATTTTGTTCCTCTTGAAAGAGCTAGACAATTTACTGACTTTTCTAATAACGATTTAAGTGCCAAAGGCCCAGCTACCAGACCCTTCCCTGGACCACACTATCTTTCTTAACTCCCTGGGGCACCAGCATTTCCGAAGGTGCTGCCCCTCTGCTTTAATTTTCTTCTCCACAATTTTCTTCTCACGCCCCATAGCATTTAGTTTTAGGAATGCACACACACATATGCACAAAGACGTATACACATACACGTATGCATGCATACACATACCCACAATGTTTACGTGCATGTACACACATATATACATGCACACGTGCACCCCCACACACACTTGTGCACCTGCCAGGATCTTCAAGGTCTTCTGGTCTCCCGCTTCGACTATCCCTAAACTCCTCAATGGCTTTCAAATCTCTGTCAAGTCACTTTTCACCACACATTCCAGTTTCTTGGGGCTTCCAGGCATCCTGTAAATGTAATGATATACCCTCTGTTACTGCAACAGTGACAATAATTTATACCTACAGTAGCCTTTTATCCAGGAGTGCTCTGAACTGACATGTGCTACGAGAGCACAGAGCAAAGCCCCGCGCCTCTCCCTCCGCCGGCCCAGCCCTTGCATGGAAGACATCGCGGGTCTCCCATTCCTCATGGCAACACCTCATAAACATTTCAGACAGGAAGTACGGAAATCTGTCCAGTCAAAACTGCAGAAAGGAATTAGGTAATATAACACTTTTTCTTTCTCTTCTCCAGAAACTCTGAGAAATGCACTGATTCTCAGAATGATTGACCCCCAGACGGTCTCCCTGAATTGTAGCTTTTTGCCTGGGGATTACATATTTCCTGCAGCAGAGAATTTTCTTCTTTCCTTGTCTTATTTCCATCAGTCCTGTAGGTTTTTAGAGCATAAGATAAAAATATCTATATGGCTGGGCTATCAGCGACTCTTCTGGGTTTGTTTGTCTGTGATGTGAAGATAGCCCTCAGAGACACACACTTCCTCCGTGAAGGGCAGCATGACCAGTAACCCAAAAATTAAAAAGGAAGAGAAGAAAGAGAAAAAGTAGAAAGAGAAGGATGAGGAAGAATGCTGAGGAGGAGGAGGCAGCAGCTAGTTTTCTCAGGAAGAGAGCGTCACGGAGGAGGAAAGGTACAAGCTGGGGACAGAGGCGGTTTCAAACCCTGCCTTGGCGAAACTCTGGCCAGGGGTTCTGAGCTCGTCCCCCTTAGTGGGTGAAGGGGACCATGCACACTGCACGTGGTCACTGTGACGAGCAGATAATACCGAGAAATGTCTGGCACAGAGTAGGCACTCTTATTTTTTGCAGTTTCTGAAAACTGAGATGCTCTGTGCTAATGGAGAAGTCAAAAGATGGTAGACACTTTACATGTACTGTCTCTTTGAGGTGTCCTAAACCTGCTGCTGAACTTGAGCTGTTGCCTTTAATTATCATGCGTTTGCTCTCTCCACTCCTGGTTACATGCTCTCCAGTGCCAGGCAGCAGGCTAGGTGCCAGGGACCCCGAGTGGGAAAGGACCCCCTGCCACAGGAGCTGCAGGCTAGAGAGGAAGTGAGCAAGAGGCAACGCACACGGCACGTGAACAGGAGTGAGGCCGGGGGTGCCAGGGCCCAGGTGGAGGGCATACCTAACCCGGTCTTGGGTGGTTGGGAAGAGGGGCATCTAACTTTGCCTTGACTCTCTCTTCCGACCCTTAAGTCTGCACCCAAGAAGTTTCTTTACATTTCCAGGTTTTAAAAATGATTATTTATGAAAGGCAAAGGGTCTAAAAGAGCACAGCTATAGTTCCGATTTTAGCTAAAAAATGGCTGGAGAAGAAAACCACCCAATGACTAATCCCAGTAACCAGTCCATCTTCTCACAATGAGGGGATCTGGATCGGCCTCCCAACTAGCTCTGAAAAGGTCCAAGTCCTAATTCAATGCAACCATTATTCACCTGTGAGAGCCAGCTGGAGATAGTCATCTGTTTTCTGTTTATTTAAATTTTTTTTTCTTAGAGAGAGGAAGGAAGGGAGGAAGAGAGAGAAACATTGATGTGTGAGAGAAACAGATCGGTTGCCTTCTGTGCGCTCCTGGGTATATTCCCTGACCGGGAATTGAGCCTGCCACCTTATGGTATACAGGACAACGGACAACACTTCAACCAATTGAGCCACACTGGCCAGGACAGACATTCATCTATTAAGACAAGGATAAGCACCTAAGCAGTGGGTGTGACCATGAGGTGCCAGAGGTAATTATGGCGGCACACTGCTTCTCCCAACCAGGAGCAGCTGCTCTTGCCTTCTCTTCCCTCAACCTCTTTATTTCTCCTTCTGGTTCCTTTATTCTCCCTCCCCCCCTTTTTGGGGTTCCTCCTCCCCTCTTCTATGCCTAGAGCCTACAAATTGTACCAAGGGGCACAAACCATTCTGTTACCACTAACATCTAAATAGATTGTTGACTTCTGTCTTAAAATATTACCACAGCCTTTCGCAGTCAAGATGACACCAAGAAGCTGTCGGTGGGACGCCAGTGAACAGAACAATGAGAGCCATGCAGATCTGGGAGTATTCCTTCAATGGAAAGAAAATGCACATGGCCTGAGATCTGGTCCCACTGACTTTAAGCGCAAGCACACTAACATTCAACATTCATTCAACAAGCATCTCACTGAGCATTTGTTTGCCAAATCTTTTCTGGGCCCTTGGGGCACAGATAAATTAAATATAGCCCCCAATCTGGTGAGGAGAGAGACAGAGAAATGAATAATTTCAGTGCAATGTATTGGTAACTAAATCTAATCTGGCTACTAAATCCGTGCAGGAAAAGGGAAATGGATAGAGTGGTAATTAGGAGCCTTTTCTTCAAAGTCACTCTCACTGAATTTTTATGTGGCCTTGGATAAGTCACTTAAAATTGTGCTCCTATAAAATGTGGGCAATAATAATTAGTCATAGTTGGGTTCTAGGAATTGCCGTGATAATGAATATAAAAGTAAATTGTGAGGAGGAAAATGCTATATAATTCTAAGATATTGCTGCTGCGCTGTCAATTTGCAAAACTAATTTATCCATAAAATTCGAGTCTCCAGTTCAACTATCTTTAGGAAAAAGGTCCTCTCCCTCTTCTTCCTGCCTGCCTATGTCTGCTGTTCTTCCTGCCAGCTAGGAGGGCCACCCCATCAGCACGTGTGAGGCGAGGCCTCCTGTGGGCCCCACGCTCTGCCAGGCCCTGGAATGGAGTGGGGAATGAGACAGAGGCAGTGTTTATAAAAGCAATGTCTCTTTCCCAACTAGGAATGCAGACTGTGCCTCCGTCTGTGTCGTGCTTTCTTCGGGGTTGTGTGTTTTTCTTCGAGAAAGCATGCTGAGGCTTCAATGCAGAGGAAAGAGGAGCATGGAGGACAGGCCTGGGCCTCACCTTCCTCTGGCTGAGAAATGGAAAGGGAATTGAGCTGAGCTGAGGGACATGGGAAATGTAGTCATGACTAAAGGTTGCATCTTACTTTTTGGGCAGGGCACAGGGCCCCAGGCTCCTCTGCAGATTGTGGTGGAATTCCTCCTAAAAGAAATGGACATTCTGCTGGGAATCATTCTGGGAAGAGATGCATCCTGGGGCAGGAAATAAAGTTCCAGTAGGGCTCAGAGTCGGATACAGGAACACATCCTCCTTGTTCTGCAGCCTGAGGGTCATGGGAGGGAGAGACCTGCAGACACAAGGCGCAGTCCCGGCCAGTGTGCACCTCCAGTTGCAAAGCAGGGAGGCCATTGATGGACATGGAAGATGGCTCAAGGCCTATGCAATGGCTCCAAGTCACTGTCTGCAATATACTCCTTGTCCCCAGATCTGCAGGAAATTTCATGACCTGTTAATAGCCTGTGGGAATGATGGGAAAGGGCTACTGTGGCAAATCAAGGGAAGGGTGTGTCCACCGTGGGAGATAGACCCGCCAAAGGAAGGGCAGTGGCCACAGTGGAAGAGATGGTGACCCGCTGAATATGTTTCTTGAGGGCTGGTGATGATGGCCTGAGGAGGGGAAGAAAGCCATGCAGACCCCATTCAATGCGTGCCTGAGCCACAACCCCTAATAGATGGGGACACTAGAGGACAGTGAACAGAAGCTGGTGCCATCGTAATTGAAACTACACAGATACTGTCTAACAGGTGATGGTAAAAATGATCAACAAACCAACCAAATGTACCAATAAACCCTCCTCATCTAAGGAGGTTTCAAGGAGGAACTGGATCTAAGTAAGAGAAGCTGTGAGGGAAAGGGAAGGATGGGGGGCAAAATGGGGGGCAGGGAGGACTTGGATGGGGACAGCAGAGGAGTAAAGGGGGAGGCTGGGATGCCCCGGGCTATGCAGAGGGGAGGTGGTGGGAGACCATGCCGCCCAAGCTGGGGAGAGATGAGGTTGACTATGCCACACGGGGTCAGCCTCTTAAACCAAAGTGACGTGTCTTAGGCTGTCTGCCAGGGACAGTGCAGTGCAAAAGGGACTCCGTTTCCAGGGAATGTGATCTACATAGAAAGCCAATCAGGAAAATTCAGTCTCTCAGAAACTCAACTTATTTCTCATTAACAGGTTTGGGTTTGAATGATGTAGATAATCGCCTCAACTCTCCACTTCGTTTTACCTGCAGAAACTTACCCTCAGAGGGGTATTTTGAAGATAAATGAGATTCAGGCAGAGCGCTTTGAACTTCTCCGATGAAAGGTAGCGTATCAATACGGGCCTTACATAATTAAGATGCTTCAAATTGCCAATACATGTTTATTTATAACCCCCATTATAATCACTGGATATCTTTTCTTTCCTTTTTTATTTTTTATAAAAAGGCAGGAAAAATCTAATGTTTTTTAACCACACTGCTTTTGTGCGCTTAACATTAACCTTTCCTTCCAAATGTCATTAGCTGCTAATTAAGATGTTGATTTGCAGATTGTATATCTTGCAATAGAAGTGATTTGTGAATGCTTACTAGGTGTTTATCAACCTACACCACTCATATTGGTTTAGCAAGAGCCTGGTGCATTTTAATTTACTGAGCAGTTTCCCAATTCTCCACTTATTTCTGCATGTGCATAATGAGAAAAAAATGATTAGAGAGGAAAAATGGGAAATACTATAAATAGTTTCTAAAGCAAAATGCCACAGGAAAGAGTTATGGCTCTAAGTAGGTGCTAAAAGAGTTGAATGTGTTTCCTCTTTGCAATGGGGTATTTTAAGAAATAAAGTTTGCACGTTGGTTATGGGAGCAGATGTGTCTACATGTACCTGTGTGGATGCGTGCATACGTATACGACGCGATTGTGGAAACGCAAAAAGGAACCGATGACCGAACAGTCTTAATTTTCTGCAAGGCAGATGCGCTTGTTTTCCAAGGCTGAACTGCCCCTTTGCCAGACGCATATTCTTAAGGTTTCCCAAAGAACCATCTGCTTCTACAGCCACCCTTAAATCAAAGAAATAAAAGGATTATTCCGTTACTGCGAAGGATTCTGCAACATAGGGGACATTTCCACAGGACTTTTTAATATAATTTATGAATATTTGCTAGCAACATAATTGTCTTTTCTGCTGACATTTTCAAAGCAACACTGTGATTTGTTGTGTCTCTGGAGAGTCCAACTACAAAACTGATAATTATATTAAATATACATAGACAATAAAGAGTGTGTTTACATAACTATGCCCATAAATATCTGATTGAACAGTCATTGTTCTCAAACCCCTTTTAAGCAGCTCTCTGAGGATTCCGGTTCTAATGACATGATGGTTTAAAAGATGTTGCTCAGTCTTGTTCCATATTTAATTAACTTTCCTTTTTTAAACTTGTGATGGCAGAGACAATATGAAACAGCTCTGAAAAGAGGGAGCGCTTTGAAACCTGAACGAGACCTTGTCTGGCGCGGTGCGGCACAGACAGGCAGGGACCCCGGCCGTCCCCGGGGACTCCACGACGAGGCCACTCCGAGCTCTGCAGCCCGAGCACCTTCCCACGCACATTTCACACCTGCGTAGCCTCACGCACGCGCTCCCGCCCGTGAGCAGCTGCGCCTCTAATGATGTCTTCCTCTGGCAAAGAAGACCAAAGCAAATTGGAAAACCACAAGCCTTGGGAGGCGGGGGCAAGGAGTGTGCTGGCAAGAACAGGGCCTGGGAGGTCTCTGTGCTCAGGTTCTGGCCTGGCTCTGCCGCTGCTGTTTGACCTTGGGCAAGTGCATTCATCTCCTGTGGCTGCCGCAACCAATCACCACCTTGGTGGCTTAAACACCACACAGTAATTATCTTGCAGTTCTGACGTCAGAAGTGGGTCTCACAGGACTAAAATCAAGGTGTTGGTAAGACTGGTCCTTCTCGAGGCTCTAGGGGGGAATCAATTTCCTTCCTCTTTTCAGTTTCTAGAAGCCACTCACGTTCCTTGGCTTGTGGGCCCTTTCTCCGCCCGCAGAGCTGGCCAGCAGGCGCAGTCTTCTCACTGGTACCACTCTGACAGGGCTCTCCTGCCTTCCTTTACAAGGGCCTCGTGATTACCCTGGACACATCCAATAACCCAGGGTAATCTCCTCATCTCAACACCCTTAATTTAACCACATCTACAAAGTCCCTTTTGCCATGTAAGGTAACATATTCACAGGTTCCAAGGACTCAGATGTAGACATCGTGGGGGCCATTGTTCTGCTTAGCGCTGAACTTCAACTGCATTATCTACTAAGGAGGGAGCTAGTATGAACTAGATTTGTTCATCCAACAATAAGGGCCCAGGTGACACAAACATACATAACTTAGATCCGAGTCTGTCCTGGACAGAGCTTTCAGCATTGAGGGAGAGCTGAGCATTGCCCAGAAAAAGTAAACACAATTGTTCCAGTTGTGTTGAGGGCTACAAAGGAAGCATAAAGAAAGAGGAGAGTATTTTACAAAGCGATCTGGCCCAGCTGTAGGTAAGGGGCAGGAGTAGTCAAAGAAGGCTTCCCTGAGGAGGTGACAGTGAAGCAGAGACAAAGCAACGTTCTTGCAGCTATCCAGCAGAGACTGTGGGAAGCTGGGACTGCTGGAGGGACTGATGAGGATTTCCAGGTAAAGGGCACAGCCAATGCCCACGTGGAGGCCCTGGGGTGTGGGGCGGAAGAACGAAGCCAGTTGGGAGAACTGAGAAGAAGTCCTTAGGGCTAAGAGCACAGGAGTAAGGGGGATGGATGGGGATGTGCTGAGAGAGGCAATGGAAGAGAAGATAGCACTTAGAAAAGCATCAGGTGCTCCAGGAGGTTATATGTAACTAATTTTCATAAGATAGATACTATTTTAATCTTCATTTTGCAGATGATGAAACTGAGAAGCTAAAAGACCTCCCCAAGGTCACCTACCTGGTAGAGCCAGGACTTGCATGGGCATCTGCTCTCATCACTATGTAATTCCACATCTAGGGCAGCATTGCAGGACCTTTAACCTGTACAGTAAGAACAACTGGGAGCCATGGAGGAATGTTCAAGCACTTGAGAGAGATTACTCTGGATAATTGATTGACGGCATCTGGCCAGGGAGGAAGCAACAGCTCTCAGGTGAGGCAATATTGGCTCAGTCTGAAGTGAGAATAGTGGAGGTGGTGAGAAATGGACAGATTCAGTGAGCATTGAGAAGGTTTGGGAAGTTTCGCTGATTGATGTAGGATGGAAGAAGAAGGAAGTGTCAAAGATGATGCCCCATGCTTCTCTCCAGATTATTTGGAAGGACCATAAATCCCGTCCTTCTAGAATAAGGAGCTCCAGAAAATAAACAAATGCTGAAGCCCTAAAACCATAAAGGTCTTTGACATATTAGTAAAAAAAAAGAAGGTGATAATGGAAAAAAAATTTTTTTAATAAAATAAGGTATGAATGATTTGAATGTTTGAATGGATTTCAAGTTCCCAGTAAAATTCAGTAGCATTTCTCCTTGGCAATCTCCCCTTGCAAGAGATGAATCCTGCTTGCCATCACCGCTATGATTCTGTGTTTGTGCTGAACTCTTTCTAATTGTCATCAATTATGATTCATTTACTTTTAGGTGTCTTGCCTGTCATAATATTATCATTTATAAGTCTTTCCCTTTGCAGGCAGTGAGAATCTGTTGTGACATCTCAATAAAGCAGGATTCAATCAAGGTGTGAATGAATTGTTAATCTCGTTATAAATAGAAGGTACCATATGTCAGTATGTACTCGATGTCTTCCTCTTTGTTGAAAACAATGTTAGTGAAACAAAACAAAAGAAGTTTCAGAAAGAGCTGGTTCAGCTCACCAAGCTTCCAATTGTATTATAGCCAACAATGATCTGCAGCTGATTCAGATTTCTGAGACTGGTATTCACACACATTTCCTTAGAATCATCATTTGAAAGAGAAAATTAGTGTCAAATTTGGACATCAGAACCACAGGTATACCCATCCCTCCTGATTTTGACTGTGGAGATAGCCTTACAACTCTCCATGTTCTAAGAAGCATATTCTATGAGCCATTTCATCTCAATATTGTTTCCTTCTTTGCATTTTCTTCCGGGTATGCAGATTTTTAAAATATAGCTAAACTGGCTGAGTTCTAGCCCAGATCATTTCATGAAAAATACATCCTGAATCTTTTTCTACACGTGTACTCTCAGCAGGGAGGGCCCTGGCCCATTCCATCTTTGATAGAGCACCTGAAACGTGATGCTAAGGCACCTGAGGCAGTGCGCTTTCTAGGAGAGCCCATGTGTGCCTAGAAGTCCAGCAAACACCAGAGCCAATAAAACTTACAATAGCATCCCATAATCTAGGGCAAGTTTCCGTCTGCTCTTCTGGAGAACCTCCCCAACACCACCCCTCCCCCAAAGCCGAAGCCAATCAAAATGTGCTCTATGTTGTTCCATTTCTTCAGGGCCTCCCTAAGGGACTAGTTGTTAGTTCAAAATCAAGCTAATGGCTCGCAATAGTTCCCTGACAGTGTCCAGTGGCATTACCACTGAGAATCACTGCAGAAGAGTGCAACGAGCTTGGATTTTGGCATCAGCCTCTTTGGGGTGGGAATCCTGACTCTACTATTCACTCACTGAGTATTCTGGGCAGGTTACATTTTTTGAGGTGGCCTCACTTATAAAAAAGGGATTCATACATCATGAGGTTGCTATGAGGATTAAAGAAAAAAATGTGTATTCAGAAACTGGCCTATTGACTGCCAGTTGGGTAGAGGCCAGATGCGGCCCCCTGGAGACCCATCTCAGTCATCGCTCACGACTGGTGATCTGGACCCCATAATTGTCATCTTCTCCCTCTCTCTACCTCTCTGTCCTTTCCTCTGTTTCTTCTTTTCTTTCTCAATAATTTATTGAGCTCTCACTGGGTGCAGAACACTTTTCCCCCTTATTTTTAACTATTCCCAACACAGAACAAAGGGCACTGATGACACATAATCTGAGGAAAGTGGGTGGAAGCGCCATGCCTGCAAAGAGCCATTTAGAACAATGACCCTCCTGCCCTGTCCCTCCAAATTCACTGTAAACTTGTTTCACAATAGTCATTAGAGACACAAAGGAAGTGTTGATAAGCTCCATGATTCACTCAAGGACCAAGGTTAATTTTTATTTATTCCCAGGTCATCCCAAACAGAGGCAGATGGTGGTGGCATTTCCTCTTGCCGGGAGCTCAGATATTATCTGGATAGATTTCAGCAGCGTTGTGTCCATTCCCTCTCAACGCGGCAGCTTTCCTGGAGAGCCCCAGCCACCCAAACTGCAGATGAATCTGATCCAGCTCCAGTGACTTGTGGTCAGTAATTGAGGTCACTTGGGCCTGGCTGGAGGAAAGCCAGCATCGCCAAGGAGAAAGGTTGACATCATTTATCCTTCAGCGGCTCTTTCTTTGGAGGGTTTATTTTTGGTGACCATTTAGGCAGTAGCTTACGAAACTGTGGCTTTCAGTTTATTAAGAAGTCACTTTCTCTCATTTTACTAGTATCAGGTGATTGGGATGGTTTAAAATCACAGCCTATGGAATCTACTTACAGAGCGCTATAGGAATGATCACAAAGGGTCCCATCCACAGCTAATCCAATCAGTTTTCTGTTACACACAGAAGTAGAATACGACATAGTCTCTCTTTTCAGAGTTTATATTCAAGGTGAAGAGGGAAGTCATATTATACTCATGGAAAACCTGAGACTGTAAGACAGGATTTGACTAGTGCATTTGTGGGTGGTTTTCAAATGCTAATCAAATTGCCATCCTGCTCCTTTAGGTTCTTAGAAAACTCAGAACATCACAGGGAGGTAGATGAAGAGCAAAACAGTACCAGTTTTTCTTCTAGTTGGACAGAACCCAATAATCCCCTAAAGCAGAGCTTCCGGTTGGCCTGAAACCAGAGCCCAGCTTTCACCTAGCCTCCCTCAAGGAGAGATGGAATGGGGACTGGGGAGGTGGGTCTGCACATTAGACAGGTACCCAGCACGCTGCGGGGAGCACGGAGCCTGCTTCAGGCTCAGGGACAGACAGACCCGGGGTACCAAAGAAGGCCAGATCCAAGGCCCTGGGACTTGTTCCCTCCTGGCTGAGGTGGCCCCGCTGTTGCCATCTTCTCTCCATGTCATCAATAATGTCAGCCTTTCCTGCGATGGGGAATACATAACAAGGGGAAAAGAAGGGTCAGCAATTATTATGCCAATATTGCTCCTTCCTGGGGGTGTGAAGCTTCCTTGCTGTGGAAATTGGAAGCCCAGAATAAGCATTTGCCCCTTCTTGCAATTTAATTTCAGAATACAAAACTAGAGATTAGAAGGCAGCAAGAAAGACTAGACTTGGAGAGATCAAGACCTGGAATCTAGACATACTCTCTGGACTGGGCGTGCTCTGAAGTCCAGAATTAAATGCAGTGCTGGGTGAGAGCCAAGCCAGGTGGGGATGCAAATGCCCTCAGCGTTTGGTGGGGGTTCATACAAGCAGGCCGTATCAGGAAGGTCTAGCCTGAGTAACTGACCCTGTCCAGGCAGCTGGGCCAGTCAGAGGGACAAACCATGGACAAGCAGGCAATATTCAGAAAATCAGGTAGACCAAGAGACCAGCAAGATGGTGAGCACAGGACAGGTCTGACACCAAGTCCTAGGGTGGTGCTTTGGGCCAGGCCAGGCAAGAGGAGGGCAGAAACACAACTGTGGAGAAACTGAAGCCCTATACAGATACCCAAGGTCAAGCTCTGGAAGAATGGGCCAAGAGAAGGCCCTATAAAAGTCCTGAAGCATCAGGTAGAAAACAAAGCAGAATACCAGTTGTCAGAACTGGGACATGAGGTTTGAGGGCTTTGCAGCAAGATTGAGCTTATACTAACTGCAAGTACCTGACATGTGCTTAGCACAGTGCCTGGCACCCTTTGAAAGCTCAGCAAGTGTTAGCTTTTTATTATTATCTGATTTAAAAAGTTAAATTAGCTGTAGTACCAAGTGAGGACTTTCTATTCGAAACCGAAGGGGTGATCAGACTTGGGTGGATCCAGAGGAGTTTGTCCCCCACCAGAGGACAGTCCTCCATTTGTCACTTTACAAATCAGGAGCATTGGCTAGTCCATCTAAGCCCATATCAGTTTCTTCCTTAGGAAGCTAACTTTCAGCCATTGTTATATTGTGCATCCTCGTGAAATCTATGAAGAAATCTCTTTCTGGCTCTCATTGGCATCTCCTTGGCCACCATCTCCATAGCCGGGAACCAAAGCTGGCTTATTCTAGCCTAAATTTTTCTTAATGTACCTTGAAGACAGAAAATATGATTCTGAATATCCATGCCCTGTGGTTACGGGTGAGGAAGAACAAGCCTGAATCATGTTTCCGAGGCAGATGGTGACAGTTCCTATCAGTTTAGCATCACCAATCTTTCTTCTGCTTCCTTGGTATGTTGTAAGGATTAAATCATCTGTATGAATGCCTCGTGCAATGCTGGCTCCCAGTGTGTGTTAATCAATGATCAATGCATTTCATTTATTTTAAATGTAACATTTCCAGGATACACCCTATCATCATCTTTCTACCCTATTTTCACTATCACACACACATAAACTAAAGTAACCTGTGCTACCCCAGCAGCTCTAATGACATAGCTGATGCTAATAGGAATGATCACTGGAACCCACGTGATAGAGTTGCTGTAAGATGAATGACGTGTATTTGTGAAGGACTTACAAACGTGTCTGGCCAGCAGTCCGTACTGTACATGAGTGTGCGGTGCTATTGGTGTCCGTAGGAGTTGCAGCCGTTGTCCGTCATCATCACAGTGTTTCGTGTCAGGTACCTCTCTATTGCTCGTCACCCTGCAGAGCAGAGGGCTAGATTCCTGAGATGGTTTAGAAAAAAAGAAAGGGTTGTATTGACAAGACTACACCCTGACATCTGCAAAAAACAGGAGCCCACCCCTGGTTTTTCCACAGCACCTTCTGTTGTCAAAGACCTCTTTCTGGTAACACACCCCACCTACAGCTCCATTGTTAGGGCTGTGTTCGCGGCCATACATCTTCCTGCACCTATTTGCCATTTCAGTGTTCAGATGCCATCTTTGCAAGAAGTAGGGAGAGGAGATAAAGATGGAATCTGAGAGGCAGAGAATTTTATCTTGGGTTACTGAGTATTTACCTTAAGGGACCCTTACCTGACTGCACTGGACTAACTTTGCTAAACTGCACTATGGAATCGTTACTTTCTGCCTCTACCCAGTGATGGGGGCTCATGCAAGCGACCAGTCAATGACTAGGACAGTGGAGATGTTGCCTGCTCCCTGCACACGAAGGGTGATAGGAGTGACGTCACCTGGCGGCACCATGTGTGAGCCGTCACATTTTGGTTATTTAACATTAGCCATGTCTAAGAGTTTTGGCTCCTGTCCCCCAAGAGGTGACATTTTACTAACTCCATTAATAAGCATACTATTTAATAATGCTCCGGGGCTCCCAGGGCAGAGCCTGTACACAACAGAACACGAGCACGTACATTCAGGTCCAGAGATGTAAGTGGCAAATGTGCAGCGGCATGTTCCAGTGTCAGTCACTGAAGACATGGTCAGCACTGTCGTACTTTGGGGACTACTGAGTCCTTGCTTTGCTTTTCCTGCCTCTCCTCATGTCACCACCCATGAAGGTAAACGAATACCTTTGTTGGGACCCAGATCAGTCACAAGTGGGCAGGTCAGCCTGAGCTTGGGTGGGGCTTAGTATTGAGTCATTTTTCCTGTTATCTGCTGACCTGGGACAAGGTCCCCAGGTTTGATCACTGAAGCCATGAATCTCCCTCAATATAACTTGACTCTTTCCCTCTTTCTCCCGGAATCCAGTCCCGTGTTCTCCGTGTGCCACCGTCTAGGTGTCATCTCCTGGAGTTTGTTTTCTGAGAACTCCCCAAGGGTGCTGGCTTGCTGGCCTGCTTGTCTGCATTCCATGTGGCCTGTCTGTGGCCTACTATGGGGACCCCCTCTGCCTCCCCAAGAACCAGTGTGTGTCACGGGCCTGAAATGCGGCAAGGATTGCCAGGTCTTTGGACATGGTACCCAGGCAGACCCACCCTTTCTTAGCTGTCAGCTGGGCCCACCACCCAAGGGTGGGTTGTGCATTGATTCTTCACCAGTGTCTGCCCAGCACCCAGTATGTACTAGCACTGTGTGGGGTGATGGCACCACAACAGGCACGAGATACCCGCAGTCCCTGCCCTTCGCATGGCTTTGGTCCAGCTCGCGAATCAAGCGACGGGCCGTAAACCCTCCACCCGTGCTTTATCCACATACTGCTTTGATGACTCTGTAGATGGGACATGGACTGTGTTCTATGAACAGAAATGTTTATTTTGATCATTTCAACAAAATGACAAAAATTCATCTTTATTAGTGCACAGGCTGCTGCTTCTGTCTGGGCGTGACAGCCAGCAACCCTTACTGTGTTTTCCGTTTCCAGGTCCCCTGTGAAGCCATCCCCGGACCGCCTGTTCAGGTAGACACCGCGTGTCACCTGGACTCCCGCAGGACCTCTTCAACACCCCGACGGAGCACTTCGCAGGTGATGGTCACGCGTGTGGGTCTGTCTCCTGAACATTCAGTGAGCTCACGGGATGAAAGAGGCACCTGGTCCATGTCCGCAATGCCAGCGTCTTCCCTGGCCCTGACAGGCAACTTGATGGTACGTAAAACGAACGCTTGTTCCTTAAACTCTGGGTTACTCCTCGGTCAAAGGAACATTCAACTCACAGGCAGGAACCACATTTTATTGAGGGCCACCTAGGAGGTAGGCACTGTGCTGCATGTTCTATATCTGTGTTCAGTCTAATCTTCACAGCAGCCTTACGTGATACGGACCATTTGCCCCATTTTAGAAACAAAGCAACTCGGGCCCAGAGAGCTTGTTTCATGTCCAAAATCACACGCCAGGACTGGAACCTAGGACCGCGCCACACTGCCTTCCTAGGACCAGCCACCCGCTCAGCTCCCTCAGCGCCCACACGGCCCTGGACCTCCTCGCTCCTGGGGAAAGAGCCCCAGAGAGCCCCTGCCTTGGCTGCACCCACAGGGGGACATCCACTTCGGTGCATTAGGACGAGAACGACTGAGTGAATGATCAAATGGGACCATTGCCTCTCATGCCGATCGACAACGAAAGCATATGGCTCTGTAAACCGAGGTTTCCCTTCGGCTTATTACACTCATTACTTCCTGTCAGTTAGAGTTCACCTGCTTCAATTTGACTAGAACGTGTGAATTGCATATTTCATATATTACTTAGCAGGTGCCCACCCTGAGCTAGTTTTTTTTTTACTTCGTCCCCACAGAATGATAGTTGTAGGGCAGTCCAAGGTCTTAAAAATGATTATTTTTCCATGGAATGCCAAATTAATAAACGTTTGCAGTTGATCTGTATTTAGGGACATAATTCCAAGTCTGGGCTTTAGCTAATGCATAAATACGAATCACATAATGCCACTTCTCTTCCTTTCTTTTCCACATATGTCCCTCGGTTTTGATCTTGTCTCCACTTAGCCGTGAGCCTTGAGTGGTTGCCTTGTCTTTCTGAGCCTCATTTTCTTTTCTTTTTTTAATTATCTTTTTAAAATATTTTATCTTTTTGTTGATTTTAGAGAGAGAGGAAGGGAGAGGGAGAGAGAGATGGAAATGTTGATGAGAGAGAACATCGATTGGCTGCCTCCTGCATGCCCCCCACTGGGGATGGGCCCACAACCTGGGCATGTGCCCTGCCTGGGAATTGAACTGGCGACCTCTTGGTGCATGGGTCGACGCTCAACCACTGAGTCACACCCGCCAGACTGAGCCTCACTTTCTCATTTGTAACGTGGGTATATCATGTTTTCCAGGGCTGTTGTGTAGATTTAGGGAGACACATATGTAGTTCAGGTATAAAATTTGTATTTTAACATCCAGCACCGCAATTTCTCACACAGACAACTTTTGTATAAAAATGCGTTAAGCCTCAGGGGTGAGACACAGAGGGTAAATGCGTCTGCAAAAGGCAAAGCGACAAAAGCAAGCATCCCCGAGCCGCTTGGAAGAATGGGCTTTTGCTCACAGGAGGGGAAGAGAAGGGAGGTTGGAGAGGGTGGAGAAGAGAGAAGGTGGGGGATGGCATCTTATTCAATCCTGCAAAGCTAGTGTCTTACCTGGCACCTGATAGAAAAAACGATGGTGACTAAAATGAACAATTCTTCCTTAAACTCTTCGTTACTCCTAGGTTCAAGGAACATTTAACTAATAAATAGGAACTAAATTTTAGTTCCTTGAGGAGGGGCATACAGCCTGGGAGCAGCCTTGAACTGCCCAGCCCGCTGGCTGAGGACAGGCCTGGAGCTGGGTGTGGAATGTCCATTGGATGCTGAGCGGCTGTAACACCAGCCACTCCTCTGACACCCGGCTCACACTCTCAGTGACTCTGTTCTTCTCAGGAGTGCTTTCACGGGGGAGATACTTGTGGGTAATTTAATTTCGATGCCAGCCATTCCCTCGTCCTCCAGCTCCAGGCTAGGTGCTGGCTTTCCCCAAGCAGCAGGAGGAAACAGGACTCAGCACCAGTTAGAGCTCTACATGAAGAATCCACTCACCCAGAAGCATTCATGGGCGAGGTGCCTTAAGTGAGGATTTTGTGGAGAAGATAGCAGAGGAAGTTTGCCTTGCCCAATCCTCACCAAGAACCAAACCAAATCAACAAAACAAAACTTAGAAATATGCATTAGACACAACTGGGCTTGTTGCCTGTTCCGGACCTTTCTTCTCCTACGCAGAGCCCTCTGTAGCTGTCTTCTCCACAAGAACAATGCAAATTCTTTTTCTTGTCCAGGCAATTAATTATCACAGAACCTTGATCCCTCATCCTCTAACCCATGTAGCTCATCACAAGATTTCTTGCTGTAAAATGCAGCATTCTCTGGTGCATTGAAATTTCTTAAACTGGAGAGTGAAAAGTGGGACTGACCTTGTGTCTTTGGTATAGTGTGGGTCAAAAAAACAGCCTGTGTTCAAGTGGGACCCCAGAGCCAGAGGTAGAAATGCTGGCAGGAGGACACAGACCCACTCTCTATCACCTTCTTCCCACCCTCGGGTTCCCTAACTGCAGAAAGGAAAGGGGAAGAATGGGGGAAGAGGTCAGATTTGAACTTCCATTGGGCAAAGACTAGTCAAAGTGATCTTCTCTCCAACTGAAGCAGCTAAGAGGTCTAATTAGATATGACATGAGTATAGTGCCTGGTCCACAGTAGGTGCTCAAAAAAAGCATCTCCATTTTCCTCCAGTCATAATTAACATTGCCTCTACTCTCCACTACCCTGATCAAAAACTAGCCAAGACAATAAGAAACCCAGGGCCAACCTGTGGTCAAGCTCATTCTCCAGGGGCATCCAAGCCTTGCCATCTTGTGGTCAAAGAAGCCTGCTTGGAATGAGATTGACATATGAAGAAAGCCTTGGGTACATTTTGTTTTCACAAAATAACACTCACCCTCTTGTTTCTTTGAGCTAAATAGCATGATGATTCTCAATGGAATCCTTACAATTCTCTCTGGGAAGTTTGAATGTCTCCTGTAATTTAGTTAAACAGCTTTTAGGTATCACAGAGAAACTTATTACTCATGGAAGGAAAATGGATCCCCACACTTGATACTGGGACCTCTTAATGTCCATCTGGGGCTCCTTGTGGCTGCATGATTTGCTCTTTCCCCAAAATGCAGTGAAGGAACAACCAATAAGTGAGCTCTCACACCATTTGTTGATGCTCTGTTTACTGTTCCTTTATTTACATAACTAAAGAGTCAACATTCTAACATGTTTGCAAGCTGTCATGACATGAGAAGCCAGTAATCTGCTATATTTTGCTTGCTAACATATTTTTGACATATTTTAGCTTTTGATTATAAGATTGCATCTTTGCCTGCTACCATCTGTCTCGACTCAATGGAATGCAGGCATTTACAAAAACAGTGGGGTGTAGTATTTCTTATATACTTGAACTCTACCAGAAACACGCTATTTTCAGTCTTAACCAATATGTCATGCTTTCACACACAAAGTCTGAAATGCTTGATATCTTGCAAGATCTGCCAGAACATATCTTCACATCTAATTTGGCTGAGATGAGAAATATATTGAGGAGAAGGGAGCAGCAATGAGCTTCTAAACAGAGGTGGCTTTTTCTGTGGTTTATATCCTCTCGACTAAGCTTATTCATCCCTTGATCAGCATGATTAAGATCTGAGGAAATACATCTTCTTTTGGACTTTGTAACCTCCCAGTGGCTGGCATTCTTGAGGCACATTTTTTAGTGTGAAACAGTTATCCACCAACATTTGGTAATAAGGCATTTTCCTATGTGGTGTCTTTTACTCATTCCTATTTTTACTCATTAGGGAAAAAATTACCCGAGGTTTAACCCAAAGGATTAGCTTGGTTCATGGCTCTGCTGACAACCCTAGGACTGCACGACAGAGAAAAACGTGACACTGTATTCAAACAACATGTTGGAGGAAAGGCCAAAAAAACGCACAGGCCTAACATGCATTTATTCAACACCAAGCGTAAATGAATTTATTATGCTTCTGGATTACACCCCATAGGCCAAGAAGCTGTCAACTATTGACATTTTCTTTTCTCTCCATGTTCTGAGTTGAGTGTAAATATATTTGTCAAGGGAATATAGTGTGTGTTTGGTTCAGTATATGCCCATTTCATCAGAGGGAAAGCTCTTATTATCTGTAATCACAGTCAGCATCTTGGTTGCTTTAAGAAAGGAGTGGGCTGCAGCTTACATTTACATATGGATCTGGTACCTTTTCAGATTCCGTTTCAAAGGCTGCTTTAACCTTCATTTTGGATATGCACAGCATTCTCTGTTTCTAAGCCCCCGTTAGTGATAGAGAAATGATTTTGGTCAGTCCGGTATAGACCACATCCAGTTGATTTTCTGCCTTGCAGCACGCTCAGGAGCAGCTGATTGCAATATTTGGGAGCTAAACACATCCATTGAGATCATTATCATAGAAGAGATCAAAGAGGGAGGCATTTTCGGCATCCAATTCCAGTGTCTTGTGGCTATAAATTGAGCCCATGCGGACCTGGGGCTTCAGTGTCCTCTCTCACCTAGTTACTAAGGACAGTAGCAACTGCTGAACTAAAAAAAAAAAGACGGAACTAAGACTGAAACTGAGTCTCAGGTAATTGTAATTGGGAGTTTCTGGAGAATAGGGACCTTGTCTTACCCCCTCATCCTTTGTACCCAGCACAGAGTAGGCAAACAGCACGTGGATGTCAGTTGAAGATGGACTGAGAACTGCAGTAAAGCTAGGAACTCATCAACATGTGCTTAATTGAACTGTGAGGGGCTATCACTGAGGGTAGGTGAACAAAACATGCAGTCAGCACATTTTTTTTTTTTAGAAGAATTTATTAATTTTTTTAGAGTGAGAGGAAGGGAGAGGGAGAGAAACATCGATGTGAGAGCACAACATCTATCGGCTGCCGCCTGCATGTCCCCTACCAGGGATCAAGGTGGAAACCTGGTCAAGCCCACAACCTGGGCATGTGCCCTTGACCTGGAATCAAACTGGCAACCTCCTGGTGCACGGGATGACGCCCACTGAACTGAGCCACACTGGCCAGGGCAAATTCCCTGTTCTTGAAAGATTTATAACCCAGCTAAGAACACTAAAACTAGTTTTCAAGGAAGCCATTGATTGCTAAGCTAGGTTGTAAGTGCAATAGGAATTTAGAGAAAGGGGATAATGGTGCAGATGAGAGTGGGATTTACGGAGGAAGAGGGCCTTGGTCTGTGACCAGAAGACGGAGCAGGATTGAGGCAGGTGAGCAGGAAGGCAGAGTGTGTGAAGAGTGGGCATAGACTGAAACAGGTTGAAGCTGGATGAGGCGTAATTGAGCAAGGTTAAAACACTCTTGAAAGTCAAAGAAATATTTATCTTTTGGTCGAAGATGACAGACTATTATTCCAGGTTCTTATAGGCAGGAGACATGGTAACAGTGGTGTTTTTTTAGATAGACTATAAAGGAGCGGTGTGAGGGAATCAGAAGGGTAAGAGGTACAACGAAGAAAAAGCAGTGATCCTAGAATCAGCATAAAAAGGGCCTGGATTAAATAAAGAAGACACTGAAAGCAGTGCATTTCCTCTACAGGGCATCTACTATATTTCAGGTATTGTTAACCACTGATACTAATATTGGCAAGTGTCTTACAATAATTTCTAAATATACTTACTCTTGAATGAAGGAAAAAGAAATTTCAGAAAAGCAAAATAAGCTGGCCTAGGCTATATTGCTAGTAAGTGGCAGAAAAGGATTCAAATTCCACTTAAACTGTGCCCTTTCTCACTCCACTGCTCTGGGAGTCATTGGTATTTATTGAATGAGGAAATGATGGGAAATAAGTGTTTTATAAAGATTAACATGGTGGCCATGTCCAAGAAGGATTAGAGAGAGGAGAGAGCAGAGGTAAGTAGATGAAAAGGGTCTCCCTAGGGTCCTGACATTGAAAATAGAAAGGAAAGAATAAACATAAGAAATATTGCCAAGCAAGAACATGGGACCTGGTGACTGATGGTCTAAATTATTGAAAGGCAGAGCAGAGCAAGGACTGGGAGGAAAAAAACCCAGAAAGATGAGGTGGAGAAGGCCACCGGTGACCTTGGGAACACATTTCTAGTGAAAAGATATTGATGGAAGCCAGCCGGCAGGTGAGCAAGGGGTGAGTTCGTGGTAAGGAAATGGAGGATGTGGAGGCAGACCACAGGTTTGAGAAATTTGGAAGAAAATGGAGGAAATAAATTAAACAGTCTTGTGAGGTTGTTTCAGGGTCAAGAAAAACATTTTTTTTTTAAGATGAAACTTGTGCACACATTTGAGGACAGGGACAGTATGCGGATAGGAGGGAGATATTAAAGGAGTTGGAGAAAGAGGGGCCTCTGCTCATGGAAGGGGTCAAAGAGGGAGCAGGGGTGGATCAGAGTTCTTGGACTGCCAGGTAGAACTTTCCATGATGAGAAAGTTCTGGATGATAAATGCTCCTAGTGGGACTGAGGAACTGAGTTTTTTTATTATGTTTAATTTAAATTGATTTAAATCGAAATAGCCATCTATTTAAACAGTTAGTGGCTACCATGTTGGACAGTGCATGACCCTTAGGGAACCAAAGGTTTTGTCTCCTGAAAAAGGGAACTAAACTCTTCCTCTGATTCAGGAAAGGAGACCAGAGAGGGAGACAAACCAGAGATGTTTCATCTGCAGAGAAGAAAAAATGAGTTTGCTCTGCCTGGTGACCTTAATTTTCATTGTTGATAGCCACATTATTAGATAATTAGATTAGGACAGCCCATCTGAGTTATGAGGCTTTGAAATTCACATCATCTAAATGTCACAGTCTGAGTTGTGGTCTTCATTGACCAGATGAATTGGAGAATTGTCAAATCTCATGTGATACTAAGAAATACTCACCCTCAGTCCATCTGCAGCTCTTGACCAAGATGCTCCTTCTTAACATGACACGGAGATAGAAACGAATCTGCTAGATTCCTTGGGAGGAGGACCGTATTTTGAATAGCTTTCCCTGGTGTTTGAATGATGACCAAGCCCTTCTCTGATTTGCTAGTCTCCATTCTGCTTCCACATCTCCTGGTCATCTTAGATTGGGATATTTTAAAGCCAAAGGAGGTGATTCCTCTCAATGATTTCAGTTAGACACAGTAGAAATTTTCTCAAAGAATTTGCTACCCAAAGAAAGGGTTGTATGTCCTGCCCTGTATTCCATAGGTAAACAAAGAGAGCCCCAAATAGGTGTCCATTGTTGCCCCAACATAGCACCCACCATCATTTTGCTGGTGTGCCCTCCGCTAGATGGTGGCATGTGTTGTTTGGGCTGTTTTTCATAGCCTCTGCAGCTGGGAATTCAAGATGCTATACTTAGGCAGAAGTCCATGAAGGAATTAATTGATATGAGCCAGAAGTTGATTGCCATTTAAGTACTCAGCCTCCACCATTGCCAAGTTTCTCTCTTTGCAGAAAGAACTGAGCTTGCTTGCAAACTGGCTCATTCAGGATGTGAGCACAAGATGGAATTCAACCTTTAATATGCTGCGACACCTGCTTGGAAATAAAGGGGCTCTGTGCTTTTGCCCCCAAGGAATTGACAGCTGACTTCATTACAGAGAAATCTGGCGGAGATGGTCGTGGCTACTCCTCAGCTTCAGCCTCCAGAGGCACTCACCCAGGAGTGTAGTGCCAACCAGACCTGAGCTTTGGGATTCTGCCAGAAACCCATGTGGGTCATTTTACCCTAAATCATTCCTCTTCCTTGAACTCTAGGAGTTTTCAGTCCCTTTGGTAGAGCTCCCTCCACACAAGGGAGTTGGTAAGAGGCTCTGGCCTGTGGAAGCTAAGTGGAGAAGCGTTTGCAGGTGTTCTCTGATGGGATCTGAATTTTCAAACTTCCTTTCTCAAGGGTTCTGCAGTGCTGTAGCCCAGCAGGGCTGCCATGCTCTACAGAGTGGAACTTGAAACTGAGTCCGTGCCCAAGTTCTGCATAAGCCCCAGCACTGTTCCAAGGAGCCTGACCCAGCCTGCGGGGGACCCCTAGAGGCTGCCTCTGGTGCCTCAACCTTCCATTTGGGCAGGAATACTGGTTATGCTTACCAACTTTCAATGTAGAATGTCTACCCTACCATCCATTTGCATAATTTCCAAAGCCTATTTATCTGGCCTCCATTAGCAACATAGAACTAGCATATCTGATTTGCAACAAAGAATATTGACTTTCTGTTATTATCCTTCATCATTAAAAAACAATCTGTCTGAAACCTAAGTGTCCAGAACAGGGGCGGACTTAATAGAGAACACATCCATTTGGTGGATCACTGCTCAACGTGAAGCAACAGAAATATGAAGGTCACAGAGCTCCTTCAAATCGGCCTGTGATGCTAATTGAAAACAAAGAACAACTCAGACTCTTACATACAAAAATCATATGATCATTTTTAAACATTTAAAATAGTCTGGAAGGAGATGAGTTCGAAAAAAATAATAGTTGATGCCAGAGGTCAAAGCCGGCAATGGAAGAGTCGCACCTGGCCTGAAAGTCTGTCTCATATGGCCCACACGGTGGGGGGCAGCAGGGTTTGAATAAAAAACGGAGTAGGTTGCCAACGTTGAGAAATTGACACATGGCACACAACCACCCGGATTGCTGGCTTCTCCCGAGACACTGAGCGCTCTTCCTGGGCAGGCTGCTCTCCCTCCAGGCCACAGTCGAGGCAGGTGATGGGGCCTTTGTTCTCCAGGTTGCCAGAGTCCCCACTGGGCCAGATTTCTCCCTCACTGAGTTTATAATCCTGACCAGGTGTCAGGGTGGTGAGGTTCTGACTCATGTTACCCTTTCCCCTCTTCAATCCAAACTTGCTATTGGTTCTTAATGTTACTTTAGAGTTAAAATAATCATTAAACGCCCAGTTGTTAAAAAGTAATATAAAGGGAAGAGAGTCTGAGGCCTCTACTACTACTTTTCTTCTCCTTAGATATTATTTTCACATTTCTAGTCTTGAGTCCAGTACATCCACTGGCCCAGTGGGTCTCAGGTCTGCATTCACCTGGGGCACTTTGGATGCCCAGCTGGTACTCTCTAGACCAATTAAGTCAGAACCTCTCGAGGTGGGATTCAGGCAATACGTTTTTAATGTTCCCCAGGTGATTCCAATGTAAAAATATCCTTGGAAAAAATCATATAAATCTTCACATTAGAGCACTTTCTCAACGTTGGCATTTCGGACATTTGGGGCATGATAACTCTTTGTTCTGGGGACCCGTTCTGTGTGTGGTAGGACGTTTAGCAGCATCTCTAGCCTCTACCCTTAGATGTGTTAGCATGAGGTGAGAAACACAGTATTAGATTATAAAATTATGGTAAAGAATAGTGGCCGTTGTATTGGCCACCTGCCCCTATACAAGGCCTTTGAGAACATTTTTTAGAATTAAGTGCTAGAGAAAAAAAATGATCTCTTAAGGAAATGGTATATTCCTCCTCTATTTTTCCCCCCTTTACTATTGGTGGGCTCAAAATCAATGCCAAAAAAAATGCATTCAAAACCAAAATTAAAGCACAAAAGAAGACAGCTACTTCAGTATATTTTCTCCCCTCTGCCTGACGCTGATTTTCCTACTGACATTTCGTTAATTTTTAAATTGCCTTATATTCTTAGGGAATGAAGTAGGAAATGGATATAAACAAGGTTACAAGCCAAAGGAGGGAATGGGTGTTCCACACACTGTTCAGTATTTATGACCCAAAGAACGTTGATTATAAGAAAGGACTGGACCAGCTTGGCAGATGGAGCACATCAGAGTCAACACCTTTGGCCTCCAGCTTTGTCTGGGATGAGGATGAACTGTGTGTTGAAAGAGCCAATGGGCAGCCCTGTGGAGGCCTCTAGGAAAATGATAAGCACAAACCTGTCTTGGTTCCTGAGAATTCCAGCTCCCAGTGTTGACCAGGAGTCTGGAAAGTCCTGGGAGGTGATTCTGTTCCAGGCAACTTGGGCTCCATCCCTGGAGAGCACTATCACCTGTTTTCCATGAAATGAAGAGTAGCTTACTTTTACTGAAATATAACCTACCCATTAATAATCAGAAGTTTTAAAGCTTTTTAAAAAATCATTATTAAGTGTGGTTATTTCATTTTAAATGCAAAATCCTTGAATAGACCAGAGATCTTAATTTTTTTAAAATATAGCTGAGCATTTTAATTATGAATGTACTTGCATATTCTCAGCATATTTCATTATTTATGTTGCCGGTGAAAAAGCTTTTTAATTAAATAGCATGCTGGCAATCCATTGTGAAATGTATAGATGTAGATTTCCTAGCATTAAAAAACTAAATACACACATACACACAATATTCTAGTGAATGCATGCACTTTAATCACTATAAGGAACTTGTTTCTGAATAATTTTAAAATTTGACCCTTTTTTTTTTATTGGTAACAAAAGTTAGTATAATTTGCCAGTATTCTGCATGATTATTCATATTTAATGCACCCAACTAACTTTGAAATGGGGTGGGCAGTTGTTCTCGGTGTGGTCCCCACACAAGGAGCATCAGTGTCATGTGGGAACTTCTAAGAAATGCACAAATTTGAGTCCCAGCCCAGGCCAACTGAACCAGCAATTCTGGGTGCTGGGCCCAGCCACGGAGCAAGTCCTCTAGGTGATCCTAAGGCTGGCTACGTTTCGAGAGCCATGGGGTGAGGATTATGCCTTGCGGTGCTGGTAACCTGGATCCCATTCATGGTCCCTGGTGATAGGTGGTCACAATGCAGTGACTCGGTCCAGGCTTTCGTTTCGCCATCCAGGAAGTGCTGTGAGGATTCTCGCGTGTTCACGGTTAAGGATTTGCTGGAGGTCCGCAGAGTTTCAGAGGTCAAAGGAGTCAGAGTGAGTGAACTATTTTAAGCATGGTATGGTTGAAAGTTGCCCATTAATATCAGGTGTATACTTACCAATTTTGACTAAAGATGTATATCAGGACTCAATTTATATATTACTATTTTCATCTTTCAAAAAAAAATAAAAAAAGACTCTTTGAAATTAGAGCTCCTACTCATTCACCACTTTCTGGCAGGTGGTGGTGCCAGCAATTTTCGAGAGACACTGACGCCTGCGTGAAGGCTGATGCCCAAGGAGTATTACCTCCCCAGGCCGGGGAGCCAAGGCGGGAGGAGGTGGCGTGATCTGGGGAGGACAGCGGTGGGAATCGGCATCAGAGCCGGAACTAGCAGCCACCGGCTCCCTGCTCTGCGCTTTGTCTTCTGAATGAACAAAGCTGCTTCTTAAGTACACATAAGCCAAACTGCCTCTCAAATTGCAGCCATCTACTTTGAGTTCAGATTTGCACAGCATGACACGAATTGGGCTGCAAATTATGCAGAAAACAGCCATCACATCCATCTGTGATGTCAGAATCCTCCAGTACAATGTGACCTGGTAGTATCCGAGAGAGCAGACGCACATTGGGGCTGACTCCTTCCCTCTGCAGGGTGATGAATATCCTCCCGGCTGCATTTGGCCCAGTGTGAAGAGGTTAAATATGATTGAGGTTAGGCCTGTGACATGCTCAAGAGCACATTTCATTCCCAAGGGTGCAGACAATTAGGTTTTTTTTTTTTTTTTTTTTTAAATGATAGAGTAACTAGAAAAAGAAAACACACAAATACACACATACCTAATGGTAAACTGAATTTATTTCCTCTTGGAAAACAATTCCAGTAATCTCCAGGTTCAGACCGCAGAGTAAACATTAATAACAGTAACATACAGGTTAGTTCAACTGATTCAAGAATTTGGCTGTGTGAAATCATTAAGGAAAACCTTGAACACTCAAAGCTTCAAATGTATCCAGGAAAAAAAATTCTTTGACAGTCTACATAACAACTATTGCATATATAGTGATGCTACCTGTCACATTGCAAGGCTTACAAATATATATACGGGCCTTATCCAGCTGGGGGGTTCTGTTCTGTGAGAACATCTCTTCATGGTTTGCAAGAATCTTCAGCAATAAAAAATAGTCCTTGGATTTAACTGTTGATTTACCAAAAGAGAAATTCTAGGCTTAAGTGTAGATAAAAGGAAGTCCAAACATAGTCTCATGTGTAACGCAGTTGTCTTAATGTCTTCCTTGAAAATACTTTCTCTTAAGCCATTTTGCTCACTTTTTTTTTTTTAATCTTGCCTGAATAGGGCCCAAGTCCACTAGTCTTTATAAGACCATTTTAGTTTCAGACGACATAATACATGTGCAACACTTTATATACAAAGGGTCTATCCGGTGCTCAAAAGTTCAAACACATGAACATCCAACAGTTTTGATAATACAAGTTTTATGGTACAATACAATGTTTCTGAATAATATACATTAACAATGAAGGTTTCGTGCAAAGAGTAAAACATGTTCCCTTTTTGTGCCACAGAAGTAATTCTCCTCGACAGACCACACTTGCACTAACTGCTGTGTTGGGTCATCGTGTGATTCTGCAACGAGAAAGAAAGAGGGGGAAAGACTTAAGTGATTGTATTTCCATCAGACCAAGTATCTATAGATGCCGACTGATTTGTGATGCCATGAACGGTGTGTTTCCTCACCCCGAGGGACGGGTGCTCACTGGCCCTGACTCCATGAACACCGGAGGGGAGGCCGGGCCAGGGGCACACTGAGATGAGATGACTGCTCCGTACCTCTCCTTTCTCTGCCTCCGCCAGGCCTTCCCAAATACCCTCCCGCCTTCCATCATCTCTTCTCATCAAAACACAGCCCATTTTTCAAAGACCAGGGTAGCACTACTGTATTTTTAACAGTTTTATCTGTGCATAATTTCCATTGCTACCAAATGCTTTTGTTCAAATCACTCTTGGATGGTGAACATCTCGACAGCAGAGGCTCTGTCTGTCCCTGAATGTGAGCTTTCCAGGCCAAAGCTGCCCGGCCAACAACAGCAGAGGGGCGGGAAGCAGCTCCAGCTCCTCTCCAGCAGGCAGGCTCAGGGCTGCTCGTGGCTCAGGGGCAGGTCACAGCAGCCGCAGCCCTCCCCATCTCCAGCTGGGGCAGCCTCTCTTGTATTTGGTACCTCCCTCTCTAGCCACACAGCATGCCCCCTTTCTGACTGAACACCTTCTTTCCAAACTGTGAGAGCTCGGAAGGCCTTGTCTTCTGGTATTTGCAGGCCGTGCTCCCTGCCTGTCAGTGATTCAGGTGTTCATTCATTCATTCATCCCTTCACCAGCACCTGTTAGACACTCACATCCCCACCCAGGCGGGCCACTGAATGACTGACTAGTGAGGCAGGACTCCTCAGGGAAGGATGCTCCCGGCCTTCTTGCCTTCAAAGCGCTCACAGTCTAAAGAAGAAAATCGTCTGGGCACATTAGGGTAAAGCAATATGGAAGAATTATAGTAAACCTGAACATAGAAATGTCACGACTACACCTAATCTTGCCTGCCCCAGGTAACATGTGACATTGCAGTTGAGGCTGGAGACATGAGGAGGCGTTTGGGGTGCAGGGAGGGGCTCCAGGTCAAGAGACTCAGGGGTAAAGGCAATGAAGCAAAACTCTGCAGGTGTGTTCGTGGACCTGCAATCCTGCAGACTGGCTGGAGTCTTCCAGAGTGTCCTGAACCAAGAGCACCGATGAGAAAGGAAGATGGTGTAGTTTGGGGCCAGGCTATGAAGAGTCTTCGTCTACAGGTGAAGAGGAGACATGGAAGCCTTTGAAGCACAGGGCTTTGTCTTAGAGAACTTGGTTCTCTTTCATTCCCCAGAACAACTAGCAAAATGCCTGCTCACTGAATACGTGCTGATGCTCAGAGGCTCGGCTACCGACATCTGCCCAGTCGTGGCTGAGGGCACCGGGGAGAGGGACGGGGGACCTGTGATGAGGACCCAGCTTCTCCATCCCCTGTTTCAAACGTAGCCCAGGTTTGAAAACTGAACACAAACGATCATGATGGAGAAACATCGTTTCACCCTCTTTTGTTTCGAACATAGCTCTTCTGATTAATTCAGTGAAAGATGACCTGGATTTGGTTTTCTTCTCAGTAGTCTCAGCCTCAACGTGTAAACAGAGAAGAGCATTTTTATGTTAACTCTCTATTTCTTTGTATTCATTTGAAATACTTCTGAAAATCATTTTTAACCAATTGGTAGACAAAAACGTAATCAAAATACAGATGGAACTAAAAAGCTTTCCCATTTCCTTAAAAAATAACAAAATTATGATCAGACAGGCTGCAAGCAATGCAAAAGTTCAACTACTCAAAATACACCGTGTACGTGTTCTCATGCCTTTGCTATCTCAAAGGGTCTAGTCTGACCTTAGCGTACTTTTTTTTAAAAAAGAAGAATTTAAAAAATAAATACAAGTTATGATAACTGTTACCTAAATGATAGGACACTGACACCAGATAGAACATTTTTGTTTTAATAACATGCTTTTTAAATGTTTAGTAAAGTGTTCACAATAGACATTACACATTCGATAGGATTCTAGAGGTTAACAAAAGAAGATATATTGCAATCTCTCCAGTGTTTTTGTACGTGCCTGTATCAAGATACTGCAGGACAAGAACCGAACACAAATTGGCCATAATAGTTGGCAATAGCTGTGTCTCGTATGCTTTCATCCTAAACTAAAGCCATATAAGTCTCTTCAGAGCTGCAAAAAAATTGAACAAATACATATGAATCACTTATCGCAGACCGAAGTTGCTACACTAAAGGAGTTATGCTTTGCATGTTAAGAGAGAAGAATATAAATCACTGGAGAGAAGGACAAGAGTACGGCTTGTGTAACTGGAGTCTGTACAGAAACAGAGAAGCCCAATGTAAATAACGTCTAAATGGGAAACCTGGCATGGAAAATGGTACAGGCAAGTTTCCTCGGTGTGGAGACGCCTGCACACCCTTGAGATCGCTTATGAACTTTCATTTCTTTCTTTCTTTTTTAGAAAAGAAAGGACCCCATCCTTGGTGTCCGCCACTGGCCGGGGCTCCCAAGGTGGGGAGGAGCATCTCTGGATGGTCTTGGGAAATGGGCATATAAGCGTTGAAAGAAAAAGAAGCCCAGTCCTCAAGGGCTTGCCCTCACCCCTCGGAGGATCCCTGGGATGTGTTGTTCCCCTCCCTGTGCTGTACTGAGTCACTGAAAACACAAATGGCCTAATTTCATCTTCTGAACGAAGGAAGGAATGGATGTTTGAGCCACATAGGTTACTGGGTTGGCTTTTCTGGGTTGGAGAGAACAGATAAGAGTGTCAGTCTCTGGACTTCACTGAAGATCTTTTGATAAGAGAACTGAGAAGTTGCTGTATAGGAGCCCTCTCTATATTCTGTGTTTTAAAAATCACAGACATCATTTCTTTAGAAGGGGAGACAAGAAGCAAGTGGGAAAGACGAACAGACCAGAACAGCCCGAAGCACAAAGAGGGTCGGCTGGGTGCTCGGTTGGAGCCGCTCTGGCTCCCCGCCATGCCACAGAGCAGGGCCCCAGTCACTGCAGTGCCAATGGACGCGCAGAGGAGCCACCGCTGCCAGGCCATCAGCAAGCAGCCTTCCCCGGGTAAGTCTCCTGCTCTTTAGGTCCAGAGGAAATCACTACACTAGAACAAAGCAGTGGGTAATCTCACCAATTTTACACAGCAATTCACAGTCCCCAAAGTACTTTAATGCAATGACAGGTTATGAGAAAAAATATCTGTTCCAATGAAGGGAAAGTGTTTTACATAATCGAGGAGAACATCAGTGCAACCTCGATGGGGGCGGGGGGTGATGACAGAAAAGGAAGTAGGAAGAGAAGGAAACTTCTGTAATCCCACAGAGAGCCATATTCTACTCTGCAAAAAGCCATCTCTTGGAGACCCCATGTCTAAGTAACTGAAAATTGCAAACCATTAATCCCAGCTATGAACAGTTGTTTTACATGAGAGGGGTTTGTGTTAAAAAAAAAAAAAATCAAATCCACAACACACCTTAAAGCTTAAAGGAAGATCTATCTAGGTGTGATACCTCCTTAATAACTAGGTTTCAAAAAAAAAACAACAAAAAAAAAAACACCCCACTCTCTTTACTGTAAAGGGCTCCATTTGGAAGGAGTGTGTTCTTTCTCTCTCTCTCTCTCTCTCTCTTTAAATGCGAAATTAAATGTAGAAAGCTAAAAAACAGATGAGGACCTTAAAAATCCCCTTCCAGCACTATGTATTTCTTTTAAAATATGAGATGCCTTTCATTTTACAAGACTGGAATTCTCATTTTGGGCTTGGCACTCTAACAGATGATTAATTCAGCCTCGTCCTTTCTGAGAGCTGACCACATTTACCAGTCAAATGGCTTAATCCTATTTAAAACGCAATCCAAGCAAAATATTTTTAAATAAAAATAAAAACCCGTGATCCCCTGAAACTGTTCACCTTGGCCAAACTATCCCATTTTCCTTCAATCTTGATGTGAATTTGAATATTTGCCCTAAGAACAATGATGAAGTTAAGCTTTGGAGGCAAGCCCAGGGTGGGGTGGAGGGGATGGGGGTGAGTTTGGGGGAGGGGAAAGGGGGAACTCTACCTTCCCAGGATGGAAAAATTAAGTCCCCACCTCCAAAAGTCATGCCACAGATCGCCCAATCTTTTGGCAGAGGCCACGTCTCGTCTGGTCTGTGCTTTGTAACCCTCTCTTGGCATCGGCAAAATGTTAAGTAGCAGTGGTCATAAAAATAAAAACTGCATTTGAATGGAAGTTTTGTGAAATCTATTGATTCAAAGATGTTAATCATTTTTACCAGGACTTGTCTATTTATAGCCCTTTGTCTCAAACAAATTCTGACAAGCTTTTAAAACCAAGAAAAAGAGCCAGCAGGCTATTTAAAAAAGGAATGAAAAAAAAAATAGAAATAAAAAATAACCAGCTTTCCACTAATTCACCACGCCATTAGAATCTCGAATTTAAACGGCAGTTGCATTCAATTTAAATGAGATGTTTTCCAACCAGATGAAATAGCAGGCAACTGTGGCTCTGCAACAATGCAAGGCGGGAAGAAATAAAGAAATATAAGATTAAATGTGGCTGCTGCTTTCAACAGATGGTGACAGCGCCACGGCAGCATGTTGTTTTCCTTTAGTCGAAGAACGCAAACATTCGTAATCAATCATCACTGATTAACTAATTATATTACCCTTCCTTTTATCACTAGGGTTGGACCTTTATCTGTAAACACTATGGATAATCTGCATGCTCTTATTTTCCTGGAAGCATATTCCAGCACACATACGGCCGTGCGGTTAGAGGCTGCAGACAGCATTCTACTCTACCGTCCACCGTTAAAGCACTACTGCTTTTTTATTTTTATTTTTATTTTTTTCCCCAACAAAAGCAATTGGTTTCCAACAGGCTGGATAATAAGTCTTTTGACCTGCATTCTTCTTTGACCCATTAAGGTCACCCTGCGCTTGGGCACATAGCTGACTTAGGAAATGCCTGCCTGCAAGTTCTGCATTTCATCTCCTGCCCACTCAAAATAAAGCTTTCTTTAAATGTGTCTGTACGGGTCCCTGAAGGCCAAAGAGACATCCCTGTAGTGGGCAATGGAGGGACAGAAGCTTCTGCCTTTATTAATGAATGCAGACCATTATGAGTCTGGCTGGCTCCTTCCCTGTTCCCAGAAGCATATACTGTACGTGACTTAAAATGCTAGAATATTGACACAAAGCGAGCCGGGCACCCCTAAGGAAAATTACTCCTTGGATATAATGTAGGCTCGTAACAGCTATTAGAGTACAAAATAAAACCCTCCGGGATCAAACTGACATATACGGCATTCTACCCAGTCCTCAAACATTAGAAGAATTTCTTTGTGAAGGCATTCTCAAGGACAGCATTAAACTGACTTTTGTAGCAATCTGCAACAGCATTTTGGCTTAGAGCTTTTAGTACTAAATCTCTGGTTTGAATCAATATAAGTACTATATCTTCCACATTAATCAATACATTTGGTTCAATACATGTTCTATTAAATTATACTTTCTAATCAAGATTTTTACATTTCCACCCGCTCTCGTTTTTATTCCCAACTTCTTTGGCTAGTAAAATAGTTTTAAAAGTGTGTAGAGCTAATGATGACAGGATACTGGGCTATTCCCACATACGTTACAGAAAAAATTGTCATGACACAATTTTAACATCTTCATAAGGTTAACGACATGTGAAAGTAATAAATTAACATTTTCAAAGTCTACACAATTACAAAAGTACTCTTAGTTTTAAATGAAAAGCGAATAGCTACAGCTCTGGAAGCACCATCAGGATTACTCTAAAAATTAAAGACCCAAACCATCCAAAAGTACCAATCAGACCCCACTGTGCCACCCGAAGGTTTCCAATCCAGAAACTATACAATTCCGGGATGGAGACATGTTGAGTAACTGTGTTTTCATGGACCTTACCTGGTAAACATCAGGAATGTATATGTGGATATGTGCATTTGTATAAGATATGTTACATTTTATTGAATATTCTCTAAAAGACAATATATAATATTTCCCAAAGTTCTATGAGAATCTAAGAAATATATTCATATAATGGATTTCCACAGCCAGGGATGTTGACTCATAATTTTTGCTCTGGTCGGACTTACTAAAATGAGATTCTCCTCTTTTATTTTGACACAGCAATGGCATTTCTGAAACTGTCATGATACGCTTCTACCCCTCTTTAATGCCATGAATGTTGCATTTATGATCGTGTTTGCACTGACAGAATTTCCCTTTTTTATTTTTTCTTATGGTAATGTCATCACCATGAACTTACAGAGACACTGACGCATTTTCTTTTGACATTTAACTGTTCACACGGGCTTGGCCTGACATCTCAAAGCCTTTTCTGGATGACACTAAGCTACAGTAAAGCAAAAGGTGAAATGGCATAGTCAGAATGGATCAGAAAAACACAAGGTATTAAAGACAGAAAAGGACTATTAGGTGGTTTGGTTTCTCCCCTTGCTGGAACAGGATTGTTTGATAAAGTTTCTACTCCAGGCAAGTTTTAAATGGTTCTGGCAATGAAGCTTCCATCACACCTTCTACAGGAAATGATTTCACCTTCCAATAAACCCCACTGAAGGACACTGTTGTTCTCTGGACATTCATGTAAATAATCCTAGAAAAGGGTGGTGTCAGATAACCATGAAGCACATGGACGCCAGCATGCTCATGGGTTATGCTCAGAAGCTTATGTGGAGAGAGAGAGAGAGAGAGAGATCTCCAAAGTAACCCCAACGACAACCCAGTAAGCTATTTCTTAGTTGTGTCACTAAAAGCGTGCCATTCGATTGTTTCATGAAACATTCTAGCAGGCCAGTAGGCTTGTCTTATGATGAGGTTTCCCAATGTCAACACTACTGACATGCTGGGCTAGATAATTCTCTGTTCTGGGGGGCTGTCCTGTACACTGCAGGTTGTTCAGCACCATCCCTGGCCTCTACAACAACAAGCTAGTGGGACCTTCCCAGTTGTGACAACCAGAAATGTCTCCAGGTATTTCCACATGTCCCCTGCGGGAAAAACATACTCCGATTAAGAAGCACGGCTTCACAGTGTTCTGAAAACACACTGGGCTTGCGATGTCATGCTTGTGTATACTACTTAGTCTTTAGTCTAAGGGGAATCTACCCCAATCAATTAAAAAACACAGATAGCAAAAGGGTGTGCGTATACACTGTGCAGATCTGTATTGTATGGCAGTTTAAAATCCAGTCAATGGGAGAGAGTGGGCAGTTGTTAACAAACGGTGGGAAGGATTCTTGGAGATTTATAATGAATGGCATTACTCGTGTGAAGAACTGAGTCTCTCCAAAAATGTCCACTCACTCAGCAATTCACACCTTCTATGCACCATCGATGAACAAAAGTGGTACATTTTAGTGGCAATGAATCAAGGCTGTTTTAGGAATATATGACTCTAATCAAGTATAATGGGACCTACATGCTAAACTCCAGAAATTAATACTTAGGGCATGGGGAAATGATCTCCTTTGAAAGAACTGCGCAGCCACCAGCCCCCACTTGCTGGTCCAGATTCAATCGCAAGAGTCCACTATACCTGTACGCAGCGCATCAGAGAACCAAAGAGATGCTTTCCGAGCTGAGAGGGTCAGGGCAGCATCTGGTCCAATATCTCCTTCTATGGATGAGGAAATGAAGTCCCAGAGAGTTTAAGGCAACTTTCAAGGTCTGATAGCTACTCCAGTGGCTGAGCTGGCCTCGGGCACGAAGTAACTGTTGCGTGGTGCCCGCTGCTGTGTTCTAATCCCTGGGCTGGGCCAGCTGCGCAGACGACAGAGGCTCACCGCCATGGCACTCACCAGCTACAGGGAGGACAGGGAGCTGTGGGCCACAGAGCAAGTGCCCTCGCCTCCTGTGAGAAGCTCTGGGCTCACTTCTGAGGAGTCACACTTACCTGGTGCTGGAGGGATGATGAGAAGGAGGCGAGAAGGGAGTGACGGGCTCCAGGGGCAGGAGCACGCGTGAACCAGGCTGAGGGCCACAGACAGCGGCCACTGCTTAGAACTCAAAGCATCTCTGGGGCTGAAGATCCCTCAGGCTGGGCAGGGAGGTGGGGAGGCAGCTCAAAAGGGCCTATTTTCACTACAGGTGACCTTTTTTTTTTTTTTTACATCAGACCAAGCTGGAAAAGCCTGTGGTTAACAGTCACAAGAACAGCCACCTAATTAGCCTGGATTTAGTCTAATGTGAGTCTTCAGAAGCCTATGCAGAAAGTAATTTTAAAAGTAACGCCATGTCCAAACTGCTAATGCAGAGCAATTTCTAGTATTTTGACGATTACACAGCACAGAGAAATAAAACAAGCCACTCTGGTCTACCAGCTTCAAAAGGATAAATACTGCGGATGTTAAGAAATGTTAACATCAACAATTCCATTTTTCCTTAAGAACTTAGTGAAATTTCAGTCACTAGCTGACTGACCCCTATCAGTTTTGCATACCTGACAGGCTTGAAAATTCATCTTTTGGGAACTGATCATAGTTCACAATCTACTACAGTGAGGAAAAAAGTGCCAAATTAGAAGAACAGGCTGAAAAGAGCAAAATGGACACGGAAAAATACATTAAAAGTGTGAAGTTTATTTTTAACAGAAAACACTCCACTGAGCTCCCTGTTTACAAGCAAGGAAGCAACAGGAATGTTAAAGCAAACTGCACAAAGCCAGCAGAAGGAAAGGGCTGGAGCTCGGAGACGGTGTTCGGACCCTGGAATTGCAGGATTCCAGCATACTGTGGGACAGAAGGCTTTGACAGGCAACACAGGCTAATACGATATTCAGGGATTAAGGCAGTGCTTCGCAGACAGATGTGCGTACGTGCCAGTTGTCGCTAAGCTTTAATTTTTCCCCCTGTAATGTTTAATTTATCACACTGGCGCGTTCTAAACTAGAACATCTGTAAACAAGGTTAAGAATGACCTCCTTCCAATTTTACATTCGAGAACAGTGCCCCTTCTTCGTGCTCTAATTTTAGATACCTTAAAGATAAATAAATCTGTGGAAGGAAGAGAAAAGAAGGCTTGTCTGACACTGTAATGTGTTCATCGTGAGCGAATACCAATTTCCTCTCTGCTCGGCTCTTGGTGCACACAACTGACTCACGAGGCTCCAGCCATAGTCAGACATCCCCTTCCCAGTTGAATGCAATTAAACAAACTTCTGCTAAATATTTAACAGCCTGGTGTAGTAATTAGCAGCAATAATAGGAGCTTAAATTGATAATTGCTCAGCAATGTCCTCTTGCAAACATTACAAATTTCCTGCTCCTCCCTTTTCTCTTATATTTTGAATCCCAGAGGTCTGTTAAGAGAGGATTTAGTCAGTGAAAGTGCCCACAGTCATATTACTTGTCCCAAGACCTTGTGCTGAAGTTGGGCAGTTCTACCGTCCACTGCAAGATGCCGCTTGCCTTACTTATTTCACTTCTGCTTCTGAGATCCACTGAAATTTAAAGTTATGTACCTGAAAGCTGTTGGAGCAAGGCATTGATTTAAAAACTGACTGGCAGGCTTAGGATTTAAACTCTGGTCCACTAGATTCAAAAGGTCATCTGATTAGAATGGGAGAAGCACAAGGCGTTGTAATTTATATTCAAAGGGTAACCTTTGTAGGGAAAAGGAGGGAGAAAGGACTCTTCCTGCATTTCCACTTGATGTGGACAAGGATTCCCTTCAAGAAAATTCCAATAATTATGAAAAATAGTTTATTGAATTTGGGCAAAAAGCAGGAAAAAAAAAAAGAGTCACTTCCTTGCAGTGTATTATTTCTTCTATTAAAAATACTGTCAGACTCTCTAGGAGCTAAAGTCACATTAAGAGTAAGTCAAACATGTAATAAATCATCAAGAACAGAAAAAAAAAATCCTTCTCCATCATAAGTAACCAAATGCTTGTCTACTAGGGCATTGGCTTTAGAAAATGTACATAAAAAGAATAAAGCTGTGAAAGGACAATGCATTGAGTTACATAATTAGACTATGTAAGTATGAGTGTGTGTGCACATGTGCACACACCTGTGCACACCCATGCCCGAGCTGGACGTTGGTGTGTGCATGCGCTGTGGTGAGGCGGAAAGAGTTACACACGTGCGTGGGTTCTACAGGTAAAATCCCTGGTGTTTGCCTTTGATTTTTCTGTCCCTCAGGGCTCATATTTCTGCATGGAGAATGCAATTAGAAGGAGCCTCAAGCAGTCCTTGTTTTGAATTCTAAGAAAGTCCTATTTAAAATGCAAATATTTTACAAACCCAATTCTATTTCAGTTCTGTCACTTTAAATTAAAAAAAAAAAAAAATCCTGGTTTGTCGACAGGAGAAACATTTCATACTTAAGTTTGGTGCTTTTTCCCTTGCTTGCTCTCTTCCTCTCCCCTGTCCCTGCAGGTTTTGTGTATTGTAGAAAGTTTCAACTCCCCTTTCTCTGACAATCGCCTGCCTCCCTGTCCCCCGAAATCATGTTTATTAGCCAGTTCACACACGCAAATAGAAGAAATCAGGAATGCTTAAGTGCGTCCCTTATCCTGTATGGAAACTCGTCAGGTCTAAAGGACCATTTGTATTCTCTCCTGTCCATCATCTCCTCTTGCCTCAGACTCACTCAGGTCTGAACACGGTGGAGCTGCCCCCACTCTCCACTCACCCAAAAAGAGCCTTGGCTTGACTCAGAATCCCACACTTGAGACTCCCACCGCCCTCCCACTTCCCAGGCACCTTTGCTGGCTTTGCTTCCAGGTCTCTGCGGGACAGTTTGCTCACCCCTCCTGGTGAACAGAGCTCCTAGAAAAACAACCCTTAACTTCCCCCGTACAAAGATGTGCTGTATCTATGGTGAGAGTAATATATAACCCTCACATCCTTATATGATTTGCTACTCCAAATTAATTTTAATTCATTACCATAAAGCAATATAATTAAAAAAATAACTCTTTAAAGTGAAGTATTTAACATGAGCCTGGAAGAAAGACAGCTTTGACTGAGAGCGGGCCAGGCAGCAGGCATGGTGCACACTCATGCAAATTCAAAGGTGAGCTGTAAACAAGTACACACAGCCACACCGCGGAGCATAAAGGGCCGGCGACGGGAGGCCTCATTCTAATCAGCCCTCAAAGGAACCTGCCAGCCAGAAGTGGCACTTATTCTAATTTAAAGCCCTCATGCTTGCTTCAGTGTTGCAAAATTTATAAAAGAATAACTTCATTAAACCGCCTGGCACTTCAAACGCAAATGCAAACCAGCCACAACACAGAAGGATCTGGACAAGAGGAAGAGGAATGTTCCCAGAGAGTTGTTAACTCAGAGATAAAAATAAAGTCTGCATTGGGGTGTCTCTCTCTCTGATGATGGGGTTTGCCCTGCAACTTTCCTTCCTCAAGGCCTTCTGCCACATGGCCCTTCCCTTCTGCCACGAGGCCTGTTGCTCCCATGAATCTGTTTAATAGCGCTGAAAATCACTCAAAGCGGTTCGGCCAGCCACGTCACATGCAGAAATACATCTGGCAGTATATAAATGAGCGCTATTCAGCGTTCCTTTCCCGGGCTGCAGAGGAGACCGACTCTGAACACACCACTGTGACAGTTCCCATTTACTTGGGTATATATTTCAGACTCACCTAAGTTGTTGAAAACCTAATGCAAAAAAAATTTTTTTCCCTTCACCCCAGTCCTCAAGAAAGAAAGCAATGATAAGGGTTAAGTGGGGGCAATCTGCTGAAGTCATGCACAGGGCTGGGGAAAAGTTACTGTCGCATCCTAAAACACACACTTTTAAGGAGAATAATTCTTCTTGCCCTGAATCAGAGAATCACAGGAGTGCTGCAGTCCAGTGACTCCAGGCTAGACTCCTCCGCTGCAGTGCAGGGTGAGTCAGAACACACATCACTCTGTGCTGAACTGTCAGCATATTTTTCAAGATCCGTTTTTTGGAATGCAGTGAAAAGACAAATCTCGAAGCCTGTAGAAAACCTCCGAACCTCTGAGAAAGTACGTGTCACCCTCGAGTTGTACGATGCATTGGGATCTTGAGAGATCCCAGTAATGAATGACTCCTTTCCTGTTCAGTGTTTCTCATCATCCAAGGCCAAATCAGTGCTAGGATTTTGCTTCAAAGAGAATAGAGTAAGCATTCGAAAATCTTGAAAACGCTACTCCGTGATGGATAAGAGGAAACCAGCTTGGGGTGGTCTCTTCAGGTGAATCTCCAAAGGCAGTAACAAGACTGTTTATCCCCACTGTTTCTCCGTTGTGGAGTGGGGTTCTTGCTGATGGTCAGAAGAGAGACCTGTTATAGTATCACACCAGGCTGACTAGGGGACAGGTGGACACGATAGATGTGAACATTGAAGTCATCACCCAAAATTGCAGGGTGATGTGATTCATACTATTCCTACGGACAAATATTGAAATGACTTCTCCATCATCCTTACACATTTGTTTCAGACTGCAGAAAGCTCTTTCATAGTTGGTGAAGGCAAGTTGTATTATTTTCCTCCTCCATGAATAAAATAGGACTAATCAGATGGAATGAATAAGCTAATTCAATTACAGGCAGCCTTTATTACACAATAAAATATGGATTATTGATCGTGTGGCGTTGGCAGAGCAGGAGGCAAATTCAGTGAAGGCAACCTGAAGATCTGACCAGAAGGCTATTTTTAGTCATGCTTAAATCTGCTAGAACTGTTTCCACTTTTGAAAAAAAACACACACCCAAAGAAAACAAAACTAACTAATTAAACCCAGTGCTTCAAAAGGGGACAGATGAAAGGTGAACCCAGAGGGCTGGAATCGAAGCCGAGAAGGCCCCTTAGCAACCCCCTGGTACACACACCCACCATGCAGGGAGAGCGGGCGGGCTCCTTGGCCTGTCTGTGGGGCGGTAATTGAAAACTGATTTGGTAGACTGAAATTTACTTCATAGGCATCTTGCTGCCCGTCCAATCTCACCCTGTAATAAGAATAAATGTATTGTGACTTTACACTTGGAGGCGGACTTACTTGAAATACAATGCTGGACTGTCCTAGCAAAATCCTTTTGTCTTTACCTCTTAAAAAAAATGCAGTCATCAGCCCTGGTTAGAAAGAAGGCAGCTCTGAAGATGAGGGTCGCATGGGAAGGAAAGCTCTGCAGCTAACACGAAAGGGAAGCAAGCAGGTGAGCTCAAGACAGTCCCTCAGATCTGCCTTCCCATCTCCCCCTACAGAGCTGCCCTGAGATAGGAAGCATGCCGACTGCTACATGTCCTCTGCTCCACACTGCAGGCCAGACTGTCTCCTGCTTTCCTTATCAACTTCTCCTAGCTCTTCCCTACAGGGATGACACTCCTGTTTTCGACCGGGTTCGCCCCTCTCTACCCTTTTGCAGGCCGCGCCCCGACAAGCAAACGTAGGAATGGGGTCTGTGTTTTGGCAGGCGCCTCTCCAAAGCACAGGTAAGTGAACGTGTAGCATGTTTTCCGAAAAGACTCCAGTGAAAGGAGGCACGAGACAAGCTCCACAATGCTGCAGAAAGTTGCAGACTGTTCGGCTACAGTCCAGAAAATGAATCCAATTTTTCATTCTGTCATTATAAATATTTCATTGCAAATGGTACTGATTTTCTGAAACTGTGGTTAAGCAAAGGGCCTCTGTGTGAATATTTAAGAAAAAAAAAAAAAAAGGAGGAGGAAGACAACGAAGAAGAAGGAGGGGGAATTAAAGGTTAGCAACCAATTAATTTCTTACTTTAAATGTAAAAGATGCTAGGAGAAATTCAACAGTGATGTAGTGTGTGACTCAAAGAAGAAGAAGAAAAAAAACATTTACTCTGCTCTTCTTCTGACAGTTTCTCATAAAATATCTGCAGTCCATCTATCTTTTAGTACTCCAGGCTCCTCTGGAGAGCAGAAAATGGTGGTTTAAAGCTCACTTCAGTGCCAGTCTGCGGGAGATTGCTTTCCACAGGACCCCCGCTGATGGAGGCCTAGGGGAAGAGGCCCAGGAGTTATTCAATCAGCCCGAGACTCTGGGGCGGCTGGGGGTCCTTTGAGGGCTGATTATAAAGCTGCCCTCCTGTTGCCTGCCTCGGAACAGAACGAAATGAGCAGCCTCTTGCTGAGCAGATTCTGCAAGAAGGAATTTCACCTGTCATGGAGTTTGTCAGAATTTCAGGATTTATCTTGGTGCAAAATTAATAAAATACCAACCAGGATTTCAGGCTGACTGCTCAGCTGTGTCATCTCAAAGTGATCTTTCACCCAAGAAAACCTGGACAGTGAGCACAGCCATTCCTGCCCTAGTTTTCCTTGGGAGGGTAAGTGAGACGATGTGACTAATGCCACCCAGACATCAGGCGGAGATTCTGAACCAATTACACACAAGGCCGAATTACGTGTGGGTGCTACTGTCTTAATGGGTGACCTCTCCCCTCGCCGCTGGAGTTCCGAGGCCTCTTTGGAATAAGCCCAAGTCTGAAGCATAAAAAGACCATTTCTACAGTTTATAACACAGTAGGTCCCTATGGCATCACATCTGTTAAATTCATACGCTGGTATTTCAGGCCTGGAGTTGATTTATCCTTTAAAGAGCAGTACTAACAGCGGACTATGTTAAGAGCACATATTGGAAAACATTACAAATGAATCTTGAGTCAGCCTGAGCAACAAGGTAGTATCACCTTTTAACACACGGGGCCTCGCACCCCGGCACCCTCTGGGCTCCGCAGAGCGCGCGCCTGGGAGTGGGGGTGGGGAGGGAGGGACCGGACCTCTGCCATCTCTGAGCTGCAGCCGGCTGGGCCATCTCTGCTTGTTTAACTTCAGAAGGTGGCTTGCACCACACAAATCACAGCTATTTTAAGTGGGGTTCTGTAAAGCCCAGGGTTTGATCGTTTTGAGCTGAGGCTCGGGTAGCCCTGAGGCAATTAGCTCTGGTTCTCAGAGTGGGCGGCATCACATCACAGGTGGGGGCGGCATGTGGGGACTGGGTTGGCTCTCATGCCACTGGCTGCCCCAAGCCACTGGACAGAGTGGGCAAACACTTCTCAGATTTGACTCCGGACGCTGAACTCCGCTGAGAGCAGAATTCACTTGGAGTGTAATGGACACCTGTGTGACTTCCCTGGCCTCCCACCTCCATCAGACATGGGTGCCTCTTCCTAACTGGTGACTGGCTGTGAATCCTGGGCTCCTCCCATTGGCTGCTGGTTGAAGGCAATTGCTGCTTCCCTGTCCATGTTCTAAATGAGACATTTAACAACACTGTGATGTGTTCCTTCCAGCTTCCCCCCTTGTTAAACGACAGTCCCGTTTTGGAGAGCCACCTTTACAAAGCAGTAGTAGCCTCACAATATTAACACCAAGAGATCTGAGAAGAGAAGAGTAGAGAAGAGAGAGAAGAGAGAGAGAGAGAGAGAGAGAGAGAGAGAGAGAGAGAGCTCGCAAGTGAAGGCACAGATGGTGGGCGGGGACGCAGGGTGCTCTCCGCAGGCTTCAGTGGAGATGCATTAACTCCACAGAGGGATGAGGGCACCCCACCAGTACTGTCATGAATTATAACTGAGTATGGGAGTGAGGTCTTCGTGCCTGGCTCACAGCAAATAGACTGTTCTATTTTCTTGCACAATCACCTTTCACCCTTATAAACTCAAAGCACACTGCTGATATTTAATGGTATCACAGTAGCCATTTATGTGTCTAGAAGGCACACACACTTAGCAGATGTGCCCAGTGGTGTAAGTCAGATAATTATAAAATTTAGTTCTGGCAATGTAAAAAAGGAAACCTTTTACGGTCGGTTCGGGTTTCCAGTGAGAGATGGTCTTCTGCCAGCTGAAGAGCAGCATCAGAGCAGGAGGGGCCCCCAGAGAAAGGTGCCAGCCTCCCCGACACACTGGGTACAGGAGAAAGCCTCCCTTTCGCAAACTTTCCCCTCCTTTACAGGACAGCCCTTCCTGCCCGGTTAGCTCCCCCACTCACTCATTCAATGAAGTTATCAATGAAGGAGGCTGTTCTTTTAGGCAGTTTAAAATTTCACCACTTTGAAAGGACTAGTTTACCCTGCCTTTCACTCCCAGTTAAGCCTCGGAGTTGCTGTTTTAAATGACAGCACCGTGAGCACTGCTTTTAAGCACTATTCATCTCGGCCGCCACATCGCAGGCTTTTACAGAACACCGCTCTCTCTCCAATAAGGGGAACTTACTCCTTCATAGCTGCAGGGCAGAGCCTGTTACGAGCTGTAGACTTGCTGCAAATATAACAATAAAGGATACAAATGTGAATTCCTCTTAAAATACGCGCGTGGCGCTGAAGCTGCCTCGCCTTAGCAAACTCGATCAAGAGCAGCCTATCAATCTTCCTCCAAATGCACGGCAACAGCTCATCTCCGCGGCCGGCCAAAGGACTGCTGCATCCATGGATCAGGAGATGCTGGGATGGCTCCTTCGCTCATTCAGGGGATTTACAGTTGAAGTCTATGATTACCATCTCTCTTACTCTAATTGTCACAACAGTTGGACATGGAAGTGGTGTTTTCGAACAGTCGGATAAAAGTTTGTAAATACAAAGGGTTTATTCTTGGCACTTGCCTCTGCTGATGTGAGGAGCCTGAGCCATGTGCAGAGCGAACATCTGAAAGAGGACCACGCGTGGAGATTCAGCGTGCCTCCCCGGGCTGCACGGTGTTCTGGAAATTTGGATTTCCAGATCTCTCCAAAGAATCGGACTACAAAGGTGCCGAGACAGAGCTCTGCCTTTGCAGGACAATCGTGCCCGCAGTTTCCCGTGTCTGGTGGGGGCAGATCTTCTGGTGCTGTGGCAGCAGGCTGTCTTGGCGACATGGAAGACGGCAGGGCCAGCAAAGCCCAGCCAAAGCCGAATGTGGCAGAGGTGATGAACATTTCCAGGGGGTGGGAGGGAGGGGTTTGCAGAACTGGCCACAGTGCTCTTCAGTACACCCTAGCTGGATGCTCCATAAAGTCGCACTGATGGCAATTCGGAGATGGCCATCTGTCGTCAACTCTGGGCCAGACAAAAAATAATGTAATGGCAGATCGCTAACAACAGGGCTGTTGGAGGAGGGAATGAGTCTTAGAACAAGGAGGTGGTGCTCTCTCTTTTAATAGCGAAAATCAGCCATCGATATAAACATCCAGAAATTAATGGATAGAGAATTTTTAAGAACTGAGCTGGGGTGCTGTAGAAACAATTCAAATGTAAATAAAGTGGTTTTAGCTTATTGCAATTACCTCTGTTGCCCTTACTTCAGTCCTATTATCCACTTGATTCTGAAAATTTGACTACCAGGACACATGGTGAAGCAGTGACGGCCAAATTTAGGGAAAGGTGAGCCCAGGTTGAGCCTCCAAGCATGCACACACAGATTAGACATTTATTGGTACAAAATGGGTAATTGAAAATGCATTTACTCATTTAGTCCAAATGAGTTCATTGTGACAATCAGGCTTATCTATCTTTCTGTATGCTTGCTTAATTTCGAGATGCAGTTTTATTAAAAAGCAAAATAAAGCTACCTCACCTTTAAATGCATTAGAAATTCTACAAAATTTCAAACTCTCTTCTTTGCCTGAGTTTTGTGCTACTGCACAGATGATGGAAGGGGAGACAGCGCGCGCGCGCGCGCGCGAGAGAGAGAGAGAGAGAGAGAGAGAGAGAGAGAGAGAGAAAGGGGGGGAAGAGGAATAACAGTCAAACTGAGGTTAGCAGTGTCCTATTTCTTTGTCCTATATGATTAACTTCCTGCCTTCAATGGTAAGGCCAATCAATCCTGATTGAATTATCCAATATTAACAGCTGAAAGTGATCAAAACTAATGGTGACAACACAGCACCAATCAATAAATCAATGCAAATGATCCGGTTCCTGGAGATCTGATCAAATAAAAGAGATAGATCAATTTAACCACTGAGCAAATTAAGTGGAAGTTGCTGTAGCACCAATTTACTTTGCAAGCCCTGCAGGCCCACAACGCAGAGAAATGACGTGGTGTAGAAACACACCAGTTGCAGAACCACATGCTCACTCGACACAATTTATACTTCTATGCGATGTGCTTAGGAGCTGTAATGTCAGCCCCAAGACCAGGAGAAACGCAGAGGTCCAATCGATCTCATGGAATGGAGAACTAAGGGAGGAGGCACAGACCACACAAGAAGAGACAGGAAATCTGGCCCACACACCGACTGTCGTCCAAATGACCAATATGGAACCCAGCTATGTCAGGCCCTGACAAAGCGATGGGTACGTCTTTCCAATCCTGGGGTCTCCAAAATACATAGATGGCCACAAAACGTGTGCATTAGTTAAGCTGTGATGTGAAAAATATGCATCAAAATCAGGTGGGAAAGTATTTGAGAAGAAAATCAAACAGCTGTAGAGACAGTTGCATATTTACACTTTAGTGATGTCTGAGGGTCTTGGTATATCCCTCAGAATGTCAAGTCACTACTATATTTTGAATGTGGAAAACACTATTCATGAGTTAATAAAGGAAAGGGCTGAGTATCACAATCACTTTTTATTTAAAAGGAATTGAAATTCCAGAATCTCAGAGCCTTAGGTTCATCTAGGCCAATTTCCTCTCCCCCTACTGCTGGAATCCCCTGTATATCCATTAAATTCATAACATGATGTCTGATGGAACTTTCTAAGGGGACCTGTTGGAAGAGGATGATTTGATCACTGCCATTGAATTGTAGCTTCTCTAGAGGAACCAATTAAACAGTAATTACTGCATTGAAAGAAAGTGGCCTATTCAACAGAAGTTTTACAAACACACCACTTGCTCACACCTGTATAAACCACTTTGGATACAAATATGCATTGTAGGATATTATTCTTGGACCACCACATCCCTCTCTCAAAGCAGCTTCCTTAAGTTCTGCAGAAAAAGTTACAAGGTCTATTAGGAAAACATGTGAAACATTCAACATATTCATTTGCTTTTTAAAAATAACAAAATGTTCATTTAGTTCAAATAATGCACTCTTATTCCACAGCACATCTTCCCTACCAGCAGGCTAGGTGGCCTTTGAAGTATATTAGAATTCCTTGCAAAAAATGAGAGAACTTCTACTAAAAGGAAAAGATTATATCCTGCCAAAAATTACACATCATATATCTCTGGACTGGCATTTAGAACTTTTGGTCAGAAAGGTTTAAGTCATGTGAAGTGTGCGTGTGTGTGTATTCCACACTGGCGAAAGGTGTGTCCTAGATTGGGTGTTTCATAGAAACAGAGGTTTCATTAATTCTAAAAGGAATTGTGGTCTGTGATACCCAAAGGATGATGTCTAAGTTCTTGATTTTTCTGAAAATGGACAGTGTATACTGAGGAATTATCTGAATTTGAAAAGGCCTTGTAGGCAATGTTTATTTAAAATAACACACTCGTGTGTGTGTGTGTGTGTATTGGGTATATAATTTTATACCCAATAAAGCACATTTTACCCACAAAAAGAGGCTCTTGTGTTTTTAACTGGGGGTAAATAGTGAAAGAAATGTAAATTACATATTATAGTCATGAAATCCTTTAGGCACCAGTAAAAGATATACCGTAGTACGCTCATCCTAAACTGACCCTGTTAGTCTCACTCTGATATAAGAAGGAAATACACTACATTCTTTCAAATCTCCAACAGGATTTCAGTTCTTGGGAATTTAGTTTTATAACCTTTTGTGAAAAGTCCTTCTTTCTACCCTTCAGGGGCATAAAAACATAGATGAATTCAAGCGGAATGACACGTGTCAATTTTAAAATCTGCATTTATTTTACATACCAAGGTGTGAACGACAGCAGGCTGATACAATAGATTCATTTTTCTACTCTGTTGCTATTTTGGTTACCAATCTTCATTTCTATCGTCACCTTAATTTCAGTCCATTTCCCCCCTCATTCTAGAAATTTAAAAAATTGTATTATGGTTTTTGTATACTTACCATGCTCACTTTCTATCCAGGAAATAAAAGAAATCAATAACTAAAAATTACATTAATTGCTCCCTCTAAACACAGGTAATAAAAGGTAATTTGGGTAAAAAGCAAATGCACAGGACTGTGAACTCCTAAGGTTAAAGCATAAAAATCCGAACACATTCAAAACTAGAAAATGTAAAGTTAATTCTAATCCATTTTTCTTAATGTATTGAAACTAAAAGCCACTGCTATTACTGGGGATTTTATAAAACAGACCTGCTACATAGACACTCCAATGACTTGCTATAAGCTTTGTAATAATTGTCACATACTAATTATAAGTACTGTTGTCATTTCAGGAATGATACACAGGTAGAGCCTGAGTATTCATATCAAGACTAAATATGAATGATTCTGAGTTGTTAGGCTGGAAAAATAATGCTCACAGCTTTGGATTATGAAATAAGACTTGCTTTGGCCCAGTTCACTATTGGAATGAATCAGTCAGAAATGTTTGAAGAGAGGTTTGACCTCTCAGGATCATAAAGACCTCATAAGATCTTAAAGAGTTGTGTGTTTTATAACATATCTTCTATACCAATGGTTCCTAAGTGTGACTTGGGGACATCTGGGGGTCTCCTAGATCCTTTCAGGGGGTCTGTTAGGTCAATACTACTTTCACAATAACATTAAGATGTTATTTGCCTTTACAGACTCATTATCTCATGAGTGTTCAGTGGAGTTTTCAGGAGGCTACTTGGCATATGATGTTATCACCTCTCTGACAGCTAGTAGAATTGTGTGTTTGTGTATTCTTGCATTTAAAACATTTCTCCATTTTTTATTTCTAATATGGAAAAATATCAATAGATAATAAGCCACATGAATCAAAGCCCTTTATTGTCCTCAATCATTTTTAAGTGTAAAGGGATCCTTAGATCAAAGAATTTAAGAACCACTGGTCTACACTAATTGTAGAAAAGAGTGAATACTATATGTTCAATGAAACCCTAAAATGCACCATAAAAGAAACTAGAAGTCTTGAAATTGCTTAGTTCTGTCTGCTCCACCATGGGTCACAGGCCAGTGCTGCCATAGTGTTGCGTTCTTTTAATGAAAGACATTGAACATTACCACCAGGTTAGTTGCATTAGAATCTACTAATACGGTATTCCCCCCTTAACCACGGTTTCACTTTCCATGGTTTCAGTTACCCATGATCAACTGCAGTCTGAAAATATTAAATGGAAAATTCCAGAAATAAACAATTCATAAGTTTTAAATTTCACACAATTCTAAATAGCATGATAAAATCTCTATCTAGCCATCCTGCTCTGTCCTGTCCAGGATGGAAATCATCCCTTTGCCCAGTGTATCCACACTATATACGCCCCCTGTCCATTAGTCAGTCACTTCGCCTTCTCGATGATCAGATCAGTTATAAGAGAGACCACATTCACGTAACTTTTATTACAGTACATTGTTACGATTGTTCTATTTTATTATTAGTTATTGTTATTAACCTCTTACTGTGCCTAATTTATACATTTAACTTTGTCATAGGTACATATGTATAGGAAAAAAAACACAGTATTTACAGGTGCTATCTGTGATTTCAGGCCTTCCCCGGGGGTTTTCAAATGTATGCTCCTTAGGTAAGGGGGGCCTACTGTACAGTACAGAAGTGGAATTTTATTGCAAACGTTTTCTCGAGAACATTAGATAGAAGTCAGTCTCTACAGAATCTCCACAACTTTGATTTTCAGTTTCACAGTTTACATACTAACTAACGAAATCACTAGGTGTATTAGTCCCATCCTTTACAGAATCATAAAAACCAAAATGACTTTTCCTTTGATACCTATTGAAATAAGAATATATTTTCAAGCAAAAATTTAGGTTATTTACTTAATAAGACATCATTTTAAACAATAATCTAACTTGGCCTGTCTTCTAGAGTCGATTCACAGACAGACGTGACAGAGTAGAATTCTCTTTCGAGTGATAAAAAGTAAGATCGAAACTTTAATTTTGGACCCAGGACATATGATTATGTCAATTAAATGGGCTCATCCATTTTTTCATATAATTTTCATTTTACCTCCATAATTTGCTAGTTGTTCACTCACAGAATGATAACTGAGAAGATAAACACTGAAGTCCTTATTTTGACACAAAAGTAACACAATTCTGCCTTCCCCTGAGCCAAGGGCGGCAGAGTGCAGCCCCAGGGTCCACGGTGTGGGATGGGAGACCAGACTGGGTGGGGCTCTGCATCCCTGCTCAGCCAGTCAGCACTCTTCAGGCTGTTGAAGGCATGCAATGTAAAAAAATAATTACACGCCACCCCATTTTAGGCTAAATAAAGAATTTGTTGCTAATAATAATGCTCATAATAAAATAATTTTAAGTTAAAATCCATTCTCCTCCAAGGGCACCAACAAGGTTTAACAAAAATATCTTACTCTTACATGATTTCATCAGAAAAATAAGGATAGACATTGTGCCCATTTTTCAGATGAAGTAACAACAACAAAAAAGTTATTTTCCTTTCACAATAAATGACATGTCTGGGACAGAATCTAGGTCTCTTCCTTATTTTTCAGCTATCAGTCTACTGCTAAAAATAATGAAGCCAATCAAATTTATATTATATTTTATAGTTTATACCTTATAACCAGATCTGTCATTTCATGGTTACCTACAACACCCCTTAAGTGTTAACATTTGTGTATCATTTCTTCCCATTTGAAGTCCTGAGACATTGTGGACCTCACAGGGTCACATACCTAGCAAGCAGGACACTCAAGGCTAAACCTAACATCTTTGGGTGTCAACATTTTTACTATAAAGCTGTTACTAAGTATTAATTATTCTGTTCTACTATGTGGAAGAAACACACACTGAACAAGAGGACAGCTTCTTTTTTCTTTTCCCTTCTCCCTTCCAATTTTAAGCCCCTCAGGACAATAACCTGGACATCCATCCAGCCTGCAGTCCAGTGAGAACAGAACATGAATAAAACAGGGTTTGTGAGAATAAGCCGTGACAAGTGAGGTGAATGATCCCCCAGTCCAATAAACCTGACCCCTAAGTCTATCACACTGGGTCAGAAGGTCTAATTATAGGTCTGTTCTAGTTCTTTTTATGATTGACAGCAGCTAGAGGCAAAACGACTTTGGTGTCTGTTAATCCAGCCTCTAATTTTCCCTTTGCCCCAGCACACACAAAGCATCATGGTGGCCCAGGGTGAGCGAGACTGCGAATCCAGATTTAAAACGCCCTCGCTCCTATAAGAAGAGCAACTGAGTTCAATCCCAGTCCTTCTCATGGGGACATTACCTGCAGCTCTGTTTGGAAGAAAAACTTCTGTGGACATTGTGTGCAGTCATAGATCTTGTCTTCTTGTCCGTGGGCAGAGAAAATATGCTGCTGCAACTTGTTTGCTTGAACAAACACTGAAATGATAAAAAAAAAAAAAAAAATCTGGTGAACTTTGGGTTATTTTCTTTCTGAAATGCCCTCAGTCAAGGACTCCTCATGAACAGACCCAGACTCAGCAAACTGAATGGCTCGCCTTCTGGGTGTGACCACCGCCAGGGCCCCGGGGAGAGTCCAGTCTCCTTTGCTCATGGTTGGGTCTCTGGCTTTCGTTAAGATGCACTCGACCAAGAACCTAATTCAACCCAAACGGCTCCAAAGTAAAGGTTTATGGAGGCCCAGCTCCCTATAAATCTTTTAAAAATAAAGCCAAAAGTTGTCAAATGCACAGCACTATCTAAACTCTTATTTCTCAGCAACCCACAGGTTAAGAAATCATAAATGCCAAAACCCTGTTTATTGTATTTGCCTAAAGTTATAGCTAGCAAACAGTTCTCTATTTAAATGTGTTAATGCTAAAAATTATATCCCACAGCTACTCTGGGGCATTGTCTATAAATATGAAACAGAACCCCAGGTAAATTCTCTTTGGATACTTTAAGATCAACTCAGCCTACACACTGAATGCAAGGGTTTCAATAATATAAACATGTTCAATTTTAATGACTACAAAACAAGGCCCTAAGACTGTGTAACAGTTTACCTAGGAGACATACTATTAATAATTAAATTGTATATGCCAGAGGCAGTGTTTGGGTTGGCAGAACTGACTTCTGATGGATGCCTGGTGCACTGTGACCTAAAAAAGTTTGCATCTACAATATTAATCTGTATAGGCAGGGAGAGGATTTATTAAAGATGTTGGCATTTGACTTTGACTCCACTCTAATCATTAAAATTATTCTAATTGCCAGCCAACCTAAAATATTAGAATATTGTTCTTGTGAGTCATACATTTTAATCACATTTCTCATTACCTTAAAAAACTGCTCAGATTTCCTCTCCTACCTAACACTGGAAGGGTATTTCCCTTTAATTGTTATTTCTAAAATTACTTCAAGATACACTAAAACAATTCAGATCTGTCAGCCCAGAAAATGCAGACTGTTCACAATTAATACACTTTTGTCTCTGACCTACCTCAACACAAAGAAATTCGTTTCTTATACAGATTTGCAACTAATGTCCATGTACCTTAGCACATTTTATGAGGCTGCTGGCCACGACATGAAAGAACTATTTTATTAGGGTCTTAATCATGAGGAGATCTCTGACCCCTTCTGAAGACTTATTATGAGCTTTTATAAAGAATCCAGACTCCTGACTTGTATCTTAAGATAAATACTGCGTTACGGGAGAAAACAGTACACAACAAATTTTTTAAAACAAATTCGGAATAAAACAATAGTTCTACAGGAGGGGCGGCTGCAGGAGGGCGGGAGGGAGGAGCCTCCGGGCGCACGTTGAGGGCAGAGCCATGCACACACTCAGGCGGAGAGCACGGCCCCCCCTCTCCTTTTATTTTAGCACAGGGCAGAAGTCTACGGGCCGAATGCAGGGAAGGTTAATAATCAATGCTCGGAATTTTGCTCTGGAAACAAAAAAGTCAGTTTTGAGAGACTATATATTTTGTTTTGTTTCGTTTTGCTTTTCCTGACAAATGAGAAGGAAACATAGCCTTGAGGGACTTAACCACTGAGAACAAGACACATCAAAATGATCACAAAGGATTTTCCAAAATAACTTTGTCATTGTTGGGGAAGTACCAGAAATGTGTGTGGTCATATTCTAACCCCTATGGGCTTCAAATTATAGTTTCTGATTTACTTTTTTTTTTCCTGCTAAAAAGTGTACTGTTATAACATCTGATAAAGGTTTCTTCTTAAATGTGTAAATTTACATCAACATCCACCTTAAAAATCCAAATTTCATAGGAAATACAGGCCTCATCAAGTGTTTCTGAGTTCAAAGAATTTTGAGAGGATTATAATAACCCTTTCATTTCTTATGGGCAACGTGATCAAATGTGTCATTTTTAAATAACAGACACGTGCTGACAACATGGCTGCACTTTTAGTCCGACGTCTTGTGATTAAAAAGCAGGCGGTCTTTGCCTTGGTAACCTTTTAACGTCGAGGAGAGAAAAGCGAACAAAACACGGATGTCGCTGTCCAAATGGAAAAGCGCAAACTTCCGAGAGAACTTGAAATGCCATTTGCTCATCCTGACGGTTAACCTTCCTGCCCATTTGAGCCTTTAAGGAGGCCGCAATCAATAATGCTAATGAGCAGAAAATCAAACACCTTCTCCCTACATTGAACTGAAGTCCTATCTGTAAAAGGCCCGAGCAGTGGGCAGTATGCTCTGGTAGGAGAGACGTCAACGATGGGGCCATGGAGCTGCCGGAGTTCTCCCGAAGGAGTCTCCTACCTGTGAAGCAGACAGGACACTTGAAGGTGCCCCCCATGCCTTCGAAGCTGTGCTCTATCAGGTGGCACTGGAGTTTGGCAGGCGAGTCGAAGGTCTGGCTGCAGAGTTTGCACTCATGATTCAGTCCTTCATCTGTTGAGGAAAATGCACGAACAGACAAGTTAAAACCCATCATCTCTTCAATGGGCTACTGAGTTGATGATAATTGCATACATTGTACCACTTCCATCACCTAATATAAATAGATGTAGTAGTATATATGGTTTCTGGTTGTTTCGCTTTATGAATTTATATCAATTTAAAATATTTCTGGAATTTAAAATCCAAAGATTATAAGAAGGCAGATTTTATTTCAGGGTAGTGCACTGGATTAAGCTTTTATAGCATAATTGGTGTATCAATAATGAGGCATCTCCTTTTCTCTAATTATCATAATTTTATGGGCTGTGCAGTTCCAAAGTCCTAAAATAAATGACCCCTAGAAAAATGGACAACTTCTTCCTCAGGCCTTTCCTATGGTTTACCTATAACGTTTAAAAGTTTCTATTTCTAACCATAAAGTTCTTAGTTGTATTGCCATTGATAAGATTTTCTTTTTCTACTTCCAAAACTTTCTGAGAATTTTGAAATATTATTAATGCGTATAGTATCTTATAAATGCTCTTTCCTTTGCTTGGTATTCCAAGACCCCCACATCTTCTCAATGGATTCCTCCTTTACTTGGTAAGACAGTTTCAATTATACCCCCCATCTAGACTCTGCCTTTCTCCAAGGGCACTTCTATAAGCTCAGGCTCACTTTTGACTAGATTTTCTTTGATATTTTAGGAAGAAGATGGTAGAGAAATACTTCGATGTAATAACAATTGCTATATGAAGTGAAGTGTTCATGTTATAGATAAAACCCGCTATTTTTACGTTGCTTTTTTTCCTCATTAAAACGTTTATGAGATTTAAAGTTTAAGTATTATCGTAACTCGTTTCGATGTGCAATGATAAGAGGTGAAAACCAGCAACCCTGGAAAGAACAACCTAAAACTTTAGTGTTTGCTGTGTTTCAGACACTGTTGTTCTACGTGCTTACAGATAGGAGTTCCTTTACTTCAACAACCACCCCATGAGGAATACTCCTACTATTCCTATTTTACAAATAAGAAAAATGAGGCCCGGGGGAGTTTAGGTGACTTTGCTCTGAGTCACAGGACAGTAATTGGTAGAGCCAAAGCATAACCCAAGGCAGTCTGGATTTGAACCCAGGCAGCTTGGCTCAAGGGTCTGGGACCTTAACAGAAAAGCTATAGCCACCACCAGCTACCACTGAGACTACCTATTAGGAAAAGTAAAGGTTAGAGGCTGCAATTTAACCTGGTTTGTTATCAAGGTATACTTTTATCTTCTCTTATTTGCAATGATTAAAAATGCTACTGAGGAACATCTGTGTCGGATATTCCAGATCTAGGGAATGAAAGACGAATTCACACTGTGGGGGTAACAAGTCTATATGTACTTCAAAGTTACTTCCTTTCATTCAACACAACATGTGTGCGTTAAGTCCTTCACCAGTTGATAGTACTGGCAACACAAAAGCCCAATTACAAAGTGAATTATTATTAGCTAACTACGAGTAAAATCACTCTATTTGTATTCCTAATCTTTCTTCTCACACAAGTATGAGTCTTTAGAAGCGGAGGATTGGAATTTGTAAAAAGAGAAGCAAAGCACTAATTAAGCCACCCAGTACTGTCTACATTTCACAAGAGATAAAAACCTACTCTGTATTTGGGTGGCACAGTAAATTCCTTGATTATAATTATGTAAGAAGGAGTTTAATTGTGCATACTGACATGACAGAGGGTTATAGAAAAAGCTTTAGGGATTATATAAGATCAAGGGTTTTTCGTCTCTTTTTCTTTTTGAAATTTTAAAGTTACCCCAAATTTTTCAAATGTTAGATATTAAGAAACACAACAAACACTATTTATTATAGGGAATTGGGTCAGCAAGTTAATCATCAGGAAGACTTGTCAAATTTAAACATTTTCTATTTCGTCAATGCTGTATACCTTTATTTTGATAGTAAGACAGTAACTATGAGTTTTAATTTTATATTTAAAGAACCAAGACTTGGCCTATGGGTGTGAGCAGGTACACATATCTGCCTCAGAATTCATAAACGTGCACTATTTAGGAAGTCTAGTGGCTTTCCTTGGGCCTAATGATCGACTTTTACATGAACATCAAATAAAGTATGCAAGTTGGGATGATCTTTAATGGGATGTTATCTTTCTTGACTATGAGTATGTTGTCTGGAAAAATACTAGAACGGAAAACAAACAAACAAACAAAATACATGTGTATCAGTACAAGGAAAATATCCTCATCCATTTTTATTTATTTCCTATCCAACGAACAGAGAAGTTCTATCACAAAATGTGCAATAATCCAAATTTAGTCAAGCAAATTCACAAAAATCACAGAATTTTTTGACACAGAATCATAAAGTATATCCACATGATTGGTGTGGACTTAGTTTTCAGGAACTGCACACTTTATTTGTGAAGCACTAGGTCACCGCAGGGTAATTAATGACTGTCCGATCCAGCCTTTTCAGAACTCCTGACAGTTTAAACGCACATCGTAATATTGACATCATGGAGGAAGTTCTACCTGCCTCTTATTTCTAAGTAACATAGTGAGGTCTTGTCCAACAAATAACTTCCTTGTTACTTTTGTAGAGTAGAAAAAAATCTGAATTGTTGCACAGCAAAGGACAGGTAAGCCAAAGCCAGTATGCTCCAGGCAGACACAACACACCACGCAGGTCTCTCCTTTTGTTAAGGTCCCTATACGGGTTCCCACGCTCACCCTCGCCTACTGCCATGGGGTCAAATGGAGAATGAAGGGGAGATGGGGGGCCCAAAACATTACAACTGGCTAACAGAATTCATTTTATATGTTTTAATTGAAGGGGGAATAGATGGTCAACTAATAAAATGTACTTATAATAACAACTTCAAAAGTGTACCCTTATTCAGAGTCTGTGTTGAACTGAACTCTTACACATTCTGACATTGACACTGTGCGGCTGAGAGCGGCGTCTTCATTGTCAAAGAATTTCTAAAAACCTGTGGTCTTGCAGGATGTGGCTGAGTTAAGCCCTGTGTCCTTTCGAAACTGAGCTTGTCTCCTTTTCTCTTCATATCTGGTGTAAGGTAGTAAGGAACAGTGAAGAGTAACTGTGGTTTTAATTTAAAGTCGGTGTTCATGAGCTGGTGCTACCAACACCTCTAATTGCAGGTGACCTTGAGCCTTAGACTCGGGACTTTGCCTGCAAGCACACACATGCATCTTGCTCCCTTTTCCTTCTTTCTTCTTAAAGGTGCCAAAGCTTTAAAAATTCAATCCAACTCACCATTTCTGCTCTCCGGAAAGGTAGCAGCTGACAGTAATTGGATAATATAGCCTGACTCATTTATTAAAAAGAGATTCTGAGTCAATTGATTTAATAACCATTACAATATTCCATTAAGGATATAATAGGCTAATGCTGCCCTATTTTTTATTAAGAGTTATAGATGGGCTCTACGGATGAAACTTCTAGATGTTTCCTCCTCTTTTTGCTCATCCATATTCCACAGATTTTCTACAAGGAGCACGATCTGCCTTTGTAGGTAACTTTGGAAACCAAAGAATAAAAAAATACTACCCTTCCTATACCCTATTAATAAAGATTGATTACAACATTGACATTTTGATAACCAAAAAGTTCGACAGGAAATGAGCAATATTACGAAGCACAAAAAAACTCCATTATTGAACATTAGCTGAAAAATATTCTAACCAAATATATGTGAAAGCAGAAATTAGCACAAGGACAGGGAGAAAGTAACGTCAGAGTGCAAATTAGTCAACTTAATGAGAAGAATATGGAGCTTTCAGTAAAAATCTGTTTCTTTCCAGAACAAACAGAAAACCCCTCTGTGTTGTGTACTGGTGGGGGGGTCGGCGGGGGGGACATCATGTGGCCAGCACTTGGGTCCAGTGGCAGGAAAGACAACAGGGAAGCTCTCATCACTGTGAATATGCTGGAGGCCAGCAACTTCCTGTCCTGGTCAATCACTTTAAAGCATGCCCAAAGATGGTTTGGGGGATAATTAAGAAATAATTTCACATGTATACAAATGTCAGCTAAAATAATTATTTCCATTTGCTAATCTTCATTTAAGTGTGAACATAAATGTAAACAGGAATCTAGTCTACATAGAAGAGACTGATGCTAATGCAAATATTTACTCCGTTCTTAAATGTTTCAAAGGAAAGAGTCTGAATACATAATTGCAATAAACCTCATCGCCTTAGTAGGGAATGTGGTAATCACTTACACAACTACTATAAGAACAAAATCTGTCTAAGTCCATTTCAAAGGGGAATGATGATTTCTATCTCTCCAATTTAAAAAACCTGGACCAACACAAGCATTAATTAGCCAGTGTTGTACCAGAAAAATAATAGTTACCATTTGGATGCTACATCACAACTCAAGTTATAAGCTCCAACATGACAATTGTTAGCCTAACACAAGGCACTGACATTTCAATATAAGCTTTAAACAAGAGAACCCCTTTAAGCAGCCTCCAGACTGTGTGTCCCATGTTTATACTCCTTTTCCTTCAATAAAAAACAAAAGTCTAGAGCAGCTACAAGCAAATGTTCAGTGGTTGACTTACATGCAGCTGTTACCCCAGGAATCACTGGGGGCCGGCTTATATTGTCTGATCAACACTGCAGCCATTACTGAGGACCAATTTGTAACGGTTTATAAGTAGAACTCCTTCTCTCATTTACCCTTGAGACTGGCCAAAGGGTCCTCCAGCCTCTTCCACTGCATAAATCTGCAGGCTAAAGTCCAAAGATATAAACCCCTCCTGGTACAGCATCATGTGGCAGGGGCCATACTTAAAAGCTCTGATCTGAGTGGGAGTAAACTTTGCCCTTGAAATCCAAACAGAGCATCAAATGCCCTACAGTTGTAATTTTTCCAGTTCGAATGTGTGTACCATATATCCATTCATATATATATATATATATATATATATATATATATATATTTTTTTTTTTTTTTTAAATCCAAGAAAACTATGCCCTACACCAATTCCCAACCCCCAACCCTTTCTTTTGCTTCTCCTCTTCCCTGAGTTAATTTCCAAGCACACATTTATAAGCTTGGGGTCTGAGGAGTAAGAAAGAAAAGCCACACATGACAAAACTCACCCCTCGGCTACGCTGGCTCACCCTGGAAAGCAGGAGTAGAAAAATAGGCAGACTGTGCTGTAATTTGCCATGCACACAGCCATCACCTCGCTAGGTCCACAGCGCTCAGGCCACTATAATTTGTTGTGTTATATACTGCACATATTTCACAACTGTAACATAAACTCACTGAGGTGCTAATTTGGCAATGGAGAATATTACTTAGGGCTCCGAGTCTGCCAGTAGATTAGTCATTAAGCCTCCAAAGCAAGGCGGACTTTCAGAACACTGAATACTGCGTGAACCTTTCCTTTACACTGGGTAGCAAGTTCTGCCCTATTCTTTCGGACACTTTAACAGGAAAATGAGTGTTGCCTGAGGGCGGACACTGGCACCTACTTGGATTTTTCTCACTGGCAACATGGGAATGTCCGCCGCTGCCAGTAATTCTACGCCACGCAGGAGAGGAGTACAAGACGGAAGCATCCGACTCCCAATGAGAGAGAAAGGGCACTGGGACTCCTAAGAGTAAATGAGCACTAGGTACCTTGATTTTGACTATTTACATACAAAGAGCCTGCTAACCCTTACGTATCTCAAGAAAAGCAAATGGATATACGTTCCGAGCGTCTCAGCCAGAATCTACAAGGTGCAAGTGTGCGTTTCACTCAGTTACTACCTGTTTTTGGCCAGTGGTCTAAAGGCCACAATGCTTTTGGTCTTTGTAAGCAAAGGCACCGATATCAACACTGCTATTTCCCGTCTTGAACTTCTCATTATCAGCAGGGCTGGAGCAGGAAATGATTCGACTGGGGTAGGCTGCATTGTACCCAGCAGATTCTAAAGAGCCCAGGGGCTGCCTAGAGCCCCATAAACATCAGCAGCTTGGAAACTAGCAGGAGGTCCAGGTGGGTTGGGATGGGAGAGTCAGGCGGTGGGATTTCAGATGCTCTGAGATGTAATATCGTCCAATTCCTTGGCTATTATTATCGGTTCTGGGTAGTAGTTAGAATATTCTCATGTAGGAGAAAACCCTGAAATGCTATTGAAACAATAAAACAAACAACCCACCAAAAAGGTGGCTTCCCTCCACCTGTGAGGACTCGGCAGTGATATTTTGGCACACGTGCGGAATGAGAGATCAGCAGGTAGACTAAAGCTACCTTTAGTAGGTCAGTAGGTCTGCACCTCCAGGTCTTCATCCTCTTCTATACTTTCCTAATCTAAACATGGGCCCCACAGCTGAAGTCTCAGGGAAAACATACAGTGCAGCAAACAGCTTTAAAGGTAAAAACTTGGGCTCCAAATGTTTTTATTTAAAAAATTTAAAAAATCAGTTTTGGGTAAGGCACTGAAAAAAATCACTTTGAGCTCCCCTTACCCCACTCCCCAAGGCAGGGGGTGGGGTGCATTCTGAACCAAGATAAGAAAAAAGTCGTACAAGTTATTTATTTATTTATTCTTTTAGTAAAAATAATGCTAGTCCAATAAAAAGGCAAGGGTGAGGATAGGGGTGGGAGCAACAACTGAGACCAATGGAATTGAAATCCATCTCCTAGGTCTGTTTGGAAATAAGGATGCTTAAAAAAAAATAGCTTCCTATATAAAGCCTTGACTTCAGTATATGTGGCTGTCACCACCTAATCTTTAGCGCTGCTCTGCTTTCTGCCTTGGCACAAAGTTTGTGAGCATGCAAGTCCATAATAATTAGACATACAATATAATTAGACAGAACAGGTTTCTGAGTCAGTAATGCCCTTCGGCTCTTGCCCTGCCTACAAAAGAGTGGAGGTGTCCAGGACATCTCAATACTAAGAAAGCGCCAAGAAATCAGTTTGGGTTATTCATCCATTTGTGCTGCAAGGCAAGTTTCAGGAGGGCAAGGGCATTTGTCTGTTTTGTGCCAAGTACCTAGAACAGCACAGACCTCACCGTTGGGACTCAATAAATATTTACTAATTTATGGGAAATATATACTTAGCTAGTCCGACATCTAACTTCCTCAGAACAAAATGCCGAGACTCACACCAAAACAATATTTATTATTCATCAATTCAGTTGCAAAAGTTTGCTCCTTTCCTTTGTACATTAAACCCTAAGCCGATGCCAAATTTGGATCAGCCAGATTTACCTTATACTGCGTGTCTTCATTATTTCCAGAAATGAGATTAAAATGCTCTGGAAAAGAAAGCATTAACAAAGTAGCTGTCTGATCTGCCAGCTTTTCTCTGGCAAGAAACTTATGAGTCAAAACTTATCCCTTACTTCAAGAGGAAAAATGTTATTACATATTTTATACCTGAAATACAAAAAAGAACCATATAAAAGAGAGACTAACTGCCTTTTATTTGTCCCAAGTCACAGAGAAGTATAGAAGTATCTATATCATACATCCATAACCCATAGTTCATGTCTCAAACAATTTTTATTAATGGTTACATATTCTCATATTACAAAGCCCCATTCTTTGAACTAATTGGTTAAATCAGATGTATGCAATTATTTCACTCTTTGCTTAAAATTTCTCTTGTTTGATGTTAAATACCTACTATTATTGCCCTCACATCTGGGACTTCTGGCACTGGTGGAAGTACAGGTATATTTACCTTCGAGTACTGTACAAAAAAAAAACACAAATTGGTAAAATTGAAAGAGGAGAGTGCATGCAGCATAAACTAAATGTAATCTGCTTCAAAGTTAAATCTCTTGGAAAAACGTCTTCGAGAACTGAGAAGGTGCAACAGTCGACACTAATTCCACGCGCAGTGGGCAGTGCCGCCGACCCGGCACTGGGCACAGCTCTCACCAGGTCTGTTTTCGTGCTACTGTGCTAAGTTTACGAAAAATCTTCTTGTTGTCATAAAGCCACTAGTTTTTTGGAAGAGAAAGCCTCCAGACACTGAAAAGCTGTTTATCCTTGCTAGAAAGCATAGCCTGTTGCTGCTGCTGATTTTAAACCCCCTCCCCCATAAAACAAATCAAACAAAAGAAATGGAATGAGGTTCGCCAGCTTCTGTACATGTTATGGATCTCAGCAACTATGGGGTTTTAAGTGCCCACAGTTTAAGACAAAAAATTAGCTGGCCATTTCCAAAGCGAATGATCTTTCTAAGAAACTATATGATTGACGATCATTGCAAAGATGACATCTTCTCTGCTAAACTGTGATGTTAGAATCAGGGTTCACCACAAAGCACAAGTCATATATATAGTGGGGCGTGAGGGCACAAAGGGGTCTCAATCTCTCAGACTTCCAAGGGGCTTTATCCTGCTCTTTTCACTTTGTGGCAATACTAAGAAATTCACTAGCTGCAATGCAAAAATCACAACACCGCATGCTGTTTGCAAATGACTCACATTTTATTGTTCTATTGGTGTGACCTTAGAAAGTTGGCCTTGAAGAATAAAAAAAAAGGTAATGGTGCAATAAATGCAATAAGATTTCTAAAAACAGTTTACTGGAAATGTGCTGTGAAACTTGAATTCTTCTAATCAAACGATGCCACCCCTTAGAGAAATTTTCCTGTGCATTATTAAAGTGATATACTGCAGTACTAGTTAGAGCTCCATAACCTTTAAATTGCCTGATTGTAATTAAGGCCACTAGTTTTATTTAGGAAGGTTCAAGGAGGCTCAATTTAAGTTGGCTTAACTAGTGTGAATTTAATGTCATGCTGCCAGAAGGCAGAGGCGCGCTCTGGCCTGGCTGTTCTGTGGTATCTGCAGCTGTGGGGTCATGAATTCTAAATTAAGCCCAGATTTAAAGAAACTACAGATATCAGGAGGTAGCTAGGTGTGTGCAAGTACACATCCCTATATTTGCATATGTGCATCATTCTTTCATTCATTCATGCATTCATTATATTGCCGATTTCCTAATTTGGGATTCTAAATGCATCTAATTATTTACAGTGTGCGTAGAAGAGGTTTATAGTTACTATTAAGGGCATAATGATCATTTTCATGGAAAGGGGGGGGGGCTTAAGGCTATGACCAATCAACATTAATGTTTCAAAATGTAAGTTGTAAAGGTAAGAATGTTATTCGAAATTATAAAAGAAATTCTAAGAAGGAAAACGTATGGTTAGGAATATGGGGAGAAAATAAAGGGTGCTATTTGGATAGGCTCCTAAATGGAGTGCTGAGATCATACAGAAACTTCATTGAAAGGCAGCAAATCAAGGACTGAAAACAAAAGCTAAGAGAAAATGAAGGGACTCAATGCACAGACCAGAAGAAGCAAAGGGTAGCAGCAGAAAGAAAACATGTAAGGATTTGACCCATGTTCAAATTTTTGCTGGATGTGAGCTCAAAAGCATTCATCTCTGGATGGAATGCTGGCAATTTTCTGTAGCTCCAATGGCAATAATGATAAATGAATTTCTTTACAGCCAAGTGGCTCAAGCAGCCAACTACGTAACCACTATATAATTAATAACAATAAGCAATTAAAGCGAACAGCAGGTTACAACTATAAGGTGTCAAAATATATTAGCAAAGGAAAAAAACCTGCAACAACACACTTCAAAGAAAAACAAATAGAGTATGGATCTATGTAGTTTCTTCTTCCAGACCATGTTTTGGATAAAGCTTTTATGCTCGAAGAAAAATAGGGGATGACATAAAACTACTATAAGGTGATTAACATCCCTCCAAAAACAAATAACGCTCCCAGTGCTGAGAGAAATCTGAAAAATGATATGGGAAACATGATTTTGAAGGCACAGGAGAGTTGGCTGACCACAATTTGGCATTATCCTTTCACTAAGAAATATTCTAATAAATACCTCACAAAACTGTATTTGTTGCTCAAGTATTTTCAAAGATCTCAGCACATTGCGATTTTTCATGTAAAATGGAAGAGAAGCAATAAACTAGGAATGTGTAGGAGAAAAAAGTAAGGGTAAATGCTATATATCTGGCTAAGCGCTGGAATATCAGATACGGGTTAGAAGAAGCTTTGGAGACAATGTAATTAACTCGGGGCTCGTTTAAAAGCTGAGAAAACCGAGACTAAAGACACCAACGCCCAAGATGGCAAAGTGTTTTGGCCACGGCCAGTGGCAGGACTCAGGGTTCCTGAATCCAACGCTACACTGTTCCACCACACCCTCACTTAACACAAAAGTCTCCTACCTATTAAGTACCATTTCAGTTGTCAGTTCAGCAAAGCACACTGTCTTTCTAGATCTCTTATTGACGCGCAAGAAGTTATATTCCCACGCCAACTGGTCACGCCTCTGCTCCCTGGCGAGATGAAGCCTCGTCCTGAAAGGGGACCCTGAGCTCACCCGCAGCACTTGTTGGTAGTGGAAAGTGAAATTTCCCACATCTCCAGATTCTGCAGAGGAGCTGGGAACACTCCTCTCCGCAAAGCACTTTGGTCTGAGCTGTCAGTCTGAAAGAAGCTCTCATGATTACAGCTTCTGACATAGAGGGCATCCATGGCTGAATGCTGATGCTTTTCCTCAATGGCAATAACCCAATGATTTGGTTAAACTGTCACCTGAAACCCTGTGGAGACTGTGCTTGAGCGCTCCTTTATGGAAGCATCATTATTTACAAAGACCGATTCCTTAATTCTATTCTGCTATAGTTAATTCTACCTCTTTAAGTGTCTGAATCATTCCCTGATATGTTACCAAATCGAGTACATGGGAAGAAACTGGGACTGCATGCATATTCCTGAGTGTGTGGCTTACCGAAAGGTAACTCATACTTACGTATGGAAAATCGGTTAGCTCAATATGTTCCTAACCTACTTTTCCCTCAGGCTTCATTCTGGATACACCAGCACATCTAGACTGTCTATGTTGAGGCCAAGATGTTACTGGCATACCAATGAATCACACTCACTTCTATTTCTTTCTGTCTGTTTCCTGTCAGTCAGGAGCAACATAAGTGAGAGAGTTATTACCTACTGAGATGGGCAAAAGGAAGGAGAGAGGAACGGGGAGAGGGACAGAGAGATGGAGAGAAGGGGGGAGGGAGGGAAAGAGGGATGGAGGGAGGGAGGGAAAGAGGGAGGGAGGGAAGAAGAAAGGACGCTCACAAGATACATATTGTAACAATTTCTTTCTTATTTCTACTTAGCTCGGAAGTAATAGTGAAGAGGCAGCTATTCCTAGGTGTTTTGTTAGGTCAAAACCAATGCTAAAGACTATGAAATGGGCTGAACAAAAAGGATGGATTGGTTAGTAAGTGTATCTATTACATGAAGAACAAGACATAATAATTAAGGCTAGATCTTTCTCGGACAGCAGTTCCTCATACCACCTTCTGCAAAGCTATTAAATATTTCTAAGACTGTAATGCCAAATTATAAAGATGCTTTGGGCACAATGAATTTTTAATCCCCTATTTTTATGACAATTTTTCGAAAACCTGCACCAGCTCATTCAAGATCCGTTTTAAAAATTTAAATACTGTATAATGTGTCAATATACAAAGGCTGATGATTTTCTAACACAAAAGGAAATCTATTGAGAAAAATGTCACTGAAATATTTGTCAATGGCTTTAAACATTTTATTTATTGAAATGCCCTGCTTTGCGCCTGTATGGTATGTGATGCAAACAGCACAGGATTCCAATGCTGTCTTAGACAATCTAAGTAGATTTCTCATTCTTACAACTATAAAGTGTATCTTCTTTCTTAAAGCAAATCATTTGAAGCTCATTTATCAATTTCATTCTTGGTGAAGAAAAACAAAACAGTCCAGGGTAAAAGGTGACCTAGGGTGATATCTTGGCCTCCTACTCTTCCTTTGCTTCTGAAAAGCAGTAGCAGTGTTTGGTTTCTTAAAGACGCAGGTTAGCATGAGCGTTTTTATATTTAACAATCTGGAGAAAAGTAAGTACTTTGTATGGTTCTGCAGGACAGTAACTGTTGGATGAGCTAGAAGAATAGTCAGATAGGAGTCAGCAATGAATGCTTTCCTTTCTCTGAATACTGGAGGAAAGACAGTCTAGAAATTAAAATCAGAGTGGATAAATACATACAGCACTGTATGTACATGGGAAGAAAGGAATCAAGTAAATATGCTTAGTATATTTTCTCTTTTTTAATGTTTTTATTGACTTTTTAGAGCGAGAGGAAGGGAGAGAGAGATAAAAGCATCGATGTAAGAAACGTCAATCAGCTGCCTCCTGCATGCCCCCTACTGGGGATCGAGCCTGAGAACCGGTCATGTGCCCTGACCAGGAATCGAACCAGGACCTCTCAGTCCCTGGGACGATGTGCAATCCACTGAGCCACACGGGCTGGGGAATGCTTAGTATATTTTCAACCAACCACAAGAACTGACCCTGCATAGGTACTTATATTTAGAGAAAAATGAACTGTAACAAAATTAATTTTCTTGGCTAGAAAGGGAAGTTTTCTTAATTAAAATTGGCCCAGATATTTCAAGAACTAAAAAGGAAATATAATCTTAGCCCTGGCCAGGTAGCTCAGTTGGTTAGGTTGTGTGTGTGATCCTGGGTCAGGGCAACCAATGAATGCATAAATAGGTTGAGCAACAGATCGATGTTTTTCTCTCTCAGTCAATCAATAAATAAAAGTTCTTTAAAAATCTCAGCAAATTACACATAACTATGACCATCTATCACAATGCACTCACAGTGAGCACATGATTGCTGAGGAAGTGTTAGATTGGATCTTGGTCCAAATGCAGGTGGACACCTCCTCAAAAGGGAACAGAGAAAGAGGAAGACTGCAGTCAACAATCAAGTGACACACAGAGGACCTAGGATCTAGGCCTCTCTCTTTTGAAATGAATATTAGAAATTCCGTCTTAAAGTGATAACAGCAGAGAAATTCCAAATCAAAGTAGTCACTGTGGCCTTAATTCACCCGGTTAGGTCTACATATTACCTCATCTACTGCAGAAAATCATTCTTTGTGTTCAGGCCAACAAGACTTTTAAGCACAAGAAGTTGAATGAAGTGTCTACACAATTCAAACTCAGGCCTCCCTCTGTTTTTTGAAATCCCCACAAGAAGGAGGCTCTTATCGTTGCTAAGACTAATAAAATGTACCATTTTCCTCCCACTATCTCTACCTGAGGATGGTTATAAATATAGCAATTCCTTCTATTTATATAGCATTTCAAATTTTTCAAAATGTGTATGGATTTATACACATTGATTCTCAGTTAATCGGCTCAGAAACATACATTGATCCAGGTAACCCACATCCTAGCAACAGCGTGACTGGTTTGCTGGGCTCAAATCTGGTCTAGGCTCCAGATCGGGGGAAGAAAGATTTTAAATTTTAATGTGGAACCAAGTTTGTAGTTAAATTACCTATGATACTTAGTTGACTGGGTCCCTGTGCGAAGGAGAAGACATCACCCAGCAGCTTGTGTTGATAATGTGTGTTTAGTTAAGGCAATGAGTCATATGAGGGAGAAAAATTAGAAAAATGTACTTCCAGCATGGACCTTTCTGATCGTCTTAATGGTTTATTTTAGTGCCCTTTTAAGGTTTAAGGCCAAACAGATGATGCTGTTTTATTTTAGGTTATTATTTTCAAATTCATCAAGACTGAGTTGAAAACTTGGCATTCCAACATCTGACTAAATCATGAAGAAATAGCATATTTCAATTTTGCTGGTATGGGTAAGAAAACCGATATGATTCATTTTATTAACTAAATCTGTTTTTAAAAACCAAAAAAAGTCATTATTTTCAAACTGTGTATAGCAAGGCAGAATCATTTGTTTCCCAACAAATGGAACCAGTTACCAGGCTGTTTTCTCTTCCTCATGTGGAGAGTTCCACATAGACTGTTAAATATAACTTACTGGGTTGATTTGTAAAATACCAAGAAAACCATATACTGTACAGCTGAAATTATTGGAGTTAACAAAAACAAACAAACCCTCCTGGCCCCCAGAAATGTAAATAAAAAGTTAGATTTCCCTGTACTACATTTGATTGCATTAATTGATGTTTAAAAAAATCTGTTGAAAATAAAGCCCAGCAGTAACATTTTTCTTTCCTAAATCACAATAGCAGCACATTACAAACATTACCAAAAGGTCCCCTGGTATGACTGTAAAGTTCCACTCTGGCAGTAAAATGCATCTACTGTGTGTTCTCCATTTTCATCTGTACCCTCCCAAATATGTAAGTGAGCGGGTCACAAATGCAATTAAGCCTCTTTGCACATGGATTAAATATTAATTTCTGATGCATACTTAGAAATCGACTGGTCAGCCACTAAATCCTTTTTAATGTATAAAAAACAACATTTTATTCTAAAGTAAGGTCTGCCATCTGATAGCCAGCGGGCCATTACTGAGTCCAGTTCTGTAATCTGTCAGTTTCCCACTGTTACGAAAGTTGCTTCCACAGAGGGAGGAAAATTCCTCATATGTGTGGCATGCGTGTAGGTCTAGCGTACTAGCAAACACAGACCTCTACCAGAGGCTTAAATTGACTTACACTGGAGCAGATAGAAGAGATAGTATTTCTAAAAGTCATCATAGACATTCTCTGCAAAGCTTCTCTTCCCATGCACCATGGTAAAGTGATTTTAAAAAGGAAGGCTTTGCAATCGCTCAGTGGGGGGGCGGGATGCCCAGCCCTGCCACTAACAAACCATTTAGTCTCACCTACCTTATTTAACCTTGCTTTAGCTGAACCATCTAGCCACTGAGGCTACCAAATGCCTACACCATAGGGCTGAGGAGTGACTCGATCGAGATAATCCACGTCAAGTGTCTAGCACAATGCCTGGCCTATAGTAAGTACTCTGTGAAGATCACTTATTTTTGTTCATAAATGTAAAACAAATAAATGTTTGCTCCATTTGTTGAAATGTATCAAATATTTTTACTTTATAGAGTTCATTTATTGCTTTTGTTTCTCCTCCTCCCCTCCATCGGGGAAAAAGAGAGGGAAGAAGCAGACGAAGCAAGAGGTTGTGGGGCAACGAGGATCACCCGGCTCAGTCTGTTTAGACACGAGAGAGAGAGGGGAGGTCAGAGTTCCACAGAAGTTACTTTCTCCTCTAGTCAGTTCTGTGAGCTACCCCAAAGCACTTTTGGCTCTTGCAGGACTTGGGAGGCGGAACGGAGACGGTGGCTACAAGGGCAGAAACACAGACTGTTCAGAGTCATGCGGCCGGTGGGACTGGGAAAGGCAGCTCGGCCTCCAGGATCGGTGGGCCTGCTCCTCAGGCCCTCCTGCTCCCCGACATTGGCAGGGCTGTCAAGAGCAGCCGTGCTCAGACCCCTAGACATGTGGATTCTTCGGGCAGGCCCAGCAGAGCCCTTTGAAACTTAACCCAGACATGTACAAGGAGTCTCAGCACATGGCAATGGCAAACTTAAAAATACCTAGAAGGTGCTAATGCTGTTAAATTATTCACTTTTGGAAACCTCTTCCTCTCAAGGCATTGCCATAATAGTATTGGTTATTTTTTTTCCCTTCATCCCCCTCGACCCAACTCTGTGTGTGTGTGTGTGTGTGTGTGTGTGTGTGTGTGTGTGTGTAAGGGGGAGGAAGACTAATAACTAGATAATCTCTCAGTGTATTTGTTTGTATGACACAGAAAACTCATCCAGAAATAAGGAAGAGTACAGCTTGAATGGAAAAGAACTGTTGTACCTTTTGCTATTCCTCAGGCCCGGGTCCTCAGCCAAGTCTCTCCCCCACACTCAGAATTAAATTTTCCTCTCAATTCCTACCACACTGAACAGGACTCTTAGGGCATTTATCACATTCCCCTTCTAGCATAAATACATATTTTATTTCTCCTACAAGATACCTTCCTTCTGGATTATTCTCCTTATCACTTACTAGGTCTTTTCCTAAGGCAACTGTGTTTTTTCATTGTTGTTGAAGGAATGAAGAGGAGGCAGGAGGGAGGAAGGGAGGAATGGAGGGAGGAGGCAGATCTGGGAAGCCACTGTGTTGTAAGGGATGTTGAATCCACCCATGGACTGGGTAGGAAGGACTATATGGTTGGCTCTTCTCTGTATCCCAAACAATTCAACATGTAGCCGAAGAGAGCTTTACAAATTCACACCATTCCTCTACTAGTGATTCTTCTTGGCTTAGTTTCTTACCTTTGATCAGCCAAAAGGTTAAAAAATAAAAGCAACTGTGTGTTTAGCCTTGTCCTCTATATTTATTTCTATCTAAACAACAATATTTTCCCTTTTGTAGCGGGGCCTACTTACTGCCTACTGGTGTTCTGGTCAACTTCAATTTCTCCGGACAAGCAGAAAAATGACGCCCCGGCCCTGCCCTGTGCGTTCTGCATTTGGCTGCTCCCATTTTCCAGGTGTGAGCCTCCAATGAGTCCTCTCTACAATTTTTTTTCTTTATTTTACATTTTTAATTTTCAAGTAGGAAGAATGGGGTAAAAGGAGTGGTCTTAATATGTCTTTCCAAAGGTGCTGCATTCCATCTGCGCCCCGCTGCCCCCACTAGGCTATGGGCACCCACACTTTTCTTTGTTTAGAATCCACCTCATTGTAACCTCTGAAACGGAGAAGAAATCAGAAGCCACTGAGTTTGAAAAAAACTCCGAGGACTGGTCTGATTTCAAAAGCCCAAATAACTTACAACAGTTGCTAGGGGAACACATCCATTTTAGAACTCCAGAACGGAGTATCTGCGTTGGGTATCTGCACCATGCCAGTCTCTCAAGACCTTCATCCTCTTAACTGACTGCTATGTCTGACCAGCTGTTCTCGGGAAAAGGGACACCCCGGTCAGGGGGCGAACCATGAGCCGAGAAGAAGGAGGCACGCAGCACCCTGGGGGCCAACGTGGAGCTTTCCCCGGGGGAAGGGGCCCAGCTGACCATTCACGAGCTTCTGCCACGCTCGCTGTCGGAGGCACAGGCTTGGATCTCCTCCTCAGCACTGAATCCCCTGCCTCCGCGAAGAGCACAGATGTCTGGCGAGCCTGACCCAATATCTGCTGATCAGATGCTGTTTACTCTCCTAAGCCCCAGGTTTTCGTGCATCTTGAGCCGAGGCCGTGGGATTCTTCTGTGGCCCTCCTTGATGGGGGAAGTGACGGAACGCACACCAGGCCCACGAGTGGCAGGAGCCCACACATGTGTGTTGGGCAAGGGCTGCTGTTTTCCAGGGGAAGCTCCCCTGAAGGACAGAAGGGCCAGACTGCTTCTCTGCAAACTAAGTCGGCAGGAGGCTCTGGTTCCCCGAGCCCAGCAGGCAGCCTTGGCATAGCCAGCCCAGGGCAAATGGCCCGCTCGCTTGTCCTCTTCGGAAAACGGCCTCTGTATGAAATGTAACTGCATGCATACATATATGCACACACACACAAATATGAAACGAATCTCTTTGATAATCTGGAGACATCATCTCAGCTCGTGGAGAGGCAGTCATTAGGGGCCCGTGACAAAGTGGCCTTTGGGTTTTCTCCTTACCTTTGATCCGCACGATGAAATGTTAATGTCCACCCTCTCGGCACCCCTTCCAGAAGCACCCTTTCCCGGCAGGCTTATCCCTGCCCGCTGCAACTTCCACTCAGATTCCCCATTTCTATTTAAGTGCTGACTTTGAGCTCATGCCCAGAAGCACTGACATTTTTAAACAGGGCCAGCTAAACTGCTAAATAAAATTTATTGATGATAAAGGGCACAGCTGAGATTAAATTGTGACAATTTAATAATAAACACACTCCCATCCCGTGCAGCTTGACATTATGCCTATACTTAATGTATGAAACTTAACTCCGAGTGTTCTGCCTATAGCAAATGGTGTGGGTGGGGGAGTGTCCGGAGGATCTATAATTTTGTGTTGATTAGGTAGGAAAGAACCACAAGCACATATTTTGATATCTCTATTAACAGCCTGCTCATGTCTAACTGCAAAACTTGGTTGCACTTCTTTCACCATCTTTGCCCAAGACAGACCAGTAAACACAATTCCTCTCTCTATAATTAGCCTTTTCTCTGAGGGCCCTGAAGTAAGTCTGCATGCCGTAGATTTAATATCCAGTGCTATATCCATATGTGCTGCCCTTGCCTGGTCCCAGAGCATATAAACTCCCCTATTAGCAGCCTTGACTGCTTAATTATGCAGATTTTTTTTGTACCCGCCTGCCTGTAAAATTACTGTGTCTAACCTTTTTTTTCTTTTCCTCTTTGCACCATGCTGGCCATTCTAATGAAATCGGCATAGGGGAAAGGGCCTGATTTGCAGTTATGGAGGCTGGATCGCACTGGCAATCTGTCCTTAGTGGGAGTTACAAAAGAAGTCAAATGCCTTCATCTGGTTCTACCCTATCATCCCCAAGGTGATTGAGTTCACTTCCCGATGCTTCCCAAGTTTTCCTCAGGCTGTCCAATCAGCACGTCCACCAGGGAGCCCAGCCTAGCTTGCAACAGTCTCTGTATCTAGTTACAGCCCCACCAGGGACAGTCAACCATCCACCCCCAAGCCTTCAGATGAAAACCTTTTCTAACAAGGCCGCCCAGCGCCAATGAAATAACACACATCTGCATATCCACTGGGTCCCATGTTTCTTGTGCTCATGGATTATGTATCTTGCAGCCTCTAATAAAGAAATGCAGTTCTTTGTTTAATGTTTATCTTGTGCTTGTTAAGCAAATGCTAATGTTGTATCAGAATGCTTTAGTGCTATTTGGGTTTTTGGTGATTTACTACAAGACAATCTGCTGTGAAGTAAATTTAGAGAGAGGGAGAAAAGGGGAAAAAAACACTCTGGTTGAAATGGAGAAAAAGGAAAAGGTTTGACAGAAAAATCAAGGAAAAGGGAATGAGATAGTGTGGCGAGAATGGAGACGTGGGAGTGCCCTCGAGAGACAGAACAAAGCCTGAGACAGAGAGACAGACAGGCGGGACGGAGGGACTGACTTGCACATAACAGGCAGGCATGGGGTCCGGGAGGGTGGGGGGAGCTGGGCCTTATATCAATCCCCTAGCCCCAGGCTGACATAAAACCAGTACAATTTCCAAAAGGGGTGAGATGATAACTTCCCCTTTAGTGATAAGGTAAACAGTGTCCTGAAGGGTAAACAGAAAATAAAAAAGCCTTTTTTTTTCTGTTGTCTGCCTTTGTGCCCTGATGGTTAGCACTGTGCACTGTTATTCACAGACCACAGGGAAGCCCTAAATTTAATTGTTCATGCCTAGCTCTGCTAGAAATAGGCAAAAATAATCAGAACCTCCCTCCTCCCAACTTCAGGGAGAGGTGGGGGTTGGTGGAAAAGAAGAGGGGGTGGCAGCTTGAAAGCTGATGAATGAATGCCCTTTATTTATCCTTTGGCAAGATGGGAGATGGATATCCACGGTGCAAACCTCTCCTGACTGCTCTCCAGTGCCGCACCCCTGTTAGGAACGAGCATGTCATTTTGATATCAAAAGACCATACGTTTCAACCCTCATCGCATTTTTGACAAGGGGTGTCAAAATGCAATTCTCTGCAAGTATAATTGAAAAGATCTGTATGTTTTATAATCACAACTATAATTTGTTGACAAATTGTGAGGTGAATGAGGTCTTAGATTTCTGGGTTTTATATTCTATAGACTAATTGATAAGAGATAATTATCTCGCTATATATAGCTATCGAATCATTATGCTGTACATCTGAAATTAATATAATGTTATATGCAATTATATCACAAAAAGAAAAAAGAGATAATGATGGAAAGAATAGAAAGGTGGGTGGGATAAGTAAGTATTTGCTCAGGAAGTGTCTTCGTCACAAATCATAGTCTTTTCCTTTCTCTCCTGTCTACATTTCACAAAGTAAATCAATAAATTTCCAAAAGGATAAAAAGCAACAACCTGTAAGTGGATAAATGAAAAGCAAACACCTCCCATATGAACACACTGTCAACTGAAGACTGCATCCGCACAGAAGCATGCCGTGTTAACTTTCTTCTTGGGTAAACATCTCTATCCTTAACACACGGTAGAGGCTGAGGACAAATTTAGTCTTCATGATTAACGCAATTAGTTGTAAGTACTCTGGCTTTTTTTCTTTGAAGGACCTCGGTGATGTCACAGGTTTCCATGAAAAATGTTAGCTACTGATTCAGAAAATGTATATCCAACACACCTAACTCTTTTCTTTGCTGAACACATATTTAAATACTTGTTTTATTTTTCCTTTGAATATTATTTTCATTAATAAGTTTGCTGCTTTCTAATGATGCCTTATTCTACAAACAGGCTGAACTCATAGCCCCGTATAGGCCAATGGAACCGAGCAGAAGAGATAGTGAAGGCATCCGTTTGCTATGTGAATAACTGGAAATCTAGAGTCCGGGCTTCTCAGAAGTATTGCCTCTTAAGTCATCCAGGGCTCTCTACAGAGAGGGAACCCTAATTGCTGCCAGTGGGCATGGCTTGGAGATGTGACACTTGTTCTTTGGGGTCTGATCAGAAGGAATCAACTTCCTTCCATGACTTCATTTCAGTAAATAACATGACCACGACAGGCTTCATTTAGTCTCAGAGCAAATCCTACTGCTGAAAGGTCTCTCTTCCCATTGTCTTAGCCACTTGGTCCCCACTGGGGGCTATTATTAGAATTGGAACTTAATGTATCTCTTTTCCCCTTTAAATTTAACATAGGGTCAAAAAGACAGCAAAAGGAAATCAATGGCACATTTCATTACCTGGTTCTTATATCTATGGAGAAGGCTGTGAATCATGAGGCCTTGCTGTTCAGAAAGTATCACAAAAGCTCTCTAAATAATAAATAAAAGCAAAATATGCATGTCTGCATCTATCCTCTCAGTGAATTCTAGAACATCCATTTTCATATCACTAATTCACATTATACGTCTATGAGGTAGCTGTGTTCTGTGTATTATACTCTTCAGTATAAACAGAAGAAAACATTAGTATAAAAATACTGGAAAATGTCCCTTAAAGACAAACATTTAATTCCAGATCTTCTGCCTCCCCCAGGGAAGTGGGGTTTGGGGAAGTCCAGGCAGCCCAAGAACCTGGTACCTGTGTAGCCACAGCTTGCTTGAGGGGGAGCCTGACTCCAGTGGGTTTTCAAAGGTCTTCACCCCACTTTCTCTGCCACAGTGACCTTAGCAATGCTCTACCCACCCTGGCGAGAGACTCAAACAGTCAATGTAGTGTATTTTAAAAGACAGGCACTTAGAATTTAGGTGGTAAAAAGATCCAAAACCTTGACTACAGTCCTACTTTCATTCTGGAATTTTCAATGACCAGGGTGACACAGGGCAGTGGGTGACGGAGGAGGTGTGACACTGTCTTCTCAGGGGCACCTGAGCACCACAGCTGCAGCTGCTGAGAGGTCACGCCGCCACGGAGAAGGGAGTGATGTCACGGTGCCATCACACAAAAGCCATGCCCAGTGAGACCGAGGCCCTCTGAGCTGCTGCTGGAACCGAATCCAGGGCGAGGATAAGACAGTGGGTAGCCTGGGTGAGTGAGGGGGGGCTAGCATGAGAATATGGGCTTCTTGGAGGGTGGTAATTTGAATTAGAAAATGAACTGCATGAAAGTTGAATGAGATTCCAGTTGAGGGAACTTGTGGGAACTGCTTTATTGAAAGAAAGAAAGAAAGAAAGAAAGAAAGAAAGAAAGAAAGAAAGAAAGAAAGAAAGGCAACCCTTGAAGCTCAATTTAGAATAATATTTAGAGTATATTAATACCTACATTCTCAGGAACCTTCCTACATACAAATTTTCAAAAATTTGTGGGTTGGGGGTTCCACTTTGGAATGGCAAAATAAGCCATAAATTCTGAACAAAATAATAATACAGAAAACCAAAACAATTAAACCGAAGGCATTGGCATGTGAATAAAAGCAGGAAGAGTCTGGAGAGAGTCAAAATTTGGAAGAAGGGAATAACACAAGACAAATTTCCTGTTTTTTAGAGATTTGAGCTGCACATGGATGCTAATAGTCTAGTAGAAAACTACAGTATTTTTGGAGAATTTTGATCAAACATAGCCACTGGAAAGTAAGGTGAAAACCTTGGAAAGTAAAGAGCCTGTAGGGGGTGGGAAAAGCACAATCCTGTGTAAAACTCTGTCCAAATCTCTGGCTGGTTTCTGACTGTAAGCAGCCCAATTAAGAATTAAACAAACAAACAAACAAACAAACAGATAGACATTTGAGCTGAAGTCCAAGAGACAGAGTTTGCAGTGTGAGTTCAACCAAGTTACTTACCTCCTAACACAAAAATAGCAGCACACTTTGAATAAATACAACAGACCCCAAACTATCTAAAACGTAATATTCACTATTCCAAGATACATTTTAAAATTACTGGCATACAAAGAAAATGGAACATATGATCCATTTTCAAGAGAAAACAATCAATTCAGATGTTACCATACAAGGATTTTGAAGTAGCAAATATAATTATGCTCAATGATATAAAGGAAAATAAATGGAAAATTACAATTTATTAAATAAAACAATCACTGTATGGGCTTAAAATCATAATGGACATAATAAGGGAAAAAGTCAGTGAATGTGAAGGGATCACTAGAAATAATTCCTTCTGAAGAACAAAAATAAAGTACTGAAGGAACGAACAGAGCCTCAAGAAGCTGTGGGACAATAGCAGCACCAGGGTTAATTGTGGAACTGAGGAGAAAAACAAGAGAATGATAAAAAAAATAGCAGATTAAAAAATAATGGGTAAATATTTCTCAAATTTAGAGAAAGACACAACTCTACAGATTCAAGAAGCTCAGCAGTCCAGCCGGTTGGCTCGGTGGTTAGGCGTTGACCCAGGCACCAAGAGGTCACTGGTTTGATTCCTGGTCAGGACACACGCCCAGGTTGTGGGCTTGATCCCCAGTGGGGGGCATGCAGGAGACGGCCAATCGATGTTCTCTCTCATCGATGTTTCTATCTCTCTCTCCCTCTCACTTTCTCTCTCTCTAAAATCAATAAAAGGAAAAAAAAATTAAAAAAAAAAAAAGCGCAGCAAACACCAAGCAGAACTATAAGAAAACCACATAAGCATATCCTTGAAAACCAAGATAAAGGGAAAAATCTTAAAAGCAACCAACAAAACAGCAATAAATAAAGAACCCCACAAAAACATACTTTACAGGGGGGAAAATGACATAAATGACCTCTGACAGCTCATTGTAGACAATGGAGTCCAGAAGACTGTGGACCAACACCTTTCAGGGGCCAAAGGGGAGGTGGGAAAACTGTCAGCCTATTATTCTATGTTTAATAAAAATATCCTTCAGGAAGTTAGGTGAAATAAAAATCTATATAAAGAACACAGAGAATTTACAGCTACAAAATGTGCCTTTTTAGGGTGAAGGGAAATTATACCAGATGAAAACTTGGATCTTCAGGAAAGAATGAAGAGCACTAGAAACACTAGATATCTGGCAAACACACACAAATTTTTCATTTTTTTTTTTTAATCCTCACCTGAGGATATTTTTCTATTTATCTTCGGATAGAGTGGGAGGGAGAGAGAGGGAGAGAAAGGGAGAGAGAGAAACATTGACCTGAGAGAGACACATCGACTGGTTGCCTCCTGCACGACCTCGACCAGGGCTGGGGACAAACCACACCAAGGTGCAGTGCCCTTCACCAAAATGGAACCTGCGACTCACTGGTCTGCGGGGCTGACGCTCTACCGCTGAGCCAAACTGACCAGGGCAAAACATACAAACCATTATTTAAAGCAAACATTGTAACATTGTCTTGTGGGGTTTATGACATATATAGATATAATACATATGAAATCTATTTCATAGATGGATCTGTACAATTACAAAGTTCCCACATTTCAAATAAAGTGGTAAGATATTAACTCTAGGTAAAATGAAAAGTTAAGGATGCATACTGTAATCCCTAGAACAACCACTAAAATAATAAAGCAGGGAGGCAAGCTAAAAAGCCTAGAGATACATTAGAATGAAATTCTAAAAAAAAATTCAAATAATCCAAAAGAAAGTAAGGAAGAGAGAAAAGATAATTATAACAACAGAAAGGGAAAACAGCGAACAAGTAAGAAATGGTAGGCTTAAACACAACCATGTTAATAATTGCATTAAATGATTAGGGATTGGACACCAATTAAAGGCAGAGATTGTCAGAATGAATACAAGGGAAGCTCCAACTAGAAGCTGTCTACAAGAGATGCACTTTAAATATGAAGACTGAGAGGTGGAAAGTAAATTGATGGAGAGAATACATACTATACATAGAAAAAGCACAGTGTTCAAGACATTATTGGCAGAGATGAAGAAGGACACTTCATAATGAAAAATGGGTCACTTAGAAAGATGTGAGAGTCATAAATGTGCATGCACTTACAAAGAGCTTCAAAATATATAAAGCTAAAACTGATAGAATTTAAGAAAAAATAGTAAATTTTACAATCACTGATGGATATTTGAACATCTCTCCTGGCAATTAATAAATGACTATATCCCCGATCACTAGAGACATAAACCATCTGAAAAACACTATCAACCACCTTGACCTAATTGATAGCTATAGAACATTATACTCAACATCTGCAGAATACACATTGTTTTCAAGTGCACATGAAACATTCACCAAGATTGCCCATATGTTCACCCGCAGAACAAGTGTCAATATATTAAATAGAACTGAAATAATACAGAGTATGCTACCTAAGCACAATGGAATTAAATTTGAAATAAATAACAACTGATATCTAGGAAAACCCCCAATATTTGGAAATTAAAAGCAAACTTCTAAATAATCCATGGATCAAAGAAATCACAAGGAAAGTAAAAATATATTTTGACCTGAAAGATACTGAAAATTCAACATTTCCAAAGTTGTGAGATGCAGCCAAAGCATTTCTTAGAAGGAAATTTATAGATATGAATGCTTATGCTAGAAAGGAAAAAAATAGAAGCCTAAAACTAATGACAAGTTTTATCTTGTGAAACTAGAAAAAAGAAGGGCAAATTAAACCTGAAGTCAGTATAAGGAAGGAAATAATAGAGATAAGACTAGAAATCAATGAAATAGATAAAAAAAAAAATCATAGAAAAAACTAATGAAATCATCAGTCAAATCTTTGAGATGATCACCTGAATTGATAAACTTATTTAGACGAATGAGGAAGAGAACAGAATACAAATGACCAGTATCAGGAATGAAAGGTTATTACTTTGATCCCATAGATGTTTAAAAGACAATAAAGGAATATTATAAACAACCTTATGCCAGCAAATTTGACACAAAATTTAACATTAAATCTAAATGGCCTTTCATATATTAAATAAATTTAATTTATTATGAAAGGAAAACAGGAAGAAGGGAGGGAGGGAGAGAGGGAAGGAACAGAAGCAAAGAAATGGACTCCAGGCTCAGATGGCATCATTGGTGAATGCTAACAAGCATGCACAGAAAACAAACAAACAAAAAGCAAATACACACAAAACCAAAACAAACAAAAATAAAAAGCCAATCTGAAACTCTTTCAGAAAAACTTTTCCAAAGTCAGCATCACGCTAATATCAAAATCTGAAAAAGGCCCTGGCCGGTTTGGCTCAGCGGTTAGAGCGTCGGCCTGCGGTCCAGAGAGACCCGGGTTCGGTTCCCGCTAAGGGCACATACCTCCGTTGCAGTTTGTCCTCGGCCCTGGTTGGGTCGTGTGGGTGGCAACCAGTCGATGTGTCTCTCTCACATCGATGTTTCTCTCTCTCTCTCTTCCTCTCTCTCCCTCCCACTCTATCTGAACAAAAAATGGAAAAATGTCCTCGGGTAGGATTAAAAAAACAACAAAATCTGAAGAAGATCTTATAAAACTTGTACAAGTGGCCTACATCCAGAATGGATTCATTCAATCGTGTTAATATTCTAAAAGTGACATTGATAGATAAAAGAGGAATAAAAACTAGAATAGTCTCCCCTTTTTATTCTTATCCCTCTATCTATTTCATAATAAACAGCCTGCCGGCTTTAGAGTTGAAAACTAATCTGTGCACAAATGCCTTGGGCTCTCTTCTCAGGTTTGGGGCAGTGTCTCTTTAAGCACGCCTTTTTCTGTTGTCCGTCATAAGGTACAGGGGTGGGGTAGGCAGCACACAGCACAGACCCACTGATGCTCAAGGAGGTGATAAGAAATTTGATTTTGGTCACAAGTCACCTATGCGCTCAAGCCCTGCTTCATCAGGAGTAAATTCAATTCCTGGGTTGTTTTTTAGATCAAAAACTTTTTGGAGAAAAACCCAGAGGAAAAACGTTTATATATATATATATATATATATATATATATATATATATATATATATATATATATATATACACACACACACACACACACACACACACACACATATACATATAAATCATTTTATTAAATGTGTTCTTACTTACTCTCCCCAACCAAAACAAAAATAGGGTGAAAGGGAAGAAGGAACGTTTTAAACATTTTAGAAAACATGAATATCTGCATGTAGACTTGTGAGTAGGAAGTAACCTACGTCCCCTCCCCCACCACCGGTGGGCAGGGCAGAGGAGAAACAGGAGCCACACTGAAAGTGTTTAGAGCACACAAATATTTCTTTTTTTTATTTTTATTTTTTTTTCTTTATTGATTTTAGAGAGGATGGGAGAGGGAGAGAGATAGAAACATCGATGAGAGAGAACAATTGGCCGCCTCCTGCATGCCCCCCACTGGGGATCTGGCCCACAACCTGGGCATGTGCCCTGACCGGGAATCGAACCGACGACCTCTTGGTGCATGGGTCGATGCTCAACCACGGAGCCACACTGGCCAGGTGACCACACTAATATTTCAAGTAGGTCTACCAAAAAAGCAGAAAAGTATTTATGAAAAGTTCAGACCACAGGTTTTTAAAGACTGGAGAGCTTAGAACTGCAACGTCAGTGTGACAAAAATCCCTGCGTCCCTCCCCTGGCCATCTCAAGTGCCTGACCCAGGCTGATGCTACAGAAACCTCTTCTGACCAGGGTCAAAGAACTGAGATCTTGCTTTGCAGCCTGCCTCTCCCAGTTACAGAACTATACCTTCCTGTTGTAACTCTCAAAGTGATGGTCAGTGACGTTTAATTAGCGATTGTTCTGGTCAAGGTGGAATAACAGGACCCAGATTTACCTTCCCATCTGAAACAGCTACGAAAAAATGGACACAATAGATGAAACACTGTTTCGGAGACACTGGACCTGAGACAGTGCAGGACAGGGATCTCTGAGAGAGGGAGAACACATGATGTGAGCCCCAGTCGCCCAGCTTACCGTCTAGAGAGCTCCCAGCTGCAGTGGGGCGGGCACCCCCGGTGACCGTGGAGGTCCTGCTGAGCTGGCAGCCCAGTGAAGCCCAGCTTCAGTCCTAAAGCAGATCTCCAAAGAGGCAGAGCCGTCTGAAGAGGACTGAGGGTCCATGGGGGTTCTCCCTGAGTCTTTTTTTTTTTTTTTTATCCTCACCCGAGGACATTTTTCCATTTTTTGTTCAGATAGAGTGGGAGGAAGAGAGAGAGAGAGAGAGAAGACGTGAAAGGGACACATCAAGTGGCTGCCTCCCGCACGACCCAACCGGGGCCGGGGACAAACTGCAACCGAGGTACGTGCCCTTCGCGGGAACCGAACCCGGGTGTCTCTGGACCGCAGGCCGGCGCTCTAACCACTGAGCCAAACCGGCCAGGGCTCTCCCTGAGTCTTAAGCTGAGTGTTGATCAGTGCATGTGAAGAAGCTACCCGAGGCCTGAGAAAATCTCTCCTTCGAGAAGCAGAGGGAAAATTCCCCACAGCACTCCCAAAGTTGTGTTTCCACATGTCAGAGCACAAAACCTCTAACTTCAACATCCTCAGTGTCTTGAGTAGAGCATTCAGAAGGGTAATGCTTCAGTAGTGGGAAAAAATTAGCCCTAAATCAAAAGTTGCCCTGGTCCCATACACACACAAAAATAATAAGTAAAAGCAAGACCTGACAGAATCAAATTATTACCAAGTAACTTAAATGTTACCCAGAACAAAGCTCAAGAATATTTATATAAATACAAATATATCCAGCACCTAAACAAGGTAAAAATTCACAGTCTCTGACATTCAATAAAAGTGGGGGAAACATTAGGAATAATCTTAAAGAATGGAAAATGAAACTTGATCTCGCCCTGGCCAGTTTGACTAAGCGGTTAGAGCATAGGCTGAGGACCAAAGGGTCGAGGCTCCATTCTGGTCAAGGGCATGTACCTGCATCGTAGACTAGATCCTTGGCCCTGGTTGGGGTCCTTCATGCGGGTGTGTGTGTGTGTGCACGCGCCCAATTGTTGTGTGTGTCTCTCTCTCCCCACTCCTTCCCTTCCACACTCTCTGAAAATGAATGGGAAAAATATCCTCGAGAAAGGATTAACAAAAAAATAAAAAAGAAAAAAAGAAAGAAAGAAACTTGGTCCAACCAGAAAGCTGTAATTCATATACACTCAGATTTTCATGGGGGCTTTGATTTGATCAAATATAAAGCACTTCATTTAGGATGAGGCTCTATCCACTTCTTCTAATCCAGTTCTTCTTTAAGTAGTCAACATTATACTCACCACTGAAAATATGAACCAGATTTTCATCCATTTGGAATTAGGACGATAATTAGAGAGATGAACAATAATTTGCACTGTGGTCTACTTAAGACAAAATAGCAGGAGCAGCAGACACTGCTTTCTGCCTCAAAAATGTGTCTGTAGACCACATTGTTATAAAGCATGCTGTATTTTCCCCCATACACATAGCGGTATCATTGGAGGCTGAAATACTGAGCCAAGATTGTTTTAAAATAAAACACAGAAATGATTAAAAAAAAAAAAAAGGTGTAAGGGCAAAGGGAAAAGTTATAATAATAACAAAACTTCCTCACTCAGTTTAAATACTAAGATTAATATTGTTGAACTAAAAACCTTGAGGGCTCAGGTAACTTCATGCAATCTCCTCATTGATGGGGTAAAGCGATTAACTTGAGTTATGTGGAGAATTAATTTATGGTAAGGAACCGAGATGCAAGTCTTCTGAGTCACAGCCCTGAGTTCTGTCCACTGAACCCACCAGTTTGCGTAAGAGGGAAGGAAGCATGAACTGACTCTATACATTTATTTTACAAGGGACTTTAATGCACCTTACAGGTATTAAATAAAAATACTTTTTTTAAAAAAATATTTTTTCTTTATTGATTTTAGAGCGAGAGGAAGGGAGAGGGAGAGAGAGATAGAAACATCGATGATGAGAGAGAACATCGAACATCGACTGGCCACCTCCTGCATACCCCCCACTGGGGATCAAGCCCACAACCTGGGCATGTGCCCTGACCGGGAATCGAACCAGCGACCTCTTGGTGCATCGGTCGACGTTCAACCAGTGAGCTACACCGGCCGGGCTAAAAATACTCTTTTTGATATAACCTTGACCTAATACGCTTTGTGTAAGAAGCATTACTTCCGTATTTAATTACTAATAATTTTGGGTTCTCAGAATGTAGAAGCACTTTTGAGGGTGCTGGTTTGAATGACCCCAGCTCTCTTAAAAGGCCTGTCCATGAAAGAACTGATTCCTTCTTTAACTTTTTGGTAAATGATCCCCTTCATGCCTTTCAAGCAATTCACATTCACTTCATTAATTGTTATTTTCACAAATCATCATTCCAGCGTCTTTTAATGGAAACATGAGGGGCTGGGAGCCAAGTAATGTGTATCTTGGCCCCGACCCTGCTTGGGGCTTGGGTAAGACGTGGAATCTGTACGGATCTCAGCTTTCCCATGAAAACAAGAGGACAGGATGCTCTCTCTGTTTCTCTAAATCTCTACCACTTTTAATTATAAGTGTTTGGAGAGTAAGAATCTCTAGAGTCTTCTTTCATTTGTAATTATCTTTTTTCCCCTTCCATTCCCTTTCCCTTTTTGTACCCATCAACAATAAGTACAAAGATCTGTGAAATAACACAGGGTGGGGATGAGCTAAAGTAACTGCTATAATTTTTTATGTCTTGTTTTTTAATATCAGCTTGAGGAATGCTTCTTTTTCTCTCCTCGGCTTATTGGACACTTGGGCCTTGCTTCAGAAACTAGGTAATACCAGGTTAGTAAAAACATTGGTAATCAGACTGCTTTTGATGAGCAGCATGGCGAAATGACAAAAGTTGAAGAATTGGGACTGCCTTTATAATATAAGCTAATTACAGAGCAATCCTTTACTTTTTGCTTCTTTTATTGGTACTGAACTTGTTCCTTTTTTCTTTTTCCTAACTCCCACTCACATGTCCTTCCCTGCCTTTGTTGTATAGAAGATTCTATTTGCTAAGCTACTTTGAGCTTATGTTCCATTGCAGGAACCAACAAATGACGTTACTATGCTGACAGTACTCTTACCTAGTAAAAATTCTATCCATCGAAGTTATATCCAGTAAGCAGGAATATTGTGCTGCAAACAAATTAAATATCTATGTCAAATGTACTAAGCATAGTGTTAATACAGCTTCTAAAGCCTCTATTTTTAGACTGTAGGTGTTGGAAAGATATATGTGCAAATGCTTGGAGTTATATAAATCCAACCTATAATCATGGTAAGTCTACTTCAGGTAGTTTTATATTACTTGTCAAATTTTCTATTATGGCATTATGTTAAAACATATGAATATATGTATATATGTGTATATATGTGTGTGTGTGTGTGTGTGTGTGTGTGTGTGTGTATATATATATATATATATAGTCAATTAGTTGACATTACATGCCTACCATTAGTACCTCAGAGAGTATGCATACATCAGATGGTATCTGCTTGAGATATGAATTCACATACAATGCAATATTTGATCTCATAAAATCAACAGTTTATATACCTCAAGGGGAGGGGTTGATTTTCTGCTGTTTTTATTTACAATGAAAATTGAATCTTAACTAGCAGCAAGGGAATATGGTAGACAATAATCCATTGTTGAACATTAGTCTTAGTATTTATCTAATTTATTGACTGAACAAAATAAGGTCTCTGACGCAACTCAAGAGTTTGGCATTTTACATTTCACAGTTTGTAGAACTGTTTGATTGACAATATATTTCAAAGGAGTCTATTCACGTTGAGCAGATATGGTCTAATACTAAGAGTTATCAAGACATACCTGAAGTTCAATTTGTGGTTCAACCGCTCTTCCTAAAATGAAACAATAACCAGTGAAATATAAAAAAAACACACCTTTTTCTGTGTGCGCATATGTGTCTATGTGTGTGTAAGAAGTTCGATAACAGGTTAATAAGATTGCATCAATTGTCTCTTTGGTTCCGTGGCATCCAATTAGTAGATGCTGCTTCAAGTAATTTAGTATAAAACTGACTCAAAAAGTGGATTTGGGCAAAACCAATATGGTGTGTGTGTGTGTGTGTGTGTGTGTGTGTGTGTGCGCGCGTGTAATGGCGTTATACATTTTTCAAAGGAAATTCCCCAGGATAGATTTTGTTTTCCAAACTGCCTTTTAATATTAGGACTAGAAAGAAATGAACTGGCTGTGGTTTGGCTTTTGTTTCTAAGGAATAAACGTGCTCATTATACAGTAGCGGCTGGCACTTGAAGTGTTAATGTGGGTATCAGTCCATATTTTACAAGTGTTAGACCATTACTTAGGGGCAAAATTAGGAAGTGGTGTATTTTATCTTACATCATTCTATTTAATTTTTAGTTGTAGCAAGCTTTTTAACATTCATGCAATTTTTGTATTAATCCCCACCTTCAATGGTCCTCACAAATGTAAAATTTGTGTTTATGTATTTTTTAAAGTTGGGGATTTGGATCCTGGAGGATAGACTCCTCCAGGACACCTCATAGGATTAACAACCTTGAAAACTTGAAGGTGGATGTGACTACCAGTTATACAGAGCACATGGTCTTAACCCAGCAATTTTGTTGAACCCCTGAATCCATTTCCAGGTCTCACAAGCCAACCTTGGTTTCTTAGTACCTTTTGTGCCCTGATTAAATTGACCAGAAAACATCATTTTCTCCTTCCCCAGTTCCTAGGTTGCAAACTCATAAATGGAGTCAGATTGTTGATATTATGCTCCGATTCTACATAGTAGTGTTGTACATTTAAACAAAGCATTACTCTCTGTTCTAGCTCCTCAAATTAATAGTTCATTCCATGTGCATAGAGGGATTATTAATAACTATGTTCTGTTTTTCTATTCCCTCTGTAGTTTCAATTAGGTATACAGATATTTACTTCTTTCTCTTTACCTGTATACTATTTAAAAATCTTGATTCAACTGAAGAAGCAGCTCTTGCTTCCTAGGGACAGACAATTGAAGAGCTAAAGAGGAGCCATGTACAAACACTCTAGAAACATCTATTCAAATGGATAGGAGACTTTTTATACTTTGAAATTTTCCTATATGGGAAACAAGTACCATAAGATAAATCTTGGAAATTAGGAGCAATTTTAGTCCTAACACCTACAGTGACTAGCATGTGTTTGGAAGTCACAACAAATTAAAAATAAAAACAAATCAAAGAATTAAATTATTGTGACTGCTGCACTTGTATTTTTCGGTGTTGCAGGAAAGAGCATGTCACTCTGATAGCATGTCACCGGATTGCCCTAGAACCCATTTAATTTGTTTGAGCCAAGTGACTCAAAAGTCTGTTCCAGGTCTAAACACATGGCTTCTCTGTATTATTGGTAGGGAATACTTTAAAGACGCTCAGTTTGACAAATGTTGACAAGCTATGCATACTTCGAATACAAAGGCGTGACATACCTTCAGTGAGAGGTGGGGCTGGGTGGGTACCTGCAGGGAGAAGAACAAAGTGGGGCCAATACTTGGGGGAGCTGAGTCATTGGTTTGAAATGAAAGGGAGATTTCTGTGAGTGGATTCAGCCACCAAACAATAGCAGCAAAGGCCTGGTTGTTGAAGGCCCTGAACTCGGAAATAGAAAGTTTAGATTTTGGTCTGTAGGAAACAGAGGTGGGAAGAGATCTAGAGGGCGGTAAGGAGGACTGGAGACTCTCCAGCAGACTACCAGCAGTAATCCCACCAATGGCCCCCTTTTATTAAGCATTTACTGTATGCCAGGCCTTGCTCTATAGCCTTTACATAATTAACTCACTAAAATAATGAACACAATAACTTTAAGAGTCAAGTACCATTATTATTTCCTCTGTTTAAAAAAAAGGAAACTGAAGGAAAAAGAGAAATTTTAGAAAACCATCCCAACCACAAACACAAAAAGATTTTAGGAAAAAAAAAAAAAGCCTATTAAGAAAGATCCAAATGATTTGGAGAGAAGCAACAAATACGAATTTATTTTCAGAAATCTGATTTTTGGAAAAACATACTGCATTAAGAAAATATGTGTACATTTTAAGTGCACATCTGCACACAGATGTTTATAGCAGTTTTATTGATAATTGCCCAAACTCAGATGCAGCGAAGGTGTCCTTCAGCAGGTGACAGATACGCAAACTGTGATACATTCATACAGCAGAATACTATGCCAAAATAAAAAGAAAAGAGCTATCAAGCCATCAAAAGACATGAAGGAGCCTTAAGTGTGTACTACTAAGGGAAAGAAGACAATCTGCAAAGCTACATACTGTGTGATTCCAACTATAGGACATTCTGGAAAAGGCAAAACGATGGAGACAATAAAAAGATCAGTGTTGCGAGGGGTTCCCAGGGAAGGGGACAGGGATCAATAGTTGGAGCGCAGGGGGTTTTTAGGACAGTGAAACTATTTAATTAACAATAATGTATTCACATGGGTTCATCAGTTGTAACACATGTACCACACCAATGCAAGATGTTAATGATAGGGAAGCTGGGTGTGGGTGGGGTGGACAGAGTATAAGGGAATTCTCTGTGCTATCTGTTCAATTTTCCTGTAAAACTAAAACTGCTCTACTAATTAAAACAATAAAATCAACCCAATCTACACAGATCCCTTTTTTGGTCTGTGGCATGGCTATGTGGAAAAATGAAAAGTGTCAGAAGGCTGGCAACCGTCAGAGAGAACCAGAGGGAAGCAAGCCTCCAGCAGAGAGAACCCCTCCTCACCGCTCTGCTGCTTCCACTATTGCCCCTTCAGTCCACACTGATGCCACAATGACCCTGGCAAGAAAATCTGACCACATCACTCTGCTGCTTAAACTTCTTCAAGAAAACCCTGGGCTGGATGCAAACTCAAACTCCTTGGCATGGCACACAGGTCCATATAGTTCGGTACGCTTCACCCTCTGTCCACCTGGCGGCTTTCACCCCACCCACTGCATTCACAGTTCCCCAAGAGGATTTGCATGAACAGGAAAGTCCTCCTCTGGCCTGCAAACTCCTGCTCATTCTTCAAATATGAGTTAGGGGTTCTCTTCCTGGTCAAGTCTTCTCTGGGCTTTGTGGGCAGCTTTGCGTTTTCCGGTGCTCGGATGACCCTGATACATAACCCCAGTAAGACACGTACTGCACAGTGGCATAATTGTTACTTTATATGTTTGGCCCCTCATTTCACCCAAGTTCCTTTAGAGGACTACTACACTGTATTCGTCTTTATATACCTAATATCTGGCACAAAGCCTGGTATATAGTAGGTGTTGAATAAATGCTTGCTGCATAAACCCCAGGTGTTAAATATTCAAACTCTGATTCACTGTGGCCTCTTTGGAATATCCTCTGGCTAGTATTTTAAGAGTTCACACTTCTCTAATTAATTCTTACTTGTATATATAGTGAACTCTTGATTATTCACAAGAGGATTATCCACATTGTAGTTCTGTGTAGCAAATCTTACTTTTAACTTCTTGTTGACATCACCAGATGTCTACTTATGTCCTTCATTGACATTGTCACCAATTCCATCTACTTTGACTCTTGTATGCAGCTAAGAGCACGAAAGAAGTTGGAAAGAAAAGTATTTTTTTTAAAGAAATAAACACTTATTTGCCTCTCCTTCGCTAAGATTCTGGGCTTATAAATGCAAGAGATCCCAAAGACAGAAAAAGAGGATCCCAAGTGAAACCTGATAACTCTTTAGCCCAAACTACAAATGTATGAATAGCTTTCAACAAATAATACCATATTTCTATGCGCTAGTGTTTTGTAACTTCTAACTTTCTCAATTCTTTGCATTCGCCAACTTGGTGATCACCCGACATGGCATGAGGTTTAGGAATAAAACAAGAGCAGCTGCACATTCCTAAAATAATAATACATTAAAAACGGTCTTCCATTTCAGAGTGCTAGTAACGATAAAAAATAAATACTTTAATCTCAGGCGCAGTGTTTTTTTGTTTTGTTTTATGTTTCCCTGAGAATGTTATAGGAAACTATTTTTAATGTCATTTACATTAAACTCTTGAGCTACTGACTGTGCGTTAGATCCTTCTGAAGGCCCCCGGTAGTGATTCTTCTTTTAAATTTAAAAGCCTAATAAACCCAGATTTTCAAAAGTAGCTAATACTGGGTTGAGGGCCAAACAATATAATGATGCAGAGCTACTTGCATTATTCCTGGAGCTATTTGATTTTGACAAGCCCACATTTGGTAATTAACATGAGAATGCCCCCTTGGGCCGTTCTCCTGTTAGCTAAAATATCTTATAAATTACAGTAATAAAAGGGGAAAAAAGGAACATGCTGCCTGTCAATGTTTCAACTTATCTAGCAAGAGGAGGAGACAAAGCCCTGGAAACACGCAGATGCCAAATGGGAGCGTGCATTCTCGGGCTGCCCCAGCATGAGGGAGTCACCTAGTCACCAGTGGGTCACAGCATCAGCTGAGCTCCCAAAGCAAAAGGTGTGTTGGTCCTTCAGATAAGTAGTACTTTTATGGTTCCCAAGCGTGCTTAGTAAGTGATATCGCATCATCTCCTACATGCCAGGTCAGTGGACACAGCATCTGTAATTGAAGCAGCAGTTTCATGTCTTCCGTTCTAGGGTCGCTGGGCAGAGTTTAATAAATAAAGCCATTTACCAATGATGTAAAATACCATCTACCTGATTATGCTGATCGAGATAAATGTATTAACATGGTCGTAATACGGATGCGATGTGTATTTGTGGTCAGGAGTCAAATGTCTCTCTTCACTACGTCTGTTTGTTCCCATCTGGCTACAAGCTTGTAATCAGCTAAAGGAATTGGAAGTAGACAAATGATCAGGTTTTATAGTTTATTTTCTTGAGGCTAAGATTTAGCAATGACGTAATTCTAATTCTGGTAAAGAGAAGTAACAATGTGACTATTTCCTTAGAATTGACTTTTTAAATTCCTTCAGTCCACACTTTTTTTCCTGTTTCACCCACATACACATCTACAGCCTGTAACAGACATATAGACCACCAAAAGATAACAGGACACAAATAATACATTTTTCATAGGTAAAGGAGAATATTGTATCTAAACATATCTACATTGCTATAGGCAGAATACCCAGTAATCAAGCAAAGGCATAGCGATCTAAAAGTAGACTTCATTTTCTCACACTATAGTTTTACCTACTGTTACCTAACCAACTTTCATTATCATCAATTTATTTTAATCTGGGACATTAACCATATTATTTTGAGTTGACAGCAGCTGCTGACTGAACAATAGTTTTCTATGTTCTATTACTTAGGGTCTTTCTGTATACCTCAGTTAAAGACCTGAGGGAATAAATGGGTTTAAAACGTAGACTTATTGATAAAAATTCTGAGCCTCCAATAGAATGTAGCTCAAAAATAGCTGTGTTTAATCCATAGCAGACATAATTTGCTACTACCGCTGCATTTTAGCAGGAACAGATCCAAAATCGTGTCAGTGTTCCCATTTTTGTGCCACAGAGTAATGACATTTAATCAGGAATATTACTACACTCCTTTGGTGACAGCTGAGACACAAAGCCAGCCAGCTGATGCAATTCCTGTCCTGTTGTTGGCGGCCTATAAGCAGCAGCCACAAACAGGAAGCTGCTGCCTTACCTTGTGTATATCATCTGAAGTCACTTGACAGAAAGAGGCTTGCAGATAGACTGCAGTTGGTGTCCAGCATGTTTCTCAAAGACTTCTGGAACCAGCGTGGTCTCCACCTATCCCTGTGGCCCAAGGAGCTTAAGGAAGAAACTGTTCTATGTCTTTAAATGCAATGGCGCTGCAGTTGCCAGGTGTGAGGCAACATGAGGTTTGCAGAATACAACCGCCATAGCTCCTGCTTAGTTAGATCGATGGCCTATAATTACCTGGGAATTACTTGGACACAAATCAATGGTGTATTACGTCCCATTCATAATGAGCAGAGTAACTTTTGCCTGGTCTGTGAACATCATGATAAAGACAATATCCCCATCTGCTTCCTCTCCCTGCCCAAACTGCAAGGGATTCAGCCCAGAAAGACTGGGGATATGGGAAGAGGACTTCAGACAGGAAGGGAGTGGGGCTGGCTGCCTTCTAACTCTGCAAACAGCCTTCAGTGCAGTGGTTGCAGGTTTTCACTCAACCAGATCTGCACCAAGATTGACATCCCTGAGATAAAAGGCTCCGCATTCCATTAGATGTCATCAGCTTGGCCAGCCTCCTCCCCCGGCCACGCCCCAAGGGATCAAGCCACATTTTGATGACATCCATCAAGCTCACAATTCCAGCTCAACAGTTTGCGGGCAATTTCTCCATCTTACATCTATCACTGAAAGAGAGGTGGGGGGAGATCCAAGCAAGTGGTGGGGAGGGGGTGCTTAGCGCTATCTGAAACACCAAACGTGCAGCCCCATAACTAAGCTGCCACAAACACGCCACTCTATCCTGTAATACTTCTTAAAAGTAAAGGAACAGAGCTGGAGTCCTGCTGGATTTCCCTTAGCAACCTGACAGGAGCCCACAAGGTCAGCTAGCAGGAAGCGTAGAAAATTATACAGTGGGGAATTATCAGCTAAATTATTTCACTATACTCAGGATTTTTACTGTTCTTCCCAAGACAGTGGCCTCTCGCTACTCAGATTAGAAACATGAATAAAAGGGCAAGAATGACAAAAGGAGGGGCATAGGAAAGAGAAGCATTTTGAATGGCTTATTTTATTTTATTATATATATATTTTTTGTTTGTGTGTGTGTGTGTGTGTGTGTGTGTGTGTGTGTGTGTGTTTTGTCTTTACACAACTCCTTGAGGCTACTGCTCAGGGATCCAATCTGCTTGTTTCTCTGGCCATGATGCTTCTTATCCTTTTTGTCTGGGGTGGAAGGACAATGGGGGTTGGGGCCAGAGACTGCCTCACGATCAGGTCTGCTACACAAGCTACAGCAGCAGGAGCAAGCATGATTTATCAATTAACAGGTAATGAAAAAAATTCTCTGCAATTAAAGATATGATTTTGCTCAAACAGGAAGCAGCACCATACAACTGTGTACCCCTCTGAGGAATACTCAGCTCCTGTCACTAATGTGGAACACAGCTAATTTTAACAGAGTGTGTGTGGGCCCCTTGGGGGACTCCATGTTGATGAAGGAATATACAGTAGAAAACCCCCAGAGGAACTAGCTGATTGGAGAGCCCCAGGAAAGGTGTAGGGAAATTACATTTCCTGTTTCTTAGGAGAGTTATTAAAGGGAAAGGCAGCTTTAATCACTGAAAGACCAGTTGCTGCATTATTTTTGATTTATATACCAAAACAATACCCTTTACTCCTTGGTTGCTTTTTAATATATATGTCAGCTTAGTCAATATTATATTTCAGTATAACATATAAACAGCTGTAGGATCTTGTTAAAAATGTGAAGGGTTTTGAAAGATTATACGAAATAAAATATATTATTGCTACTCAACCAAAAATCAGAGAAAATTAAAGTAGACAGACAGAAATTTTCCTTTTTTTCTTTCACATAAATAAACAAGATTTTTTTTTTTTTAAAGAAATGAACCATGAATTTCCTAATGACATAAAAAACAGTTATAGAGTTCCCAGTATTTTCTTTTTCTGGATATACAGTCAGTTTCCTTAGAAAGAAAATTCTCATTTCTATGCAGGAAATGCAGAAAGGACAGAGTGATTTGTTAAAATTATGTTCATATCAATTTGTTTAAAATACGTCTATACAGTCAATATTTTACATCAATAATTTAATAAACTTTGGAGATGCAGGAATCTTCAAATCACCCAGTTCAACACTTTCATTTTTCCGGTAAGAAAACAAAGAGTCAGAGAGGCTAAGTATTAACAACATAACAACTACACGAAATCCAGCATTGGCTGGGTAATGACTCTGTCAGGCACTGCTTTAAGCTCTTTGCAACATTGTTTTATTTTACTCTCGTAGACGCTCTCTGTGGTATTATTATTATCATTATCAATTATCACTGTTATTTTCATCTAAGGAGAAGCTCAGGCTCAGAGAGGGTGAGGGACTCACCCACACCACACCTGAAAGGGCAGAGGCAGGATGCGGGTCCGCCTTAACCATTAGTTATGGTGTTTTGTCTCTGACTACAGAGGTATGGGTGCTAGACCCCAGATCCCTTGATTTTAGGTCTAACAATACAAAAGGAAACCATGTGACATCTATCAGGTTATGTTGAAATACTCTGCAGCAGTAGAGCACCGCACAATGTTAAATTTCAAGTAGAAAGTCCCAGTGCCAACTCTAACTGTGAAAGCAACCAGAACACCGCAAGTGCGTGCCAGTGAAGTCTAGGGATGTGGCTGTTGGACTGGGTGGCTGGTGGCGGGGGCGGGGGGATGCCAATGACCTTGGAGAAAATAAGGGAAGGAGGCCTGGGTCCGACAGCTGTGACCTCTGACCTCCCAGAAGGCTCTTCACTATCTTCCTCTGATGCCCAGGTTAAGTCTCCCCACACCACAGTCCAGTCCAAACCTGATTACATTGATAAAAACAATTGTTCCTTTCCTGGTGCTTCTTAAATTTAATTGAAAGGCTGTGTCTTGCTAAAACAGTCAAAATCTATAAATGTTCTCGAAAACGTCCTCACTGCCAAAGCAATGTTAAAGAACGGTGGTGTTCGAGTGAGTGCAAATAGCTTTCCCTTTAAAACACAGCAAAAACAAAACAAAACAAAACAAAAAAACAGTCCAGCAACTCTAAGTGACGGAGAAGGCTCCGTTAAACCCTGCCCCACAGTGCTACCTCGGGCAAAGGTTTCCTCTTGGTTAGAATCGGAACACTTGGAGTCCGGCTGCCCTGCAAGCTTTGTTTCTGTTTCTTTGGAGGATTCCTCTGACAGTTCCTAACTGCATTATCAGGATTTGTCCCGCCGGTCAGGCCAATTCATTTGTATTACACGTTCAGACCTTACACTAAGCAGACAACCCCAGGTATGAAGAGTGGTCTCACGGATTTCATTGCAACTGGCTGTTCTGCCTGGCTCAGGGGAAATGCCAGCAGGAAATCAAGTCCATCCCCCCATTCTTCCTGTCCTGTTTCCCACCCCCTTACAGACAGGCAGACGGACTGGCAGACAGTCTGCACGCACATGCACACACACCCCAGCAGTAAGCCTCAACCTCACTGGCAGAGACCTGGGACAAAGATTGCGTTGAGCCCCGGAGAGGGTGAGACTTGCCATGTGGTCATTGTAAGTGGTCAAGTCAGGGCTTGATCCTGAGGACATCTGACCCCAAGCCCAGTGTTCTTTACACAGCACATTTCATTAACATTATTTTAAAAATCCCCCTCGTCCTGGCCGGGGGCCTCGGCTGGAGCCTCCTCCAGTAGACCAACAGGTTGCAGGTTCCATTCCCGGTCAGGGCACATCTCCGGCGGGGCGCCTACAGCAGGTAACCAGTGTGTCTCTCTCTCTCTCTCTCTCTCTCTCTCAATAAAAAAAAAATTAAAAACAAAACAAACAAAAAACATGTCCTCGGTGAGGATTTAAAAAAAAGGCCTTCTCCATTAATGGGGCTGTTTAGGATTTTCCTTTCTATGAGCCCTCCTCTAGTGATTCCATCTCACCAATAATCAACGTCTCAGGCCTTTCCTTTTAAGGACTTCCACACAGACATCCTCGCCCTCTGGTGGAGGCCCCTCTGCTAGACTCAGGCCCAGAACAGTGCCAAGGGCTTTCCGGAGGGCAAGGGACCAGCCTCCCAGCCTTTCTCACGAGGTTCACCTGACGGTCCAGCTCCGGAGGACATCTCAGGGGGATTCATCTCCTCTGCTCTGAAAACAACTGAGCTCATTGAAGGCATCTACTCTCTCAGCATCTATAGACGTAGGGTGTCAGAGACCTCCACACATTCCAAAGAATTTGCAAAGGAAAATAAACATTAGAGAGATTCAAAATCTGAAAAAAATAAAGATAACCCTGAGTCATATTCTAATTTTTATAGGTACAATTTGTACCTATCTTTCAGTAGATGAGAGAGGTGGCACAGGAGAAACGGATCATTAAACAGTAGTGTGAAACCAGGGAAATTAACCAGCTGCTGTGAAAGCCACCTCTCTCATTCTCTGGGAAAGAGTGGAGGGTGGGGGTGGGGAGGGCAGAGCACAGGAAAAGCAGGAATAAAGGAGCTGATTGTACAGATAAAGCATGAGCTCAGAAGTCTGTGGACTGTCTTTCAGCTAATGAAAAGAAAATGTTCGATCAAAAATAATAGTTGTGTGTGAAAGAGCTTTCATACTTTTGAAATTATAATAACAATGCCTTGATTTAACATAACAAGAAACTGAGGAACTGAGGTTGAGCAAAGAAAACTGACTTGACCTCATGTCTACACAGCAAGTTGGTGACAGAGACTGGCCTGCCAGCTCCTCCTGGTGCACACTATCTACTGCCCCACACTGCCCGGTCATCTAACGAGCCAAAAGGCACCACAGAGCCTTTTTAAGTCAAGCAAGGGACTACAGTGTTCAAGATGGTTGGGTTTTGGCTTTTTTTTTTTTTTTTAAAAAAATGTGTTTCCATTGATTTTTTTTTTTTTAGAGAGAGAGACAGAAACATCGATGTGAGAGAGAAACATCGATCAGCTGCCTCCTGCACGTCCCCTACTGGGGATCGAGCCTGCAACCCGGCATGTGCCCTGACCGGGAATCGAACAGGACCTCTTAGTCCATGGGAATGATGCTCAATCCACTGAGCCACACCGGCCCAGCACAGTTTTGGCTCTTAAGATATATTTCTGAACACAGGAGTCAACCTCTCTCCTCTCTCAGGAGGAATCCATGTGACTGTTTGGGTTCCATGTGTCTCCCCCAAGCCAGAAACATGACCAGAAGTCCTTAAGAGCAAAGGAATCTGGCAAAAAGCTACGCACAAAAAGTCAGTGCAGGGACGGAAAGGCATGACAAAACTGGAAGAGGAACTGCCATCTTCCGAGTGCCGTCGTTACAGACGTTACTGCATTTGGTCTTCACACACCCCTTTTTCAGTTGAGACAGCTGAAGCCAGACCGTTAGGTGACCTGCCCATTACACACAGAGCCAATACTCTTGCCCAGCTTCGTTCCAGAGTCCAAGTTTATTCTTTGTCACCACGTGTCTTTTCTTTCCAACCACTGAGTGAAACCCGGTCTTGGGGTGAAATGAGACTAGGGTATCGTTTCAGAATTTACATGTTATTTGCTTCATCAAATCAAAAGTTCCATATTTCTCTCTGTTCCTGAATGAAATGAAAAGGCAGTCTCTTCTTAGTTTCCCTTTCTGATCCCACCCTGATACTTGGAAGAACAAAAAGGACAGCAGCCAACACGAAGGAACATCTCCCGGCTAAGATAGTTGTGCCAAAGAAAGAGATAAAGCAGGAACAAAGTAACAAATTATATTGTCAGAGGAAATGTGAACTTTTTGATTGGGGATGACATTTATTTTAAGTGTGCAATGACGGCAGGGAATCTGTCAGGGTAAGACGTGGCAGAGGTTTCAGCGTTTGTTAAGAGTGTCATGGGAATTTAACTAAAACTGTTAAAACTGACACCATTGGCTTTTGTTAACACATTAGGCATGGGAAAAGTGCCAGTCAGCATATCCTCCATAGCATCAGTTCAGTTAAATCATCTGGAAGATGCATAAAACTGGGGGAGATAATAACGGCTACATTTCTCAACACATGGGGAGGTGGAGGGGAGCAGGCCACTGCCATTTTGATAAGAATGACAAATGATTCCTTTAAGATATAGCTCCCAACAAGGAAAAAGGGGTGGGGAGGGCCTTTTTATCAGCCCTGCTATATTCCTAAAGACATTTTAGTAGAGCAAACGAAGTTCTCTACTACTGGATGATATCAAAATTCGTAGAAGAAAACACCCCTTCATACACACACGGATGCACACACATGGATGTGGCAGAAGTAAAACATCCTGCTTTAAAACAGTCTCAATTATTACTTCAGAGTGAAGCTAAGTGAGAAAAAGCAGAAATTCAGATGTTTACGCAGTGAGATGAACTAAATCAAATGCAAAGGCACTCTTGCTTCTCTGCAAAATCTTCAAAGGAACCCAATAAGCTGAACTTTGCTTTGACCCGATTCGTCTCAAGAAGCACATCAAACGAAAAGAAAATTGAAAGCTTGACAATTACATGTGCTTCCAGCAATTAAATGGGTACGAACTCTTGGCGACCACAACGTTATATTGAACTGGCAGCCTAGGCTTCTTGGGACAAATGTTTTGATTGGAGTCGAAGAATTTCTTTCTCAGCACACTCTGACTAGTAAGTGAAAAATTACATGTTTGTGTCACATAAAGGTTTAAGAAAAAAAAGTTTGGTGTTTATGTTTGAAGAGCACAAAAGACATTGTGGTGCTTGCCAAACTGAGCTGGAAAATGCAATGCCTTTTAATAGCACAGCATCTCATGTGCTTTGCAAGACCTTAGGAAATGAAATATTCCTTCAAAGTTAGGAAGTCCCCTGGGGGCCATTTTTCCTTAGGGCACAGAAAACTGAAATTCTGTCCTGGGGTCCCCTTACTGGCTCCTCTACTAAAGAAAAGCCTTCAATTTGGCAAGACTCGATGAAGCCAATGACTTACTGCCCTTTGGCAGAGATTGAACCCTGCGTGTACCTCTACTCAGGATTTACGCTCTTTGTAGTCTGCAGAGGCTCCGAGTTTGCTGGTCATCTGACTTGGGATTTTCTGGTCTGCTTCTGGGAGAGTGTTTATTGGCCATAGGTTAGGGTGCGTTTAATTGAAAGCCTTTCTTCCCTTCCTTGCTATCTGTAAATGATTACTCTGTTCTCAGATTTTTCAGCAATATGCTCTAATGAATATAAATAAAATAAGCCCCAGTTTTCCAATTATAGCACCACGACCCTCTCTAAAACAACATCACGACTGACTGTAGGTGACCAGTCTAACTTTGCAACATTCCATGTGCTAGGAAGTTTTTGCTCATTTGCGCCTGTCTGGTTTAGCTGATAAAACACAGACACAGAATTAAGGGCAAAAACATAGAAATTTGCTGCCAAGAACTGTCTTTCTACTAGGCAAACATCATCTTGTGTTGCTTAAAACACTAAACGTTTTTCCTAAAGGGCTGCTTCCATCATCCTCCCCCATCGCACCGAAAAGAGAACATATGGAAGAATAGCTTGGACCGAAAAGATCTCTCTCTCTCTCTCTCTCTCTCTCTCTCTCTTTTTTTGGCTACAGAAGCGGAGCAGTCACAAGCACAGCACCTCATCAAATAAACCAGACTGACACCGTTCAGACTCTACCAACCTAATTTCCTAGATCTTTCAAGTCCTCTTATCCATCTCTGGCTATTACCAAGCACAGGCAACTCACCAGACCTCCTGGGTCATTCAGACACAACACTACCGATTTTTTAAATTAATTAAAAAAAAAAAAAAAGAGATCAAGCAGTTGCCATTGCATTATCCAAACTCAGAAAATACTTCTCATCCCCAAGTAAAACTGATTGAAAGAAGGTCATTGGAACTGGCCTTGTTATTGGCAGCCTTCAATGGAATAATAGCTAAACACCACACAACCTAATTCGTAACCTTGTTTTCCTCACTGCCTACTTCAAGAGTTCTTGGGGCTTCTTTTTTTTTTTTGCAGACAAGGAGAGCAGCACTTTCATGGAACAGATGTGGCTTCCAAGTCTTAGACTGGAACCTTGAGACAGCAAGTCCCAGAAGGGAGAAAAAAAACTAGAGGCAACTGATGACAAAACTGCCATCCATTTTAACCAATGCATGGATATCTGCGTTGTTTTCTAGATTTTCACAGATACTTTACAGTAGTTTTTCTTTTACAGATTATTATTTCGTTTTAGCATCTAAGAAAAGTAGCAGAGGCATCCATTACCACTATTTTGCAATAGTTTCTATTAGTTCCACAAATACAATTCACCAGTTACTTAAGAAATTCCTATTTCACGTGTGTCCTTTGGTTTGGTTTTTTAAAAGCAATGCTAATGATCTAGTCTAATAAATTATGGCAATCCAGTTCCAACGTTATTAATCTGCATACAAACAAAAATCTCACCTGCTAGAGAAGTCCACATTGTTATCAATAGTGTGCAACTACACTTGGTATTGACCTTCCCCTGACACAGACTAACTTAACTAGAGAACTTAATAAGCATTGATGTCTCACAAAACTTTGAAATGACACCTTTAGTGTCAACATGTATTCTATACCATATTTTCTACACTTAGGGTCCTCTTTGTCAGCATTTCCAACATAGCATTCAAGAGTGGATTTTCCCCAAAGCTAGTTTTCTAGCAAATGTGATATCCATGCTTTGTGACACCACAGCAATTTCCCTATAACTGTGAAATCTTAAACAAAAATTTACTTGTCAAGTTGATAATAAAAGATGAGGTCAGTCATAACTACCAAGAAGCAACAGCCCTGTTTTTTAGGAATATATTTTAGCCTTCAGGAATAAAGAGATGAAAAGTCAAGAAAAAATGAAGAATGACTACAAAGTGATGAGATGAATTGTCTTGTGTATCTTGTAAACTGGCTCTGAGAACAATTAAAATCAGAGTTCTGAAGGTGTTCTAGCAAGGATGGAGTTGTTTAGAATAAGTTAATAACCTTTAATGGTGACTATTTCAAGAGTAATCTTCATTATTATGTATAAGGACCCTTGTTTTAAAATGAAAAGTAACACATGGTATATAAAAATGTCTTCAAAAAGTTTTAAGATATTTTGTGTCAATATGCTAAATAACAAAAATTAAAATTTCTATTATATTATATATTTCTACTATTTACAAATTAAAAAAAGAAGAAATATTTTTTTTTGCTCCAAATGGGAAGGACCAATAGATACTAGAGTTGCTACAACTACCTATAATAAATTCAACCATCAAATTTCTCATGACTGGAAGGAACAGAAATATTTTATGAGGCAGTTGTTCAATTTGTCCTTTTACTAAGTGATGCAATCAGTTATACCAATACGATGGTAAATATTTTCACTAGTACATGAAACAACCTTTTGGTTGGTTTATAATTACAACAAGGATGCTAACTGAATCCCTTGCTTTGTTTCAATATCCCTTGTTAGTACCATAGACCTCTCTGCCTCTCTTGTTTTTCTCAAAAGCAATTTAGAAAATGCTTGTATTTTAGACAAAAGGAGAACATTTGGTGAAAGAAAATTCATCATTAGGTATCTAGAGGTTTGTTAATAGAAAAGGCAACTCCCACAGTGTATCCTAGTGCTCAAGCCAGACACACATGCTCAGGACCAGCAAGCTGCCTTCACAGTGGGCCAAAAGTCATTATCATAATTTTATATTACATAGACTACATTGAAAATTTAATATATCCCAGCAAAAAGAGACAAAAGACATTTTGCATAATGCTTCTGTGAGCGCACTCTCTCTTGCTACTCTTTTAGCCACCCCATGCAGATAATCACACCAGGAAAAAGAAGTTCATTACCTAAGCCAAATCAAAATTAGGCTTTTCTTTTTGATAGGGAACTTCATTAGTAAGCCCTGTCTTATACAGCTGGGAGATTTGATGAATCTATCTTAGAGTAATAATTCAGTACAATCAGCCACAATTTTAAGTTTAACATCTTTATTAAGGAAAGTAGAAATATATAAACTGGATACACATAGCTGGATCTTTAAAGCTGTTAAATCTAGATGCTAACTAAAATCACTTTTGGATATTTAAAACATTCTGGAGTGATAGAAGAAGCCCAGGTAAGAAATGCAACTCTTTGCCACCTAGCTATCCATGATTAAGGGTTGCAGGGAGAAAGAAAAAAAAAAAATCAAAGAAGGCAAAGCTGAAACACTTGAAATTGAGAAAAGTGGATATTTATTGAAGCTATTCAAATGAAAACATCTTCAGATTTTAAAGTTAGCCTTTGATTAATGCGAAAACACAGGGGAAAGAGTCATTTTAGAATTCTCCTTAAGATAAAGGCTAGAGATCTATTGTCCCTACACACTGTCCAGGAAAAGATCCACTGCAGTGCCGAGTCCCCATTTATATCATACAAAACTCAGTTACCCACAGACATGGAACAAAGAGCTCCATTCTCCCCTTTGTGTGACCCACATATGTAAGTAAGTGCACCAGCGTGCAGGAGCTCTGCTGGCTGCAGACGACAGTCTGTGGAACTCCTCCAAGATCGCATCCTTTCATGCTGAAAAAGCCAATCTCCGTATCCCTGGTCGTGGACATAGCTTTCCACACTGTGCTCGAAGCTAACCTTGACTTTTGCAGCCAGACTGAAGCTTCAGTATCACACAGGGCTTCTTTGGACACTGTCCATTATGCTTTCTCTTAACCATAAAAAACCAGCTCTCCTTTACAAGTATCAGCCTCGCTTTGCCACATCTCCCCCTTTTGTGGGCATCTGTGAATTTCCCCAAATATTTACATCCATATTATTGAAAGAATGAGAGCCCCGCATTCCAGAGGGTTAAGACTTTTTAAAACGGAGAAGATAACTTAATTTCCTTTGGTATTATCAATGTACATTTTTCCTGGATAGTGGGCAAAGTTTATGGCAAAACAATAGCAGCAAAATACCCCCAAACTAAACCTCTTCACCCAGATGTTACTTCACCCATATTCGGAACAGCAGGAGTGCTGAAGGGACACATTCCACTTGACTTGAGCTCGAACCAGTCAGTGAACATAAATGGCCCAAATGACAACTCCTGACTTCCAATCCTGTAATGCTCAACAACTTCTTTTTGAGAAGGGGCAGAAAGTTTAAGAATATCCTGGTTTAATTTTTTAATTTTCCTGGTTAAGAGTTAAAGAGTAAATACTATCCTACATTTACAACAATTTAAAATTCACTCTCAGAACTTCCAGAAACACAAATAGCATTGGGAATCCTAGCTTCCCCATAGGTTTGGTTTAACTTTTACCAATTAATAACATGGACTGTTTTATTCCTTTCTAATGTTTAATCTTCTTCGGAAAACTCTACAGTTCTGAAAACTGTACAGTTCACATACCGTTTGCTACCATGGGCAGAAGTAGAAAGTGGAAATGAAACTCCTGATATTTTAAGATATGACAACATGGGAAACTTTTAGAAAGGAAGATGATTATAATAGTTATCATTTATAAAGCTTTAAATGTGTACAATTTATGGTGGTAAATGTCCCCCCCACACACACCACCCCCCACCCCGCCCTGCTTAAAAGAACCCTATCGGTTAGCTACTACTATTATTCCCATTTTATGGATTAGGAGACTGAGTCTTTGAAAGGTTCGGTAACCTGCCACAGATCACACAGCTAGCAAACAGAGGCTTGGATTTACACTCACTCATCTGACCCTCGTGCCCATTTCCCTAATCACCACGTTCTCCAACTCTCCCAAGGGAGTGATGAGTCATAAGCAATTTTAGGACATCAGAAATTTTGCTTCATTCTCACAATTGCCAACTAAGTCATTTATGAAAATGTCCTTATAGGTGTCCTTTGGGGCCAGGAGATATAAAACGTGTTCAGATTAAAGAAAATGGGCAGGGAGCTCTATAGAAACTGGAATGGATTTAGAAAGAGAAATATATGAAATATGGCAATATTTTATGCCATGATTTTGGTTTCTCTAAAAAAGACTACTAGTCACTCTATCATCTGGATTTATAAAAACGCCTTTATTAAACAACTAATTTTCACTCTTATAACCCTTGCTACTTGGCCAGCCTGACCATAACTAATACCCCTTTAAGATCTCGTGAAAGTGACTAAAGTCATTCTTTAGTCTCCTTTCCCTGAGCCAAACACTTCCGTAGATCAAGGGCCGGTGCACATCCTCTCTCCTCCTTGCTGACTCAGTGGTATGATGCAGTGCTGTTTGCTAGTGTCTCTGGAGTTTATCCTTTACATATGACTTTTTATCCATGTTACATCATATTGTGATCATTCCTTTATATACATGTTTGGTCCCTAGCTCACGATCAGATTCTGTATTCCTGATAGCACGAGACACATCTTATGTGTTTGTGAGTAAAAACAAAACAAAACTGGATGGTTTGTAAGCGTGTGACCGTGGCGTAGGATTACATAGGCATCGTATGTTTGGGATACATAACCATAATTCTTTCTGCTCTGTCTTTTCTCCTTCTGAATCTTTGCAGATTACACAGCAGGGCAAATATTCTGAAATTTGAGATTTTTAAAGGCCCAAGTACATACCATTGCGCTGTTAACAAGACAACTGCAAAGACAATGATCAAAACCAACCAACAAATGCCGCCAACAAGAGCAAAACAGCAATAACATCAACAATTAACAAAACAAGTGAAAACACGGGTCTCGGGATCTATCTTTTATACTAAGGTGTAATAACACAGTCTAAGGAGGCCTTTTTATATATTGTATAAGAAAGTTGTAGGCCATATGAACCCTTGATACTTGGCCATAAACACCAATTATCATCCTGGGAAGGACCAAATATATGTATACATTTCTCTCCCATTCAATTGCAATGTAGTCCAAGTTCAGAAAATCCAGTTCAGCTATTTTCTTTTTCAACGGATTTCCACATGTTATTAGAAGTACACAGTTAACCAGGTTTCATGCAGTAGACAAAATGGCATTGTGGGATTACATTAGTTCGACAGCTGCTTTATGACTATAGCTTCCAGACCAATTTATTTAATATTGATCTTTAAACAAACATCAGTACAAATAAATTTGAGCACTCCAGTCCCGAGATTTTATATCTATAAAAGAGGCCTATATTCAGAAAAGCAGGTCTGCTTGTATTTCTGCCTTTGATTCTGTTTTCTTTGATCCTACCAGGTATCAAATACATCAATGCCAAATTAAAACAAATCCATCTTCAGATAACACTGTTTATAATCTTTCGTGCAGAAAGAACTTTTCTATCAATAACTTCCAGCAAGCGTTTTAACTGATCTTTTCCTTGCTTTATTCTGACTACTACCAAAGGTAGTGGAGCTCTGTCCTGACTTGAGCTGCACACCCGGCTCTACCTGGCACACCTGCTGGGAGGGGCTGAGTCCATCTCCCATCTCCATGCAGCGTGCTCACTTTCAGGATTCTAAGCCAGAGGCAGGGACACACCGAGATCCAGCTGCCCCCTACTGAGAAAATTGCTGCACAAAGCTAGGGGTTCAGGAGGCCAATCTCAAGACTTTTACGGGACTACAGTTGACCATTTGGAGGAGGGGACAGCTGGGTGCTAAATATAAATGGGAAAAAAGACTTAAATAGGGAAACAGATAATGAATCCTGGGATTAAACACTCGATTCAATTAGGCGGGCATATATGAATGCGAGGTACAAATAATTATTTGCACGGGACTTATTTATGTCCTTCTTAGTTATCCTGATTGAGTACAGATATGAGGCTCGCCAGGGGATGGATATTCCTGTGGTCTGGAACTGGGATAAAGTTCAAAGTTTTTGGTCACAACTCATTCATGTCTGCCATCTGTTTTATGTTCTTTGAGGCCTATGGATCTTTCAAAGAAATGAAATTTCTGTTCTATTCTTTTCTTTTCCCTCCCTCCTGCCACTTCCTCTCCACCCTTTCCTTCCTTATTTTCTATTAAATAAAAATATTCTGGAAACAGAGTAGGTCAATGGAAAAGTCTTTATGAGAAATTAAAAACCCCTTCAGCAAAATATTCAGGTTTTTCCCAGATACCTTTAACTTGTACTATCAAAAGAAACTATATGTGCTCTGAAACTGTGAGATAATTGTCTTCTGTGAGTTATGAATTTTGGTCAGTGAAGGTTTTTAAGAACATGCGAATTAAAAAAAATCTTTTTACTTTGACATAAATTAGGGCTCAAGGAGAGGTTGAGAGGACACCTTATTTCAATGTTTAGCATCACAGATGCATAAAAGATAAAATTATTTAAGACTACTATTCCTCAGTAAATCCAACAGCTTGGTGCTATAAATAAAGCAACAGATCTATTATTTATATAAATGCCAGCTTCTGCTATGCCCCTTTCCAGAGTGCTGACATAAATGACCCTATAGCATTAAACAACTGCATCTATTACATCTTCCTAATTTGAAAGAACTCTTCTTCTTTCTTCATCAAACCATTAAACTATTTATATTCTAGAAATAGGTGAAAAGTTTCCACGTGGCCAAAGGTGGTCTATTCTCTTGCCCCTGGGGAACAGGGTGCACTACAAGGCACAAGTATTTGTTCACATGGCTGCTGAACCAGTAAGAGAGGAGGAAGACCTCCATGTAGCTGGCAGGAGAGGACTGGGGCTACCATGTAACCTCCAAGGTGTGATGGTTGGACCAGCCAAAGAGAAAGATCTTTCCATCCTGGTGTGTAGTGGGGTGGGTACGGTATGATTTTTTTCCTCATAGAAACACTGAGAGGATTACATAGTAAAACTTTTAAATCTGCTTTGATAACCAGATGCCAAGCCAATAGAAGGTTCTTACTCTTTCCTAACTCATAATTATTATTATAAAATATCTAGGAAGGCAATACTTTTATCAAAGGAAGTCCACCTTTTATGGATGATATGGGCTTCTATATTGGCTGATGTTTATACCAGACCAAGGGCTGGGATAGGTGGAACAGCTAGTCTTCTCTCTTGGTACATCCCTCAGCATACCAACCCTCCCGCCCCAATGTTCCATTTACACATCACTAATTCCCATAAAGCATTGTTCTCACTGAGAACTCTATACCTTTTGTATGTTATTCCCATAGCATTTTTTACCTGGCTGATTCTCAAGAAGTTAGGAAGGGAAGATATGCCCCAGTCCTGGGTGCTCACATGTATGGTGATAATTTATGATGAGAGATGAGTCAACGGTACCCATGAGACTCTGTGCCACCTGGGTTGAGTCATGGTAACTGATAGTGTAAGTCACAGATATCAGCTATGTTCTGGGCAGAGAAAATGCTGAGACCCACTCCTCGGCAGACACTTCCATTAAAACATTATAACAGTGAGCATGAGATTATTGATTTTTGCCTTCTACCTACTGGCCATGAGCAATCTGAGATGTACTCAGCATATCTTTGCATCCCTAATCAGTGACAGAGTACCTGGCATGGACCAGATAATGAACGAATGAGCACAGGCTAGAGGACAAACAGAGGAGAGGTGATGATGGTTTGGAAACCATGACATATGAGCAGAGTTTGAAGAAACTAGTGGATGTTGGTCTTGGAGGAGAATCAAGAAAAGAGGCAAGTCAACTGCAATAAAATATATGAGGACTTTATGGTAGAAGAGGAATTTGATTTTTTTTCCATATGAACTAGTGGATGGAAATTTCAGAGATAGGCTTAGAGCATCCTGAGACTCCTACTTCTCTTTCACCTCCCACATCTACTGAGTCATAATTCCTAAATATGTCTGAGTTCCATTGCTTCTCCATTTCCACAGCCACAGTCTAAGTTCTGGGCCTCATCAAAATCTCCTGGGCTCTTTATACTTCCCCTTGCATGTGGTCTCTCACCCCTTTAAACCCACTCTTTAGCCTGCTCAAGGTCTTATTATGTTGTCCCTGGGTTCAAATCTCTTGGAAACCTATCCATTGTCCTCAAAATAAAACTCATTTTCCTTGCCTTAGAAATAGGGTGTTTGATGATCTAGTATTTCCCTTATTCTTTTAGACACACTCTTCTCTGACTGAATATCCTTCTTCCCTGGTCTCCCTGGGGGAACCTGTACTCATCATTCAAGATTCTGCTCAGATATCTCCTCTTCGATAGAGCCCCCCTTATCTCTCTCAGGCATGTTGACGCAGGCCCTTCTGTCTTCTCATAATACCTTGTGATTTATTACATTTCAATTACTTCTACTTCTTAATATTTCCTTGAGGAAAGGTAATATTCTATGGATCTTTGAATCCCATTTATTTGGTATCCCATTTGCCCAACATGTTATTTACTTTGTTGAGTAAATAAATGAATGACTGAGTGGCTCACTCTTTAAGTAAAGCTTCAAACAATGGACAGGCTCTTTGGGGAAGTAGTGAGTCTTTAGGTGTTGAGCTGGTAGGCTGGACTAAACTTTTCTAGGTTCTTCCTACTTTTCCCCCACCTGCACCTCCTTAAGCCTTTGGTGGGCAATGGGCTAGGAAAGAGTCAAGGCAGGCATGCGTGACGTTTGATCAGAGCTTTCTGTTCAGGAAGAGTCTAGAAAAAAGTCTGAGCCTGCTTTCACTGTACACAGATGATAAACTAGTCCAGGATGTAGGTTTAAATACTAGTAAAGCAACCCCCCCCATCCCCCAATAAGCTAAGACTGTCAGGTACAGTTAGAGAGGATTTCACTTAGGGACTCATGTTGCACGAACGAGAAAAGACCTTTACAAACAAAAGATTTAACATAGTCCTTTCTTGTGGGATAAGGGTCAGCATATCTTGCACTCTTGATGACAGAGATCTCCCAGACTATTAAAGAGAAATGATTCAAAAGCACTATTTTTATGAATCCATACTGTGGAATCTTTCTACACATGTTTAAAAACACCATCCATGGGGAAGATCACAGAGTCCTATGTTTACACATTTATTTAATGCACTTCAAAGGCAATTAGAAAATTGTACTATAGTGATCCCCCAAACTTACTGCCCCTTCCTAAGTGCCTAACCGATTACCAGGGGGTGTTTTTACTACTAGAGACAATTTAACATTTTAAAAAGTTTTATGTCTGGTACTAATGAGAGCCTGGAAAACTATGATTTTCTTGTGTTATGATGGGTGGAAGAATGCCCTTTAACAGAAAACTGCTCTATTTGCCTAAATTCATCTTGAAGTTTTACACCTAAGATCTACTAATTTCATGAGGAGTGAATTCAAACTCTTTTTTTCTACTCTTAAATGTAGTCCTTGATTATTTCAATACTTTGTTGACATTACTGAAAATAGTGTAATTACTAGAGATAAGGTTAAAATGAAAAGTTACAGGTTATTCCTCTTCTACAAGTCCCTGGGACAACTATGCTGGAAGTTACTCTTACTGAAATCTGACCAAAATACCCCCAAACACTGAAAAACAGGTAGGTATCTACCTTATAACAGAAACTAGGAGATCTTTTAAAAATAATTTCATATAAATGGTAAAGCAGTCAGTTCAGACCAGATGTGCTTACAGTTTTAAATGTTAATATTTTTTAAAGTGCTGATGACTGTTTTTAACAGTAAACACATTTTGGTCCATGTAGTGATGTTACTAAGTATATTTTAATGCTGTCAATGTGGAGAATGGTGGTCAGCTGAAATTTCAAGTTGCATGTAATCTACACTAATATTTTAAGTAATGTACTTAGTCATATAAATGGAAATCATATTGCTATAATTCTCTAATAAAAGTCTGTACTTTTAAAAAATATATGTTTTTATTGATTTCAGAGAGTAAGGGAAAGGGAGGGATAGAAACATCGATGAGAGAGAAACATCAATTGGCTGCCTCCTGCACAGCACCTACTGGGGATCGAATCCACAACTTGGGGCACATGCCCTGACCGGGAATCGAACCAGCGACCTCTTGGTGCATGGTTCGATGCTCAACCACTAAACCACACTGGCTGGGCTAAAAGTCTATACTTTTAAGTTAAAAATTTACTTCCTATACTGTCCATACAAATCCCATCATGGGCAGGATTTATGAAGTCACAGGGAAGGCTGCTTGTTCCTGCCCCCTTTCCTCTTATCTTCTGGTATCCAGGATAATGAGAACCTTGACAACACGGCTTCGGGTTGGAATTAAAAGCCTAAAGCTCTTCCCACTCTGATTTTATGGGGCCAGGCTGCTGAGATTTCATAGGTCCTTGCTGATACGACATGTCTACTTCAACTCCGCATGGTCCCACTCGGGGCTAAGACTTTGGCCCCTTCCGGTGTGAATCCACACAGCGTCTGGGAAACTGCAGTGCAGATGTCTCCACAGAGAATCACAGACGCTGTCAGGCCCGAACTTCACACTCAAACATTTGATGCATTTTAAAAAGGGATTCAGCCTCTGACTCAAACAGGCAGATGGATTGTCTAACACTTCAAAGGCTTTAGCAGGACTGCACTGTTTCCCCTTTGTCCCATAACCCATTCTGCTTCTCCTCCTTCTCCCCAACATGCCTCTGCACAGTTCTAAAGGAAGTGACAAAGTCTCACCAATCACAATAGAACACAACAGAAGAAGCAGATACTTTAACTCTCTTATATAATCCTGAGCTTTTCCAGTTCTAATGTCAATGGTTCCAAGAAATCAGGGCTGGGCAAAGAGAGAAGGAGTCATAGAAACAGGGACAAGAGGGAAGAAACAACAAGAAAACGCCTAGTTGTGTTCTGTTGTCCCTGCAAAACAGTGAGCATCTTCCAAATGTGAACTCGCTGTGCCCTAACAGGAAACTCCCATTAGCAAACTGAAGGTATCCTGGATTGCAAGAATTGTTGATTTCATTTTGGTTCAAGCCATTTAGGAAAAAGTCCTAAAGTAAAATGACCTTTTCCTCGAAAGGCTGTATTTCTAAAACTATTAAAACAATTATTAAATTAGAAACATGCTGTGACCTGAAGCTGCTAATCTCTACACAAGTTCAAAAGTTGCTTCTACTGTTTCTTCATTAATTAACTACTGGATTGGTCAATGGACAAGGAAGGTGGACAAAGGTTTTTCCCCCAGAGACACCCAGAAATAGGTGCATATCCAAGTCATACCCCAAATCCTGATGGGACCCGGATGCCAAGGAAAGGGTGAGGGTTCTAAAGAACCCTAAGGGAGATGTAAGGTACAAGGGGCAAACCAGGCAAAGGTGGGCTTCAGAAGTTTTAATCAATCAATTAATCAATCAATCAATCAATTGACAAATTCTATTATAAACAAGGCTATCAATGTCATCCCAAATAGTGGGAGAAGGAAATTTACCTGCTCTCTAATACTCTGAAATTTAATGGGAGAATGGAGAAAATATTTAATATTTACGAGGAAAACTCAGAGAAGATTAAGCTGAAAAAGTCCTTACAGACTGTCTAGTACAAAACCCCTTTTAAAAATTAAGGAGAAATGCATGTGCTTAAAGTGTTTTGGTTAGAATGGCAGAGCCGGACTGAGAATCCAGTTCCGTCGACAACCAGTACCATGATCTTTCCATGACGTGTGTGCATTCTGTTGTGGGGATTTCATTGCATGAAAATCTATAGGCCAATGTTCTCCATTTAAGAAGAAACATTTCCTCATGCTCATTTTCCTCTTTAAAGCAGAGATGCAAAATTCACACATGTGCATACAGACATGTACAGGAAATATTTTTAAAAATCTAAGAAGCTAAATGAAAAGACTGGACTTGGCTTAACCCATGTAGGTCTTGACTTAAATCTTGTCTGATGTCTGTGTCCATATTGTAGGCGAGAGTATTTTCTTCACCTGTTGACTGCTGTAATTTGCTAAGGCTAGTATCCTTTATATATACCACAATTTAAAATGTACAGGCTGCATTTTAAAATAGCTAAGAACTAGAAATATATCTATATTAAACACTATTAAAAAGACAAAAAGAAAAAAGTAAAAAAATAATATATTGGAAGTCAAATATCTCATTGCCTTAAGTCAACAAAAAAATTACAAACACTAATTTTAATGGGCACAAGACATGAATAAGCTATTTCTAAAATACCAAATAGACATGGTGAATAAAAGATGAACACAATCAAGCACACTAGTAATAAAAAAATGAAAATTAAAATGAAGTATTGTTGGTACGTATCTGATGGAGGTTTTTAAAATTAAAAATCTCTATTTGCAAAAGTCTATTGTTGGCTGTGGTCAAGGGCATGAGAAAATGGGTGTTCGCATACACTGAGGGAGAAGACGTGTGTCGGTACAACTTTTGTGACCAGAAATTTGAAAATTCATATGAAGACCATTAAGAATGTTCTCATACTTTGTTACTCATAAGAATTTATCCTAAGGAGACAACCAGAGATAACAATACAGTTTTATGGAGGACTATGTCCATTACAATGTTGCATAGAAGAGCAACACATTGGTAACAATTTAAAATGCTCACTTTAGACTCTGCAGAAAGTCCACCTGCATTGCTTACATAAAGATGAGCACAAGTACAGGGAGGGCTATTTTGTAATCATTAAAGCATATAAAGAGTCAGTGCATCTCAGCAGTTTAGAACACGGTCTCTGGACTTCAAACTGCTCAGTTCTAATGCTGCCAACTATTAGCTTCGTGGCAAGTCAATTCATTTTTTAGTGTCTCAATTTCTCCAAACATAAAATGGTATAATAGCAGTACCTATTTCATAGAATAGCTGTAGTTTACTTAAATGAATTAATATATTTATTTAGAACAGCACTGAAAAATAATAAGCACTCAATAAATGTTAATTATATATTTGATATATTTGAAGAATACTTAATGACATGGGAATATGTGCATTATGTAGTATTAAGAAAAGCAGAAAATATTAATATATTGTATAGTAAGGTCACATATATGTTTAAAGTATATGCACATGTGTACAAATATATTTGTGTAAATAAAAGACTAAAGAAAACTCGCAGAATATATACCAAAATGTAATCATTTGGCTCTTAGAGTTGGGACTGTAAGTAATTCATTTTTCTTTATACTTTACTGCATTTCCCAAATTGGCAATAATCAGAAAAAATACAGATATTCAAAGAAAAAAAATAGGAACAGTGTTTCTGTATCATTATTCTCTGATCATTAGGAAAGGAATCTTGGGAGGGAAAGGGGACACTATTAAGTAAGAAACCACTAAAAATGGAAGCTCCATAAAACAATTGAAGAGGCTGGAAAACATAGGGAAGAAACAGGGAAAGGAAATGAGAAAAGTTCGGAAGAGAAGAAAACACCAAACAGAAAAATAAAAGGAGGAAGTAGCAAACGATGTAAAGACCTAAGAGATGAGTAAGAACATCAAACTTGGCGGAAGGCCGACTTTGCGTTCCACAGTCTGCCCACCAGGAGTGGTCTGCCGGGTCACCCCTGCTCACCAGAGCCCCCTTTAAACTGAAATGTAAAGTGATGCAGCTGCTGTGGCTGCTTTGGGGTACGGTTACAAGAAAATGGTTAAAGGTAACCGAGAAGCTGATCATTATCAATTAAGCTGAGCTCACTTGGCATGGCAGGGTATCTTCTACAAAGTGAGCTAAACAGTTTCTTCCATGACATTTTGTTGTTTTTTTTCCCCCCTCAGAGCACATTTATTTGCTATGTTGCCCCAAACTGGGAAAACCCCCGAATCCAGGCATAGCCTGCGGGCAGGGGAGAAAGAAAAACGTGATGTAATGACAGACGTACAGCATTTCCTCCTATTCCTGGTTGAGGAAAGAATCTAAACGAGGAAATGTGTAAAGCAGGGGCGTTGTTTTCTATAGAGGACAAATGATTGACACTGAAGAAGAAGAAAAGAAACCACAGAATTAAAAGGGATTTTGTAGGGTTGTGCAATTGATGACGAAATACTTCTCCCGTCTGTGGAGGAGGAGGGGTTGTATTCAAGTTAGGTATGCACTGATTCAGCCGGTCAGTGTAAAACTCAGAGCAGTGTGGTCCACGTGGGAGTTACTTGGGAGAGAAAACAAGCTGCGAGCTTTGATAGGGACTGAAGAGAATAAAAGGTCTTAAAATAATGGCCACTTCAATGCATGCAATGGAGACATTTCACATCAATGTCTAGCTAGGAAAGGCTTCAGACTAGCTGTGTGGCTTTGGACGAGTGACTCAGCCTCCCTCGGCCTCCTCACTGTGAAACCAGGATAATAGTATAACTGGATTATATTGGAGGATTAAATGAGACAACTTATTAACATGTTCAGCTCAAATCAAGGTAGTCTACAAACAGAATAGCATAAAAATTAGCAAAACAAAATGACGGGTTGTTCATTTGTAACTATATCAGAAAATGCTTAAGGAAATTCTCGGGGAGGACTAGAGATTGGGGGGGGGGGGAGGCGTTGCAGAGGAAACCAGACAATCCACCCTCAGGGACACTCGTATGGTTCACGGTGCAATCCTGTTAAACACAATAGGAACGAACCATCTAAGTGTTATTTTAGTGGTGTTATCTATCCATGTTTGCTGGCAGGGCAACATTAAATGGTGAACTCACGAAAATGAAATTGGGCAAGCTTTTGCCCATCAGAGGGGCGTGGGGAAAGTACCTTTCATGAGCAGTCACCAGTGCACTATAGGAATTTTGCTTTTAGGGTGTTGACCTAGATCTATTCCCAGTTAAATGAATGCTTCTCTGTCACTTTTACTGGCCAGAGGGTGAATGAATGAATGAATGAATGAATGCTGTGCATTTTGCTGAGTTCCACGCTGATTACATTGAATTAAGTGAGGAAGAGCTCTGTTTAAGAATTCAGTTGCAAGAGTAAAAGCTTACTTATGGTTCTTTTATACACAGGTACACTTGCATATATGTACACACCACACTACACACACGTGCGCGTGCACACACACACACACACCCCCCAGAATTCCTTATCACATCATTCCATTCAGATGGATTTTATCTACTATTATCATTGTCAGGTTGGGAAGTAAAATTTCCATAGATAAGTTCACACATATATATTCCTCCGGTTTTGTGTTTTTTATAGCACTCTGTATATTCCCATAGTGAGAAGAAAAACAGAAACCAAGGTGAGAATTCTTTTGATATTTCCACTGCTTTTTATATGAAACAAACAAGCTGCATGCCATAATGGGAATTAGAGATGGCATTTGGGGAGGTTGCCAATTTTTAGGGGAGTGTGCGTATGTGTGTTGTTTTCTGCTAGAGTGACTACAGCAGAAAATTCAAAATAAAATTCAGCAGGTCCTGATGTGAAATTTTGGGCACCAAGCTGAATTTAGGGAGAGCAGAAGTACCAGGCCTCTCTGGGGACTTGGTGTAATACCTCCTGAGGCCCCTGGCTCAGCTGTGGCGAGCTAATAAGGTTACCCTGAAGCAGATGCAGTTGTTAATACAGATGTGGCATGGGACCTCCTGAGGCAGGTCACAGTCATGATAACTCATGGTCATATGCAATATACTCATTATGAAAGCTTGTGACGGGAGCACTGGAGGTATCACAGTGTGTCCACTCCTTTGTCTCCTTCTCCCTCCGTTCACCTGACGGAAATAATTTTCTACACACACACACACACACACACACACAGTTTCGTTTGGGACACTTTCCCTTCCATGCAGAGGATTTTAAACCATTCTCAGGCAATTGAAGTTATTGGGGAAGTATGGATAGAAAAATCTCATGGAAATCGAGTGTGACAGCTGGTGTGGGGGTCCGGAAAAAGAAACTGTCACTATTTATGGACACAATGGAGAGGAATGGTTTTTGGCAGCTACTTTCAAGGTTCATGGTGTGTGGTGAAATGGCTAATACTGTGTGGATAAAGACTGATTATAAATAAAATGGTGTGTTTCTTCAATTCTTCCCACTGCTCACAGTCTAAAATGATACTTTGGAGAAGACAGATGTAAACGACCTGATTTCATTTTACTTAAAATCCATCTGAAGAGAGTGAACTGATTTGAAACTTACAAAAATCACAGAGTCTCCGGAATAAATGGAAGACTGTCGGTACATTTTGCACACCTGAAGCAATAACTTTAAAAAACCATGCTGGTAACATGAGTTAATGCAGGACAGGGCTGAATAATGTACAGAGAGCCGGTGAAGCACTGAAAAATCTGATTTGTTCGGTCTTTTCAGATTAATCGAGCACTGCAACCCCTTTGCTACTAATGTTCTGATTTGTAGCCTAGAAGACATACCAGCAGGTTGACTTCTAAAATTCCCCAGCCACTTTGTTAACCAGGATGGCGGGTTTCAACACG